>JAFJYJ010000037.1:1267220-2534440 GCA_019022615.1 Acacia melanoxylon
ACTTTAGCCTCTGCCTTTGGCTACTCAAGCAACCGATAGAACACTTAGTCTATTTCATCTCAGCCTTTCATCTATTTTCAGGATATAATCCATGTCCTTCGGGCTTTGCAACCCTTTTCAACATTATTCAAAATCCATCATCCATTAACCATGGGCTCTAGCCAGTGTATGAACATATCTGTTCCACAGGACTTAGGGCTTCTTTCATAATCATTCTAACGACCTATGAGCATACCAGTCCCAAAGGTCCTACTGCCCATCATGTATCCTTATCACAGATATATCACATCATGATTACACCCAATGGTAATCCACACGGCACTGGACCACCCCATGAGGATACATTCCTTCATATAAACCTCCTCTAGGTTATACTGTATCTATGGACTTCACGTATCAAATTTGACAACCTAAGGACAAACCAGTCCAATAGGTTTCTTTACCTACCATACATTTTCAACATGAAAGTACTCAGCTTTTCCTATCTGGTATTTTACTATACCAAAGGGAATTCATTAGCCACCTATATCTCTACGGTTATATGTCCCAACATGGAGCCATAACCCGTGGCCACTGAGGTTCTAGCTATCATGCAATTCCATCAAGGAATTAATTCTCAATCATACACTCTAAGGGAATATTCTATAATCGAGATCTTTCCCCTAGGCTAGATAAGCAGCTAACAACCTCGAAATACCTCATTACATGCAGGTACCATATTCTAATACCTCAATTCATTTGAATTAATCTGTACTATACTCTAGTACCACAATTCATTCAGGTCAATTCAAATGCCTAAAGAATCAATTCAACTATTATCGATTCATAGGTCACGATTTGGTTGGTAGCAATCCCCTCCGGATACCTAATTAATTCTTAGGTTCATCAACCAAATTCTGAAACTTTAATCATACTCAATAAACATGCTAGAATTATCAAGATTCATAGCTTACAACTTTCGGGTACTATCCTCAAATATTCCCAAAATAACAATTATCAAATTCACAATTTGACTCTTAAAACCTCAACATTGCTAAACTGAGAAATCACATTCCTCAACATTGCCTATTGTACATATTAAGATTCTGATTCACAATTCTTAGTTTAATCCTCAAAACATACAAAGGCTATTCTCACAATGTCAATATTATCACAAGGTTCTAATACTACCTCATAGGTAACCATTAGTCATGACCAAATAAACATATTGTCAACGTCGCATCAATTAATATTCACAGAGTTCCTACTCTCAAATATTAAAACCGAAAGTACGACCTCAATATAACTGAAGCATATACTAAACACTATGCTTTTACCTCAAGATTATAATCAATCATACACAAAGCATTGTTGACAATGCAACACTACTCACAAAATTCACATGATTCATACTTTCAGATACTAGATCCGTAGGCAACCTTGGTTACATTTTAACTCAACATTATTTCAACTTAGATAAGATTCCAAGCCTACGCTCAATCTTTACCATATCCATACTAACAGTCTCATGGCATCCCCTAGGATCACCATATTTAATTTCTCAAGGTGCTCAGGCATTAAATCAAGAGATTTTTTTTTTATACTACTCAGGGGTCTTCCATCCTGAGATTCCTCTCGCCTAAGCATGCTTAACCTCAATGTGCCAATCTGCTCTAGGGGTACTACTACCATCACAAGACCAACAACACAGAACCCTCATAGTCCTGAATCACTCAGTGCTAGGAAAGGTAAACGCAAAACCTACCTGGTTCCGAATTTCCTTACATGAGGAAAATATATATACGAGCTTAACCGGCTTTGCAATCCTTAGCAGTTAGGAAAACCAGTGATTATCGTCATTGACCACGTTCAAGACATTTTCCGTATCCTTTGGGCGTTGCAACCTCTTAGAGCATTCACAAGGCACACCCAATCCATTAACATCCTAGCCTTCCGGCCGTTCTAGGATAATGCCTGCAATTCATCATGAATGTAATCAATTTTCCCTCTTTAATTCATTGCGGCAACTTAAATCAGACCCTAATTTCCATATCAGGAGCTTTAGGATGAGCAATAGATCCCATACTCTGTGCCATCCTCTAAGTCAAGGGTCTTAATTTACCGGAGCTCAACCCTCTTCCTTAGGGTAGTTGTCTTTTCTGCTTCGTTTCCCGTGACTATGTAATCAAATATCAGTATATAATTCTGTTGCCACCAAAACAACCTATTGTCAGAACCTAAGTTCTGATTGCACTTCTAAAATTTGAGTAGATAATTCTATTACTCAAAATTTCGATTATAATTCCAACTCGTCACTCAGAATTATCCAAGTATCAATACAGATACTATTCACTTCATCAGAGCAGTCTAGCCAAATGCTAGAAAACTCTGCTCTGATACCATTAAATTGTAACACCCCTACCGGCCTCGCCCTTTCGGGTGGCGGGTAGTGTGATTCTAACACCCTTCTGGATCTTCTTTATTCGGCATATGCGGAAGCGTTCTTAAACACATACTGATACAAACTTAAACTTTGATTACATAACGGTGGTGTTCATCGCCAATACCCATTTAATTCTTGGACACCCTACCTACGCTATTCGTACGAAGCGTCAACGTTCTTGAGGGCCTTCTTTCGCTTATTCATTCTATGGTATCTTCAAGCACTCCCTTCAAGTGTCTCGCCTTCAAGCAATACTCCGGTCTGAGTCCGGTGCGTAACTACTAGCCCGTGCTCACTGTCTATTTCATGTGATCTCGGAGTTCAAATGAATGAACCCCTGTGGGTATGAGTTAATCTCATATGCGGGTATGAAATGTAAATAACAAGTATAACACATGTATAAGCATAGAATAATTCACAATAAACAAGTCGCACCGTAACCGTAGGTTAATAGCCAAGGAGGACCCTTTGACCCTATGAGACCCATGCCTCAATTCCATAGCTAGGAAAATAAACATGTAAATCATCTAGTAAACATGATCAGTCATACAAGAAATACACACATACAGGCTAACAAGATAACAGTTACCCACCACTTTAGCATTTGTCTTCCGCTTGTACCTTTGCTTCCAACTACGGAGTTGCTTGAAGCACATTCCATTCTTCTTCTTTCTTGACTTCTCATGGCCTTTGTCAAAGTTCATTGCTCCAGCTGCAAGTTCAGTTTTCAAAGCAAATGACATCAAGCATATAATTCCTGTTCACACATGCACTATTCATCTACGAATTCTATGTAGCTAACGTCTTTGACTCGTTTCGCACTCAAAAACATAGATGAATAGGTTCGTCCTTAACCTTAATCTTACATTCAAGGTTCTGTTTCGATGCTCATAAAACATAGCCACATGCATGAACGTTTAAGCTTCGACTTCAACCACTACGTAACTTCATGCATGCACTTAGACTTCCAAAGTTCTTTGTTTCGGCTATCGAAATGTAACAGCAATCATGCGGGATCATAACCACGTCTCTTAAGATTCAAAATCGAAACCAACGTTGGAAACTCGAGGCTAGAAAGATGAAGCTTGACTCACCTTGTTTGAACCCAAGCTTCCATGCACGTCCATCTTTTACTAAAACAGCAAGCCATGGTTCAACGGGAGCCATTCGGAACTCATAGCTCATGCATGCCACCTTAAGCTTTCCAATGGTCTATTTTCGCACTTAAAACCGGAGACCCATCGTGCGTAGAAACCAACGTGATGAAGTACGAAAGCTAACGTGCGAGTTTGCGCAGCTTGGAGGAAAGAGATTCAAAGAACTCAACCTCGATTCCGAGTTTCCAAAGCATTTCCTTCTCCTCCAACAATCGACTCTCCGATTTCATTTCGTTTTTGTGCGAAACAAACCATAGTAATTCTCCACATGCAACCGTAAACAACACCATTTAATCTTCAAATGCAGATCAAGCTTGCATGTGGATCATCTGTCTTCCCCAACGCTCCCTCTCGGTCCAACTTTTCTGTGGGCTCTCCCTCCCTCGATCACAGCTCCTGTTTCTTCTATATGCAGCACTAGGTTCAGATTTTCTTTGTGTTTTCTTAGCTCCTCCAACTCTCTCTCGGTGTCGCTCCATCTCTCACCCTCCGCATTTTCATTTCGCCGAAGGAAGCAAAAGGAAATGGAAGAGTATATGGCGTCTTTGCGAGTTCAAGAGAAATGGTGGAGCAAAGGCGCACATGTTGGAGACACAAGAAAAGTAGTGGATCAAAGTGTTAACATGCGATAGGCGAGAAAACAATAAGGCATGGGTGTGCATGTAGATGAGTTGTCCGAGATGGTGCGCACGAGTCTTGTTTTCAAGAGAAGCGGAGAGAGTAGTGGAGCATGAGTGCTTGTGCATGCTGAATTCGATAGGAATATGTCTCGCGCTCTCGTTGTCCAAAATATGCCGCAATGGAAAGTGGTTTGTTTAAATAGGGAATATGTGGAGAGAATTGGGGTGAGTATTATGCCAAGAGCATGGGCCGAATGAGATAAGAAAGATCAAAGGAGTATATGTGTCTTTGCGTCTTGGGTCTGTCCAATGAAGAATGAATAATAAGTTTGAACCATGGACCGAGAAATCAAATGAATTGGGTTGAATGTATTAAATGATTATTAAGAGGGAGTATGACTTTCACGTGTTGCTTTTGGTTTATTGACCATATAGTTTAATTATTTAATCCTTGGTCCCACGAGTGTGTTTCAAGTCCATATTGGTTCTGCATAAACTGAAGCATGTGACTTGCGCATGTAGCATGAAAGTAATGGAGAGAATAATTCAACACATAAATGTCAAATAAACTCCAGAAATTTATTCTACGCCATTAACTTTAATAATTCTTTTCTCCAAAACTTCATGGAAAATAGGCCTTGACTTCCAATAATTATTTTAGGCCATAAATTATCTCTTACAAATATTCCTTGAATTTATTCTTTTCCCGAAAGTCCAAGGAAAAATAGGCCTTAAATTCCAAAAATTATTTTCATACTCATATTAGGCCAAATTTTCTCCATTAATTTCCATTCAATATTTCTAATTGCCAAATCCCAAAATTTGGGATGTTACAGTGAGTTTGATGGATTTCTAATTTGTGCTTTGTTATGATGAACTGCTGCTTGGAGTTTATTTGGATCTGTCATAAGTAATATGACAATTTTTTGTTCTCAATCCCACTCAACATAAGTAATATGATAATGATACTTTTGGAACTTTTGTGACTGACAGTGGATGAAAAAAATCACCTTCCTATTTGATATTAATGGCAAGGTTCTTTGAGTGAATCTTATAAGACATTGTTTATATTTTAGAAGGCAATATCTAATCAACTGCACATGTGGTTCCATCTAATTTCAGTGACCTTATTCATATTCGTAATTTTTCTATTAATCTCATATTGAGCTTGATGGTTGATTGTGGATGCAAAATTTATGTAGGTAGTATAATTATAGTTTATGTTTTACCTTGCAAATGACTAACATTTCATTGCACTCACTATAGAGAAGGTGCTCTTTGGAGGAGTGGGTAACCAAACTTTTGTTAGACATTGATGTATCTAGATGTGCTACACTGGCGTCCTTTCTTGTGCTTTTTAGTTACTTGGTGTATAACTTATTTATGATTTTTCTGCTTTTCAATTCTTTTTATTGGCAACATTGTTGTTTACATTTTTTTTTGTATATGTAAATTTTTTTAGGATTGCTACTATATATATTTCTTAATATACACTTTTTTAGTACATTATTCAGTATTGTTTATTTTATATATTTTGTTTCTTTATTTGAGTGATTGCTATGGAAGAGCCCTAATAATTATTAATATTATTTTTTTCTAATTCATCAATTTGCAACGGATTTTTTTTTTCCATATTGCAACGGAACTTGCAACAGAGTTTTAATGTGTTACAACTTGCGAAGATTTTTTTCGTTGCAAATTTCGTTTGCGAAGAGAATTTTTTCAACGGATTTTTTTTTTCCGTCGCAAAACCTGTTTGTGATTGATTTTCTCTGTTTAGTCCGTCGCTAAATCCTTTTTTTTTTTTTGTAGTGACTTGACTGTAACTTTGTCCCTTAATTTTAACTCAACAGTCAATACAGCTCAGTCACTATAATCTGACTATTTAAAATATGAGTTCTTATATTTTAGAAAATAAAGTTATGCATTACCTAGAACCCCTATTATGGAATCTCACATATATGATGGTTTTATTATCGACCATATATAATGATTTCGAACTATTATATATGAAAGGTGCTATATATACTAGGCGTAGGTAAACAACATTTCTAAACCAAGATTTATTTAATATCTATTATAATTGTTATAATATAACACCCGATATATATTGAGGCTGCGCTTGGTGAGTCCACAATGTGCATAATGCTGGTATAATAAAAAAAGAAAAGAAAAAAAGAAAGGGCTCATGTAAACAACCATTACATAATTAGTAATGTTGGCATATAATACATAACGGTCTCAAGTAAATGTATGTTATTTATTCAGTAATAGACATTAAGGTTTTTATGTAAGAACCATGAAGCTTAATAATAATAAATAATGGCTTCACATAAATAACCATTATTTATTTAACAACATAAATAACGGTTTGTAAGTAAGAATCAGGAACTTTTATAATGTATAATGATTTTTATATAATAACCTTGATGTATCAATTTTAGACTCTTCATATAAAAGTTTTTGAGCTAGTGGGTAAGTGTTTGATTATTACAAGAACACACACCAAATTAGGTGCAAGTGGAATTCTAATAATTCTATATATTGGTCATTCTCAGCTTCATTACCGCTCTAGGTTTAGTTTTTCTTGTTTCTTTGTTAAAAAAAAAAAGGTAAGAGATATTATTGTATTATTTGGACTTTATATTTGGAGGGTACGTGCCAAACTTACGTTGGATGAAGTTAGCATTAGTCAATGCCGGTTTAGGTCAAATTGGCATTCTAACTGTCCCCAAATCTTAATATAATAATGCCTTGATTTGGTCTTTTCATGTGGAGGGTTCGTCTGGTTGCACATTCAAACTTTGTTCCCTCTTCGCCTTGATTGAATATAATAATGTCTTCACATTTATGGGATTTTTTTTTGGCAGGATCGATCAATGTAAAAGATGAAAGAATTAACTTAATTATGAAATGGTACATGAATGGGCCCAAAAAAAAAACTCAGTTTATATAGTTTCTTAATTAACTTAGAATAATTTATTTCTTATATAGTTTTTAATTTGAAAAACTTAGTTCCTATATATATATATATATATATATATATATATATATATATTAATTCTGAACAATTTTAGATTAACTTCAAAAAATATAGTTTGTGGTCAATGTAATACCTGGATATTCAATACCTGGATGACTATTAATTATAAATAAATATTCCTTTAAAGTTTATAGGTGAATATGTGGTTTCAATAAATGAGCATAATTATCTTATTACTTAGGAAAAATTCTGTGAAGGCTAGCGGAGATAAAGAGCTAAAACTCCCTAAAAATGCAATTATAGGCCATAAAAATGGGTGAAAATATTATGATAAATCTCATATGGCAACAAATATTGACAAAAACTTGGGAAGTATGTTGTCTATAATTTTAGGAATTTTTGGGATTATTTCCTTGAAAAATAGAGAAGCATAAATATAATATTATTAAAAGCACTTTTTGGCCCCATGATTTTTAATATTTTACATGGGATATAAGATACCAATGTCAGTCAAATAGTTGTGAGATAATAATTTATCCTAATTAAGAAAATTATCAACAATTAGTGAATGGCTAATTAAGTAATTAATGACTACTTACTTGGATTAAAATATAAGATAAATGAATTAGGAAAAAAAATATTAAATAAGGGCTGAAATTCGAAATAAATAAATAAATAAATAAAAAATATATTTTATGCTTAGAAAAATAAATAAAAAATAAAAGAAAAATAATAAATATCTAGATATTTTGATTAAAATAATAATATATTTGGTAAAGAGCCAACATGACATTTGAGAATGGATAGAAATTAAATCCTACACCAAAATATAGGGATGTAGTCTAAGTCATCTGGACTTTTTATAAACCAGTGAAATTCTACCTCGGAGTGAGCTATCTCCGAAGTAATTTCTGAAACCAAATGAGTCATTAAGATACAGGATAAATCAGAAATATGACAGATAGTCAAAACGAGAACCTATAGAAAACGAAATAGTTGTGACAAACCAGGGATTTGGTTTCTTAGGTCAGAACATATTACGAACCAGTGAATTTTTGTCCAGAAGCTGGTTCTATCAGAAGTCATTTCCGTAACCGATGTCGTCTGTTTAAAAATCTTCAGCAGACTACGGAATACCCTTAATGGGATCAAAAATTTATTAAAACCAAGAGGTTTAAAGGGGAAAGAATTGAACTTCAGCACGTTGCCTCCGGATTTTTGAGATTCTCCGAGATTGCGCGTTTCGGGCACCGAACTGGAAACTTTATCGGTACCGGCCATAAAGTAAGAGCTTGTGATGTCATGCATGACATCAATTCTCCTTGGGAATGGTGCATGGAGTTTGACACATAGGAGTGGAGGGTCAAGATGAGGTTTTTCCAAAACCCTAGATCCAACGGCCGAAAACTGAGCAGACAAAGTATGAATAGTAACCTGAAAAAGTCTATAAATAGCAAGCCATCCCTTCTCATTTCTCTCACCAAAAATTCAGATTAGAGAGAAGTTTTAGAGAGAAGGAAGAGCCCGGAGAAATTCTAGCCGAGCCCTAGGTAAGTTCTTCGGTTCGTAGTCTTTAGTTTCGGTAGTTCTTTCAGTAGAGATAGTAGGAATGCTAGATTTATCTTTAAATTTTCAAGATAGTCTAGATATCATATTGAGGGGTAAATAAAGTATTATTTTCGAAAATATTATTGGGGGTAGAGATCTGTCAAAATTCTGGAGAGATAGAGTGAAAACAGCGAAATTCCGCCAATTAGGGGAGTCAGGGGCAAAATGGTAATTTGTACCTAAAATGTCTGTTATACTGCTAGATATTGATAAATACTATCCTTATAGGATATCTCGAGTTAATCGTACTTGCCGTCGAGTTGTTGTACCGCCGACATACCGCTGTTTCACCCGCTGTTTTCCGTTTTCCGTAAAAGTACCGTTGTACCGCCGAAAAGGTACGGACGCGTATTGTAACCTTAACTCTTATGCTGTTTGTATGCTATATGTGATTGTTGTGTTCATATACTGAGATTCTGTTGGTTTGAAAATGGTGGAATGATGAGTACACGGGTTATGGTATTGTTAACACCGTTGAGAGTTTTCCTAGCGCTATGGACACGAGTGTACATCGTGGCACCGGAGAGTGTGCAGACTGGGATGACATACATACTACAGGGGCTGTGTAATGTTATTGCCTGATATATGGAGATGTGTTTTTATACTGTGAAATGTTGTGGATATCTGTCATGCATATACTGTTTACATAAGCATGAGGTTAACAGATTACGAGATCCAATGGGCATTGGATCTCAGCTGTTAATATAGCTTCAGTATCTCGAGGAGTTTGGGACGTGGCGAAGGGTAAGGAGCCGGCATAGGAAAGAAGATGAAGAAAATAAATTGTAGTCTATTTTGTTTAAAAATATTCGGATGATTGTACTACTTATGACTACCAGAAATATTATTATGCTTGTTATTCAGTGACTCTGTTTCCATTTTAAATCGAAAAATTTTCTGACTGCTCAACTCTGATCAAATACGGCAAGAAAATGTTTACGAAAACGGGGCGTTACAGTCAACGAAAATTGAGTGATGCGATAGATTGTTAGAAGTTGTTCGCTGCTCCTACCAAAACCAAGGTTTTGGTGAAAAAATAGGATTTTGAACGAAGCTAGTCATTTTGTGCTTATTTGAATTTACTTGTTTTAAGTGATTTTGTGTTGTGCGAGTTTAACCTTCTATAAGTATGATAAGTGCGTAACTTCTATTGGGGGGTGAGGGATGGAAAAAAATGGTTACATCGAAGGATTGGTTAATCAAGGGAATTCGCTTGTTTAATTATTTTACATTTTAAACAGAACGATTCATAGTTATATCATCATATAATATTATTACATAGCCTCATTGCAAATTAGGGTCTTTTCAATAGTTCCTCCAAACTCATCAGGTATAATTGATACTCATTTTCGGTTCACAAATTTCAATTCCATACACATTATAAATAAAAACATATCCCTTTATATGTCAAGTACAATGCTTTTGAAATTGACTTGTTCAGTTTGATTAATTATATTAAATTATCCGGATGAGATAGCTTCTAGTAAAGGATAAGTTTGATCTTGTGGAAGAAGGCATTATTTCATAATGATTTCACAGCACACTTACGTACATAATTATTGATTAATTAAGATATCTATATAAAGAAATGGTCAAACAACCTATGTTAATCAAGATTATCTTCTCCTTTAATATATATATATATATATATATATATATATATATATATATATATATATATATATATATATCTTGTTTGTTACCAAATTTAAAATGCGAAATGATTCAGTTCTCCTCTGACTTTGACTTTCAATTGTAAAAACTTAAAGATTACTCGAACCTTCCTCGTAGCTTCTTTCAATGTTTATCGAATTCAATCAACCTTAAAAAAAGGTGCGGGATGTGCAAGGAAATGCAATATGTGCATACTCGAATAAATTTTTTAATACCAAACATCATAAAGGAAATGGACATAAAATATATAATTACACTATCAGATCAAACACGCAACCCCAGCAATGAATATAAATCAATGGACACAATGAAGCTCACAATACATAAACAAAGTATAATAAGTAGTGAGAGAGAGAGAGAGAGAGATGTACGTGACAAGACCTAGATCTCTATTCAAAAGGGATCCTAAAGCTCTTTCACAGCCACCAGAGGGACCAAATTTAGGGTTCCTAGTACTCCAGGATGAAGAAGCTGAGTCATACTGTTGTTTTGGTTGGTGGAAGAAGGGCATTGGCAATCTGCCATTCCCACAGAACAGAAACTTAATTGTTTCTTTCTGTACGCATGTTGGTCCCTCCTTAGTTTTACTAGATCCAGCTATGTTCATTCCTGTTCTTAATCAGCCTTTGTCTTCTAATCTCTACTACGTCATTGGAAGGAAATGGAACTTTGAAGGGTACGTTTAAATAATACTACTTCTAGTCTTTAATATAATAACTAGTTGACTAATTTGAATTGGTTATGAAAGTTAGTTATATTAGTTATTTGTAACAAAAAATAGGTTGCTTTTCTAAACTACCATATTTCATCATGACTAACCTTGGATAGAAACTCCTTAATGTGTACAAAGGATACTTTTGGACAAAATAATAACTTTGGGAGACAGTGGTTTGGGTCTTATATCTAGGGCCACATCCAATCCCCAACTAGCTCTTCTATTAAGTACAAGAGGTAGCATTTCATATTTATTTTACTTTGGTAATTAGTGGGCTCATAACTCCTCGTGTTACATGCGATGCAGTGAAGCAAGCACATGTTCAAAGCAAGAAGACTTGGGCTCGTTTTTGTGTTGCAATTGCATCCAGGATGTCAAACCAAAACCTCTAAATCCCTCTGATGAATATCAACAATTTGAGATAATAAAAAAACGTCGGTCATTCAAAGCCAAGTCTGCTGCATCAGATGGGTTCCCTCCTCTCTTCTTGAGGAGACCAGGTTGGACTCTGTGCACCAAAACACCCCACCATTATCATCTTACCGAAGCTCTTGGGGTCAACCCTACCTTACGATCCAAGTTACCACCTTTCAACTTCTCATCATCATCATCTGGTCGCTCCTCTGAGCCGGTGGTGGCCGGAAAATGGTACTGCCCCTTCATGTTTGTAAAGGAAGAAGGAGTGAGTGTGAAGGAGCAGATGAAGAGGTCAGTTTTCTATGAAATGACACTTGAAAGAAGGTGGGACAAAGTTTTTGCTGAGGAAAATGGTTGTAAGAGTAATCAAGTGTTTGTGAATATTGTGGTGAAAACTGAAGTTGCAGGGCTTGGTGATGGGAGAGAAGCTGTTTGGGAAGAAGGGAAATGTGGTGAAGATATGTGATGTGGTTTAAGAGTGAGGAGAGTGGAGAGAGAAAAGTAGGGTTGAGCATGGCCACTGTGGAGAGAATGAGATGGGAGCAAGAAAGAAGTGATTGGGTGGAAATAAATGAGAAGAGAATTGAAAGAGTGGAGAATTTTGATGGAAAGAGTAATGAGTGGGGAAATTTTGAGTTTTATGTGATGGTTGAAAGTTTTGTGTTGAGGAGAATGGATGGGATCCAGGTGTTAACTTATGATTTCAGGCACACAAATCATGTTCAATGGATCTGGAAGTGATTAATTACTTGTTATTAATTCCCAAGCCCTCTTTTGTGGTGCTCTTCAATTTGGTTCATTTAAAATGTGTGTTGAAGAAAATTAAAAATATATATTTTCTTTTAATTTTAAGAATTGTGTTATCACCAGGTCAAAAATACAGAGACTTAAAGATTTTTTTATTTTTTTTTTCCTTCAGAATAATTATGTGTTCTAAGACTACTAGCGCAATGTGGCTTGAGATTTTCTCACGTGCCATCTTTCCCGTGGGCTGCGTTGTAAGTTGTAATGCTACTGCCATCACCAATACAGTGGCACCGCCAGAAAGCAAGCTTGGGTGTGAATTAGATTCAGGGTTCCTGGAGACTAGGAATATCATAAGTATGGTAAGGGAAAAAATATCGAACTAAATTTAATTGCTCAGAAGAGGTGAACAAAACCAAACCGAATTTTGATGATTGAACCAAATTTAATTTGGTTTTTGTGTTTGTTTCCATTTGTTTGTTCGATTTTTTGAAGTATTTTCAATTTTTGGTGTTTGCTTTGATGATTATAAAAATATTTACTACTTTTTTGTGTTTGGCTTGATTATTATAAAAAATTGAGAAGAAAATAGAAGGAAGAAAATACTAGGAAGAAAAACCTCTAAAAATTGTGTAAAAAAATTATTATTTCAAGAGTTTTCCTTCGTAGTATTCTTTCCTATATAATTCTCTTTTGAAAAAAAAGAGGGTTAATGCTTAGTTTAATTTGTTTTCACGTCCAAGAACCCTTCAAAACGTTGGTAGAAGTGGTCAGGTTCTTTTTGTTTGATATAATTATCTGTATTCAAATATTGTTGGATCAAATTGGGTGTAACTTTGACAAAGTTGTTTTGTGTATTCATATGAACTCAAACTTAAGACCTCATATTTAAACAGTCAAAGTTCCTTCCACTAAGATCAATTCCACTGGTTTTGGCAGTAATTATTTGCTTTTACAAAAGCTATAGTTTTGTGGTTTCCCTTCCACTAAGATCAACGCCACCGGTTGGTAGTAATTAATTGGATTTACCAAAGCTGTAGTTTGGGTAATTTTCAATATGAAATTAAATACAATATTGGTATGCGGCATGAAGAATGGAGACAAGAAATTTCATTAGGGAGGTTGATGAGTGTTTAACCTAATTTCGGTTAGTTAGGATTTTACGTACAAGGTCACCAACAACAAAGGGAGTTACAATGAAAAATGGTAAAGAGCAAGGGAGATAATTTTATTAATGGCTTCTCGGATGTGTACACAGAGAAAACGTCGAGAAAGGAGTGAGAATCAGTGAACCAGTGATACAATAGAGAGAATGTCGAAGAAAAAAGCCCTCACCCTCATTCGATGGTCCCTACCTCTTTTATGCCCCTCGTTTTGTTTGTTTGTTCCTATCTTTCTGGATTATGGGGATGTAGTCTTTACCATATTCGCGGGTGTCTGGATCTTCTCTCACTTTGGTTGCTTGACTGGGTATCTCACGCGGGCTATGAGCTTAGTCAAGACTCGTGGCTTCGTTGGGCCGTGCCTTCCTTATTGGGCTTGCTTCTTAGGTAGGCCCGAAGCTGGTTGGTTTTTTGGGACATACAACGAGGATGACACAGAAGTGGTAAAAATTGCAGGGGCAAGAAAGAAAGAATGGTAGGGTTGAGAATGACCATTATTTTTATTTGAGACAATGAAAAGATAGAAAGATGGGGAGAGTTTGGAGGAATTGTCATATTGACAAAAATAAATTTCAAGCAGCATATATACCACTCCGGTCTCAATATATATGTCAACTTTAACTACTTCATCATAACAAAGGAGAGATAATTAAATTCTTAAATTTGTTTAAAAATCATAAAAATTTCAAATTTACCCATATTTAAAACTATGAATTACATCTTAAGAAGGGGAAAAAGAAAATTGTATCAAACTTTAAATAGTGACGATCTTAGAAAAATGTAATTAATATTATACTAGATGACCTATAATATGGACTACATATTCTTCCTAGAATATAACTTATTATAATAGAGACAAGAGTGATTGATATTTGGGGAGAGTTTTAACTTGTGTTTAAGATAATGGAGAAAAGTTGGTGGATAAGTGTTTGATTATTACAAGAGCACACACCAAATTAGGAAGAAGGCGGATTCTAATAATTCTATTGATCATTCTCAGCTTCATTGTCGCTCTAGGTTTATCTTTTCTTGTTTCTTTATTTAAAAAAATGGCGCAAGAGATATTATTGTATTATTTGGTCTCTACATTTGGAGGGTAGCTCGTGCCAAACTTACATTGGACGAAATTAGAAATAGTCAATACCGGTGAAGGTCAAATTGGCATTTTGTCCTCAGATCATCGTCAGGTTACAAATTCAAACTTTGTCTTTTTGTTTTGTTGTGCTGAACATTCAAACTTTGTTACCTCTTCGCCTTGATTGAATATAATAATGGACCAAACTTTTGTCAAGTTGCTTAGGTCTATTAGGTCCAGTAAACCAACGAATTACTGCCACCTGAATTATTTTTACAGGTAAGCTCTTGCACTCTTTTAAATGAACTAACCTTTTAAAATGGATTCATGAAATTTTCTTCTGTTTAAAACTTATGATTCAATAATTTTTCAAGAGAGTCATTGGATGATTAGAGGACGCCCATTTGTCCTTCAAATTTGTGCCACATAGATACATTCACATCAATCAAAGAGTTTCCAAAATTTGATGAAACCATACGAGGCTGGGGACATTTGGGGTTAACGATGGTCTGGATCCCTTTGGGTTAAGGGCTTATGTGGAAAAATAATCCAGATGACAGTATTTAATTAGTTGGCTTACTGAACCTGATAGACCTAAGCAATTTGACATAAGTTTAGTCTTATAATAATGTCTTCATATTTATGGGAATTTTTGGCAGGATCTATCTATGTAAAAGATGAAAGAATTAACTTAAAGATGAAACGGTACATGAATGGGCCCAAAAAAACTCAGTTTATATAGTTTCTTAATTAAATTAGAATAATTTATTTCTTATAGTTTATTAATTTGAAAAAACTTAGTTCTTATATATATATATTTTTTAATTCAGAGCAATTTTAGATTAGCTTCTAAAAATAGTTTGTGGTCAACAAAAATTGACTAATGCGATAGATTGTTAGAACTTGGTCTCTTTAGCTCATACCAAAACCAAGGTTTTGGTGAAAAAATAGGATTTTGATCGAATCTAGTTATTTTATGCTTATTTGAATCAACTTGTTTTAAGTGATTTTGTGTTCTGTGAGTTTAACCTTCTATCTTTAATTCTTTTACATTTTAAACAGAACTATTCATAGTTATATCATCACATAATATTATTACATAGCCTCATTGCAAATAAAGGGTATTTTCAATAGTTCCTCCAAATTCATCAGGTATAATTGATACTCATTTTCAGTGCACAAATGTCAATTCCATTGACATTATAAATAAAAAAAATATCCCTATATATGTCAAGTACCATGCTTTTGAAATTGATTTGTTCAGTTTGATTAATTATATTAAATTATCCGGATGAGATAGGTTCTAGTAAAGGATAAGTTTGATCTTGAGGAAGAAGCCATTATTTTATAATGCTTTCACAATGCACTTACGTATATGGTTATTGATTAATTAAGATATCTATATCAAGAAATGGTCAAACAAACTCCGTTAATCAAGATTATCTTCTACTTTAATATATGCGAAATGGTTCAGTTCTCTTGACTTTGACTTTCAATTGTAAGAACCTACAGATTACTTGAACCTTCCTCGTAGCTTCTTTCAATGTTTATCTGATTCAAACGACTTAAACAAAGGATGGTTACACATAAGGATAGGTTAATCAAGGGAATTCGCTTCTTTAATTCTTTTACATTTTAAACAGAATGATTCATAGTTATATCATCATATAATATTATTACATGGCATCATTGCAAGTTAGGGTTTTTCAATAGTTCCTCCAAACTCGTCAGGTATAATTGATACTCATTTTTGTTAGCATTTAGGTGTCCTAGAGATAGTCTGTTATGACAGATGAACACCTTTTTACCTTGTAGTATTTCATGGTTTATATAAATGAATATATTTTATCTTTATCATATTTATGTATCGCTTTTATTAATGTCAAAATGCGTTTAAAGATAAAAGCTCTAAGAATAGAATAGATGTTCACTCAAGGATCTATGATAGGGATCATGATCATGAGGACTCGAGGACACTGCATGTCTATTATTTAAAACTTGTTCCTAGTCTTGAATCACCAAGAAAGGGCATTAGTGATCTCAATAAGACTAGTATGATATCATCTACTTGTATAGAGATATAAGGCAGGGACCTTGTAACATCCCATTTTCAAAAGCAGTATATTTTTTTTTTCATCAGAGTAGAGCATTGAAGCGATTGAGTGACTGATACATATATTAAAAATGCCGTAAGTCTGGCTGATTAAAAAGGCGGTACACTGACCGAGAGTTTTTATAGTAAATAACAACAGAAGTGTCTTCCTGGCAACACTCATGCCGTGGCAACAAAAGAAATCCTCCGGCTGGGACTCTAAGCGTGCTGCTTGCCCTTATCTTTGGCGCTCGGTCCTCCCGACCACCGGGCTATTTTAAATGCGAGAGGTCCAAATGCACATCGGACCTCAGGTAACGGTTAACCTCATATTTATGGAAACAACATATGGAAGACATCATAGCATTAATCAAAACATAAGTATATAGCAGATGGAAGATTAATATAACAACAGTACACTTCACACGTAAAGTTATTTATGCTAACGTAACATTTTCGCATGTAAAGTTATCGTTACGTTAACAAGACACATCTCATGTAAAGTTATCTATACAATTCACTCGTATAGTCGTCTATCACATATAAGTATACAGTAAATATCGAGTTAGTGTTACAGTACGCGAACGTACCTTCGTTGATGGTAAACGGTACTTTTACGGAAAACGGTAATTTCGACAGTGGGTGAAACAGCGGTACGACAGCGGTACAACATCGGTCCGATTATCTCAGATATCCTATAAGGATAACATTTATCAACTTCTAGCAGTATAACAGGCATTTTAGGTACAAATTACCATTTTGCCCCCGACCCCTAATCGGCGGCATTTCGCCGGAGCTTTTCATTTTCGCTCTATCTCTCCGAATTTTGACAGATCTTTTCCCTCATCATATTTTCGAAATATATATCATATTTACCCCTAAATATGATATCTAGACTATCTTGAAAAATTAAAGATAAATCTAGCATTCCTACTATATCTACCGAAAGAACTACCGAAACTAAAGACCAGAGACCGAAGAACTTACCCAGGGCTCCGCTATATTTTCTCTGGGCTCCTCCTTCTCTCTAACCTCTCTCTAGGATTTGAAATTTTGGTGTGAAATGAGAAGAGGAGGTGATGGCTATTTATAGAAGAAAAAGTGACACTATTCATCACTTTATCGATCGGATTTCGGGCCGTCGGATCGCACTTCGCCACGTGGCTCCATCTTGGCCTTACACATGTCTTGCCTATGTCATCCTTCTAGAAGAAGATGATGTCATCTTGCCGACTTACCGATAAAGTTCCCCGATCGGTGTCCTAATCGCGTAATCTTGACGAAACTCAAAAATCCGGATCAAGGCACCGAAGCTCTATTCTTTCTCTTTAAGAATACCGGGTTAACTAAATTTTTGATCCCATTAAGGGTATTCCGTTGTACGTTGAACATTTTCGACAGACGTCACGGTTACGGAAATCACTTAGGAAGTTCCACTTCTTGCGAGAAAATCACCGGTTCGTAATATGATCGATCTAAGTAACCTAATTCCTGGTTTGAAAAACACGGTCCGTTTTCTATAAGTCACTTTTAGCACTATCTGCCCTTTCCTAATTATCCGGTACTCCCAATTACGCTGTTGGTTTCAGAAATGACTTCTGAGACCGCTCACTCTGGGATAAAATTCCACTTGTTTATAAAAAGTGCAGATGTTAATGACTTCGTTTCTATATTTGGAGGTAGGATTTAATTTCTATCCGTTCTCATTTCTCCTGTTGACTCTTTACCGATTATATTATTATTTTAATCAAAATATCTAGATTTTTTTTTATATTTATTTTTCTAAGCATAAAATATTTTATTATTTATTTATTTAATTAATAATTTCGAATTTCTCCCCTTAAATTAATTATTTACTAATTAATTTACTTATATCATAATCTAAACAATTAGCCACTAATTACTTAATTAGCCACTTACTAATTGTTGATAATTTTCATAATTAGGATTAATTATTATCTCACAACTATTTTACTTACATTGGTATTTTATATCCCATGTAAAATATTAAAAATCATGGGGCCAAAAAGTGCTTTTAATAATATTTTATTTATGCTTCTCTATTTTTCAAGGAAATAATCCCAAAAATTCCTAAAATTAGAGACAACATACTTCCCAAGTTTTTGTCAGTATTTGTTGCCATATGATATTTATCATAATATTTTCAGGGTATTACAGACCTTATGGAATATAGACATTGTGGTGCCTTAGTTGATGTCATGTGTGAATATGTTGGAGAACAGATAACCCTGAAATGACCTGCCAGAGACTCCACAAAGATTCGTTGTAGAGAGTATTATTGGACATGTAAAGCCTATCATCGTTTGGTAATGTGGATCGTCCTGGACTTGAGGATGTCATCAAACACCATGTCCTAGGGTTATACTTTGACTGTACAACTCTATCCACCTAAAAATGGGGAGAACAGTGTACTCTTGGGTGTAACTCAAATACATGAGTATGGATGGACATGCTGAAAGGACTCACAGTCCCTACAAGGGATTAGTCATTCACAAGACTGGTAGAGCTTGGATGACTTCTAGTTGACTTGGGAGTCTGTGCGCACAACAAGTGATCATGAAGAGTCATGATTCATCTTAAAGTCAATGAAAGAAGATTCCTAGTTATGTGAATTAGTTATATTATATTTAGTCAATCAAGAGAGATGATACTCTATCTTTGCTCTTGACTAAATGTGAATGACAAAGTGAGATGATGCTGACACGGTATCCAAATTAGAAAAGTGAATCACTTAATCAACTCAATTAGTTTTGGGTCCACAGAGCATTGCTAGTGACTTATGTGGTTATTAGATAAATTGAGCCCATTAAAGAAGTTTGATTGTTCTAAGGTAATTTATGTTAGTGACTAATTGAGTTTAATGGGTTGAATACAAATTAAAGTAATTGGTGATTGCTTAAAATTAGCAAGCTAAAGCCAATAATTATTACTAGGCTTTATCAAAACAATAGTTAGACTTTCAGTGGCGACATTATAAGTCGACCCCAAATGTCGCTATTGAAAGTCCGTTTTTTTTTTTTTTGGGTAGTGTTCAACCAACCAAAACAACAATATGATTCAGTTTCTTCATCTTGGAGTACTAGGACGCCTAAATTTGGTCCCTCTGGTGGCTGCAAAAGAGCTTTAGGATCTCTTTTGAAATGAGATCCAGGTCTTGTTACGTAAATTCTCTCTCTCTCTCTCTCTCTCTCTCTCTCTCTCTCTCTCTCTCTCTCTCTCTCTCTCTCTCTCTCTCTCTCTCTCTCTCTCTCTCTCTCTCTCTCTCTCTCTCTCTCTCTCTCTCTCTCTCATTTTTACTTTGTTTATTTATAGTGAGCTTCATTGTGTTTTGGGATTTATATTCATTATTTTGAGATTGACGGTTTGATCTGATCTTATTATTAATGATTTTGTGTCCATTTCCTTTATGATGTTTGGTATTAAAATATTTTGTAAACTGCTAAGAATATAACCCCAAAATCCTTTGAGTGTGTACATATTGCTTTTGCATATGGATTTAGAGCGTTCCCTTAGCTTAGCTTGCACATTCCGCACATTTTTTTCTTTAAAAAAAGTTGTTTGAATTTGATAAACATAGAAAGAGGCTGCGAGGAAGCTTCAAGTTAACCTTAGGTTTTAACGAGCGAAAGTCAAAGTCAGCGGAGAACTCCAGCATTCCGCATTTTGAATTTGGTGACAAACAAGAGATTATATTAATGTAAAGTAGAAAATAATCTTGATTAATATAGTTTGTTTGACCATTTATTGATATTGATATCTTGATAAATCTATAATAATGAGCCTAAGTATAAGAATTAAGTTGTTTTAAATTAATAAACTATAAGAACTAAATTATTCCAAGTTAATTAAGAAATTATATAAACTGTGTTTATTTTTGGCCCCGTTCATGTACCGTTTTATAATTAAGTTAATTCTGTCATCTTTTACATGGATCGATTCAATAAAAAAAGTCCCTTAAATATGAAGGCATTATTACATTCAATCAAGGTGAAGAGATATGTACGTACGAATTTTGGGCATACATGGAATCTGACTAACTCGCTGAAGTACCCATATAAAACCAGAGCACCGATGTAGACTCCAATCTCGTTACACAGCAAATTCATTATGGAGAGAATTAAAGAGAAGAGAGAACTCTTATGAGAGAATTTTTTTTTTAGAGGGAGGAGAGTGTTATTTTGTGTGTTGTATTCAGATAACAAAATCTGAATATGTATATAGATGTTGATTTATGCCAATTTGACCTCCAACTGTATTGACTATTTCTATGCATTCAATGTAAGTTTGGCACGAACCCTCCAAAGGTAAAGACCAAATAATACAATAATATATGTTCTGTTGGTCTCGTTTGTTATTTTTTTAGGGGGCCAAATAAACAAACTTATACAAAGAAACAAGAAGTAAACCCAGAGCGATAATGAAGCTGAGAATAATGATCAATGGAATTATTAGAATCCCACTTGCACCTAATTTGGTGACTGTTCTGGTAATAATCAAACACTTATCCAGGGGGACAGTTTGGAAGAAGGGGCATTTATATTGACAAAAATTAATTTCAAGTTGCATATATACCACTCTGGTCTCCTATGATAAGCTAACTTCAACTACTTCACGAGATCGAAGGAGAGGTAATTAAGTTTAAATTTGGTTAAAAATAAAAGAGATTTCAAATTTACCCTTATTTAAAACTATGAATTACATCTTGAGAAGGGAAAAAATGAAAATCATATCAAACTTTAAATAGTGACAATCTTAGAAAGATGTAATTAATATTATACTAGGTGACCTATAATAAGGAGCACATTTTCCTCCGAAAATATAACTTATTATAATAGAGATGAGAGTTATATTTGAGGAGAGTTTTAACTTGTGTTTAAGATAATGTAAGAAATTTCCTTTTTTCTATATTTTCATTCACTCAAAAAATAATAAATAATAATGGCCATTCTCAACCCTACTATTCTTTCTTTCTTGTTCCTGCAATTTTCGGAACTTCTTCAACACACGGAATTGATTGATAACAAGAAATCAATTCCACTTACACTGACCATGATTTGTGTGCCTGAAATCATAAGTTAACACCGCACTTCCATCCATTCTCCTCAACACAAAACTTTCCACCATCACATAAAACTCAAAATTTTCCCACTCATTACTCTTTCCATCGAAATTCTCCACTCTTTCAATTCTCTTATCATTCCTTCCCACCCATTCACTTCTTTCTTCCTCCCATCTCATCCTCTCCACAGTAGCCATGCTCAACCCTACTTTTCTCTCTCCACTCTCCTCACTCTTAAACCACAACACATACACTTCACCAAATTTCCCTTCTTCCCAAACAGCTTCTCTCCCATCACCTAAACCTGCAACTTCAGTTTTAACCACAACATTCACAAACACTTCAATACTATTTTCTTCATTGTTCTTAGAGAAAACTTTGTCCCACCTTCTTTCAAGCGTCATTTCATAGAAAACTGACCTCTTCATCTGCTCCTTCACATTCACTCCTTCTTCCTTAACAAACATGAAAGGGCAGTACCATTTTCCAACCTCCACCGGCTCAGAGCAGCGATCAGATGATGATGAAGAGAAGGTGAAAGGCGGTAACTTGGCTCGTAAGGCATGGTTTACACCCAAAGCTTCACTCAGATGATAATGGTGGGGTGTTCTGGTGCAAAGAGTCCAACCCGGTCTCCTCAAGAAGAGAGGAGGGAACCCATCTGATGCAACAGATTTGGCAACAGATCTGACTCGAACTGCAGAACGTTTTTTAATTATCTCAAATTGTTGATATTCATTACCGGGATTTAGAGGTCGTGGTTCGACATCTAGGACGTAATTGCAGCACAAGAATGAGCCCAAGTCTTCTTCCTTAGAACATGTACTTACTTCACTGCACATGAAACCCTTAAAGTGAATATGCTAATTAATTACCAGAGCGAACTAAATATGTAGGAAAAAGAAAAAAACTTAAACCTACCCTTGACGCTTCCCTTTCCTTTGTATAACGTAGTAGAGGTTGGAAGACAATGGCTGATTAAGAACAGGAATGAACATAACTCGATCTATTAAAACTATGGTGGCAAGTCCACCACCTTGCACTGGGAAAGTAACAGTTAAGTTCCTGTTCTGTGGGAATGGCAGGTTTGAGATGCCCTTCTTCACCCAACCAAAACAGCAGTATGACTCAGCTTCTTCATCTTGGAGGAATAAGAACCCTAAATTTGGTCCCTCTGGTGGCTGCGAAAGAGCTTCAGGATCCCTTTTGAACAAAGATCTGGGCCTTGTTACGTACATTTTCTTTCTCTCACACACTAATTATTATTACTTTGTTTATATATGTATTGTAAGCTTCCTTGTGTTCTGTACACAGCGCTTTTGCATATGGATTTGGTACATTTTTTAAAAAAGTTGTTTAAATTCGATGAAGCAGCGTGGAAGCTTCAAGTACTCCTTAGGTTTTAACAATTGAAAGTCAAAGTCTCAGAGGAGGAGAACTCAATCATTTGGCATTTTAAATTTGGTGACAAACAAGATAGATATAATTACAAAATAGAAGGTATCTTGATTACTATAGTTTGTTACGTTTGACCATTTCTTGAGATATATATATATAGAGAGAGAGAGAGGGGGGGGGGGATTAATCGATATTCATGTAGGTAAGTGTATTCTGAAAGCATTAAATAATTGCTAGCTTCTTCCTCAAGACAACGTTTAATTTGCAGTGAGGTAAAATATATATTGATATATATACAGACACACATATATAAATATGAGAATGTTAATGATTAACAACTATGAGCCCTTTAGTTTAAAAAGTACTACTAAAAGAAAGAAGCAAATTCGTTTTATTACAATTTAGCCTTTCGATACTACCTTCTGCGAGTTGCTCGTGAGGGTCTTCCATCGTTCGGAAATAATTAGCTATACATAATTCCAAGGACCAAAATAATCGGGAAATTGCCCTTGTTTGGAGAATAATTAATTACTCAGAGATACATGAATTCGTATTTTAGTTTTTCCTGTGTCTGAAATCCTCCAGAGTACTAGTATTTTTGTGTTCTGTGTATGAAAACTGAGTTTTCTTAGGGCCCGTTCATGTATCCTTTTATAATTAAGTTAATTCTTTCATCGTTTACCTAGATCGATCCTGCCACAAAAAATTCCATAAATATGAAGATATTATTATTGGACTAAACTTATGTCAAATTGCTTAGATCCATTAGTTTCAGTAAGCCAACTAAATACTGTCACCTGGATTACTTTTCCACATAAGCCCTTAACCCTAAAGAGATCCAGTTAGACCATCGTTAACCCCAAAGATCCACAGCCTCGGATGGTTTCATCAAATTGTGGAAACTCTTTGATTGATGTGAATGTATCTGTGTGGCACATATTTGAAGGACAAATTGGCGTCCTTCAATTATCCAATGGCTCTCTTGAAAAATTATTGAATCGTAAGTTTTAAAAGGTTAGTTGGTTTAACAGAGTGTAAGTTCTTACTTGTAAAAATAAATTCAGGTGGCAGTAGTTAGTTCCTTTACTAGACCTAAGAAACTTAACATAAGTTTGGTCCATTATTATATTCAATCAAGGCGAAGAGGTAACAAAGTTTGAATCTTCAGCACACACAAAAAGACAAAGTTTGAATTTGTAAGGCAAGAAGAATATTACTCCAATCTTTTTTATAAAGAACTGTTAGCTACTTTTTTGAGTTTAAGAAATTAAAAGTAATCAAAAATTTTGAAGATTTTCCAATTTTTTTTTTTAAAAAATTAATAGTGTGATTCATTTCGGGCAGAGAAGATTGAAAAGTCATAAATTAACATTAAAGTAAAACAGGTTAGGCCATCCAGGCAATATGTGTTAGTCCTAGTGAAAAGAACTTTGATCACTTAAACATTATATTTCAAGTTTAAGTTTTGTGAATGCAGAAAATTAAATAGTCTTTTAAAAAGTTACCATAGGGTGTTTTCAAAAATAAGTTATAAATATTTTACTAAATTTTATGAATATAAGCTTTTATATTAAATATTAATAGATAGTATTGTATAAATGTATAAGACAGGAAGGATGAAAGGAGTATATTAAATAAATAAAATAAAATGACATCTGCCACATTGGGTTTTGGTCTTTTATAATGAAGGGTCTCAAGGAAACTTACATACAATAAACGTACGGGTCAAATTAACATTATTCTAGTTATGGCGACGAATCAACGTTGCTTACGTATAAAATTATCATATCTTGATGTTTAGCATATTTGTGTGTGCAAGTGAATAGCTGGTTCATCTGGTTTGAATATTCTTTTATGATGAGTTAGACTCCATATACTTTTCAATTACTTAACGTCACGTCAATGATATATTTACACACACACGAATATATATCTTCCTAATTATAAATTCAAAACAGAAATCTTCATAAATTCAGAAATATGTACGTGACGAGGCGTCTTTCTATGCATTTGAAAGATGAAGCGGCGCTGTCTGTCCAAACTCAGTTCTGGTGAACTCCGACGAGGAAGCAGAGAGTGGTTTCATTTTGCGAAGAGACAGCAGAATAAGGAAACTTCCTTTGCTTCAGAACAACAACTTGGCCGTTTTAGCTACCGATGAATCCACCAACCGAGTCATGTTCATTCCAGTCCTGATAAAGATGGTCTAAATTTAACTTTTTACAACTAATGATTTTTAAATTAAATAAATTTAAACGATAGACACCGGAACTAGTTTTGGGAAGAAGGGTATGAACCAATCAATTCTTTATATATATATATATAAAATAAAGGATTAGCCGGTGATGAAGTTTGGAATCCGACTAACTCGCTGAAGTACCCACATAAAACCGGAGCACTGATATGGACTCCAATCTTGTCACACAGCAAATTCACTACGGAGAGAGAGAGGATAGAAACAGAAGAGATAATAGAGAACTCTTAGGAGAGAATTTTTTTTAGAGGGAGGAGAGTGTTATTTTGTGCGTTGTATTTAGATTACATACCCTCTCAATCCACACCCTTTAAATAGAATTTGTACAGTCACATGAGAATGTATATAACTCTTCAATGTAGGGTAACACAAGAATAAATATAACTCTTGAACCATAAAGTAACATCTCTTTTTGACCCATGTTTCCTCATATTCATACAATAGCCTTAATTTGCATTGGGCTTAGGCCTTAATCCACTAAGGGTGAACTAGATATATTCCAACAAGATATAATAACAAAATCTGAATATGTATCTAGATGTTGATTTATGCCAATTTGACCTCCAACTGCATTGACTATTTCTACTAACTGCATTGACTATTTCTAATAATACAATAATATATGTTCTGTTAGTTGTCTCGTTCGTTATTTTTTAGGGCGCGAAATAAACAAACTTAAACAAAGAAACAAGAAAAAGTAAACCCAGAGCAATAATGAAGCTGATTATAATGATCAATGGAATTATTAGAATCCCACTTGCACCTAATTTGGTGAGTGTTCATGTAATAATCAAACACTTATCCACCAACTTTCTTCCATTATCTTAAACACAAGTTAAAAGTCTCCTCAAATATCTCTCTCATCTCTATTATAATAAGTTATATTTTCGAAGGAAAATGTGGTCCTTATTATAGCTAGGTCACCTAGTGTAATATTAATTACATCTTTCTAAGATTGTCACTATTTAAAGTTTGATACGATTTTCACTTTTTTTCCTTCTCAACTTGTAATTCATAGTTTTAAATTAGGGTAAATTTGAAATCTTTTTTATTTTTAACCAAATTTAATAACACAATTACCTCTCGTTCGATCTCGTGAAGTAGTTGAAGTTGGCTTATCATAGAAGACCAGAATGGTATATATGCGACTTGAAATAAATTTTTCACCATACGTGCCCCTTCTTCTTCGAAACTCTTCCCCTTTTTCTATATTTTCATTCACTCAAAAAATAATAAATAATAATGGCCATTCTCAACCCTACTATTCTTTCTTTCTTTCTTGTTCCTGCAATTTTCTCAACTTCTTCAACGCACGGACATTTGATATTTTATACTAACCAATTGAAGAACATCCAGAAAGAGGACTTGGGAATTGATAACAAGAAATCAATTCCACTTACACTGAACATGATTTGTGTGCCTGAAATCATAAGTTAACACCACACTTCCATCCATTCTCCTCAACACAAAACTTTCCACCATCACATAAAACTCAAAATTTTCCCACTCATTACTCTTTCCATAGAAATTCTCCACTCTTTCAATTCTCTTATCATTCCTTCCCACCCATTCACTTCTTTCTTCCTCCCATCTCATCCTCTCCACAGTAGCCATGCTCAACCCTACTTTTTTCTCTCCACTCTCTCCACTCTTAAACCACAACACATACACTTCACCAAATTTCCCTTCTTCCCAAACAGCTTCTCTCCCATCACCTAGACCTGCAACTTCAGTTTTAACCACAACATTCACAAACACTTCAATACTATTTTCTTCATTGTTCTTAGAGAAAACTTTGTCCCACCTTCTTTCAAGCGTCATTTCATAGAAAACTGACCTCTTCATCTGCTCCTTCACATTCACTCCTTCTTCCTTAACAAACATGAAAGGGCAGTACCATTTTCCGACCACCACCGGCTCAGAGCAGCGATCAGATGATGATGAAGAGAAGGTGAATGGCGGTAACTTGGCTCGTAAGGCATGGTTTACACCCAAAGCTTCACTCAGATGATAATGGTGGGGTGTTCTGGTGCAAAGAGTCCAACCCGGTCTCCTCAAGAAGAGAGGAGGGAACCCATCTGATGCAACAGATTTGGCTCGAAATGCCGAACCTTTTTTAATTATCTCAAATTGTTGATATTCATTACGGGGATGTAGAGGTTGTGGTTCGACATCTAGGACGTAATTGCAGCACAAGAATGAGCCCAAGTCTTCTTCCTTAGAACATTTACTTGCTTCACTGCACATCAAACACTTGAAGTAATTATGCTAATTAATTACCAAAGCGAACTAAATATGGGGGAGAAAAAATTTAAACATACCCTTGATGCTTCCCTTTCCTTTGTATCACGTGGTAGAGGTTGGAAGACAAAGGCTGATTAAGAACAGGAATGAACATAACTCGATCTGTCAAAACTAAGGGTGCTGGTGCCCCGTGCACTGCGTAAGTAACAGTTAAGTTCCTGTTCTGAGGGAATGGCAGGTTTGTGATGCCCTTGTTCACCCAACCAAAACAGCAGTATGACTCAGCTTCTTCATCTTGGAGGACTAAGAACCCTAAATTTGGTCCCTCTGGTGGCTGCAAAAGAGCTTCAGGATCCCTTTTGAACAGAGATCGGAGTCTTGTTACATACATTTTCTTTCTCTCACACAGTACTTATTATTACTTTGTTTATATATGTATTGTGAGCTTCCTTGCGTTCTGTACACATTGCTTTTGCATATGGATTCGGTACCTTTATTTTTAAAAAAGTTGTTTAAATTCGATGAAGCAGCGTGGAAACTTCAAGTACTCTTTAGGTTTTAACAACTGAAAGTCAAAGTCAGAGGAGGAGAACTCAATCATTTGTCATTTTAAATTTGGTGACAAACAAGATATATATTATTATATAATAGAAGGTATCTTGATTAATATAGTTTGTTTGACCATTTCTTGATATATATATATATATATATATATATATATATATATATATTAATCTATAATCATGTAGGTAAGTGTATTCTGAAAGCATTAATAATTTCTAGCTTCTTCCTCAAGACAACCTTTAATTTGCAGTGAGGTAAAATATATATTATTACCTCCGGTCTTAATTATAAGAACACTTTTATAGTGTAATTTACACTACAAAAGTGTTCCTATAATTAGGACCGGAGGGATTAATATATATATACAGACACACATATATAAATATGAGAATATTAAATGATTAACAACTATGAGCCCTTTAGTTTAAAAAGTACTACTAAAAGAAAGAAGCAAATTCGTTTTATTACAATTTAGCCTTTCAATACTTCCTTCTGCGAGTTGCTCTTAAGTGTTTTCCATCGTTCGGAAATAATTAGCTATACATAATTCCAAGGACCAAAATAATCGGGAAATTGCCCTTGTTTGGAGAATAATTAATTACTCAATGATACATAAATTCGTGTTTTAGTTTTTTCTGTGTATAAAATCCTCTAGAGTACTAGTATAGTAGTATTTCCGTTGTATGAAAACATATCAAGCACCATTGGACAATTAATTCTCCAAACAGGTATTTATATCCCTAAACAGCCATGCCTTATTATTTAAAGGCTAATTAATTATCTCTTCTTTATATAATAGGTATTTATGTCATTTATATTTTTTTTTTCATTTTTTTAAGTTCAAATATGTTATTTCAGTTCAGACAAAATATACAATTGATTCTACGGAAAGCCCATTTTTGTCCTTACATATCTATTCTTATTCATTTTCCCATTCTCTTATAGATGTTTCCGTTAATAACAAAATGGCCTTCGGTCAAAGGAGATTCATTTATATTACCGTGGATAAATTATGCGGCAACTCTATATCTTTATTCATTGATCGTGTAGAATACTTATGAGATGATACAGAAAATGATTTAGTCTGACTAAACCTAACAGAATATCTCCTATAATCAATGAGCATTCAAAATTCAAATAAAAACAACATAACAGAATATCTAATAATCCTAATAATAATAATAAATAGGATAATTAGCCTAACTCTAATTAGGGCAAGGGTTTCGGTCATCATGGGCGAATAGGATGCAACTTCCAACAAAGAGGAATGAACATAACTGATGGATCTAGTAAAACAATGGTGGGACCCCCGTGCACGGCGAAAGAAACAGTTAAGTTTGTGTGCTGTGGGAAACTGGGAATGGCAACTTGGCCTCTGGTGGCTGCGAAAGAGCTTTAATTCCCTTTTGAACAGACAATACTTACCATTCTTTGTTTATATATTGTGAGATAAATTGTGTTCTGTGATTTATATTCATTCTTTGTTTATGTCCATTTCCTTTATGATGTTTGGAATTAAGAAATTTATTTGAGTCTGCACATATTGCATTTGCATATGTATTTAGTGCATCTCCTTGCACATCCTGTACATTTTTTTAAAGTTTTTTGAATTCGATCAACATTGAAAGAAGCTGCGAGGAAGCTTAAAGTAATATTAGGTTTTATCAATTGAAAATCAAAGTCAGAGAACTCAATCATTTCGCATTTTAAATTGGATGACAAACAGGATGTTATAGATATCTTAATTAATCCATAATCATATTTACGCAAGTGTGCTCTGAAAGCATCATAAAATGATGCCTTCTTTCTCAAGCTCAAACTTATCTGTTACTAAAACCTATCTCATCCCGATATAATTAATCAAACCGAACTAATCAGTTTCAAAAGCATTGTACTTGACATATATAGGGCCCGTTTGATATGACGGAATTGGAGGGTATGAAAATGGAATTGGACCTCATTTCCACAAGGTTTGTTTGGCATAATGGAATTGGAAGTTATTTTCAATTCCATATCCACCAAAATTAATGGAATTTGGCTTCCATAGAAAAAGCCAAGTATTGTAATTCCATGTGCCCCTTCTCATCTTTACCCTCTCCTCCCTTCACTCCTCCAGCTCACGTCGTCTCAACCCCACCGCCGGCAACAACAGTGACAATGGTGAAGAAGATAGAAGGCGTCAAAGGAAGACTGCGAAGGTGACGGCGAGGGTGTGAGGTGCGCCAATGCCCCTCGCCATCCCCGGCTATTCATCTTCTCCATTATCTTCAAACTCATCTCCTCCTCCTTCATTGTCTATGTTCATCTTCCCCACTCTGCAGATCGACATCAAGGGTGAGCAAGGAAGAGGAAGACGGCAACAGCAATGGTGAGGATGCAAGGTGTGTTGGCCGACGGCTAATCTCATCCTTCTCCATTGTCTTCAACGTCATCTCCTTGTTCTCCATTGTCTATGTTCATCTTCCTCATTCTCCAGATCGACGTCCTCTACTTCATCAGAATCTCTTTGCCACGCCATGTCTTCTCCACCAGATCAGCATATCGACGTTCTCGTAGAGAAGCTTTATTCAAGATCTGGGTGTGGGTGTGGGTGGTCAGAGGCATGGGGGAGTTGTTGATTTCCGGTGATGGCTACCATGAACGGTGGGGATGGTGATGGTTGCCATGAACAGTGGATTCTCCGGTGAGCCCTACAAAGATGGGTGGTCGAAGTCTCGGAGGTATGGGTTGTTATTACCTATTAAAAAAATTGTGAAGCTTTTTTTTAATAAGAAGGATATTTTAGTCTTTTCATAAAAAAATTAGATCTCATTTCAAAGACATACCAAACGTACTTTAAATTCCATCTCCATTTCCATTTCCATCAAAATCAATTCTACATACCAAAAGGGCCCTTAGGGATTTGTTTTTATTTATAATATGTATGAAATTGGAATTTTTGCACTGAGAATGATTATCAACAATAGCTAGGCAATTCGGTTCTCAGCAGTGGAATCAGTAGAACTGGATTCGGTTGATGAAAGTGTTGGGTGAGTTTGGAAGAATTATTTAAAATACCCTAATTTGCAATGAGGCTATATACGGAGTAATAATATTAGATGACAATATAACTAAGAATCTTTCTGTTTAAAATGTAAAAGAATAAATAAGCGAATTCCCCTGATTAACCTATCCTTGTTTGCCACCATCTTTTTTTTTTTTTCCGTCATCTTTCCCCCAACGGATGAAACTTGCACGTTTATCATATACTTAATCATTGAAAGTGAAACTCGTACAATATAAAATCACTTAAAACAAGTAGATCCAAACAATCATAAAATGACTAGCTTCAATCAAAACTATTTTTCCACCAAAACGTTGGTTTTGGTATGAGCTAAAGAGAACAACTTCAAACAATATATTGCATCAATCAATTTTTGTTGATCACAATCTATTCTTAGAAGCTAATCTGAAATTGTTCTGATTTTTTATTATTTTTATTTTTATTTTTCAAAAAGAACGAAGTTGTTTCAAATGAATAAACTAAATAAACTATAACAACTAAATTATTCTAAGTTAATTAAGAAACTATATAAACTGAGTTTTTTTGGGCCCGTTCATATACATATACCCTTCTATAATTAAGTTAATTCTTTCATCTTTTACCTAGATCGATCCTGCCACAAAAAATTCCATAAATATGAAGACATAATTATAGAACTAAACTTATGTCAAATTGCTTAAATCCATTAGGTTGGGTAAGCCAACTACCAAAGTTTGAATGTTCAGCGCGCGCGCGCACACCCAAAAAAAAAAAAGTTTGAATTTGTAACCAGAAGAATATTACTCCAATCTTTTTTATAAAGATCTGTTAGCTACTTTTTTGAGTTTAAGAAATTAAAATTAATTAAAATTTTTGAAGACTCTCGTAAATTATCTTTTAATTACTAGTGTGAATCATTTGGGGCATAAAAGATGGAAAAGTGATAAATTAATATTAAATTATAACAGGTTAGGCCACCGATGGGCAATAGGTGTTAGTCCTAGTGAAAAGAACTTCAACCACTTAAACTTGGTATCTTAAGTTCAAGTTCTTGTGAATGTAGAAAATTAAATAATCTTTCAAAAAATTACCCAATAGAGCCTGACACAGACAGATAGTCATATAAAAAATTGGCTAGGGTATTTTTAAAAGTAAGGTATAAATATTTTACTAAATTTTATGAATATAACCTTTTATATTAAATATTGATAGATAGTATTTTATAAATGTACAGGACAGGAACGATGAAAGGATTAAAAAAATAAAATAAAATGACATCTATCATATTGGGTTTGGGTCTAAACATATTGGAGGGTCTCAAGGAAACTTACATACAATAAACATAGTTTCGGGTCAACTTAACATTATTCTAGTTATGTCGACGAATCAACGTTGGTTACGTATAATTTAATAATATCTTGATGTTTAGCATATGTGTGTGTGCAAGGACATGCATGTGCCTAGCTAGCTGGTTCATCTTGTTTGAATATTCTTTTATGATTAGTTAGACTACATATACTTTTCAATTACTTAACGTCACGTCAATGACACACACACACACACGTATATATATCTTCCTAATTATAAATTCAAAACAGACTAAATTTAGAAATATGTGCGTGACGAGGCACCTTTCTATGCATTTGAAAGATGAAGCTGCGCTGTCTGTCCAAACTCAGTTCTGGTAAACTCCGACGAAGAGACGGCAGAAGAAGGAAACTTCCTTTGCCTCAGAACAAGGACTTGACCGTTTTTGCTATTTTGTTGGCAATGAATCCAACAACCGAGTCATGTTCATTCCAGTCCTGATCAAGATGGTCTAAATTTATTAGTCATCACTTGAGTTTGCTGCGTCAGCGTTTTTTGTTAGCAACATTAACCGTGTTAGAATTTTAAGACCAAAAGTATACTTTATAAAGTTAAGGGATCAAAAGTAAAAATATGTATGTATGTGTGTATATATGAATTATAGGGCCGGCATTAATAAATTGAAATTATAAATCGGATTGAATATATATTTCCTAGCAGGTTCATCTAATTTGAATAGCTATTCTTTGAATTTATAATTAGTTGGCAATTACTTAATGGACGTCAGATCAATGATGGGCCGCGCCGTTTGAATTATTTAGGGAAGCTAGCTGGGTGTTGCTATTTTTTATTATTATTTTAAAAAAAAAGTAAGAAAAGAAACAAACCAATAGTCAAAAATTTGCAAGTACTAATTAATCAGGATAAAAATAGGAAAACAACTTTAAATTTGTAGAATTCTAAAGCAGGTATTTCATAAAAAATGAGTTGGGAATTATTTATCAAGGTTTGTCATTCTTTTATCAACTCTTAATAATAAACCTGATTTAGAATTTTAGAATTTTAAAGTTGTTTTTAAATCTTTTTCCCAATTAATAAATGGTTTGAATATTATTTCTTCTTCTAGAAAAAAGAATATTCTTTCTTCTTCCTAGAATATGCTTATGGGTTGTCTTCACTGACATGCCCATTGTTGTCTCTCTAATCATCCTAGCATTTCCAAAGTTCTGACTTGGCTTCCCTCCTATTCGAATAGCAAGTGCACGAGTCGTGCTAATAAATATAATAATAATTAGAAGATTGTTCGTGATTGGATTTGGTTTTAAAACCCAGTCAAGTATTAATTAGCACACTTTCACCCAAAACCATTGAACAAACATAAACTAAATCTAAAAGTTAATATAAACAAGTGATTCTTTAACTAATTCAAGGATTAAATGAGGACTAGGAATATTTAACCTCCTTGTATTTCATAACATTCAATTAACCTCCTCTCATAGATACTCATTATTGAAAATATGTGCTAGTCTAGGATTCAAAAAGTATTTATAAGAGCTCTCTCAAGTCAACAAGAAATGTTCGATTCCATTAATTCTTCAATCTTTTGACACAATTAATAAAATTCAAATTAAATCATCAATGCTAATGTGATTATGTAAGATTGGAAAATATATCTCTATTTTTACAATAAAGTTAAACTATCAATTCATCATGAAAACTTAAACTTACACAACTTTACCCAAGTTCTTCACCCAACTCAGCCCTCTCAAATATCAATCAAGTGAACCCAACAATCTCATTGTTGGCCAATCAAAAAGAAGCATTAAAAAAAGAGTAAAATCAACACAAATATATCATTAATAATCACAAAAAGAGATGAGTAATCAAGTGCTAATCCATACATGGGTTCAAAATAATCCTAGATCAAATTGTCTAGATGCTCATGGGCAGGCACAAGCAACATATACCCAAGAAAATAGCATCCATATAACCAAACAAGAGAGATAGGGGAAGAAAGTCAACAAAACCAAGGGAAATGAAATGAGGGTCAATATCTTCAAATCTTCAATCCTTAGCTTCCAAACGTCCAAGAGCCTCAAAACCTAGCACACCAAGCCCCAAATCAGCCTCCAAATTGCAGAATGATGCTGCTGTGCAAGTATAGGAGATTATAAAGCCCTAAAATCAGTTTTTTCACCGAAATGCTTAGCTTCATTAATCACCATTGATTGCAGCCAAGACTTTCGTTGGTTGTAGTCAAGAGCTCTCTGCCTCATCTGTTGGCTTTGGCCAGACGCTTTCTGCATGTCTTTGGTTGAGGCCAAGAACTCTTTGTCTCTCTCTTTGGCTGAGGCTAGGAAAAGGCGTTGGTTGAGGCCAAAAAATATTGTTTCCTAGTTCATCTCTTCTCCTCTTCACATAGTGTCTTGACTTCTTAATCTCCTTTCCAACTTCTTCTACATTGATTTTAGCTCCAAATGTCTTGGGATGTAACCCAAATGACATGCTTCAACATCCTAACAGAACAAAAGGAATTATAAAAGCAAATGCTGAAGAAATACGACAAAATATATTCACACTTCAATAAAAAATTCTATCACTTTAACCCATATATCAACTAAGCACATTTTATTTGCATATATATCCCCAAATATGTATGAATTCACCAAAAGTGTGAGAAATTCTTGACAAGTGATGACTTCTCATTTTTAATAGATTTGAGATGTATTTTGATATATTTGAAAAGTCACTATCACTAATTTAAAGAGATTTTATTGATATAATAAGATCAAATCAAATTGGTACATCATTTGTGGAATTTCAATTTGAAAGAAAAGTTTTTGAGTTTAGGAAATAAATAATAATAATTAGAAGTTTTAAAACAAAAATAAAAAATAAAAAAAAGTTTTATTATTATTAGTATTATTAATTATATATTAATGCTTCTTATCCTTCAGCACAGCCACACATTGAACAAAATGGAAGATTGATGATCCAAAAGCCCAAGGGCACAACCACACCGTTTTGGACAAATGGGTCCCACAAAAATTGAATTGAAAAAGACCTAAAAGATGAAAAAAGGGGAGGAGGAGGCGTGGCTGGAAGAAAAAGGAATTATTGAGTGGCCGGAGACATGAGCGTCATTCTCATTTGGACTTTAGAAGGGAAATCGTAGAAGGCACGGAGAGTAGCGCCGCGACTCCAGCATTTTCGACCATCTTCTTCCTCTCTCGTCGGGCGTCATTCACCACCAAGGCCGCCGGCAAGCTTCATCTTCACATCGCTGGAAAGGGAGACGTAGAACGAGCATGAGAGCAAAGAACTCCGGTGCCACGGACTGGAACGAGAGAGAAGAGAGGAAGAGGCATTTGTTGAGTTTGATTCTTGTTTTGATTCGGTTTATTTCCTTCTCGTATGACTTTGAACTCTGGAATTTTTTTGTCTTTGTGATGATTGTTAAAGCCAAGTTTGGCTAGTTTCTCTTTACAACCTAGAGGACCTTTGAACTTATTGGTGGATTAGACTTTGTTTTCATTGTTTAGTTATAATTATTATTAATTTTGGTTACTTAATCTTATTTAGATTTATCTATTAGTGACTCGGCCATCATTGAATATGATTTTGAGAATTAGGATTTATCTTGACGATGGAGATTTAATTAGGCTATGAGATTAAGTAATATGAGATTAGATTACGATTTAATTTACGATTAGGATAGACATATACCTAATGGCCCCATATAATTGTTGAAGGGTGTGTTCAATCTTTGTTGCCTCTTGAGTAACTATGTTAGACATAACAAGTTATACTCAAGAGAGGGTTGTAAGTGGACCGACATACACTTATAGCTATTTATACTCGAGATTAACAAAATTGATATTAAGGCTAATTAAATTAGTGAATTTAAGTTTTATGAAGCTCATAAGGGATTAGTGACTCTGGGTTGCTCATTTGATTATTGTGATAGTTTGTTTATTTTAATTCTAGTTTTAATTTCTTTTCTCTTAATTAAATTCAATTTAGTTTGCTCAACTTAAACGAAATTGTAATATTAATGCTTAACCGAAGTTTGTGATACCAAGTCCTCGTGGGAACGATACTTTTCTTATCACTTTATTACTTGATACAGCCCGTATACTTGCGGAGTTGTAGGCTATAAAGTTTTGCCCTATCAAGTTTTTGGCGCCGTGGCCGGGGACTTGTGTGCCACAACTGTCTTGGTTGGAATTGATTGAGTAGTAGTAGTTTAAGTTTAAGTTCGTAAATATTTTATTTTATTTTTATAGAAAAAAAATAAAAAAAAATGGATTTCAATTGGCAACCAACTGGTTTTAATATTGAGAAGGAGATGAATTCTTTATTTTCTATACAAGATGGATTGATTGCTATTTTAAATTCTTTGAAGCAAAATAGGCAACGTAAAAGGAGCATAAATGATGGTTGTATTCCATATGTTGATTCGTCTCAATATGTTTGCATGTCTTGTGTTTATTGTGGAGGGAATCATTTATTTGAGCATTGTCCATATAGTACAACTAGTCATTTTGTGAGAGATGATTTCACTAGGAACCAAACTTGTTTTGATAACTCATTTTGTCCTAGTGAAGGTTTTGACCAACAAAATTTTAGGGATCCACATGTCTACTGTTCTCATGAAAATACCCTCCTTTTTACTATTATCCACATATTGAAGAACACACCATTGAGTACAAGGAAAAATCTAATTTAGAAAGATTATTTGAGGAGTGTGTGGAATCATCAGAGAGATCTAGTAGAGAGTAAAAGGAGTTTGCCACTAGACTTGAGGAGTTTGACACCAGTGTTGAGTCAAGTGTCTAAAATATTGGGGCAAGTGTCCAAAATATTGGGGTATATGCGAGTCGGATTCTTTCTACCCTTGAGACTCTGGGGCAAGATAATTCCTTAAACATGGTGACCACTTCTTATGCTGATAATGATTATTGTGAGGAAGTTGAAGGTGTGGAATTACATGAGACTATGGATAATGTAGAAAGTGATTGTGGGTTTGAAATTGATTTAGATAAGAATAGTGGATGTCTAGAAGAGGTTCTGCCTTTGGAGCCTAAGGCTTGTAATTTCGATGATCAATTTGATGTGGACGTCCCTAGAGTTATTGTTCACAACTCTCCTATTGAAGTTTTGACTCTTACTGAGGAGAGTCAAGTTGATTTTATTGGATGCTCTAAATTCTTGGATGTGCCTATGTTTATTTTCAAGGATATGCATGTTGTGCTTAATTTGAATTCAGTGAATACTTGTACTCCAAGATTGTCTATGATTAAGGAATTACCTTGAATAATCAATTTTTGTGTGTGATACCTTGTTGCTTGAAAAGGAATGAAGACAAGGTAATTATGGTGTTTGATACTTATGATTAGAAGTTGTTTTGAGAAGTCTGGCTGAAGACTTTAAACTTAGCGCTTCTTGGGAGGCAACCCAAGGTATGATTTGATGCTTTATTTGATTTTGTAGGATTGTTGATAGCCCTTGATGATGTATTCCACTTTGGTAGCAAGGATTGAAAGTGCAAGTCACAGACAAATAGGGGAGTTTTCTTCTACTTTTCTTTGATTTGTTCTAATTGATTGTTGATGATATATTGCTTGGGAATGAGTGCTGATCTTAGTTGGATGTGCATGAGATGACTGTTTGTGATGATTATTGAGTGACTGTTAGCACTTGAGTTGTTTAATTGGTGTTACCCTTACACTTATATATGGTTGCTCTTCACTTCCATTACTTTTTGTTACTTGTTCACAGTGAGGACAATGTGACATTTAAGTGTGGGGGTGAGGGTATCCTGGATTTTACATGACTTTCCTTGTCCTCATATTTTCTTTAAAAAAAAAAAATCTTATGGAAGTTTGAATTTTATTCGTGAGCATTAACACAATTGGGTTAATTTAAACATCAAAAGGAGTGAATTTGATTGGGCATTGATTCTATATTCTTTGAATATTAGTAAAGAGGTAAAGATTTGGTTTGGGTACTTTACTTTAGGATGTCAAAGAACATGTGAGGAATTTGAGCCTTAATTTTCATCGTTGTAAGAGAGAGTACATTTATTGTGATTTCATCTCTAGAACTTGTCTTGAATCTCTTTTGAATTTTGAAATCCTTTTGCATACACAAAGATGATCTAGGCATTCATTTCATAGCTAGTTCGGCCAAATGTCCATCCTTATCACATGAAAATCTTTTGTTTTACCCCATTTGAGCCTTATTTTTCTTTTATTATTATTATTATTTAAAAAAAACGAAAATTGCATAAAGTAAATAGCCTTGAGATATGCAATTTTTACATCTTTTTCTTCCCATTCATTTTTTTAAAAACTTTAGTAAGTGCTAAGTGAACCAATTTAAAAGAGTGAAGGAGTTAGAAAGTCAACACTATAAGAGTATGTGTAGGTAGTGAAAAGCAAAAAAAAAAAGAGAGAAGAAAACAAAACAAAAAAAGAAAAAGAAAAAAAGAAAAGAAGATAGAAAAAAAATAGAGATCCAAGAAAGAAAGAAAAAAAATTGTTGACGTCAAAAGAATAAAGGTTGGTTATATATAGTGTTAGTGAGTGTGTTTTTTTTTTCTTGGTAGGTATTCCTTCATTCTTCATCATGAATTTCATTAAATTACTTAGCACTAATTAAAGTATTCTCTCATACCATTTGATCACTTTCATTTCATTATCCTACCTTAATCACTAAAACCTTGAGAAAGTCTTTTTGATTTGAGTGTGCAATTGGATAATATATAGTGGAGATTGAGATGATAAACAAGCTTATGGTAGATAAGTTGCAATAGGTGGAATTGAGTTAAACACAAGCCCTTGAATATCTTGAGAAATAAGTATAAACACTTGACTTGTGAGGGACATTCTATTGTGATTTATCTTTGCCAAATTAATTTTCTTGCTCCTTGCATTTTTGGAATGTGGAAAAGATTGCTTCCATGGTTTTCTTGAATTTGGTTGTTTTAGAATTTAAAAATCTTGAGGACAAGATTTGATGCAAGTGTGGGGGTGTGATGATTTCTCATTTTTAATAGATTTGAGATGTATTTTGATATATTTGAGAAGTCACTATCACTAATTTAAAGAGATTTTATTGATATTATAAGATCAAATCAAATTGGTACATCATTTGTGGAATTTCAATTTGAAAGAAAAGTTTTTGAGTTTAGGAAATAAATAATAATAATTAGAAGTTTTAAAACAAAAATTAAAAAAAAAAAGGTTTTATTATTATAAGTATTATTAATTATATAATAATGCTTCTTATCCTTCAGCACAGCCACGCATTGAACAAAATGGAAGATTGATGATCCAAAAGCCCAAGGGCACAACCACACCGTTTTGGACAAATGGGTCCCACAAAAATTGAATTGAAAAAGACCTAAAAGATGAAAAAAGGGGAGGAGGAGGCGTGGCTGGAAGAAAAAGGAATTATTGAGTGGCTGGAGACATGAGCGTCATTCTCGGCTGGACTTTAGAAGGGAAATCGTAGAAGGCACAGAGTAGCGCCGCGACTCCAGATTTTCGACCATCTTCTTCCTCTCTCGTCAGGGGCGTCATTCACCACCAAGGCCGCCGGCAAGCTTCATCTTCACAGTCGCTGGAAAGGGAGACGTAGAACAGAGCATGAGAGCAGAGAACTCCAGTGCCACGGACCTGGAACAGAGAAGCAGAGGAAGAGGCATTTGTTGAGTTTGATTCTTGTTTTGATTCGGTTTATTTCCTTCTCAGTATGACTTTGAACTCTGGAATTTTTTGTGCTGTGATGATTGTTAAAGCCAAGTTTGGCTAGTTTCTCTTTACAACCTAGAGGACCTTTGAACTTATTGGTGGATTAGACTTTGTTTTCATTGTTTAGTTATAATTATTATTAATTTTGGTTACTTAATCTTATTTAGATTTATCTATTAGTGACTGGCCATCATTGAATATGATTTTGAGAATTAGGATTTATCTTGACGATGGAGATTTAATTAGGCTATGAGATTAAGTAATATGAGATTAGATTACGATTTAATTTACGATTAGGATAGACATATACCTAATGGCCCCATATAATTGTTGAAGGGTGTGTTCAATCTTTGTTGCCTCTTGAGTAACTATGTTAGACATAACAAGTTATACTCAAGAGAGGGTTGTAAGTGGACCGACATACACTTATAGCTATTTATACTCGAGATTAACAAAATTGATATTAAGGCTAATTAAATTAGTGAATTTAAGTTTTATGAAGCTCATAAGGGATTAGTGACTCTGGGTTGCTCATTTGATTATTGTGATAGTTTGTTTATTTTAATTCTAGTTTTAATTTCTTTTCTCTTAATTAAATTCAATTTAGTTTGCTCAACTTAAACGAAATTGTAATATTAATGCTTAACCGAAGTTTGTGATACCAAGTCCTCGTGGGAACGATACTTTTCTTATCACTTTATTACTTGATATGGCCCGTATACTTGCGGAGTTGTAGGCTATAAAGTTTTGCCTTATCAACAAGTGTGCCGAAATGACATGAATTTCATGAGGTTAACACCTCCTCTACTCTTACCATCATCTTCCTTTCCTCTTCTTCCCACTACTCTCAACCTTTAGATAAAAATTTGAGTGGTCAAATTTAATGTTTTCTAAAATTATATTACTAGCTAGTAAAATGTCAAATTGTTAAGGGTTAAAAGGTAATTTCGCTCCGGGGCAATTTTGCCCAAGAAGTGTCAAAAAAGAACATTTTTTCCTTGGCTGTTATCATAGTTAATTTTGACTTTTACTTAACCAGATATGCTGAGTTGACAGCCCACATGTCATTCACATCATTTTTGTTAAGATGCAAATTTACCCTGAAGTCCATATGTCATAAACTTAATTTTTTTTCAAAGTTAGATTTAAAAATTTTGACGTGAGTTTGCACCTTAGAAAAATAGACATGGATAACATATGGATTATCAGCTCAGCATATTTGGTCAACTAATAGTCAAAATTAACTAGGATAAAGACTATGGCAAAATTGATTCCTTATTTACACTGTCAAGGAAAAATTTCCTCTTGATGAAAACTTCTGCGACAAAATTGCCCCTTAACCCAATTATTAAAAGAATAAATAAATTCAAAAACCACTAATTAAATGTTAGTCATGATAATTTAAAATTGCAATATAAAACTATTTTTACAAAGCATTAAATCTAAACCACTCAAATTTTAATCTAAAGGTTGAGATGAGTAGTGAGGGAGAAAATGAGAGGAGGAGAATGGTAAGAATGGAGGAGGGAAGCCAAGTCCTAAATGAAAGACTGAATATCACCAAGAGGGGGGGTGAATTGGGGATATAAAATTTTCTCGCGAAAATGCTTTGTTGGGATAGTACAAAACAGGGATAAACAGAGTAAGGGTAAGAGAGATTTAACACAATGGATTTATACTGGTTCGGTCCAACTCTTGACCTACGTCCGGTCCCTTTAAACACACGAGATTTCACTATCTAGAAACTTGATTACACACTCTGTAACTCTCGAGTAATCCTCTCACTAGGACTTACTCCTCTTTACAAGCTGTAACCAAATAACCACAGACACAATTACACACTCTGTAAACGAAGGATGATCCTCACAGAGACTCCACTCCCCCTTACAAGTTGTAATTAATACACCCTCTCTTAAGGTTCCTCAACCTTAAGATTCAACTGATAAACAAATGTTCAAATAGTGTTTAACTCCTCACTGAGTAGATAAAATGATAAACACTGAAGTACAAGAATATCCGAAGATATTAAATGAAACTAATGAAACGGAAGATTGCAATAATATCAAATTGAATGCATAGCGTTTCCCTCTCACGGTTGTAGATTTGAATGCTTCTAACATTTATAGTTGGTGGCATTTATGACCGTTGTTGAAGCTTGAGTTTATCCGTTGAGACTCTTTGAATTAGCCGTTGAGTGAATAAATATTTCCGTTGAAGAACGTTGCTCTGTTTCTTCCTTCGTATGCCTTTGACATGACATTCGTCTGTTATTCTCCGTTGACATTCTTTATTCAAATTGTCCGTTGAGATTAGGTGAGAATGTATCAAGGAAATAGCCGTTGTTGTTGTCAGAAGGTCATCCGCCAAAATGGTGAATATCTCGCTTTGCATTAAATGCTTCGACACATTGTTGCTTTATTTCAAATTAGCGTTAATCCCCATAAAAATCTTCTCGAAACTCATTAACAAACTTGTTAAACATGATTAGGAACAATAATGAGTGAAGATATAAAATAAGTAAACCATACTCAGAGATTTAGCTGGTTTAGAAATCTGGTTTTTTTTTTTAAACTGATAAATTTGGCTAGAGTCAGGTTCGTTTGGCTAGAGTCAAGTTCTTTTGGCTAGAGTCAGGTTCTCTTGGCTAGAGTCAAATTGCTTTGGTGGAACACACTAGGCTAGAGTCTCAATATTCGGCTAGAGTTTTGGTCAAGACTCAAGGTATATTGTGTAGGCTAGAGTCAAATAGTTCAAATGTAACATGCTAGGCTTGAGTCCGAATATTCGAGGCTAGATTCGATTGTTCGATGAAACGCGCTAGGCTAGAGTCGAATATTCAGGCTAGAGTCGTGGTCAAAACTCAAGGTACATTGTGTTGGCTAGAGTCAATTTATCTCATGGGAGTGCTCTAGGCTAGAGTCAAAGTTATCGGCTAGAGTTTGGGTCAAAACTCTAGTTACACGTAGTAGGCTAGAGTCAGAAGGTCATTTGAAAATAAAGGTCAAGAACTTGGCTAGAGCCAATGCTCTTTGGCTAGAGTTCAGGGCTTGGCTAGAGGCAACAGAAATTGGCTAGAGCCAAAATTTTCATTCTGACAAATATAGATAGGATATTGGCTCGAGTCGATGAAGTTGGCTAGAGTTCGGGGCTTGGCTCGAGTCGAATAAATTGGCTAGAGCCAAGGGTTGTATTCGACAACTTTAGATAGGAGCTTGGCTCGAGTCGATGGGGTTGGCCGGAGTTAAGGGCTTGGCTCGAGTCGAATAAATTGGCTAGAGCCAAAGCTTGCATTCGACAATTGTAGACGGGAGGCGGCTAGAGCCGCAGAGATTGGCTAGAGCCAATCGCGCGATAAAATGCAGATGTGAATTTCACAAAGTAAAACATTTTGTTTTCAATCATAAGTATTGAAAGAGGTTAGTTATCATCAAAACAAACATTGGGAGCCAACAGTAATCAAAGGAAATCATTTTTCAATTCATAGAATGAACTTTATGACTAGAGGCACATAATCAATTAACTTAAGGTGATATTTGAAACTTCGAATTTTCATAGTATATCAAAGATCAATTACATTATAATTGTTATCATCAAAACATCAAAAACTATGAGAACTAACACTAAAGTCTTTCCCCAAGTCCTAAAGTCTTTCCTCCTTTATTCTTGAATATAGGAGTTTGTTGTGAAAGTTTGCTTCACTTCTAAATAACATTGGGATCTAGTTGGGTCAGACATCATATGCATGGTTAATCATTTTTGGAAGATTTAGCATTTGCTAAAAACCTTGAATAAGACAATCATCATCTTACTGCCAAAAATAGACAGACCTTGAGATTTTAGAGAGTTTAGGCCTCACTACTACACAAATCGCCATCTATGACAGTTATTAATTGCCTTACATTATGGTTCTAAACTGTCATATATGTGGATAATATAAAAGCTTGGCGTAGAAACATTACAGTTCCAAATCATTATTTATTCTGGAATTATTATAACAATTATAATACAATGCTCGTTATGTATTGAGGCTTAGTGAGGTCATGATATACCTATTGTTATAATAATAATTAACAGGCATACATAAACAACAGTCATAATATATGGTAATACATCATAGTCGCATTTTACAACCTTTATTTATGTCATAACATAGATAACGATTTTATGTATGAACTATGACTTTTCATAAAAAATAATTAACGGTCTCACATAGACAACCGTTATGTATTTGGTACATAAATAATGGTTTATAAATAAGAACCATGAACTTTTACAATACATGACGGTTTTTATTTAATAACTATGATGTATGGATATAAGAATCTTCAAGTTTTTGAGCTAGTTGCACTACTACAAAAAATGTTTTTAACGTCCTAGTTTTAACAAAATTTACGTCCTTTTTTTGGGACGCCTTTAGGAAAAACTTTTGGCGTCCTAAAATATATTTGGGACGCCAAAAATCATGTTTAAGGCATCCTAAGGTGTTTTGGGATGCCATATTGCTTTATATATATATATATATATATATATATAAACCTCAAATGGAGGCTTGGTCATGGAAGCAGAAGGCTCACCGAAGCTATCAAATAAAAATTCCAGATCAACATACACAATCCAAAAATCAAAAACATCTCAAAAACAATGAAAACTCAGAGAAGGAGCCAAGAAATCATTTCAGATCTACTCACATTCAATCTACATACACATTCTGGCTCAATCATTCCAGACCCCATGAATATTCTGAGACAAAAAAACTGGGACTGCGTATGCAGTTGCAAACAAGTACATGCCCACCACCAATTAACTCTTCGAATAGAGATCAGGGTAGAAGAATCTACACTAGAAAGCGAAACAAAGCTGGCCTCATTTATTATTCCAACCTAAAATCTCAAAACAAGACACAATTAACTAGCTCGCTTCCAACCTAAAATCTCAAAACAAGAATCATGCTTCATCTCTCAAAAATGAAACACCTCCACAAGAGAGAGAGAGAGAGAGAAATCAGACCTAGCTAGCTTCCTCTGAACAATGGACATTTGGTCATGGATATGCGAGCTTCCCAACTCGGACGAGTGGTCTGAATCGCCTATGTTTAAACTCGCTGGTTCAGGCGGCCAAGCTGATGACCATGAAGGTTCGACTCAGTCCATTCTAGAGAAAACCCATTCCTTCCTCTCTTTCTTTAGCTTCTTCAAGAACTCATATCTCTCGTTGAGCAGGCTTCCTCGTCCTCTTCCTCGTTCTCTTTTGCTCTCGGCCTTGGGTTTTTGGGCTTCAGACACTCCTCCCACTATGGACGAGGAGGAGCTACAGCGAAAAGGACAGAGAGCGATGTGGGCTGAGACTAGGTGAGATGTGTGCAGATCGAGAGTGGGTGAGATGGTGAGAGGTGTAAGGCAGAGCAAGAGATGTGTGGCTGAGAGGGGAACACGTGATGAAGAAGGGAGGAGACTTGTAGACATAAAATGCAATTTGGCGTCTTAAATACAATTTAGGACTTCAAACGCGAATTTTATCTGAAAGATAATTTAGGACACCAAAAAATTCAAATAATCCATTTTAGGCGTCCTGAAAGATAATTTAGGACGTAAAAAAATTCTTTGGGCACCAAATTTTCCAATTTTTTTTTCAAAATGTGCCAAATAATTCATTTTAGGCGTCCTAAAAGATAATTTAGGACGCCAAAAAATTCTCTGGGCGCCAAATTTGCCAAAAAAAATTTCAAAATGCGCCAAATAATTCATTTTAGACGTCTTGAAAGAGTTTTGGGACATCTAAATTAATTTTAGGCATCCCAAAAATTGTTTAAGGACACCTAAGTCTCAAAATTCAAGCAGATAATTACGAGAATGCTACCGCCTTCAGTTTTTACTTCCCTTTTTATAATAAGGACGTCCTTTAGGGAAGTAATATCCCCTTTTTGTAGTAGTGTTGATCTCCTCTATATATATAATAGAACATCAGTACCTTCCACATTGAGTAACTATGAAATTTGACATAGATCAAGACATTCCAAGCTTTGCGGGGAGAATCAATAACAACTGTTGATGTATATAATGATAAGGTAATTTGTTACCAATATATAATTGCGTCTCTTCACAAGAATTAACCCCTAGAAAGAAAAGGATTCTGGGGAAAAAACATATACCCCTATTAAAAAGGGTGGAGGGGTTATGGAAACTCTTGAACTCAAGGGTTTGCATAATCCCTGTGCCCTTTCTAATGGTTATTTGTTTTTTACCCCATCTTCGTTTGCTTTCCAAGATTAATTGCTAAAGAGATACAAGGCGTATGTGAACACTTACATTATTATGGATATCGATTAGGAATGTGATTGATTCTAGCTACAAAGCCTAGAAAATCTTGATCCACCCAAATTGCATGGCTACTCCATATGGGAAGTATTGCTCTATTATATATAGAGAGACGAGACCAAGTAGCTTAGAAACTCACATTGAAAGGTCTATGACTGATCAAAATGTTGAATTTCATAGCTTTTAACTTGGTGCCACGTATGACTCTCATTAGTATAAATGAACTAGTTTTTTCATCACATTCCTATTGATCTTTTTGAAGTAACTTCTAGAGATATGGATAGTTCCAAAAAAGGAGATGTTTTTTTTAAAGGGATCGATATCTCCAGAAATCACTTCATAAAGGATCAATAAAGTTGGAAGCTTTAGTTAAACCAATGGGTTGATAACTTCTTGTTATAGAAAATGAACCTTCGATCAGAGCAATAATAGGTTTTACCAAAACACATAACTTCACAAAAGTAAGTTAATATCACCATGAATGCTTTATCGTGTCGTGACTTCACAAAGGCACCTCAATTGAATTAGGAGAACATAGTACCAAATAAATGCAACCAATTGCTAGGGCTCACGAATGACAAATACATGAGTTAGGGCAAGCAAAAGTAACTTGCATGGAAGTCATTGAGATAAGTGTCAAGGTATTCACCAACGCAGCTATCACTGAGAAGTCAAATGAGCGCTTTTTATGGTGAAGTTCGACTGAAAATGACTCTCGACTGCCATAAAAGACAATAGGAGTAGTAGAGTTATGATGTTTGTGGGTTTGTTTTGAACATACCAAGTGTCAAGTGTTTTTTGTTTCATACGCTTATATAGAAGAGGAAGAGTTGATTTTTTGGGTTGTCATGCTAAAGACTAAATAACAGTTGTATCAATAAAATTGTTATTTATTTGATTATATGTTATGATTCATGGTTAATAACTGTGATGTATGTTACTATTTTTAACATATTCATTAATCACGATTTTTAGTTAATAACCATGAGGTATGTTATTATTTTTGTTTTTCTTAACTTGTTTGGGCAACTAGTTCTTAGATAATTACATTTTTATATTTTATAAAAATAAAAAAAAAAAAATATCACTCTTTGGTGACTAGTTGCCTGATAGATGATTTGAGGTCTGCTGTGAATTTAGGAACTTTTGTTTTCTTCAATTTGAACGAATAAAAAGTTCCATATATTTGCAGCAAACCTTACATCATCACAATACTTGTCACCAAAAGAGTGGCCTAAATCCTCTGAGAGTATATCAGGATCATGGTCGCCAATCTCATACTCGTTAAGAATGAGATTGCCCTTCTTGTTCATACTCGACAAATATCCGGCCAGCCTCCTCACAACATGATCAATGTGTTCTGCATGCTGCATCATTTCCTTCACTTGAGGTAGAGGCGAAGGTTGGTGAGAAGGAGGATGACGCCGTGGGTTTTTTAGTAAGTCTCTAGCATGGTGTTTCATCTTGGTGATTGAAAGAACAAAGGAGGACGATGAAGAAATAATACGATAAACATAAGGAAATTGGGAGTTTATATAGATTGAAGTGACAGGTTCGAACCATCATTGTACAAATTGGAAGTGGAAGAGGAGTAGTCATGCGTAGTGGTGGGTAATGAAAAGGTATTCAGTTCTCGTGCCGATCATGAAAGAACAAAGAAGTACAGAGTATTCTATTCATGAGCATGTGAAAGGGGAAGTTTTTCTAATTAAGTTATCCCTATTAAGTACATTTATTAAAAGGGATTTCCATCAATGAGGTATTTTAGAAAAACTAACAAACATTTGTAACAACTAATTTAACTATTTTTTTTGTAATATAAGTAAATTAGTTATCTAGCTCTTTTATATTCTTAGGAACGGTGGGAGTATCATTTATGATTACTTTAAACTAGTAATCAGTTTGTCTTTTCTTGGCTGCTTCATTCTTTATAAGATAAACGACTCATTCAGGACTCTCTTTGCTCTTTCTTATAAGCACTTTCAACATGTATGTTTTATAATATAACATGTTTTGTCTAATTTTTTTTTTCTACTTAGCTAGTATCCCTAATCCCTAACTAATTATAAAACTTCCTAATTAACCGCACCCTTCTAACGCTTTTATTGAGGGTAATTTTCATATTTAGGGAAAATCCCAGAAAAAAGCCTCCCAATTTTCAAAATCCTAAATCATGTTTGTTTCCTAAAATTGATGAGGAATTGACTATACTTGATAGGAAATTTACCACTCATTTTACTGAGAAATCACTTATATGAAATTTTGAAATTTTAGAGGTCTTTTCAATTGGGCAAAAATTTATGGCCTATAACTACACAAGTGCACAAGCCATATTAAGTAATAAAGAGAAAGTAAATTATCGTTCCCACGATGACTTAGTACCTAAACCCAGTTGAGCATTGATTTTACACTTTTGTTTAATTTGAGAAAACCAAATTGAATTCAAATGAGTGAAAAAAAAAATCAAATAACTAACTACCACAATTATCATATGAGCAACCCAGAGTCACTAATCCCTTATTAACTTCATAAGCGTTGATTTTACTAATTGAATTAGCTTTAATGTCAATTTTGTTAATCTAGCTATAAGTGTCTGTTGGTTCACTCATAACCCTCTCTTAAATATAAATTGTTATGTCTAACATAATTACTCAAGAGGCAAGATAACTCAAACACACTCTTCAACAATTATATGGGGCCATTAGATATATGTCTATCCTAATCACAAATTAAATCGTAATCTAATCCCATATTACTTCATCTCAGAGCCTAATTAAAATTTCCTTTGTCAAGGTAAATCCTAATGCTCAAATTCATATTCAATGATGACCAATAACTAAATAGATAAAGTTAAACAAGATTAAGTAACCAAAATTAATATTAATTATAACTAAACAATGAAAACAAAGTCTAATCCACCCATAAGCTCACAGCTCCTCTAAGGCGCATAACAAACTAATTAAATATAACTAGAATGATCTCAGCAAGATAGCACAATGTCATAATCCAAAATCTCAAGTAAAAGAGAAAATAAAAAGAAATAGAGTATTGATTCTTCAAAGCCTCATCTTTAAGCTCCAGCTACTCCTCTATCACTAAATAGATAAAGTTAAATAAGATTAAGAAACCAAAATTAATATTAATTATAACTAAATAATGAAAACAAAGTCTAATCCACCCATAAGTTCATAGCTCCTCTAAAGTGCATAACAAACTAATTAAACATAACTAGAATGATCTTAACAAGACAGAACATAATGTCATAATCCAAAATCTTAAGAAAAAGAGAAAAGGAAAAGAAACAGAGTATTGATTATTCAAAGCCTCATCTTTAAGCTCCAACTACTCCTCCATCCAAGCGGCAACTCTGATTTCTTCTCCTCTTCTCCACAGTCCTCTCATTCTCCTTGTGGAAGAAGAAGAATGAAACTGGAACTCTTTGATTTCTCTTTTCTTGTGATTCAAGACGGTGATGAGTGATATGCAGCCGCCTCCTTCTCATTTTATTTCAATTATGATTTGTGGCTTAGGTTTTCCCCTTTCCTTTTATTCCAAAAGTAGCGTCCTATCAATCAATTGAAAAGGGAAACAATATTATTTTCTCATTATTGTTTCTTTCCTAAACTTGAAAAGTTATATTCTAAGTTTAAATCCAATAAATGATGCACCCAAATTGATATCTCTTAGAATTTCAAGAAAATCTCTTTAATTTAGCATTGATGACTTCCTAAATATATCAAAATATATCTCAAATTTATTAAAAATAGGAAGTCATCATTTTTTTTATAAGATCTTCCGTTTAAATTAATGGGTTAAGGTGCATCTACCACCATGAATAATTTTCTAAGGAAAATCCAATATCCTAAAGTATTTTATGGTGCATTCAACATCTTAAAATGTTTTTATGGTGCCTCCAACACCATAAAATTTTTTCTAGAGCATCCAACACCTGAAGTATTTTTTTCCAAGTGCGTTCAACATTTTAAAATATTTTTGAGAGGGGGTGCTTGCTGCCCCCCATTATTTTTATCTACTTTCCAAATGCTTTTTTCTTGATTCTTTAGTTCATAAGATTCTACATAAAACCATTATCATACATACGGTCACATAAGTCTACTTCTCAAAAAATAATGATGTTTTCAATTTTTTATGATTTTTAAAAGATATAACACTTATAATTTAAAAAGAAACTATACAGATATTTATGTAAATTTTAAAAAAATCATTAAGTAACTTATCGAAACTAGGCATTTAAATGTTAGAGGTTAAAATAAGTAGCAAGGAATATTCTATTACAAGCAAAGGGAATATTTTATTACAACTACTTTCCCTCCATAGCTGTCTCCCTCAAGCTATGTGTGTGCACATATATATTGGAGGGAGGAGATGAGAGAGAGGGACAGAGATCAATTGATAGTTTGATGCCATGTATGTAACAAGGCGTCTTTCTCTATATCTAAAGGACGAAGTTGCTCTGACTCTTCCACCTCCAGAGCGTAATTCTGGTTATCTTGTAATCTACGATGCAGAATCAGAGACTCTCTTGCGTTTGAGAAGAGATAATAATGACAGAATCAGGCGTCTACCTTTCTTTCAAAACGAGGACTTCACCGTTAAAGCCTCCGACGGTGAGGACTACTCAGTCCTCTTCATTCCAGTTTTGAATCAGCCTTTGTCTCACAATCGCTACTATGTCATGTGGAGAAACTCGTCAACGAGAGGGTATGTATGTAATGAATCATGTTTCTCCATATCTGATTTTGTTCTCTCTGTTTGGTACAATTGAAATTATCCAGCTTAATTAATTGATCCCCAACTCCTAGTTTACTTAAGTTAGCTTTGAATTTCGTTTAGAAACTTTTGGTTCAATGATCTGTCATCAAACTAAGAGATCATGGGCTTATAGATAAAATAAGAGATATATTGATATTTTTCAGATAAAGTTTTGTAATTTTTATGACTTTTTTTGTTTTTTTTTTTAAAAGCCATACAATTTGGTTATATTTTCTCCATCTTTTTTTTTTAATGAAAAGTACAATTATATAATATATTCCAAACGAAAATTAATTGCAGAAGGTTTTCTGGCTTAGTCAATAATTGAAAATAGACTGGGATTAATACAACCAAACATACTAAAATACTTGGTTAGGATACTGAGATCATCTGACAATGCACTTTTTAACTGGGGAAGCCTGTTGAACCGTTTGAACTGTGTGTTAGACTGAACAATCACCCAGATGCCCTCCTCCGATCCCCTGTTATTTAAGGGAGGTTTGGGAGAGGCAGTTTAAAGGATTAGTTGTTCATTTAAGTCAGCTTTGAGAGTCCTTCAATTGGTGCCCTGTGTGCTGTTGTCTTATAGGGCAGAGGATTAAGGATGACTTGAGGTGGGTTCCACAATGGAATGAAACTAAAATGATGTGCATATCTTTTTCTGCAACAGAAGAGGGTCTGTCCAGCATTGGAAAATTAGGGCCCATTTGGTATGCACAAAGTTAGAGAGGGAAAAGGAAGATCAGCATCTTCCCACTCTGGAAACATGTTTGGCGTTCAAAAGCTCCCTCCACTAGAATTCCTAGGAGCTCCATCTTCCCTTAAACATGGGAACTTGGAAACTCACGTCAACCCAAGTTCCCTCCCAAGGCAGAAAAATTTGGGTCAACTTTGCCCCTTTGGTCCGCCGCGGTATGTTTGCTTTGACTGGCAAAGGCGCAAAACCGCTAGCCCACGCTTCGTAGTTATCCTTCATTGCAGAGAACACTTCTTGGATTTCTACTTCCTCGAAATCTCCGTGATAATCACAATCATTTAGGAATCTAAAATGGAGGGCAAAAATTAAAGGTGGAAAAAGGAATTGAAGGTAAGGGAACCAGAGGATGATGGTTTGGATCGTCACCTGGGTGAAGCACCGATGAGGATGAGTTTGGTGAAGAGTTCGGGTCGGCGAATGGCGGTGAGCATTCCAATCATGGCAGAGATGAAGTGATCGACGTAAGCGCAATGAGTGACATGAAGAGTATCAAGAATGTCTAAGGAGGTCGTCGACGTAGGTTCGAGGGTGGTGTATCGGTGAAAATAGAAGTGGTCAGGGTTAACACTGCTGGCGGACGTACCTCCTCTCTCTCTCTCTTTTCCTTGTTCAATCTCTATCCCAAGGTCCAAGCTCTCACTATCTTAGTCGATCTGCTTGATGGTGATGGTGGTGTGATGCAAGACTCAGGCGATGGTGAATGGAGGAGAGGGCGCTAGCAACCGTCGACGGAAGTGAAGGTGGAGATGAGAGCGAGCAAGGAAGGTCCTGGTTCTTTTCTTTTTCAGGGGTATTATGGGCATTTTACCTCTTCTTCTTACGTAACCAATTGTCTTTTCTTCTTACCAAATATTTTATTTTCCCTCAACTTAAGTTTTATTCCTATGTCTTCCAAACAGCTTACTTTTTTAAATTCCCTCACAATCTTCCCTTCATTTCCTTTCCCTCCTCATATGTTCCCTATACCAAACAGGTCCTTAGTATATCTTCTATTTCCCTTCCTATTTGAGGTTCTAGTACGTAGGACCTAGTGGATTATTCCTCCAGTCCTTAATATAAAACACATTTACCTAATTTGATTAGATTAAGGAAGTTAGTCAAGTTAATTAATATGAAAAGTATTTTCTAAAACACTTTAGTCATCTTTTTAATGTACCCATTCCCTCTCTTTCTTGATTATTTGATTATTGTTGAAGGAGGATCAATAGGCGTAAATTAGGAAAATGTTGACAAATATGAAAACTATATCTTATATTTAGGACCAAGATCAATTGTTCAAATATATCTTCCATTAAGGATAGAAGGAGTAATATGGTGTGCTGGTGCTTTTTTTGAGTATGATATATCTGACTCAGTGTGTCCTCCATTAATTCAAGCTATTATTCTTAGAATCCTTTGCCGAAAATGGGTTAGCTTGAATTTGGTGAAGGGATTATCAAATTTCGGTGAGGCTCCTACCATGGGTGGTGTTAGGTGGATTCCAAGACATTATTTTAGCTGCAGCTTGGTGTGTTGGTGCAGATCTTATGGAGAAGTGCTCGAAAGAACTTCTCCTATATATGTTCAAGATCTTGGCAATTGCTGAATCTAAGGCTGGAAAGTTTCTTTTATCAGATTTCCTTTCGATTTTTTGCAAGGACTGGTTTTTCTCTCTGGATTTTGTGTTTTGGTTGGTTTCTTCTTTGGGTGACTGTTATGCCTTTTGACTCTATTGCTTCTGTTTTCTTGAGTGCTTAGTGAAATATATGTTGTGTTTGGGGGGGGGGGGGGAAAAAAACGGATCTCCGGGAAACATGATTCACCGAAGTGCGTAGAATAGAATGAAAGGATTTGGACAAACGAGTGGTTGGTTGAGACTGGATGGTAAGTGGTTTCACCCCGTATAAGGAAGAGAACACAAGTTTGAATATTAGGAAATACATTTGTCAAGAGAGGAGATAACCCATTAAATTAGGTACTCTCGCTCATCGTGTCTGGATTAATCAGTTGCTCGGATAACTGGCCTAGTTGAGAAATGAAAGGATTTGGTCAAATTGAGATTAATTCAAAAATCCTTTCCAAAATGCTTGATCCCTTAGAAATCCCAATGCCCATTTCGTGGGTCATACTCCCCAAGTCCTTAATATATGACATATTTGGAGAGTTGATCTTAGTCCTAAATATAAGACTTATTTTCCATAGTTGCTAATCTTTTCTTAATTTACCCTTATTGATCAAGATTATTAAACCAGGACCAGCTACTGAACTGGCCGGGGTACTAGGTCTAGGGTCAGAGGGTCAGATCAGAGTCAAACTGAAGCTAACCCGTGGTCAGACCGATTTCAGGGTTATTAATATGAAATTATAAAATAAAAAAAAAAATCGATTAAAAAAATTTTGGACCAGGTTTATGCTTAGACCGGACAGGTTTGCCGGTTTCCTCCTATATAAATGTGCAAGCCATCTTTTAATCTACAACGCCACACCATCAGAACCCATCAAACATTTTCGTAGACTCCAAGGAGTTGCTAACCACAAATGAGATTTCAAAATTGAGCCAATGGGAATAGCAAGATGCAAAGTTTTCCAGATCCTTAATCAAACCTTCTGTGGCAGATCAATCTTGACCGAGAATTGACCATCAACAATAGGTGACCAAATTAATGTGTCCTGTTCACATGCACTAGACACAGACAAGGATAATATCTTTTCACATATTGAAGGAGGGTACAACTGACGAATCAACTGTTCGTTCCATCCCTCACCATTAATGAATTGATTCCTTAACTCGTACAGTTATATAATGGAATCAAAGGCACATGCAATTTACTCCCTTCTCGTGTGTGTGAGTCTATGTGTGTGTGTGTGTGTGTGTGTGTGTATATGATGTCTTTCCGATCTCTCTACTCCACAAAGTTTAAGGGGGCTTGCCATAATTTTTAATGGTTCAATTGTTTTGCCCCTTATCCCATTGAAAATTGTAAGAAGAATAATTATAGTTAGGAAAAGAGTCTTTAATTATACTTTAATAAATAGGGGCAAAAATGAAACGTTTGCATATTTTTATTATATCATTTTAATTGCATGACTAATTTTTGTTAGTATGGAGGTATGTGCTTGTGTGTGATGGATCAATGCAATGATTTGTAGGGATGCAGCCACGAGCTCAAAAGAAGATGATGAAACAGTCAATTGTTGTGGGGTAAGTTACATACCAGAAGCTTCGCCTCGTCCTTTGAATCCTTTCGACTCATATCAACAATTTGAGATAATCCAGAAGCCTCGTGATCTCTTTGAAGCCAAGTCTATGGCCTCAGATGGAGTCCCTCCCTTGTGTTTGAGGGAACAATGGAAGCTACACATCAGTAATACTCTTTGTCCCCCATACCATGAAGCTTTAGGTCTTAATTCCTCCTTACGTGCTCAATTACCTCATTTTGAATTTTTATCCTCTCATGATCATTCTGAACCAGTCGTTGTTGGGAAATGGTAAGTTTAGTAATGCATGTAATGCAAGGAAAACGCTATAAATTTACAGTGTTATGTTATGTCCAGCACCCTAAAGTGTTTTTCTAGATGCGTTTAGTATGCTAAAGTATTTTGTTGTTCATTTGGCACCATGAAGTATTTTTTTGTAGGTACTTCTAGCACCCTAAAGTATTTTTCACACGTGTCCAAGGCCCTAAAATTGCTACTAAAAAAATACTTTAGGATGTTGGTGGATACTCTTCACATAGAGGACTTTTTGAGAGTTAATGTCATGGTCAAAATTGCTACTAAAACAAATACTGTACTTGCAAAATTTCTCTTTAACAATTGATACTTTAAGAGCAAAATTGTGTGCCACAAAATAATTAGGGTACTGGACACACCTAGAAAAATATTTTAAAGTGTTGGATGAACCACTAAATACTGGACTGAACGTACATGAGCAAATATTTCAGAGTGCTTGATGTGTTATAAATATTATATATATTAAGTGTCTGAATCTGAATTCATCTTACAGGTACTGCCCTAACATGTTCGTGAGGGACAAAGGGAAGAAAACAAGATTCTACGAGATGACACTAGAGCAAAAATGGGTTAGGGTTTTTTCAAAGGAAAATAATAACAGTAAAGTGGATAAAGCGGTGCATGTGGAGGTTTCAGTTCAAACAGGACTGGCAAAAATTGGTGGAAAACAGGATACTTTCCGAGACGAAAGAAATTTGACCTCTGGATTTGTGAAGTTTATTAGTCCTGATCAAAGGAGACCAGAGGTAGTAGAGTTGAGCATGGTGATTATGGAGAGAATTAAATGGGAACAAGAAAGTGTTGGATGGGTTCGTGGAACCAATAATGGAACTGAAAAGCTAGTAAGAGTGGAGGAGTTTGAGGGTAGCGGCAAATGGAGGAAATTTTCATGTTATTTCCTGGTTGAGAGTTTTGTTTTGAAGCGAAAGGATAAGAGCTTGGTCATTACTTTTGATTTCAACCACATACACCAAGTTAGATGCAAATGGGAGTGACACTTTCTGCATATTTTCTTATTACATGCTTTGCATACATCTGGGGTTTCCCCTTATAAGATACATTTTCTCAAATATCATACTAGCTCCAGTCCTTAATATAAAACTCAGTTTCCTAATTTATAGTTTTGTTCTGGGTATATGTGATCTCTTTCTCTTGTAACCTTTTTTCCTGTCATGTTATTTGTTCAAGGGTCTTCCCCTGTGTTCTTTACTTTTTTGGGTCGGTTTGTGGTCTACCCGGCCTCTTGTTGATCTGTTGTTTATGTATTTATAAATAAATATGTTGCCACTCCAAATCTAAGTATGATTGAATTGAAAAGCATTCAGTGAAAATTACACAAGTACGATCCATGTGCAATTCCAAAATATACCAAGCTTATACATAAATTTCAATTCCCCCTTTTTGTTCATAATATGTGTTTAATTTGTATTACAGAAGCCATACATATGTCTAGCATTGTAAGAATTTTGGGCGTACATGGAATCCCAACTGACTCATCACTTATGTACCAACATGAAACTAGAGCACCGATGCGGATCCCATTCACATTACACAGCGAATTCACCATTTAGAGGAAGAGAAAAGAGCATTCATGAGATAATCTTTTTAGAGGGAGAAGAGTGTCATTTTGTATGTTATTATTCAGATTACTTGCTTCCTCAATCCCACATCATATATATATATATATATATATATATGGCATACTTACGGTCACATAAGAATAGATATAATTCTTAACCATAGGGTCACATGAGAATAGACATAACTCTTAAACCATACAAGAAAATATCTATTTATGAATCTATATCTCTCCATATTCACATAACAGCCCCTCTTTAATCATGCTTGGGCTTTAATCCACCAAGGGCGGACTAGGTATATTCCAACTAAAGGTGGAAATAGGCTAGGCTAGGCTTTGCCAAAATAGGTATGTGCCTACAACACAGATTTAAAGTTTGAGCCTGTATATAGGCTTTTTTTAGGTTTAAGCCTGAGCCTTCAAAAAGCTTGAAGTCTTTTTAAAGTTCTACTTTAAATGTAGGCCTAAATAGGCTTTAAAACATATACCTCCAAATTCATATATTACCCTTTAAGCCTATTTTCAATTTTACGTTACATCTTAAAAGTTTCATTATCACCGTAATATAGTGACAAGAGTTGTTTGAGCAAGTGGGGGAAAAAAACAATCATCTGTTGACTAATAACATATATTTTCTAAAATCAACCAAGCATAAGTGGCATGTAAAACTCAATTTGACCTCTTATGTTTTTCACACATAAATTGAGACAAAATCGCTCCCACTAAGATTATAATATTTCATTTGGCACTAAAATAAACTTATGCTAACTATTAAGTTTTATCAAACAACGCAAATCAAAGGAAAGGGAGTGAGCTAGCATTGCCATATTGAGTGATCTGAGAGAAGAGAGGTATGGATGAATGATTGATGAATGCCAGGTTTAATTATGTGTGAATGATGATGGGATGTGAAATTTAGAAGTAAGGTTAAGTTAGTCATTTTATAAATAATTTATAAAATTATCTAGATTATTAGATTATATTATATATAAGGGAGAATGACCAAAAAATACTATGAAAATATGTAAAAGACAAGTAAGGGTGGTGAATTTCAATAATTTCAAATCGACCGATTAGGAATTTTGAAATGCTGACAAATGTGTAAAATTACATAACTTCCCTTACTTTTTATTTTTATTTTTTAAAAAAAAAATCTCTAAAACCCCTTGCCGATGGCCCGTAAACGGAACTCCCGTGTTCTTGTGGATAGCCGCCAAAGCTTTTGCGTCGGCGACCGGTGACCAAAGCTCTGTCAACTTAATATTTTTTTAAAAACTTCTCGAGTAAAAATTGTCAATATAGATACTTGAGTTGTTAATAGCAATACCAAAATTGTAAATGGTGGCATAATATATTTTTTTGAATTTCTCAGGCAAAGGTTGTCAATATGGATACTTAAGTTATTAATAGCGATAATAATGTTGTAAATGGGGTATTTGTTGAACTCAGGTATTCATATTGACAACTTTTGCCTGAAAAATATGAAAAGCAAATATTAGACCGTCAGAGCTATGTTGAAAGTTATTATGAAATATTCAACAAATATCTCATTTACAACTTTAGTTTCACTATCAACAACTCAAGTATCAATATTAACGATTTTCACTTGAGAAATGTAAAAAATATATTAGACCACTGGTGCTTCCATTAAAGTTATTAGGAAATATTCAACTAATACCTCATTTACAACTTTAGTACCATTATTAACAACTCAAGTATTTTTATTGATAACTTTTGTCTGAGAAATTTTTAAAAAATATATTAGGCTATCATTTGCAACTTTAGTATGCTATTAACAACTCAAGTATCTATATTAACAATTTTTTCTTGAAAAATTCCAAGAAAATATATTATGTTGCCAGAGCTACGATCACTAGCGCCGGCAAGGACACCATAGCTTCGGTGACGGGTTGTCACAGGCAGCCAGCAAGGGGTTTTAGGATTTCAAAAACAATAAAATAAAAAGAAAGGACACTTATGTAATTTCACACATTTGTCAACATTTCAAAATTCCAAATCAGTCAATTTGAGATTATTAAAATTCACCGCCCTTATTTGTCTTTTACATATTTTGACAGTATTTTTTTGTCATTTTTCCTATATATAATACATGATAGTATTAGTTTAAAAATTAGGATTTAGGTGCAAAAATATACATGGAGTTTTTCCAAAAGTGCAACCAACACCAAGTGTTTTTATATATGCAAAAGTGACTATGTGGTTACAAAAATAGAGCAAAAGTACTAATTGACCGTAAGTTTGACTTTTTTTGTACTGAAAATAATGATGTGGACGTTTGCAAATCAATAAAGAAAAGGAACAAGGGAAAATTGTAGAAAAGGGCCTAGATATTTTTTGAAATTATAGTTCAGCCTTACAAACATTTGAAAAATGTTCGTTTTGGTACTCTCCACGAGCTTCGTATCTTTTCAGTTGAGTGCCTAGGTCCTTCTTCCAAAACGCGAACAAAGGCGCCATACAGAGGGGGGTAAACAAATTTGTGCCGCAAGCAAACTGAAAAATCAGAACCATAGCATAGAACGTTGAACCTTCAAACCTCCGACCCTCTCTTCATCACCTTTGCCTTCTTCTTCCTCTCTTGCCAGCGGTGTCATCCACCACCACAACCACCGGCGAGCTCCATCATCACAGATCGAGAGCTACAACGGCGAGAACATAGACACGAGGGATGGCTTAAAACAGAGACGAGAGGCGCCATGAGTTAGAGAAGGAGAGGACCAAACGAAAATCCGATTTTGATTTTGATTATTTCAATTTCCATCCAACTTAAAACAAAGTCACCTTATTTTGATTATTTCAATTTCAATCCGATTTTAAACAAATTTCACGTTAACAATTTTCTTAACCAAAAAAATATCTGACACTAGCACTATAATTGAAGTAAAACTTGGGGATCACGCTGCTAGTCATATTAACAAGAAACGTGGGAAGCCACACAGAAATATTACAAGAGAGCCATGTAGAAGCGCAAGCACTAAACAATTAGATTTGGTTAGCCATTATTTCAATGTCCTCTCCTTTAACTGATTTTCACTTCTTTTTCTCTTCTCTTATAAATATGATTTCCATTGAAGGAGCTGTTGATTGCGGATAAGGATCAAGTGCGTGCCGACGATCGTGATCCGTCTTCGTCCTCCTCATTGGATGTGGATGATTTGGAGCAGTGGCGGAGCCAGGATATAATATTTATGGGTGCACAATTAGTGGTGGGATTTGGGGGTCCCGAATTTTTTTTTTTTGAGAATAAAAGGCAACCCACTCCTTCGTAAAGTTTATGGAAAAAAATGGGGTTCAATTGAAAAGTATTTCCGAGGAAATTAATTTAAATAGAACAATATACTCTAATCTCATGGCATACAGATACCCAGATGTTACACAATCAAATTCCAAAGTAACATGCAAGGAAAAATTATTATGGTTTGTAGCATAACAAATGTTATAACTCACAAGGCTGTCCATCAGAGAATGCTATAACTCACAAGGAGCTCAAACACGGGATCTGATGTGGTACTAGCATGATTACCACCACACCACCTAGATAACCTGTTATAAGGTTCCTTCAAAATATATATATCTTCTTAAAATTTGTGGGTGCACTTGCACCCATAAGAACAAACGTGGCTCCGCCACTGAGTTGGAGTCAATTCCACCAGGAACGTACTATTTTTGGACTCCCAAATCAGCCCAGGCCTCGCCTTGCAGATTTGAGAAGAGCAATTCCACGGGAACATCATCGTCATCGAAGAAATGGAAGCTTCTGGATTTGCTTCGACGGAGAAGCAGTGATGGTAAGGAGTGCCACCTCAATGAAAATGAAGGAGGTGAGAACGGAGAATTCGAAAGAGCAACGGAGCTCCTAAAGCAAACAGTCAAGCAAAGTCACAGAAAGCAGAAGACGAAGGGCCCGGGGAATTCATGCGACAGAGAGAAGAAGATGTCGGCTCACGAGGCATTCTATGTGAGAAATATAGGGCTAAAGAAGGTGGAAGGGTACTTTTGCTTCCACGTCATCATTTTCAGTACAAAAAAAGTCAAACAAACAGTTAATTGGTACTTTTGCTCAACTTTTGTAACCACATAGTTACGTTTGTACCCAAAAAAATACTCAGTGTTGAGTGCACTTTTAGGAAAACCACATGTGTAGTTTTGCACCTTAACCCTAAAAATTAAATAGGATAGGCATGTAGGCTTGTAAGTTACGACTTATAAAAATAAATATGACATGTTTATCTAAATAGGCCTAAGCATGAGCCTATCTTAGTTACTAGATAGGCTAGGTTAGAGTTTATGTACACTAGGTCATAGCCCTTATTAGAGGCTTATCCTATTTCCACCCATAATTCCAACAAGAATGTTAATGTAATCCTTTTTTTTTTTTAATCAACCATTGCTAGTTGACTTTTTTTTTGGAGAGATTAAGGAAGCTAAATAAGTTACTTAATCATTTTATATATTATGCTTTCTTAGATTATATATTAGTTTATTAGTCAAATTACTAAGTTTTAAGAAAAAAATAAAAATAAAAATACTCTAAGCTAATTTAATTAGCTGACTTAATCTCTCCAAAAAAGTCAACTAGCTCTTATAATTAGGACCGGAGGGAGTAATTAATAGTGTGATTCACCAGGGGAGAGATGGAAGAAAAGTCATAAATTAAAGGACATCTGTCACAATTTGGTTTTGGTCTAAATACATTTGGAGGGTTTCGAGGAAACTTCATACAATAAAAGTAGTTTTGTGTCAAATTTAATATTCTAGTTATGTCCACAAATCAACCTTGCTTACGTATATATCCTATTTTTCTGACCACCTCGCAACGGCGTTGAATACGACTAGTATAATAACTTGATATTTAACATATATAAGTGTGTATTTGTACATAAATATATATTTCCTAGCAGGTTCATCTTATTTGAATATATTATATGATTAGTTAGACTACATATACTTTTCAACTACTTAACGTCACGTCGACGATACACACACACACATTCCTAAATATACATTCAAAACTGAGAAATTAATAAATCTGCATAGACTAAAAATCGGAAATATATGAAAGAAATATGTACGTGACGAGGCGTCTTTCTGTGTACTTGAAAGATGAAGCTGCAGTATCTGTTCCACCACCGGAGGGACCGAACTCAGGTGTTCTGGTGAACTCCGACGAAGAAGCCGAGAATGGTTTTGGTTTACGAAGAGACGACAGAATAAGGAACCTTCCTCTGCCTCAGAACAAGGACTTGACCGTTTTTGCTACTGATGAATCCACCAACCGAGTCATGTTCATTCCAGTTCTTAATCAACCCTTGAGTGCCAATCGCTACTACGTCATCTTCACACAAGGCTGGGAAGAAGGGTATGAACCAATTATGTCTCTTTATATATATATATATATATATATATATATATATGGTTTATCGTTTTCGTATTTTCGACATAAGGTTATGTCAAGTCATCCCAAAACTTCGTCGTTTTGAGGTTAGAGAAATTAATGAACTCTCAAAACGACGTAGTTTTGGGGTTAGGGGAATTAATAAAGGATCTTTTGGTAAAATTCATATAGTAAATACAAAAATAAAAATACTAAAACAGCCTTCATTAATTCTCCTAACCCCAAAACGACGTAGTTTTGGGGTGACTTGACATAACCTTATATCAAGCGATACGACAAACGATAAACTCATATATATATATATATTGGATTAGCGGTGATGAAATTGATTTTGATTTTGGGTATTTGGGTAGAATAGATTTTAATTCTTTTGGTCCTAGATGATTGAATTATACAGTCAAATAACTAATTTACAGAGATAAAAAAAGTTAGTCAAGTTATTAATTTGTAAATAATGTACTCCCTCCCTCCCTATTTATAATGTCCTCTATGGCTTTGTCTGAAATCATTTTATTTTTTTACTCATTTTACCTCGTACGTTCTCTTTCTTCATATTTTTCTTATTATTGCTCTCTCTCCTTTATTCACTCATAAATGAGGACATATTTAAAAATATATATATATTTCTTACATATTTTTTATTTTAACTGTTTTCTTGAAAACCTTAATTCGGTCAATAGGACCTTATGAACAAAGACAGAGGGAGTATATTGATTTCCCTACATTATCCCTGTTCTTTTAATCATTTGTATTGAAAACTACTTCCATGACAAAAAATATCTTAATATGTGCAATTAATATGAAGAGTTTAGGAAAAAATATAAATTAGAAAGGCATAATGGATTTGGATTTTATATTTAGGTCCAAATCAAACCGTTCAACTAACTCTTACATTTAGGATAAGAGAAGATATAAGAGATGGTAAGTGCGCAAGAAAAAGGGTAGAAGAGAGGAAGAGAGACAAAGCAGGGAAGAGAAGAGAAGACAAAGAGAAAGTGATGATTACATCAACAACATACATAGCTAAAGAGTCATGCCTAATGACTACAATGAATTTTAGGGCCCAGTAATGATTAATTGGCCCATACAAAATTGAATTGACTCTCTTGTTTCCCTTCCTAATTCTTTCGATGGTTACTAGAATTTTGGAAAACAAATGAAGAAAAGCTTCCCGGCACGTTATTTATTCAAGTGGGTTTGAGTCCTAATCAACGAAAAGTGAACATGGGATAACCTAACAGACTTTCTGGTAGATACGATGCAATTATAAAAATACCCTTGGGATATATACTTGATGAAATTAAAAATACTATGAATGTCATGATAAATTAAGATGTTAATATGATTATTTGTAGGAAAGCAGCCACGAGCTCGAAGGAAGATGATAAGATAACATGTTGTTGGGGAAGTTGTATTCAAGATGCAACACCATGTGATTTAGATCCCTTCAATGTTTATCAGCAATTTGAGCTCATAAAAAAGCCTCGTGATAGGTTCGAAGCCAAATCTGTTGCTGAAGATGGATTTCCTCCTATATTCCTCAGAGGTGATTGGAGGCTATGCAATAATATTCCTCATCACCCCTTAAGTGAACAAGCTTTTGGCCTAGATTCTTCCTTACGTTCTCTGTTACCAGACTTTGATTTTTCCTCAAATCTTGATCGTTCTCAACAAGTCCTTGTTGGAAAATGGTACGCTGTTAAACATTCTATAATTGAAGGCTTTCATTATGTTTTATGCATGAGATCTACTAGTTCTATAATGTCTGTGTGTGTACGCGAGCGCACATTTTTCTGCATGATACGATGATACAATACTACTCAAAATAATATAAGCATACTAGGATACATAATCCCTCCTGTCCTAATAATAGGATATATTTTGAAAGTCCTAATTGGTCCTAAAAATAGAGTAAAGATGTGGTAGTTAATTTTTTTTTGTTATCATAATTTTAATTCTAGGAGAGGACTTTCTTGTAGTCATTATTTTCAGAGAAGGGAAAAATTAGAAAGTTACTTTTTTGTTGTTGACAAGTTTAAAGAGATCTACTACCACTATTAAAGAATCGTGAATTTAGTTAACTTTAATTTTCCCTATAATTAGGATAGGTGGGAGTATGCATTTACCAAATTAACTAGGTAAGCTTTGTTACATTTTAAGGAGTATGAAAAATGAGTTTCATTGTATTAAAAAAAAAATCGAGACAAAAATTCATCCGAGAAGTTTTTTCATGGATTAGTTGCAGAGCCTTTTGTGAAGGAAAAATTTCGGTCACAAATTTTGTTACTTTTTACAGGTACTGTCCTGCCATGTTGGTGAAAAATAATGGAATAAAGAGATCATCAAAAAGCATGAGCAATGATAAATCATTGTTCTACGAGATGACACTTGAGCAAAGATGGGAGAAGGTATTTTCCAAGGAAAATAATAATGTTGGAAACAGTACTTTAGAAAAGGAAGTAGTTATGGAAGTTGAGGTCGTTAATTCAGAATCTGCAATAATTGGAGGAACCAAGGATGCTTCATGGAGTACTGACAAAGATTTGAGGGACACTGGATTTATGTGGTTTACTACTCATGATGGTAATAATAAGAAGGAGAAAAAGAAAGAAGAGAAAGTAGGATTAAACATGGCTATTGTGGAGAGAATGAAATGGGAACAAGAAAGAGTTGGATGGGTTGGTGGGAATCAAAAAATACAAAGAGTAGTGAAAGAGTTTGGAGATAACAATAATTATAATAGTGGCAAAATGTGGAGAAAATTTTCATGTTATGTACTTGTGGAGAGTTTTGTGTTGAAGACTATGGAGGCAAGTTTGGTGATAACTTTTGAATACAAGCACGCCCACCAAATTAGGTACAAGTGGGACTGAAAAATTACATTATTTTCCAGATTTCACAGCTTGTCTTTTTTATTTTCCTTAGTATTTATAGAGATCATATGGATGAACGAAGTATTTATAGAGATGCTTAAGAATTACTATATTGTAACAAAAAAGTGTTGATATACTTTTAAAATAATGACAGATATGTGTTTATGTGTTTTCTGAAAAGTCGTGCCTTTATAAATTAAGAAAATTATATGAAATGTTGTGTAAATTAAAGAGACACTAAAAATAACAATATCATATTCTTCAACTCTCATAGTTTGTCTTTTCCTTTCTTTAATAATATTTATAGAGATACTTACAAATTATCTCTTGTGGTCCTTAATATAATAGCTGCTTAATTAATCTAGGTAAACCAAGAAAATAAAATAAATTAACCTTATTTGAACAAAATGTGATATGATCTTCTTGAAATACTCATGCATAACATTATATTATATGGGGAAAATTACATATAAATACCATATGAATTTGCAAAACCCCTAGAAGTCCAATGAATTTGTCAAAAGACTGAGAGCTACCAAGGACTTATGAAGGATATGAAAATTCGGGTGAAATTACCCTTTTGCCCTTAAATTTAAATAAATTTTAAAAAAATAAAAATACCCTCGCCGGAGGACCGCCGGCCACCGGCGAGGGGGTGGGTTGTTTTTAAAATATATATATATATATATATATATATATTCATTGAAAGTGTGGGAGATGGGGTTCGAGCCCCCAACCCCCCTCACATCCATGGAGCCAAGTGGCCCAACCAGTTGGGCCGCTTGGTTCCTTTGATATATATGTAACACCCCAATTTCCATAGCATAAATCGTGCCAGTGACACATGGTTTTATAAAAATTTATCAGAGTTTGAGGTGCTACAGCTTAGCGTTTTGCAGAAACGGAGAGCATGTACTAAAAATTTGAACAACGAGTTTAACAATGAGTAATCGATATAAAATACTCGGACATATGATGATGCCCGACGTATACCGGTATATTAAAAATTTCCGAAGAAATATTCATGTGATACAATAATACAAAACTTTATAATTACATTTCTTCCATGTAACTATACCTCTTCAACCAAGCCTTAGGTAGACTTGGGGCATAGAACCTAACTTAGTTAAATCATCTCATTTGGCCAGCCGGGTAAAGTCTCGGAAGTCTCCCGAGTATTTACAACGATCGATTGATCGAACCACATAGACGACCCTTTCTAGTTTAAGCACCAAATGATATGAAGTAACCTTATTAGATTCATGCCATAACGTAGGTTCTGTTATCCCTCTTTCTGCTTTTACTTTGACCGGTGCCCCCTCACGGCTCGGTCCCTTGGCGTCTTTCTTACGGTTCCATCTACCGATGCCTTCTCTGATCCATGATCCTTCCCTGACTATTAATTAAGGCTGAGGTCCAATGCCCATTGGACCTCAGGTAACGGTTAACCTCATGCTTATATAAACAATATATGTATGACAGGTATTCATGACATTTTTGCAATAATCACTACAAAAGCCCATAACAGATGTAGGAAATACATAATACTGTATGTAAGGCAATAACAATACACAGCCCCTGCAGTATGTTTGTTATCCCAGTCTGCACATATCACCAGTGCCACGATGGCCTATCGTGTCCTCAGCGCTAGGAAAACTCTCAACGTGTTATCAAAACCATAACCTGTATACTCATGATTGTATCAAAAACAACTTAAGACAGAGTCTCGGTATAGGAACACAGCAATCATATATAAGCATATCACAAGCATCAGAGTCAGTGTTACAGTACGTCGCGAACGTACCTTCGTTACGTTTTGACGGTAGGCAATCACAGATATCCTATAAGGGTAATATTGCCTCTATTAATTCACAAATATTATTCCAAGAGATATTTTGTCTATATAAGACCATTTTACCCCTGGATTAATTGTTTCCAACTTAATCCCATTTTAATTACTTAAAAACGCTATTATTCAATAAATGGACTGATTTTTCACCTAACTTTGAAAAATCATAATTAATTCTACAAAACTCAAAACGAGGATCCGTAAAATTCCTCGGAAACCTTAGGATGTCTACTTTTAGGAAAAATTATTGGTTCTTGCCCAGATTTCATAAACAATTCCCAGTTTTCGTAACAACATGTTCTGCCCAGAAATTTCCAGTATTTTTAGCCTATCTTCGAACATTTTTATCTCCTAGCACAAAACTCAAAATGACATGCTATAGGTATATTTGAAAAGCTTTATATATCTACTTTCAACATGAATTTTCTCAAAATTTTGGCATAGCATCTTCAATATAAGATACCAGCGTTTTTGAAATTGCTTTCAGGAGTCGCTAACCGACAAAATTTCGCCAGAGCTTCGTTACTTTGACCATAATCTTCCAAAAAATTTGCTATAACTTCTTCTTCATCATTTTTTCGAAATAAAGACAATTATAACCATAAAAACATGTAAATAACACTATAATTGGAAGATTATGAATCAAAACAACATCTAAGCTACAAAACTCAAAGCTAGGGCATAAGAACTTACCTCGAACCTTGCTCTGGCTTTCTCCAAGCTTCTCTCTCTCACTTTCACTATTGATTTAGGTACCACAAGTGTAACATCCCATTTTAAAAAGCAGTATAATTTTTTTTTCATCAGAGTAGAGCATTGGAGCGATTGAGTAACTGATACATATATTTATAAATGCCGTAAGTCCGGTGATTTACGTAAACGGTACATTGACCGAGAGTTTTCAAAATGAATAACACCCGAAGAAAGTCTTAGCCGAGTCTCTCGTGCGCCCGCTTGCCTTTCTCCTCGTTCTCGGTTCTCCCGAACTCCGACGCTATGATAAGAGGCGAGATCCAATTACAATTTGGATCTCGGGTAACGGTTAACCTCATGCTTAAATACGACTACATATACACGACGCAAAGCAATCAATACAAAGTCCATAACAGATGTATGATTAAAAACACGTAACCACGTATACAAGATAATAACCACGTATGTAACATAACCTCGTATGATACAACAATAATAACCTCGTATGTGACATAACCTCGTATGTAACATACCATGTATATAGCATAACCTCTTACACTACTACACAACAATCACATACAATCATATAATAAACATTAGAGCTAGTGTTACATAAAGACGCGAAAGTACCTTTTGGCGGTACAACGGAACTTTTACTTTAAAAACGTGAAATTCGACAAATGTTCGACGTCGAAGTATTCTAATCAGAATAATAACAAACTTATGAATATTTGGCAGCATTACGGGCATTTTAGGTGAAAAAGACTATTTTGCCCTTACTACCCCTAATTGGCGGAATTTCGCGTAACTTCGTTACTTTGACCGTATTCCATTTCAAAATTTTCCCACTATGTTTTTACCTCGTCAGCATCTTTCAATGCAATGAGGCATAAAAACAAGTATAGGAATATATTCGAAACTTCCTAGATCAAAACAACGGTTCTACTATAACTACCGAAAGAACTACTTTAAACTAAAAACTAAGAGCGAAGAACTTACTCGGAGCAAGGCGAGAATTTTTTGTAGAGCTTTCTCTCTAGAACCTCTCTCTAGGTTTCGAATTTGGTGTGAAGAATGAGAGCAAGAGAGCTTGCTATTTATAGGGAAAAATAGGGACAAGGTGGGAATTTCCACAAAAGTCTTCGAGATCGGATTTCGCCGTTGGATCGCATTTTTAGGACAAAACACTCTTGGCCATCCATGGTCAAGATCGAAATCTAAGAGCCCAAAAGTCAATGAATGAGTTGTCATCCATGATGGCTCTTGCTTTATGGCCTTCGGTCCGATAAAGCTACCCGATCGGTGTCCGTTTCACGCGATTTTGCAGAAACTCAAAAATGCGAGCGTGTAACTTTGAAGGTATTTTCATCCTCTTTCATATTATATATTTTGATCCTCTTTTTGATCATATCCAGGTATTCTCCGGTGTGTCGGAAGATATTCGGACAAACACGTCCGTTACTTTAAATCGCTTCCGATAGAACCAACACGGACAATAATTCGCTGAATCGTAAAACGTCCAAGTTGTTGCCTAACTTAATCTCGTGTTTAAAAAGACGCAATTGTTTCTAAAGGTTCTCACTTTGCCTATCCGACTCTACTCTATCGATCAACTTTTCGTCTTATTTGAAATTAGGGTTTTCGGTTGCGGAAACAACGCACGGTAAATTCTTTCTTCGTGTAAAAATTCACTTGTTCTTAATTTGATCATCTGAAAAGACTTTTACTGGTTTTTGTAGAATTTATTTCTAACTTTTCCCTGGCCCGCTATATGTTCGACTCACCGCATTATATTATTATTTTATTCTAATTACCTTCACATTTTTTTCTTTTATTTTTTATTTATTTTTCTAAGCATAAAATATTTTATTAATTTTTTTTTTTATTTAATAATTTCGAATTTCTCCAATTAAAAATAATTATTTAAATTATTTTTAATTCATTTACTTTATACCTTAATTATCCCATTAATTACCAGATTAGCCACTTACTAATTTTTGATAATTTTCTTAATTAGGATAAATCATTATCTCACAACTATTTTACTTACATTGGTATTTTATATCCCATGTAAAATATTAAAAATCATGGGGTCACTTATGATCCCAAAATAATACTTAATTTTGCCTCATTATTTTTCAAGGGAAATTATCCCAAAAATTCCTAAAATTAGAGACAACATATTCTCCAATTTTTTATAAATATTTCATTGCCTCTTAGGATTTATCATAATATTTTCGCGATTCTATGACCCACAATTGCATTTAGGGATTTATAGCTCTTTATTCACCCTCATTTCAATAGAAATTACCTTAGAAAATAAGGTATTTATTAAACTAGTTTCGAGACCACATATTCACCTATTTTCAATAGGTATTATTTACTAAACTTATGATATTTATCATAAGTCAGATTTTAGGGTATTACAACAAGCTTCTTGCTTGGCTAGTGAATTGGTGAGGAATGAAGTATGCCATAACCTCCTATTTATAGCATTTCCTAAGTTCTTCTAATTGGTGGATCTCAAACACTAATTGAATCAAGTTTTCAACTCTCACTCTCTACTCTCACAACCAACCTCCCCTCCTCTTAAAACTCTTCATCTTTCTTCCATTCCCAAATCCTAATTTAGTTAGATGTAAGTTGGTGTTTTTCTTGAAGATCCACTTCCACTTTTGGAATCACAATTTTATGACTTGACTTATGGTCTTTTTAAACTTTTAAAATCACACTAGTATGAATTTCAAAAGTTTACCAAAATCACTTTTGAAACCACTATGTTCAAGCTTGAATTTTGCTCATTCATAATATCTACTTATATTTTTTACTTAGTTCATGGATTTCAAGATATGATTTATTTCCTATTGGTTCTCATTCACTTGTGTCTTGAATTTATCCTAATGGTTCTTATCTTACCATTTACTTAATTAACCATTAATCACTTTATTACATAAGCCTATGTCACCATTAACCACAAAGTCCGCAATTGAATGTGATTAAGACACTTTGAGAGGGAAATATCATGATATTATTCCTCTAGCTCTTGCAAACCGCCACCCCCTCCCATTTGCCTTCAATTTGGTTTTTATTTGCTTTATGTCTTAATCTCATTTGCCTTAAAAGTCTTGGTTCAATTAATGGTTGATTGTGATGCTTAATTGGCTAATTACATTTAATCAATTATTATTCTTTTCCCTCTTGCTCCAACCGTATACACACTCTTCAATTTACTCTTGGAATTGTGTTTTATTTGCCTCACAAAAGCTATGGTAAAACTCTCCTATTGGTTGATTTTAATCTCACCAAGATTAGGCTTTAGGAAATAAATTCTAAAACCTTTAAATTAGCTTTATTAATTTTAATCCAAGTTTTTGATGTTAGGTTGAAAAAAATCTAAACACTAATAGTGATATTTGTTAGTGATTTAGGATTAAAGATTAATACAATTTCTTAACCCTTTAATTAGTATTTTTCGCCACTTAATTTAATTAAGGGAAATTAATTAATCACTAATTAAATATTGCTAATATAATTTTTTTGGGGTTTTTAGATTTAATCACCAATTTTTGACAAGTTTCTAAATTAATCTTGATGATTAAAATCTCCTTATACACTAATATTTGCCCTTAAGTATTTCTTGGACACTAATTTAGTTGATATATTCTTAATTATGCCTTTAATTAATTAATTATTAATTAATTTCGAAAATTAGAAAAATATTCCAATTATTGCAAATTTAATTGCCCAATAATTGTTGCTAATTTCTTCTAATTGATTTTGTCATCCTTTGATGATTTTGTTGCTAAAATGATATAATTAAGATTAAACTTACTTATGATAATATTAGGATATTTTATGATTCCTAATAAGACTTAGAAAATTAAATCTTCAACTATATTAATTCTAGGAAGAAACTACCCAGAAATAAAATAAGAAAAATAAGAAAAATTCAGACCACATATTCACCTATTTTAAATAGGTAATATTCTTTCAAAGAGAATATTCAAGGCTTATTATCTATTTAAATATAATATTTAAAAGAAATATTTATCCGGGTATTACAATATACATACATTAACAAATATATATATTCTTCTTAACATTTTTTCAACGGTATTTACAAAACTTGTAACGGCATTTACAAATCCTGTAACGCCATTTACAAAAAAAATTCAAGTTTACATTTTTTTTTCCTCTTTAATGTCTCTGAGTGAAAAACAAAAAAAAATATGCACTATCACAAAACTTGCACCGGTGTTTACAATTCCTGTAACGTCATTTACAAAATTTGTAACGCCATTTACAATTTTTTTTCAAGTTTACATTTTTTTTCCTCTTTAAAATGCCTTTGAGTGAAAAACAAAAAAATATGCACTATCACAAAACTTGTAACGGTATTTACAAATCCTGTAACGCCATTTACAAATTTTGTAACACCATTTACAACGTTTTTTTTTCAAGTTTACATTTTTTCCCTCTTTAATGCCTCTGAGTGAAAAACAAAAAAAAAATTGCACAATCACAAAACTCGTAACGGTATTTACAAATCCTGTAACGTCATTTACAAATTTTGTAACGCCATTTACAACGTTATTTTCAAGTTTACATTTTTTCTTCTTTAATGCCTCTGAGTGAAAAACAAAAAAATATGCACTATCACAAAGCTTGTAACGGTATTTACAAATCTTGTAACACCATTTACAAATTTTGTAACGCCATTTACAACGTTTTTTTCAAGTTTACATTTTTTTTTCCTCTTTAATGCCTCTGAATGAAAAAATATATATATATGCACTATCACAAAACCTGCAATGGTATTTACAAATCCTGTAACGCCATCTACAAAAAAATTTCAAGTTTACATTTTTTTTTTCCCTCTTTAATGCCTCTGAGTGAAAAACAAAAAAATATGCACTATCACAAAACTTGCAACGGTATTTACAACGGTATTTGTAAGTTTTGTGATAATGCATATTTGTGTGTTTTTCACTCAGAGGCATTAAAGAGGAAAAAAAATGTAAAATTAAAAAAAAAATTGTAAATGGAGTTACAAAATTTGTAAATGACGTTACAAGATTTGTAAATACCGTTACAAGTTTTGTAATAGTGTATTTTTTTTCACTCATAGCATTAAAGAGGAAAAAAATGTAAACTTGAAAAAAAATTGTAAATGGAGTTACAAAATTTTCAAATGGCGTTACATGATTTGTAAATATCGTTGCAAGTTTTGTGATAGTGCATATTTTTTTTGTTTTTCAACTCAGAGGCATTAAAGACGAAAAAAATTTAAACATGTAAATGGCGTTACAAAATTTGTAAATGGCGTTACAGGATTTGTAAATACCGTTGCAAGTTTTGTGATAGTGCATTTTTTTTTCACTCAAAGGCATTAAAGAGGAAAAAAATTGTAAACTTGAAAAAAAAAATTGTAAATGACGTTACAAAATTTGTAAATGGCGTTACAGAATTTATAAATATTGTTCCAAGTTTTGTGATAGTGCATATTTTTTTTTTGTTTTTCACTCAAAGGCATTAAAGAGGAAAAAATGTGAACTTGAAAAAAATTTGTAAATGGTGTTACATGATTTGTAAATACCGTTACAATTTTTGTGATAGTGCATTTTTTTTCACTCAGAGGCATTAAAGAGGAAAAAAATGTAAACTTGAGAAAAATTTGTAAATGGCGTTACAACATTTGTAAATGGCGTTATAGAATTTGTAAATACCGTTACAAGTTTTGTGATAGTGTATATTTTTTTTGTTTTTCACTCAGAGGCATTAAAGAGGAAAAAAATGTAAACTTGAAAAAAATTTGTAAATGGCGTTATAAAATTTGTAAATAGCGTTATAGGATTTGTAAATACTGTTGCAAGTTTTGTAAATGCCATTAAAAAAATGTTAAGAAGAATATATATATTTGTTAATGTATAGATATATATCAAAGGAACCAGGTTGGGCCACTTGGCCCCATGGATATGTGGGGGGTTAGGGGTTCGAACCCCACCTCCCACACTTTCAATAAATATATATATATTATTATTATTTTAAAAAAAAACCCACCCCCAAAAATAAAAAAACCCAACCCGCTCGCCGGTGGCCGGGCGGTGGCCGGCGCCGGTGCCCTCCAAAGTGAAGATATTTTTACTTTTTTAAAAAAAAAAATTAAGGGCAAAAGGGTAATTTCACCCAAATTTGCATATCCCTCATAGGTCCTTGGTACCTCTCAGTCTCTTTACAAATTCGGTGGACATCTGGGGGTTTTGCAAATTCATATGGTATTTATATGTAATTTTCCTTATTATATATCAATTTATGAATTAGGTAAATTAACTCTCTTGGGGAAAAATTATAAACTTAGGAGAACAAATGGAATAAGATCTTATAATTTAGGACCAAATCCAACTTTCTAACTAGCTTCTATATTATTGATCGACCGGTGGGAATATTATTTAGGATATGATTATTAGTTGTAATATTCAAACCCTTATTAACTTTTGAAGACAGAGGATGAGGGATGAAATGTGATATATCGGTCAATTGAACCAGATTAACCTGTCAGCGTCTTTATGTTATTTTATTTTATGTGTGTGAATCAGCATCTTTATGTTATTGTCATTTCATGTGTTAGATAATATTATGTTCACCAAAATCTGTCATGATAAACACAAGGCCACTCAGGTTAGTCTCAAGATAAACTTTCGTGTAATGATAAACCTGTAATAAAAAATGGTTTGGATGTTTTGGCCAAAAAGGAACCAAAAAAAGAAACAAACCAAAAGACAAAAATGTTCAGGCACACATAAAGAAGTAATTTGAATATCCTCTCTTCTTTCTGGAATATGCTCACGGGTTGTCTTGACGGATTTGGATTCAGTCCTCTGCCCCTTACCGTTCTCTTCCGTCCACTGCGCAAAAAAACAACACTGAATCCTTTTTTTTTTTTTTTTTTTTACAAATATTTCAGGATACTGTAGGTGCTAAAAAGATATTTTAAGATACTGACCGGTACTTAAAAAATACTAACGAGTACTTCATGATTTTTAAAAGTTATTTTAGGATGTTGAAAAAATATTTCAGGGTACTTAATGGTACTAAAAAAATACTTTAGGATCTTTTTGAGGATCTTGGCGGTACTGAAAAAAATACTAGCCGTATTCTCGATAAGATATCTGAAGTATTTTTTTAGTACCAGTAAGTACCCTGAAATATTTTTTCAAGATCCTAAAATAATTTTTAAGAATCATGATATATTTTTTAAGTACCGGTCAGTATCCTAAAATATCTTTTTAGTACCTACATATCCTGAAATATTTGTAAAAAAAAAAAAAAAAAAAAAAAAAAAAAAAAAAAGGAATCAGTGTTGTTTGTTTGCGCAGTGGACGGAAGAGAACCGTAAGGGGCAGAGGACTGAATCCAAATCCTGTCTTGACAGATAGGCCATTTCTTAACATTCCAATCATCCTAGAATTGGCAAGTACTCCAATGATGCTCCTGTAAGAACCAAAGGGAGGATTCTGTATATGATTATCTTAAAACCAGTAAGTTGGTATAGGAGCGTTTATCTTAGAAGCCATAACGAAGAAAAGACCAATGCATTCTGTTCTTTTACCAATTTATTAAAAACTCGTTGTTTTAATTCTAGGGAAAATATTACTCAGGTCCTAAAGAAGAGAAAAATATCAAAAAAGTCTCAACCCCAAATCCCCTATCAAAAAAGTTTCTAATTACAGAGAAAAAATATCAAAAAATTCCCGTCGTCAAAAATAGTTTTTCATGTTGTTAAAATAGCTGTCCAGTTGTTAAAATTTTTCTATGAAAAAATTGTTGTCAAAATGACTTTTCATGTTGTCAAAATAGCTTTTCCTGTTGTTAAATTTTTTTTCTAGTTTTTCCTCAACCTAGAAAATTTTTGACAACAAGAAAAGCTATTTTAACAACATGAAAAACCATTTTGACAACAATTTTTTAATAGGAAAATTTTAATAACAGGAAAAGCTATTTTAGCAACATGAAAAACTATTTTGACAACGAGACTTTTTTGATATTGTAATTCGTAATTAATATAAAAAAAAGTCCCTAGGGACTTTTTGGATAGGGGATTTGGGATTGAGACTTTTTGATATTTTTCTTTTCCCTTGGGATCTGAGTAATATTTTCCCTTAATTCTAAGTGTAATACGTCAATCCGCTTTATCTTTCAAATTTATATTACTTTTTCCTAAACTCTCCCTATTTTAATTTGCACATGTTAAAAGAGTTTCTATCAAGGAAGTATTATCTAATGTGAATAATTAAAATAGTTCGGAACCCTTTTTTTTTTTTTTTAAACCATTGAATCAACTTTTGAATGATTTGGATTTAATATTTTATAAAATTATTATTAAAATGCTAAATTAAAAAATTTAAAAATAATTGATTAAATAAAAATTGCTAAATTTTGATATGAATAATTCAATACAACAATAAAGAAAATTAAAATAATATTTTTCATAAACTACATCTAAACCACTTAAATGTTGGTCTAATGGTCATGAATGTGGTAAAGGATGAGAGTAGGCTGGAAAAGAAATGAAGAGAAATCAATCTAAAAATTGTTAAATTTTGATATGAATAATTCAATACAACAATAAAGAAAATAAAATAATATTTTTCATAAACTACATCTAAACCACTTAAATGTTCGTTTAATGGCAGGGCAGAACCAGATGTAAAAATAGGGGGTGAAAATTACATAATAGAACCTTGAGGAGTTATGTAATACCCTAAAAATCGTATTTATGATAAGTATCATATTTCGGTAAATAATACCTATTGAAAATAGGTGAATATGTGGTTTCAAATAATAAGTAATAATTATCTTATTTTCTAAGGTAATTACTATGGGAATTAGGAGAGATAAAGAGCTAAAATCCTTGAAAAAGGTATTTTATAACGCATGAGAAAATGGTCGGAAATATTATGATAAATCCCATATGATTTGCAAATATTGACAAAAACTTAGGAAGTATGTTATCTTTAATTTTAAGAATTTTTGGGATTATTTCCCTGAAAATATATAGAGCATAAATATAATAATATCAAAAGCACTTTATGGCCCCAAAGTATTTTTAATATTTTACATGGGATATAAAATACCAATGTAAGTCAAATAGTTGTGAGATAATAATTTATCCTAATTATGAAAATTATCAACAATTAGTAAGTGGCTAATTGTTTAGATTAAGATATAAGTAAATTAATTAGTAAATAATTAATTTAAGGGAGAAATTCGAAATTAATAAATAAATAAAAATAATAAAATATAAAATGCTTAGAAAAATAAATATAAAATATAAAAATAAAAATAAAAAAATATCTTGATATTTTGATTAAAATAATAATATATCTCGGTAAAAAAGAGCCAACGGGACATTTGAGAATGGATAGAAATTAAATCCTACACCAAGATATAGGGATTTAGCCTATGTCATCCTGGACTTTTTATAGACCAGTGAATTTCTACCTCGGAGTGGACTATCTCAGAGGTCATTTCTGAAACCAAATGAGTCATTAGGATACAGGGTTTTAAGGGAAAAGGTCAGATAGTCAAAAGGAGAACCTATACAAAATGAAATAGTTGTGACAAACCAGGAATAAGGTTTCTTACGACAGGACATATTTCGAACCCGTGAATTATTGTCCAGAAAACACGGCTGTCGGAAGTTATTACCGCAACCGACCGCGTCTGGCCTGAAATGTTCAGCCAGCAATGAAATACCCTCAATGGGATTAAAAATTTAGTCAACCTAGGTATTGTTAATGAGAAATATTAGACCTTCAAAACAACGTTGTCGGAATTTTGAGTTTCGATAAGATTACGCGATTCGGACACCGATCAGGGAACTTTATCGGTAAGTCAGCACATGCATGACATCATCTTCTTCTAGAAGGATGATGTTGGCACATAGGTGTATGGCAAGGATGAAGCCACGTGTCCAAGTGCGATCCGACGGTCGAAATCCGATCTGAAGAACTTTTGTGAAATTCCAACCTTGTCCCTCCTTTCTTCTATAAATAGAAGCCTCTTCCTCTTCATTCTTCACCCCTCAAAACTGTGCCTTAGAGAGAAGTTAGAGAGAAGGAAGAGCTCTCAGAAGTTCTAGCCAAGCCGGGGTAAGTTCTTCGGTCCCTAGTCTTAAGTTTCGGTAGTTCTTTCGGTAGATATAGTAGGAATGCTAGATTTATCTTTAATTTTTCAAGATAGTCTAGATATCATATTTAGGGGTAAATATGATATATATTTCGAAAATATGATGAGGAAAAGATCTGTCAAAATTCTGGAGAGATAGAGCGAAAACAGCGAAGCTCTGGCGAAATTCCGCCGATTAGTCAAACTAGGGGCAAAATGGTAATTTGTACCTAAAATGCCTGTTATGCTGCTAGATATTGATAAATATTATCCTTATAGGATATTTGAGATAATCGTACCGCTGTTGTACCGCCGTCGAGCCGCTGTCAAAAAATTACCGTTTTCCGTAAAACGTATCGTAGTCGACAACGAAGGTACGTTCGCGTACTGTAACACTAACTCTGATGATTATTGTATGATTATATATGTTTGTTGTGTTCTGTTTGTTGTTGTAGCATACGTACACGGTTATGTCACATACGTGGTTATGTCACATACGAGGTTATTATTCTTTGTATCATACGTGGTTATGTATTTTTAATCATACATCATTGTGGACTGTTGTATTGATTCTTTGTTGTCGTGTATATATTGTCATATTTAAGCATGAGGTTAACCGTTACGAGGTTCAATGTGCATTGAACCTCGCCTCTTATCATAGCGTCGGGTTCGGGAGAACCGAGAACCGAGAAGAAAAGCGAGCGGCCGCGAGACCCTTGAAGACTTTCTTGTTGTTATTCATTTTGAAAACTCTCGGTCAATGTACCGCTTCACGTAAATCGCCCGGACTTACGGCAATTTGAATAAATGTATCGTTATTCAATTGCTTTGATGCTCTACTCTGATGAAAAAAAAATATACTGCTTTTGGAAATGGGATGTTACAAGTTAGCATTTGAAATTAGGAGGCGAAAATTACAGAATTGGACCCAAAATTTTATGAAATTATCTCCAGCTTCATAAATATTTCAATATTTTCATTTTAGTCCCTCTATGAGACTTTTTAATAGGGACTAAATTGAAAAGATTAAAATTTTTATGAGACAAAATCATAATTTTCTAAAATTTTGGGTAAATTTCTATAATTTTGGGGGGGCGGGGGCCACCCCTAGCCCCACCTGATTCCGCCCCTGTTTAATGGTTAGAAAAAAGAAGGGACCGACTTCTCTTCATTTCTTTTCCGGCCTGCTCCCATCATTTACGGAATGAGATTCCCTGCCTATCCTTTGGATAGGCAGGGAGAGCCCATCTGATCAGGACCGTCCAGATCAGATTTGGAAGGTCCAGATTTGATTTTTTTTACTTTCTATTTTTTTAAAAAAAAATATTTTAATGGGTAGAGAATCTAAAAAAAAAAAAATCTCTCAACAACATTTTTTCAAAAAAATGATTTTTTAATTCAAAAAGCAGTAGTTGAAAAAATAAAATCTGGACCGTCCAGATCAGATGGGCTCTTGGTGCCTATCCTTTGGATAGGCACCGAAACCGGTTCCCATCATTTACCACATTCATGACCATTAGATCAACATCTAATGGTCCCGTTTAATATTTCCCTCTCATTTTTTTCTTCATTTCCTTCTCATCATTCTCTCCATTGTAATAATATTTTTATAAAATATTAAATGTGGACTATTAGATCTTGATCTAATGATCATGAAAAGGGTAAAGAATAAGAGCGGACGGGTAAAGAAAAGGAGAGAATTCAGATCCAACAAGAAAAGAAAAGAATAGGAGTGAAGAGGAGGAGGGACTCCAAACCCACGATTAAAATGACAGTTCAGGAAAAACAACACACATTTTAAGATTAGACAACTAGTTTATCTCTCTCTAGACGTGTGAGTCTGTATAAAAGCAAATCAGTCAATGATCTGACCAACAAATTCATAGAGGTATACAGGAAACGGAGAGAGAAAAAGAGAGAGATTGGTAGGAACCAGTTTTGGATAGGCACCATACGTCTAGCCCATCTGGGTCGTCCAGATACGATCTGGACGGTCCAGATTTTAATTTTTTTAACTGCTGCTTTTTGAATAAAAAAATGTTAGTTGAGAAATTATCTTTATTTTAGATTCTGTACCATTAAAATATTTTTTAAAAACAAAAAAAAAAAAAAAAAAAAAAAAAAAAAATCTGAACCGTCAAATCTAAGGAGAGGAGCTCCCCCTACCTATTCTTTTGGATAGACAGGGAATCCCATTCCGAGATTGATACCATGTATGTAACAAGGCCTCTTTCTCTATACCTAAAGGACGAAGATGCTTTGACTCTTCCACCCCCAGAGCGTAACTCAGGTCATCTTGTAATCTCCGATGAAGAATCTGAGACTCTCTTGCGTTTGCGAAGAGCTAATTACAGAATGAGACGTCTACCATTCTTTCAAAACAAGGACTTCAATGTTGAATCCTGTTCTGATGGTGACGCACGCAACCAAGTCCTCTTCATTCCAGTTTTGAATCAGCCTTTATCTTTTTTTTTTGGTCGGAAAATCAGCCTTTATCTGACAATCGCTATTATGTCATGTAACATGTTGAGACACTGGTGGGGAAAGGGTATGTATTAATGATCATTTTTCTCTTTAATTATCTTATTTACTTTCTCTGTTTGGTACAATTGAAAACAGCTAATAATTGATTCCCCTAATTTAGTGATATGTTCATCAAATATGATGATTATGGTTATGGGGTCTCTATGCTCTTTGTAATGTCCTAATCTTCTTCTTTTTTTGTCGTTGGCTCAGAGATGAAATAAGATATATTTTTTATATTTTGTAGTTATCAGACGGTGAAGTTTTGTCATTTGCATGACTTTCTAAAATTCAAAAATATAACCCGTACAATTTAATGATATTTTTCTTGGAAAAATCATAAATATATAAATTAAAGCTGCTCGGTCTCATGATTACGATGTCCTAATTATAGGTAGAAAGAGGGAGAATTTTGGGAAAATCCAGGCCCATTGCATATTAGTAAAAAAATGTCAAAAAAGGCCCCCAAAAAAGTCACATGTTGAAAAAGGCCCTAGGACCTTTTCTGGTATTATTTCATAGAACGTTAGTTGTTAATGAGACTAATATAGTTGTTAACGGGTACTGATTTAGTTGTTAATGAGACTAATTTAGTTGTTAGGATATTGTTGTTAATCCGACTGATTTAGTTGTTAACGGGTATTAATTTAGTTGTTAATGAGACTGATTTAGTTGTTAACGTTTTATGAAATAATACCAGAAAATGCCTTAGGGCCTTTTTTGACATGTGACTTTTTCTTAGGCATTTTTTTGCTAATATGGGTCCTGCGATGGATTTTCCCGAGAATTTTTTTGGTCCTATATATAGGACGTAGAGGAAAAAAAAATTATTTGAATGTACAATTTTATTGATTTTATTTTGATGTTGCATAATGCATATTAAATAGGGATAAAATTGGAAAGTTGTTGAAATTTAAGATAAAATAATATTGTTTTAGGTTTTTCTTAGCATGTATGAAATATGCTGAAAGTACATTATAAATAAGACTAGAGGAATACCAGATATTTTATTATTGGCTATTGTACTCATCAACAAAAGAAAACAAAATTGGGAAGGTGGAGCATTACATGGAACAATTTATGAAAGAGTTGGAGCATTAATTAGCGCTCTCAAACCATTAAAGCATTGATATGAAACGATATACTCCCTCCATCGCTATGTATATGATGTTTTCTAGAATTTCTCTGGTTCAAAATATAAGGGGCCGGTCATATTTATTTAAAAGTTGGACTGTTTTACCCCTTAGCCCCTTGAAAAATGTAAGAAAATAATTATTGTTTGGAAATGCGTCTTTAATTATACTTTTAATGATATTAAAAGGGGGAATGGAACATCGACAAACTTTTATATCATCTGAATTGATTAACTAACTTTCGTTGATATGGAACACTAGTACAAAAAGACCTTTTTACCCTGGTTCTCCAACCGGTGTAGATATAATCGGGGTAAAATGCTTGGACTTTTAGAAAGTCACGCTGTAGTTAATAACTAGTGTAGAAAAGATTAACCAAAATAAAAGAAGGGAAATATACTTCTCATGTTGTAGGAGAAGTGTATCCTCATATCATAGATACAAAAAGATGTGGGTCCCACTATTTCCGTGTTTGAGTTTTTTTATATATATAAAAAAGATGTGGGTTCCATCATTTCATGTATGTGTAGGAATCTTCTTCTTCTCATGTAACATGAGAAGTCACTACAAAAAAACAAACCATTAGTAGCGGTTAAAATGACATATTTGTAGCGGTTTTAGCCACTACTAATGACATTTGTAGCGGTTTAGCAAACCGCAACAAAATCCACTGTGGCAAACCAATTTGTAGCAGTTCAAAAAATGCGCTACTACATATATATATCATGACCGCTATTGTATCTGTAGCAGTTACAAATAACCGACACTATATGAGGCCAGGCTGCCTCATTGTTTGAACATTAGTCGCGGTTATAAAACCACTACAAGTGGAGATCAATCACTGTTGTAGAGGTTACATAACCGTAACTAACTATTTAAAAAAGTAGCGTCGAAAGGTTTCAAAATATCTTGTAGCGGTGACATGACCGCTACAAATACTCCCGCCAATTTTTAGGGAAAAAATTTTGCCGCCAATATTTGTAACGGTTGTTAACCGCTACAAATAAATCCCGCCAATTTTTTGGCGAAAAATTTTGGCGGCATTTTTTAGTGTTTTATATTTGTAGCGGTTTAACACTACTACAAATTTTCTCGTCAGTTTTTGTTGTTTTGGCATGTTTTTGTAGCAGTTCATTAACCGCTACAAACAAATGAAATTGAAAAAAAAAATTATTAATTAAAGTAATTAGTTAAATATTGTATTAATAATAATTTATAATTTTGGTGAAATTAAGTTATATTAAAATATGATATTTGATTATATAAGGTTAATATATAGTAGAAAACAATCGAATATGTAGAAAGTAGAAAGAATGTGTTAATTAAAATATAATTACTTCTACAAAAAATGTGTGTGAAGGTGGATCTATATACATGAAAGTAGAAAGAAAGTGTAAAAAAATATGAAATGCACCTGTAAAATAACAAAAGTTAGTATCAGCAGGGGTAGAAGATAAGCATTAGATTTGATGCGGTTAAACGGCACTTACCCCCTTCAAACACTTAAGCTCTTTGAAAAAACGTAAAATTATGAGTAAATACGGAGAGAAAACGTAAGTAGGCAGGAACTGAAGCATATTAAATGAGGTTGGGTGGGGGTATTTATTTTGATATCTGCGAATCATTTTGTAGCGGTTTAGTTGTCCCTTTTTGTATCGTATCTACTTAGTAACGGTTTGTGACACATCTTTTATAGCGGTTTGTTCTTTGTAGCGGTTTTGTTTGGTTTTGTAGCGGTTTTATAACCGTTACAAATATTATTGTGGTTTTTTTTATAAAAAAATAATAATAAAAAGATTACAGATAAACTATATATGGCATAATCTTTTCTCTCAATCTTCATCACCATCCCTACAAAGAAAATTTGGATAAAATGTTACGTGTGAGTTGTTGAATATGTTTGAAAACTTTAGTTAAATGTTATTTTCATAAAACGTATATTAAAAAACATATCGAACTATAGGTAAATTGTCATCGCCATCTGGGAAGAAGTTTTCAAAACTGGCTGGCTGGAACGGCTCACTCTCATAGGCGACGTTATCACCATCGCCCATATCGTAAAGGTCCTAAGGCTTTAAGTGAACCACCATATTCCAATCTACGTGCCTCTCATCAGCGACATAATAAACCTGTTGGGCCTCTGAGGCAAGAATATACGGCTCGTCATCTTTAGACAGACCAGTGTGAATAGGCCGGGAGAAATTCACCGATGTGATGCCTAAGTCGTCAGCCGTCAGTCCCCGGGGCGTTGTCATATTCGTCCACAAACACTTGAACAACGTCACGGGGAAAAGGCCTTGGTAAGTTATCTTGACCACATCAAGCAGCTTTCCATAATACGGGACGTCATCGAACTGCATGTTCTCATCACTGCTGCTCGCATAATTCCTCGTCCCAAACGTGCCATATACACCTGAGTTTTGGGTCAGCAATCCCTGATCTCGTGAAACGATGTAAAACTTGAAACCATTAACATTGTATGCCGTAAATCTTTGGGCGTGATCAAGCGGGCTGAGTGCGAGAGCTCTGAATTCTGGTGAGTGTGGGTTGTGGTAATTCATTATTCTCCTCCTAAACCAACCGGGGAATTCTCTGTAGACCTTTCTATCAATTTCGGAGGATGTCTGCGTACGGATCCTCAGTTGACGCTTCACATGACTCCTGAATTCCCTGCAATTAAACATGTGATGATGAGCATGAAATGTGAGTATAAAATGTAAGGAAATATATAGGATAACATATATATATATATATAGGATAACATATATATATATATATATATATCTGTGTGTAATCCTTACTAAAGGTACGGTTCAACTTTAGTGCAATTAATCAAGATATGTCTATGTGCTTGAATCTTCTCAAGTGCCGTGAGTTTGAAATTCTCACTTCCGCCAACTGGTTTACCAACACGAGGGACTAACAACTTTGTTCCTGATGGCTCTGGCTCTAGACAATCGTCAACACGAGGCGGTCGGTTGAATGACGTCTCAATGTCATCAAAGTACCTGGAACAAAAATACAAGACCTCATCCCCAATATAGCCTTCTGTTATTGAACCTTCAGGCCACGCCTTATTCCTCACGTAAGACTTCAGTTTCCCAAGAAACCTATAAAGTAATGAAGGGAAAATGTCGATACATCAATGGTTAGAAATGCGACTGGGGAGTAATGCTAAAGTAATTAATTTTAAATGAGTACCTCTCAATAGGATACATCCATCGGTAGTGAACCAGGCCAGCAAGCTTTGTTTCGTGAACAAGGTATACTGTCAAGTGAACCATGACCGGTAAAAAATGAGGGAGGAAATATCATCTCCAAATGACACAGCGTAAGAATGATTTTCTGTTGCAGCTGGTCGAGCTCCTCCACGATCAAAACCTTGGAACACAACTTCCGAAAGAAAGTACAAAGCTCAACCAAAACGATCGACACATCCAGTGGCAACGTATTTTTGATGGCTAGCGGAAGTAACTGTTGCATAAGCACATGTGAGTCATGACTCTTCAGCCTTGTAACCTTTTGAGCATGCACGTCAACACATCGTGAAATGTTGCTTGGATACCCGTTAGGAACTTTTATCTTCTTCAACGTCGCGAGGAAGATTTCCTTATTCAGTTTTGTCAGGGTGAATTTTGCCGGTTGAAATCTGTCATGCTCATCCGGCCACGCCTCTCCACGAACCCCCATCTCCCGTAAATCTTTCCTCGCTTGAAGATGATCTTTTGACTTGCCTAGTTCGTTCAGAATCGTGTACAACACATTGTCACACACATTCTTCTCAATGTGCATGATATCCAGATTGTGTCGAAGCAAATTATCTTTCCAATACGGAAGAGTGAAGAAGACGCTTATCTTCCGCCATTGCTGGGGCGTTGAACCAAAAGCCCTGCCAGTCTTTGTGCCGGCCTTTGCTACATCATCTTTTTTCTCATACTCAAATTCAACATCCACAAGTTGCTCTATGATTTCTGCATCGGATAAATTCTGAGAAGGTCCTTTTTTTTTCCTTTTGCCCATTGAAACGATTGCGTTGCAACCTAAACCTGTGCGTACCAACGAGAAACCTCCGATGACCCATGAAGCACCACTTGCGACTGTGGGGAAGGCGCACTGAGTCAGAGTCAAAATTGCAAGTCGGACACGCAAGGCCGGTATGCACATTCCACCCGGATAATGTTCCTAGTCCAGGGAAGTCACTGATAGTCCACATCAACGCCGCATGCAAGTTGAACAGTGTCTTCTCGTGCGCGTCATACATCTCGACGCCAACATTCCACAACTCCACTAACTCCTTGATAAGCGGTTGGATATACACATCGATGTCATTTCCCGATGCCTTTTTGCCTGGAATGATCATGGACATAATGAAGGAGCTCTGTTTCATACACATCCAAGGCGGCAAGTTATAAGGTATCAAAACAACTGGCCATATACTATAGCTTGTGCTAAGATTCCCAAACAGATTAAAATTGTCGGTCGCCAAAGCAAGACGAACATTTCTAGGGTCCGCCGCAAAATTAGGAAAGTTTGAGTCGAATGCTTTCCACGCTTCAGCATCCCGTGGATGTCTGAGTTTACCATCTTCGTTCTTGTCAGCTTCATGCCACCTCATATGCTCAGCTGTCTTAGACGACATAAACAGTCTTTGTAGGCGAGGTTTTAAAGGAATGTACCTTAAAATCTTTACGAGTTTCTTCTTTTGCTTCTTTCCCTTCCGAATTGTCCTGAACCTCGAAGTGTGACACGTCTTACAAGTCTCCCTTCGAGCATCCTCTCCCCAATAAAGCATACAATCGTTGGGAAAGACATCAATTTTTTCATAGTTCAGGCCTAATTTGTTGATTATCTTCTTGGCCTCGTAGAAAGTTGTGGGAATGTCCGCGTCAGGGAAAGCATCTCGTAGTAATTCCAGTAACATCGACATTGTCTTATCAGTGATCCCACACAAGCACTTGATATGGTACAATTTGATCAGAAAAGATAATTTTGAGTATTTCTGACAACCTGATACAAAGGACTATCGCTCTCATCCATTAGGGCGAAAAATTCCCGAGCTGCATCATTCCTGAAGAAAACTGGTTCTGGACCCTGCACTTCTGCCGTGAAGTTGTAGTCTTGAACACCGAAAGCATCGTGAACAACTTCATTAACTAGATCATGTTGATGTACTTGATTTGCTACTTGTGAGGTTTGAGGAAGATGATCCTCATATCTCATACCACGTTTCTCACCATGAACTTGTCAGAATGTATATCCTTCTGGGAAAGGCTTGATAAGAAGATGTTCCATAGCGCCTTCTCGCGTTTGCCACTTCTTAAACTTGCATCTACAACAAGGACACACGATCTTGCCATTAATACTAGCGTGAGAGAAGGCGAAATCTAAGAAAGTTTTCAATCCCGCTAAATATATAGGAGACTGCGCAGTAGCTTGATCCATGATTTATCCATCTGTAGTAAACAAAGCTAGGATACAATATAAATGTTGAGAGAATGTTTAATTACCTTCATAACAGCACTTGAGATGTTTAAATGCAACATTGAAACACTTTGTAGCGTTTCATTAACTACTACAATAACCGTCAAAAATATGAAAATACAATTAGCTGCGGTTCTATAACCGCTACAAATTTGAATTCAGAATCCCGCCAAAGCTCAGTCGCAGTTCGTAAACCGCCACAATCACCACTACAAATTAGCGAATTTGAATTCAAAATCCCGCCAGAGCTTTGTCGCGGTTTGTGAACCGCTACTATAACCGCTACAAAATTAAAGCCGTTTGAATTTAGTTGCGGTGATTCGTATTAACCGCGACAAATGTTGGCACTATTTTATTCACAGGAAAATTTAAATTTGTGGCGGTTCTTTCAACATAACCGCTACAAATGTTATTAGCGCCATTATTTATTTCACAATATCTATTTTATTCAAGAAAATTACTTTTTATTCACTTCATATTAACTCCATTAATTATTTTACAATATCTATTTTATTTAGCTATAATAAATTTTATATTGTACGTTATATATTATAAGTAACATTAATAACCTAATATAAATGGAATATACGTATTGAAATATTACTCCAATATATTTAAAACATACCATAGTAAAAGATAACAAATATTTAACCAAATAAAAATGTCAACAAGCCAAATAACATAAAAAAGAAAACAAACATCCAGTGGTTCAAAATAAAAACTAATTATAAGGAGTCTGATGATCAGGTCCTGTCTCATGGGGGCCTGTCTCAGGGGGGCTCTATCAGGGGGGCGTGTGCACGACCAGAAGTAACAATGCCCTCGTCATCAGCAGCAGGAGGATGTAGAATCTGATCCTCGTAGACGAACGAAGGGGGAGGGGGAGGCGGGGGGATCCTCGTAGATGAACGGAGGGGGAGGCTCGGGAGATGGAAACCGTTTGTGAGGCATCAACTCAGTCAAGGCCTCAGCAACAGCATCCCAGGTATCCCTCTGACTCAAGAACCAACGGTCGTATCTCTCTTGAATGCGCCTATTCCTGGCATCATTCGCGGCCTTCTGTGCAGCAACTTGCTCGGCAACCTGCGCAGCAACCTTCACGGCAATGATCGCATCAACCTTCGCCGGTGGTGGCATTCTCGAGCCAGAGGTGCTGGCCTCAGAGCCGGAGGCCTTGCCGTACACCATGCTAGGCCTAGCGCCTAATCCCATACCCTTCACGCGGCCAGGATGCTCTACTGGGCCCATAGCAGCTTTCAAAGGGGCCGTAGGATCCATTGACCCCTGTGACTCCGGGGGCTGCGACGCTCGCAGATCATCCTGGCTCTGCTCAATCCGGGCCTGACGCACAGATTTCAGAAAACATTAATCAAACAATTTAATTCAATTTAAATATACAACATTAACTATATAAATATTTTGTGTGTGACTTACTATGATGTCCTCTACTGCGTCAGAAGTCGACGTCCCATCACAGTGTCTATGGGTGCGTGTGAACAACTGCCCATAGTCCGTCTCACAGTTCTCCTCCCGAGCCTTCTCTTGTTGAAAGAGTTAAAAGAATATAAACTTTATTATTTAAAAAACAAAACAATCATCATTTAAACCTAAAATTAATTGATCTTTCAACATACCATCTCACTATAGGTCACGGCAAACGTCTTGGTTCCTGCCGTGTGATGGACCTTCTGATGTGACTGACTTCTGATGTTCCTCTGCGACAGAGCCTGCAAGGAGAAGCAAACAAAATGTTAAGTGAAATTAATTATAGGTTTAAGCGATTTCTTGTAAACTATATTTCAAGTACATTTAAACTATAAATTCAGTTAAACTATTAATTAATTTAAACCAAATGTAAAGAATAAATTAATTTAACCTATATTTATATCTTTAAACTACATTTAAACAAAATTAATTTTAAGGAATTTTAAAAAATAAATTAACTCATGCTTAAACAAAACGTTAACTATGATTAATTACAAAACGTACCTGTCGCTATGCACCCCTTCGATAGTGGACAAAACCCGCCCAGTCATTTGGGTCCACGCCATCTGGGACGTTCTCGATCAACTGCTGCAGAGGCATAGTCGAATCTCCATTCTGCTGGTTGTAGAGACGACCCCTCCGCCTCTTCCACCCTTCCCCCATTTTCATCAGTACGTACCTCTTCTGGTTGGCTCGCACGTCAAACTTTTTCTGTATCATAATTTAGTTAGTAATTAAGTAAGAAATAAATAAATAAATAAATCAACCACAACTTATTACTAATAATATTTGAATTTAATTAAAACACATAAGTTACCTGCACAACGTCAGTAAACGCTTTGTCCTTGTTCTCCTGCGGAATCTTTCTCCAATCGTGGAAAAAGATTGGGAACCATGTTCAATTCCCGCTAAATTCAGACAGGAATCGGTTCATTAGATGACCACCATTGCCGATCGGCTGGTCCGTGTCCGTGTTCCAGGGGACTATGACGCGATACTCGTCCATCTGAGTGACCGTGGAAACATCTAGCGTCCTCCTGCTGATGTTCCCATGTTTATCTACACAAATATAAACACATTGTTGTATTGCGTTTAAATAAATTAAAATTACATGTAAGAAATTTAAATTTAATTTTTTGACAAAAAAATGATTATATTTACCTTCGACATCCACCACAAATCCGGTGGAACGCGAAGACGACGGTCGGGGGTTCCCCTGTTCCCGCACATTCTCCTCATCCAGAAACCGCTCCGCCTCGGCTATGGGAATCTCAATATGGATCTCTGGATTTTCGTCCACGTCGCTGAGTGACAAACTTGAGCCTTTTTCTCCCCCCACGGTGTCTAAGTTTGGGATTTCCTCATCTGCAAAGAGGTAATCAAACTCCCTCCCCTCCACCTGAGGGGGCGGAGGGGGGATATTTACAGGCCCACGCCCTTTCTCGTACGGCCCCCTTTACTACTACTGCCTCATATAGGCCTTTTCTCCCGTTCAACATCTTTCCCTTTTCCCTTATCTTTAGAAACCATGATGTCGAAAAGTATACAAGTTGAAAGGTAAAAGGTGAAAAAGAAAAACCTTGCGCGGGATTTTCAAAATGAGGGGAATTGTTAAAAAACCGCTACATTTTGTAGCGGTTTTTTAAAATAACCGCTACAAAGAGAAAAGAATTGTTGCGGTTGAGATAAAACCGCAACAAAAACCGTGACACATTTGCCTCGTTCTTCGTGAAAATTTGTAGCGGTCACAGAACCGCGACAAAGTGGAGACCCTTGCGATTCTGTAGCGGTCAAAGCGTAGAACCGCTACAAAGTTACTTTTTTGGCAAAAAAATTCCAAACTAATTAGTTTGAATCAAACCAATTAGTTTGGTGAAAATAATTAAAATAAAAGAACTCTCAATTAATTTAATTATTTTCTTTAATTTCCTCAAAACACTCTAGAGTAATAAATTAGGACTAATGAGTTTACTGAAAATAGTCTAACATGTATAGCCACCAATCTCCCAAGTAAAACTCACTGACTCATTTTGATCAGAGAAGTTTTTCAGAGAAATTGGTGGCTGTAATGGAACCCAATCTTCGGTCACAGGTTGGACTATCTTCAGAAGAGTAGAAGTCTTCACGTTAGAGAAAAAACTAAATTTGGATTGTCACTGAATGAACTGCCTCGGCTACAAGGAAGAGATAGGCAAATATCTGCAGCTCTTATCTCTTGACATAAGAGATGAGGGCTGCAGATATCTGCATGTCTTCAACTACTCAGCCGAGAATGTTCATTCAGCGACAATGCAGATTTGGTTATTTCTGAAAATTTATAATTAGATGTACGGACAGATTAACTATATATAGCGTAAATATTTGTAGCAGTTAATTGACAAACCGCTACAAAATTATAGTATCTGACGTGGTTGGAGCTTCGCTTCACAACGATCGCGAAAAAACGCTGTCGTTTCGCTTCTCTGTAGCGGTTTCTTTCATATAACCGCTACAAAATTACAGCGACAAAGTTTGCGCCATTACGCGCCAACGCTGGCGCCACATTTGTAGCGGTTTTCCCCTAAAAACCGCAACAAATGTTGCGCCACAGAGAGACGCGCCAAGCTGGCGCCACATTTGTAGCGGTTTAATTTAGGGTAACCGCTACAAATATCTCAACAAACATCCCCGTATTGCTTCCGCTTCTAATTTGTTGCGGTTTACTTAAAAACCGCTACAAAAATGCGGTTAATAATGAGTTTGTAGCGGTTATTTATAACCGCAACAGATTAACCGTGACAAATGATAGTTTTTTTTTTGTAGTGAGTGTAAACCCCATAAAAGAAATCCTCTTCACTTTCCAGGGCTATTGCACCTGAAAACACTTTTTATGTATATCTTTGTGTGTGACCGATCAATGTATAGATTTGTAGGAACGCAGCCATAAGCTCAAAAGACAATGATATAGTCAGTTGTTGCGGGGGATGTTGCATTGAAGATGCTCAGCCTTGTGCTTTAAATCCTTTTAACTCATATCAGCAATTTAAGATAATCCATCAGAAGCCCCGCGATCGATTCCAAGCAAAGTCCATATTGGCTCCAGATGGAATCCCTCCAATGATCTTGAAGAAGCAATGGGAGCCACACATTGATATAAATACTAATCGCCACCCTTTACATTAAGCTTTTGGCCTTAATTCCTCCCTGCGTGCTCAATTGCCTCATTTCAACTTTCTATCCTCACATGATCATTCTAAACCTGTCGTTGCTGGAAAATGGTAAGTTAAATAATGCATGTAAGGCGAGGAATCTGAATAAGCATTAAGTATATGTTCTGAGTCACGCACCAAGATACCCACAAATAAAGTGTAATTTATAAGTTTAAAGGTTTTGTCTCCCAGTAGACTAGTCTTTGAATAAGAACACCGGATGACTTCAAAAAGGGTTTTCCACAGAGGGTCAAACCGACAAGAGGTCAAGTGAAGTACCATAGTATGAAGCTGTCATGAAATTTGACACTCTCATTCCCCCATAGACTAGTCTTTTGGGATTAAAATTTCCTTTTAAATTTGTTGTCCTAACAGTGTATATATTTTGAATCCAAATTCATGGATCTTATAGGTATTGTCCTTTTATGTTCATGAGGGACAAGGGGAAGAAAACAACATTCTACGAGATGACATCGGAGCAAAAATGGGTTAGGGTTTTTTCAAAGGAAAATGTTAACATTACTGGAGAGAAAGTGGTGAATATGGAGGTTTCTGTTCAAACAGAAGTGACAAAAATTACTGGAGAAAAGGAAGCTTCCCGAGAAGAAAGAGATGTCGCCTCTGGATTTGTCTGGTTTGTTTGTTCTGATCGTGGGAAAGAAGAAGTAGTAGGGTTGAGCACGTGATTATTGAGAGAATGAAATGGGAGCAAGAAAGTGTTGGATGGGTTGGTGGAACCAATGGAACTGAAAAGCTAGTAAGAGTGGAGAAGTTTAAGGGTAGTAGCACTTGGAGGAAATTTTCATGTTATTTGCTGGTTGAGAGTTTTGTTTTGAAGCGAAAGGATGATAGCTTAGTCATTACTTGTGATTTTAATCACACACACCAAGTTAGATGCAAATGGGGGTGACACTTTCTACATCCTTATTATTTGTATGCTTTACCACCTAGGGTGATTGAAGGAAGCTTGTATGAGGTCGAAGATGAAGACCTCGTTTGGTTCAATTGCAATGCAGTTCTATGAGATGCAACATTAGTATACAGTTTAATTTTTAAGAAAGGTGCAATAAGTTATTTTTGAAAAATTATTTAAAATCAATATATAACACAAAGTCTATTTTACCTTGAACATAATTTTTGTAGAAAAATTGCTAAGAGCTATCGTGCTGCCTCACCATAACCATCTTGCTACCTTGATAAGGATCATCCAACAGAGCTTATTGGAACCTTTGGTTCTCTCTACCATTTGTGACCTTAGTTCTATCTATCATCACTACTATAAAAAACGTTTTTAATGTCTGTTTTTTTTTGGGCCTTTTAACGTATGAAAATATGGGGACGCCTATGCCAGTGACGTAGTAAAGTTAGGATACAACATCCCTAAAAAAAGAGAAGTTGTAAGGGACTTACGGCGTCCCCTTTTTTAGGGACTCCGTAAGTTTTTTTTTTAAAAAAAAATCTTAGATCCGTAGATCCAGCAATCGAACAAGAAATCAAAGGAACTAACACCAAATCAAACCAGAAATTGCCAATGATCGAACAAGAACTAGAATCACCATAAACAAGAAATCAAACCAAATCAAGCAAAGAAGTAACCAGAAATCAAAGGAGTTAGAAACTAAACCCCCAAAAAGAAAAATTTAAGAACAAAATCAAAGGAAATAGAAGGTTTGTTGTCATGTGTCGGAGATCTGAAAATGAAGTGTCGTCCATCGTCCTTCGCCATCACAGATCTAAAGAAAGAGTAGAAGAAAAAGAAGGTTTTCTTTTTCCATCCACTGACGCCTTCGCCATTCGCCGTTGAAGAGCTCTACTGTGAAGAAATCGCAGATCGAAGAGTTAACCGTCTCCACCATGATCTTCGCATTTGGCATCCCCTGATGCCTTCGCCTTCGCCTTCACCATCCGTCGTCGCCTTTGCCTTCAATGTCTGTCGTTACCGTGACAAAGACAACCAACGCAGCTAAGATATTTAGCGGGCAACAACAAGCTGGGATGACGAGCGAGCAACGACGAGGCTCTGAGATAGAGACCTGGAACGCAATCAACCAAGCTGAAGAAGAGGGAAAGCAAAGGCAAATCGAGATCTAGTATCAAGCGAGCCAACTAATTTTTTATGTTGGGTAAAGGGGTTAAAAAAAAAGGGCAACCGAATCATACCTCCATCTTTAGGCGTCCCAATTCTAAATTGGGACACCTAAAGTAGAGCTTTGGGTCATTTTTGGTATCCCAATTCTAAAAGGGACGTCAAAAGTAGTGCTTCTGGCATCCCTTTTCTAAATTGGCAGGCAAAAAGTAGACTTTTGGCATCCCTTTTAAAATTGAGACGCCAAAATCCTCCACAAAATTACAAAAATGCTACCACCTTTAAAATTGAGACACTAAAATCCTCCACAAAAATGCACATGTGTTTAACCCTGAGGAGCGTCCAATGCCAAGTGTTTTTTTAGATGCAAAAATACACATGAACTTTCAAAATCAGAGCAAAAATACCATCACCGTTAAAACAATGTAACTGCCGTTATCTTTGTGGTGGGCCCCACCCTATTAAAAAAAGCAAAAAAACATAGGTCTTTTTAATTTCCATAACTACCCTTCCTCATATATGTCATCTCCTTCTTCCCTTCACCCCTATTTCCTTCTAAGATGCGATGCGGACGGTGGCGGAGGCATCGTCCACCAGAGGCGATGGTGCACTCTCACCAGTGCAGTTGATTCACACCCAACCTTGGATCTAGCGATTGACGGAGCCGATGAAGTTGATAGTTTTTGAACAAAAATCGATGGTCGTGGGTTGGCATGGCAACGCAAACGCAGAATTGCTGGTTTGAAAGGATCAAATTTTTTCAGTAAAAATAGCATCAACCCTGTGCTTATTAATGAAATGTTCAAATTTTTTCAGCTATTATTATGTTTTCCTCAGAAATTATGCAAGAACCAGTAGTTCTTGATATTGATCCTCTGTAAATAGGGAATTATGCAGACAAACCTTGTTGTACTTGAATCTCTATGCGTGAATTCGTTATATAAACATTATCTCTTTTTTCATCTCTTGTATATGCTCATCACCCATCAAAATTTTCCTAGATGTTGATGGATCATGGTGTGTGTGATTTTACATTTTAGTGGAAATTGGATATGGATGCCACTTCAAACTTTTTCGTGGTTACTGTGCTAAAAGTGGTGTAATTGACCGATTATTGTTGAATCTGACGATGCATAAGCAAATATTTCCCATTTTGGCATAGTTTCCTTCTCGTTTTGCTTATTTATTTATTTATTTATGAATTACGAATTTATTAAATCTTATGTTGGTTCGAAACCATTAATCGATGCTTGTGACGAACGGGTCTTCGATTTTTAAGACTTAATCTTATCTTTGTTGATCTGATCGCGATCGCAAAATTGCGTTAGGGTTGATGCTTTGTTTGTTTCATGCATTTCTTTGCTGACTGGTTGATGTTTTGCTGGTTTGATTTGTTGATTGTCGATTTTCAATCCCAAGCAATTCTGAGGGAGGGTATTTTCTTTTGTCAGTTGGGGGCATTTTGGTACTTTTAAATGATAGTAAACAGAGTTTAGCACTTTTTAAGGGTGATGATATTTTTGTTCTAATTTTGAAAGTTTATGGGTATTTTTACACTTTAAAAAAAAGCCCTTGGTGTTGAACGCTCCTCAAGGTAAAACACATGCGCATTTTTCCACCTTAACCCTAATGACAAACAAGAAAGTTGTGATAAATGGAGTAGATCATAGATCTGATATTCAAAACAGTGGCTACCAATATAACCAAAAAAATAATAAGCAAATAAATAAACAAATAAATTTATTGGCATTATAATATCTTATTTGATTCTCTTGTTTGCGAATACCATTTGGAGGTTTTTGAGAAACTTTCTCATGGATATACAGATATGTTGACTGGCTTTCTAATCAAGGCATCAAGTCTTACATTTTACTATTTCATGGCCTGCAATATTGAGTTCCCCAAAACATGTAATGATAAACACAAGGCTATTGAGATAACTCTCAGGATTAAAAAAAGTTTGGATTATGTTTTTGTTTTGGGCCATAAAACAAGAACCAATAAGAAAACAAGAAACAAAAACCAAAAGACAAAAGACAAAAATGTTCCGGCAGGCACTAAGAAATAATTTGAATATTCTCTCTTCTTCTTTTGAGAATATATTCCTCCTGATCCTTAATATAAGATATATATATATAAGAAGTTGATATTGGTCCTAAATATAATACAGAGTTTTTATATTTGTCAATGTTTTCCTAATTTTTCCCTATTGTTGCTTTCTGAACAAAATCAAAGAGGAAATGGGATGATGAAATTAGGAAATTAGACGACTAGGGTATTTTAGAAAATACATGTAATAAAATTAGGTAAATATATCTTATATTAAGAACCGGAGGGAACACTTACCAGTTGGTTGTCTTCAAAGATATGCCAATTGTTAGCATTGTAATGATCCTACCAGAGACAAGTATTATGTATACCTTAAACCAGCAAGTTTTTTCCTCGCTGCTTCATTCTTTATGAGATAAACAACTTGTTGAGTGCTCTCTTCAATATTTGATATACGAGTGAGATAACTAATTTATGTATAATAAAAATATAGTTAAGATAGTTATTTATAACAAATATATATTAGTTTTACTAAAATACTTTTTTAAACGTATATTGAAATTGTCTCTTGATGAAAACCTCATGTAAAATTGAAACGGATACTTTTGAAAAAACAATTATAAAAGGTAGAAGTATATCGTTTGTCCTTTAACTTTATACAGGAGTTTAGTTTGGTCTTTTTAATTTAAAATATATATATTTTCAGTCCTTAATATGGGACTATCGTTAAAAAAAAGTGTGATATTGAAATTTTAATGTTAAGAAAACATTGTCAAAAGCTAACATATAAAGTTTAATTTTTAAAATAATAATGATGATTATAAAAAAAAATTAAAATAAAATATTGTGACTTCCTCTGTTTTACCTTAATTACACAGATCTCTCCTTTATTTTGAAAACATATATTTAGGTTCAAATTGTTAACTCCATTAGGAATATTCTAAGAAGATTCTAAAAATATATTTTTAATTAAAATTTATATGAAAATAAAATTGTATTCACTAATTTGTGCTTTACCCTATCAAGTCCCTAATTCCATGACCTTAGCGATGAAGAGAAGTGCCACCATGGAGAATTATAATAGCAAAAAAGGTACAAAATTCGTTGTTTTTTTCCCTTTAAATACCCATAAATACTGTTTTTCATATCAAAATGTTTAAATCTTTCTTTTAAATTATTTGGTATGATCAAGAGCTTTTTTTTTATTTTCCTAATTTTTTTTATACAAATAGTGATTTGGTTGATGTTTATAAATGTTTAAAGAAAAAAGATGTTATAAATTTAAATTATTTATATAATATCTTTAACTTATATTATTTATGTTATTTGATAACAAAAATTTGTTTGAAATATGTTTTTACTCAAAAAATTATCATTTGAGATCAATGATGTTAAGATTAAATGACTAAAAAAAATAACTTTTAAAGTTAAGAGATCAAACTGAAACCTTGTATAAAGTTAAAAGACAAAGTGGATTGAGATTTTATATTTAAAATTAAAGTAAATTCCTATCTAAAGAACATTTTAGGGGGGAATAATTACTATAAGATCCCAAGGAAGGGACCACCCTAAATAAAGTCTTAGAACAACTGAAGAAGATATAATGACAAGTTATAAGTTATAGTATAGAACTAAACCAGTATTTTTTTTTTTTTTTTTTTTTGATAAGAGAAGGTTTTGGAGGGTTCGACATCGCCCCACTGCGCTGCAAGACGCCCCGGCTCTATGAGCACTTACTGGGGACTTACGAGATCGCCTACCAAAGGAGTCTCAGCGACGGCAGAGGGAATCGAACCCACGACCCAAGGGCCTAATTCTGGATCCCTTACCATCTATGCCAACTCACATTGGCAACTAAACCAGTATTTTATTACAACCAGTTTAAACCCCCCCCCCAAAAAAAAAAGCCGCGGCGGGGGCCCAAAATATTTGTGTGCTTGCGTATAAAAACGAATCAATCAATGGTCTAGTGTCAATGATCTACCAAACAGGTTGAGATATATAGAAAACTGAGAGAGAGATCATCAGAGATTGAAATCAACATCAATTATATCTATAGCATGTATGTAACAAGGCCTCTTTCTCTATACTTAAGGGACGAACTTGCTCTAACTCTTCCACCTCCGGAGCATAACTCCGGTTATCTTGTAATCTCCGATGCAGAATCAGAGATTCTCTTGCGTTTACGAAGTGGTAATCACAGAATGAGGCGTCTACCTTTCTTTCAAAATAAGGACTTCATCGTTGATTCCTATTCTGATGGGGACAGCCACAACAAAGTCCTCTTCATTCCAGTTTTGTATAGCCCATTGTCTGATAATCGCTACTATGTCATGAGTAGAGACGGGTGGGATAGGTAAGCAATGTTTCATTTTCCTCTTTATCTGGTTTATTTCGCTGTTTGCTATATACTAGAAACCGGGTTAATTAATTGATTCCCCAACACAGAGTTTTGCTTAATTAACTTCGAATTTAAGCTTTGTAATTTGTATGACTTTTTAAAAGGAAAACAACATTATAAATTAAACCGTACAATTTTATGGTTATTTCTTTGAAAAATCATAAAAATATAAAATCGCGCTGTTTCATGACTATGAAATTCCAGATGGTTTCTCATTTATTTTAGGGAAAATAGCAGTGAGGTCCCAAGATAGAGAAAAAATATTAAAAAAGTCTCAACCCCAAATCCCCTATTTTGCTATTAATTGTGAATAAATTACAGAATTCCAATATCAAAAATTAAAGTCTCGTTGTTAAAATGGCTTTTTATGTTGTCAAAATGGTTTTATTAGTTGTTAAAATGTCCCTATGAAAATCTTTGTCAAAATGGCTTTTCATGTTGTCAAAATGACTTTTCATGTTGTTAAAAATTCTTTGAGTTTTTCCTTTGCCTTGTAGAATTTTAGAAACTTGGAAAATTTTTAGCAATATGCAAGGTCATTTTGACAATATGAAAAGTCATTTTGACAACGAGATTTTCATAGGGATATTTTAACAACTAATAAAGCCATTTTGACAACATGAAAAGTTATTTTGATATCGAGACTTTTTTGATAGGGAATTTGGGGTTGAGACTTTTTTTATATTTTTTCTCTATCTTGGGACCTGTAACATCCCATTTTCAAAAGCAGTATAATTTTTTTTTCATCAGAGTAGAGCATTGGAGCATAAGAGTAACTGATACATATATTTCAAATGTTGTAAGTCTGGCTATTTACAGTAACGGTACATTGTACCGAGTGTTTACAAAAGTAGATAACAACGGAGGAAAGTCTTCAGCCGGGTCTCTAGGCGGCCTGCTTGCCTTTCTCCTCGGTCCTCGTTCTTCCTGAACCTAACGCTATTTTAGAAGCTGAGGTCCAAATGCACATCGGACCTCAGATAACGGTTAACCTCATACTTATATAAACAACATATGGATGACATCACAGTATTAATCAACACATAAGTACATAGCGAGATGCAAGATTAATATAACAACAAGACACATCTCATGTAAAGTTATCTATGCTAACAAGACACATCGCATGTAAAGTTATCTATATTAACAATACACATCGCATGTAAAGTTATCTATACAAATCACTTGTATAGTCGTCTATCACATATAAGCATACAATAAGCATCAGAGTTAGTGTTACAGTACGCGAACATACCTTCGTCGGTGGTATAACGGTACTTTTTCGGAAAACGGTACTTTTTGACAGCGGGTGAAACAGCGGTATGATGGCGGTACAACAGCGGCTCGACAGCGGTTCGATTATAAAAAATATCCTATAAGGATAATATTTAACAACCTTTAGCAGTATAACAGGCATTTTAGGTACAAATTACCATTTTGCCCCTAGTTGGCCTAATCGGCGAAATTTCGCGAGCTTCGCTACTTTGGCTCTATCTCTCCGAATTTTGACATATCTCTTTTCCCCATATATTTTCAAAATAAATATCATATCTACTCCTAAAACATGATATCTAACTATTTTGAAAATTTAGAGATATATCTAGCAATTCTACTATATCTACCGAAAGATCTACCAAAGCTAAAGACTAGGGACCGAAAAACTTACCCAGGGCTTTGCTACAACTTTCTCAGAGCTCTTCCTTCTCTCTAACCTCTCTCTATTTCGGTTTTGGGGTGAAGAAAAGTGAAGAGGAGAGCTTGCTATTTATAGAAGAAAAAATGACACTATTCATGCCTTTTTCAGATCAGTTTTCGATCGTCGGATCGCACTTTGACACGTGGCTCCATCTTGTCCCTTCAAGCCTTGGATGACCTCATGCCCATGTCATCCTTCTAGAAGAAGATTGCATCATCCATGATGTCACCCATGTGCTTTATGCACTTGCACCGATAAAGTTCCCAGTTCGGTGTTCTAATCGCGTAATCTTGACGAATCCCAAAAATCTAGGAGCACAGCGCTGAAGATCTATTCATCTTCTTTAAAACTACTTAGGTTAACTAAATTTTTGATCCCATTAAGGGTATTTCGTAGTCTGCTGAAGATTTTTGGATAGATGCTATCGGTTACGGAAATAACTTCCGATAGCACCAGCTTCTGGACAAAAACTCACTGGTTTGTAATATGTCCTGACCTAAGAAACATAATCCCTGGTTTGTCACAACGGTCTCGTTTTGTATAGGTTCTCATTTTGACTATCTGTCATTTTCCCTTAAAACCCTGTATCTTAAGTGCTCTGTTGGTTTCAGAAATCACTTCGGAGATAGCTCACTCCGGGATAAAATTTCACTTGTTTATAACAAGTCCAGATATTAGTGACTTAGTTCACCTATAACATCCCGACTTTTTAAAAGCAGTATAATTAATTTTTTTTCATTTAAAATCAGAGTAGAGCATTTGAGCGGAAGAGTAACTGATATATAGATTCAAAAAGCCGTAAGTCTGGCTGTTTACAACATCGGTACAGTAACCGAGTGTTTCAAAAGTACAAAACAATCGAAAGAAAGGCTTCCGCCGAACATCAAAAGTAAAGGACAACATCGGAAAGTCTTCATCCGGGTCCTAGAACCGCTGCTTTCCTCTCTCCTCGGTCCTCGGTCCTTCCGAACTTGATGCTAAGTTAAGAGCCGAGATCCAATTTACCACATTGGATCTCGTGTAATGATTAACCTCATGTTTATGTATACACATACGGACAACGAGACATCCATAATATCAACAAGACAACAATCACTCTACCACAACCCATGCATATGTATTGCCCCCGCATGCGGACACATTGCACCCAAAGATACGGACCTATTGCACCTAGCATACGGACATATTGCACCCCCATGAGATCGACATATGCACCCAAATAGACCGACATATGTGCACCCAAAGATACGAGACATATCCTCTAACCGCTATATGCACTCGCACAGTATAACACCTCTACAACACACATACCACATATATGTAAACCATAAACATCAGAGATAAGGTTACTAGTACGCGAACGTACCTTCGTTGACGGAAAACGGTACTTTTTGACAGCGGGTGAAACAGCGGTACGACGGCGGTACAACAGCGGTCCGATTATCTTAGATATCCTATAAGGATAACATTTATCAACTTCTAGCACTATAACAGGCATTTTAGGTACAAATCACCATTTTGCCCCTGAACCCCTAATCGGCGGAATTTCGCCAGAGCTTCGCTGTTTTTTGCTCTATCTCTCCAGAATTTTGACAGATCTTTTCCCTCATCATATTTTCGAAATATGTATCATATTTACCCCTAAATATGATATCTAGACTATCTTGAAAAATTAAAGATAAATCTAGCATTCCTACTATATCTACCGAAAGAACTACCGAAACTAAAGACTAAGGACCGAAGAACTTACCCGAGACTTTGCTCGAGACTTTCTCCGAGCTTCTCTCTCTAACTTCTCTCTAAGGGGCAGATTTTTGGTGTGAAAAATGATGAAGGTGCTCATGCCTTTATATAGGCAAAAATTGTGCCACTTTGGTAATTTCCATATTCCAAATCTTGTAATTTTCTCTTACCTTATAACCAAGTAAAATAAAGGCTAAATGGTGGTTAATTCTTGACCATGGGCTGCCCTAGTCGACATAAGGAGGTGATGTGGCAGCAATTGGTCCAAGAATGGTGATTCAAGCTCACTTTATGCCCGGTCCGATAGAATTTCCCCGATCGGTGTCCCTTTCGCGTAGTCTCGGAAAATCTCAAAATTCTGGATTCATAACTTTGAAGATCTTCTCTTCCTCATCAGTAATATCTAATTTAACTTATATTTCGGTCCCTTACGGGGTTCCAATGATCAGTTGAAGTTTTCTCGAAAAACGTGTCCGAACACGTCCGTGTCGGAAATCGCTTTCGGAATCATCAATCTCGGATAATAATTCACGATTCCAAATATGTCCAGATAATTATAAACTCATCTCTAGATGTTGAGTTATAATTATTTTCTTCAAATCCAAAATGTGAATATCGCATTTTTCCCTATTTCGTCTTATTAGGCAAATGCGCTTACCGAGCCTCGGAATTAACTTAGGAAGAGGTCACTTAAAGGTAAAAACTCACTGATCAATATTTTACCTTGACTTTGGAATTCCTATTCCTGGTTCTCTAGATAGGATCCGTTTCCTATTTATTCCATTACTATTCACTATATTATATAATAATACAATTTTACAAAAATATCATGATATTTATTTTTTTTTCTTTTATTTTTTATTTATTTTTCTAAGCATAAAATATTTTATTTTTTTTATTTTTTATTTATTTAATAATTTCGAATTTCTCCAATTAAAAATAATTATTTAAATTATTTTTAATTCATTTACTTTATACCTTAATTATCCCATTAATTACCAGATTAGCCACTTACTAATTTTTGATAATTTTCTTAATTAGGATAAATCATTATCTCACAATTATTTTACTTACATTGGTATTTTATATCCCATGTAAAATATTAAAAATCATGGGGTCAATTATGATCCCCAAAATAATATTAAATCTTGCCTCAATATTTTCCAAGGAAATTAATCCCAAAAATTACCTAAATTAGAGACAACATATTCTCCAATTTTTAATAAATATTTCATTGCCTCTTAGGATTTATCATAATATTTTCGGGGTATGTTATGGCTCACAATTGCATTTAGGGATTTTTAGCTCTTTATTCACCCTAATTTCAATAGAAATTACCTTAGGAAATAAGATAATTATTACTTATTATTTGAAACCACATATTCACCTATTTTCAATAGGTATTATTTATCGAAATATAATATTCCAGATAAATAATTACCCGGGTATTACATCACCTATTTTGATATAGGATTTAATTTCTATCGGTTCTCATTTATTAACCTGGTCTTTCTACCGAATATATTATTATTAAATTCTAAATATCTAGATATTATTTTAAAATAACCTAAACCCTTTCACACTATATTAATTATTCTTTTTATTTATTTTCTTAATTAATTTACTTTATGCCTTAATTACCTTAATTAAGCAATTATCTCATGCTTAAACAATTAGCCACTAATTACTTAATTAGTCACTTATTAATTGTTGATAATTTTCTTAATTAGGATAAATTATTATATCACAACTATTTTACTGACTTTGGTATTTTATGCTCCATGTAAAATATTAAAAATCATGGGGTCACTTATGATCCCAAAATAATATTTAATTTTTGCCTCATTATTTTCCAAGGAAAATAATCCCAAAAATTCCTAAAATTAGAGACAACATACTTTCTAATTTTTTATAAATATTTTACTGTCTCTAGGGATTTATCATAATATTTTCATGCCATTTTATGCCCCATAAATGCATTTAGGGATTTTTAGCTCTTTATTCACCCTAATTTCAATAGAAATTACCTTAGAAAATAAGGTATTTATTACACTAGTTTTGAGACCACATATTCACCTATTTCCAATAGGTATTATTTATCGAAATATGATACTTATCATAAATACGATTTTTAGGGTATTACAAGACCTGACTTATATTTTTCCTTTATTTTAATGATCAGCATAAGAAAGAAAAAATAAAAGGGAAGGTGGGACATTATTTGCGGCGTTAATCAAAGACTTTGGGGCATTAGAAACCTCGAACCATTAAAGTGTACGTCTTTTATATGGTTATTTGATTGGGTGAACAAGTATTGTTGGGTCTAATTGAGAGGAGCTTTTCTAAAGTTGTTTTTTAGTGGGGGAATTAAAAACAGGTCCCAATGAAGAGAAAAAATAACAAGCAAGTCCTTTGAAATTATCGAATTCAATTGAAGTCATATGGGACCTAACTTAGGAAAATCAAATTTGAAAAGACATCTTTACCCTTGTTGCAACTAATGACAAGTTCTTAAATTATTGGTGGCACCCTAATTTATCATTGTTTGCTCGAATTAACAAAGGCAAAGTGTTCTTGTTCTTCAATTCGAATTAATCTAGCTCAAGTCTTATGGGATTTCAATGCAACTTGATGATTTTAAAGGACTTTTTTAAAAAAATTCCCTTCCTAGGAACTTCTATGCAATTCCTCCTTTTTATTGAATAACTCGCTTTGTTGAAATGGGTAAATTAAAACAGCTGAAAAAACCTGGAATTTAAAGATGTGTGTGTGTGTGTGTGTGATTGATGGATCAACCTAATGATTTGTAGGAACTTAGCAGCCACAAGCTCAAGAGAAGATGAATTAGTGACTGGTTGCGGGGGATGTTGCATGCAAGATGCTCCATCTCGTCCTTTGAATCCTTTCAACTCATATCAACAATTTGAGATAATCCAGAAGCCTCGTGATCGCTTCCAAGCCAAGTCCATGGCCCCAGATGGAGTCCCTCCATTGTTCTTGAGGGAACCATGGAAGCCATACATTGCTATGATGACTCATCGCCACCCTTTGCAAGAAGCTTTAGGCCTCAATTCTTCCTTACGTGCTCAATTACCTCATTTCAACTTTTCATCCTCTCATGACCATTCTGAACCAGTCATTGTTGGAAAATGGTAAGTTCGGTAATGCATTTAATGTGAAGAATCTGAATATATATTGTGTGTTCTAAGTCACATATTAGAAGCCTCACAATTAAAATGCAGTTTATAAGTTTAAAGGAATCTCCCTCCTAAAAGACTAGTTTGTGAGTGAGAACACATGATGATCTCAGAAAGGGCTACCCAGAATGAGTCTGATCGGCAAGAGGCCGAGTGAAGTACTATGATGTGAAGCCTCCAGGAAGTTAGCTGTAACATCCCATTTTCAAAAGCAGTATATTTTTTTTCATCAGAGTAGAGCATCGGAGCGATTGAGTAACTGATACATATATTTATAAATGCCGTAAGTCTAGCTGATTTACAAAAACGGTACAATGACCGAGAGTTTTTAAAGTGAATAACAACAAAAGTGTCTCCCCGGCAATAGCCATGCCGTGTCAACAGAAGAGATCTTCAGCCGGATCTCTATGCGGCCTGCTTGCCTTTCTCCTCAGTACTTGGTCCTCCCGAACCGACGCTATGTTAAGAGCGAGGTTCAATGCATACGGACCCAGTGTAATCGTTAACCTCATATTTACATATACAGTATAACAAATGAACCATTCCTACATGTATCGCTCCCAGCAAATGCAGACATACCGCTCCCAGCGAAGACACACCGCTCCCAGCGAATACAGATATATCGCTCCCAGCGCATACAGACATATCGCTCCCAGCGCATGCAAATGTTCAGTTATCCTCTAACATCACCATGCATTCAAATAACATACCACCAACACATATACAACACACATATCACATATACGAATACAATAAATATCAGAGTTAGTGTTACAGTACGCGAACGTACCTTTGTTGACGGAAAACGGTACTTTTACGGAAAACGGTACTTTTTGACAGCGGGTGAAACAGCGGTACGACGGCGGCACAACAGCGGCTCGACAGCGGTTCGATTATAACAGATATCCTATAAGGATAATATTTAACAACTTTTAGCACTATAACAGGCATTTTAGGTACAAATTACCATTTTGCCCCTGAACCCCTAATCGGCGGAATTTCGCGGAGCTTTTTTTTTCGCTCTATCTCTCCGTAATTTTGAGATCTTTTCCCTCATCATATTTTCGAAATATATATCATATTTACCCCTAAATATGATATCTAGACTATCTTGAAAAATTAAAGATAAATCTACAATTCCTACTATATCTACCGAAAGAACTATCGAAACTAAAGACTAAGGACCGAAGAACTTACCCCGGCTTTGGCTTAGAACTTCAAGAGCTCTCCCTTCTCTCTAACTTCTCTCTAAGGGGCATATTTTTGGTGTGAAAAATGAAGAAGAGGAGCTTGGTATTTATAGAAGAGACGGATGGCAGAACGGTAAATAATTCGAACTTGATCGACGAATATGGACCGTAGGATCGCATTTTTGAGGACAAAACACTCTTGGCCCTCCATTTGCTTGTGCCGACCTCCCCTCCCCAATAGTCAACAAAATGATGTCATCTTGATGGTGACATCGAGCGTCATCGATAAAGTTTCGATCCGGTGTCCGAAACGCGTAATCTTGACGAATCGCGAAATCGCCGGCAGAGTTTCGAAGTTTCTTTCTTTCTCATTAGGAATATCTAGTTTAATGAAATTTATGATCCCATTAAGGGTATTCCGTTATCTCGCTAAAGATTTTAGGACATACGTCTTGATTACGGAATTGAATTCTAAGCGTCGCGTCTAGGCAAAAATCCTTTGGTTTGTAATATGATCTGACCTAAGTCACTAGATTCTTAATTCACGGCAACTACTTGTTTCAAAGTATTGACTCTAAATCCTCTATCTCGCATTTTTCTCTCCTATCCAGGGTGTCTTAAATACCCCTGTTGGTTCCAGAAGAATCGACTTCGGAGACCGCTCAATCCGAGATAGAATTTCACTGGTTCATAAAAAGTCCAGATGACTTAGACTACATCCCTATACCTTGGTGTAGGATTTTATTTCTATCCATTCTCAAACGTCCTGTTGGCTCTTTGCCATATATATTATTATTTTATTCAAAATATCTAGATTTTTTTTTTTTTTTTTTTTTTTTTTTTCTAAGCATAAAATATTTTATTAATATTTTATTTTTTATTTATTTTTTAATTTTGAATTTCTCCAATTAAAAATAATTATTTTTAATTCATTTACTTTATACCTTAATTATCCCATTAATTACCGGATTAGCCACTTACTAATTTTTTGATAATTTTCTTAATTAGGATAAATCATTATCTCACAACTATTTTACTTACATTGGTATTTTATATCCCATGTAAAATATTAAAAATCATGGGGTCACTTATGATCCCAAAATAATACTTAATTTTGCCTCATTATTTTTCAAGGGAAATTATCCCAAAAATTCCTAAAATTAGATACAACATACTTTCTAATTTTTTATAAATATTTTACTACCTCTTGGGATTTATCATAATATTTTTAGGCCATTTAATGCTTTAAAAATACATTTTAGCTCTTTATCTCTCCTAATTTCCATAGTAATTACCTTAGAAAATAAGATATTTATTACTTATTGTTTGAAACCACATGTTCACCTATTTTCAATAGGTATTATCTATCGAAATATAATATTCCCGATAAATAATTATCCGGGTATTACATTAGCACCCACGTTTCCTCATAGATTAGTCTTTTATAATTAGGCTCTGCCTTTAAACTTGTGGTCATAACAATTTATATTTTCTGAATCTAAATACATGGATGTTACAGGTATTGTCCTTTCATGTTCGTGAGGGACAAAGGGAAGAAAACAACATTCTATGAGATGACATTGGAGCAAAAATGGGTTAGGTTTTTCTCAAAGGAAAATGATAACAGTACTAGAGAAAAAGGGGTGCATGTGGAGGTTGATGTTCAAACAAGAGTGGCGAAAATTGCTGGGAAAAAAGATGTTGTTCGAGAGGAAAGAGATGTGGCCTCTAGACTTTTGTATTTTATTGGTTATGATCGTCATAGGATAGAAGAGGTAGTAGGGTTGAGCAATGTGATTATGGACAGAATGAAATGGGAAGAAGATAGTGTTGGATGGGTTGGTGGAACCAATGGAAATGAAAAACTAGTAAGAGTGGAGGAGTTTAAGGGTAGTGACACTTGGAGGAAATTTTCATGTTATTTGCTGGTTGAGAGCTTTGTTTTGAAGAGAAAGGACAACAGCTTTGTCATTTCTTTTGATTTCAATCACACACACCAAGTTAGATGCAAATGGGAGTGACGCTTTCTGCATAAATTCTTATTGTATGCTTTACCATCTAGGGTTTCCCTTTAATTATGATATAATACATTTTCATAAATATTACATGGAGTTTTCATATAAACAAGCTCAATACTTTTACATATATACTTGCTTCGGTTCACAATATAAATAATTATTTCTAGAAGAATTGCTTGATTCATCAATTTTGTTCTACAAATAATGCGTAAATGTGACTCTGTATCTTTCAATTTAAGACAAATTTAATAAATTAACTATCATTTTTTTATTCTAGTGAATTAGTTAAAGTAACTTATATTATAGATTAGAGAGAGTATTTATCTAATATCCAATAGTATTAGGTTAGATTTAAGTATTCTAGTATGTTAACAAAAAGTACCATATTACAATATATTTTTTTAATTCAAAATTAATATTGTTAGAATTGTTGACATTGTTTAAAAGAGATAAAGATAAATAAAGACTTTTTTATTCGGTCCAACTACTATTAATCGAGTTCAATAATAATTTTAGATCTAATAATTAAGCATTGGAATTTTGTTTGCCAAAAAAAAAAAACAAAAGAAAATTAAGCATTGGAATTCTGCCTAGCTCCTTATTACATGGGTCAAAAATCAATGAAGAATGAGGAGAATCATTGATAATGGGATGATGTTGACTATAATATCGTATATTAGCCTTGGTCATGTGTTTGGAAAACTTCATTTTTCAAGAGATTTATTAATGCATATAGAATTGAAATTTTCAGACACAAAACGAAATTAAGTTTCATAAAGCAATTGAGATGGGAATATAGCATTCTAATCGTGATTAAGTGTAAGTCTAAATATTTTATTATTATTACGCCACATAAAATTGTACCATGACAGCTGCCAGCTGGCCTGGCGAAATTTCTTTTACCACGACAGAAATTGCATTATATTGGCTTTTTGTTTGCTGCTTCGATATTCTTCATAAACATATAAACATCACGTACAGTACATATCACCAAACTAAATCACAAAATTTTATCTTTTGACAGTTTGAAAAAAAAAAAGTTCATAAAAAAAAAAAAGTTGCATAGGCAGAGGGACAATAAATCTCAACTATTAAAACTTAATTTAATGGTGGAGACATTAAATATAGAGAAAATGGGGAGAGATATCAATGAAGGCATTTTTCTCCTATAGAGGTAGACCAAAAGTGTTTTATTTTATAATCACGTAAAAAAAAATAACTATATACATGCTTGAAATATAATTCTTATAAAATTTTAAATTTCATTGAAATAATAAAAATTGGAGCTATAACATTAACTAAATTTATAGTATGATCAAAATTAATAAATTTAATAATATAACAAAAAATGGAAAATATATATTAATATTATTTTTGGTTAAAAAAAGTAACTAGATGATTCTTAAATAAGATTTAAGAAGGGGCATTTTGGTAAAAGGATTAAGGACATCATTTTTGCCTTGGAAGTTATGTCATTTTTGTCTTGGAAGTTTTACCAAGGAAATAGTGGGTATCCGAAGTTTTTTTATAGCATTTTTGCCCCCCAAAGTTAATAAAACGTAGCATTCTCTCTATGACCTCATGTTTACCCCAACAGATGTTGGCCATGTATGGAGAGACGCTAGGTAAGCTTCCACATTTGATATAATGGGATGCCATGATGTTTATTGCAACATAATAATTTAGTGGATTGGAAAAAAAATAAAGTCATTGTTAATTAGCTCTTAGAAATTGACAACATTCCAGCACATTTTCTCTATCTCTTTTTACCTATTTTTGGTTCAAAATACGCATAAGAAATAAAGTGTATAGAAGAAAATGTGCATATCAAAGTATCAAGCAAAAATCAAAATTCTTGTTATATCCTATAGAGTTTGTGATTCAATTGAAAAACTAATAGATAGAGAGGAAATTAATCAAGTTCTATGAAATGAAAAAGGGGAAGAAGAATCCTAGGCTCCATTGAATACTTGAAGTTAAAGAATCATTTACCTTTATAAATATAATCTTTAGTTTTATAAATAGTTTTGAAAATTCTCATTCCACATCAAAACTTTGTTCTAGCTCAACTTGATTAAATTTACTAAGCCTCTTGCTCGACCAATTTGTTATACAAATCCTCGTGGGAATGACACTTTGCTTATCACTTTATTAATTACTTGCGTGACTCGTGCACTTGTGAGGCGAACAGTCGGCATTGAAAGATAGATTTTAAAGTCTAGCGGCCAAAACTCGAAATCCACTACGACACAAGAGGTCGAGTAGAGAAGAAAAGACATAGGTAACTCAACGACATCTTTACAACATGTAGCAGGCAAAGGGTGGTGCTGTTAAGACGTGGAGGTCGAGAGCTGCGATACGATGGATCGGTTAGGAACTATCACTGTGGTATCGTGGCTCCTCTATGCATGTCATGGACTGAGCAAAACCCATGAAGAAGATTCTTTGGCTGCTAAAACTAGCAGCTTATATGTTAGTGTTTATTTAATTAATGGAAGTTAATTACTTGTATTATATTAATGGTGCTAGTGGTCAAATTTGAATGGTGTGGAATAATGTACAGGGCAGTGGTTATGGGTTTTTCCAATGTCATGATAATGAAATGGGTTAAAGGTCAATTGAGGTGATAAACGAGCTACTTAGCCATGTGGATAGATTGATGATAAGAATGTGAGGCACAGGAGAGGAGTTGATGATATAAAGAAGCGGATGGAGTTGTTGAATCTAAAATTTCTAACATGTATTTAGTTATGAAGAAGCTTGATATAGTAGATTGAGACTTGCAATTTGTGCATTGGTTTTAACTTGGGTGTAGTTTGTTGTTTTCATTTTGTGTTAGATAGCAGTTTCTCTCACGATTTCTCTGCTCTCTCGCCAGCAATTGCTCTGGCCTGACTTTTTCTTATCCTTTGATTTATATCTAAGCCCTAGCCCTTTCTCATCCAAGTTAATCATGTGTTTTAGCCACATCAGCGCCTCTTCTTCCACATATACACCAGCTTCCACTCCACCGTGTTAGTTTGCATGCAACCACGTTAATTAAAAGGTCAACGATACATTATTGTACGGTCAGCACGAGAATGTTACGTTTTCTAAACTTCTATCAGGACAAAAATGCTCCAAAAAAATTCTTGGTACCCGATATTGCTCTAGAAAAACTTCTAGGGTAAAAATGACTCTTAACTCATTGGTAAAAAATAAATAAATAAAATATCAATGGTGTAAGGCTGAGGAAAAAATAGTGTTTAGGCAATATAATTCCATATTGTTTCACATACATAAAGAAAAACCTTAAACTTTATTAACTTTGTATTAAAATCCAACAACTTTTCAATTTTACTTCTATTTAATATACATTATACTTTATGAAAGCAAAGTCAACACAATAAGAAATTAAGGGTTAAGGTGTGTTCAACGCCTTGAAGTATTTTGTCATGTGTACTGATAGGGCAAAACTTTATAGCCTATAACTCCGCAAGTATACGGGCCGTACTAAGTAATAAAGTGATAAGAAAAGTATCGTTCCCACGAGTACTTGGTATCACAAACTTCGGTTAAGCATTGATCAACTTCATTTAAGTTGAGCAAACCAGATTAAATTTAATTAAGAGAAAACTAAAATAAAATCAAAACAAACAAACTACCACAATAATAAAATGAGCAACCCAGAGGCACTTCCAAGAATTTAGAGCATCCAACAAAATCCACTTGACTCTCATCAGTAAAAGCCAACACTTCAATAGGAGAGTCATGAACAACAACTTTTGGGATATCCACATCAATTTGATCAACAAAATCACAATCCTTAAGCTCCATAGCATTTGGAACCTCTTCTAGACACCCATTATTCTCATCTAAATCAATTTGAAGCTCACAATCACTTTCTACATTATCCATAGTCTCATGTAATTCCACACCTTCACCCTCCTCACAATAATCATTATCAGTATAAGAAGTGGTCACCAGGCTTGAGGAATTATCTTGCCCCATAGTCTCAAGGGTAGAAAGAATTTGACTCGCATGTAACCCAATATTTTCGACACTTACCTCAATATCTTGGACACTTGACTTAAGGCTAGTGGCAATCTCCTTTTGCTCTTTACTAGATCTCTCTATTGCTTCTGCACACTCCTCAAATAATCTTTCCAACTTAGATTTTTCTTTGTATTCAATGGTGTGTTCTTCAATAGGTGGATAAGAGTAAAAAGGAGGGGTATTTTCATGAGAACAATAGACATGTGGATCCCTAAAATTTTGTTGCTCAAAACTTTCACTAGGACAAAATGAATAATCAGAATGAGTTTGATTCCTAGCAAAATCATCTCTCACACAATGACTAGTTGGACTATATGGACAATTCACAAATACATGATTCCCTCCACAATAAACACAAGACATGCAAACATGTTGAGAAGAACCAACATATGGAATACAACCATCATTTATGCTCCTTTTACGTTGCCTATCATTCAAAGCATTTATAATAGCAACCAATCCATCTTGTATAGAAGACGAAGAATTCATCTCCTTCTCGATATTAAGACCAGTTGGTTGCCAATTGAAATCCATTTTTTTAATTTTTTATATAAAAAAAATAAAAATAAAAATATTTACGAACTCAAACTTAAACTATTAATGCTCAATCAATTTTAACCAAGAAAATTGTGGCACACAAGTCCCCGGCAGCGGCGCCAAAAACTTGATAGGGCAAAACTTTATAGCCTATAACTCCGCAAGTATACGGGCCGTACCAAGTAATAAAGTGATAAGAAAAGTATCGTTCCCACGAGGACTTGGTATCACAAACTTCGGTTAAGCATTGATCTTACAACTTCATTTAAGTTGAGCAAACCAGATTAAATTTAATTAAGACAAAACTAAAATAAAATCAAAACAAACAAACTACCACAATAATAAAATGAGCAACCCAGAGGCACTAATCCCTTATTAGTTTCATAAACTTTGTTTTCACTAAATTAATTAGCCTTAATATCAATTTTGTTAATCTCGAGTATAAATAGTTATAAGTGTCTGTCGGTCCACTTAAAACCCTCTCTTGAGTAAAATTAGTTATGTCTAACATAATTACTCAAGAGGCAATAAATCTCGAACACACTCCTCAACAATTATATGGGGCCATTAGGTATATGTCTATCCTAATCACAAATTAAATCATAATTTAATCCCATATTACTTAATCTCAGAGCTTAATTAAAATCTCCTTCGTCAAGGTAAATCTTAATTCTCAAATTCATATTCAGTGATGATCAGACACTAAATAGACAAAGCTAAACAAGATTAAGTAACCAAAATTAATATTAATTATAACTAAATAATAAAAACAAAGTTTAATCCACACCTATAAGATCATAGCCACTCTAGGTTGCAAAGAGGAATTAGCCAAACATGGCTTTAACACAGATCCAGAACATCACAGAAAATTCCAAAGTCAAATTCGAATTTAAAAAGCAAACCGAACAAAAGAACCAAGGAACAAATCTGCCTGATGAAGTTGGATTGTGGCTGTGAAGACGAAGCTCGCCGGCGACCGTGGTGGTGGATGATGCCGCCGGCGAGAGGAAGATGAAGGTGACCGGCGGCGCTTAACTCTCTCTGGACCTCGCTGTTTCTGATTTTCGTCTGAATCCCACGTCTCTGTTCTTTCCGTCAATTCCCAGTTAATTCTCCGCCTCTGCTCCTGTAGCCTCTTTTTCAATTCTGAATTTAGGTCTTCAATTCCTCATTTGATAAAACGATGTCGTGCCCAGCGTTAATCAATTATATCCCCAGTCGTGCGCCTCTCTTTTGTAGCTTTTTAGGTTTTTCTTGAATTTCAAATGGTGGGGCCCTCATGCATTCAAAACTTTGATTTCAATTCCAATCACAATCTTCTAAATGTAATTCTGAAGTCCACGTGGTTCTGCTAAAAAAAAATGAAAAAGTAATATTATATAATAATATTAATAAAATATATATATATATATATTTCCTAAACTCAAACTTTTATTTTAAATTGATACCCCACAAATAATGCATCCAAATTGATATCTCTTAAAATCTCAATAAAATCTCTTTAAATTAGTAATAATGACTTCTCAAATATATCAAAATATGTCTCAACCCTATTAAAAATGAGAAGTCATCATGTACGTCTATCACTCTAAAGTATTGTTTCAAGCGCGCCTAGCAACTTAAATTTGCTACTTTAAAATATTTTAGGTGTTGGATACACCTTCACTCAAAGGACTTTTTAGGAGTACATACACAATGTTTAAATTGGTTCCTATTAAAAGAAAATACTTCATGGGCAAAATTTCTTTTTTAAAAAAATAAAAATTTTAAGGACAAAATTGTGCAACAAAATACTTCAAGATGCTGAATGCACCACAAATTATATTAGGATATGAGACATACCTAAGAAAATACTTTAGGGTGTTGGGTGCAACTTATAAATGAATGATTAAATTGTACATTGATACATGAAAATTTTCTTTCCCTTCTTTGTAAATAGACCAGATAATTTTTTCTCACTATGGCCAAAGGAGTAACAGTTAGAGGAATGAACATAAAATCTTAAAATTAGAAGAGAGGCTTGTGTGAGTAACATACTTTTTGATTTTAATGAAGATACATACAAGTTTTCAAAATATAAGAGAAATCTCTATAATTTAGGTTAAATGCAGAGGAAGTCAGGATATTTTTTTAATGTGTGTGTATATATATATATGATATAAAATGAGGGTTTAATATTTCTGCTTTTACTAAAGAAATTTTTTTTTCTGTCACACTCATATAAAAGTGAGTGAGTCCCATTATAAAGAGAAGATAGAGAAAATATTAGTGAGACCCACTTATTTTTATGTGAGTCTGACAGAAAAAATAATTTTTCAGCAAAAACAGAAACTCCAAACCTATAAAATAAATGAGAAGTCACATGATATGTTTGTATTACCGAAATAGTCTTCCCAATTCAGGATATATATTTGGGAAAATCCATATCAAGGCCCTTTTAGCCCAAAAAATCCCAAAAAAGGCCCATAGAATCTGTAAATCCTAGAAAAGGCCCTAGGGCCTTTTTGGGTATTAAGTTCAAAACACAAATTACAATGTTACCCCCAAAAATCAAAGAATAAAGAAGGCTCAGTATTTCCCTAAGATTCTCATCCTCTCCCGATAACTCTGCATATTCCGGGGCATCCGTCTTTGCTCTGCCGAACCCGACAAAGTGGAGGTGGATCCCACGTCGTCGCCAGCTCTCGAGTTTAATGCAGAGTTTCCGCCTCTACCGCTGCCAGACTTCCCGGAGGCTTGTTGCGCGAGAGTCTTCCAGCGTTGATCTCAAAGAGTAGGTACTTGCATCTTGCGTATGGAAGTGCTTTTTTAGCTCTGAGAAGCTGATTTTCCTTTTGCCTTTTCCCATTCTCAAAGTGCAAAGTAAATAATTTCTGAAGATCCGGCTATCACCCAAGAGGGGGGTGAATTGGGTGTCAGATAAAACTTTAGATAACTTTGAAAATCTTTTCGCAACTTACTAAAAGTAGTTCGAATGAGAATCGTTTATAAAGCAATAATCAATCATTCAAACATATATCTTTGAAATATAAGAGTTTAGGGAAGAGAATATGCAAACAGAGATTTATACTGGTTCGGCCCAATCCTTGACCTACGTCCAGTCCCCAGGCTCCTCCTGAGATTTCAATCCACTATCTCCCTCAAGCTTTAACTAGGTACTTGAGAACCACTACAATCCCACAAGTTTAGCTAGGCACTTGTGTAGCCTTTACAAATCTCTTACCGAGATACTCCCCCTTACCCACTGTAAGGATACAGTCTTTGTAATGAATGATTATAAATAATCTTCTCTCTCAGAAGTGATAAGATGAACACTAAAGTGCATTACAAATAATCTCACTCTCTAATAAATTATATGATCACTGAGAAAACAGAGAGAAAATGAGATAAACGTCAGAAGGCATTTTGACTGAGAAGGAGATTTCGTCCTCGTCACTCCTTCCGATTTGAAGACTTCGCAATTTATAGGCTATGTATTTCGACCGTTGCGAGCATTCGACCGTTGGAAATCAGTTGGAAGTATCCGTTGAAGCTTTTGTTGCTTTTTGATCGTTGAGCTCTTAATCCAACTTTAATCATAAAATCTTTATCGTTGACTTCGTTAATGCTCCGTCTTGAGTTTTGTATTAATAGCCGTTGAGAATATTCAAGCTTTTCGTTGGTATGTTCAAACTATCCGTTACACTCAGATGCTTTCCTCTGTTTTCTGACGTAGCGTTTAATGCCTCTCTGACACACAAATTGCTTTATGCAAATTTGTTGTTAATCCATGATCTAATCATTTGAAACTCATTAGCAAACTGATTAAAAGCAATTAGGAATAGTAATGAGTAATAATCAGAAGTAATAAAGTGATATAGCAAGATTCATGATTTTCGGAGTTGGAGATTTGAGGGACAGGGATGACATTGCTCGAGCAATGAACCAAAGCTTGCTCGGGCAAGCTTCTACTGTTGAAATAATAAACTGGTTTCTATCGTTAATGCTCAAGTAAGACATGATCCTTGCTCGGGCATTGTGCTCGAGCATGATAATTTTTATGCTCGGGCAAGCTTTTTAATGAGCAGAGAAAATCACTTCCAGTCGACGTTGCTCGAGCAATCTTATGATCTTGCTCGGGCAAACTTTTCAAGCTTTCTTATGATCTTATAAGTTTGCTCGGGCAAACTCCAGGCAGAGTCGATATGAAGAAGAAGACACAATCTGCTCGGGCAAGCCTTTTTCCTTTGCTCGAGCATGATGCTTGGGCAAGCAATTCTTCATGCTCGGGCACGCTTCCAGAAAGTAGCTGATTTTTGCCGTTGCTCGAGCATACCATTAACCTTGTTCAGGTAAGGTGTGGACAGAAGCAAAGATACAATATAGCTTAGACGATGCTCGAGCAGGATATTTCTTCTACTTGGGCATGGTGCTCAGGCAAGCTATTTCTTTTGCTCGGGCAAGCCTCTTCCACTTCGTCATTTTTCTGCTTGATACGCTGATGCTCGAGCAAGGTTTTTGCTCTGCTCGAGCATAACTCTTAATCTTGAATTCTTTCTTCTGAACTCGACGATGCTTGGTCTTCCCAAATATTCTGCTCAAGTAGAATGCCTTCGAATGTCAAACTCCTCGTTGCCATACATTATGTTCTTGTGTAAAAATCAGATTTTCAAGAAGTAACATCCTTGACAGTCAAGAAGCAATTTCCAGCAAGCATAGCGTCTTCGGTATAAATCCACATTTAGCAAATCACCTCATCTCAGAAAGAAATTCAAATATTCTTTCCATTTCAATAAGAATAAACTCCAAACTAGTTGTATTTCGTCCATTAACATCAGATGAATGAAGGTTGATCTTGAGCAGCGTTTTTTGCAATATTTTGAACAGACCGTCAACTTCAAAACATCATATCTCCTTCAATTGATATTTTTTTTCGTGATATTGATGTTTTTGGAAAGGTATTTGAGTCTAGTTTCCAATGGCACTGGTTTCAGCTCATTTTGATTTGTCGTTTGTGAGATATGCTCAAAAAATGCGAAGCTTGGTCCGGGACCGTGACGGTGATGTTTGTGTCAACTTGAAAAAATCATAGCTCTCTCATCTGGACTCCTTTGGACTTGAATATTATATCAAAATGACAAATTGGGAGTCTAGTTTCAGATGCCACTGGTTTCACGTCCATCCGATTCCTGGTTTGGGAGATATCGTCGAATTACCGGAGGTCGCCAGAAACAGAGCTGAACAGAGTAGCTGAAGAACGTTGTTGCTCGCGCATTGGTGATTTTCTTGCTCGAGCATGACACTGTTTGGGCGAAAGAAAGAGCTGGAAATGATGTTGCTCGAGCATGACACTGTTTGGGCGAAAGAAAGAGCTGGAAATGATGTTGCTCGAGCATGAAATTATTTGTGCTCGAGCAAGGCCGTTTGTGTGAGAAAAAAATGCTGAAATTACATTAATGCCCCCAAACAAACCGCATTCATCCGGAAGCTTGAAATTGCTTGTTTTAACTCCGAATTGAGTCGTTCCAACTTCTATTTGATCACAGAGACTTGAATATTGATATTCTCATGATATTTAACAAGTTCTTCTTTCTTCAAACTCTATTCTTGATCATTCTCTATAATTTAATTTGGACTAACCTATAATAAACAAAGTAGTTAGTCAATGTATATGATATAAACTTTTTGCTCTAGATAATGGCATCAATATAAGACATCATCAAAACTAAGCATAACTAACAATTTCTTGATCTCATTATTTTACAGAATACCAAAAGTAGTTCTTGCTTCCTGTTCATTTTCCCCCAACAAAGTTTTGACTTTCATTTCCTGGGTTGTACTTGATTTGGTCTCATTATGTGTCATTATTTTAGGAAACCTGAAGGATTATGGGTATGATGAAGGAAATACCTGTTGATTTGGAGAAAGATGAGAAGTCTAATATGATGTTAGTTATGATTAGTTTTGATGATGTCTTATATAAATGTCATTATCCAGAGCAAAAAGGTTGCATACTACATTTATCTTCTACTTGGACTAATTCTTATATTTAATGTAGATGTGAAGCTTAATGATGCAGAATGATCAAGAAAAAAGAAGAAAGAAAGGAAGAACTTGTTGAAATAAAGAAGAAAATTATTATACAAGCTCTCAGATTGATTCTAGAAGTCTCCACGATCATATAGAAGTTGGAACGGGTCAATTCGGAGTTAAAATGAGTGAAAACGAGTGACAAGTGTATTCCTGAATCAATTCTCGAGAATGCAATCCATTCCTGAAGCAATTCTCGAGAATGCAGCTGATTATGTGAAAATGGCAAGCAATTCTCGAGTATGGCACATCAATTCTCGAGAATGGTTCTCAAGAATGCCATTCGATTCTCGAGAATCATCGGATTTCAGCAATTCTCAAAGCAACTCTGTTTCGCGTTCAGTTTGGGCGACCTCTGGTAATTCGACGATATCTCACAAACCAGGAATCAGATTGACACGAAATCAGTGGCATATGAAACTAGACATACAACACGTACTTTTGACAAAATCTCAAGTCCAAATGAATCCAGATGAGAGAGATACAATTTTCGCAAGTTGGAAAACAAATCACCGTCACAGTCCAGACCAACCTTCGGTAATTTAAGTGTATCTCACAAACCACAAATCCGATTGACCTGAAATCGGTGCCATTGGAAACTAGACTCAAATACCTTTCCAAAAACATCAAGGACACAGAAAAATAAGATCAATTGAAGGATTTATGATGTTTTGAAGTTGGTAGTATGTTCTGGATGCCGCAGAAGTATTGATTAAGAAGAGCCTACATTCATCCTATGATAACCAACGAAATACAACAAGTTTGGGACTGATTCTTCTTGCATGGAAAGAAGGCTTTAAAGAGTTCAAGAATTTGAATAAGAATTAACTCACTTACATGTCCATGTGAAATTGACTCTCGAAAATGGTGTGTGACAGAATCAGCATCGCAGGTTCTGAATCTTCTTCACCTACATCAGTTCTGATTCTCGAGAATAAGTAAGGGACTCTCGAGAGTGGTTCTCGAGAATGCACCAGCAGCTCTCGAGAATGATCGAGACAGAACCACACTGGCATAGTTTCGATGTGATTCTCGAGAATACGTAATCAATTCTCGAGAATGATTCTCAAGAATCGGAAGAACTCTCGAGAATGGTCGTATGCTTCATCGATGTTCGCTCGTGCTTTCGGTTCGAAGTGATTCTCGAGAATGAGGAATCAATTCTCGAGAATGGTTCTCGAGAATGGGCAAACAATTCTCGAGAATGATCGAAAGGTCTGCAATCTGAACTCGATTTGAAGAACGATTCTCAAGTATACCTTCACGATTCTCGAGAATGCACAGAGAGAATTGATACCCAAAGCTTGACAAACAAACATGATTCATCCGTAACTTCATCCAATTGATCTAGTTAATTGATTTTATCTTCCAATACATCATTCAATATTAACTGTGATATCATTAATCATCTTCTGAGTATTTTTCAGATACACAATCAAAGTTTCAACTCTGGATGAAGAATACTAAGAATGTTTTCTGTCATATATCTCGCTCGATCTCGTAAATCATTGATTATGACTTGGGTACTTCATATTATTAATCTATACTTCTTCTAATCAAGTTTAATCAGGTTGCTAGTGTTTTTCAGATGATTAGATGAAGAAGTCAAGCACATAGCCTATCGGACAATAGAGCATAATTCAACAACGTCTCAGAGAATTCAGAAATGATTATTATCAATTGATTTCTACTTGCTATACTTCTCAATGCTATTAATCATGTATATTAGCAAGTTTCAGATAATCAACCGTTTGAATATTGATGAGTCAAACACTAAGAGAGACGCAGTAACGTAGACAACACGCGAGACCCAATTAAGGCAACACGCAAAACCCAATGAAGGCTATATACTCGCCAAAAGTATCCTTAATTCAAAAGCACGTGAGTGACAACCGTAAAGAAGACCAAATTAGACAGACACTCAATCGTGGCAAGCGGAAAGGCGCGAGTGCTTCATCAACGAACATATTCAAAATCTCCAACGGATAGAATCAATCCCTCCAACGGTCTTCAACTTCAACCAAGTATAAATACACGAGAGATTGAATTTGACAACAACGAACCGCATACATAGATAAAGTTTTCAATTGTTCATATTGTATTTTGATTATATCTTCGGATATAACTAAGCTTGTATTTATCAATTACTCCGAGAGAGAGCTTCATTATTTGTTTCATAATTCGTTCAAATCTCAAGATAGTGGGATCTTGAGTGTGGGTGTACGATTACAACTTGTAAGGGGAGTGGGTCCTAGGGAGAAAGGATCATCCTTAGTTACGAGTGTGTAATTGTATTTGTGAGATAGTGGAAATCCTGGAGTGTCCGGGTACCGGACGTAGGTCAAGGAGTTAGACCGAACCAAGTATAACTTCTCTGTGTCATCTCTATTTACTTCTTTACTGCTCCATCGATTATCTATCATACCGCGAAAAGAATTTTTGTAATCACCTATTCACCCCCCCTCTAGGTGATATTCCACCTTCACTAATATGGTAATCTGAATATCATTTCTTTTGTATCCCTGTTTATTTGTTTGACAAGAGTGCAAGGAGAGAAGCATGACAATTTCATTTAAGCTGGATGGTTTTCTAGCAGGACCTAGAAATAGAATCCTCTGGATGAAAGTTTTGGAATTCATCATGACATAAGGATATTATTTGGAATAATATTCATAATTGATAATGTCATTCCCTTCTTGCTCTTTCATATTGAAGCTTGACACTAATCTTTGCTATTCTTGAACTTTTTGGATCTTATAACTGATTATGTGGAAAGGATCTAATAATGAATACACAAAGAAAGCATGGAAATAATTGAACTTACGAAATAATTGAAAGCATGGAACTAATGCTCATGATTCATGCAAATGTTACTTTGAAATGTAGTTGTTTGACAACTTGGCCCGCTGAATATGTTTTTTCTAAGTAGTATTTTATTAGGCCTTTCCTTTATTTGGGGTCTAAGAACTAACAAATACATTTGATATTGTAGGTTGGGCTTATACTATGAGGAAGCTTTAGCTGCATTGAACGTTGCACCTCTAAATCAGCATTTTGACAAGTCTTGGTTAGCTCATGTACAACTAAAGGCTACTTTATTCTTTAGAGAAGCTTGCTATAGATATGGATTAGAGCTACATGAGAAAGAAGAGATAGCAAAGGAGATTGCAAGATTGAAGACTAGGGTTAATGCACTAACCGAAGCAAAGAAAAGCTCAAAGGGTGCCCCTGCACAAATCCTAGATGCAAATAGGCAGCAATTGGTTTTGGTCAATAGGATGATTTGTTATGTGCGCTAACATATTGATTGTATTTCCATCATATTTTTTGTAAACGTCAATATTCATTGATGTCACAGTTGTTAACTAATTTGTTATTGTGCAAAGGTGCTTTTGTTGTTATGAAAATGTTCATAACAATTTGGTATTCATATACGAGTCCATATGAAGTTAATTGAATTTTGAATATCAATTACATGATGAACTATTTTGTGCCTCTCTGTCACTGGTATGTCATAGTAACAAGTTCATCAGTATGTGTTAACAACATCAATATACATTAACAAGTTCATCAGTATACATTAGCAAGTCCATCAGTACCCACTAAAGGGGGCTATTATTTATGCTGATGTTGTTGTTTATGGGGGCTGATATTGTTGTTAAAGGAGGCTGATCAAGTTGTTAATGGGGGCTGGTGTGATTGTTAATGGGGGCTGATGTAGTTGTTAGTAGTTACTGATATTGTTGTTAAAGGGGGTTGATGTAGTTGGTAATGGGGACTAATGTAATTGTTAATGGGGACTAATGTAGTTGTTAGTGATTACTGATATTGTTGTTAATGGAGGCTGATATAGTTGTTAATGGGGGCTGATGTAGTTGTTAGTGTTTGCTAATGTAGTTGTTAATGGGGGCTGATGTAGTTGTTAAAGGGGCTGATATAGTTGTTAATGGGGTTGATGTAGTTGTCAATGGGGGCTGATGTAGTTGTTAAAGGGGCTGATATAGTTGTCAATGGGGGCTGATGTAGCTGTCAATGGAGGCTGATGTAGTTGTCAATGGAGGCTGATGTAGCTGTCAATGGGTGATGTAGTATTTATCATGGTGATGTGTTTAGTCAAGCGGGTGATGTAGTTGTTAGTGTTTGCTGATATAATTGTTAATGGGGGCTGATGTAGTTGTTATGGGGGCTGATGTAGTTGTCAATGGGGGCTGATGGCTGATGTAGTTGTCAATGGGGGCTGATGTAGTTGTTAATGAGAGCTGATATTGTTGTTAATGGAGGCTGATGTAGTTGTTAATGAAGGCTGATCTAATTGTTATTGTTTTCTGATATAGTTGTTAATGAGGACTGATATTGTTGTTAATGGAGGCTGATGTAGTTGTTAATGAGGGCTGATCTAGTTGTTATTGTTTGCTGATATAGTTGTTAATGATGGCTAATGTAGTTGTTAATGGGGGCTGATATAGTTGCTAGTGTTTGCTGATGTGGTTGTTAATGGGGGCTAATAATGTTGATAAACGAGTACCTTATTAGGGACAGAGTTCCATCAAAATCCAGGAACATTTAGGGACAGAGTTCCATCAAAATCCAGGAACATTACAATTTTCTTTTTATTCTGATTTATAGATTATATAATCAAACACTGAATGATGATGAAGCTGTGTGTTCCAACAAGAGAGAAAGAGAGAGAGAGAGAGAGAGAGAGAGAGCATTTACATTTAGTCAACAACTTTTCATGAAGTTCAATAGAAACAAGAAGCACTATATGATATAGTGCAGCCACATTGGATTCATGATTGGGACCCAATTAAATCTTCAAATCCTCTAAAATTTTTGGGACTGATAAAAATATGCATTTCTTCCTCAATTTCTCCAACAACAAAATCAATTGATTTCCATTATCATTTGGTCACCTCCTACTGACTTTCTTCCCCTTGCCCTTCGCCTTTTGTTTTTCTACATGTTGCTTGAAGAATTCTTCGTGAACAAGTTATAGCCGAGAACCTCGCGTCCCTTTGAGAATGTTTCATTGTTGTTCCTTGTCCTTATGTTAAAGCGTTGATATCAAGATCGCAATATGAAAATTAATATGTGTTAAAGCGCAACACATGCAAGTTGTTTTCAGGAAATTTAATTCAACATTCAGGTTCATTAGCAAGAGTGAAAGCAGCAAGTTTTTCCTTGAGGTTTTGAATCCAAAATCAGAATGGTAGACATAAATTCAGCACAAAAGTATATGAGTAGCAGTGCCCTAAAGTGAATTTGCAGAAATTCCAACAAAATGTACAACAATAAAGCCAATTAAGTCACAAAACCATGTCAAGGTTTTGCAAGGTTATGTGGTGCAAGTTCAAGAGTTCATTTCCATTACATGAGGCATGTAGCAACAATGACTATGCAATGGCAGGATGCAAGTTTAGGAATAAACCAGTTATAATTGCAAAAGCAAAGCTAAAATGCATATTTGATGCAAGTCAGAGTAAAGAAAATTCAGTTGACGTCTACTAATGAGATTAGCACATGTGACGACAATATACAAATAGCATATAACAGTGACTTGTCAGTAGCTACAAGAACAAATTTAGCAAACCCAATGCCTTGCAACCACAAGGTCAGATTCTCAGTAATGAAACTGCAATTTATGATCCAAAAGACCCAAAACTCAGACCAAAATTCAGATTTGATGCAAATATGAATTCAAAGGTTTTCTCATAAAAAAAAAAAACTTTTCACACCATTCAGTTAAAGCTCAAATTGACTAGAGCATCAAGGACGCATATGTAAAACAAAACAATAGTAATGTTAGGTAGTATCCAAGATTTGGCAACAATGAAGACTTTCTAAAATAGCAAACAGTTTAAATGTACAACCAAAAGCTCTTGCACAATTTTTTTTTACAAGGATAGCACAAAATCCCAATCAAACCTTCCAAATACGAGCCACTTTGCTAATATGTTCTTTAGTAAATATACCCACAATTCAACCTGAAGGTTTTGGATTGCTGCTACATGGATCAAACATATACATAAATTGCATACTACATACATTTTCTCCTTACGCAGCATTATTATTATTTTTCCTTGATATCCTTTCATATATGTTTTAAAATCTCCTACTACCCCAATAGCACAATTCAGCAATTCTTCAATCATAATTGAATAGCAACAAGATTCATATCAGAAACCAAAAGACAGAAGTCCAGAAACTAGAAACACCTATCCATAACATTTGATAACAATTAATTCATCCCTACCACCTTGTTGGTTCATCCACCCAAATAGATTTAGGAACTGCAATTTTGATTATTCAGAACTTTTTACTTTTGGAAGAAGAATACGCAATGTAATCACAGCCACAACACTCAAGGTTCAAAAAAAAATCTATTGACCAAAGTTCTTAACAACATACTTCATGTAATTCAGACTATTCTAATTATTGCAATTAACCAACACCACAAACACTTACAAAAGTATAAACCACTTAGACTAATGACTCAATCTATAGCATTACTCGACCATATTCACAAAGTCACAGCAATGAGCAAAGATCACCCAGATGCCATGTAAACGTGAAAGAAGTTATTTTAAATCATGTTTATTCTTTAATTGTAGCTAACTTAGGAACATTTAACAATAATTAAAAAGAAAAACAAATCATTTATGAGATATCAGAATGAGATATTCAAGTGCAAAAATCCAAGATTTCAGTAGCAAATATTATAATGACAGGCAGCAGCAAGTTGATATCACAGTAGCAAACTGATATGGAAAAAAAAAATCACATCCAAAAGAACTACTAAATTTGCTAATAATCAGTTTCTGCATGAAATCAGATTAAGCATAGCATGGATTGCTTACAACTCGAGCACCTAGGGCAGACTACAAATTCATTACTATATCAGTAGTATTAATCAAAAGATTACACATCAATCATTGTTCATATCAATCCAGAAATATGCTTTAACTAACTCATATATTCAATTCCACCAATATGAGTCAGCAATTATCGTATTATCTTTCTTACGGAATTGCTTGCAACAATTGTGAGTTCAAGAAAAGATTAATCAACGATGATCAACTGAACTTTTAAAGCCATTGTAGTCATAGCACTTTCTTGGATGTTAAGGCACAAAGTACAAGGCAAAAACACCAAAGCAATCTAATATGATTAATCACCTCTTCGTTATTATTTTAGGACATTTGAGGTTAATTCTAAGCATGGATATCAGCTCTTAAGAATAGCCAGCCAAATATATGGACCCATATATGTATTCCTCTTGTTTGGCTCCCCGATTTCTTCAAAGTTACACTATCCTGCCAAGGCTAATGGATCATGCTTAATCTGGGGAAACAGGCATGTCAAATTTTGAAACAATGCACAATTTAGGGTGTATCACGATGAAGCATACGTAAACACTACCATCCAAAGAAACTGAACATAGACTCATATGCACTTTGTCATAAATGAGGAGGCAACAAATTTAAACAGTATATCAATCATCCTTGATGAGGAAGATCTCCAGCCATGAGGACATCAGTAATCTTTCCTCCCCTCAAGTAAAATAAATTTCAATTTTCATCCCAAATAAATACATTCCACAACAATAAGATACAGATAATTATAATAGAGTAATAAAATAAATAAATGAACACTCATTTCAGATTGAACTTTTTCGTCTTAGAAGTTATTTATTCTATAATTCTCTTTTACCAAACGCTGCTGAAAAAAGACTCAAGTTTCGATATATCAATTTCAAGGCCTAACAGAAACACATTGAAAGTCACAAATTCTAAAACATTCATTGCATTAGACCCTTGTTGGTCCTGACCAAAGGAAAATAGAGGAAAGCAGTGATAACTTGACAAAACATGACATCAGTGAGATTAGGATAACAATGAATAAAAGCATAAGAGAAAAAGAAGAAGCAACCACAGATGCCTCATTTGGAAATAAGACACAGACCCGACAAGCCACAAACAAACGTTGGAACCTGGAATTTCGCAAGCCAAAGAATAGCAAGAATTTATAGCCAAAGAAAAAAACCTCCGGAGATCAGGGAGATCGACATTAGGGTTTAATCAACACTTACCCTTTCTCCGAAAATGTCGTAGATCGACGACGACGAAGGCGCAGAGGCAGAGACTGACGACGGACAACCGAATGAGGCTGGAGATCAGAGAATGCAGAGAGTGGGCGCGACGGAGAAGACAATTTGGAATGATTTAGAGATGAGAGAGGAATACGTGGAATGATTTTCATTTGTGTTCAACTTCAAACTTTCACTGAGGACAACAATGTAATTTCGTTTTCAGACATAATACCCATAAGGGCCCTAGGGCCTTTTCTAGGATTTACAGATTCTATGGGCCTTTTTTGGGATTTTTTGGGCTAAAAGGGCCTTGATATGAATTTTCCCTATATATTTCACTTTTGCCATTGACAAATGACCGAAGTCACATTCCCTGCTCATCTAAGAGAGGAAGAGGGATTTTCTCATTAGCAAACTTTCTCCTCATCTCTCATCTCTCATTATCCAATCCAAACCATTGATTTGATTTAATTGGGTTGTTGGTGTGGACAGTTATATCAAATGTATGGTCTAGATTTAAAGCCGATGAGAGATAATGAGAAAACGCCAATGAGAGGATCCGGACCCTCCAAGAGATGGTGAGCACTCATCCTCAAATAAAAGGGCTTATTTTTTTAGGAAAAAAAAAAACTCCATATACTAAAAATTAAAATATTGAGTATTGAAAAATATTTCACATATTGAGTGCTGCTGAAAAAATATCTCTAAATATAGGACTAAAAATTAATTAATGTAAGATACTAAGTGTCAAAAATATTTCAAAATGTAATATATAATTTAATTCAAATAAATAAGAATACATAAAAGTGCCCAAATTTTACGGATGCATTATATAATTAAGGGATAAATACCAATTTTTCTATGGAAGTTTTGATTTTGGAGCACCTAGCGTCCGAAAGTTTTTTTGGTATCATTTTTACCCTGAAAGTTTACAAATATAGCAATCTTGCCCATCGGTTGATCTTGACTGTTGGATTGATCATTTTTTGGTATCATTTTCCCCCAGAAGTTTACAAAAAATTGCTCATAAAAAAACTTCCGGGACATATTTGCTCTTTTTTGTAAACACTCGGGGCAAAAATAATACCAAAAACACTTTCAGGTGTCGAATGCTCCATAACCAATACTTTCGTGATAAAAATGGTATTTAACCATATAATTAATTAATGCTCTACTATGCCTTGAGCAGTGCAAGCGGGGTTGAGTTTCTCTCATAATCCTTTTCTCATTTCTCTCATAATCTCTAAATCACATCCATCCATCCAATCAATACAATACTACTTTAACTTTCTCTCACTTTCCCAATCAATGGTCCAGATGAAGCCAATGAGAAAAAAATGAGAAACAATAAGATATCCTTCTGCAGGGGACTCTTCCCTCTTAACCTTCACCCCTATATAAGGGCTCGCCAACTTGAATCCTGTGCAGTGACATTTCTTACTGGAAAGCGGGAAAAGCACCGAACGGAAAAGTGCCCAAACTGAGGAATCCAAGCTTTGAGTTCTAGCTCTATCCTCTGAAATCTAGGGTTTTTGCTCGGTTCTTTTCCTTGCTTATATTAATGGCCAACGTCGTTGATCAAGATCAGCATTGGTTGCTCAATTGTTTGTCTGCCACACTTGACCCCAACCACGAAGTGCGATGTTTTGCCGAAGCTTCATTGAATCAGGCCTCCCTCCAACCAGGTTGAAAGTTATTGAAACTCTAGCTGTGTTTAGTTTGTCATTTGTGATTAATTTCGCTCTCATATGTAGTAGATAGCTGGAAATATAAGCACGGAACGATTGCAAATTGAGTTGGTTAAAAATACAGTGGTTTTCTTTTTGTATTCATGTTCTAGAAGTGATTTTTCCCTTTTTGAAGCGCGCCTTAAAAATGTGGAAATGGTGGTGTTAGCTCTATATTTTTGTTAAACGATGATGACTAGCTATATGATCTTTAGAAAACCTCTTGTAGTAGTTCTGCCAACGCTTGTTTGTTGAGCAGTCTTATGCTCTTCATCAATGGCTTTCAGCCTTGAACCATGGACATCCTGTAGGAATGGGGGATTACACACACAAACAGACAAAGTATGCTACTTGTTTGAATCTGTGCTCAAGATACCTTCTGGAAAGTAAAAGGTTAAGTTGAAAGTGTGAAAGGTAAAAACTATAAATGGTTGTGCAATTGTTGCTTCTTGGTGGCCTTAATAATTGTGTACTTGTTTAGTTTTCTTTTAGAGGTTCAGGTGGTGTTAGGATACGTTCCAGTGATACAGAAATATGGCCATGAGAATAGTCAAAGGAAGCAGCTGCACCCAAAAATACTGATTAGCAATAATGAACAGTAGGAGAGGAATGTGTGTATTAGATTGGACTCAGGAGTGGGATACAATGGATTCTGGATGGAGTAGAATTCTTGCCAAGATGGATGATTAATTGGGTGGTGTTGTCCTTGTTTAGTTGTTGAGTGAGTGGATTACCGGACTGCATATGTTGATTATATATGAATTTGGAAATAAAGACCTGGTTGCTTTATTGACTGAAAAGAGAAAGAGAATCAGAAAACACTTGCTCTGGTGCTAAGTTTGGGCATTTATGGTTCAAACTTAGAGTCTGTTCACAAATAGTTCTCATAGTTTATTTCTAGGGTGGATTGTTATGCGATCTCTGGCGTAGCTGGCTGCTTGTTTAATACACACATTGAATAGAATTTATGTATCATGTGTATAAGTAAGATTTTGAAATTGAATTTTATTAATATAATTTATTATTCCTATAGATGTTGTTGATACTTGATATACAGAAATATGCTGATATATGATAGATGCATGAATTTGTTCATGAATGGTAATTTTTTTTGCTAAAAGGCATCTTTTCTTTTGATCACAAAGATTTCTCAATCTGGTATAGCAGCACTGATCTTAAACTTGGATTATATATGACCTTGAAGGTTTTGGCACTGCGTTATCAAAAGTTGCTGCAAATAAGGAGCTCGCAATGGGATTGCGCCAAATATCCTTGCCGTATTTGATCATTTCACTATATTTCCCTCATTTTCCCCATCCTTCTTAAGGGAAGAATACTGCCTGTGATACAGTTCTTAATTGACAGTGCCCGTAGTTACAATAATTTTTTACTTTTGACTATTGGCAGAAAGGATAGCTAGTACTGGTAAAAGAAAAAGAGTAAACAAGGAAAATGTGTTTTCACAACCAAGGAAATGTTTGTTGCTGTCTGAAATAATGTGAAGAACTTGAATTTTCCTTGTTCTCAAATTTGATAAGGAAAAGAATAAACTGATATTTGTCATATCTTCTCTCGCCTGTTAGATGTGCTTTTTGTGTGTGTGTGTGTGTGACATAAGAAGTATGTGCTTGGGTGTTGCTGACATTTGTGCCAGAAAGTATCCACTTTCCATGAGCTTGTAAACTTGAATGACTTAACCTACCTCTACCTAGCTGCAGTCCTTTTAAAGCAATTTGTTAAAAAGCATTGGCAGGAGGGAGAGGACACTTTTGAACCTCCTGTTGTTTCAAGTCATGAAAAGGTAAATAAACTTCCATCTTCAAATTTAAGGTTTTTATTTGGTAAAGACGTGCATTTACTTCAAGAGTGATTAGTTGCATCACAGCTTTTTATCGTACTTCTTTTCTAAAATCACAAGTTACTTCATACTTGTCTTGTACTGCAGTTGGATTGCAGTTGAAATTGTAGGTTTTTGGAAATACTTAGCATTAGTGTCTATTCACGACTGATGAAGAGGAGTAAACAAATAATCCACTTTACCAATTCAAACCGCACCACAAAAACATTCCATTGTTTTTGTGCTTAGGAAAGTTGTAGTTTGCTACTGGAAAATATTGGCTGCACTGGATATACCTTTCATTAGGGTTTAAATAAACAACTTAGGCAACAGTCCTTCCTAATCTGGTCAGAACTCATGGAGCATCAGATGATTATATATACACACACACACACACACATATATAAATTTATCCAGGATTATAATCTGATCCTAACAGTAAAATTATGTATTTACTCGGTCTTTAGTAACAGAATAAAGCACTAACTGAGAAAGGAAATAATTGTCCTTGAAAAACGTTGGCTTCCAACAAAAAGAAAAAGAAAATTTGCTAGTGTTATTTACACCAGTGTAGCTGAATTATATTGAACTGAAGTTCTCAGTGCACGTGTTTGGCCCTATGAATTTTTGGATTTGTTTGTTATCTTAATGGAATAAATTAATGAAAATATGATTAAAAAATGCGTTAATTTGTTAGTTTTTGAAACATAATGTGATAAATGATGTTGAAAATACATATTTTAAAGGGAAAATTACTCATAGTTGCCAAGTAAGAAAATTAAATACAGATAGGTCCCAAAATTTCATATTTACAAGTCAAACTTACATATTTACTGGTTAATTTACATAATTTATGAGTCAAATTTAACTATATATGCTTGCAAGTTGAATTGTGTCATATATAAGTCATACTTGTAAATAAATTGAATTACTTGGAAGCTATCAGTATTTAATTTTTACCTGGGCCAATGGGTAATTTTTCCTATTTAAAATGGTTAGATTGTTGGTTTTCTCACTCAGAATTTAATTGTTATGAGCTTTTGGAGTAACGTGGATTTTGATAGATATTTCAGTTTTCATGTTAATTAATTACAGCTATTTGCTAATTTTTTTATTTTTTAAAGAAAAGTCATATGCATTGCAGACATTGTTAGAGCTTGATTATTGAAGCAGATAGGTTCCTGCAGGAAAAATCCTCCACTGCTCTACAAATTCCATGCTTCTGTATTTCAGTAAATGAATGTGGAAAAATTTGTATTCAGCAAGTTTGAAAACGTCTTGACCTGCCTTTCTTTATGAACTTATTATACCTAGTCTGTCTTCCCAAAGATTTGATGAATTATGTGTCATTTGAGGTCTGAAACAAACATGTTGCATAACTTTCATATATTTTTCTTTTTTTCAACAAGAATATTTTAGTATACAACTTTCTTCCTCCCTACACGTGAATAAAAATTTTTCTGTGTAAGTTAGTCAGATTCAAAAGTAGTGTTTTTTTCCTTGGCCTTTCTTATGAGATGATGATTCATCACAATTTACTTACAAAACTGAATCTTCATTGTGAATTTTCTTTGGCCATCTTCATTATGAACTCTTACTTTTCACTTTTCTTCAATAAGATGATCATTTAATAATTTGTGATGCTATTTTTTTTAACGTTTTGATATATTTTGAATTGTTGTTGCCCAGAAAAGGAAAGATATATTGTTAATTGTTAATTGGCTCTTTATTTTTCTCCTTGCAAACGTAATTGCATTATGTTTGATCTTCAGGTGGTGATCCGTGAAATTCTTTTGTTGGCATTGGATGACTCTCATAAGAAAATCTGCACAGCTATCAGCATGGCTGTGGCATCTATTGCAGAGTATGACTGGCCAGATTTTTGGCCTGACTTGTTACCATTCCTCCTGAGGTTAATTAGCGATCAGGCCAACTTGAATGGAGGCAAGCATTTCTTATAATCAACATTATCTGAAGGCAATGTCAATAGTGTCAATGAATCCGACTGCATATTTGTTATTTGCTGGTAGTTTTATGGATTGATTGGTGCTTGTAAAAAATGTTATGGAAACTTTAGCATCCTGGTGGTATGATTAGTAGTGAAATATTGTTGTCTCCAAATATAAAACCATGATCTTTTTGCCAGAAGTTCCTTATTCTCCATCTTCCTCTTTTCCCCTGTTTCTGCTTGTTTAATATTTTTGAAAAATTAAGCGAACATAGAAATCAGAACTAGTGTACTGCACTGCCAAAATCTGCCGCAGCGCAAAAAGACATGCTGATTAAATTTTAAAGACAATAATAGGTACAAGGATGAATTTGTGATCATTTATGCCCTGGTCAAAACTGCCAACCAAATAAAAAGAAAATTCTGAGGAGATTGATGATTTTTGGCATTTTTTTTATTTGGATGTTTATATAGAAGCCTGAGGTGCCAGAAAAAAAGTGGGCTTCATTTGCTCATATAAGACAAAGCATTGTATAGTGGGTGCCTTCTCTTTGACTGGGCAAACCACATGATTTATGCTTTTTGTTTCTTTTCTTTTGTTTCCTTTTTTATTTTTTGTTGGGGATCTACAATTTTCTGAGCATTCATTTGTAAGATTTTGATCATCAACCGTGAGGATCATTATCCTGATGATTGATTAATTAAAATGAAATTGGATGTTGATGACTGCTTAATTTTTCAATTCTTCATTAAATTAAACAGAAACAGTTTCTTTTATCGATTGTGTCATGCTTTCTTCTGCCGTTTTTGTTGTTATTGTGTCTTCTGTTTTCTTTATGTTAATTCACTCTATCTTTTTGAATATTTTAGTGTATGGAGCCATGAGATGCTTGGCACTTCTCTCTGCGGACTTGGATGATAAAATAGTTCCCTCACTCATTCATGCTTTGTTTCCATGTTTGCTTACAATTGTATCTTCTCCCCAGGTTATTATTATTATTGTTTTTTTGTAAAATTACCTGTCATCTCAAGTCGATCTAACTTAGTATTGTGTCAATATATATATATATATATATACATTTTTTTTTTCTTTTTCTTATGATTAAGGTTACAAAAAAATATTTTACACTGTTATATAAGCTTGTTAGTCTGTCTCTGAGTGACTGTTCAGGGAGGCCTACAGTATATTTTGACAATGATACAAAAAATAGAGATTAGAATGCTAAGTTTATATTATAAAATTGGCTTGATCTGTTTCCTCTGATGGTTTTTAATTGGGGAACAGATATACGATGCATATATACGAAGCAAGGCCTTTTCAATAGTATATTCTTGTACTTCCATATTGGGGACGATGAGTGGTGTCTATAAGGTATTTTCTTTCCTCTTAGTGATGGTGTACTGTTCTGGTGGCTGTTGCATATCTCCTTTTCCCCCGAAATTATTAACAGATCAAGACATTCTATTCAGACAGAAACAAGCACCATGATACTCCCTATGCTTAAACCATGGATGGCCCAATTCTCTTCTATTCTTGAAGTTCCGGTTCAATCTGAAAATCCAGATGATTGGGGTATCAGAATGGAGGTTGATCTTGTACTCTCTAAAGTCTTAACTGTGTATTCTGTTTTCCCAAGAAATAACATATATTGTATCTCTCTTCATGAAGGTTTTGAAGTGCATGAACAAGTTTGTCCAGGATTTCTCAAGCCTCATTGGGAGTGAATTTGAGGGTAAATTTGTTGATTTGTTCTTTTAACTAGTTGATATGTTTATACAAATTAAATTTTCCTTCACTAATTGTTCTTTTGTACATTGTGTTTCAATATGTTGACCACTGTAGAAGTATTACAATCACTGTGGAATACATTTATCTCATCCTTGAGAGTGTATGAACAATCATCTATTGACGGTACAGAAAATTCGTATGATGGAAGATATGATTCTGATGGTGTGGAGAAAAGCCTTGATTCCTTTGTTATTCAGGTATCATGGCATAAGCTTATTAATTTCATCGTGTTAATTAATAAGGAAAAAGACAATTTACTGCTCATAGCTGATTTTAGCTATTACATGGGATATCTTTATCATTCGTGAGACATTTCATTTCCTTTTAATTTATTAACAAGAGGGCCTGCCGGAAGTAGATCCTCTCATGATCTCCTTTTCTCATTATCCCTCATAAGCCCATCTGGGCTGTTGATTGGAAAGAAGAGAGAAAAGTCAAAGTAGTATTGTGACCTTTCAGATTGATTGGATGAACATGATTTATAGATTATGAGGGATGATGAGAAAAGGATGATGAGAGAAACTTGACCCGGGCCTGCCCTGATGATATTTGTCAGGTATGTCAGTGTATCTGAATATGGCTTTTTATCTAGTTTTATACTCCTCTGAAGATGTATCCTTCTGGATTTATCTATAAATTTGTATAGGTCATAGGCAATGACTTCAGATTTGTGGATCCTTTGATTGTACTTTGGGGTAGCTTTGTTGAATCATTTCACATCATACATCAAATATTTCAGTTTCTGGAGTTTTAAGTAATCAACTGGCTGTAGTGTGTCCAAATGAATTTTCTAACATCCATATTTTTATTAACAGATGTTTGAACTTCTGTTGACTATTGTGGGTAATACAAGATTGGGAAAGGTTTGAATCTGAACTACTTAAAACACTTGTTTCATATTGTTTTCTAATTTGAAGCTACTTTGATTTATGGTTTGTGCTTTTGTTGCTTAGGTGGTTGTGGCTAATGTTAAAGAATTGGTTTACTACACTATTTCTTTTCTGCAAATGACAGAACAGCAGGTATGACTTCCATTTTGAACCTTATCATTAATAGTTTCTTGATCATATTTGTTATCACTTTGCTTGGCAGTATCTGATTGGCTTTCTGCTATTTTTAGTCTGATAACTTTCAGCAATATAACATGTTTTGCTTGTTGAATGAAAAAGAAAAATGTTGTTATTAAATATCAGTGTCTAACATTAATTTAGTGCAATGCAGACTAACCTCTTTCATAATATTGACTTGATGTCTGCAAATGCAACAAGTCATTTTTACATTGTGTATAGCAGTCTTTTGTTTTCTTCAGGAACCTCAACTAATTTATAGTCAATATTTTTGGGACCTATGGTTTTATTGTGTGAACATTTGCATAATTTGGGTCTGTGTGCACACACTCAAATCTTGATGGATCAGAAGAATGATTACTTACATTATTCTACTTGGTTTTATTCTTTTGATTTAATATATCACACATGAACTTGGATTTATATTTGACTCCTATTAACTTGTGGCTGCAGCATATTTCTTTTCGAATCCTCTATTATGTGCTTGTTTCTTTACCAAAGTCAATTGATAGTCATACTAGATGCTCATAAATATTAAAATCCATCCGTTTAAAATATTCAAAATTGATTAGTTCTTTTTTCCTTGGCTGATTATTTGCATAATTAATTCTGGCTTGTTTCTCTGTAATAATAAAGCTTACTGTCAATGATTTGTCAATATGATTGAAATATGACTATATTTTAGTCTGATCCCCTGTACTCACTATGTGGCATAAATTTCTAAATTTCATAGGACATTTGTGTGGGAATATTGTGCATTTATTTTGGATTATTTAGATTAATTGTTATTTTATTAAATTTGATATTTAATATATCTTAGGATTAGATATGAATATATTATAGTTTAGGATATTATATCTTAATTATTTTGATTTGATTAGATTAAATTAGATTCTATGATTAACTTTAGGTTTTTTATATAAAGGCCCATATGTACTCTCTTTTATTCTTGGGTTCAGAATAATATTTGTCTCAAATTGTCCACATGGTATCAGATCTAATGAAGAAGAAGAAGAAGCCAAAGAGGATGAAGAAGAGAAAGAAGAACAAGAATAATCAGAGTTCTTCTCAAAATCCATTCTGTTGATTGGTGTTGTTAATTCTTGGATCTGTTAAGTGTCGTCGACTACCAAGCAAGTCGACCCCTTCTTAGCATCGTTGACGCCGTCAAAGTTCTCTGTCTGTATCGTCACAAGTCATTCTGTCCCTGTCAGTATCGTCAACTACCAACATAGTCGACCTCTTCACTGTTCGTCAACCGTCTGTACGTCGACCTCTACACAACTCGCCATTCGTACGTGTTCGATCCTTCAGTACGTGGTTTTTTATTTGTACGTGTTCGTCACAAGTCAGTCCCGCATCAAGTTCTGATCTCTTCATGTTCTCAAAATTTCTCTCTACCACCAATCCAAGATACGCATTGAAAAGCTTGAATCCAATCATGCGATCCACCATCATCGCACCTAATGTCCGTCGGTCTCCTCACGTACAGGAAATTTAATTGGAGACGGAGAAAGGCTTATTCTCTCCGAAGAAAATAATCATAGTCTCTTCCACAATTGGCATTGTCAAGTTCGACTGTCATTCCAAGTCGACCATTTAGGTTGCTCTTCCTAAAACAACGCAATCCTCAGTTCTACTAAGCATCATTGACCACCAATTGGGTCGGCCTCTTCGCAGTTTATCGTCGGTACCTGTTCGACTACTCGTCCGCAACTGTCACATGTCAGTTCATCGTCCAAGATTCTGATTGTCTCACATTCTCAAAATTTCTCATGAGATCCAATTTCTCGGCAAAGTATCACCAGCTTCAAATTATCACCACATTATTGTCAATTTCTCGTTAGACTCATATTTGGCGTTTTTTAAGTCCTTCCAAGTGGTAATTTTACTTGTGCTCCAAGTGATATCTCTCTCATTAAGCCAGGATGAACTTTGGCTCCTTCAATGCTTTAAATACCTCACGGACAAATGCCTCTACGATTGAGGATGGAGCTTCAGGCTCCTCATTTTTTCCTCCCGCATCTTTAAACGAGCCACAACATCTCTCTATCACTACTCATCGTTTTAATGGGAACAATTATCTCCAATGGTCCCAAGGCGTTCTTATGTATGTTGGCAAAGGAAAGGAGGATTACCTCAATGGTTCAGCTGCTAACCAAATACAAAATCTGGCATGCAAAATCAAATATGGTCAAGTTGACTCATAAATTCCATGACTCCAGATATTGGCCAAAACTACCTCTTATTTCCAACTACTGCAGGAGTATGGGCGACTACAACAGGAGTATGGGGAGATGTTAAAAGCTGCTATTTTGCCAGAGAAAATACTGCTACTATTTTACAAATCAATGGGCTTATTCATGAATTGCAACAAGTTGATATGGATATTGCTAAACTTTAATATGTTCATCATGTATTAGCAGCAACTTGATCTCTTTGACTTTCATGAGTGGAAGTGCACTAAGGATGCAGCAACCTATCACAAAATATTGGAGAAATGTCGTGTCTACACTCTTTTCTTGGCTATCAACCCTACTTATGATGATGTAAGAGAATGTATCATGTCCGCTCGATAAATCTTTAAGTTGCGGATGTGTTGACAAAAGAATTGCTCAAACTTGCATTTGAAAGTTGGACATGATTAACATCTATGATCCAACTTGAAGGAAAGTGTGGGAATATTATGCATAATCTTGGATTAATTAAGTTTGATATTTAATATATCTTAGGATTAGATATGTATATATTATATTTTAGGATATTATATCTTTTATTTTGATTTGATTAGATTAAATTAGATTCTAGGATTAGTTAAATAATATTTTTCTTTCAAATTGTCCTCACTTTGGAATGACTAAAATGGTAAATTTTGGACACTGACCATTTTGTTGTGCAATAACTGGTAAAGATTTCTCACTGTTGAAAATTGGCTGTGATTTTCCGCTTTGCATTTGTATGAATGATGCCAGTTATTCATGTTTAAGTATGACATGATTGATTGGCACTAGCATGAATGACACCCCCAAAAAAAAAAAAAAAATGTTTTATGGAAAAATGAAGGAAAAAGAATTGTTCTCATCTGATCCCTAGTTAAAGGAAAAATTTGAAATTAATGGTGTAATTGTTTTTAAATTAGGCTTGATTTTGAACATAGATTTAGTTAAATATTCAATAATTATGGAAGCATATATTGATGCCATTTTTGTGGTCTATATTCAAGGCTCAGTCTCCTTTTAAAATCTGCAATTCATTCCTTGAATAATTTTAATACTGATATTTGGGAATTTTTTTACTCTATAGGTTCATACGTGGTCATTGGATGCAAATCAATTTATTTCTGATGAAGATGACACCAATTACAGCTGCCGTATTTCTGGTTAAGAACCCCTTGAAGACTTGTCATATCAGTTTCAATTTCTTAATATTGGGAGTTCATTTCAAATTGATTTGATAATAGTTTTTAATCATTTAGCAAGATAAATCATTATTCAAATTTTGATAAATTTCAAAACTTTTTAATAACATTAATTTTATGAGTAAATTACATAAACCTCCTTTGATATATATATATATATATATATATTTTTTTTTTTTTTCCTTTTTTCAAATTCTACACTAACCTCCTTTTAAACAAAATACAATACTTTGATCTAATTTTAATCTTTTTATTAAAATGTCCTCTTTCAATGTAACTAGTGCACGTTGAGTTTATACTATTTTTATTTCAGAATATTTTGATATAACACATGTTTGTTTAATTAAGTTAATACAGGGTAGTTCAGTAAAAATATTTAAAATTAAACTGAAGTATATATATTTTTAAATAGTTGGATGTTTATGATTTCAAAAAATAAAAAACAAGGAAAGGCCACTGAATTTACTGTAATTTTGTGGGGTTGCTTCAGTTATTTTTTTAATAATTTTGTATGCTTTTGTAGTGATAGTATATTTTTTTTGGGGGGAGACTGTTGGGATTTTCGTCAGTTAAGTTATTAGAAAGTTGTTTCTTGCAGGTGCACTTTTATTGGAAGAAATAGTTAATTCTTATGGCGATGAGGGAATTCCGGCCATCATAGATGCTGTAAAACAACAGTACACTGAATCTCAGAGCAGAAAAGCCGCTGGCAATGCCAGCTGGTGGAAAGTAAATAAGGAATTCTTGTTTGCTGCATTTTTTTCCCTTAGGTCTAGTATGTTCAATCTTCACCGCAGGATATAACTTTTCTTCAATTTTCCGGCACGTCTCAATCATCATCTTTTGATGTTTTTCTTTCTCATGTCGCTCAGTCTTTCTCTTCCTTTGTATAAGAGGTAGATCATGCATATGCATCAAACATTTCAAGAAAATTGCTTATATGTTTACATTCTTTAAATTTGTTTCAACTTTCTTAGCTTTGACAACATATAATACATGGCAGGTAAGGGAGGCTACTCTTTTTGCCTTATCATTTATTTCTGAGCAACTGTTGGAAGCAGAGGTTTGGGCTTTTTGACATTTGAGTTCTAGATTATGATGAATATTGTAACTTTAATAATTTCTTCTGTGTTTTAATTACCTGCAAATCTGTTTTTTGTTGGTGTCTAATTTTCATATTTTCTATGTTGTTAATACAGGATTCAGGTCTAGTAGCAGGTGGCTTTCAACACCTGGTTGAGCAGATAATCACTGAGGACTCTCTAATAGGTTACTCCTTAATTCTTTCTTCACCTGCCATGAGCTTCCATTCTTTAATATATGCAATTGTTTTATATTTCCTTTATTGATTTTTCTCATTTTTTTTCTTTCATATCTTGGCAGGTTCTCATGAATACCCCTTTCTTCATGCTCGAATTTTGACTTCAGTTGCTAAATTCTCCTCCATGGTAACTGTTATCTGTCTAGTTTCTTATGGTCCAATTTATTTCTTATGGTCTTCTTATTTATTTTATTCTACAGCTAAGCAGTGGTGTTCTTGAACACTTCCTTTATGCGGCAGTGAAGGCAATTACAATGGATGTGTGAGCACATTTATCCTTTATTAGCTTACATTTTTCTTATAATTGCCTTCACTTAAACTTCCTAATTTTAATAGGCCTCCTCCCATGAAAGTCGGTGCTTGCCGTGCACTTTGCCAGCTCCTTCCTGAAACAAAGAATGAAATTACCCAACCACAACTGTTGGGTTTATTTTCATCTCTCTCAGAGCTTCTTTCACAAGTACTATACAATATTATATCTTTTTATTAATATTTGGGTTTTTCTGGGGCATTTGGTAAATCATCTTGATGCTACTTTCAGGCATCAGATGAAACCCTGCACATGGTACTTGAAACTTTGCAAGCAGCAATTAAGGCAGGCAAGTTTAGATACTACTGGGCAGTAAATACCAAAAAAAATTGTTTCTCTTGGTTTATGCATGTTTTCTGGTCGGCTACTGCTTTTGCATTGATGCCTATATTTTTGCTCATTATAGGTCATGAATCATCAACGTTTGTGGAGCCCATTATTTCTCCTGTTATCCTTAATGTATGGGCATTGCACATTTCAGATCCTTTTATTAGCAGTGATGCACTTGAGGTTCTTGAGGTAATTGTTTTGAACATATTTTTATAGATGCTATTATTTTGCCGTGTTTGCTTATTGATGTTGGCATGTTATATTAGTTATTTCCTACGACTCATTTATGCTCCATACATGCCGTATCTTCCAGGTTCATATTTACAGACCATGGCAACATCTTTCACCATGATTATAGATGTCTTTGATATTCATCTAACTTTTATTATTTTCCCCAGGCCATCAAAAGTATGCCTGGATGTTTACATCCACTGGTTTCCAGAATTTTGCCATATGTTGGACCAATTTTAAGTAAAGTATGATGGACTAAAACTGTTCTAATGTTAGCATAAAGTACGATACCTAAGTATTGCTTTTTGATGGACCTTTTTTCCTCTTATCAGCCACAAGAGCAGGCTGATGGGTTGGTAGCTGGGTCATTGGATCTAGTAGCAATGCTTCTAAAGGCAAGTATAATTTCTTTAAAGTATAATTTTTCTTGACCTTTGTCAATCTATCAGCTCTAACCTATAAGCAGTGTGCTATAACCTATGATTTGCTGATTTGTGGTTTCTCGTAGCATTTTACAGAATGCCCCTGTTGATGTAGCAAAAGCAATATATGATGTTTGTTTTGATGCCACAATCAGAATAGTCCTTCAAAGCGATGATCATAGTGAAATTCAGGTCATGCAGTTTTCTATGTATATCTGAAGACTTGAGTTATAATATGGCTATGGTTGTTTGAAATTAATATATCATCTGATTGGTGTACTCTGCAACGTAGAATTAATTTTCATCCATTAACTCAACTCAACTCAACATTTAACAGAATGCCACAGAATGTTTAGCTGCTTTTATATCTGAGGGAAGACAAGAAGTTCTTGCTTGGGGATCTAATTCTGAATCAACTATGAGAAGTTTACTTGAAATAGCTTCAAGGTAGTTAGCAATTTTACATTGCTTCGTAAATATCATCATACTGCAAGTGTCCTTTTTGAAATAGTATGGTATCTGTCTAGTCAATACTGATGGGAAGAAAAAAAAAATCCTGTGGGGAATCAGATTCCTGTTGTATTTTTCACATATAACCTTCCATATCATGGCCCCTACATATATGCATCCTAGTAGAACTTAAATGGACATATGCTGTCATTAGTTAAAGAAAGGTTTACTGATGTAAGGAATCAAAATGAAATAAGGCATTATCTTCCTAGTGGTCTTCACTTAGATTCTCAGTCTTTGCAAATGGGCTTTTTGCTTTGTCTTTTCTTCTACTGTCCATTGATTTGAAAATAAGAACTATTCTCTTTGTAGGATCTTGATGTTCTCAAATGCTGTGTTTCTTGGAATTTGATGCAGGCTTCTAGACCCAAATTTGGAAAGTTCTGGATCTCTTTTTGTTGGGAGTTACATTCTTCAACTAATATTACATTTGCCATCACAAATGGCAGTACATATACGTGACCTGGTTGCTGCTGTTGTCAGACGTATGCAATCTGCTCAAATTGCTGCCTTGAGAAGTTCATTGCTGGTTGTTTTTGCCAGATTGGTAATGTAACATTAATTTCAGATTATTATAGATTTCTGATACTATGTGGAGAAAATGGGTAGTCCTATTTCTTCTTTCAAATGATAATTAGAGAGAATTATCTATACAGACCACTAGACCAGTCTACTATAACAATAACAACAATGAATAGTACAATGCCATTGGGCTGCAAAAATCGTACAATGCCATTGTACTTTATCAACAACCAAATCCTTAGATAGATTGTTAACCAAAAAGTCTCGTTCAATGACTTCATTAAGCATTCTCTTTGGTCTTCGTCCAACGTAAATGGAAAAATATCTTCATACAATTATGCCTACCCAACAGTTGACTCCTAGAATAATGCTATAATTATATGATTGTCTATCCTTGTACATTGTACTGATTATAAATCTTCCTGAATCCTGAACAATCGCCCCTTGATCTTGTGATACTAATAGCTGACATTTATGCGTAGTGTTTTTTTTTTTTTTTTTTTTTTTTTTTTTTTTTTTTTTTTTTTCCATTTATGCTTTAGTATTTTCCCTCATCATTCAATCTTGTTGGACTTTACTTTGCGGATGAAAACTTTTGACATTATAGGCCCTGTCTTTATATTCTGAAAGGGGTTTTTCACTGTTGATATTCTCTGTATTCAATTAGTGGCCAAGAAATTGGGAAAAGAACTTAGATGGCCACTGCAATGAGACTAGAAAACTCTTTCAAGCTAAAGCTTGTTTAGCCTTTTCTGTCTTGGGAGGTCCTCCGTTTATTTATTGCTGTCTTCTTTCTAATAATTTTTTTTCTAAGAAAAATAAAAAGATTCAAGAGTCCAAGCTGACTGATACGTATTGTTTTGTATCGTCCTCATATTTTCCTTTTCGGTTTTATAATGGTGAAGAGAAAAATTGGACTTGTATTAATTTTCACACACACTACATCGACAGATTACACCTATATATATATACACACTCAAATAGTTATGGCCTCTCATACATCCCTTACTCTGTCCAGCCTCTATACAACTAGCCTCTATAGGGTCCCTTTCTAGATTCTAGTTCCAGCCTCTATAAAACCAGCCTTTATACGTCCCTTTCTAGATTCTACACTCCCCCTCAAGTTGGACTATAGATGTCAATCAAGTTCAACTTGCCAATCAAGTACTGAAATCCATCTTTGGGTAGACCTTTAGTGAGGATATTAGCGGTCTGTTCCTTGGAAGGGATGTACCTTAAATCAACAATACCTTCATCAATTTTTTCTCTTATAAAATGTCTGTCTATCTCAACATGTTTGGTTCTATCATGTTGAACTGGATTATGAGCAATGTTGATTGCAGCCATATTGTCACAATAGACTTTGATCGGCAAATTTATGCACTTTCTCAAATCTTCAAGGGTTCGCTTGATCCATATGCCTTCACGATTCCCAATGCTACGGCTCGTATTCGGCTTCAAAGCTTTCGCTTCTTGCAACTACACTTTGCTTTTTACTTCTCCATGTGACCAAGTTACCCCACACATAAGTACAGTATCCAGATGTGGATTTCCTATCATCTTGATCACCTGCCCAATCTGCATCAGTAAATAACTCCACATTCCTTTTATCAGTTTTCTTGAATAGCAGGCCACGTCCTGGAGATCCCTTCAAATAACGAAGAATCCTGTAAACTTCATTTAAGTGCTTTTGTTTCGGATCGTGAGAATGCCGGGCCGACCATACCGATCGCAAATGCAATATCTCGGGTCTAGTATGAGACAGATATATCAATTTCCCTACCAGTCGTTGGTAGTTTTCTATATCCACAGATTTACCGGGATCTGCTTCATTGTCAATTTTGTCAATTTGTATAGGTGTGTCACTTGGTCTACAGCCTTTTTCCCTTGTGGTAAATCTACTACATCCCATGTTTTATTTCGCTTGAGGGCTTCCATTTCTTCCAAGACAGCTTGCCGCCATTCAGGTGTAGCCATGGCTTCATCAATTGTACTTGGTACCCTGATGTCGTCAAGATGAGAGACAAATGCCCTATATTTAGATGAAAGAGCCTTGTAGGAAACAAATTTTTCAATAGGATGTCGAGTACATGATCTGGGATTTTTCCTTACTGCAATGGGAAGATCCAGATCAGAATTCTCAATTTCCATTGTTTCTCTTGGAACTACCTCCGATTCTGACTCCTGGTGAGTACTAAGAACTTGTGGTTCAATATCCTTCTTGGTCTTCGTATGTAGATATTACCCCACTTGCTTGTGTCTCCCCCTGGAACTGGCACATTATCAGGGTTGTCAGGAGTGTTATCAGGGTTTTCAAGGGTCTCAGTGGAATTTGGAGTGGAACTAGGGGTCTCAGTGGAATTTGGAGTGGAACTAGGAGTATAAACTGTGTAGTCACCTTCATGTGTCTCTTTAGTCTGGAATTCACTATCACTCTCCCCCTGAATTGCAGACGGGGAGTAATAGGGAATAATTTCATGGAAGGTAACATCACAAGTTACAAAGAGACGTTTGGAGATCGGGTCATAACATTTGTAACCCTTTTGATGGTGAGAGTAGCCAAGGAAGATACACCTGAGGGCTCTAGGATCAAGTTTGTTTGAATGATGAAGATGGACATATGATGTACATCCAAACACCCTGAGTGGTAGAGTATTTTCAAGGTATGGAAGATTAAAGTATGTATGTAGAAGTTGGAGTGGAGTTTTGTAAGACAAGGGTCTACTAGGCATTCGGTTAATGAGAAAGGTTGCGGTGAGGACAGCATCATCCCAATGAAATTTAGGAACATTGCTATTGAACATAATTGCTCTAGCAGTTTCTAGGATATGACGATTTTTTCGTTCAGCAATGTCATTCTGTTGGGGTGTATTGGGACAAGTACTTTTGTGAACAATACCATGGTCTCTTAGGTAGGTGGATAAGGTCTGATTGAAGTATTCAGTTCCATTATTAGTGTGTAGTATTTGAATTTGGGTGGAACTGGTACGAATCATATTGTGGAAAGTAAGGAAGGTTTGATACACTTCTGTTTTATCCTTCAACAGATAAACCCAACTGACACGAGTATGGTCATCGATAAATGTGATGAACCACTTGGATTGTGACCTGTTTGGTGTACGTGAAGGTCCTCATAAGTCACTGTGAATCGTGGAAAAAGGGTGAGATGGTTGGTATGAATTTTTTGGAAAAGAAGTACGATGATGTTTAGCCTTTTCACATGAATCACAATGAAACAAAGATGCATTTTTATTGGAAACAAGAGAAGGAAACATTTGACACATGTAACGGAAATTTGGATGTCCTAAACGTTTGTGCCATAATTCCACTTCACCAGTTCTAAGGAGAGACACTTGATTGCAAGATGAGACCCGACGACTTTCACTTTCATCTAGATAATAGAGACCATTAAGTTCTTTAGCACTTCCAATCGTCGTCCTCGTCAGCAGATCCTGAAAAACACAATGAGTAGCAAAGAAGTTAGCTTGACACCTTTCTTCCTTAGCTAATTGGCTTGCGAGAGTAGATTACATTTCAACTTTGGAACATGCAAAACAGAATGAACAGTAAGTGTAGCAGAGATTTTGACAGTGCCAATTCCAGTGACAACTGATTCCGAGTCATCAGCAATTCGCACAGTCATTCCCTTGGTGAGAGGCGTATAGGATGAGAAGAGAGTTCGATTGTCGGTCATGTGATTTGAGGCACCGGAGTCAATAATCCGACAATTTCCTGTACACGAACTTTTTATTACAGCTAAGGCTTGAAAAAAGTTACCTCTTCTCACTACTGAAGCAGTAGGTTGTTTAGTATTCTGAAGTGTAGTGAGCATCTCCATAATCTTGCTCAGCTGATCATTTTGGGAGGATCCATTAACTTTGGAAACATCAGCCGTATAGCCTTTTCCTTTCCATTTCCGTGGTTTCCAATCTGCAGGTTTACCATGGAGATCCCAACAAGTATCCTTTGTGTGCCCATTTTTCTTACAATGATCACAAAATGATCGCCCTTTAGAGCCTTTTGCGTCACTAGATCGAGCTGCAAGAGCTGAAACCTCAGGAGGCATGGGAGTAATAGCAGCGGAATGATTCTGGAGCATTGACTTACGCCTATCCTCTTCAGCACGCAAACTAGAGTAAACTTCGCGCACAGAGGGCAAGGGCTGTTGACTAAGAATGCGAGCACGAACATCATCGTAGATCACATTAAGACTAGCCAACAATTCATATACTCTCTCTTCCTTCTTTTTCTTTGTGATCTTCAGAGGCGTCAGCCTTGCAATGATGGGTTCTATTCTTGAGGGCATCGAGTTCCTACCATAATGCTGATTTTTCAAGATAATAATTATCAAGGGACATTTGTTCCTGCTTCAACTGCCACAGTTTTTTCTTCACGTCGAATATCCGAGACTTGTTCCCAATAGTCTTGTATGTCTCACGAAGAGCTTCCCGCATTTCCCGAGCCGACGGGAGGTACATGAAACTCTTCTTAAGTGAGGGTGACATTGCATTGATCAACCAAGAAGATACTAACGCATTCTCAGATTTCCATTTTCGAAACCCCTTGGATTCCGATTGTGGAGGCTTTACTGCTTCGCCAGTGATATATTCCAATTTATCTCTTCCATCAAGAGCCAAGATCATGGATTGAGACCATTCCCTATAATTGTCACCGGTAAGTTTTTCAGAGACAATAAGAGTGGTAGAGGCATCATTAGAATCAGATCGTGGCATAGATGAAGAGGCGTCGGAGGTAGTGGACATTTTTTTTTTTTTTGATAGTGGACTTTTTTTGTGTGTGTGTGTGTGTGTAACACTAACACCAAATAAGCTCACAGAACAGTTTCAGTTTCGACTCACAGCGGACGCACTTTGGTTTTTTAACCAAAGAAATATTACTTTGTTTTGAAGACTCTTCCTTCTTCGTCGAACCGGGCTTTTACAAAAACTACAGCGTCTTTCTTCTCCCGGGTCGTCTCTGGTCCGATCTAGAGTAGCAGCGGTGGCGGCGTCTCTGGTTCGATCGGGAGCAGCAGCGGCGGTGGCGTTTCTGGTCAGATTGCGAACGACGGCGGCTTCTTCTTGGGCCGAGTCTGAGCAATCTTCGCTTCTTGCTCTGGTTTCCGGCGCTGTGTTGGCTCTGCTCAGGTTCGGTCCGAAGTAGATGATAAACTAGGAACTGTTGCCGGTGCTGTTAGTAATGGTAAGGTAGGGAAGATAAAAATAGACCTGATCTCTTCCCTCTTTTCTGACAGCGGCGACAGTTTCTGGTGATGGTGTGTAAAGTCCGACTAATCTCTTCTTTGCTCTGATACCCCGAAGAGAAAAATTGGACTTGTATTAATTTTCACACACACTACATCGACAGATTACACCTATATATATATATACACACTCAAATAGTTATGGCCTCTCATACATCCCTTACTCTGTCCAGCCTCTATACAACCAGCCTCTATAGGGTCCCTTTCTAGATTCTAGTTCCAGCCTCTATAGGGTCCCTTTCTAGATTCTAGTTCCAGCCTCTATACAACCAGCCTCTATACGTCCCTTTCTAGATTCTACAAATGGTTTAGTTTCCCTTTGTACAGTTAATGTTGTAACTCAAATTCTGTATAGTTGGCATAGTCAAAAGTAGTTTCTAGGATGCCTTGTCTTGCTACCCTTATTATTTTGGCTTAACTATTGTTTTGGTCACTTTATTTGTTATTTGTTTCTATTTGGTCTCTCAACTTTCAATTTGTAACATGTTTGTCCTTTTTTGTTATGTCAAGGACTATTTTGGAACATTATAAAAAGCAAGGGATCACTTTGAAACGCTAGAAAGAAATTAAGGGACCATTTTGAAACACAATAATTGTCAGGGTTGATGATATGCTTATTGAACAAGAATTGAGAAATAGAGTAGAAGAGACACAAGAAAGGGATTAGAAGAGAAGAAGAGAGCTAACTATGACTCTCTCACAATGTATTCACACTCATAGCAAAACTGATCTCATTGTACAATAGGAGGATGGGCTATTTATAACATAATAGCCTCCCTCAAATCCTAACTAACCTAGTTTACAATTATTGACTAATTACCCTTCTACTTATCTAGTTTAGACTTAGGTCCCTAGGTTCATGTTACACTTAGCTCCCTAAATACTGATTACTCTATTTATATATCAGTTGACTATGATACAAATTGAAAATGAAGGGACCAAATGAAACAAATCAATAAGTTTAGGGGACCAACATGACAGTGAATTCTTTTCCTCCATAACTAATTGTTTGGCAAAAAATCTGTCCACTCTGTAGCTCTTGTGATAGAATTTTAAAACATTCCTTCATAACTGCAGGTTCATATGAGTGCTCCTAATGTTGGACAATTTATTGATTTGCTGATCTCTATTCCTGCTGAAGGTCATGATAATTCGTTTGCGTATGTAATGTCAGAATGGACTAAGCAACAAGGTGAGCATCTTTCAGCTGTCTTTTTGCAACATGATTGGTGTGTTGCAAATCAAGAACCTGTTACTGCATGGAATTTCTTTAAGAGCATGGATTGCAATGTCTCTGATTCTTGGGAATAGCTTGGGGGTTCCCCTATGTGCATGGTTGAAACGGTTATTGGAATTTACCAAACTGTTCAGGAGAATCCCCTTCAATTTTTTACTAGAATTTCTCATTTTTTAAATAAATTTTTTGACATAATTTTTTATTTCACTTGAAGAAACTCTTGATCTTCTCATGAAAATAGTTAGGAAATTGAGATTATAATCTTGTGGTTGTAGAGCAATTGTTTTTGGGCTTTTATTTCTGATTTTTATCTATGCTATTACTGGCCAAAAAAACCTATGCTATTAGTCTATTACATTTACATGTCTAAATTAAAATATCTATTCAATCACTTTCTTCTTTCTCGAGATGTATTCCTTACTTTCAGTAGGAAGTATTTACAGAGGAGAAATATTGTTAAAATTGCTATCATAATATTTAGAGGGTGAGCCTTGGTGTAGTGGTAAGGTTGTTGCCATGTGACTTGGAGGTAATGAGTTCAAATCCTAGAAACAGCCTCTCCCCTTGCATGACATCTATACTCAGACCCTACTTGGTAGGAGTCTTATGCATTGGGCCGCCCTTTTTTTTTTTTTTTTTTTTTTTTTTTTTTTTTTTTTTTTTCCTTTTTTGCTCTCATAATATTTACTCCTTAGGTCTCATGACTAAACAGATAGTCCAAACTTTTGTCTAGATACCAGGCTCATGTTAAAATTGATTGAGAAGTATATTGTGTGTACTCGTTCTATCATGCATTGATTGTTGCATCTGGAGCTAAGAGAAGGCTATTAATTTCCCCTTGTTGGTCTTCTGCCTCTCATAGCAAGCTTTCTTTCATTCTTGTGCTGTGTATCTATTCTGAAAACTATTATTCAAATAACTTCAACTATTTGTGGTGGATCTGCCGTTATACATGTTTATATAGCTTTTGGCCTTCTTCTATGTTATTGCTTGAAGGTATTTTATCCTCCAACAAGAGGTCCCCCCCCCCCCCCTCTAATGGAATTTCTTATTTATTTAAGAATAATAAAACTCTAATCCTTAGCCATACATAATTGAGACCAATTAAATTCTCCGAATGCTATCTGAGTGCAGGTGAGATACAGGGAGCTTATCAAATAAAAGTTACTACAAGTGCTCTAGCCTTGTTGCTGAGCAGCTCGCACACAGAACTGGCAAAATTAAGTGTCCCAGGCCATCTGATTAAGGTTTTCTATGTGGTATTATGTGATCCTTTAGTCATTTGTGATTTAAACTGTGCATGCTCATTCTGGAATTTTTCTTGTGAAGTCCGGTGAGGGAATAACCACAAGGTCAAAAGCAAAATCAGCTCCAGATCAGTGGATAATGTTGCCACTTCCTACAAAGGTATTCCGTATCATTATCATTATCTTAATATGGTAGATAGAAAGTGACAAAATGAATAGCCTAGAGTTAATGTATCTCCTCTGGCTCTTATCTTTATATAGTAATAAATTAGGTTTACAAGTGAATCTTAGCCATCCATGTGGCATATACAAATATATGACACCTAGCATATCTACAATGAATATTTACAGAGTATTAATTAACTATTTACTCTAACATTCCCCCTCAAACGAGAGGGTATGGGACACACACCGAGTTTGTTCCTGAAATAAGCAAATGGAGAGTAAGATAAAGCTTTAGTGAAACAATCAGCTATTTGAGAAGATGAAGGCACATATTTGACTTCAATAGACCCAGATAAACCTTGATCTCTGATGAAATGAGCATCTATCTCAATATGTTTGCTTCTAGCATGATGTACGGGGTTTGATGCAAGAGCTCGAGCACTCAAATTATCACACCATATTATTGAGGGTTGTCGAGTGAAAACACCAATTTCTGTCATTAGAGATTTAAGCCATTTAAGCTCAGCTGCCCCATCAGATAGAGATCGATATTCAGATTCTGAACTTGATCTGGAGACAACCTTTTGTTTCTTAGAACACCAAGAAACTAATGTACCTCCCAAATAGGCACAATATCTGATATATAAAGATAATAAGCAGCATTTAGGGGCCTAAGTGTAATATAAACCTAGGGAACTATTTGTAAACTAGATAGTAAGTAAGGTAATTAGTCAATAATGGTAAACTAGGATTAGTTAGACTTGGAGGGGCTATAGTATTATAAATAGCCCATCCTCCTATTGTACATGGAGCCATTGATATCAGTTTTGCTATGTCTATGAATAAAGACTTGAGAGAGCCATAGCAGCTCTCTCCTTCATCTTCTCTTCTAATCCCTTTCTTGTGTGTCTTCTCTATCTCTAATCCCCATTCTGGTTCTATAAACATACAATATTGTATCAGTGGTATCAGAGCCAGTCATCCTCGGCTCCCCCACTGTGTCTCTTGTTGTAGATTCTGTTCTCATCACCTTCTGGTCTGATTATGAAGAAACGAAGAAAAAGAAAGTTTTTTTGTTCTGATCTTTTCTATTCTGTTTTGAGAAAAGAAAGAAAAAGAAAGAGTAATTCTGTTCTGTTCTGAGAAACAAAAGAAAAAAGAAAAAGAAAAATAGTTCTGGTTGATTCTTGGCATCCAAGTTCTACACTCAACCAGTATCTGCGTTTCACCATTCTGTCAGTTGGCTCTGGCTTTCTGTCGTTGTCCTGCATTCAGGCTGGCTCAAGGGAAATTCAGGTCCTTTTTTCTAATTGTCGCCATCTGCCCTGCTTCAGTTTTCTGGGTTCAGAAGCATTTGGGCAACAAGAACTCATCAAGAATTTATCAAGAAACCTTCAAGAACTTGTTCTTGAGTTTCTGGTTCTCCTCCTCTTCTGTTTCTTCATTTTTGGTTTTGTTTCTTGATTCTGGTTTTGTCATCATCAACCACATGTTTTTCCTCTTCTATTCTTTGCTGCATGGTTGAAAGTTGAAACAAGGCTTCAAGAAAGGTCAAGAATGGCAGAAGAAAGGTTTCAAGCTATTGAGCAACAATTACGATGGATAGGTGCCCTCTTCGAACAAAACCTACCCATATTGAAGCAGCAGGTAGCAGCCTTGCGTGTTGACTTCCGGGCCTTGCGTGCCAACTTAGAAGCCTCTGATCTTGAAGAAGAAAACAGGAAACCCATCACGACGTTGTCGACAGAAGGAGAAGGTTTTAAATCCTCTGTTCTTGAAGAAAGAAACAGAAAGCGAATTCTTTGCTCGAATCATGGAACATGCGACAGAGGAAACCAGAAACGCAAGGTTGCCATCGAGTCCTCTTCCTTCTTCTCTGGAAGTGATGGTTCAGGAGACCTTGTCACAGGTCGCCGCTGTGTCGTCGTCACTGTCCTTGCAAGTCGAGAGAGATAGTTGTGATTTAGCGGCAAAGTCAAATGCAGGAGAAGTTGTGTGGCAATTGCCAATAATTTCAGAACCAAAGTCCCTTGGCTTAACTTCCACGGGAATGAATAAAATAGAGTTTGAAAAGTCAAACCTCCAGCTGTCCTCTATTTGCTCCCAGGATCAGAAGTTTTTTGAAGGGGTACAGCTGGCTGACAATTTCTCTCAGTGGCAGGGATACTTTGATGACCCACTGGATTTTCTAATTCCAGATGAGTATATGGGCTTTAACTTTCACAAAAATGGCCCAATTTCATTGCAGCATTGGATGAATTCAGCCAAGCCTGTATTCATGTATATTCATTGGTCTTTTCATGTTAAACTCTCTGGTACAAGAACTCTTCTGCAGCTATGGTTCAAGGGAAGGTTGATTGTAATGCTCTATGGAAGGTTTTGCTCTCTAGGAGGGAAAGATAAGAAAATGCCTAAAGGGTGAAGTGTGCAGTGGAATTAAACACAATATGAAGGAAAAAGCCTCTGCGTTCTAGATTCCAAGTCAAAGAACTTTCAGTAGCTAGCAACAGTTTTCATAAGTATCATGGCTCAGTTTTTGTAAATCTTTGAAATTGACTTTTGTTGTTCAGCATCCTTGAGGGCAAGGATGTTTTTGGGAAGGGGGTATTGATATATAAAGATAATAAGCAGCATTTAGGGGCCTAAGTGTAATATAAACCTAGGGACCTATTTGTCAACTAGATAGTAAGTAAGGTAATTAGTCAATAATGGTAAACTAGGATTAGTTAGACTTGGAGGGGCTATAGTATTATAAATAGCCCATCCTCCTATTGTACATGGAGCCATTGAGATCAGTTTTGCTATGTCTATGAATAAAGACTTGAGAGAGCCATAGCAGCTCTCTCCTTCATCTTCTCTTCTAATCCCTTTCTTGTGTGTCTTCTCTATCTCTAATCCCCATTCTGGTTCTATAAACATACAATATTGTATCAATATCCACCCATGGACTTTCTATCATCAATGTCTGTAGCCCAATCAGCTAAGCGGAAAGATCTTACTGGTTTGATGTGTAAACCATATTGGAAAGTGCCTTTTAGGTATCTTAGAATCCTTTTGACCCCTTGAAAGTGAACATCTGTTGGCTTAGCAAGAAACTGACTAAGTTTGTTAACAAAGTATGCTATGTCCGGTCTAGAGGTGGTCAAATATTGTAGTGATCCAATGGCTCTCCGATATACAGATGGATCTGTCATCAACTTCCCATCTTCAGATGAGAATTGTCTACCAGTAACCATAGGTGTCGGTACAAGAGCACAATCATACATGTTAAACCTCTTCAACAAGTCTAAGATGTATTTGGCTTGATTGACATAAAAACCATAACAATCTCTATGAATTTCTAATCCCAAAAAATAGTAAATGGGACCTAAATCCTTAAGAGAAAAGACTTTGTTCAACCTGGTAATGAATTTCTGGACAAAGATCAAATTATTCCCAGTAATAAGAATGTCATCAACATAGATGAGAATGAATACCAAGAGTCTGTCGGTACTGCAAGCATTCTGGAACCCCCAACTGACCAGTACATGTCGAAGCTGTTCAAACCATGCTCGTGGAGCCTGTTTGAGCCCATATATTGCCTTGGTAAGTTTGCAAATGTGATCTGGTTTTGTAGAATCTCTGAATCCAGGTGGTTGGTTCATGAATACCTCTTCCTTTAAATACCCATTTAAGAAGGCATTATAGACATCTAATTGACGTATTGTCCATCGATAAGTAACAGCAAGTGTGAAAATAAGGCGAATAGTAGTTGGTTTTACAACCAAGTCTCACCATAGTCAATACCTGCTGATTGTTGAAATCCTTTAGCAACTAAACAGGTTTTGTGCTTAAGGATGGATCCATCAGCTTTAAACTTGGTTTTAAAGACCCATTTACAATCAACAAGTTTCTGCCCCTTATAAGGGACCAACACCCAGCTGTGATTATGACAGAGTGCTTCATACTCAATAGTCATTGCATTCAGCCAGTGAGAGGAGGCAAAAACTTCAGTAAGATTATGTGGTTCAGCTGCTTGAGAGAGAAGACGAGATGTCTCAGTTTCACAAAGCCCAACAAAAGGATATCTGGGTTTAATAATTCCAGTTTTGGCTCGTGTAAGCATGTGGTGTTGATTGGTAGGAGAAAGGCGGTGAGGAGGTTGGAAATCAGAGGATACAGAGGTTGAGGTAAGAGAGGGCTGAGGAATCGAAGAAAGCGAAGACGTAATGGAGGTCGTAATGGGATGAGGTGATATATTAGGTGTATTAAATGGATTTTGGGTTGAGATGGAATGTTGGGAGGCAGATTGAGGCAAGAAAGAAGGATTGGACCGAGAAGAAGTGGATGGAATAATTGAAGTAGTAGTGGGACGTGGTGAATTAAGAGGAGTTGGGCTTACCTTGTGATTGGGCTATTGGTGAGAGATGTGGGCCTTGAGATGAATGAGAGATGTGAGGCTCCTCATGAGAGTCACGTGGTGGATTAAAAGGTGATGTGGGTTGAGCTGGAGATTGACTTATAGAAGAAGGTTGTGGGCCTTGAGATGACTGGTAATTGTTAGGCTCTCCATGTAACGGTGCAGCAATTGTAAAGGAACCAAAAGACTCCTGTGATGGGCTTTCTTCCTTGGTCATAAAGCCTGTATGAAAGGGAAAAACAACTGGGTCAAATATTACATGTCTTGAAATGTAAATACGTCCAGTTGGGCTTAGACATCTTAAACCCTTTTGATTTAGAGCGGGACCAAGATAAACGCATTTTTGACTATGATATTCCAACTTGTGTGAATTGTAGGGATTCAAACAAGGATAACAAGTGCAACCAAAAGGCCTTAAAGATGAATAATCAAGTTCCTTTTTGTGCAAACATGCCAAAGGAGATTTTCCTTGTAAAGTTGGAGTTGGAAGACGATTAATTAAATAAACCGCCGTTTGAAAAGCTTCGGTCCAATAAGTAAGAGGGACTTTAGCATGAGCTAAAAGTGTCAAACCCATTTCAGCTATATGTCTATGTTTCCGCTCTGCTCTACCATTCTGAGAAGAGGTGTAGGGACATGTGAATCTCATAAGAATTCCAGAATTTGCAGCAATAGGAATGAGAGGTTTATACTCTGTACCATTATCACACTGAATTGACTTAATCTTTCTTTGAAACTGGGTCTCAACCATTTTGTGAAAATGTTTGAAAGCTGAAATTGTTTCCCCTTTATGTTTGAGAGGATACAACCAAGTATATCGACTAAAGTCATCAATAAAATGAATATAATAACGATGTCCATGAATAGACTGTATAGGTGATGGACCCCATAGATCAGTGTGAACCAAATCAAATGGTGAAGAAGCATGAGACAAAGATTTTGAAAAGGGTAATTTCCTTGATTTACCATACTGACAAGCTTCACAAACAAAATCACTAATGCAAATTTTGACATTACAATCATTCAAAACTTGCTATAAAACTTTAGAACTAGGATGGCCAAGCTTATTGTGCCAATAAAAGTGCATCTGAGGTCGGTGGTGTTACTGCAAAATGTGCCTGAGCCTCTGAATCAATTCTGCTCATGGGATATAGCCCTTGGCTTGGAGTGCTTTTCATCAGTAGAGACCCTGTTGCCTTGTCCTTCACAACACAGCCCTCATTAGTAAAAATGACTGCAACAGGATTATCTGAAACCAGCTTGTTCACACTTAAAAGGTTTTTAGCAACATGAGGAACCACTAGAATATCATTTAGTTGAAGTTTAGAATCAGGACAGGCAATAGTTGCAGAACCTATACCATGAATTTGAGCAGTGGATCCAGTGCAAGTAAATAAACGAGAATGAGGCTTACCCACTGGAGTTACAGAATCAAGATGTGATGAATGAGCGGTGACATGATGATTAGCCCCACTATCCATGAACCAGTCAGGATTAGCTATAGCCTCAGAATCAACATAATAATCCTGAGGTTGTGAATGAGAGGGAGGACGAAACGTTCTATCAAACCTCTTATAACAATTGGAGACACGATGTCTGGGTTTCTCACAAAGATCACAAAAGGGCCTACCAGTGTTATTGCCACTAGAACAACCACGAGGGCGTGTGCGACCACCTCTGCCACCCCTCCATTGACCATAGCCAGAGGAACGTTCAGGGTCAAAAGAACGCTCAGAGTTTTTAACAGCAAAGTTGGCACTCGGTTGGATAGAAAGAGAAGAGAAATGATTTAGTTGTTCCAACCTGGATTCAAACGCAAGTAGAGAAGACTGAGCATCCACCCAACTCAAACCCACCTGATCAATGAACTTGACAACGATGGGATTGTAATCCCCATCTAGCCCATTAAGAGTATGAAGAATAAGTTCATCAATGGAAAGGGAAGCTCCAGCCAAGGCAAGATGATCAGCAAGACTCTTCATACGTGTCAAATAGTCGGCCATAGAAAGACCATGCTTCCTGGTATTGTGAAGCTCCGACCGGTATATCATGATCCGGGACTTAGAAAACGCTGAAGTAAGAGCTCGAGCCTTAGCCCAGAGCTCATAGGCGGTGCGGCAGTGCAACAGCTGAGTGGCAACATCTTGACTCATGGTATTGCGAAGCCATCCGACGAGCATGCGGTCAACGGAAAACCAGTCCTCAAACGCTGGATTAGAGACTGCCTCGGTCGAATTTGGGAGGACAGTAGTGATCGGAGGAACAGGGGCCGCAGGGTCGAGATGCATCTGGAGCCGATTTCCCTCAATAAGGGGCAGCACGACGGACGACCAGACCAGATAGTTGGATCGATCCAGCTTGATCGAAGAAACCTGGCTGGAGGATGAGAAGAGAGCGTAGGTCTTCGGTGTAGCAGAGGCTAACGGCGTAGTCGAAGATACACCAGAGGAGAGAGACGCAGACGAGGCCATCGAAGGAGAAAAAAAAGGGAAAAAGGTGAAAACCTAAAAATAACCTAGGCTCTGGTACCAAGATAGAAAGTGACAAAATGAATAGCCTAGAGTTAATGTATCTCCTCTGGCTCTTATCTTTATATAGTAATAAATTAGGGTTACAAGTGAATCTTAGCCATCCATGTGGCATATACAAATATATGACACCTAGCATATCTACAATGAATATTTACAGAGTATTAATTAACTATTTACTCTAACAATGGTAAAGATAACCATTCATCAACAGAATTATGTTAACGACTTAATGGGTATTCTCTTGGCTCTTAGTGGTTCAAGCACACCCAAATGAGGTGGAGAGTTCCCTTCCAAAAATAGTTATTGAGACGGGGGAACTAACCCATTTAAATGCCCCATAGTACTTAATGTTGGACTATCTAGTCCATACTATCTTGGTCTCTCTAAATTTTGAGTTCAGAGAACTAACATAAATACTTCATAAAGCTGCCCATACTGCCCAATGTAAGACCGGGCATTCAAGTCATCAATAGGAAGTTATTACTGAAATTTCTGTTATGTTTCGTTTATTCCATGATAACTGCTCTACATGACATTAGTCCGACTTTGATGGTTCCTTCCTACTGAAATATAGACAGTATATTTCAAAGTTATATAGGCACCAACATAGAAACATTTTAATTTGAAATATGATTTTTCTTCTAGAAGCTGTGGTTTGGTTTCAAGGCACACTTACGTCGAGAATCGGGAAATTTTCACTAAGATGTACTTTGTCTGTGCTGCCTTCGGCACCTTCGTGATCAAAGATTGTGGTCATCTTTAAAATAAAAGCATGCACCAAAATTGAATTTCTTTAGTTATAAATAAGCGAAGCCTTTCTCTGATATTGTCCAATATCTTGCAGATAGTGGCTTTACTCGCAGATACGTTAATCGAAATTCAAGAGCAAGTTTTGGCTGGTGACAATGAGGTAGTTTACTTATTGATGAGGGCCATTCATACTGGATAATGAATCTCACAATTGGAAAACTGGTTCCTTTTTCAGGATGATGGCTGGGAAGAAGTGCAAACCGGGGATGATGTAGAAAATGATCAAGAATTTATATCTTCCTTGTCTGCAGCTGCTTCAGGGAAACCCACATATGAACATCTTGAAGCAATAGCAAAAGCATTTAATGAGGTTTGTCAATTTGTCTGACCTGTGATGTTATTATATCTTATCACTTTTTCCTCTCCATTGACCATTTTCATATTGATGATCGCTAATTAAACTTGTTTGAAAATCACAAGGATCAAGAGGATCAATATGAAGACAATCTTTTAAGTATTGCTGATCCCCTTAATCAGGTCTCTTCTCTAGATTTTGTTTTGTTAATCAAATGTTACGTGGTGCATGAATTTTGATTTTTTTTCTCCACAAATTCGATTTTGTCTGACAGATAAATCTGGCAAACTACCTCACGGATTTCTTTGGTAACTTGTACCAAAGTGACAGACAATTGTTTGATAACATCTGCCAGGTTTCTATAATCAATCATCCGGAATTATTTTTGTCAAGTTCGATATTTTATGTTCTTGGTGAATGTTATTGAACATGTACATGTGATATTGCACTGCAGAGTTTGACTCAGGCTCAACGAAATGCTATCCAAACGGTACTGCGGAGATGAGTTTTAATATGTAATTAGCATTCTGCGCTCTTCCCAAGGGTGGGTTGACAAGTCAAGGAACTTAGAAAGAGTTTTTAATGTGTGTTGTTAGATTGTACTATAAAAATATAACATACAGATGCTTTCTTACTAATTAGTAGCATGTTATTCGAAGGTTTTTTTTTTCCTTTCTTTTTTCTGTTTTGGAAAAAGCATATCTGTAGATTTAGTCGGAAAACCTCATGGGAAAGACTAAAAACCTAAAGTTTTGTTTTTTTGTTTTTAGGGTTTATAGCAGGAGATGGTGTGTTTTTTTCCCTGATTGCAATCAACAAACAGATGGTTGAAAAGGCATAATTTGACAAGCTGTGTCCAGGTTCAGATTTTTTCTTCTCTTTTCCTTTCTTTTGGGAGTTTTTTTTTTTTAAAAAAATATTTTTTTAATATTTATATGTATTTGTCACCAATTGTGTGTTTATTACGTTGTCATTTATTCTTTTACCTGGGCCCTTTGGATGTGTTTTCCAAGGCGTAGATTTTGTTTGAGGTGAGCACTACTTAAATGTTTGAGCCTTTGAGATGTGTAATTTATTTTGTCTATATCCCTCGTATCAATGGTCAGTTTTCCATTGACATTGGTTATGCTCATTGCCAAGTTACCGTCCTTCTTGTCTTTATATCATAAGACCTGTTATGAAACTAAAGAAATATGAAATAAATATTAGAGAAGAAACTGGAAGCAATTCTCATTGTATTTCTTGTATCAATACACTGCTCTCCTCTCTCTATATTGTCAGACTCTCTCGCTCTTGCTCCTCTCGTCTACTTTTTCTCTTCAGACGGTGTATATTTAGGAGTTCCAATATGTTGATATCATCAACATAAACATAAATGATAGCAAATTCACTTCTAGCATGGGCATATTGGGTCATTTTGTACCCTTCTTTCAATAGACATTCCTTGAGAATATTATACCACATGTGTTGTTTTAAGCCATACAGAGACTTATTTAACTTAATTAAGTATTGTTCTCAAGAACTTGAATTGGATGCTTCTAGCATCTTGAGTCCTTCAGGGACTTTAATATAAATATCACTGTCAAGTGATCCATACAAATAGGTAGTTATGACATCTATTAGACACATATTAGTCCTTCATTTATTGCTAGACTAATCAAATAACGAAAAGCAGTTACATCCATTACTGGTGAATATGTTTCTTCAAAATCAATGCCAGGTCTTTGTGTAAAGCTGTGGGCTACAAGACGTGCCTTACATCTTATAATTTCACCATTTTCATTTCTTTTTCGTACAAAAACCCTTTGTATCCTATTGGCTTTACATCTTTAGGTGTATGGACTACAGGTCCAAATACTTTTCGTTTTGCCAATGATTTTAACTCTACATTAATGGCATCTTTCCATAGGGGCCAATCCTTTCGCTATTGACACTCGCTAATGGATTATGGCTCATGATCATCATTATCATTCACTACATCATAAATTATATGATAAGTAAAGAAGTTGTCAACGTTGACTTCATTGCGGTCCCATTGGATACCATTCATAATATAATTTATTGAGATCTCATTATTTTCACACCTTTCAGGTACCTAGGTCTCTTTTGGGACTAAAACGTTTTCTTCTGGAGATATTTCTATTTGAGATAATATCTCTTCAAGAGATAGCTCTTCTGGAGCTACTAACTTTTCTTAATTATCCTCTGACTTGACCATCTATATTCTTAGCTCATTTTCTCTTTCGAGGATTTTTATCTTTAGATCCGATGGGCCTACCACACTTCAGGCGTGCTTTAATTTCATTTATAATAGGTTGCCCTTTAGGGACATCAATTCGAATAAGAGCATTAGTAGCTGGTATATATGACTTTGTCACTTTCTTTGGGTCAGTAAGTGTTTCTGGAATTCGATTAGCTAAATTCTGTAAATGAATTATCTTTTGAACTTCTAGTTCACATTGTTTTGTACGAAGATCAAAATGAGCCATGATTATTCATTCCAGATAATCTCTTTACTCGACTACTTATTTTCTCCCCCAAATGTTGGGAAAACAATATTAAATGACAATTGACTAATCATGCAGTATAAGTCTTCTAAATCCATTTGTTTCCTCTAGAAACATCCTTTTTGTTTCATGTAGAGACAAACAAGAAGGAGGTCCTTACCCAACATTTATCTCAACTTGCTTTCTATATTCATCTATGTGCATTGTGATGCATTTATAAGCATTGCACATTCAAATCTTTTAAGATGGAATTTGTTTGGCTTTAGACCAAAAGCCAATTTTACTGGGAGAATTTTGTTGGCTTGATATATATATGTGCTGCAATATGTAAGATTAAATACACCAACATAGAAATTTTGTTCTCATAATTGATCTAGCTATTTATAGAGGCTTTAATTCATGATTTCTGGATTATATAATCTGGAAATTACGTGCTTAATTTATTTAAGCTTTATTGCAAACTTCTGGTTGCAAGCTTTATTGCAAACTTCATGTTGCAAGCAAATAATTTCACATGTAACCATATGATAGATGCATCTTTCAAATTTGTCAAACAATTGTATATTCAATGGGCCCATATAATTCTGTTTGATATATTTCCAGAAATGCATAGATCTGTTACTAATCATGACCAATGATATTCTCATAGGCATTTTTATTTGAGAACAAGCCACACATAATAATTCTTGAATATGTTGGTTATTCATGAAGAATTTTTTGTTTCTTCAATGGATGTCAATATGTAATTTTTTATAATTTGTTACATCATATATATGACTCGGATGATCAAATAAGTTATGCCAACAATAAGTTTGTTTGGATCAGCAAACTTTTGGTTTACTATAACATATGTTTCAACCAATCATAAACTTTTCAATTTCCATAAAATCACAATCTGACATTCATTTTGGGAGATCTTTTAATTTGTATGAGAGGTATACAAGTATAACTCTTCAAAAATTAGTTCACACTTATATTCTAATAATCTCCCCTTTTTTAAAAAATACTTCACATACATTCATGGATTTCAATCCAAATGTGGGTTATCACTTTCAAACCCTTTAATTTATTATCAAAGGAGATTTATACCCAACATATAGGCACATCCTTCTTTTATGGGACCCATTTTAGTGCATTGTAGTAGTGCTTCAGGCACGTCTACTGCACACCCAAAGATTATAAGATGGGAAGTATCACAAATATCTTCTTGTATTCGCTCTAGGAAAGTGAGAGACCCACTTTCTATTTTACTTTGTAAGGGTCGAATAATCAACTTTCCTTTGTAAAATACAGCACATGAGAAATCATGAGATTATAATAATTTATTTAAGCTTCAGAGTATGGCCACATGAATTTTCAATTATCTTTTATATCATTATTGACCACGAATAACCTAACAGTCTAGCAATGAACTTCTAGTTTATATTGGCAAACTTTATAGTGTGCATTAGCAAACTTCTTGTTGGCATTATTATTTGTTAACTTCTGGTTTATAATAACATGTATTTCAATGTTGTATCTATATTGTATCCATTTTTATAAATATCTTTGAAAGTCAACAAATTTCTTTTAGACTTGGTAGAATAAAATACATTATCAATGTATAATTTTATTCGTTCAGGTAACAAAATATTAACTTTTCTGAAGCCTTTAATTGTATTTATACTATCAAATATAGTCCAAATATTTGACCTTTCGCACTAAGTGGGCAAAATATGCTAATTAGTTTTTAGGACGAGTAGCCTTTAGAGTTATTATTCTTGAGTGACATAATTCTATGCAAGTTATTTATCTTCAGGACAATAACTAAAAACTCTTTGTATCATTCAATATTTGATACATAAGCCTTCAGGGCCATACTATTTATAACAATCCAGTGCCACAAAATTTTTCTTGTCATGCCATTTCTTTGAACCAATAATGTTCTTTTATAAAAGAACCATTATAAAAATGATGAAACTTCTGGCCATCAAAACATAAAATTAAAAATATATATATTATGACTACTAGCCATTCAATAAAAATAAAATATCAATAGATATTCAAATGATTAATATAAACATTTGTATGAATAAAACTTTAATAGAGAGAAAACAAATACATGAGCAAATATACGGTAAACAAATTCTGTCTATGGCAAAATAGGATTTTTGACAAAATAAGGACATTTTTCTGTATTATTTTTGTCACTTTTGAAAAAGTAAAAGAATAGAGAAAATTACAGAACTATACCTCAAAATTCATAATTGAAATTTTAGTACCCCGAAATATCAAAATGCCAAATCGGTCTAGTTTTCCAAAATTCACCATCTTCTTCAAATAAATTTGATTTTAAAATTGGTTTGCTTATAATTCTTATCTTATTAGATGATTTATTTTAATAGTTGACCCTTCATAAATATGTCTCAAGTACGACAATTGTCAGACTAATATCCCTTGCCACCACGGTAATAACATAAATATTTATCATGCTTATTATACACATTAATTTTCCTTTTGTGCTTTTTATTAATAATCTTTCATGTCCACGGCCACAATTAAATTCATTTATTACTTCATTCACTTATGGGAATGGAGTCGAGCTTGTTGAATGAGATTCATGATTCTTACAACAAAAACTCACTGTTTTGTTTGACTACATGAATGCAAGAAATTAATAGAAAATATTACTTAACTCCTTCACAATATTGCTACTGCAGGAGCAAATTGAATACATCTATTTCTAGTAGTCATACAAAGCCTTTAATTTGTTCTAAAAAACAAAAGGGTCTTTTAATATCAAATATTCAATTTTGAGGCCTTTATACAAATGATGACATACAAAAATCATGGAATAAGCCTTATTTCATGGTTTCAGGCCAATTTGTCTCTTGACGTCAGACCAGTTTGTCTCTTCTTAGCTTCAGGCCATCAGGCTATTTATCTTCATGATAAACAAAAGTTATATATTAATTTTAGTCATATAATAATATAAAAATATTTTGCGGACAAAAATAAAGAGAACTCACACATACTATTTGAATCGACCAGGGGATATAAAAATAAAAATATGTAGACTGTGGACAGAGAAATCTTGTGAGAAGATGTATATATTATATATTATTAACTTAATTATGCAATCATTATTGTATTTTATTTATTAGAAATTAAACATCCTAAAGGATAACAAAAGAAATAAACTAAGAATGGAAGTAATCCTCACCAAGACTTAATTCATCCGTATGAAAAGAATATGATAATACAAGACATAAATAAAACACCGCAATTATCAAATAATAAATATATTTATTATATATATCAACAGAAAACTAAAATAATAAACAAGTAAAACATGAATAAAATGAACTAGTATAAAATGTAAATAACAATCATCTCCAATCTTTAACCATGGGACCTGATGTATAAAAACAATCGGTAAAAGAGTCTCTTTAATTCCATACAGTAGTTCAAATGATCCCAAATAAACATATGATTAAAGAAAATAAATTAAATCATTAAAGAGATAATGTAAGAATCATACCTTCGTTAGAGTTTTTCTACGGATAATGTATTATGAAACTAAAAAAATATGGAATAAATATTAGTGAAGAAACTGAAAGCAATTCTCATTGCATTTCTTGTATCAATACGTTGCTTTCCTCTCTATATTCTTAGACTCTCTCGCTCTTGCTCCTTCTCTCGTCTAATTTTCTATTCAGACGGTGTGTATTTAGAGTGATGAAAATGGGTCTCTGGAGTAACTTTCACCTGGGTCTTTAGATGTAATTTTCACGAACACAAGAGAGGAAGTCACCTTCTTTCACCTTCACTTTCTTCTCTACCGTCGCCCTTCTTCCTCGCCGGAGAGCGTCATTCACCACCTCTCACAGATCCTGAATCGCCTCGCCGGAATCTGCAAAGCACCACCGGATTAAAGAGTCACTGGAAGCTGGAAAAGTTCGCCGGAAACTGGAAAATCTCACTAGAATCTGGAAGAAATGTCACCAAAACTCAAAGAACTCCGGAAAAGAAGATCTGACACAGGCGAAGGAGCCAAACCAGAAACAGAGATAACACGAACACATACACTGCAGAGATGGGAGACTGGCCACTATCATTGTTCACGCTATAGTGACAGTGGCCACCGGAAAACTCAAATTAGCCAAGAACTAACCAAGCTCTGATACCATGTAAACTAAATAATCTGAATATTGTGTTGTCATTCATGTAAAGGCGGTACATATATATACAAGAGATGAGAGCCTTAGTAATAATGGCTCTTAATGGTTGTTAATGAGGATTATCCCTAATCCTTGATTTAAAGGGATTCTAATATATTTCCTGATTTCCTAACACTACCCCTCAAGTTGGAACATAATGCTCAACTTGTTACAAGAAAACATAATATAAATAAATCCAAACAAAATAATTTTCTTCTTAAGAGCCTCTTCACCCAATTTTCACACACTCCCCTTCAAGCTGAAAGCAGCTTGAATGTGAGCAGCCACTAATCACCAATAATTTGCTTCTTCATGAGATCTTGAAGTAAATAGCAAACGGTCTTACCAGGGACCAAATAATACTCCAACATCTCACTAGAAACCAAACATCAAAAGGTCTCACCAGGACCAAACGATACTCCAAATGTTACACAGAGACCAAACAATCCTCCAAACGTCTCCCCAGAGACCAAAAACCTCACCGGAGGCAAGACAACGAACGGGTCACACAAGGACCACTAAACTCCTCACTAGAGGACACAAAGCACAACAGATGCCAACACTCGAAGGCGCCAAAGACAAAAGAGCACTTCACGAACGTGCTGGAAAACGTAACAAATGGAGAATCCAGTCACTGGAGACAAGTGAATGTGCATGAAACGAAAAAACGCCAATTGTGCTAAAATAGTGGAAACCAACTGAACTAAGTCTCACAACGCAACCTGTAAAGCAAAGAACTTACCTACACACACCGAGAACGGAGGCTCGACGTCAGAGAACAAAGCACCACCAGAAAATGTAGCAACCAAACATCACCTAGGTGATTAAAACACAATAGTGCCGATGAATAGTGCCTACGAACAGTGATGAACATTGCTCCTTAATAGTAACGATGAACAGTGACGTAAATCATGGTGCCGCAAGATTGTCGAAATTTAATTCAAATGACATCACCACACACTCCTAGTCCCCATTTGACATCACGAATAACCCTACAAAAAATAGAAAAAGAAGTCTAACTTTGCATATGGTGGTCCCCACCACTTATCTCTACTTTCGTTTTTTTTTCCTTTTTCCTTGGGACCCACCACTACCAACTCTACTGACTTCCCCACTTCCCGTGGCCTTAATTTTCAGACTTGATTCCTTTTCCACCGATTATTCACTATGCACATCTCCATGTAATGAACTAACAGTTGTCAAACAACATTATCACGTGAAGCATTTTTTTTTTTCAACTCATCATCTGAAACAGTAGGAAGACACCGAAAAAGAAAAGAAAACACCAAGAGGTCGCCGGAGAGTGGCGTCATGCGACCAAACAGTACCCACAAACGGCCAAATTAGATCTCCAAGCGAGCAAACAGTACCCACAAACAGTAAAACTAGGTACAATCGACCAGAAACACCAAGTTGATCCTGGAGGAGGAGGCGGCGATGGAGATTTCTCCGAAAAACTGACGCGTCTCTGCCAAGCTTTATGTCAAATATGTTCAATATATCAGCACCAAGAGAAGACCAAAACCAGCACAAACTAGCGTCGCGAACACAAGAGAGGAAGTGACCTTCTTTTACCTTCACTTCCTTCTCCATCGTCGCCCTTCTTCCTCGCTGGAGAGCGTCATTCACCACCTCTCACAGATCCTGAATCGCCTCGCCGGAATCTACAAATTTCTCGCTGGGATCAGGAAAAGTCGCCGGAAACCTTCAGAAAACTCATAACACTCGCTGGAAGCTGTAAAACTCGCCGGAAATGCAAAGCACCACCGGATTAAAGAGTCACCGGAAGCTGGGAAAGTTCGCCGGAAACTGGAAAATCTCACTTGAATCTGGAAGAAAAGTCACCGAAACTCAAAGAACTCCGGAAAAGAAGATCTGACACCGACGAAGGAGCCAAACCAGAAACAGAGATGACACAAACACATACACTACAGAGACGGGAGACTGGCCACTGTGACTATTCATGCTATAGTGACAGTGGCCACCGGAAAACCCAAATTGGCCAAGAACTAACCAAGCTCTGATACCATGTAAGCTAAATAATCTGAATATTGTGTTCTCATTCATGTAAAGGTGGTACATATATATACAAGAGATGAGAACCTTAATAATAATGGCTCTTAATGGTTGTTAATGAGGATTATTCTCTAATCCATGATTTATAGGGATTCTAATATATTTCCTGATTTCCTAACAAAAAGCAACTTTTGATTTATAACCCAAATGTATATGGAGTCCACATTATGTGGTTATACTTATATGCTTATTAGGTGCTTATATCTCTAATTAGATGTATGAGCATGTTTTTTAATATTGTATTTATTTAGATTTAAATTATATGCTGCTTTCTAAGATGTTTTTTTTCACCCAGTATCTCAAATTAATTAATTTTCAGTTCTGCATTTGTCTGTAACACCAGTATTATGGAAATTAATTAATTTGAGATACTAGGTCTAAAAAAATCTCAATAAACATCATATAATTTAAATCTAAATAAATACAATATATAAAAATATTAGATTTTTTTTAAAAAAAAAAATATGCTCATACCTCTAATTAGATGTATAAGCACCTAATAAGCATATAAGTATAAGAACATGATGTGTACTCATGTATATGATACACCTATGCTCATGTTGATGCCTTTATTATCCTATGATCACTCACCGTAGCCACCAGTTATCACGCTCATCAGAATTATCAGAGAATGAAGAAAATTTAAAGAAAAGCACATGAAGTGCTTCTCCTCCATCACCATTAACAACAGACCTAAACCCAGAACCCAAAAAGTGCCTACAAAGAGGACAAGTAAAGTTCCTGAGACCAACCCATTGATTCAAACATTCTCTATGAAAAACATGTTCGCATCTCAACACTCTAACTTCATCTCCTTCATCAATCTTGTTCAAACACACAGCACAATCCACTCCTTCTCCTCCTCCTTCACGTGGATGCCATATCTCCACTTGTTCTTCTTCTGTAAAGATCTGATGAATCTCTTGAAGAGGTTGATGATGATGAAGAAGAAGGCTGTGAAATGGGTGGTAAAGAAGAAACTCTAAACCCCATTTGAAATGGGACAAAGCTAGTTTGAGGTAGTTGAAGAGCATGGTGAACAATAGAGAAGAAAATCTGGAGATTATTGTGGGAGTATTGAGGTATTGGTAAAAATAAGCTTGGAATTGAGGTAACCGTGGTTATTCTTTTATATACTTGTCAAATTTATATGTATGTATCTATATACTGTTTTGGGATATGTTATGCCTATAGGAAGTGGATTTGGAATTGTATATTTTTGTATTGATGAGATTGGTTGTTCTGTAAGGGTTGGTGGACGTAATTTGTACCCTGGACTCTGAGTTTTGTAGGCGGTGTATGTGCCTTGGACTTTGGGTTTGTGGGCGGAAGTTGTATCCTCGACTCTGATAAGGATGATCAATGCATCAATAATGCCTGGAACATATGTGAGATCTCTTATGAAATGTTTGGAAATTAAACTATGATATTCTGAAACCCTTTTTGGGAAGGAGTTTTTGGTAACCGAGTCGAGAACTATTTGTGAAAGGTTTTATATGAAAGCATATATTTTAATTACCATGTATTTATAACTGTATGTTCTCGATCTTGGTTTGCATGTATATTTCTGAATAACCAATGGTTACTGGGATCTTTGGATCTTACGGTTATTTTGTTTATTTTTTTTCAGGTGATTAATTTATTAGGGAAACAAGGGAAGGCACATAGGAGTCGTGAAGGCTCTTTTGTAATGTTATGTGATTTGTATTTGCCACAACCATAAGAATTCCGCATTTTATAAACTCTGATATATTATTTTGGACTTAATTTGGTCTGTATAAATGGATTATTACTTTCTTGACCTATTGTAAATACGTATGTTTATGTTGAAAAAGAGGATGTTTCATTTGGACTAGGATAGGTGTAAAAAAAATTAAAGTATTAAATAAAAACTGATTTAAAAGAAATAGCATAATGGATAAGAATTAAAATTCATTATGATGTTTGTGATATGCATTGTCAGCCTACTTTTAGTGGTAAGAAATATTTTGTGATTTTCATTGATGACTGTACTAGACTTTGTTATGTTTATTTAATGCATTCAAAGGATGAAGTCTTGGACAAATTTAAGATTTTTAAAATTGAATTAGAACTTCAATGTGAAATCTTTATTAAGTGCATAATGATATATATTGTGGGAGAATATTATGATAAAAATATTTTGAATATGTTGGTACAATACATTAAGTGACTGCCCTTTATTCCCCCAAAACAAAATGGTATAGCAAAAATGAAAAATAGAACGTTCTAGTATAAATGGTAAATGCCATGTTATCTTACTCTAGTATGACTAGTGGATATTGGAGAGAAGCATTGCTAACTTCATGTCATATATTAAATAGAGTCTCTAATAAAAAGAACAAGATAATCTCATATGAATTATGGAAGAAAATAAAACTCAATCTCAATTACTTTTAAGTTTGGGGATGCAAAGTAATAGTTAAAATTCCATAACCTAAAAGAAAGAAATTAAGTGAAATAGGAATTGAGTGTATATCTTCTTGGGATATGCTGAAAATAGTAAGGCATATAGTTTTGTAGTAATTAAACCAAATGATTCATCCCCTATCAATAAAGTTATTGAGTCAAGGGATGCAATTTTTCAAGAAGAAATGTTTAACTCAATCCTGAGATTCAATAACACTTCTCATTCCAATAGGAAGTCAAATTCAGATAAAATGTTTTTAATGAAAATACTCTAGAAGAAACAAAACTTAGAAGAAGTAGAAGGGCTAGGAAGGCAAAAACTATGGTTCTGATTTCTTCATGTTTCTTGTTGAGGGGACTAGAGAAAAGATTGAAAATTATTCACCTGTTTGTTTTAATTTAGAAAATGACCCTAAAACAATTGAAGAGGCTATGAAGTCTTAAGATACAACCTTTCTAAAAGAGGTTATACAAGATGAAATGGATTCAATAATAATGGGAAATAAAACTTGGAAACTAGTAGACCTCCCTCTTGGTTCTAAACCCTTTGGTTGTAAATGGATTTCAAAAGGAAATTAAAGATAGATTGATCTATAGATAATTTAGGGAGAATGATGAATAAATACCAAATGAAATTTCAAAACCCATAAATGTCTACTGAAAAGGGAAAAGGACATAGAGGTAAGCAGGTATGAATTTGAGTTTTGAATATTTGGGGAAAAGACCAAACTACCATTCTTTCTCACTTCCGGTAGAGACCACGGCCTCTTCCTTTAATTTCTTCCCACTGCAGTGATCGTGAGACCTCAATCTGCAACCTCAGTCATTGTCCCATCATCTTCAACCTCCCTCCTTAAAAAAACTAGATCAAAAACCAAATATGCAAAAAACTAGATTTGTCTTCAACCTCAATTGCATTGTTTATGTTCATGCTCTCCTTCCAGATTTGTTGCACACAACCTTCTACTTTCTTGGTCTGTTGAGCCACCGTCGAACCTACCCCCTCTTGAGTTGAATAATATATGGGTTTTGAAGAACAAGAAGGTGAACAGTAAATGTGGGATTTAACAAAAATCGTGATGGGATTAACAACTTTATCAATAGTATTCACAAGGCTTGTAATGAGTTTAACAAAGGAGTTCTTCAGGTGAAAACATGTCAGTCTGGGTTCACCCATATTTGAGCACTATGAACAAAAGTTGTAATAGGATTAACAAGTTCATTAATGGTATTCACAAGACTTGTAATGGGTTTAACAAAGGCAATTTCTAGTGATTTTCACCCACATTTGTGCACTTTGAACAATATTCGTAATGAGATTAATGAGTTCATTAATGGTATTCACAAGACTTACAATGAGTTTCAAATTAAAATGTGGGTGAACCCAGACTGGAATGTTTTCACCTGACGAATGTCTTTGTTAAACCCATTACAAATCTTGTGAATACTATTGATGAACTTGTCAATCCCATTACGACTTTTGTTCATAGTGCTCAAATGTGGGTGAACTCAGACTGACTTGTTTTCACCTTACAGATGTCTTTTTTAAACTCATTACAAGTCTTGTGAATACCATTGATGAACTTGTTAATCCCATTACGATTTTTATTAAATCCCACATTTACTGTTCCCTTTCTTCTTCATCAAAGCCCAAATATTTTTCAACTCAGGAAGGGGTAGGTTTTATGGTGGTGCAACAAACCAAAAAGGTTGTGGGCAACGGATCTAGAAGGAGAGCATGAATACAAACAACATGATTTAGGTTGAATACGTATATAGTTCTTTAAAGAGGAAGGTTGAAGACGAAAGGACAATGATTGAGGTTGAAGATGGAGGTCTCGCAATTCCTGCGGTGGGAAGAGAAGAAGAGGTAGTGGTCTCTACCAGCGGTGAGGAAGAAGGGTAGTTTGATCTTTTGCCCAAATATTCAAAACCCAATTCATACATGCTTACCTCTATATCAGTTTTTCCTTTTCAGTAGAATTTTTTAGTTTTAGAATTTCATTTGGTATTTATTTGTCATTCTCTCACAAATTTATGGTAGGTTGGTTGCTAAGGTCTTTACACAAAAGGAAGGAATTGATTATTTTGATGCATATGCACCTGTTGCAACGATTTCCTCTATTAAAGTGCTTATAGCGCTTGCTTCCATGTACAATCTTGTTACATGTTAAAATAGCTTTCCTTGATGGAGATTTGTTAGAAGAGGTATATATAACAAAACTAGAAGGGCTTATGGTTCCTGGTCAAGAACACAAAGTGTGTAAATTAATTAAGTCTCTTTATGGACTTAAGCAAGTCCTTAAGCAATGGCATAAAAAAGTTTGATGAATTTGTTCTAACAAATGGATATAGAATCAAAGAATCTGACAAATGTGTTTATAATAAGTTTCATAATGGAAAAAGGTGTCATTATTTGTTTATATGTAGATGACATGTTACTTTTTGATACTAATCATGATGAAGAAAATAAAACAAACAAATTACTGTATGATAACTTTGACATGAAATATATGGGAAAGATAGATGTCATACTAGGAATCTAGGTTATTAGAGATAACAATTGTCTTGGGCTTTCCTACTCTCATTACATTTAAAAAATATTAAAGAAATTTGATTGTTATCTTGTTTCTACTTGTAATACCCGCATATTTATTTATCTGAAATATTACATTTTGGTAAATAAATTGGCTATTGCTGATAAGTGGAATTATTGTTGCAAGACTTGTGTTATTATAGGCTATTTTTCTAGGATGAGTTCTGTAGGAAATTAGAGAATTTAAGGGCCAAAGTGCCAAATGACCAAAATACCCCGATATGCGAGAATGACTTAGGAAAATTGTGAAAAATCCTAAAAGGCAATGAAATAATTATTTGAGTTAGGAGAGTATATTATCTCTAATTGTGATAATTTGATAAATTATGAGCGTGGAGAAATTGAATAAGAATGCTCAAAAAGTATTGTAATGACCATAATACCCTCTCAAATTCTAGAATAATGCGAGAAAACATGAAAACAGAAATGTCGGTGCTAGAATTATGAGGTAATGAGGCGTTTTAATTAAGAAAATTATCAACTAGTGATAATAAAGTAGTTAAGTAATTTACGGCTAATTACTTAAGCATAAGTAAAGGAAATTCATAAGTAATTTTGTAAAACCCTAAAATTAGTGGTTTTTGGCTTAAAATTAGTAAGAACATATTTAGTAATTAATTGGAAAATTTTGTGAAAAATAAGTGAGTTTAGGTATTTTTAAGCCTAAATACAAGAATGGACCAATTAGGTAATTTTGTGAAATTTTTGGAAAATTGGAATAAATAAATAATTAAATAAATATTTTTTTTAAAAAAAAAGGGCCTAGCCGAAAATTGGAAGAGAAAAATAGAGAAAGGAATAAATTTTAAAAAAATCATGATATTTTATTATTATATAATATAATTAAAGTTAGTGAATAGTAAATGAATAAATAGGAAACGGATCCTATCTAGAGAACCAGGAATAGGAATTCCAAAGTCAAGGTAAAATATTGATCAGTGAGTTTTTACCTTCAAGTGACCTCTTAGGAAGTTAATTAGAGGTCGGTAGCGCATTTACCTAATAAGACGAAATAGGGAAAAATGCGAGATAGTCACATTTTGGATACGAAGAAAATAAATTATAACTCAACATCCGGAGATGAGTTTATGATTATATGGACATATTTGGAATCAGTGAATTTTTGTCCGAGAGGTTGATGATTCCGAAAACGCTTTTTTTAAAGAATCGGACGCTATTTGGACACGTTTTTCGAGAAAAACTTCAACTGAATTTATTGGAACCCTGTAAGGACTGGAATCTAAGTTAAATTAGATATTATTGATGAGGAAGAGAAGATCTTCAAAGTTATGAATTCAGAATTTAGAGACTACGCGAAACGGACACCGATCGGGAAATTCTATCGGGAAGGGCATAAAGTAAGCTTAAGTCACCATTCTTGGACCAATGGTTTGATGCCACATCACCCCCTTGTGTCGACTATGAGCTGCCCATGGTCAAGAATTAACCACCATTTTGTCTTGAATTTACATGGTTATAAGGAAAGGAAAAATTACAAGATTTGGAATGTAGAAATTACCAAAGTGGCACAAATTTTGCCTATATAAAGGCATGAGCACCTCCTTCATTTCTTCACACCTCCTCTTCTCTCTACCTTGGCCAAAACTTAGAGTGAGAAGCTCTGCAAAAGTTTTGCCTTAGCTCCAGTAAGTTCTTCCGTCCTTAGCTTTTAGTTTCCGTAGTTCTTTCGGTAGTTATAGTAGAACTTGTTGTTTTGATCTAGGAAGTTTCGGAATTTGTTCCTATGTTTGTTTTTATGCCTCATTGCATTGAAAGATGCCGACGAGGTAAAAACATAGTGGGGATAATTTTGAAATGGAATACGGTCAAAGTAACGAAGTTCGCGAAATTCCGCCAAATTAGGGGTAGAAGGGCAAAATGGTAATTTTTACCTAAAATGCCGTTATGATGTCAAATCACTAATGAAAGTGATATTACTACGATAGGGCATCGAAACTTTGATTTCTGCCGTTCCGCCGCTGACGTGCGCCGGTGAACATTTCACGTTTTTCCGCGAAGTACCTAACGTCGTCAACGAAGGTACGGACGCGTCTTGTAACACTAATCTTGTGCTTCTTAAATGCATATATGTGATAGATACGTTCGTAGACCGATATACGAGACAGTTTTACACGGGTTATAGTCATGATAACGCCGTATGTTTTTCTAGCGAGAACACGAGTGGTATCGTGGCACCGGGTGAATAGTGCAAGTTCGTTATTGTTGTTTTACATTGTGGGGCTTTACATACTTTGCGTAATGCTTATGTTTTTTCGGCATAATGATCATGCATCTGCTGTATGCTTATGTAGTGATATCTTGTTGTATTGTCTAGAATATCTCGTTATCGTATCTTTGTATTGTTTGGGTTTGAGATTAATCAGTTACCGAGATTCAATGCGGTGAATTGAATCTCGGCTATAGCATCGAGGATCCGGAGGAATACGGATCGAAGATTGAGGCAAGCAAAGCGATAAACGTACAACCAAAGACTTATCTATCTTTATCGTTTTCAGTTATCCAATTTCAAACTCTAGGATTACTGTAATCATTACAATGTTACACTATGGTTGATGTTTGTTATGAATTAGTTACTCACTCGCTCCAATGCTCTACTCTGACTACTCTGCTTGAAATATTTGGAAACGTTTTTTTTAAAAAAAAAAAAAATTCCGCCGTTTTCAAATGGGATGTTACACTACTCCATTTACTTCTTGTATGAATTTAGTACCAAATAAAGGTTGTCCTGTGAGAATACATGAATATTTAAAAGTGATTGGATGCTTGATGTATGCTATGACATGTACAAGACCAAACATAGTATATGTTGGGGGAAAATTAAGTAGATACACAAGTAATCCAAGTATGACATACTTGCAAGCTGTGGAAAGAGTGTTGAAGTACTTGAAAGGAACAATTAACTATAGTTTAACCTATAGTGATAATCCTTCAATTTTACAAGGATATACAAATGCTAGTTGGGTAACTTACTCAAAGGATCATGCATCCACAAGTGGATGGGTCCACGTGCTTGGTGGGGGTGCTATTTCATAGGGTTCAAAGAAACAGGATTGGTTGCCATTATGAAACTTGTTGCTTGAAATTCCTATATGGTTCAAGCCAATGGCACCGATAGCTATTCATTGTGATAGTTAGTCTGCTCTTACAAGGGCTTATAATGAAATTTATAATGGAAAGTCACGACATATTGGTCCAAAACATAGCTACGTGAAAGATTTGATTTTGAATATAATGGAATAATTTCCATTAGTTATATAAAATCTTAATTGAATCTTGCAAGTCCTTTGAGAAAAATTTAACTAGGGATTTGGTGTTAAAAACATCAAAAGGAATGTGGTTGAAGCCCTATAAACTTTGATCATTAATAGTTGAAAACCCAACTCAAACTTGGCCATCATATCAAATCTTAAGTTTAATGGTAAAAGTAAGTACACTATCAAAGTGATTGCAAGTATTTGACTTTTAATACATCCCAGGTTGGAAAGTACTTATTAACCATGAGACTAGAATGAGGTAGTTTGAGCCTCAAATTGGCTCTTAATGGACTTGTAAGTATACATTTGTTGGAGCATTTATCATGGTGATGCTCTTAATGATGTTTGTTGATATGAGAATAATAAAGTGAAGTTGCTTCTAAGAGTCCAAGTTCATGACTTTGAAAAGTTCTCAAGAAAACCAACATATTTAAAAATAACTAACTTAATTAATTTCTTTAATATTTGTAAATTAGTTACTCATTTGGGTCCAAATTGTAAAATGTTTCTAACTAATTCACAAGTACTATAAAAAAACAAATAAAAGCAATAAATGTGTCATAAAATTCAAATGATTTTCAATGTTACCCTTATTGACCACGTCAAATTTCAACATTATATTAATTTTTACCCTCACTCACAACCTTTATTAAATATAGATATATATGGAAAAAATATTTAATACTCATTAAAACTATAAAAATGTCTTATAAAAAAATAGGGTTAAGGTGTGTTATTGGCCAACGAACTATTAGCCGAGGAGCATCTGGCACAAATATTAATTGAGGGTACTTTAACTATCAATCAACAATTAAAAAGTGAAAAAACACAAAAAAGTGAAAAAAAAAAACACAATGCCATTAAACTACCCCGTCACCGTCTTGATGTCTCCCTCTCATTTTTGTCTTCCATTGACTGTCATAGTGTCGGCAACGTCGGCGTCTCCAAAGCTTATATTATGTCTGAGTGTTCCACTCACCCTCTTGAACTCACCAAGGTCCGTATGCAGCTTCAGGGCGAGAATCACACACCGAAATCAAATCCAACAGTCCAAAGCCTCCGATCAGCACTCGCGCGCCTTGTACCTTGGTTCCGTCCCTCCGATGCCATAAGCAGTAGCCGCCTCTGCCATGGCGCCTTCTCATGTGGGTCCCATCTCTGTTGGTGTTTGCCTTATCCAACAAGAAGGCATAACTGCTCTTTTCTCTAGCGTCTCCGCTACCGTCCTCCGCCAGTATGCCTCATATTTAAACGTAATTGTGATAGTTGCTATTTTTTAATTGTTATTTGGTACTTATGCTCATTTTTAATTGTTGATTGATAGTTAAGGTACCCTCAATTAATATTTGTACCAGATGCTCCTCGGGTAATAGTTCGTTGACCAATTTGCATCTTAACCCAAAAAAATACTAAAAATAACTCCTACAAACTATCTTGTAAAATATATTAGAGGAAGTATCTAGCTCTTATATTAACGATAGATTGCAGTTTTTTTATGACATTCCCTTTGGTGCTTTCTATAAGCCTTTGATAATTGAATTGCACGATTTAAGAAAATAATTAAAATTAGTTAAAAATAATAAATTTAAATTTTTGAAGTATTTCCTTATTTGTAAGGGGGCAAGTAAAAGAGAGAGAAGTATAGTCTTAATGAGAAAAATTATGAAAGATGATTTAGTACCTGAAAAAAACATGATGATAAAGAATATAATTAATTAAAAACAAAAATGCTAAAAGCACAGTGAATGCTCGAACAACCTAAATATATAGGATCTTATAGCAAAATAATTCAGATTTAAAGTTTTTATTAAAAAAATGGACGGAGGGGTATATAGTTACGTTGTCAACAATTTTTTTTTTTTTTTTTTTTTTATACAAAAGATAACAATAAAAAAATTGACAAGCATCAATATATAACTAAATATAAGGTCAAAAATATATATAATTGGATATGCGCTGCCGTGGGTTCAAATTTTGTGTCCTTCCCCTCCTTTCATAGGAATATTCCTATGTTCTTTTTTCTTTTCTTGGCCAGCAATACTCCTATATTTTTTATTTCTAAGTTATTTCAAATATATTTTACACAAACTAATAAAAACCTTAAAATTTTATTAGATGTGTCTTAAAATGTAACAAATTTGCAATTTTACCCTTATTTAAAAGTAAGACAAAAAAAAAACTTCCTTTTTCTATTTTATAAATAGAACTTGAGGAGTATTTGTAAACTTGAACCTACATTTATGGTTTGCCTTTAATTTAATTCAAAAAAAAGTTATTTGAAAGAAATAGCATAATGATAAAACAGATATGATACCTATCTTCACTAACATGTTTTATTTTACATTAAAATATTCTAACCTCCCTTATATATTACTTTAATTACATTGTCATCTCCTATATTTTGAAAACATATATTTAAGTCCAAACTATAAACATAGTTGAGAATATTTTTAATAAATTTTTTTTATAATTAACTTTATTTACTTATTTGTCTCATCATAGTAAATATATCTAACTTTGGCTGAAATTCTTATGACTAATTTAAGAGTTTTCTTTTTTTTTCCCCCTTAATTTTATTTTTCATAAATGTATTTTTTTAAAAAAATTTATCATATTGCAACACAAGTTTAATTGATTTAGTTAATGTTGACATAAAAAACATAATTAAAATTATTATTAATTTTTTTAAAAAATAATATACAAAACTGTATATATTTATTATTTATTTTTTAGAGAATTCCTCTGTGTAATGTGTAAGGCTTTCGAAAAAAGGAAAAAGACACTTCATCGCCTCTCCCTTTCCTATACTTTTCCGAATAGGCCATTTGAAAAGTTGTTTGTGGCAGGTGAAATTACATAAATCTCCTCCTTTTTTTCCCGGCCAAACATAAAAAAATCCTTATTGAGTGGTTTTTTTTTTTTTTCGCTCACTTGGATAGGATATGAGTGGTTCATATATATTTAAACAATATTTTATACAATTATTGGTTAATTTGAAGATGTGGGATTATGGCTTAATTTACTTATTTATGTCAATAATGCATGCTGACGACTACTCGGTCAATTTATATCTGGCATGTACTAAACGTGGGTGTCCTCGAACATTAATAACCATTGAATTTCTGGGAAAAAAAACAATTTAATAAGTAAGATTCAATCTAGCCAAAAAAACAAAAACAAGATATATACTGCAAAACAATAAACATATATTTGATAATATTATATATAATTCACTGAGAGTTATATACCTAATTATTAATACACGCATACTCCCTCTCATCTTTAATATAAGATCTTATTTGTAGTGTAATTTACATTACGAAACTATAAACAATATCTTATATTAAAGAATGTAAGTAGTACTTAAAAACCAATGATTAGCTTATTCATATATACAATTTTTTTATTTATAACCCAAATGCACACGATGCGCATATGTTCTTGTCGATGCCTTCATTATCCTATGACTCACCGTAGCCACCAGTTATCACGCTCATCAGAATTATCAGAGAATGAAGAAAACTTAAAGAAAAGCACACGAAGTGCTTCTCCTCCACCATTAACAACAGACCTAAACCCTGAACCCAAAAAGTGCCTACAAAGAGGACAAGTAAAGTTCCTGAGACCAACCCATTGATTCAAACATTCTCTATGGAAAACATGTTCGCATCTCAACACTCTAACTTCGTCTCCTTCACCAATCTTGTTCAAACACACTGCACAATCCACTTCTTCTCCTCCTCTTTCACGTGGATGCCATATCTCCACTTGTTCTTCTTCTGTAAAGATCTGATGAATCTCTTGAAGAGGTTGATGATGAAGAAGACGAAGGCTGTGAAATGGGTGGTAAAGAAGAAACTCTAAACCCCATTTGAAATGGGACAAAGCTAGTTTGAGGTAGTTGAAGAGCATGGTGAGCAATAGAGAAGAAAATCTGAAGATTATTGCAAGAGTTGTGGTTGCCATGATGTTCTTTTGGGTATGAAATTTGTGGCTTTGTGTGTATTTATGGAGGAATATTGATTACTGAGCATATGAAAAACATTTCACCAGATTAACATCAACAATAGTGGGGTCGCTTCTGGATAATGACTTACGTGGTCGAAAGATAGCAATAAAAAAATTGATACGTATCAATCTATAACCATATACGAGGTCGAAATAAAATCTATTAGATATTCTGCTGTCGGTTCAAATTCTGGAACACATTTATATTGTGCCTTTAATCCAAACAAAAAGGGATTGGGAACGAGCCTTTGCTCAAATGGCATCACCCTACCCCTCTTATTGAGGAAGTTGGGTGATCAATCTCCAAGTTAGCTTAGGGGAAGTGTGTGTATGTTCTGTTTGGGTGTGTGAGAAGTCCCTCCCATGAGGAGGGCTAGGATAGGTGTAAAACAAATTAAAGTATTAAATAAAAAGTTATGTAGCAGAAATAGCATAATAGATAAAACAGATATGATACCTATATTAACTAACATGCATGTTTTATTTTTTTTGTCTAAAGTATACTTTTAGTCTCTTAAATTTTGCATGCATACTTTTGATCCCTTAATTTTATCAATACATAGTTATTGAAAGTATATAATTAAACATAATTAGTATTAAGGTTGTCAAACTTTTGAGTTTAAATAAATTCGTGAAAATAACATAAGCTTGGATCATGAACTCAAATTGTAAATTCATGTAAAAGAACGAGTTTACTTCAATATATAGTTATTGAAAATATATAATTAAATAATTAAAATATTAAAAAATAACAATTTGGTTTAAATACTACATTTAAATTTCAAATAATTAAAATTAAATACATGAACATTCATAATTTATAATACTCAATAAAGAAATATCTATGAATTTTATATATGAAGTCATTGAGCATAATCAAATGCAATAAGATAACACGATTTCAAGAACAAGTTGACACAATTTTATAAGCTAAAAACACAAAAATAATAAACTCATTGTATGAACTCCTAAGATTATCTAAATTTTTGTTGTTCAAATTTAAGAATAAGTTGACATGATTTATAAGGTATAAATATAAAAACGTTAAATTTGAAGAGTTAACATGTTAGTTTGACAACAATAATTAGAAACGGTTTTCACCGTATTTACTTAGGAATTAGGATTAATTTAAAGAGTAAGAATGTGCATTGTTTTCATAACTAAAACTTGGAAAAAGGTTTCAATTATATGCATACAAAATATTACTATTTTAAGTTTATTAACAGGACAGAATTTCAATTTGGGAACGAAGTGGGTGAAAAGTAAACAATGTAGTAGGTAATGGAGTTAAAAACCCTTCATGCTTTCTTCATTTTAAATATTTGCTTTTTGGGCCAGTATTTAAATATATGTTAGTGATTGGCCAAAAAATAAATTTGATATATATAGTAGGGGATGAAGATATTGCGTTAGACAAAAGTGTTTTCCTTTGCGATGTTATGGGCTATACCATTTAATGAAACGTTGTACTTTTGTGGTCGACGATCATAAAAACGATTGAAATGTTTAGTTCGTTTGATAATTTTAAAATTAACAAAGCTTTGATTATTTGTTTCACATAAAGTTCAAAATGAGTCATACTTTCATAACTCACAAATAGTATAGCTTCTTATAAATTAATATCGACAGATTATTAAAATGGAACGAGAAAAATTAATGTCCATTCATTTTAGAACGAATCCAAACTCAAACAAATGGGTGGATGAAATTCATGGCAGCCATAAATGAGAGGGACATATATGATGGTACGTGTATTTTAATCAATCAATTCGTTGGCCCAGAGAAAAATCAAAATCAATCACAAATCAAAATTACAGTGTGACGACATCGGTGTTTCCAAAGTTTTTATTGTTGTTGGGTGTTTCACTCACCCTTTCGAACTCATTAAGATCCGTATGCAGCTTCAGGGTGAGAATCACACACTAAAACCAAATCCCGCAGTCCACAACCTCCAACCGGCACTTACCTTATACCCTGGTTCCGTCCCTCCGATCTGTAGGTAGAACCGAACGCTTCGACGCCTTTTCTTCGCGTGGGTCATCTCTACATTGGTGTTTGTCTTTATCTAACAAAAAGGCATAACCGCTCTTTTCACTAGCGTCTTCGACACTGTGCCTCATATTTTAACCGATAGTTGCTATTTTTTAATTGTTATTTGGTATTTATGCTCATTTTTAATTGTTAATTGATAGTTAAGGTACCCTCAATTAATATTTGTGCCAGACGCTCCTCGGGTAATAGTTCGTTGGCCAATTTACACCTTAACCCAAAAAAAAAAAAACTAAAAATAACTTCTACAAAATATCTTGTAAAATATATTAGAGGAAGTATCTAGCTCTTATATTAACGATAGATTGCAGTTTTTTTATGACATTCCCTTTGGTGCTTTCTATAAGCCTTTGATAATTGAATTGCACGATTTAAGAAAATAATTAAAATTAGTTAAAAATAATAAATTTAAATTTTTGAAGTATTTCCTTATTTGTAAGGGGACAAGTAAAAGAGAGAGAAGTATAGTCTTAATGAGAAAAATTATGAAAGATGATTTAGTACCTGAAAAAAACATGATGATAAAGAATATAATTAATTAAAAACAAAAATGCTAAAAGCACAGTGAATGCTTGAACAACCTAAATATATAGGATCTTATAGCAAAATAATTCAGATTTAAAGTTTTTATTAAAAAAATGGCCGGAGGGGTATATAGTTCCGTTTTCAACAAAAAAAAAATATTACAAAAGATAACAATAAAAAATTGACAAGCATCAATATATAACTAAATATAAGGTCAAAATATATATAATTGGATATGCGCTGCCGTGGGTTCAAATTTTGTGTCCTTCCCCTCCTTTCATAGGAATATTCCTATGTTCTTTTTTCTTTTCTTGGCCAGCAATACTCCTATATTTTTTATTTCTAAGTTATTTCAAATATATTTTACACAAACTAATAAAAACCTTAAAATTTTATTAGATGTGTCTTAAAATGTAACAAATTTGCAATTTTACCGTTATTTAAAAGTAACAAAAAAAAGGTCCTTTTCTATTTTATAAATAGAACTTGAGGAGTATTTTTTAACTTGAAGCTACATTTATGGTTTGCCTTTAATTAAAAAAAATTTATTTGAAAGAAATAGCATAATGATAAAACAGATATGATACCTATCTTCACTAACATGTTTTATTTTACATTAAAATATTCTAACCTCCCTTATATATTACTTTAATTACATTGTCATCTCTTATATTTTGAAAACATATATTTAAGTCCAAACTATTAACATAGTTGAGAATATTGTTAATAAATTTTTTATTATAATTAACTTTATTTACTTATTTGTCTCATCATAGTAAATATATCTAACTTTGGCTGAAATTCTTATGACTAATTTAAGAGTTTTCTTTTTTCCCCCTTAATTTTATTTTTCATAAATGTATTTTTTTAAAATTTTTTATCATATTGCAACACAAGTTTAATTGATTTAGTTAATGTTGACATAAAAAACATAATTAAAATTATTATTAATTTTTAAAAAATAATATACAAAACTGTATATATTTATTATTTAGAGAATTCCTCTGTGTAATGTGTAAGGCTTTCGAAAAAAGGAAAAAGACACTTCATCGCCTCTCCCTTTCCTATACTTTTCCGAATAGGCCATTTGAAAAGTTGTTTGTGGCAGGTGAAATTACATAAATCTCCTCCTTTTTTCCCCGGCCAAACATAAAAAATATTCTTATTGAGTGGTTATGACTTATGACTACTTTGTGTACTTGGATAGGATATGAGTGGTTCATATATATTTAAACAATATTTGATCCAATTATTGGTTAATTTGACGATGTGGGATTCTGGCTGAATTTCCTTATTTATGTCAATAATGCATGCTGACGACTACTCGGTCAATTTATATCTGGCATGTACTAAACGTGGGTGTCCTCGAACATTAATAACCATTGAATTTCTGGGGGAAAAAAACAATTTAATTTAATTGCAACTTGTGAACTCTTTTTCTGTGTCAGTTTATCATGAGATATTGAATTATCATGTTTTTTGGGGGTTGAATATTTCTAAAAATTATTTTATCCATAGAATGTGAGTTTCAAAGCATTAATCTCAGAAAGCACAAATTTAAAAGAAGATCCAGGCATAAATCAAAAGGGAGATATATATTTGAGCAAAAAAGGGGGAATCCATCCAAAAAAGAAAAAGAAAAAGAAACTAACCTGAAGGAAAATCTCACTTTTATTGTGAGACCTCCCCACGTAAGACTCTAACAACTATCATTGGAATTTCATGGATTAATAAGTAAGATTCAATCTAGCCAAAAAAACAAAAACTAGATATATACTACAAAACAATAAACATATATTTGATAATATTATATATAATTCACTGAGAGTTATATACATAATTATTAATACACGCATACTCCCTCTCATCTCTAATATACCACTCTGGTCTTATTTATAAGTCCAGTTTCAAGTAATAAATGAGATTGTGACAATTTTACCCATATTAATTACCTTTTATGAAGATGGAGAGAGAAAAAGGTTAAAAATACTCAATCATAAATAAGAGCGAAGTTGAAAATTTACCTCATATTCATTGTGTCATTACAACTAACTTTTCTTGGTATGTGAAATTTGGTCAAAGTAGACTTATAAATAGGACCATAGTGATAAGATCTTATTTGTATTGTAATTTACATCACGAAACTATAAACAATATCTTATATTAAAGAGTCTAAGTAGTACTTAAAAACCAATGATTAGCTTATTCATATATACAATTTTTTATTTATAACCCAAATGCATACGATACGCATATGTTCTTGTCGATGCCTTCATTATCCTATGACTCACCGTAGCCACCAGTTATCACGCTCATCAAAATTATCAGAGAATGATGAAAACTTAAAGAAAAGCACATGAAGTGCTTCTCCTCCACCATTAACAATAGACCTAAACCCTGAACCCAAAAAGTGCCTACAAAGAGGACAAGTAAAGTTCCTGAGACCAACCCATTGATTCAAACATTCTCTATGAAAAACATGTTCGCATCTCAAGACTCTAACTTCATCTCCTTCACCAATCTTGTTCAAACACACTGCACAATCCACTTCTTCTCCTCCTCCTTCACGTGGATGCCATATCTCCACTTGTTCTTCTTCTGTAAAGATCTGATGAATCTCTTGAAGAGGTTGATGATGATGAAGACGAAGGCTGTGAAATGGGTGGTAAAGAAGAAACTCTAAACCCCATTTGAAATGGGACAAAGCTAGTTTGAGGTTGTAGAAGAGCATGGTGAACAATAGAGAAGAAAATCTGGAGATTATTGCAAGAGTGGTGGTTGCCATGATGTTCTTTTGGGTATGAAATTTGTGGCTTTGTGTGTATTTATGGAGGAATATTGATTACTGAGCATATGAAAAACATTTCACCAGATTAACATCGACAATAGTGGGGTCGCTTCTGGATAATGACTTACGTGGTCGAAATATAGCAATAAAAAAATTGATACGTATCAATCTATAACCAAATATGGGGTCGAAATAAAATCTATTAGGTATTCTGCTGTCGGTTCAAATTCTGTGTCTTTCCCCTCCTTTTTTTTATTATTATTATTATTATTATTATTATTTACAGGAACACATTTATATTGTGCCTTTAATTCAAACAAAAAGTGATTGGGAACGAGCCTTTGCTCAAATGGCATCACCCTACCCCTCTTATTGAGGAAGTTGGGTGATCAATCTCCAAGTCAGCTTAGGGGAAGTGTTTGGGTGTGTGAGAAGTCCCTCCCATGAGGAGGGCTAGGATAGGTGTAAAACAAATTAAAGTATTAAATAAAAATTTATTTAAAAGAAATAGCATAACAGAAAAAACAGATATGATACATATATTAATTAACATGCATGTTTTATTTTTTGGCTAAAGTATACTTTTGATCTCTTAATTTTATCAATACATAGTTATTGAAAGTATATAATTAAACATAATTAGTATTAAGGTTGTTAAACTCATGAGTTTAAACAAACTCGTGAAAATGACATAAGCTTAGATCATGAACTCAAATCATAAATTCATGTAAAAGAACGAGTTTACTTTTATCAATATATAGTTATTGAAAATATATAATTAAATAATTAAAATGTTAAAAATAACAATTTGGTTTAAATACTACATTTAAAGTTTAAATAATTAAAATTAAATACATGAACATTCATAATTTATCATACTCAATAAAGAAATATCTATGAATTTTATATATGAAGTAATTGAGTATGTATAATCAAATGCAATAAGATAACACGATTTCAAGAGCAAGTTGACACGTACAATTTTATAAGCCAAAAACGCAAAAATAGTAAACTCAGTGTGTGAACTCGTAAGATTAGCTAAATTTGTTGTTGCGCAAATTTAAGAATAAGTTGAAATTTTTATAAGGTATAAATATAAAAACATTAAATTTGAAGAGTTAACCTATTAGTTTTATAACAATAATTAGAAATGGTTTTCACCATATTTGCTTAGGAATTAGGATTAATTTAAAGAGTAAGAGTGTGCATTGTTTTCATAACTAAAACTTGGAAAAAGGTTTCAATTATATGCATACAAAATATTACTATTTTAAGTTTATTAACAAGACAGAATTTCAATTTGGGAATGAAGTGGGTGAAAAGTAAACGATGCAGTAGGTAATGGAGTTATAAACCCTTCATGATTTCTTCATTTTAAATATTTGCTTTTTGGGCCAGTATTTAAATATATGTTAATGATTGGCCAAAAAATAAATTTGATATATATAGTAGGTGATGGAGATATTGCGTTAGACAAAAGTGTTTTCCTCTGCGATGTTATGGGCTATAGTTTTTAATGAAACGTTGTACTTTTGTGGTCGACAATCATAAAAACGATTGAAATGTTTAGTTCGTTTGATAATTTTAAAATTAACAAAGCTTTGATTATTTGTTTTACATAAAGTTCAAAATGAGTCATACTTTCATAACTCACAAATAATATAGGAGTAGTTTCTTATAAATTAGTATCGACAGATTATTTGTCTTATAATGGAACGAGAAAAATTAATGTTCACACTCAAACAAATGGGTGGATGAAATTGATAGCAGCCATGAATGAGAGGGACATATATGGGTGGATGAAATTGATAGCAGCCGTGAATGAGAGGGACATATATGATAGTACGTGTATGTAAATCAATCAATTCGTTGGCCCAAAGAAAAATCAAAATCAATCACTTCAGATTCATAAGATAAAAATTATATAAAACTCGTCTAGGATGAAAAGGAAAGTTCATTACCCACACAACAAAATTGTGCTTACTTGAGGGAGGTACCTCCGCCCCGGCGGCGGCGGGGGGATCAGTGTTTTAATTTTATTGAGTTATAGAATTTAAAATATAAGTAACCCCGCCCCCGGGCATCAGTGTTTTAATACTGTTTTAATACCGCCGCCCCGGCGGTTTGAAGTTGTCCAGATATTATTATTTTTTACTAATAAAATTAAAATGCCAATAAGTTATTTATATAACGTCAATAAAATATATTGTCACTTGGCCAAAAAAAATAAAATATATTTTCAATAAAATAAAGGACTATTTAATTTAATTTATTGATGATAGGATTAAGACAAAAACGCACATGTGTTTTATCATGAGGAGTGCCCAACACTAAATACTTTTTTTAGATGCAAAATTACACATGAACTTTAAAAAATAGTGCAAAAATACCATCAACGTTTAAACAATATAGCTGACGTTATTTTTTATGTGGGCCCCACCCTATTAAAAAAGAAGTGCCTAGGCTTTTTTAAATTTCCCTCGCTAGCCCTTAGCTCTTCCATCTTTGTCGTCTCCCTTCACCCCCATTTCCTTCTCAAATGTGGACGGTGGCAGTGGTGACACCTTCCACCAGCAGCGACAACGCACCTTCCACCAGCGGCGACGGTGACACCCACCACTAGCGGCGACAGTTCATTCCTATTGAACAAAAGCCAGCAATTTGGGAAGCCAATGGAGAAGAAGGATCAGCAAGCGGCAATAAGGATTTGATCAAACACTTGGTGGGCAGGTTAGATTCAATGTCGGATTGCAGAGTCAAGGTTGACCTCTTTGGTTTTCGTCTTCATTACCCTTCTCCATCCATTTCCCTCTGCTTGTGTAATAAGCAAAAGTAAGACTGCCTGCTTGAATCGTTATCTCCTAACTTGCTCCTTTCTTTTATAGCTTACTTGCAATTCTTCTTGAATCAATGCACCTAGAGGTATGAAAAACTGTTCAAGTTAGTTTTCATTCACTTTCTGTCGAAACGTTGAGTTTTCGGCATTCTTTGAGTTGGTTAACGGCAATCGCTTGCATGTCAGCTTTGTGTTGGTCTTCTTTTTAAATATTGGCATTTTTCACCTCAAAATTTTGCTTTACTAGCCATTAATTTTGGGTTTCCCAGAAAATTTATCTTTCCTTTTATTTTAAATTGGAATTGGTCAAAATTGCTAGTTTCCCCTTGTTCTTCGCAATTTCTATTTTGATCTTCACGCAGACTTGTATATTAATATGGCTTTGCAGTTGGAGACCTAGACAACTTTGGTTGCCATTTTGTGTTTCCTGGGTTTTGTTTTGAAGGAGTCAATTATGGGAGGTAACAGTTTGAAAGAGGAGGGTAGGAGGCACGTGGCGTCATATGGGTCTTCATCTTCTTTTTCAAGATGGGATAGCCATGGATATCCGCAATCACCACGCCCTCCTCAAAATCAATACTACACGCCTCAACATAGCGCACCTGCTCCATTTTACGAGTATGGGTCATAGACGTCTCAACCTAATAATAGGAGGCTGGATAGGAGATACTCAAGAATTGTTGATGATTATCACTCACTTGATGAGGTTAGATTACTTGTTGTGTCTCTGATTTTGTTGGGATCCAATTACCAATTTTTGGACTTGACTCTCGCAACCCTCCCAGTTGCAGAGAAAACAGGGAAGGCCGCGAAGTTCATAGCTTCTTCTTCTTCGACGACCTGAAATAGAGACACCGGGAGAGGGGGGAGGGGGGGAGAGAGAGAGAGAGTGAGAGAGACGATTGGTGGAGGAAGAGGAACAACTGGAGGGTATTCTCTTTTTTAGTTGGTGGCATTTTGGTACTTTTAAATAGTAGTAAACATAAGTTAGCATTTTTTTAACTTGATGATATTTTTGCATTGATTTTGAAAGTTTATGTACAGTTTTGTACCTAAAAAAACATTTGGTATTGGACACTTCTCAGGATAAAACACATGTATATTTTTGCACATTTACCCATTGATGATATATAATTTCATTTTGGGAAATGTGTGGCAAATAAAAGCATAGACTATTAAGACTTAAAAGAAACATGTTTTTCATTTTAAATAAATATTAGTGTTTGGCAATGCAATAAAAAATAATAAGAAGAAATTATTATAGTAGGTGAGATAAATATGCCACAAGAAAAGCGTGTGTTCACTAATAAGCTGTTAGTGAAGGTAGTAAGTAGCCTCACTCTTGTACAGTGGTGGAGCCACACTAGTGTATGTATGGGCAAGTGCAGACATAAAATTTTGAGAATATATATATTTAGAAGGAATCTTGTAACAACTTATTTAGGTGGTATAGTTGGTTAACACGGTCTCACACAGTCGAGTTCTCTGGTTCGAACTTGGCTTCAGACAATTTTCTTATTTATTTTTTCATTACAATAGGTCTTCATCAGAACCAGTACTTTTGTCGATTCAGCTCAACCATGGCTAAAGTCAGCGTTCTCTTTTTCCTTCTACTTTTATCTCACACTTCAGGTTCGATTCTTTTTGTCAGTTCCCTAAGCTTTTCAATTTTCATGTACCTCTACTTTTTTCGACTTGGCTTTTGAATTAGTTCGTGCTTTGAGAGTCTGTGATGTGTTTGTTGTAATAATTTGAAAACTTTTATCCAAAATTTTGCCCTTTTTTACTTTAGATTTGCGATTCCATTTTCTTAAAAACTGTTTTGGATTCAATTGACGAGCTTCGTTACTCAAAATGATTTCAATTTAGTGTTTGTTTTCAGATCTACGCTTGCTGGCATCTCATAATTCTCACAGATTGTAATCCCAAAACTGCAATTCCTATCTCAACTTCTGCGTTTATATATGAAATCACATTGATTTGTATTATCTTAATTATAGCATTGCTTCCATAAAAAGCTGAGAACTGATCTTTAACTTTTTCGCTCGTTACTGTGGTCCTAAAATCATGTTGGAAATTCATCTTAGTACATTTCGATGAACTGAACTTATTTTTCATTTTTCTTTTGACACTTGCAGAAGGAAATGTGATGACATCTAATGCCAATGGGCTGGTTAGTAATTGTAAGTAAAATGCAAAGTTGCCTGAAGATTGGAACAGTTTTAATTTCGTTCCATTAGCCTAAAACTAAACAAAAAAATATCACCTCGGATCTCGTAATGTGAATTGTGAAAGATCAAGTGAACAGAGTTAGACAACCAGATTAAGTCAATTATAAGGATAATTCCATTAGATTTAGATTCTTTTGAGAAAATAAGCTTGATTTACTCAATATTAAAGATGAAGAGAGTCTAATTTTGCAAGTCTGTGTTGTAAGTGATGTTGATGATTGAAATGTCCCCCAGATTAATTAACTTAATGACTATATAATAGTTTGATCAATAACTTAATAATGCTTCGTCATTTATCAAAGTATCCAAAATAAATCAAAGTATCAATAATGAATGCTAACGTAGAATATACAATCATCCAACATAAACAAAAAAAAAAAAAAAGCGAAGCACTACTCTTAGTAAGATAGCGCCTTCCCAGGTCTTCCCGATGGACGTGATGCATTTTAACTATCACCCGAAAAATGTGGTAACCATCAATCCAACTTATTATGAATACTAATACATGCTAGTGAGGTGCCAAGTGGGATAGTTTATATAACAAAATATTAAAAATATAATTCACCAATATCCACATCACAAAATTTCATATCATAAATTATGTATCATAAATTAGGTATTACAATTTTTCATTAACACAATTCCCAAGATGCCCCACCAATCCAACCGAACCGCCTTATTTCCTCCGACTAGATCCATGGGTTAAGTTACATCCATGTATTCTTGGTTCTTCAAAAGCTCATTTGGTCATGTGATGAGGACCGCCAAAATCTTGAAAGACGTGTCCCAAACCATGGGTTTTTTCCCTCGTTGAACTAGTGGGGTGTCGTAGCCTCGTTCAACTAGTGGGCGTAGCCTCTCATGAACAAGTGGTGTGATAAAAGCCAACCATTTGTGCACCAATGGAGGCCTTACCACGTGGTGGAATAACTACTCCATTTCTTCCCAATTCAACCCTTTTCATAATTATCATAATAAATAACTCAACAGGAGTTTTTCTAAGATTTTCACATTCAAATCATGTTATTTAAATAATTCTCATAACCATGTCATAATAGCTCAAATCTCAATTCTTATATATAGATAAATATAATGCATATATTTCACAATTCAAATCATATGATCCACAAGGCAATTTCTATTAAGATATTCATAATCATTTCACAAAATACTTACAAACAACATACTAATACACATAATAAATGAAAAGTGGTTACCTCTCGCCGAGCTAACTATTTTCACCCTGCTCTTAATCCAAGAGCTCAAACACACGCCAAAAATCAATCTCAACTTTGCGAGTATAAATATAGTCTCCGGTGTAAGAAATTTGAACTTCTTCAATGTCCTAAAGTAAGATCATCGAAATTATTAATTTTCCTTCTTAATAAATAATAATAATATTTATTTATCTATTTTACTAAGTGTCATGTCCTTTAGAAATGTTAAGAAGGGTTGTGCTTGTCACTTTAGAGTCTTTCTAACCCTTAATAGACAAGTTATTCAAAACAACATTTATTTTGAAGGTTATGCGAGTTAACAACTGCGTGATTATTTTAAAACTTATCAAAAATTCAAATTTTTTAACTTTTTCGAGAATTTAGAAAATTCATAACTGGACCGATACAACTCCAAATGGAGTTATTCCAATTTCTACTTAAACCTTGATAAGTCTATTTTCATAAATTAAAGTCATCAAGTTGATTTATGATTGAGAAAATTCCCAACTTCGAAAAACATAAATAATGTCCAGAATTTCCCAGATTTCTTAGCTCAACTTCCAAAAATCATAACTGAAGTTATAGACCTCCGTTTAAGTTGTTCTTTGGCTCGTTGGAAAGGTTGAGATGTATCATATTTACTGTAAAAGTTTCAAGTAAAAACGAAAATGTTTGCCATCTCAAAATCAAGCCCGAAATTACTGTTCACAGGAGGTGCAGAAAACGCTCCAGATTTTGGCTAAACTTTGGAAAATCATATCTCTCATTCTACACGTCCTATTTAGTTTTTCTTTGGCTCGTTGGAAAGCTTGAGCTGTATACTATTTACTGTAAAAATTTCAAGGAAAAAAGAAAATTTTTGACGTTTCAAAATCAAGCTCGAAAATTACTGTTCACCTGAAGTGCAGAAATCGTTTTAGATTTTGGCTGAACTTTGAAAAATTATTTCTCTCAATATACACATCCGTTTTTGCTGGGTTTTGACTCTTTTTAAAGGTTACGATGTCTACTATCTTCCATAAAAATTTCATGCAAAAATGCAAACGTTTTTCATAGAAACAGAAGCTCACAAGACCACTGTGTTTTCAGTCCGAAAAAAAAAGAGCTGTTCGTGTGCAGTTTCATCCTTCTTGACCAAACAGCGAACCCAGCAAACTGAGGGCAGGGAAACTAGAAGTAAAAGGCTCCAAGAACTCACCTTAGTCGTCCCTCAAGATTTCATGCAAGTTCCACGTCATTCTCCTTTGGTTTTGTTCCCCCTAGGTTCCACGTTGCAACTCTCGGTTGTGTCTCTTTCTCACTGTGTCTCTGTCTCTCTCTCTCTCTCTTGCGTTTCAGTCACACCCTCTGGCCGAAAGAGAAGATAGAGTGAATAGGAAATAAGAGATGAATGAGAGAATGCAACCGTTGCTGCTTTCGGTAATGCTGTCATGCCGTGAATAAAGAGGAGCAAACGGTTATAATGAGAGAGAAGTATGGATGTGATCTTTGTTGGTCTCGAAAAGCATGGGGGTTGGTGTCGTCATTCTGCCGAATGAGAAAAAGCAATGGATTTCGTGTGATCTCTGTGTTTAACGTGAGAGGCGCTGCAATATGGATCACTGTGGATTTCTCTTGCTTGCGTGTTGACCGAAACGATTAATCAATTAAAGGGGTGTGGGCTATATTTTCTTTTTCTTTTCTGTTGGGCCGAAGTGTGCAGGAAAATGAGACATGGAGTTTGGTTTTGGGGTAATTAAATATATGGGCTGAGGCATTTGCTGTCAATTCTTTTTGCTGCTAGCGTGTTCTGGACATGTTAAAGAATGAGAATAATTTATAACGGGTTGAGTGTAATTGTACGCATGTATATGAGCCCAAAGGGTTAAAGAATGAGAATAATTTATAACGGGTTGAGTGTAATTGTACGCATGTATATGAGCCCAAAGGAATAATGATAGCTGATATATATACATATCTATGAACCTGCTGCTATGTTTTGGATATCAAAGATTCAAGTCATAAAGAATTGGGCTTGGTCTTTTTGCTTAACTGATACGTATGTGTTGTGTTATGGAACTAAAAATTATCCAAATTTGGAGTTAATTTTCAGTGGAAGGGCTTTGGGAACAACAAGAAGTGCCGAGTTAAATCGCTGTGGATGCAGAAAACTCCCAGGAGAGGTCCGCATATGCGCCGACAATAACCTCGATCCAGACTAGTCGAGAAAGCTACAGTGAACCTGGATCGATAAGAAAAAAAAAAAACTAAAAATTATCCCACTTGTTTCCCTACAAGCCCCTTATTTGTAATTCAGGGCCTTTACTCATTTAATTGTAATTATGGAAAATAAATTAATCCTTAATTCCATAAGGATTTTTCTTTTCCCAAATAATTCCTCAAGGTCATAAGATATTAATTCCATAATTTTTATGCTTAAATTATCCTTACTTGAATTTATTCTTTTTCCCAAAATAAATTAATTAAGGGAGAAATAAGCTTAAATTCCCAATAACTATCCTCATAATTATTTTAAGCCAAAATTTCATAATTAATTTTTATATAATATTCCAATTTCAAATCCTAAAATTTGGGATGTTCCAATGATGATTATAAGGTGTATGTGATGGAATAAATAACAGAGAACCTGGTGTGTGGCAAGGCCTTCATCATTGCAAGTCTTCTTTTGTTTACGCTGGATTTTGATTCAATTTAAAAGGTCAGATTATATTGATTTTTATATTATTGTTCTTCCAGGGAAATATCTGGTGTTTATTGTGGTCTGATTTTTCTTTCTTTCATGCATCATTTCAAAATTGTTTGACCATTCTAGTGCAAAAGAACAATTTGACTATCTTTTATCTTCAAGTTTTCTGCAATCTGTGCTGGTTTCTTTCAGATCTTTTGTTTTTGGGGTGCTTTCTTTGGGAGCTCCATGTTGAGATATTATTTCTTCGTGATGGTTGTCTCTTTCATTTCTTGCTTGGTGGTTCTATTTGAATTAATTGTGCTGTTTGACATTTTGGCTTAATGGTGAGACCAATTTAATCTCAACAATCAAGTCACTTGTTCGAAACTGGAATTCTTCTCTATTGAACCCCCAAAAAAAAAAAAAATTAGTCTCATTATTATTTGATGCAGCCACTTGCCAAAAAACATGATGTTGGTTTAATTTTGATTTTTTTCTCCTCATAGAATTAGAACTCAAGTCAGTGTCAACGTTTGCAAATAATAGCTTTTCTATGAAATGTTCATATTAGATATTATTGAAGGGGAAGGACCAGCTCGTGGGGGAGATTTGGTTGAATTCAACTATGTATGCAAGCGAGTAAATGGATACTTCGTTTATAGGTAGCATCATACTGTGAATTCTTTCTTTACCCTAGTAATACCCTACATATAAATAATAAACTAATTCTCATGACCCAAATCACAGTAGGACTTCAGACATCGTATCATTCAGTTTCTTGTTTCATATTTTGGTTATTTTCCCTTTCTTGTTTTTGTCAGTAATATCTAACCTAGTTTTCTTATTGTTGCTTGGTTTTTATACTCATGGCAGCACTGTGGATCAGTTCAGTGGAGAAAGCAAACCAGTTATACTTCCTTTGGATGAGAACCAGGTAAGAAATTTCTTGTCACTACAAAAAAAGGTCGTATTAGCCACGGAAATTTGCCACGGAAAAATTCCGTGGGAAATTACCCACGGAATTCCGTGGCTAATTTCCGTGGCTAAAAATTTGCCACGGAATTAGCCACGGAATTCCGTGGGTGACTGAAATTACCCACGGAATTCCGTGGCTAATTTCCGTGGGTAATGGAAATTAGCCACGGAAAAATTTCTGTGGCAAATAAATACGTGACAATATGCCACGTATTTATTTGCCACGGAATTTTTTCCGTGGCTAATTTCAATTAGCCACGGAAATTAGCCACGGAATTCCGTGGGTAATGTCAGTCACCCACGGAATTCCGTGGCTAATTCCATGGCAAATTTTTTGCCACGGAAATTACCCACGGAATTCCGTGGATAATTTCCCACGGAATTTTTCCGTGGCAAATTTCCGTGGCTAATACGACCTTTTTTTGTAGTGTGTCACTCAATGTATAAGTACGATAAACCTCAACACAAGGCTATCAGATGAAGTTTATCCCTTTTCTTTTGGCTTTTCAATCAATGTATGGAATTTAGATGTTAAAGAAGTTCCTCTCTTGAATGGAAATGTTGAAATAAACATTGGTAGGAGAGGATTTAATTGAATCCTTTTATTTTTAGAAACTAAATTATGATTTTCAACTTGCATTTGGTATGAAGAAAGGATGTAGTTTAAAAAGGAAGAGAAGAAGAACTAGGAGCATATATTAAGAAATAATAATCCCCGAATAATCATGATTATTATTTTTCTATGTTAAGTTGAATTTTTTTTGTCTTTTCTTGTTTATATTCTTTCTTTTTTTAATCCATTTAAAACTTTCCTTTTAAAAAAAAAATCGGGGGCGCTACCCTTGAACCCCTGAATCCCTCAATTAATTGTGCACCTACAAATATAAAATCCTGGCTTCGCCATCGCTCTTGTATATATGAAGGAAAACACAAGTTTGAATACCAGGAAGTACATTTGTTGAGAGATGTAATAACCATTTATCCTATAAAATTCAGAAGGAAAACCCTTAATCTAATTATTATTATTTTTTTAAAAAGTGCGTTCATTAGTGATGTTACTGTTGGTGGCTAATATTTAAAGAAAAGATATAGTTTGTGACTCTGGTCCATGCTCATTAAAACGATTTAACATGTTCGGTTCTCTTGGGGTGTGCATGACAACCATTATGTTCCCAAGTATTGTTTCTAAGATGAAAATGTTTTTTTGTTATTCTCGCGCTTGGAAGAGTTCCGAGAATCGAATTACGTTTATTAACTTATTTTATTTTTACTCCGAGAATCGAATTACGTTTGTTAACACATTTTATTTTCATTTCGAGAATCGAATTACGTTTGTTAATACATTTTATTTTTATTCCAAGAATTAGAATTACCTAATACAATACAAATCTATTTCTTTATTTTTTGTTTGCAGATTTCATCAACTCGTATAAAATAATAAATTTTAACCAAAATGCCAACATTTCATATTTAAAAAATAAAATATATATATATATATATAATATTTTATCGTGTAATTTTTTGTTACAAAAATACAAAAATATAGTTTTATCCATTATTTTTCATCCTCTTCTCAATTCTTTTTTTTAAAAAAAAAATTTCATTTCCTTGACCATTTCATTTTTTAATACCATATTATTACCTTAATATTAATTATACAAATGAATGAATATACATAAGTCACATGACTCAACTAAATTTTCATGATATCACAATAATTTAAAGCAAAAATAATTGATGTTGTATTGAACAAAAAAATATGACAAGTCTCCAATGTATTTCAAATATGTCTCTTAATTTGTCAACATCATATTGGGGGCAACTGATTGTCTCTAGCTAATTGGTTTGCAATATTTTTCTTAATAATGTTTATTTCAGTCATTTGATTTGAGGGGCCTTCATCATCTATAACTGCAGATATATAGGTTGATGCTGCCATGTTGAGATTTGCATAATGTGCTAGATTTTTGCCTGCTACCTATATTGAAGATAAATCATAATGTCATTTGAAGAAAAGAAAAAGAAGGAATTGAAAACTCACTACTCTCTGAATTATGGCAAGGTTTACCTCAACACTGATCCCTTCCTTTGACAACATCTCAGCAGCCTAAACATCGAGTAAAACAATTTACTTAGATGACCCATTCTTTGGTATGACATTTTCAATTTTTCTTTAATGCAAAAACTAAGTAACATGGATGCATAACATTTTTCCCCTTTATCATTCATAAGTGAAATAAGTCCATAGCTTATTTCCATAACTCTCAGCATATATGAACACAACCATAACAGACAATACATTAATACAATGTCAAAGGAACAAAGGGATAAAAGAACCCTGAGAGCAAAGCCAACCATTTTTGAGTAAGCTGTTATAGTCACAGCTTTCCTTTCTCTCTCAATCTGCAAGGGCAAAATGCAGTAAGCAATGAGGAAGCACGCAACAAGGAATGACTCACCATATCTACAGAGAACTTGAATCAAGTATAAATGATTTACCTTGGCTTTACCAATGGGAAGATATATAAAAACTTGAATCAGGAACTTCATTTGAAACAAGGAATGACTCACCATATCTACAGTATGAAACTCATGCCAATTAAACATTTTTTAAAACATGAAATAATGCTAAAAAAATTCAAGTATTCACATTCAATATGCAATGTGTCCAATCGTTTGACAACTTACAACAACTCATTTTCAAGGAAAACAACAGGATCAAGATCTCTTATAGCAACTTTCAATAAACCACGAGCATCTTCTGATGAATATGGTGACAAGACCTTCAATCCAGGGCACGAGCCATACCAAGCTGCATAGCACTGCATATTAAAAAAAAGGTTGAATGATATAACAAAACACCATAAACCAAACAATTTGCAATAAGATCACAATGGAGGAAAACCACTGGCTACTGAAGGCATTTATATAATGAAAACCCAAGGAACCATACTTGAGAGTGTTGATTAGTTATATAATGATCACACAAGGCATATTAGTTATTAGTTGATTTCTATCAAGTACAATTCTTTGAAACAAAAATAGAATTCATGCTTATCCCACTGCTCCACGCATGCTCCCTAGCTACTTCTCAACAACACTAACCATTAAGCACCACAAAGCTCATTCAAAACAACTTACTACCGAAAGCATTAGATTGAATAGAGGAGGAAAAGATCAGCACATTCACCTCCACATTCTGACTTTTAGGGCCTACCCAAGCTAAATCAATAACCCACAAATTTCGTACACAATTCAAACAAAAACCAATTTCTAATTGTTCTTTTGATGCAAAAGGTCTCACAGTAAACTATGTCTACCAAAAAAAATAAAATCCAATTGGAACACAGAAATGTGAAAATAACAATACAGCAATCTCCCGGAGAGGAAAGAAAATTGAAATTGTGTAAAGGATTTACATAATTATACCGGTTGTGTAATGATCCAATCAAGTGAATCAGTGGGGAATGGCGGAAAACCTATAATACCCTAATTAAAAATAATAATTTTGGGAGCATTACCATGCACACTATAATACCCGAATTTTCATAATTCTTATAAGCATTGTATTTTGGCAAATAATTAGCAAAATACAAAGGTGAATATGTGTCTCAAAGAATTATAATCTATTGATTATATTTTATCCAAATTTCACTTTGGAATTAATTAACCAATGGTTGATTAATGAGACCACATATTAGGAGCTATAAAATGTGACATAAAATCACATGAAATAATAGCTATTTTAAATGCTCATAAGACAAGAAAAGGGATATGGGAAACACTTAGTTTAATTGTTATCTATTAACAATTATCCTTAACAAAATAAGCTTGCACTAATTGAGATTAGTTGCATAGTTCTTCAAAATGATTAGAGGAAAATTAGGATCATAAAAAGGGGCTGATTATATTCAATAATAATTAAGCCAAAGGGAATGAAATAATATTTGTCTTAATAAGCACTAATTGCCATGATTAGCTAATAAACAAGTCCAATAATGACAAGGGTAATTAAAGGGAAATTAAGCACTTGATTAGAGAGTTAATTAAATCTTATTAAATATGCCCCAAAAATGCTGTGTTTTGTTCAGCTATAAGGAAGGAGAGAGAATTTGTCATATAATAATTTTAAGTTGAAAAGTCAAAGATTTCAACTAACCAATTAGAAGGCTTGAAACAAGAGATATTTTGTTAATAAAATAACATATTAAATGGCCAAAAAAAAATGTGCATGTCGACCAGCTCAAGGAATGGAGGGGATCGAGTTTAATAAAGTGAAAATTGATCTAGTGGTTTAAAGGAAAGAAGAGAATTTGGAACACCTTGTGAATTACTATGTTAACCTTGGGATTTTTCCTATAAATAGCCAAGGTTCCCTTCACAATTCTTCACACCAAAATACTACAATCACCTCTGATCTTAAGTGAGTGAGAAGAGAGGGAGAGCTTATCAAAATTCATGAAAGGAAGAAGGAGTTTAAGAACTTAAGGTGTGTTCTTAGCTAGTTCTTGATAAAATTGTAGTTTAATCTAAAAAATTAAGCAATAAATTCTGTTACATATTTTTAGGCCTCCATTGCATTTAAAATTTTGAATTAGGTTAAAACATGTTGGGAAAATAATTTTAGATATTAATGGAACAAGACCGTGAAAATTGTAGAATTTTCGGTTTTAAATCTTGTGCTGGCAGCGAACAGTGAGACTATTATTTTATGTATGAAATGAACTTTAAAAACCATGAAATATTTCAGGCATAAAGTAGACATATAGGGATTTCTAAATATATAAAATATGTAATATTTTGATCTTTAGACAAGGAGATATGAATTTTTGAAGATAAGCCTTGTTTATTGGATTTAAATCTGAACAGTGTTTGAAAACGCAAAACCTGGCAATGATTCTTGATGTTCTAGCTTTTGGAAATATTTTTCCTTGAAAATAGTCATGTCAAGGGTCATGAGGAATTATGAAGCACTCACAAATGATTTTTGTAGAATTAATTATGATTTTTCAAAGTTGCTGAAAAATCTGTGTAGAAAATCCAGCAATGCGTTTTTGGGAACATGTAAGAGTAAAAATTAGATAAATAATTCACTAAGGGTAAAAAGGTAAAAAGAGATGGAAATCACCCTTTAAATATTATTCTAAACAATATGATATTTATCACAATATCATATAATAATCCGACGAAAATGTATAGGATATCTGGGAAGTCTGAAATCAGATTCAAAGGTCGAGCGTTTTGGTAACTACACAATGAAAGGTACGGACATGTACTGTAACTTTAACTCTGATGTGTCTTGTATGCTTATATGTGATAGATGATTCATAGAGTGATGGACAAGACTAAGTCTTAGGTCATACACCGTGACTAAGTTATGGGCCTTAGTCACATGTTTATATACATTCAGCTTTGTGTAGGTTATAGTCATGATAATGTCGTATGGTTGTTTTCCTAGCGTTGAGGACACGTGGAGGCGTGGCACTGGTGAGTGCAAACGTTGCGAACATTACATTTGATGTGTACTATGTATTGTTGTGCTGTTAACATTACATGTGTTGTGTGCTATGTATTGTTGTAACCTTACATCTGCTGTGTGCTATGTATGGTTGATGCTGAAATGTAATGAATAACTGTCATATATACTGTTCTTACTTGAGCATGAGGTTAACTGTTATCTGAGATTCAATGGGTATGGAATATCAGGCTTGACTAATAGTTTAGGAAAGGAACCTGGATCTGACAAGGCACCGATGGACGAATCTGTGAAGAGACACCGATAGACGGAGCCGTAAAAAGGCCCCGGTCGAGACGAGAGTCTAAAGAGGGTCAATAGGGATTAGTTTCTGGCATGAATTCGGTAGAGCTGTTTCAAACCATTTGGTGCTTAAATTAAGAAAGAGTTGGTTTATGTGGTTCAGTCATAAGTCGCCATGAAAGATGAGGAGACTTCCACTAAACTTTACCTGGTCTGGCCAATGAGTTTGATTAACTGTATTGGGTTCCAAGCTACAAGTATAGTTAAGGTTTGGTTTAAGAATGTATAGTTACTATTTAAGAGTTGTAATTATACACATTCCAGATAATTGTATTACAAGAATATTCCTTCAGGAAATATTTCATTTACCAGCTTATGTCTTGTGTTATTGTACGTAAATTAGTGATTTTAAATTTTTATTAGTCAAAAGATGATCCACGCACCTGCAATTAATCGCAATTATCTAACGCCACTGAGCAATTTGTAAGAGGCTTCTTTCTTCCTCTTTTTTCTTTTTGTTATTTCGATTTTGTAAGAGGCTCCTTTCTTCTTCTTATTTCGATTAATTGTGATTAATTGCGGGCGCGTGAATCATCCATTTGACTAATAAAAATTTACAATAACACAATACATTTTTAAATCACTAATTAATTATTCTCTAAATAATTAATTAGTGAATTAATTATTTGACTAATTATTATTCTCTATTTAAACTTATCCTATCTATCTTAAGGTACTTTATAAATAATAATATACAAAATATTTCACAAAATATTTTTATTGATTCACTAATTATTATTCTCACAAATTTCTTTAATTAAATTTAGCTAATAATATTTTACAATTTATATATCAAATTATTAATGTACAAAATATTAAATAATTAGTCATCTATCTTAAGGTTTATAATAAATTCCCTAATTAATTAATTTACTAATTAGTCCTGTATCTTATGATTTATAATAAATTTTAAATATTTTAATTCCCTTAATTATAAATTAAAATTATTATTTACTCTTTTTATTATTTATAAGGGTTAAGTATCAATTTTGCCCCTGAAGTACGCACCCAGGAGCAATTTTACCCCTGAAATTTTCGCATAGCAATGTTGCCCCCGAAGTATAAAAACGTAGCAATGTTACCCTTCCGTTAACTGCCCTTAACGGTCAACGTTAGGGTTATTAACGAAGGGGCAACATTGCTACGTTTTTATACTTCAGGGGCAAAATTGCTCCAAAAAATGTAGCAATTTTTCCCCCGAAATATAAAAACGTAGCAATGTTGCCCCTCCGTTAACAACCCTAACGCTCAACTAACGCCAAAAACTTCAGAGGTAAAATTGCTCCGGGCGCATACTTTAGGGGTAAAATTGATACTTAACCTATTTATAATTAAGTACAATTATCATTTATAATTTTAAATATGATTATTAAATTTTATTTTTTAAAAAAAAACAATGACGCCTGTAGCGTCAATTTGATAATTGACGCCATTGAATTGATGCCAATGGCGTCAATTAATAGACGCCACTAGTGGCATCGTACTTATTGACGCCACTAGTGGCGTTAATACCCTGACACCACTGGTGGCGTCGCCTGACACGACGCCACTAACTGCATTAGTTCGGTAAATTTTTTTCCATTTGCTCTAATTGGGTACAATTTTTACAAAAAAATCCTATATTGGTACTTTTCCCATACTTGTTAGTCCATTGACCCATTTGTGTTAGAGCATTGACACCCCACTAATACATTAGAGGGAAAACCATGATCCGGTCTTGTGCTCTGTGGATCTTGCCAGTCCATATCACTTGATCGGTGAGTTTGTTGAGTTGAACTACCGGTCACATGGGTGAGTATTGGCCCATGAGTTTAGTCAGAAGAATTAAGGGAGGATCAAGAATAAATTTGTGTATATTGATTATTGTGCACTTTTGTGCTAAATATGAAAATGAGATTTATGCCATTGTAAATTGATGTATACATATTTGTCGTCATGTGACATTTTTAATAATGTTATGATTTTATAATATCCCACTTGACACCTCATGAGAAATTACTCGTACGTCCGTGAGATGGATTGATGGTTACTAACATTTTTTAGATGATAGTTCTCGTACGGGTCTATTAGGGAAGACTTCGGAAGCTTAAGCTACTTTTGCTAATAGTAGTGCTTCCATCTTTTTTGTACATATTGAATTATTATATATTTCCATGCTAGGGCACATTTTGCATACTCCGGTTTATTTTAGATATTTTGATAAATGATGAAGCATTATTCAGTAAAGAGTTTGGGTCTTATGAAGTCTAAAGCTCAATTGTGTGTCTGATAAGGTCTTGATGAATGGTTTGATCAAACCCTTTAATAATTATTATTTTAAGAAAATGAAGGATGTTACAGGAAGTGCATTTGTTGGGAAAAGTGAGAATCCTTTAATTACCTTATAAATCTGGCAAACCTTAATCTATTAAGAAAAAATTGTTCATTGGTGATGTTACTGTTCGTGGCTAATATTTAAAGAAAGATGTAGTTTGTGACTTTGTGCCGTTGTGGTCCATGCTCATTAAAATGTTGGGGAGATCAGTGTTTTAATTTTATTGAGTCATAGAATTTATTTTTTTTAAAAAAAAAATCATTATTTTTGACTCTGTCCAGATATTATTATTTTTTACTAATAAGATTACAATTCCAATAAGTTATTTATATAAAGTCAATAAAATGTCACTTGGCCAAGAAAATAAAATATATGTTCAACAAAATAAAGCACTATTTAATTTAATTTATTGATGATATATAATTTCATTTTGGGAAATGTGTGGAAAATAAAAGCATCGACTATTAAGATCTAAAAGCAACGTGTTTTTCATTTTAAATAAATATTAGTGTTTTGGCAATGCAATAAAGAAGAAGAAGAAGAAATCAATATAGTAGGTGACATAGTTGGGGCTAGAAAAGTGTGTGTTCACCAATAAGCTGTTAGTTAAATCTCAGAAAGTATATTTATTGAGAGAGGTAAGAACCCTTATCCTATAAATATCGAGGGGCACCTTAATCTAATAATAATAAATAAATAAATAACCGTGTGTTCATTAGTGATGTTAGTGTTGGTGGCTAATATTTATAAAAAAAAAAGATATAGTTTGGACTTTGTGCTCCATGCTCATTAAAACGATTGAAAATGTTCGGTTCTCTTGGCTTGTACGGCCTTTCAAAGTAGGTCTCTCTCCCTGGAAACTTAATCAACCATATTTATATGTTTTTTATGATTAATTTAATATTTTTAATATATTTTTTAGAACATTATTGCATGATTAACTATTAATTTGAGTTAGGGACATTTGTATTGCATTAAATGTAATTAGGGATAAAATTGTCATAATTTGTTAATTATTCATGCAAATGATTTTTTGGACTTTTAATATTACTTTGTGCTGAATTTGTATTATAGGAGTTTTGAAAGAAAATTTTAGAATTTAGAAAATTTAAATTGGGCTCAAAATTAATATTTTTTAGAAATGGAAAAATTACATAAAAGGCCCCAGAACTTCTGGATTGGGAAAAAAGGGGCCAGAAAAATTACTAAACAAATGCCCAAAAGTTTTAAAAATTACGTTGATGCTCCATAAACATTTCAGAATTTGTCATTTAGTCTCTCCAAAAACTTGAATCTTCTCACTTATCTTGAAGTGAGTAGTGGGTTCTTATGTTGAACAATTGGCAATGGTCGATGGACTACATTACATATAATTACTATTTCTAATTTTAAGAAGCAAACATTAAAAATAATATTATTTATAATTTTTTGAAAACGTTACGAATACAAAATAAAAACTAAAAAATTTTGGAACCTCTAATTCAAATCCCAACCATCACTAGTGCAAAAAAGGGGCTTTAAGACCGCCTCATTTAGACCGGAGTATTGACGCACCGGTCTTAAAAGTATGACCGGTGGCAGTTTCGTAAATATAAAGAACTTTTTGGACCGGATTATAAAGTATCCGGTCTTAAAAATATGATCGGTGGCACTTTCGTAAATATATAGAACACTTTTAAGACCGGATTATAAAAGATCTGGTCTTAAAAGTATGACCGGTGGCAGTTTTGTAAATATATAGAATACTTTTAAATAGGACTATAAAATATGCGGTCTTAAAAATATGACCGTGGTAATTTCGTAAATATTGTGAGAAGACGCTAATAAGAGATGAGTCCGAGAATGCGATGATTTATTCCTTCGCTTAATTGGAATTATATACTGAGATGCTAATAAGTAAATAATCTTTTGACCTAGCAGTTCCTATAATCTAGGGATTACTGATCAGGAATATAATTACGAAATTCAAAAAACCATGATCTGCTAACTTAATTCCTAAAATCTCTCTAACAACTTAATTAAGATGATTACAAATCAGGAATTTAATTACGAAATTCAAAAAACCATGATCTGCTAACTTAATTCCTAAAATCTCTCTAACAACTTAATTAAGATGATTACAATCAAGAATTTAATTACAAAATTCAAAAAAATCATGATCTGCTAACTTAAAATCCGCTTGTTTCAAAAAACAGGTCTTAAAAATATACTTTTAAGACTGATTGTTTCAAACAACCAATCTTAAAAGTGTTAAAAAAAGAAGCCACACTTTTAAGACCGCTTGTTTCAAAAAAACAGGTCTTAAAAGTATACTTTTAAGACCGATTGTTTCAAACAACCGGTCTTAAAAGTGTAAAAAAAAAGAAGCGACCGGTGGCCACACTTTTAAGACCGCTTGTTTCAAAAAAAAAGTCTTAAAAGTATACTTTTAAGACCGATTGTTTCAAACAAGCGGTCTTAAAAGTGTAAAAAAGAAGCGACCGGTGGCCACACTTCTTTTAAGACCGTTTGTTTCAAAAACCAGGTCTTAAAAGTACTTTTAAGACCGCTTGTTTAAAAAAAACGGTCTTAAAAAAAAAAAAAAAAAAAAAAAAAAAAGCTAAATTCGCTAAACCCGTTAAGTCGAGAGTCTACTTTGTCTTCTTGGTGATATAACATTTACTTAGTTATAGATTCAAAGAGTGTCACAAGAGTCTCACGGGTTAAATCTCAAAGCCAAAGAATGTTATACTCTTCCTCTAACCTACTCAATCTTTGTAAGTCATCCCAAGAGCTACATAATCAAATCTTTAGCAACGTTGGCGGTGAGATGCTTCGAGGCTTTTTGCGATGGCGTCAACTCCAATCCTCAGCAACAGCGAAAGCGTACTACTTCAAGGATTCCGGATGACGGCGGCTCCTTCTTCTTCGATCTATGGCTCCTCCCACGCTGTTTTCGAACAGATCCAGCTTAAAATCAAGCCCAGATCTCTTCTTGTGTAAGTCTATTTATTCCTACCTTGACCACTCTTGCTCAGATCTGGACTTCGATTTTGGTTGCTAGAAGTTTTGCTAATACCGACAAGAGGATCCTGCTCAGATTTGGTTTCTTCAAGCTTGTAATTTTTTTGTAGATCTGGACTTCAATTTCATCTACGATTTTATATTGATTTAAATTTGATTTCCATGGTGAATGATTTGTTTCTTGTTATTTTTTCTTATTTTCGAAGTTTGTAATCTTCTTTTTTGTTTTTGTTGTTGTTGTTGCTTCCAATCTTCTCTTGGTTCTTCGTCGCTAATGACGTAAAGACATTCAAAATGTTGCAGGATCTGGTAATTTGGGAACAATTGTTTCATTTGGGTTTTTTTTTTTATATTATTTAAAACACTTTTAAGAATAGGATATTTCAAAAGTTCGGTTTAGAAACGATTTTTTAAGACAAGTCGTTCATCCGGTCTTAGTAACATATTTTTAATACCGCGCAGAACGAGACCGACTCCAGGATCCGCCTTACAAAGCGTTTTTTGTCCCAATCTTAAAAGGCTTTTTTGTACTAGTGCATCTTTTTGGTTTATATATATATATAACGTCTATTTAAAATAATATTATTTTGTAATCATTTCCGATAGAAATTTCGTCGGAAATTCCATCCTAACTAAATCTTTACGACGGACTATTTCCATTAAAAAGTTTCTGATAGCCTTTGAATGACTGTTGAGACGAAATTGTTTTCTGTTGGAAATGGACAGATGTTTTGTTATGTATATAGATTTAATTTATAAAAATTGATACATGTGAGTGTATATATATATAGTTTTTTTTAAAGAAAATAAAAGTAATGCATATGCTAAATACTGTATATACACTTTGTTATCATCAAAACCTAATTAGTGTTAGAATTGAAGCCGCTGAAGGCTCCAATGACTTTACATGAAAAGTATTTCTTTTCATACACACATGGAATAATTTACACTTAGCACGCACAATTGACTTTTCAACTTGCTCTTATAATCTCTCTCACGTCACGCTCCACTGACACAATCACTATCACTATCACAATGATCACCTATATATGTAGTAGTTCTATGATGCAAAATATAAAAAACATATATAAATGAAGGAAAATAGTTTATTAGATGCTTGTAGAGAAGAGAGTCCATAATATTTCAACATTAATTTACAATAAAAGGAAAAAAAAAAAACCATATAAATTTGTCTGAGATTCATTTGGATAATGAGTACATGAGCTATTTGAATCTGGGGTACCCATATGTATACTATTCAATAAATTTGTCTGAGATTCATTAAAAGGTTATTGGATGACTTTGTTTGTAGATCCGTTCCCTATAGTGGAGGGTTGGGATGGGAGGAAAAAAATATATGAGTATATACTTAATTTTACTGATTTTATTTTGATGCATATAATACATCAAACATGACAGAGATAACAAGAACGTGAAGCATTTGTTTCCACTAGCCACCACAGGTACACAGGTCGCGCCAAATAATAAATGTGATAAGTAGAGATAATTCCCACGGCTATTTGGTTTTCAAAACCCATTAAATATTGATTACTACACTTTCGCTTAATTTGAGTGATATAAATATAATATCAAAAGTGAAGGGAAATCATCAAATAAACCTATACTAAAACTAAAAATTAATATAAACAAGTGATTCTTTGATTTCAAGGATAATATGGGGACTATGGTAGATTAGTTAGCCTCCCTGTATTTCATAAGATTCAATTGACCTCCTTTCATAGATGCTCTTTTTAATGAAAATATGTGCTAGTTTAAAATTCAAAAAATACTTACAAAAGCTCTCTCAAGTCAAGAACAAGTGTTTTAATTTCATAAATTTCTCAATATCTTATTACAATTAATGAAACCAAATTTCAAACACCAATTTTAATGTGACTATGTAAGATTCGCAAGTATATCTTTATCTTACCATTAAAACCCATCCATTCAACTTGCAACAATCGATTGAACCCAACAATATCATTGGTGACCAATCAACAAGAAACATTAAGCAAAGAGTAAAATCAACACAAATAAATCATTAATCACAAAAAAGAGAGGAGTAAACCATACAAGGGTTTAAAAAAATCCTAGAGCAAAGTGTCTTGATACTCATGGGCAGCCGCAAGCTACAAATACATAGGAAATAGCAGCCATAGCAGCAAATAATAGAGAAAGAGCAAGAAAAATCAGAGACACGAAAAGAGAGCTTGAATCTCTTTAAATCTTCAATCTATGGCTTCATAGAGCTCCTAAGACCTCAAACCCTTGCACACTAAGATACCCTCCAAGTTGCAGAATGACAGCCAAGGTCGAAGATGGAAGAATACAAAGCCTTAGTTCAACTGTTGTCATCAAAACACTCATTTTCAATAATTATCGTTGGTTGTAAGCTGAGGCCAACAACTCTTTATTTTGTCTTTGACTGAGGTCAAAATATATGTTGGCTATGCATTAGCTAATATAAGGCCAAATAATGAGTTCATCTTTTCTTATTTTCATTCCCATGGCGTATTGACTTCTTAATCTTCTTTCCAACTTCTTCTGCATTGATTTTAGTTCCAAATGTCTTCAGATGTAGCTCAAATAACATGCTTCGATATCCTAACAAAGCAATAGGATATATAAAAGCAAAAGTTGATGAAATAGAGAAAAATATTCACTATCAACCCAAAAATCTACAATATTAGCTCATACATTGTTTCCTATCATTTGTATAATCAAATATGTATAATTTCACCAAGAAGTCTAAAAATCTATAGGGAAATATGCTGAAATGGCATGAATTTTATAAGGTTAACAGTATCAAACCCTAATTTACTATAGGTACAAAAATTTACTTTTTTTTTTTTTTTTTGAGTTTTTCCTCCTAGTTTTTTATCCTCCCTAATTTTCTCTCCATCAAAAAAATTTCATCCTTTATAAAGACAAAGAAAAAATGTGAGAGGAAAATAAACTTATAAATCTAATATAAGTAAAAAAAAAAATAGAAAAGAAACACAGTTCGATAGAGAAGAATCTGTGGTATTTACTTAAAAGGTTAAGGTGCAAATTTGCACTGGAAGTTTTTGCTAAGGGGCAATGTTGCCCTGCAAGTTTTTCAGGTTCAATGTCACCCTGAAAGTTCAACAACATAGCAATGTTACCTCATACCATTAAAAACTAATATTGACCGTGAATTTTTTAACGAAAAATGGCAGTATTGCTCCATTTTAACACTTCCGGAGAAATATTAACCTAAAAAACTTCCAATGTAACATTGCTCCTCCATGAAAACTTTCGGGGGTAAATTTTCACCTTGATAGGGATTGCTTGGACATATGAATGGGGATTACATCATGTGGTAATAGGAAAAGAGAACATTATTTTCCCTTCCCTTCTCCATCATGTTCCTCCCTACTAACCATTGCTGACACTTCTCCACTGGTGACCTTCTGATCCGCCGGCGACACTCCTCTGTCTACGACCCTTCCTCCTCCTTCCTCCACCGATGAATTGGACCCCTCCATCGAATAGAACTACGATGCTGCTCCATAGTTCATTAGATTTTTGAGAAATTTCTTGATTACATTGTCTGCCTCGTTGAGCTCCGTATTTCAGGTGGACGATTCCGCGAATGAAATCATGCGCAGCTTGATGAGATCTATGATCTATGTTAGTCGTTGGAATGGCGCAGTTGGAGATGGATCTTTGGTCCTTCTTTGTGCCCAAGAAGAAACTATTCACGCAAATGTTGAGCGGGCTCTCAGTTGGATGAGGAAGGACGAATGGGGGGCAGTAGTTGAGGAAGAGATGGGGAGGAAGCAAGGAACCAGTGGAGAATTTCATTTGTGTGTAAGGGTATTTTTGTCCTTTAAGCTTTATTTGTATTTAATTAAACATCAATAATAAATTTAATTTTACCATTCTTAATATTGTACCAAAACAAGTTCATTGTAATCATTACTGCATTACATTACATTCCGTTACATTCTCGTTGATTCAGTGAACCAAACCGGACATTAGAGTTTGTGTATACTTGTATAGAGCTTACATAAATTTCAGAGCCATGATTAGATTATATTCTGATAATTTTTATTTTTACAACTCATATACATGCATATATATTATGGTTGATGCTCTTGGCTCTATACTATAAACTCAGCGAAGCCACCAATTCTCACGATCTTGATGAGTCTCAGAAGAAAACCCATAAAAAATCACACGTCTTGTTCCTCCCAAAAAGTACCTGCAAAGAGGACAAGTATAGTTTCTAAGACCAATCCATTGATTCAAACAACCTCTATGAAAAACATGTTCACATCTCAGCACTCTAACTTCATCTCCTTCACCAATCTTGCTCAGACACACTGCACAATCCACTTCTTCTCCTCCTCCTCCTCCTTCTCGAGGATGCCATATTTCGACTTGTTCTTCTTCTTCTGTGACCATCTCAAAATCTTGAAGAAAAGGTTGATGATGAAGACGCAGGCTGTGAAATGGGTGGTAGGTGATGAATTCTATGAACCATTTGAAATTTTGAGAAGCTAGCTTGAGGAAGTTGAAGAGCATTGTGAATAGTTGAATAGAAAATTTCATGATTACTGCAACACTAGTCATAATGTTCTCTTCAGGGGCTTCGTATTTTGAAGCTTTTGTGTGATGTATTCAACTGTTCAAGAGTTGTTAGAATTCATGGTAGGGCTTGTTTTTATAGGAGATATTGATGCCTCTTTAAGGGAAAGTGACTTTATGTGATGGGATACGATTGTGGGGTTCAATAATAGGAAATGAAAATTCGTTTCCACGTCATCAATAGGATAACTATATAAGTGTACGGATGCATACGATTTACTAGAAGAATACACTTTACTAAATACTCCTATGCTCCTTGACCTAAAATCTAATTAATTAATTTGATTAAATTAAGAACATTAGTTAAAATGACATTTTTTCTTAAAAAAACTCTAATCATCTTTCTTAATTCCCTCATTCCCTCTTATTTGATTATTGTTGAAGGAATGTCAATATGGCTATTTTTTTTTAAATGATAAATATGCAAAATATGTCTTACATTTAGGATAAATATCACATACTATATTAATGACTGGATGAGTACAAATTTAGTTTTTTTTCTTATCTTTTTGAAATAGATAAAAAAAAAATAGAAGCATTATTAATGGAGAGGTATGAATCTATAACTAAGGTTCAGACACCCAAAATAATCTATAATTACAAGCAATGAATCTATAATATAGGTACAATTCATGTTGTCGGTTAGATTTTGGGAATGAAAGTTGATGCAAGGAATTGAAAGATGATGTATGATGAAGGAAGAAAAGAGGAAAATTTGGTAGATATAGCATGGGGTTTTAATGATAATACATGAACATTCTATTAGCTAGTGGGTAGAACAATGAATCCAAATATATATATATATATATATATATATATATATATATATATATATGGCCTCGTTAACATTTCATATGCAAGGCCATGTTAGAAATTTAGTGGCCGTTTGGGTTATCGGTAGAAGCTGCTTTTTCAACGTGATTTACAATTTATAAGGTAAGCATATAAGAAGAGTTTTATCTTGACCTGCGTAAACATGTTTTTCAAACACCAACTTAAACAGTCGCTTAACAAGCAGAGGAGCTGATAGGAAGTTATATACAAGTGATTTATATAGTTTATTTAAATTATATGAATTGTTTCATTAATGTTTTATAAAATGTGTGCCCTAGGAACGGATCGAGCAGACTCAGGCAGAGTTGCGACAGTCCCAAACCCGGAGTTACAGGGATCTGTGGATCCTACTGCCCCATTGAAAGCTACCATGGGCCCAGTTGAGCATCCTGGGTGCGCTAGAGGTATGAGGTTAGCCACCAGGCCTTGCATGGTACGTCTACGGCAAGAGTGCCGCTTTTGAGGCCAGAACCTCTAGCGTGAGTAGGCCGACAGCTGAGGGGGTTCAAGCTATGATTGTCGCATAGGTTGATGCAAGACTCAGGAGCTTGCTAGGCAGTTTTAGGACTAGGCCGACATTAGTACGCTCATCAGAGGCAGAGCTGGGATGTTCTGGCGAGTGCCTTCACGCAGATGTTTCCTGATAAGCAGTTGCCACATCCCCGGCCGCCTCCTCCTATGTTCAGCTTCAAAGCTCCCCCTCCATCTCCTCATGCTGATGACGTGGGTATTGTTACCTCTGCTCCTGTGCACGCTGATTATGCCTCCTTGAGACAAGACTTGATCATCAGGCTCCTGATAGTTAACTTTTATTTCTATAAATTTAAAGAACTAAATGTATATCTTAACAATTATTTAATTTTAAAATAGAAAAAATTTGGGAAAAGTCTCCCATCATAAATTTTATGGGTGAAAATAACTAATTTATATACCAAAAGTATTAGTATTATGCAAAATTTGTACATGAAGAGTACCACTATACTTTGATGTCGGTCCTTGTGATCAACAAAATATTTTTGGTCAAAATTATCAACAAAATTTTGAATGAATCACGTTTCTCTAATTTTCCCTGAAATAAATAATAAATGGTTGTAACGGTTCATCTTGATTGTCAATTCTATTTCTTCTAGTACCTTCATTGTAATTGCTTACTCAAATCATTCATCCAATCTTGGAGCGACTAGTGGACTCATGTTGATCAATTGATAAGGACTGAAAGGCACTATATTATCACCAAATATTACTATTTCTAATTTTTTAAAACAAACATTAAAAATAATTTTATTTATAATTTGGAACCTCTAATTCAAATACCAACCATGTTTTTGTTATCTTCTTGAAAGAAAAAAAGTATCAAGAAACTGCATTTATTGTGTATCATTGTAAAAACGCAATTGGGATGTTATTGAGAAATTCCATTATAGCGGTTTTTGCTTCCCATCATCTTGTACAACGTTGTCATAAGGTCGTTATTGATGGATCACTGCATTCTTGTCCTTTTGTTACCGGCCAAATCAATATTGTCCATGAATTTAGCCAATAATAATTAAGCACACTCTGATTTATTATTGTATTGATTTTATTCTCATGGCTATAATTTTAAGAGATAGAAAGTACACTTTATAAACTTAAGAGATTGAATTGAAGCTTGATATAAATTTAAAGAACCGAATGTATACTCTAACAGTTATTTACTTTTAAAATAGAAAACAATTGGGGGAAAGTCTCCCATCATAAATTTTATCGGTGAAAATAACTAATTTATATACCAAAAATATTAGTATTATGAAAAAATTGTACAAGAAGATTACCACTATACTTTGATGCCAGTCCTTGTCATGATTTTTTTTTGGGGTCAAAATTATCAACAAAATTTTCAATGAAAGACGTTTCTCTAGTTTTCCCTAAAATAAATATTAGAGTAAATACATTTTTTGGTCATTTACAAAAAACGCGATTGTAATACCCGGATATTTATCTGGAATATTATAAATAAAAGTTGGATATTTCTGATAAGTGAAATTGTAATCTCCATTCTTGGGTAATTATAGTCTATTTTTAGGTAGAATTTCTGCAAGAAATTAGGGAGTTTAAGGGTCAAAGTGCCAAAATGACCAAAATGCCCTGGCAAAGGGTAATTAACTTAGAAAATTCATGAAAAATCCTAAAAGTCAAGTAAAATGACCAGTTGAATTTAGAGAGTATATTATCTCTAATTACAGTAATTAAATAAATTACAAACTTGGGAAAATGAGAAAGGATGCTCATAAAGTAATAAAATGACCAAAATACCCTTGTAATTATGAAACAATGCAAGAGGCATGGAAATGCTAATGTTAATACAAGAATATGAAGGTAAGGAAGCATTCTAATTAAGAAAAATACCAACTATGATTAAAAGAGTAATTAAGTAATTAATAGCTAATTACTTAAGCATAAGCAAAGGAAATTTCAGTAATAATTATGTGAAGCTCTAAAATTAGTGGAAATTAGTTGAATATTAATAAAATGTATTTACTAATTAAATTGGGAAGTTTTGAGAAAAATAGTTGAGTTTAGGTATTTTTAAACCTAAATACAAGAATGGACCAATTAGGGAATTTTGTAGAATTTTTAATAAAAATTGAATTAAGTAATTAATTAATTCTTGAAAAACATTTAAAAAAAAAAAAAAAAAAAAAAGAAGGCTGCCGAAAATTGGCCAAAGAATTTGAGGATAAGAAGCAAAATTTGATATCTTGATATTTTGCAAATTTTTATTATATAATATAATTAAAAAGCATGAATAGTAATCTTATATTTAGGAAACAGATCCTATCTAGGGAACCAGGAATAGGAATTCCAAAGTCAAGGTAAAATATTGATCAGTGAGTTTTTACCTTCAAGTGACCTCTTAGGAAGTCAATTGAAACCCGTAAAGACATTGTCCAATAAGGCGAAATAGGGAAAATCTTTGCTAGTCACATTTTGGGAAAATGAGGAAATAAATTATAACTCAACATCTAGGGATGAGTTTATAATTATAAAAATACATTTGGAATCAGTGACTTATTATCTAGAGCTTGATGATTCCGAAACCGATTTCGACACCGGACGCGTACGGACACGTTTTCGAGAAACTTCACGGGAAGTTGGAACCCTGTCTAAAGTCAAAATTCAAGTTATAATAGATATTATTGATGATAAAGAGAAGGTCTTCAAAGTTCTAAATCTAGAATTTTGAGATTTCTCCGAAATTACGCGAATCGGCAGTACCGATCGAGAAATACTGTTGGGTGGCCATAAAGTGAGGTGAGTCATCACTTCTTGGCCAATCCTTGGCTGCCAAACAGCCCAAAGATGTCGACCAAAGGGGGTGAGGTGGAGTTTGTGACTTTGTGTTCAAGTTGCATTAATGGGTTCTTTCTGATTTGGAATTCCAAACAAAGCCTTAACCAAAGTCATAAATAGGAGGCATCTCCTTGAGAAATCCTCACACCATTTCTTTCTAGTCTTGACCGAATTTCTTGAGAGAGAAAGTAGAGAGATAAGCTGGGGAAAAGCTCGCAGAATTCTTCAACGGGTAAGTCTTTTGGCCATTAGCTTTTAAGTCTTTAGTTCGGTAGTTAGTAGAATTGTTAGTTAGATTTAGGAAGTAGGTGATAAGATTCCTATGCTTGTTTTTAGGCCTCATTGCATTGAAAAATGTGCCTAAAGAGGTAAAAACATAGTAGGGGTCGAGTCGTAGAAAAGTTGGAACTTTAGCGAGTTCTTTTTAAAAGTAAGGGTAGAATTTGTTAGAATAGCCTTTAAATTTCAAGTATGATTTGGGTATCATATGGGAGGGCTATTTTAGTCATTATTTTCGAAAATCATAGTTGCGTCGAAGTTACGGCAAAATTTCGGGAAGAAAATTTGCTAGAGTAACGAAATCTTTGGTGAAATTCCGCCGATTAGGGGTAGAAGGGCAAAATGGTAATTTTTACCTAAAAAGCCGTTATAGTGTCAAATCGCTAATAAAGGTGATATTATTCTTATAGGATATCAGAATCTACGATTTTGCAATTCTGTTGCCCCGACGAACATTTGTTTGAAGTTCACGTTCTTCCGTGAAAGTACGTCTTCGCTTTAGGTAGTACCTAACGTTGCCAACGAAAGTACGGACGCGTACTGTAACACTAATCTTGTACATCTTAAATACTTATATGTCAAGGATATGTTCGTAGACCGTTATACAGACAGTTATACGGGTTATAGTTTTGGTAACACCGTTTTGTTTTCCTAGCGAGGACACGAGTAATTATCGTGGCAGCTTTGGTGAATAGTGCGGTTTGTTATTGTTTACCTTATGGGGCTTTACATATTGCTTTGTGCTTATGTTTGTCGGCATAATGATCATGCATCGTTTGTATGCTTATGATATCCGTGGTATTAGCTCTAGAAATATCGTTGTCGTATATTGTATTGTTTGGGTATGAGGTTAACCGTTACCCGAGATTCAATATGGTGAATTGAATCTCGGTTTGTAGCTTCGTGGTCGGGAGGACCACGGTTCGGGGATCGAGGCAAGTGCCGGAATAGACGTGCGGTGAAGACTATTTCTATCTTATCGTTTTTCGTTATTTCGTCATTCCGCTATTTCATTTCTAAACCTTAGGACTATTGTAATCTATACAATATTACACAATGGTTGATGTTTTGGCTATGAACTGATCACTCTTTCGCTCTATTGTTCTACTCTGATTAAAAAAAAAAATTGCGTTTCAAAATGGGATGTTACATTTTTGGTATCAGAGCGTGAAATTCTGGCAAGTATTTAACTATGTTACCACGGACAGTTTGGTGCCGAAGGCAAGGCTAGTCTACGTGGGTGTGCCATAAGTCACTTGCTAATCCGGTGAGGCCCCCATGGTAGACACTTACCCGGCCATTACGTTCGGATAACGGAGTTAGGTTCTTAAGCCTTTTAATTATGAGCACATTTTTGAAAATGAGTGCGATAAGGCCATTGGTGTAATGTGTAGAGATGAACGGGGACGAAGAGCCCGTCTTAGAGCCATTCTACAATTATCACGGATTACGGAGGCGTCCGCCCGGAGATCCATTCCTCCGTCGATGCACCCGAACCCTCAAATAACCCATCCCCACCGACTACGGAAGGAGATTCCATCGAAGAAGAAGGCGATTCCTACAACGCACAACCGGATGAGCCGAGATTGAAAACCATCTTGAACCTATTATACCTTGGAGTACATATCACTATGAACAGTTTCCTTTGGATCCAAACCACGAGTGTACAGACCCCACAGCTCCTAGTCACTATTACAGTGAGCCAGAACCCTCCTATCACCCTGCTACAGAGGACTCTGAACTTGATTCTCCTAATCTCAACCCGAACGACCGGAGATTGAGGACCAAGCGATCCGGAAGCCCTACCCATTCCTCAGTTGATGATAACTTTGACTACCCTGACATTCAACTTCTTGAAGATGAGGTAGCTGAACCAGAAGATTTCTACTATGTCCTGAATGATAATGACACGTTAGTCATTTTGTTGGAAAACTTTCTCATTGAAGCTACGAATCTCACTAGCACCACCCAAGGAAAATATCTTGTGTTTTTAACCCTAATCTCAAACTACCAAGCCAATAATAGGGGACATTCACCCATGATTGGGTTAGGACCACATTGTACTTCTTTCCCTATACCCGCTTTTGGGCAAGGATCGAGTAATGAACTATTAGATGACGGACCTATCTTAAGTGTTAGCATACACCTTCGCTACACGAAGAGCTTGGTTCGCCTTTACATGTAGAGGAAGAACGTCGGTACAAGGAAAGCGTGGATTGTAGAAACTAGGGAGTTTAGTTTGTATCTCCAAGTACCTTTGAATATTGTAAATACGTTTGAATAAGGAGATTGTACGGTATGACTTGTATTAGTATTAGATCGGCCGATATGTATAAACCTTATGAATGAATATATGTGAATATATGTTTGGTGTGCAAATTGTTTTGTCACTTTTAATATTTATATATTCTTTCATAATTGTTTAAAGGAAAAAGAATTTAAAACATGGCCAACTTAAGAGGTCTTTGGTGCACCAAGAGGAAGAGGCCGAGGCCGTGGTCGAGGCCGAGTAGTAGGGGAAAGGCGAACTGACCTCGGGATGAACGAAACGATGAACCGAATCAACCCGGACGTGAAGAAATTGAAGAAATGCGTAGAACTCGCAAGAACAAAGAGTTCGATTGATGCTCTTACGGCAAGACAAAACCAACAAGACCGGGAGGCACAAAGGCAATTAGACGCACGACAACGCGAGGATGAACGAGAAAATGAAGATAATAACAATGATGACGACGAAGGGTATGATGACAATGAAGATGATGAAAATTATGAAGAGCACTGAAGGGTGCGAGAGATCCCAATCACAACCCAGGCATGAACAAATAGAGAGAACTACGGAAAATTGGGTAAACCAGTTCCGCAAGTTGAAACCACCTGGTTTCCGAGGAAAGAGTGAGCTAGCTGAGGATTGGCTCTTGAGTCTTGAGAAGATTTTTGAAGTCATGGAGTGCCCTGGAAATCGGATGGCCCAACTAGCAATATACCGGCTTGAGGGAGATGCCCCGGGTGGTGGAAAAGTGTTTCCACAACCCCGCCGATCTGTTACTTGGGAAATGTTCCTTGAACAATTCAACGAAGTACTTTCCTCCATCAACACGGGTAATTAAAGAGGAAGAATTCCGAGATCAAGCAAGGAGCTGAAGAGTCATTTGACGACTACTTCGCCCGTTTTACCAACTGTCAAGGTATTCATCATACCTAAAAGTCTACAAGAATGAGAGCTGGAAGGCTAACCGACTATTAACCGGATTGAAGTACGATATAAAGGTAAGGTTAGTATCTCGGCAATTTCCAAGAATGGCCCAAGCGGTAGAATCGAGAATGACGGAGCGCAACTTAAAGGAACTGCGCAAGACTCGAGGCCGGGGAAGGTAACAACGCAAATCGCGGTGGATCAAACCGCGGAGGTTCCTCACGAAGAGGAAAACGCCTTGGAATGACAACCGAAGCGGGAACAAGAAGCCCTACCAACAAAATAGTTTCAAACAGACGGGATCCCGGACGTGTCGAAATGTAAGAAGTACCATCCAGGAGCCAACCGTGATGGGAAACAAGTCGCCCGGATGTCGAAGCCTGGACACATTAGCCGGGATTGCCTCGAGAGGACCGCGAGGCGAGACCTCGAACATTTGGCCGGATCTTTGCATTGACAAACACAGAGGCCGAGAAGTCCCCAGCGATGGTTCAAGGTACCATCTATCTCAATGGAAATCTATTGGAAGCATTGTATGACTCGGGTGCTAGTCACTCGTTTATTTCCTATGATTGTGCGAGTCGTTTAGGATTGCATGCGTAAATTACCATTTGATCTTGTTGTAGCTACACCGTTGGGTGTAAAGTCTTTAGCTTCGATGCATGTATGAATTGTACGCTAACGTGGATGGACGAGTTTCTAAAGTGGATCTCATCCGTCTACCTCTTCACGGCATTGACGTCATATTCGGGCTGAAGCGGTTAACGGCCAACGGTGCGATGATCGATCGTGGCAAAAAGGAGATATCATTTGCGGAGACAAGGTTGAAGTGAGCCTGAACTTTCTCTCCGCTACAGAAGCTGATCGGTGCGTGAAGCAAGGATGTCATGCTTTCATGGTATTCTTTTCTGTCAAAGCAGAAGCTAACCTTTCACTCCAGGACATCCCTGTGGTGAATGAATTTTCTGATGTATTTCCAGAGGATCTCACCGAGTTACCTCCTATCCGAGAAGTGGAGTTCAACATTGATTTGATGCAGTACGGGATCAATATCAAAGCGCCGTATCGAATGGCTCCTAACGAGATGCAAGAGTTGAAGAAGCGGTTGGAAGAGCTTTTGAAGAAGGGGTTCATTCGACCTAGCGTTTCACCGTGGGGAGCCCCAGTACTTTTTGTAAAGAAGAAAGATGGAAGTTTCCGACTCTGCATCGATTATCGCGAGCTCAACAAAGTAACTGTAAAAAACAAGTACCCACTTCCCCGGATTGATGATCTTTTGGATCAATTGTGCAGTTCCACGGTCTTTTCAAAGATTGACTTGCGTTCGGGATACCATCGGTTGCGAGTTAAAGATGGCGATGTTCCCAAGAAGACTTTCGGAACCGAGATATGGGCATTATGAATTCCTTGTGATGCCCTTCGGATTGACAAATGCACTGCGGTATTCATGGATTACATGAACCGTATCTTCCGACAACACCTAGACCAATTTGTGGTGGTGTTCATCGACGACATTTTGATATATTCTAAGAGCAAAGAAGAGCACGAAGAACATCTGCGAAAGGTGTTAGGCATACTCAGGGAAAAACAACTTTATGCTAAGGCGAGCAAATGTGAATTTTGGCCGGGAAGTGAAATTTCTGGGCCATGTTATATCTAGCGGCGGAGTTGCGGTTGATCCAAGCAAGGTGGAAGCGGTTACGGGGAAACGGCCGAGAGGCGTGACGAGAGATCCGTAGTTTTCTTGGGTGGCGGGATACTACCGCAGATTTATACGGGATTTCTCGCGTCTTGCCCTACCATTGACAAAGCTTACGAGGAAGAATCAACCCTTTGTATGGGGAGATGGCGCGAGGAGAGCTTTCGAAGCGAGGGAGAGGTTGACTACGGCACCGGTATTGATTATCCCGGATCCCGATGAGACTTATGTAGTCTACGGTGATGCCGGTGGGCAAGGATTGGGTTGTGTCCTAATGCAATTGGGCGAGTGGTGGCTTATGCCTCTCGTCGGTGAAACCCCACGAGTTAAATTATCCTACACACGATCTAGAGCTGGCGGCTATCGTGTTCGCTTTGAAGATATGGAGGCATTACCGTACGGTGTAAGCGTAGAAGTGTTTTGTGACCACAAGAGTCCGAAATACTTGTTCGATCAACGAGAACTCAATATGAGACAACGTCGTTGGATGGAGTTGATTAAAGACTACACCCTGGAGATCAAGTACCATCGGGTAAAGCAAACGTTGTTCGATGCTCTTAGTAGAAAGACGGTGCAGGTATCATACATGATGATACGGGAGTAAAGCGGCTATTTGGAAGATTTCGAGACTGAATCTAACCAACCAAATCTGCATGGGTCAGCGCACCACCGATGCCTATCTTGCTACACTTCTTGCGAGTCAAGGGGAGTATGACGAGAGATGAAGTAGAGAAAGCGCGAAGCAAGATGATTGGGCAAAAGAGATACGTGAGAAGATCACTCGAGGTGAGACCCAAGACTATGACCTATCACTTAGTGGTTTGGTCAGGTATAAGCAGCGAATCTACATACCGCCAATTGATGAATTAAAGCGGACAATAATGGATGAGGCTCATAAGAGTAAGTACACTCTACATCCAGGCATGGTCAAGATGTACCAGAGTATGAAATCCGAGTTTTGGTGGCCGGGATGAAGAAAGACGTAGCAGAATACGTGGCCAAATGCTTGACCTGTCAGAAAGTAAAGATTGAACACCGACGACCCCCGGTCTTCTTCAAGGACTAGAGTTGCCGAGAATGGAAGTGGGAGAACATAACCATGGATTTTGTGGTAGGTCTACCCAAAATCGAAACCATGATACAATTTGGGTAGTTGTTGACGAGACTAACCAAGTCGGCACACTTCATTCCCATCAGTATCCACTATTCTCCGGAACGATTGGCGGGGATTTATATCAAAGAGATAGTAAGATTACATGGTGTTCCTACGAGCATTGTCTCTGACCGGGATACGCGGTTCAAATCCGTTTTCGGCAATCATTACATGAAGGTATGGGGACCAAGGCGAAGTTCAGTTCGGCTTATCACCCACAAACAGACGGTCAATCCGAAAGGACCATACAAACGCATTTGGAGGATATCTTTGCGAGCATGTGCCCTAGATTTCAAAGGAAGTTGGGATCAACATCTTTCGCTAGCGAGTTTGCATATAACAACGGTTATCATGCTAGTATACAAATGGCCCCGTTCGAGGCATTGTATGGGCGGAAGTGTCAATCACCATTGTCTTTGGACGGATTCATCCGAGAAGCGATTACTTGGGCCGACATGCTTGAGCGAGACCTACGAGCGATCGCACCGATCAAGAAGAGACTCTTCTTGCGCACTGATGAGACGGAAGAGCTATGCGAGATAAGAGGAGAAGACCGTTGAAGTTTGAAGTCGGAGACCATGTGTTTCGAAGTTATCTCCGATGTGGTGTCGCGGAACAACGAAGAGAAAGAAGCTTAGTCCGCGTTACGTTGGACCAATTGAAGTATTAGCCGAGCGAGGACTGTTGCATATCAACTAGCGTTACCCCGAACCCGAGTAATCTCCATGATGTTTTTCACGTGTCACAACCGAAGAAGTACCTACCAGATCGAGATCATGTCATAAAGTACGATGATGTTGAAGTACGGCATGGTAACACCTTTGTAGTCGGCGGAGCGAATTCTCGAACGCCGGGAGAAACGGCTTAGGACTAAAACTATACCGATAGTGAAGGTGGTGCGGAAGGGTTTGACACCGAGCGAGGCAACTTGGGAGACCGAGAGTGACATGAAGGAGAAGTACCCGAGTTTATGGCCCGAAGTTTAGTTAGTATAGATTAAATTTCGAGGGCGAAATTTTGTGTAAGGGGGAGAAATGTAATACTTGGGATATTTATCGGAATATTATAAATAAAAGTTGGATATTTCGATAAGTGAAATTGTAATCTCCATTCTTGGGTAATTATAGTCTATTTTCTAGGTAGAATTTCTGCAAGAAATTAGGGAGTTTAAGGGTCAAAGTGCCAAAATGACCAAAATGCCCCCGCAAAGGGTAATTAACTTAGAAAATTCATGAAAAATCCTAAAAGTCGAGTAAAATGACCAGTTGAATTTAGAGAGTATATTATCTCTAATTACAGTAATTAAATAAATTACAAACTTGGGAAAATGAGAAAGGATGCTCATAAAGTAATAAAATGACCAAAATACCCTTGTAATTATGAAACAATGCAAGAGGCATGGAAATGCTAATGTTAATACAAGAATATGAAGGTAAGGAAGCATTCTAATTAAGAAAAATACCAACTATGATTAAAAGAGTAATTAAGTAATTAATAGCTAATTACTTAAGCATAAGCAAAGGAAATTTCAAAGTAATAATTATGTGAAGCTCTAAAATTAGTGGAAATTAGTTGAATATTAATAAAATGTATTTACTAATTAAATTGGGAAGTTTTGAGAAAAATAGTTGAGTTTAGGTATTTTTAAACCTAAATACAAGAATGGACCAATTAGGGAATTTTGTAGAATTTTTAATAAAAATTGAATTAAGTAATTAATTAATTCTTGAAAAACATTTACAAAAAAAAAAAAAAAAAAAAAAAAAAAAAAAAAAAAAAAGAAGGCTCTTAGAAAATTGGCCAAAGAATTTGAGGATAAGAAGCAAAATTTGATATCTTGATATTTTGCAAATTTTTATTATATAATATAATTAAAAAGCATGAATAGTAATCTTATATTTAGGAAACAGATCCTATCTAGGGAACCAGGAATAGGAATTCCAAAGTCAAGGTAAAATATTGATCGGTGAGTTTTTACCTTCAAGTGACCTCTTAGGAAGTCAATTAGAAACCCGTAGACATTGTCCTAATAAGACGAAATAGGGAAAATCTTTGCTAGTCACATTTTGGGAAAATGAGGAAATAAATTATAACTCAACATCTAGGGATGAGTTTATAATTATAAAAATACATTTGGAATCGGTGACTTATTATCTAGAGCTTGATGATTCGAAACCGATTTACGACACGGACGCGTACGGACACGTTTTCGAGAAACTTGGCGGGACGGTTGGAACCCTGTCTAAAGTCAAAATTCAAGTTATAATAGATATTATTGATGATAAAGAGAAGGTCTTCAAAGTTCTAAATCTAGAATTTTGAGATTTCTCCGAAATTACGCGAATCGGAGTGCACCGATCGAAATACTTTGGGTGGCCATAAAGTGAGGTGAGTCATCACTTCTTGGCCAATCCTTGGCTGCCAAACAGCCCAAAGATGTCGACCAAAGGGGGTGAGGTGGAGTTTGTGACTTTGTGTTCAAGTTGCGTTAATGGGTTCTTTACTGATTTGGAATTCCAAACAAAGCCTTAACCAAAGTCTATAAATAGGAGGCATGCTCCTTGAGAAATCCTCACACCATTTCTTTCTAGTCTTGACCGAATTTCTTGAGAGAGAAAGTAGAGAGATAAGCTCGGGAAAAGCTCGCGAGAATTCTTCAACGGGTAAGTCTTTTGGCCATTAGCTTTTAAGTCTTTAGTTCGGTAGTTAGTAGAATTGTTAGTTAGATTTAGGAAGTAGGTGATAAGATTCCTATGCTTGTTTTTAGGCCTCATTGCATTGAAAAATGTGCCTAAAGAGGTAAAAACATAGTAGGGGTCGAGTCGTAGAAAAGTTGGAACTTTAGCGGTTCTTTTTAAAAGTAAGGGTAGAATTTGTTAGAATAGCCTTTAAATTTCAAGTATGATTTGGGTATCATATGGGAGGGCTATTTTAGTCATTATTTTCGAAAATCATAGTTGCGTCGAAGTTCGGCAAAATTTCGGGAAGAAAATTTGCTAGAGTAAAATCTTTGGTGAAATTCCATAGATTAGGGGTAGAAGGGCAAAATGGTAATTTTTACCTAAAAAGCCAGTTATAGTGTCAAATCGCTAATAAAGGTGATATTATTCTTATAGGATATCAGAATCTCGATTTCTTGCCGATTCTGTTGCCGACGAACATTGTTTGAAGTTCACGTTCTTAGTGAAAGTACGTCTTCGCCGGTAGTACCTAACGTTGCCAACGAAAGTACGGACGCGTCTTGTAACACTAATCTTGTACATCTTAAATACTTATATGTCAAGGATATGTTCGTAGACCGTTATCTACAGGTTATACGGGTTATAGTTTTGGTAACACCGTTTTGTTTTCCTAGCGGCGAGGACACGAGTAATTATCGTGGCTTTGGTGAATAGTGCGGTTTGTTATTGTTTACCTTATGGGGCTTTACATATTGCTTTGTGCTTATGTTTGTCGGCATAATGATCATGCATCGTTTGTATGCTTATGATATCTTGTGGTATTAGCTCTAGAAATATCTTTTGTCGTATATTGTATTGTTTGGGTATGAGGTTAGCAGATTACCGAGATTCAATATGGTGAATTGAATCTCGGTTTGTAGCTTCGTGGTCGGGAGGACCACGGTTCGGGGATCGAGGCAAGTGCCTAGGAATAGACGTGCGTTGAAGACTATTTCTATCTTATCGTTTTCGTTATCTGTTATTACGTCATTCCGCTATTTCATTTCTAAACCTTAGGACTATTGTAATCTATACAATATTACACAATGGTTGATGTTTTGGCTATGAACGATGATCACTTTTTCTCTTTATCTTCTACGATTAAAAAAAAAAAAAAAAAAAAAATTGCGTTTCAAAATGGGATGTTACAGCGATCCTCATTTTGATCTCTTGAAAAAAAAAAAAAAAAAGTCTCGTAGCCCCTCACAAATTCAAAATACACTCAATTGGTTGACATTTTGATCCCTCACAAATTTTTAAAATATTAATGTCTTTTTTAGTCCATAAAAAAGACGAATAAGGGTCGATTTTTTTGTAAAAGACCAAAATGGGGATCGTGTTTTTTGTAAAGGACCAAAAAGGGTATTTACTCTAAATATTATATGGTTGTAACAATTCATTTTGATTGTCAATTCTATTTCTTCTAGTACCTTCATTGTAATTGCTTACTCAAGTGATTCATCCTTATTTTGTTTGGAGCGACTAGTAGACTCATGTTGATCAATTGATAAGGACTGAAGGCACTATATTATTACCAAATATTACTATTTCTAATTTTTAAAAACAAACATTAAAAATAATTTTATTTATAATTCTTAAAAAAGGTTACAAAGTTAAAAATTTGGAACCCCGAATTCAAATACCAACCATCTCTTTGTTTTCTTCTTGACAAAAAAGTATCAAGAAACTAAATTTATTGTCATTGTAAAAACGCAATTGGGATAGTATTGAGAAATTCCATTATAGCGGCTATTGCTTCCAATCATCTTGTAACAACGTTGTCATAAGGTCGTTATTGATGGAGTACTACATTATTCTTGTCCTTTTGTTACCGGCCAAATCAATATTGTCCATGAATTTAGCCAATAATAATTAAGCACACTTTGATGGTTATATAACTCCAAAACTTAGTTGTTAGCCCACAAAAAATCTAAGGTGAACGAACGATTTGTATTTAAATTCAAAGTAATATTTTTATTATGTATTATTCCATTTGCAAAACCAAAACATTACCTGAATATTTGAAATATAAAACTTTGGAGAATTGATTTATATATTCTGAAAAATAAACTATAAATGCTATTAATTATTCATTTTATCTTCTTTATAAGACAGAGAGAAAATAATTTTTTTGCTTCTATTTAGAAGATAGAGAGAGAAATTTCATATAAAAATACAATTTTACTCTTAATTTATTATTGTATTGATTTTGTTAACGAAGTTAGGTTATCAAATTTCGTGAGTTTAAGTAAACTTCAGATATGATAATGTAAACTCAGATCGTAAACTCACAAAGTTTTACTTTTTATTATTAAATAAGAATTACTAGTGTATAATTAAATAATTAAAATATAAATATGACAACAATTTGATTTAAATATATTTTAAATCTAAATAATTGAAATTAATTCCATCAACATTCATTATTTATCACATTTAACAAAGAAACTTTTATAAAATTTATATATAGAGCCATTAAGTATGACTAAATCAAAAAAGTTAACACAAGATTAAGAGTAAGTTAAAACATTTTTTAAGCTAGAAACGTAAAAACGGTAAACTCGATGTATAAATTTGTGAGTTTAATTGAGCTTACAATTGGCACGAGTTCAGGTATTTCGACTCATTTTTGTAAGTTAAAAACGTAAAAACGGTAAACTCGGAGAGTCAACTCGCGAGTTTAACAACAATGCTCATGAGTATAATGTACTACATTTAATAATCTTGGTCTCATCAACGGAAAATGCCAACTTAATGAATTTAAATAGTGAGTGTGCCATTAAATGTTGATTTATAAACTTCAACTTTCAAATTTGCAAATTGAAAAATTTTGAAAATAAAACCTAATATCAACTTTCAACATCAAAAATATCTTTTAAATAATAAAAATATTATATAAAATTAATAAATTTAAAACATGTTTTATCCACATTTAATTGTATATAGTCACTATTTAAATTTGTTAAGTCAATATTTTTTGTTAATGCGGCTAACACTGCTAACATTAAGATATTGAAAATATACTTTTTAAACTTAAGGTATTGAATTGAAACTTAACGTAAATTTAAAGGTCTAAATGTATACATTAACCATTATTTAATTTTAAAATAAAAAAATTGGGAAAAGCCTCCCATCATTGGTGAAAATAACTAATTTATATACCAAAAGTATTAGTATCATGCAAAATGTGTACATGAAGAGAGTACCACGATACTTTGATTTCAGTCCTTCTGATCAACAAATTTTTTTTTGGGTCAAAATTTTCAATGAATGACGTTTCTCTAATTTTCCCTAAAATAAATATTAAATGGTTGCAACGGTTCAATTTTTTTTTTTTTTTTGGATAAGAAAAAGGTTTTGGAGGGGTTCGACATCAGTCCTCACTCAAGGCGTGCAAGACGGCCCGAAATTTCATGAAAGCACTTATTGGGACTTACGAAATCGCTACCAAAAGGAGTAAATACTGACAGCGGTCTAACGGTTCAACTTGATTGTCAATTCTACTTCTTCTTGTACCTTCATTGTAATTGTTGATAAATTGATAAGGAGTGGAGGCACTATATTATTACCAAATATTACTATTTCTAATTAATATTTAGGGTTAAGGAGCGAAAATACACATGAGCTTTTCCCCATGAGTATTTCAAAGACCAAATGAGCTTTTTTGCGGAGTAAAAAAATACACGCGTGGTTATGTTTTGGGAGCAAAAAATACCACGAGCGGTTAGTTGATCGTCAACTTGGATGGAGCAAACGACGTGGTTACCGATTTGACGCCGAAAAAATTCAAAAGAACTAGAAAAAAATTCAAAAAAAGTATAAAATAATTTATAAAAATTTTAAAAAAAATCAAAAATTAGGAAAAAAAAAGTAGAAAAAAAAAATAAAATAAAATACCCCGCTTGATTGGGCCCCCCCGGCACGGTGCGCGGTCGAGATAATCAAGCTTGGTGGAGGAGGAGTTGTATATACGGGCGGTGCGGTTGTTGAAGATCTTTAGGGTAAATTGCATTCATTGAAAAAAAAATTAAGATAATCTTATTGTCAATTCTCCCTACGAGATAAATCTAATCGATGTGTGAAGTCGACTAAGAACTGGATAAGGAAAATTTTAAACTTTTTAATTCTATCACAAAATTTAACAATTTTTTTAACTTTAAACCTATTTAACTATACATTTTTTTCAAAAAAATAATTATCTACATAATAATAAAAGAAGAGTAAAAATATTCATATGAAAATTTAATGCCGTGAAAGACTAAAAATACATTCTTTTCCTGCTTCAGAATAGGAAGACACGAGTAAAATGATCAAGATATTATTGGAAATAATAAGTATATTAATATAAGAATTTCAGTATATATTTTTGTCCATTTGAAAAATTCATTTACATAAAGATTAAAATACTAACATATTTTAGAATATTGATTCATTTTAGAATATTGATTCTAAAATGAATGCGGTGGCCGTATACCGCAACCGACCACCGCCGCCAGTGGCCGCCACCAAAGAACCGACCGGGCCGCCGGCGGTTGCCGGTGGTGGGGCCCAAGCGGGGGTATTTTTATTTTATTTCTAATTATTTTAATTTTTCCTAATTTTTTGATTTTTTGTCTAATTATTTGAATTTTTCCCTTATTTTTTCCTAATTTTTTTTATTCCTAATCAACGCCCAAATCAGCTTGTCAAATCAAAGCCCACGTCGTCGCATTCCATCCAAGTTGACGGTCAACTAATCGCCCGCGGTATTTTTGCTCCCAAAACGTAACCACGTGTGTACTTTTGCTCCAAAAAAAAGCTCGTGGTGCTAGGCGCTCCTGGGGAAAAAGCTTGTGTGTATTTTCGCTCCTTAACCCTAATATTTAAAAACAAACATTAAAAATAATTTTATTTATAGTTTTTTAAAAAAGGTTACAAATTTAAAAATTTAGAACCTCTAATTCAAATACCAACCATCTTTTTGTTTTGGGAAAATACCATTTGAATTTGTAAAACCCCCAAATGTCTGTTAAATTTGTTAAAGGACTTAAAGGTACTAAGGACCATATAGGGATTACAAATTCAGGTGAATTTACCCTTTTGCCCTTAATTTTAAATAACATTTTTAAAAACTAAAAATGACCCTCGCTAGAAGCGCCACCACGGCCGGCCCGCCGAACGACCGAAACCGGATGATGAGCGCCGACCACCGGCAACTTGAAATCCGGTGATGGTTTTTATTTTGGGGGTGGGGGTTTTTTTTTAAAAAAAAAAAAGATTCATTGAAAGTGAGGGAGGTGAGGTTCGAACCTCCCATCGCCACGCCCCACCTTCATGCTAGGCCACTGGGTTCCTTATATATATATGCATTAATAAATATATATATTCTTCTTAACATTTTTTTCCATCAACAAATACTCTTGTAAATCTCATTATTAAACTTGTAAATGCTATTGAAAAATTGGTAATTGTCATTGAAAGATTGGTTATAATTACACTTTTTTTTTGTTTCAATGAGACACACATGTGGTAAACCTAAAAAATGAACTTGTAAATATTCTTTCTTGAAAACTTGTAAATGCCATTGAAGAATTGGTAATTGCAATTGAAATATTGGTTATAAATCATTTACTTGTAAATCTTAAAACATTTTTTCCACTTTATAAATCATTTACTTTTTGTTAATTCCATATCCTTCATTGAACATTACATTCCTAATTTACAAACATTATGCACAACAAATATTTCAATGACAATTACCAATTCTTCAATGGCATTTACAAGTTTCGTAATGATATTTACAAGTTCATTCTTCAGGTTTACCACATGTCACCACTAGAAAATACTTAATCTGCGACGGATTTTACTACGAAAAACTTTCCATTGCAAATTTGGTGGAATTTGCGACAGATTTCAAAATCCATTGCAAAAAAAAAAAAATGCGACGGATACCAAGTCCGTCGCAAAAAAGAAGAACACAGGACAACATTTAGCAACGGATCCACTAATCCGTCGCAAAAACGCCAATTTTTGCGACGGATTAGTGGATTTGTCGCTAAATGGCGGCCCTAGGGTCCGCCATTGCGACGGACTTTAAGTCTGTTGCTTGGTCCGCCAATTTGCGACGGACCCTGGGTCCGTCGCTAGATGGCGGACCCAGGGTCCGCCATTGCAACGGACCTGATGTCCATCGCAACTTGGCGGACCAAAATGGTCTGCCAAATTGCGACGAACCCTGGGTCCGTCGCTAGATGGCGGACCCTTGCGACGGACAGCAATTTGGTAGACCCCGTCGCAATTTGGCAAACCCTTTGGTCCGCCAATGAGCGACGGATCTGAGGATCCGTCACAAGGATCCGTTTTGCGACGCTTTTTGCGACAGATCCCAGGATCCGTTGTAATGATCCGTTTTGCGACGGATCCCGATCCGTCGCAAAAGCTTATAAAACCCGCCCCCACCCCTTTCTGCATTTTTTTTCTCACTTCTCCTCTCTTCATCATCCGTTCGTTCTCTCCATTCTCTCTTGTTCTCTCAACTTCATCTTTCGGTTTCGGTGGTGTCTCCCGTGCTCGCTCGGTGATTTTCAGCTGCGTCTCCTCCTCCTCTTTCCTTACCGGTTACCGTCTGCACTTCTATTCCAAGTAACCTTCCTCTCTTCTTTCTTTTTGTTGTGTGCAAAGATTTGATTTTTTTTATTTCCTTGAGTATTATTCTGATGTGTAATAAAATGATGTCAAAAATATTATTGGTTCTTCTAAGTGAAATTTCTACATAACATATCTTTATTAAATACTTTGTGTTATTTCTTTAATGTTGATTAAATTACTCATTATTGGTTCTTCATGTTGATTTGTGACTATTAGTGAGAATTTTAATGTTCCATTATTTTTTTATAGTCTATTTTGTATAATGAAAATATTATTGGTTCCAATGTTCTCTCTCACCAGAATGATGGTGAAGCATAGAAAGTTTTTGATATAACATATCTAGACTTTGCATATGATCCAAGAAATGTGAGGCTTGGATTGTGTTCGGATGGCTTTATGCCGTTTAGGCAATCTGGGAGGTAATATTCTTGTTGGTATGTGATAGTTACTTCTTATAATCTACCACCCAAGATATGCATGATACAGAAATATATGTTATTAACGTTGGTCATCCTTGGTCCTAATAATCTAAAGGGAAAGATAGATGTGTACTTGCAACCATTGATAGATGAATTAAAGTTATTGTGGGGGTGTCAATATATGATGCCTCTTTGAGAGAAAACTTTCCTATGCGTGCTACACTATTGTGGAAAATCAACAACTTTCCAGCTTATGGTATGTTGTCTAGTTGGATGACAATGGGGAAACTATCGTGTCCTATATGTATGGAGAAGTAAAAAGCGTTTCAATTGTAACATGGGCAGAAAACACGTTTCTTTGACTGCCATCAGCAATTTCTTCCCATATAGACCACCAATTCTAGAGAAATAAAACATCCTTTTTAAAGAACAAAATCGAGAGATAAGTGCCTCCGCCCCAGTTAAGCGAAGGGGAAGTTTGGCAAAGAGTTAAAAATCTGCCAAAGGTCTATGAGTAGGGAAAAATTATGTCAATTGAAGGGTATAACGACACTCATCATTGGACAAAACAAAGCATATTTTGGGAATTGCCTTATTGGAAAACCAATCTCATTTGACATAATCTTGATGTCATGCACATTGAGAAAAATTTGTTTGAAAATTTCTTTCACATTGTGATGGACACAAAGGGGAAAACAAAAGTTAATGCACAAGCTCGAATGGATGTGAAAGAGTATTGTAGGTGGAAAGATGATAAACTTGTTTAAATAAGAGGGAGAATGGTGAAACCGATCGCAAAGTATACATTGAATGTAGAACAAAAACGACATATTTGTCAATAGGTGAAGAACTTGAAGCTCCCTGATGGATATACATCTAATATATCATGATGTATGGACATGAAGGAAGCAAAGTTGTATGTAATGAAGAGTCATAATTGCCATGTGTTCTTGCAACGCTTGCTTCCTATTGCCTTTGCGACTTTGCCTCAAAATATCTTGAATCCTATAGTTAAGCTAAGTCAATTCTTTACACAAGTTTGTTCAACAACCTTGCTGCGCGATCAACTAGAGTTGTTAGAGCAAAATATTGTTGTGACACTATGCAAGTTGGAGAAAGCCTTTCCCCCAAGGTTCTTTGACTCAATGGAGCATTTGCCCATCCACCTTCTTATGAAGCTAAGGTTGGAGGGCCCGTCCAATATAGATGGATGTATCCATTTGAAAGATATTGAATATTGTTTACGTCAATGCACAATAAATATAAGATAACCAACATTAAATAATCTTTTGTTTCGAATTTTCTATATGTAGGTTCGTCTATACCTTGAAACAAAAGGTACAGAACAAAGCTCGGGTTGAAGCATCTATATGTGAAGCTTATATTGCTGAAGAGACGGCCATATTTTGCTCACACTACTTTAAGCCAGGTGTTCCACCAAGGATAACAAGACCTATCAGAAATTACGATGGTGGAGAACCAGATTTATCAACAATTTCAATTTTTAATCATCGAGGAAGACCTTTTGGGGGGTGTAAATTACGTTTCTTGGGGGATGAAGACGTGAAAGCCGCGACCACATTCATTCTAATGAATTGTGATGAGGGAGCAACCATATATGAAGTAAGTGATGTTAAATTGCCATAAATTAAAACTTATGTCAAATGTATGCATGATTAACATATAACTTGATATGCAGTTTTTTTGTCTAGACATTAAAGGAAGAGGACCCTCAAATTACAGACAATGAGATAGAAGCTCAAATCAATGATAAATTTGCATCATCATGGTTTAAAGATCGTGTAAGTACTCAATGTTTTGAATAAATTACCTTAAACAAACCTTAGCTGACATGAACCTTATTAATGAACATGGCCTATGTACTTTGTCAATGGGTACAAGTTTCATACCGTCAAAATTGCCCTTCATAAATCAACCAACAATAGTGGTGTATGCATTAAGGGAACTAACTATGCACTACCAAATATTCACAGGAAAAAAAAAAATACTAGCTTCAGAACAAAGAATCCAACCAAACAACGGGAACAAAAACAATCCTTTTTTTTATCCAACAAAAAAAAAATCCCACAAATACATAATATAATAAACATTACACGGAGTGCCTTGCTAATAAACTACAACCATATAAAAATTCTTTGTTCTTGATTAATCCTTTTGTCCTTGCAAACTTATTTGGCCTTTTCTTTCATATCAGATTATCAGTACATGAATAGATTCAAATCCACCTCACTATCAAAGAAATCCTGTTAGTCAGCAACCATTACATTCCAACCAAATACTTAAGCCCAATATGTTAAAATAATGTTGATGAGAATATGAGGAAATAATTATTCTATATTGCACAAACCATAAGTCTCTTGCACAAACCCAGTGTTAAACCTATATTCCTCATTTGTACGCCTAGAACCCATGAAGCAATGACAGACCCTCAGAATTATGACTCATGAGCTTGGAACCACACATTGTTATAAGCTATAGTCTCGATTCATGCTATGGAAAAACTATTCCTACTTACAACGGGCCGGAGGTTCTTCCATCATTGCAACATGTTTTCTTCAAGAACACCTTGGTTCAGAGCATTCAAATATTAATAACTTGATCCAGTGTCAGGTAGATTGCAGAAATGAAACCAGTTACAATTAATCATGGCAAGAAGACCAACACAAATTCTGCTTTGATTACATATTCACAATGAATAAAAACAACATTTTGAAAATCAAATTACATTCAAGAACAATAAATTTCTGACGCAGAGCTTTTCATATTAAGACATCAAATAACTCTGAACTTTCTGTAGAGATTTGGCTTTATTTGAAACATTTTATACCAGAGGAGCGCCAACTGTAAATTTTCGAAATGTGACCCTCCATAAGATGATGCTACAGAAAATACAGGTGGCAAGTATTGAAGACCATAAAACATTGGCTAAAGCAATTTTTTGCAGATGACTATTTAAGGAAAGGTATAGGATAAGCTCTACCTTATATCCCTTGGGCAATACCCATCATAAACTACAGAAGGATCCACATCCTAAGAGAAACACCGAAGACAAACTTCTCTGAATTAGGAGTCCATCTAACTAAAGAGAACTGCAAATTATTTGACTTCATGAGTACCCTATTGAGGCATGAAGGAGAGTAGGTTTCTTGCTTGCTGTTCTAAAACCTTGTTCAGTTAGATGCATTGTTGTTAAAAACTAGTGTAAAAACATACGTTTTTTCGTTTTTACTATGGTATTACATGTTGAAACGCAAGTAAAAGCTGTCTTAAATAAAAATGGATAGAAATGTCGCGCAAACACGTAAAAATGGTAGAAACATACGTTTTTATAGTTTCTACCATTTTCACTTAAAACAAAAAGAAAAATGCAAAACCCTAGCATGTACTCATTACACTCCGTATTCTTGAAATATTAAAATCACTATTGCATGTACTCATTAAAATAAAATATTAAAGCAAATACCATCCGTTCTAATTGATGGGAAATATGCTTTTAGAATTAAAAAATGTGGGCTCCATGTGACCCTATAAGGGTGATTTTCTAGAATACTTTATGCATTAATATGATTATTTCAAATGTCATGGTTTCCAATAAATCACATTGCCCAAAAAGCATAATATAATAAACATATCCGCATGGCAAAACATTAGTAAAAAACGAAACAAAATAAAATAATACAATGTAATATGTTATATTTTTTGGTGGGCTGCATGTGTTTGGGAAAAGCACGTCACCTTAAGTGATATTATTTTAAAATTGTTCATTGAATTTTTAGTAGTGATTTATAATTTTGTGTGTGTGTAATTTTGTATCCTAACCTTAAATAGTAAAAACTTTACGTTTCGAATCGATTCTATGATTTACATTTTTACCACCCCTTTCGTATCTACTAGAAACTTGATTTTGAGAACATTGGTTAGATGGGCTCACTTGTGCTTTTTGGTCAAATATTTGTGGTTAAGAAAATAATTATGCAAAAATATTGCTATACTTTATCCTATATATCTCTTAATTTCAAACCTTTTCAGTACTTATATAAACTTAGAAATTACTGTTATAAGATATCCAAAAACATCAGATGCCCAAACTTACGATAGTTTTTAAGAGATCATAATACTATAGTAATAAGGAAGATATTGGAAATGAAGTTATTCAAGGAGTCTAAGTCAGTTTATCCAAAAATATACATTGCATCAAAAATACTGTACACTAACATAACAAAACCGATATTACACCAGCATGGGATTTCAATTTGGTTATAGTAAGAGGTGATTTCCCATTTCAATATCAAAAAAAGGAAGTTTTTAATATTTATAACCAAATAAATATAAATACTATTTAACATAGGTAAAACATTTGCAATCAATTTGCTGCTAATATATACATTTTGTTATAGACATGGACATCAGTTGAATAAGAAAAACTGGAAACAAATTATCCAGATACTGACAGATGGCATTAGGCAACAACAAATGAAGTGCAATGAAAAAAGATATCAAACACTATTGGACATTCAAATTGATGTTCTAGAGCAGAGTACAACAATACCTAAGAAAAAAAAATCTTACAACATATATCTAAAACTATGTTTCCCCAAATTGACAATCAAATTTCTATTCTACATCTTACTTCAAAAAAACTGATTTCTAGTATATGAAGATGAGGATGGGGATAGACCATGCACGGTCTACCAAGCATTGACTTGAAAAAGGATATAGATGGAAAAGCTTTTTGTGAGCCTTCTTTATGCAAGCATAAGAATGTAAACTTGTCATTTTATGCTTTTTGTGAGCAACACCTGTAATTAGTGGCCATTTCAACTCAAACTTTACTTGTTAGCATGAAAGGAAATAGGTACTAAAAAATTGTTCCCTCAGAATAAAAAAAGCACTAATGACCATTTTCGTAATCAGAGGATTTAAGAAACCATCTTCAATTCGTTTTCAATGATTCTGATCATTTTTTTCTAGCAGTGTTAGAGAACATGGGATAGGGGCATCTTGCGCGAAGAAAAAATTACTTTTCCATTCTCATCTTTTCATGAATAGTGAATGTACTTCAGGGTAAAAAACTGAACAGCTTAGCTCTGTTCATGTCACGATGGTTAATGCCAAATTGAATGACAATGGAGAGTGGAGACTGCACTGTATTGCATGGAAATTTTAAGAAGGAAAATCTTTTACTTTCAGAGGTTTTGAAAGTAGCCAGAGCTAGGGAAGGAAAGGAAAGGCGAGTTCCTTTAGAAACGAACATACTTCAGAAAATGATTTCTTTTTTTGGTGAACAGATGATTTCTACTAAGCATTGACTTGAAAAAGGATATAGATGGGAAAGCGTTTTGTAAGCCTTCTCAATGCAAGCATAAGAATGTAAACTTGTCATTTTATGCTTTTTCATAGAAGTTGGTAAAGCTAACAAACAATAAAGTTATAAAGGATCATGCTTAAAATTTCACCTATAAAGAACCATGCCCTATTTGAAGGATCTGACATGTATCATGACACATCACATGGAGAGGCAACTTCAGAGAAAATCGGCAGAGCTGAGAAGCCTATGATCTATCATTTTCATTTGGCTCTGTTATATTACATAGATTAACATATAACAAATGCCACAAAGTTACATCTGTGCTTTTTGAAGGATATCGGCGTTTTAGGATGGAAGGATGAAAAAAATGATCACTACAGAGGTAAGAAACTTGTACCTCAGGGTGAAAATGGCAGGTGAGACAGTCTGTCTTTATTTCATCAGTCTATCTCTTCATGCTGTATGTCTGCATTGATAAACAGTCTGCAATGTAGAGTTACATTTCTTCCATGAAAACTATCAAGTTATTTGACCCAAAAGTGATTTGGTAGCAGTAGAAATCTGCATTGCCCAAAAGCTCCATGTAAAGTAATACATAACTCAGTATGACTATTGGAGGGAATATGGGTCAAATGATCTTAGAATTACATAGAATTGGTTACATTTTTAACGTTGGAAGTTTAAAAGAGACAGCATAATCATTTAAATTGTCAAAAAGAATTAAAGCATGGGAGAGGCATTGGATAATAAGAAGATTCTAAATATATTAACCAACGCAGGAAAAGGGGCTGCTATGTGTGAATTCTTGACCTACATCCAAGCGAATCTTATATGCAGAGGTATTAATTGAAGCTGTCACATGTGCAATATAAGAGAGTTTTATATACTATTGAATCATGCAATATGGATTTTTTTTTTTTTTTATTGGTCAACATGCAATATGGATATGAGTTTTATATATTATTGAATAAGTGATACATATAATGTTTCCTTACTCATGAAACTTGTAGGAGTATCATGTTTGATACATTGTTGAATGGAAAGCAATGAGTGACTAAGGGAACACATTTGCCATCAATCACTATTAGAAAATAGTCAATTTGCGACGGAAAAAATTATGTTGCAAATTTGGCGGTATTTGCGACAGAAATAAAAATCCGTCGCAAAAAAAAAAAAAAAATTACAACGGCAAAATAAATCCGTCGCAAATAAAAAAAAAAAAACCTTCACAAATAAAAAAATTGAACTCTGGCATCAGGATAATTTGCGACGGACGCCTAGTCCGTCGCAAAAAGGCGGACCCTTGGGTCTGCCACATTGCGACGAACCTCGAGTCCTTCGCAAAACGACTCCAGTTCCGTCGCAAAAAGTTGGACCCAAGGGTCCGCCAAATTGCGACGAACTAGAGGCCCGTCGCAAGTTTTGCAACAGACTCGAGGTCCATCGCAAAAAGGTGGACCCAAGGGTCCGCCAAATTGCAAAAAGTCATTAAATGACTTCCAGATCGGCTTTTTCTTTCTTCCTTCGCGAATCTGGTTCATTTTCTTCACTCTTCCCCTCCTGACGCCGGTTGCCGCCCTCCGTTGTCCACCTTCCCACCATCCGGTCTCCGCCCCCTTCCAGTCACCCTCCCTTTCCTGTCGCTGGCGCCGCCTACGTGGTCCACCTTTCGACCTTCCGGTCTCCTCCTCCTTCCAGTCACCTTCCTCTTCCGGTCACCCTCTCCTTCTAGTCACCAATGCCGCCTACATGGTCCACCTTTCGGCCTTCCGGTGTCCTCCTCCTTCCGGTCACCTTCCTCTTTCGGTCACCCTCCCCTTCCGTCGCAAATTCCAAAGTTTGCGACGGAATCAGTTTCCGTCGCAAACTCGAAATTTGCGATGGAATAAGTTTCCATCACAAATTCAAAATTTGCGACAGAAACTGATTCCGTCGCAAATTTAAATTTTGCGACGAAAACGTTTTCCGTCACAAATTGTGAATTTGCGACGGATTTAATTTCCATTGCAAATTCCAAAATTTGCGACGGATTCTGGTTTCATCACAAATTCCAAAGTTTGCATTTGCATCACATATTTCAAATTTTGTAACGGAATTTTGATTTTTCAGGGTTTTTGCGATGGATTTTTTCCGTTGTAAAAACTGATTTTTTTTTTGTAGTGAACGAAAAAGCTTCTGAATTGTGTGTAAGCTTATAAGATTATATGTAACATTACATTCAAAGGTTATGGTTAACTAACTATAAGAATGACAAAACCTATACCAATAGAACAATAGTCAAAATTCTTCACTTTTTCATCTTCACTTTTTCCTGTAATCATTTATAAGAGTAGCATTATCCCAGTCACACATAACTGACTTTCCAAAGTCCAAACAAACCGCAAAAGAGATATTCCCTTAAGTTGGATTGACCTGATCTCAAACCATCTATTCTGATACACAAGAGGCAAGATTATTTCGTTAGATTCGATCATGTGCTCATTTATTGCATTATTCTGACATAAATGCTTGGTATTCATTATTTCGTTAGATTTGATCATGTGCTCAGTTATTGCATTATACTCTAGTGGTCATTTGCACGTTTGACTGTGATGATCTAGGCATCCTAAACACTATTCTATAGATTTTGCGTGGCCTTAAAATATTGAAACTCTGCCATCCAATTCTTGCTGAAAAGAGTTTATTATATTCTTTTGTGCAGCTTGTCAAACTTCCTCGTGCTCCAAATGTGAATGACATTGTGAAGAAGTATCTTGATTACAGGTCGAAGTAAGATGGATCATTGGATTGTAAGTTTTTTTTTTTTTTTTTTTTTTTTTTTTGCTGAAATGCTATCCTAGTCCCACCAACCATGCTCGATCTGACTATTGTTGTCTCAACCTTCATTCAATATACTCTGAAATTGCCTATTGTTGTCTCAGCCTTAATATAAGAAATCAATTATGCTCAATCTGACTGCCGTGAAGACCAAATATCATACAGGTTAGATGAATGGAGTTTAACATGCTATTTCATTTTACAAATATAAAACTTCTCATGTTGAGAAAATGAAGAGGATGATTAGATACCTACGCCATGAGGTGATGTGTAAGCCCGTCCACCTGTTTCACCCTTTGCTCTCGTTCATCTTCCAAAGAGAATAGAGATATAGGGGCAGAACAATTAAATGACCATAACAAAAGATTGGGGAAGATCATATAAAAACAGAGCATTTGCTTAGAAGTTAGAACTACAAAAACAGATTCATGCAGAAGGATGTTGCAAGTGCTGCTTAAATAGAGGATTGTCGCCACTTCTCCCATTAATGTTCTCACCTACTTCCCGATGGCAATAATGGCATACCAATTTGGCAAGATGCATATCGCTGCGTGGTTCCAAGCACGTCCCCTGCCATTGTGTAGTCCGACGTGCAAGCAAGACCAAATAGTTGAAGTAAGACACTATCGCCGGCGACATGTCGAAAGAAAGGGTTGGAATGAGTTAGTATGGCTTGGTGAAATATACCGAGATGTTGAAGCTTCAGTAACCTACCGGCTGAATCCGGCCGATGTTCAAGACTATGCAACAGTAGTAATTCAAAGTCCGAGTGGTATTGGATTGTTAGATGCTCCCCAGCCATAGGTGTGTAGTACTTGGCGGAGTTGTGCGATGAAAATCTCAGCACAGACAAACCCTTGTGGGAAATACAAGTTTTAGTTGCCCTTAAGTGTGTGATTTTCCGAATCCACCAAGCTTGGGATGGAATACCGAAAAAACATATTCCACCGCTAATCTAAATAGCTAGTTAAAATAAGTGGGTTTTTGAATGGCAGGACGTTTGAAATAATTAGGGTATGTTTGGTATGGGAAAGATTTGAGGAGGCAAAGGAAAGAAAAAGAAGATTTTGAGGGAGGAGTGAAGATGAGTTGTTTGATAGAAAGAAAATAAAGGGGTGAAAGTTGGAAAAGAATCAGGAAATACTTATTTTACCCTCAAAAGTAATTAATTCAGAAAAAATGTTTTTGTTTTTATTTTGAATTTGATATGAATTTGCTTGCATCAAATTCACATTTATTGGTCAAATTTGAATTTTATGAAGGATCATTTATTTTGTAAAACAAAATCGAATTTGTCTAAAATATTCTGTTATCAAATTTGAATTTGTAGCATAAATTCCAGTGTAATTCTATTTTCTTGCCTTATGAAAAATAAATGTTTTATAAGGGATAAATATCTCCGAAAGCTTCACTGTTCATAGAGGGAACTTGAGTTCCCACCAATTTTGATGGAATCTTATCTTCCCACTTTTAAAAGAAGATTGATGGGCCCAGGAACTTGAGTTCCCTAGAAGATTGGACTCTAAGGGCTTGTTTGTTAGAAAGAATTGGGCCGAGGGAAAGGGATCATGGGCCAGTTCCCACTTAAAAAACCCGTTTGGTGCGCCAGACTTCCGGTAAGATGAGTTTCGGCGCCATGGTGAGTTCCCACCAACGTGGGAAAGTGAATTCCATTTCAAATTGACGGGATCTCAAAAATGTTCCTGGGAGAGGCAAATAATGGGACGAAAAAGCCCTTGAACAGACCATATTATAAACACCTGCGATGCGAGAAGGAAGAGCTGGGAGAATGACGAGCTGAAGGCTGCTTGAACGACAGTTGAAGGAGAAGTTTAAGGAAGGGGAGACGACTGTCGAATCCAGGTAAGTGGAAATGGGTGTTTAAATTCTGTGAAATTTTGGCCGATGGCGTGTTTCTTGTAGCTCGTGAACCAGGTTGGGTGAGTGTTAAATTGATGGCGAGTACTCCCAAGGAATTCTCGAGAATTGTCGAGAGTGAGACTATCCCAAAACATTCTTTTAACTGAACATTCTCAAGAATCATCAAGGGATTCTCGACAATTGCCACTAGATTCTCGAGAATTGTCGAGCCAGAGAAGTTGCATCGTTGCTTATCATTCTTGAGAATAAGGCGAGAGAATTCTCGAGTATGGATATCAATTCTCAAGAATCCTCACCCAATTCTCAAGAATGATTTGTTGACTCTCAAGAATAGAACTTGTTCACCTTCAACCTATGCGCGCTTTTCATTTTAGGGTTCATTTTCCTCCCGCGAACAAAAAAATAACGAATCAAGTCCTCAAGTTTTTTTTTTCTTTAGGGGCATTTTTGGAATTTCACCTCATCTTTCCACTTAACCACCACCCAATTCTTCATACCAAACATTTCATTTTCCTTCAACTTAAGTTTCATTTCTTAGTATACCAAACAGCTCAAATTTTAAAGTTCCCTCCTGATCTTCCCTTCCTTTCCTTTCCTTTCCTTCCTCAAATCTTCCATGTACCAAACAAGGCCTAAAAATGTACCAAACAAAGGAACTTGCTCATCTTTTTTTCTCTTCCCACATGTTCCACGTACCAAACAAGCCCTTAGGTGTTTTGAATTTTCACTCTAATATTTGAACATAGGAGGAAATTGTTTTCCTACTCATCCTTTGGATGAGTAGAGGGAGCTCTTCCTATCTGGACCGTTTAGATAGGATCTAGACAGTCCAAATTTAATTTTTTTTACTTTTTATTTTTCAAATAAAAATTATTTTAATGGGTAAAGAATCTAAAATAAAGATAATCTCTCAATTAACATATTTTTTAAAAATAATTTTTTATTTAAAATCTACAATTAAAAATAATTAAATTTGGATTCAAATCTCATGAATCATCTAGATGGAAAGAGCTCTTCCTACCCAGCCTTCATCAAAAGAATGAGTAGGAAATTGGTTCTTTGAAGATAGCGAGCCCAAGCATGCAGAATGGTATTAGAGGTTGGTCGTTCACGCAACCCAATATGATCTCTCGTCCAATTAGAAGCATTCTTACGAGCCATTTTTCCTTATGAACAGTGTTTTTAGAGAGAAGCCGTGAAGCCAGCTTGTTCAAAGAACATGGCTTTGATGGAATACTATTCATGACATTTCATGTATATATAGATGCTTTCTCGGTATTTAATAACACAGTCTTGATGAGTCAAAATTTATTGTTGCTAAAAATACATTTTATAAAATTAAAGGGGTTAAAATAAAATTTAATGTAAACTTAAAGAATCAAATATATACTTTAACCAATTATGTTAAATACAAAACGTTGGTTTTAATGAAATTATCAACGTATAAGTCTAAAAAAGAGAGCTCATCCCAAAATATTGTTTAGCCTTTAAACCAGTAAACCTCACTTATATATATATATAAATATAAAAGTAAGATTCAATCTAGGAAAAATATAGATGCTGCAAAATAAATAATAAACATACATTCAATAATATTACACATAATTCATTGGGAGTTATACCTTATTAATATATAGAGCCACGATTAGCTTATTAATATACAGATTTATATTTATAACCCAGTTATATATGATACATATGTTCATCCTGAGGCCTTCTTTATCATAATGACTCACCGTAGCCACCAGTTATCACGCTCATCAGAATTATCAGAGAATGAAGAAAACTTCAAGAAAAGCACGTGTACTTGACTTCCATTAACAACCCTATTGCTAGAACCCAGAAAGTCCCTACAAAGAGGACAAGTAAAGTTCCTGAGACCAACCCATTGATTCAAACATTCTCTATGAAAGACATGTTCACACCTAAGAACTCTAACTTCATCTCCTTCACCAATCTTGTTCAGACACACTGCGCAATCCACTTCTTCTCCTTCACGAGGATGCCATGTCTCCACTGGTTCTTCATCTGTAAATATCTGAAACTGATATTGAAGAGGTTGATGATGATGAAGACGAAGGCTGTAAAAAGGGTGGTAAAGAAGAAACCCTAAAACCCATTTGAAATGGGACAAAGCAAGCTTGAGGAAGTTGAAGAGCTTGGTGAAAAGTAGGATGAAAAATCTGGAGATTATTTCACCAATAGTGGTCATGTTTGTTCTTTGTTGATGGGCTTGAACTTGAACTTTGAAATTTTATGGCTTTTTGAATTTGATGTTTGAGGTTGGAATTAATAGTAGGGCTTGTATATTTATAGAGGCATATTGATGAGCATTAACTAAAATTCAAGGAATTCACATATGATCAGCACTGTCGCTTTTAATTTTCTGGATGATGACTTCATGGACCACGTGTTTTGAGATAAGTTTGGAGTCTTTTTTTATACTTTTTTTTTGTCAATATATAGTACAAAACACGTGATTGTATAGACTATTTTAAAATGACGAAAACCAATAACACAAGCCAAAAGAAAACCTATAATGATAAAAAAAATCAGAAGACGTTGAAGATATATCGGAGAGTTACCAATAAAAAAATATATAAACATAATTCGCATGATGAAAGACTCACATATGTAATAGAATGTTTAGGATTAACTTAATCTATGCCTTCTAAAAATTTAAATTTATGTATTTTTTAATCAGTCCGGACCAAACCAAAAGCTAAGTTCCCAATCAAACCAACCAATCTGGTTCAAAATTGACAACCTTGACAAAGACTTCAGCTTGCTTATTTCTTAGAGGGAATTGACAATCTATCAAACCATAAGACTGTAATAATCCTTAGAGGGAATTGAGACTTTTTATTTCTTCAATCTATTTTGTTTTCATTTGACATTTTCTTCCAATTTGTTTCAACACAAAACTCTTTTATTTCATTTTGATCATTTCAACAGAGAAAACTCCAAGAACACAAGTGCTTTAGTCAAAATGTCAATTAGGACAAATAAAAAAGGAAAAACCTTTTAAGGTCCATGGGACCAAGGAAATGTCAAAAAAGTCCTACAAAAAATTCTGATGTCAAAAAGGTCACAAAGAGTTGTTAAAACCCTTAAATAAAATTATTAATTACCTACTGAAGGGGTTGTTAATGGGATTTTTTTGTGATGGATGGATTTTTCTATCTTTCTTTAGCCTTGGGGTCCACAATAAAAAATAAACCAAGGATTGCGTATGACAAACCAGGATCGTTCTCTCTCGAGGAGCGCTTTTATTGAATCACAAGTAATCTAAATGACATGCAAATGCAATTAAAACAAGAGGAAAAATAGGTTTTGGATTTTCAAATTAATAAACTAAAAAGAAATGCAATTAAATTAAATGCTAAACTATTGTTTTTGGTATTTTAAATAAAATGGAATGGAGTATGAAAATGAATATGAATGCTCTTGGAAATGGAATAGTGACCATCCTAGTTCAATTAAATATAGGAGTAAATCTTCACTAAATGCAGATGAAAAACCCAAGATCTACTTGAGTCCAATATTCTCAATTAATAGTAGCTCCTACTACCGTAAAGAAACTACTATCTCTTGAGATATTGTTTAAAACCACTTAGTGTGTGATTAGGATTAAATTAATGTAACTTGGTTCTCTTGATATGAATGCGATATAAATCACTAATTAATCCAATTAAATCATGTTATCTAACAATACCTGGCGTAGAAAACATAATTTCACCGAATCAATAGGGAAATACAAATTTATAAATTCACAAACCACAAAATTCAATCCAATCACATAGGTCAATCCACAAAAGTTTTCCAAACGGATAAACTAAGTCTCAACATTACAAAATAATATTTCTAAAACTAGGAAATTAAAATGTAATAAAAGAAAATAAATTGAACAAAATACTCCCGAAGCTTTGGAACTCAAGCACAAATCCATCTCCAAGAGTTGAACTCCTCAGCTACTCATAAAACCTAGCATTGTCACCACCAAGCTCCCAAGCAAAACAACCATGAACAACAATGGCGGAAGTGGAACAGTAAATGGGAAAATGATGTGGAAGAGTGAGTGAGGCCAAATGGAAGAAGCTGAAGGTGAATATGGGAGTGTGAGGGTTGTTGGAAAATCTGAAGTGAACAGATGATGGTGGTCTGGTGGTTAGATGATGATGATGCCGAAGTGAGAGAGAGGAAAGAGGGAGAAGATCGACTTGTCTGCGTGAAGGTCCTGTGTTCAAAACGAAGCAAGAAGATGATAGGTGCTGTCGTGTGAAGGTCTCAGCATCTGGTTCAGGTTGGTCGCCGGAAATGGTGGAGATGGCAGTGTTTGGAGTTGCGATGGTGGTGGTGTGTTCAGAGAGCCGACGGTGGTGGAGGCGCGATTCCGGCAATGGTGACGGAGGGTGAGGGTAAGTGAATGTGGGATCGAAGAAGAAGGGAGGATGAGTGAAGGGAAAATCCAGGTTGAAGACGATAGCTCCCCGTCTCTGCGTGAAGTCCGAATGCTCTACGTCTCTCTCTGTCTCTGGTTCAGAAGCTCCACAGCGGTAATGGAGGATAGCTCGCCGGCGACGGAGGATGAAGATGAAGCCGCCGGCGAGGGAATGAAGGGCGATGGTGAGGGGTGTCGATGAAGGTCTTCAATGCTGAACCAGGAACTGTGTCGCGATCGTCAAGACGATGATCCTTCTCCCCCTCATTTAGCTCGCGGCGCTCTCCAATTAATTCTCCCTCTGCTCCATTAATTTGTCGGGGCTCCACCTTCAATTTCCCCCAGCTCCACGGTTCTGACCTAGGTCTGATGTCCCTGGTCAAAACGCAGAGTTTTGACCAGGGACCTAAGTGAAAAGTTGAAAAGCTTTTGTTGAGGGACTAAAGTGAAAGGTTTCAAAATATTTTTGGGATAGAAATGTAATTTCTGAAACATTTGGGTCCTTTTCTGTATTTTTTTCTCTGGACCTTTTCTTCACTCATTTCCAATTTTCAGAAATTGGTGGGCACTTTCTTGTAATTTTCTCCTAGTCCTCAAAACATTAATTTTGACCCAAATGACATTTTTTTAGGTTCTTCAATTTTCTTACAAAACACCTACAATGCAATATTAAACACAATATAGCATCAAAAGTCTAAGAAATCATTTGCATGAATAATTAATAAATTATGACCATTTTGCCCCTAATTTCACTTAATTCAATACAAACGTCCCTAACTCAAATTAGTGCCTAATCAATGCAATAATGTCCCAGAAAATGCATTAAGAATCTCAATTTAATCATGAAAAATCATGTAAAAATATGGTTCAATCATTTTGACATCAGAATTTTTTGTGGGATTGTTTTGACATTTTTTTAGTCCCTTAGGATCTTAAAGGGATTTTCCCAATAAAATACGGCATTAGTAATATTATACAATATTGCTTGTTAGCTCAAATTTTGTCTTCCCCACATATAAGTATTACTCTCTCCAATCATAAATGTATGAGCTAATTATAAGATAAATATAAGACAATATGAAAATCTATTTTATTTTTCTTTAACATTTTCTTCTTTAAATTTGTTTCAACATAAAAAATCGTTTTTTTCCATATTATTTCAACAGAGAAAACTCTAAAAACACAAGTTCTTTAGTCAAAATTTTAATAATTGATTTTTTTTTTAAAAAAAAATGTTTTTTCTATTTATTTATTTATTGATTTTTGTTTACCTTCTTTCAACCTTTATTTTGATTAATTCATTTGATTTCAAACCTTCTTGATGTTTTTTAAAATTTGACTAATTTATTTTTATGAAGGAAAAATATTTTTGGGAGGTATAGTGTGTGTGTGTGTGTGTCTGCCTGTCTATCTATACGTACATACGTATGTAATGGTGAGACGGTTATTCCTCACCAGGAGTATATGATATATGAAATAGGATATAGGTGGGACAATTATTTCTCACCATGAGTTATATAATTATGACATACAATATATGGAATAATATACAGGTAGCTAGGAAAGTTATTCATCACCAGGATTGGTATTGAGTACTTGTATTGATTGAAATATTATGGTTGAATATTTGATTTTATTATCTTTTTATTTGAGATAAAGATTTAGTAGTGAACCTTTACCCTCATTTTTTTAAAATTTTTTAACTCAACATTTGAATATTGTTACATTTATTTATTTTGAGGAAAACCGTTTGTAAAAACCTCTATACACCTTTACTTCCCTTCCGTTTACTTTGTTATTTATGTTCTCATTGAGTGAGCGGTAGACTTATTCCTCTCTATATATCTTTTTTTAGATAATGCAACTAGTGAGATTGATTCTGATTGATATGCTTCATAAACTTATGTAATATATTGTAATGTTTGGTAAGGTGGGCCTTGGGGGATGTCGTGATTACTATGATGATATCAGAGTTATTGTGTTATGCAGTAAATGGGATAGCATGTGCAACCCCAAAGTTAATTGTTGTGGACTTGTTAACTCATTGAGAGTTGGTATACCTTGTATAAGACTTGCTAGGCTAAGTAGAATTATTTGGATTAGCCTATATGCCGATCACGACTCAGCTTTGGGTCATGGTTACACTTTAGCCTTAGTTAAATAGCTCTTACATTAAGGACATAGGGAGTATTTTAATTCTAACAGGTTTATGACGTGATCTTGATGAAACTGAAAGAAGTGATTCAGAAGAAATAGCAGCCTTAATTAACAGGTCAAAAGATATATACTCATCTGATCCTATTTATAAGGTAGAAAGAGAAGAAATTTTTTGGTTGGGTTGGGTAGAAGAGAAATTTTTTATATGAACGTAAAATTTTATCATTCATTCATTATTATATTGACTTTGTTCTTATAGACAATAATATATATTAAAAGTTATAAAATTGTTGAATTGTAAGGTGAGTTAATAAGATTTAAGATTTTTTTTCCTAGATGCCTTTAGTTTCTCCCAGTCCTTTCAATAATCTTGGGCTTCCCTTTTATTTTTTCCTTTATAGTTCTTAATTAAAGTCAAAATGATATACTCCCTCCAGTCCTAATTATAAGAACATTTTTATAATACAAATTACACTACAAAAGTATCCTTATAATTAAGACTAGAGGTGGTATATTCCAATTGAATAGTATGTACGTCTTTGTTTTTTGAGGCAAAGAAAAATCCCGCACAGACCAACAACACTTTCCATGTGTTTTGCTGTCGTCAAAGTTTGATTTTAGTGTTTGAATTTTAAGGCATTAAACGATTCCAAATACTCTTCTCACCTTATCATAAGGCAATTCTAGTATTTTTCACACGGAACAAGAAAAATCAAGAAAAACCTCTCATAAAATTCAACTTTCTAACTTTATCTCTATATAATATACACCGCTCTTTATAAGAACAAAATCGATACAATAATAAATGAAGGCAAACATATACATTCTTAGGGAAAATTTAAAGAGATACGTATAAATAGGACCAGATTTTTTTCTCTTTTTGCTATATAAATAATATTAGATGAGTACTTACGTAAACAAAGAATGTGAGGGAAGACCTAAGGACTTACGTGAAAAGTATTTTCTTTCATATACATTGCTCACAAAGTCACAATTGACTTTTAATTTCTTAGCATGACATGTTTGGTAGGCAGAAATTTTTCAGGATGGGACTGTCCATCTCAACGTGATTGGGACAGGGATGAGTCAACCGAGACGAAACTCCCATGCACACCTCCTATAATATAGATATTGTAATACCCGAATAATTATTTATCTGGAATATTATATTTTAGTACATATTACTTATTAGAAATATGTGAATATGTGGTCTTAAATAATAAGTTATAATTACCTTATTTTCTAAGGTAATTTCTATTGAAATTAGGGTGAATATAGAGCTAAAAATCTCTAAATACATTTATGGGGCATAAAATGACCTGTAAATATTATGATAAATCCCAAGAGGCAAAAAAATATTTATTAAAAATTAGAAAGTATGTTGTCTCTAATTTTAGGAATTTTTGGGATTATTTCCTTTGGAAAATAATGAGGCAAAATTAAATATTATTTTGGGGATCATAAGTGACCCCATGATTTTTAATATTTTACATGGAAAGATAAAATACCAATGTCGGTCCAACGAGTTGTGAGATAATAATTAATCCTAATTAAGAAAATTATCAACAATCAATAAGTGGCTAATTAAGTAATTAATAGCTAATTACTTAGATAAGATATAAGGTAAATTAATTAAGAAAATAAATAAATAATTAAGGGGGAGACAAAATTATTAATTAAATAATAAGAAGAATATTTATGAAAATAGTGTGAAAAGGGTTGTGGATATTTTAAATAATATCTAGATATTTATAATTAAATAATATTATATATGGTAAAGAGCCAACAGGATAAACGAGAACCAGTAGAAATTAAATCCTACCTCAATATGGGTGAACTAAGTCTGTAACATCTGGACTTTTTATAAACAAGAATAATTTTATCCCGGAGTGGGCTATCTCTGAAGTCATTTCCGAAACCGACGGAGTGATTAAGAGACCAGATGAGAGAGGAAAAGGGCAGATAGTATAAATGAGAACCAATGGAAAATAAATCATACTTTGAAATCCTCGGATTAGGTGATAAACATCTGGACATATTATGAATCAGTGAATTTTTGTCCAGAAGTTGGTGCTATCGGAAGTCATTTCAGTAATCAGATGGCGTCGTCCAGAAAATGTTCGAGACTACGGAATACCCTTAATGGGATCAAAAATTTAGTTAACCCAGGTAGTTTTAAAGAAGAAGAATATACCTTATTTGTCTTTCTTGGGATTTTTAAGATTCTCCAAGATTACGCGATTAGAACACCGAACAGGGAACTTTATCGGTACAGTCACATAAAGCAAGAATGTGACATCATGCATGACATAAGGGGGAGACACATGGATGGCAAGGATGAAGCCACGTGTCAAAGTGCAATCCGACGGTCGAAATCCAGTCTGAAAAAGGCATGAATAGTGTCATTTTTTCTTCTATAAATAGCCATCACCTCCTCTTCTCATTTCACACCAAAATTTTGAATCCTAGAGAGAGGTTAGAGAGAAGGAGGAGCCCAAAGAAAATATAGCGGAGCCCTGGGTAAGTTCTTCGGTCCCTAGTCTTAAGCTTTGGTAGTTCTTTCGGTAAATATAGTATAAATGCTAGATTTATCTTTAAATTTCCTAGATAGTTTAAATATCATGTTTAGGGGTAAATATGGTATTTATTTTGAAAATATATTGGGAAAAGAGATATGTCAAAATTCTGGAGAGATAGGGTCAAAGTAGCGAAGCTCTGGCGAAATTCCGCCGATTAGGGGAGTTAAGGGCAAAATGGTAATTTGTACCTAAAATACCTGTTATGATGCTAAATATTAATAAATGTGATATTATCCTTATAGGATATCTGTGATAACGTACCGCTGTCGTAACGCTGTCAAAACGTACCGTTTTCCATCAAATGTACCGTCTATCGTCAACGAAGGTACGTTCGCATACTGTAACACTAACGCTGATGTTTATGTCATGCATGTATGTGCTATGTGTATTGTGTGTGTTGCCGGAGTGCATATAGATGTTAGAGTATAACTGTATGTAAGTGGGAGCGATGCGTACGTAATCTTTGGGAGCGATATGTACGTATCTTTGGGAGCGATATGTCTGTATTGGTTGTGTGTGATAATGCTGGGAGTAATATATTTGCATCGGTTGTGTGTGTAATATATCTGTTGTTGGGCTCACATGCTGTTAATGTTGTGAACTTCTGTAGTCCATATGTTGTGTATGTAAACATGAGGTTAACCGTTACCTGGGGTCCGTATGCATTGGACCTCAGCCCTTAATATAGCTTCAGGGTCGGGAGGACCGAGGACCGATGAGAAAGGCAAGCAGGCCGCACAGAGAACCGACTGAGGACTATCTTCGGTTGCCACGGCGTGGGAATCGTCAGAGAGACACTTATGATGTATTTACGTTTTCATTGAACCACTAATGTACCGCTGATAAAACCAGCCAGACATACTACCGTGGGTATTTTGAATATATATATCAGTTACTCAATCACTCCGATGCTCTACTCTGATGAAAAAAAAATATACTGCTTTTGGAAAATGGGATGTTACAGATATACTCCATGAAAATAAATTCAATATATAAATAAATGAAGGATATAATTGTTTATTCATATAAAAATTTAAATGATGTGATTATAAATAGGACAAAAATAAACTTGCTCTCCATACCCTATTGACTGGAGGAGTATATCTAATGGCCATGATTAGAGGCGGAGCCAGGATTTGAAATTAAGAGGCGAAAATTACAGAAAAGGACACAGTGGAGTCAGCATTTGAAATAAGGAGGCAAAAATTATAAAATTGGACCCAAAAGTTTAGAAAATTATATTTTAGCCTCATAAATTTTTCAATATTTTCATTTTAGTCCCTCTATGAAACTGTCAGTAGGGACGAAAGTGAAAATATTGAAACTTTTATAAGACTAAAATATAATTTCCTAAATTTTTGGGTCCAATTCTATAATTTTAGGGGGGCGGGGCCACCCCTCCCCCTGGCCATGATTAAATTGACTGTTTAACATGATATATGTTTCGATATAGTTTGAATTCCTCGTACATAAAATCATTTTAGGTTAAAGTATATGTTTTATTTTTTATGTTTGCATCAAGTTTCACTTCAATCCTTTAATTTTAAATTTCTAAAGTTTATTGTCAGTCCTTTATTAATTGTAAACCTTCAATTTCATTATATTGATGGAAAACGATAAATCATCAAACTTAACTTAAGTGATAATTGTCCAATTAAATGTGGACAAAGCTTGCCTGCATTTTAATAGTTTTAATATAATATTTTTATATTTTAAATCATGTAAATTAAAAAAATATAAATGAAAATAACTCTATCTCAATGAATGCTTTGTCAACATTTAATTGCAACGTTGTCACTTAATAAGTTTGATGATTCAACATTATTTTTCGTTAGATGAGATTTACGGTGTTGAGATTAAATGATTAAACATCCACTTTATAAACTTAAGAAACTAAAATGAAATTTAATGCAGATCTAATTGACCAAATGTATACTTTATCCAATCATTTTATGTATAAAATGTTGGTTTTTAATGAAATTTCTATAATATAAGTTTAAAGGGAGAACCCATCTCAAAAAGACTAATTTATTATTTGGTAGCATAACCCTTAAACTTGTAAGCTTCACTTTTCTTATAAGGTTGTCTTGTATAACAACTACCCTTGGAATTTTATAGATTCATAAGATAGATTTCAATCCAGCGAAAATAGATACTACAAAATAATAAACATACATTCAATAATATTAGATATAATTCACTGAGAGTTGTACCTTATTAATATATAAAAACATGATTAGCTTATTAATATACAGATTTATATCTATAACCCAAATATATATGATACATATATGTTGATGTTGATGCCTTCTTTATCCTATATGACTCACCGTAACCACCAGTTATCACGCTCATCAGAATTATCAGAGAATGAAGAAAACTTCAAGAAAAGCACGTGTACTTGACTTCCATTAACAACCCTATTGCTAGAACCCAGAAAGTCCCTACAAAGAGGACAAGTAAAGTTCCTGAGACCAACCCATTGATTCAAACATTCTCTATGAAAGACATGTTCACACCTAAGAACTCTAATTTCATCTCCTTCACCAATCTTGTTCAGACACACAGCACAATCCACTTCTTCTCCTTCGCGAGGATGCCATATCTCTGCTGGTCCTACTTCTTCTGAAAGTATCTGAAACTCTTGAAGAGGTTGATGATGATGATGATGAAGGCTGTAAAATGGGTGATAAACAAGGAACTCTAAAACCCATTTGAAATGGGACAAAGATAGCTTGAGGAAGTTGAAGGGCATGGTGAATAGTAGGATAAAAAATCTGGTGATTATTTCACCAATACTGGTCATGTTTGTTCTCTGTTTATGTGCTTGAACTTGAACTTTGAAATTTTGTGGCTTTTTTTGAATTTGATGTTTGAGGTTGGTTAATTGGAATTAATGTCAGGGCTTGTATTTATAGAGGCATTTTATTGACGAGAACGAAAACACAATTCCAGGAAATTACATATCAGCACTGTCGCTTTTAATTTTCTTGATAATGACTTCATGGACCACGTGTTTACAGATAAGTTTGGAGTCTTTTGTATACAATTTTTTTTTTTTTTTTTTGTCAAAGATTGATACAAAAACACGTGAATGTATATTTGGATTAGTGATCGTATATTTTTAAAATGACGAGAGCCAATAACACAAGCCACAAGAAAACCTCTAATAATAATTTATAATTCCCATGATGAAAGACACACACATATCTAATAACAGAACGTTTAGGATTAACTTAATACTCTCTTTGTATTTTTGCAATGTATTTTTAAATCTTTCGAATTTGACAATATTGACCAAACCATAAGCTTGCTAATTCCCAATCAAACCTACTATTAGATCTGGTTCAATTTTGACAACCTTAACAAAGACGTACGTCAGCTTACTTATACTGATCTGTCAAACCATTAGACTGTAATGACCCTTAGAGGGAATTGAGCCTTTTTTATTTCTTCATTATATTTTGTTTTTATTTGACATTTTCTTCTTCCAATTTGTTTCAACACAAGGATCTTTTTTCCATTTTGATCATTTCAACAGAGAAAACTCTAAAAACACAAGTCGTTTAATTAGTCAAAATGTTTATTAGGAGAATTAAAATACGGCATTCGTAATATCATACAATGTTTTCTTATTAGCTCAAATTTCGTCTTCTCCAGATATGCCTATTGCCTCCTTTGATTCTGAATGCATGAACTGTTTGGAATATTGTTTTTTTAATTTAAATTATAAGACATTAATCTACTTTGTCTCTCAAACATACATACATACATTTACACCCATTCATTAATATACACACATATATGTATATGTATATCTATATGTGTGTGTGTCATTTTCTCTCTAAACTACTACTCATTATATTATTGATAATCCCTCAAGCGTCAACAATAATTCAAATCAAATACACTCATGTATCTTACATAAGGGTATATTTAGGGAAAATCATGTCACATTTATTATAATTAACTAATTAAGCTAGCTTTATTAATTTATCGAAATGAGTTAAGTAGATTTTTTTTTGCTAAATAAGTAGCTCTTACATTAAAAACCAGAGGGGGTATTTTAATTCTAACACATTTGCTTGTGGAACTTTAAATAAATTAAAAGAAGTTATTTAGAAGAAATAGTAGCCTTAATCAATGGCTCCAATATATATATATATATATATATATATATATATATATATATGATAGACTCGTGTGGCTCATTAAAAAAATTAATTTCTACACCATACATTTATAAAACGTGATTTATCAAATGGTTGACTATTTTGGTGGTGCTGGACTGCTGGTGCATTGTTATATAACTAATAAGTTTACATTCTTTGATTGTCGTTATTAATTTTAGAAAGAAATAGACATATATATAAATGGATGATATTCAGAGTATGTTTGGCCTAGCTTTTTTTTAACTTATAATCTACTTATAAGTATGTTTAGGCCAAAAAATTAATTTAAAATAAGCTCTTATATTATTAGAGCTTATTTTACCATGAATAAAAAAACTCTTAAAAAAAAGCTGGTGAGAGGAGCTTATTTTTTACTTATTTTATAAGCTCTTTTTTTTAAGACAACCCTACCGAAAATCGCGATTGTCTCTTTCATCTCCAATCTCAGCCTCACTCTCATCGCCTCACTCTCATCGCATCTATTCTCTGCCTCTGTGAAGAGCGAGAGTTCACGCGGCCCTATGAAATCAGCACGCAGCCCTCTTATCGGTTTCAATCTCTGTCTTTACTTCTGCTAGACCCTCTCCGATTTTCAATGTCCCTCTCTTTCTGATGCCAATCTCTCTAGTCTTCTCAAATATTTGGGTTTTCTTCTCCTTGAAATGCTACGGTTCTAATAATTGATTGGTGATATGCACTATTCTCGAATCTCTGTTTGAAAGTGTTGTGTGGAGACTGCATTTGGAGTTGCTCCTTTTCCTTCCAGTTGAAAGACCCTGGAGCTGACCATTGACACCTCCACTTAAAAGTGGCCCTGCTCTGAATGTTCAATTTGGTAATAATTCTTATACATCGTCAGAGACTTTTTGAACTTCATATTCGAATTTTATATTCTGTCTGGATTTTGGGGTTTGAATTGAACAGTTAAGAGCACCAATTAGGTGCATGGAAGTTGTTTGAATATCGGGTGCTTTAGATGAGTGCGTCTAATTTAAAATCAATGCACAGATGTTTGCTTGGTAGCTAGCATCGAAGCCGTAGTTGCTGGCTGGAAGTTAAACTTGGCCTGTGTGAAATCTTTACTGTCATATTGGGCCTTGGTTGCTGTGATTTTGTGCAGTCGTCGACCCTTGAAGGTACATTTTAGTTGCTGGCTGTTGGAAATCTGTTGTGGCAGAGAGTTGGGAGCTGAAAACTGAATTCTTGGTCAGTTTGTGTAAACATTTGTTGCTGAAATTGTGCAGTGATTGCTGTCCATTTCTGTCCTAAGAAAAAAAAATTGAGAAATTGAATTAATTCAATGATAGTTACTGTCATGTGTTATGCTAAATTGTGTAAGATTTCGTCCCTGTCATAAGTTGTGACTGAAGCATTGAGTTTATGGCTTTTGGGGGTTGGAATCCATTGTTGTCATAACCATTACTGTTAAAGAAGTTTGGGAATTGAAATTCTGAAGTTGTTGGTGAATTACTACTAATTTTGGAACTGTCATGTACCTTGTTCAATGGGAATTTTGTAGCCGAATCTAGAAATTATTCTGACATTGAGAGTTTGAATTTGGTCTTCTGATCTGTTATTCATTTCTCTTGCGGCATACTCTTGCGAGACTGAATTTGGTCTTATGATTTGAGTTGAATGACTTTGAACTCTGCGAATTCTTGCAATTGTTGAACTCCAATAGCTTAAATTCTTTGCTTGGTTCAAGGATTTGAGCGTTGCATTATACCATAAATGCAATTCGATCATCTGTAGTAAAATCCTCACTTTTCCTTAGAACAACAACCTCGTGAATAGCTGCTGACTTTTCTGAAGTTTGGACATTAATTGAACTGATCTGATTTTTCTGATTTTGCTACATTCTTTTTATATTTTGACTTGCTGGGATTATTGAGAAAATTTCCAGAATTGATCTAAACCTTCATATCTTGCAAGATTTCACCAAGTTTTAGCAAAATCATTTGGTTTGTGGCTGGACTTACGTGCTACTCTTCTTACATATTGATTGGAATTTGCTCAAAATTCGGTAGCACTCCATTGAGTTTGCTGGAATTTTTCAAGAGTTTTGCCCATAAAATTAGGAGCTTCAGTTTCCTAAAGGTTTAGGCCATTCTAAGCAAGTTCAATAGTTTTGCTAGAATGCCAAATTAATACGAGTTTAATTGTTGTCTATAACTTGAATGCTGATTCTTGTATGAAGTTGTTTGTGATTGCCTGTGCACATATGTACTGGAGAGTTTCTTGTATGAAGTTGTTTGTAGTTGGTAGTAGAAGGTAGATGATAGATGTTGTTTATTAATGCATTGCAGTTTATGGCTAGCAAAGAAAAACACAGTGCAAGGTGGGATCGATGCACTACCAAGAACTTAATTGAAATTTGTGTAAAGGAGATTCTAACTAGTGGAAAACCAGGAATTGGTTTTAAAGCTAAGAGATGGGAAGTTGTAGTTGATGAATTTAATAAACGTGCTAATAAAAACTATAACCAAAAGCAATTGAAAAATAGGTTAGATTTTTTAAGGGTTGATTGACCGCATGGAAACAATTATTGGGCAAAGAAACGGAGATTGGGATGGAACCATGAGACAGGGAACTATTGTAGGTGATGACACATGGTGGGAAGCCAAGATAAAATTAAGCATTATAATTTTTAAGCTTTTAGTTATTTTATGTTTATTTAAAAAAATTTGTTTGTCTAAAGTTTGTTTCTCTTTTATGATTGGGCAGGATAATAGTAAATATGCAAGATTTCGATATCAAGGACTAGAATTTTATGAGGAATTGGAAATCATCTTTTGGGAAACAAAGTGGCAACAAGTCAACGTTCATGGACCCCAAAGAATGGGTGTCCGAGTGAAGATAGTGCCATAAAAACCAATCCAACTATTCCGGAGGAAATTGCTTTGAATATGATGAAGAAGAAACCAATCTTGATGAAGATGCTAGCTATATGGTAAATAACCAACTCAAGAGGAAAAAAATGACATCGAAGCAATGAGTAAAAATATGGCCAAGGGTAAGCAAAAGAGTGGGATTGCAACAAGCATGCTTAAAACATTAGATCGAATGGCCAATGCGCAGAGAGTCATAATGTGAAGCGGTTGAAATTTCACAAACATCTTAAATCAATGGACTCTTTTCCATTCCGGATGGCATTAAAAATCGAGAAATTTGAAGGTGAAGGGAAATTGGATGCCAAACAATTTTTCTATGCATTAGATTTGCTTAGAATGCAACAAGAAAGGATCATTATTATGTCCCTTTCGAGTCAATTGATGAACTCGTAGGGTGGATTTTGTACAAGTATGAATTAGATAAAAAAGTCTAGTGATTAGGTTTGAATTTGATTTTATATTTGCTATTCTCATGTTTACTGTTGGATTGATTTTATACCTTTTTATTCTCATGTTAATTGTTGGATTTGATATTTGTGGATTTGATATTTGAATGACATTATATTGATGCTTTTTGGACTATTGTTTACTTATGTTTATGGTATCATTTTTTAGGTAAGAAGTTATTAGAAGATAATACATGGCATCTAGACAAACGGAATCATCATCAAGAATTGTTAAGAGAAGAAAATGTGCAAAGTTTTATCGAGAAATGAATGGAGCAGCAACAATTGCATATTTTATATTGATAGTTTAAAGGTTATTTTATAATATACCTTTTAAGTTAATTTTTATTAGAAAAAGTATTTATGACAAAAATTTTGCCAAACAGCTTATTTTTAATTTAAGCTTTTAAGTAACTTTTAAGCTATAAAATTTATATAATCACCAAACAGCTTTTAGCTTTTTTTAAAAAGCTCTTTTTTTTTAGCTTTAGCTTAAAAGTAACTTTTAAGTTAAAAATAAAATTTAGGTCAAAGCACTCATTTGCATTGCATCTCTATTTGAATATTTAGGATGCTTTCAAACTTCCGAACCTTTTATTATATCCATTTTACATTTATAGCTTTTCAAAATAGATAAAAAAAGAAAAGGAAAACAAAAAACGGTAGGAATATAAACTATATAATAGCTAGGTAGATACATTGTTGTCTGTAAAAATTTTGGTTTTCCCCAGTTTTAGTAATTTTTTAAGTTATAACACATTTTAAAAAAATTATAACTATCTAATATCCGACACTATAAAATTAGATTTAAACTTTAATATGCTTGAATAAGAATAACAAGCTCTTTTAAAATTTATTATATTGATAATATTCAAATCTAGCTATAAATTTTTTTTGAAAAAAGGTATGTAGTACCTTTAATTTTAGTTCACCTCCTAATTTTTTTTATGTGGACCAAATCATTATTGTACATGTTAAGTTGTACAACACAAGCATGATATTCCATTTAAATTGAAGTATTATGGAAGTTATTTGATTAGAAGACATTGACAAATTGATTAAAAGAATCAAATTCCCCCAATTTTCTCTTATAATTCCTTCTTGTAAATGGAAGTATTTTTTATGTACTAATTTAATTTCATCGTCGCAAAGATTCAAAAACGATGATATTTTAAAAAAAAAAATCAAAAAACTTATAGGCTAAGCCTTAAAATTAAAAATGAATTTTAGTCTCTTGAAGAAAACAAAAACGAGTTGTGTCCCTATAGGCTCAACCTTTATGGAGGTTCATCTTTGTAAGTCATATATTTTAGGGAAAATCCATATGGGGCCCTTTTAACTTAAAAAACCCAAAAAAGGCCCAAAGATTCTGTAAATCCCAGAAAAGTTGACATCTAAATAGTAAGTAAAATGACAAAAACACCATCAGTTTTAGTATCACTTTCCTCTCTCCTCTATATCAATATTATCTCTCTTCTCTTGCTCTGTTTTCTGGCAATGGAGGAGGAATCTGTTTTCCGACGAATGAGGAAGAAGTAGAAGAGTGAAAGGAAGAAATATCTCTGCTTATTCTTCCATCCAACATCCAAGGGAGCTGTTTCGTTTTTAATCACCATGCTACTTCGTTTTTAATCACTGTAGGGTTGGGTTAGTAAAATCTTGCTATGTTTTTGGGCATGGAAATAGAGGGAAAGATCTGTATTTTGGTGGGAATGGTTGAAAGTGATCAAGGAATGAAAGCTGAAAAAACAGGAGTGGCTCCCATCCTCTTCCATTCCCATCCACTTCTCATCCTCTTCTCAATCTCAACCGTTGGATTGAAATCGAACGGTTGATTTAATCTTTTAAAAAATATATTATTTTTATATTAAAAAAATAATATTAATACTTTTATATAATATTAGATCTGAACGGTTAAGATTTCAATCTAACGGCTGAGATGAGAAAGAGGATGGGAAGGGGAGAGGACCGTAGTCAACCCCTGAAAAAACACTGAAATTTGATAGTTGTTAATCCCTACAGTTTTAGTTGTTACTACTTTCAGTTTTAGTTGTTAATATGGTTGTTTAACTTGTCAATACGAAATGAAAGTGAAAAGTACTATTTTTTTATGATTGTTTTCTTAAGAACAGTCGTTAAAAGTCCTATTTTTTATGACTGTTTTTTCAAGAACAGTCGTTAAAAGTTTTAACGATTTGTTCTTGAAAAAAAGATTATAAAAAATAGGACTTTAACGACTGTTCTTAAGAAAACAAATCATAAAAAATAGCACTTTTAACGACTGTTCTTGAAAAAACAGTCATAAAAAATAGTACTTTTCACTTTCATCTCGTATTAACAAGTTAAACAACCATATTAACAACTAACAACAATAACAGGGGGCGGTACTAACAACAATGACAGGGGGCACTAACAAAAATAACAGGGGGCGTTAACAACTACATCAGCCCCCATTAACAACAATATCAGTAACCACTAACAACTACATCAGCCTCTATTAACAACAATATCAACCCCTTTAACAACTATCTGATATCATCGTTTTCACATTCAATCATTTCCACTAACAAACAGACCTCCCTCTGTTTCCATGCCCAAAAAACAGAGCAACCTACCCTACAACGTTTTCACTTTCATCTCGTATTAACAAGTTAAACATCCATATTAACAACTAAAACTGAAGGTATTAACAACTAAAACTGTAGGCATTAACAACTATCAAATTTCAGCGTTTTTTCAGCTTTCATTCCTTGATCATTTTCAACTATTCCCACTCAAATACAAACATTTCCCTCTGTTTCCATGCCCAAAAACAGAGCAAGATTTTACTAACCCAACCCTACAGTGATTAAAAACGAAGTAGCATGGCGATTAAAAACGAAACAGCCCCCTTGGACGTTGGATGGAAGAATAAGCAGAGATATTTCTTCCTTTCACTCTTCTACTTCTTCCTCCTTCGCCGGAAAACAAATTCATCCTCCATTGCTGGAAAACAGAGCAAGAGAAGAGAAAGAATATTGATACAAAGGAGAGAGGAAAGAGAAAAGTAAAACTGAGGGTGTTTTTGTCATTTTACTTAATATTCAGATGTCAAAAAGGGCCCTGGGGCATTTTCTGGGATTTGTATAATGTTGGGGCCTTTTTGAGGTTTTTTTTTTGCTTAAAAGAGCCCCCCATATGGATTTTCCCTATATTTTATTTGGAAAAAAGTGTATTTTTTTTCCTTTAACTTATATAAGGTTTTAATTTTGGTCTCTTAATTTTTTTTAAAAAAAAATCATTTTTAGAAATTCAATACTAAAACCGTTAGTCTCGGATGATGATTGTTTATATATAATAATTGTTATTTTAAAAAATTAAACTTAATATGACCTTATTTGAAAATGTTTTTTTAACATTTCAAATTTTAATATCCGCATATTAGGGTAAAAAACTGAAATACACTTTATAAAATTAAGAGATAAAAATAAAATTTTATATAAAATTAAAGAAATAAAATTATACGTTTTTCTTTTCATTTTAAAGTCAATTTAATTATAATCAAGATCTAACGTTTAAACATTATGGAATAAATGGCTAATCCTACAAGCCTACCCTACGTACCTTTCCCTACTTTATGCATTTTCCTCCAATCTCTTGGAAGACTTGTTCCATCAAAATGATGAAATGGACCTTTATTGCTAGATGCCTTTAGTTTCTATCCCAATCGAGTCAATAATCCTGGGCCTCCCTTTTATTTTCCCTTTGTAGTTCTTGATTAAAGTCAAAATTATATGAATATTATATAAGCATATATATTCCAATTGAATAGTATGTCTTTGTTTTTTGAGGCAAAAAGAAAATTCCTGAAAGACCAACAACGCTTCATGTTTTGTTATCGTCAAAGTTTGATTTTAGTGTTAGGACTTTAAGAGCTCGTCTAATACACGAAAGAAGTAGGAAGAGAAGATGGGCAAGTTTCCTTGTGTGACGTCTAATCTTAAGCCAATCTTTATAGGAACTCAACTTTCCAGGCCCACCAATCTTAAGCAAAATTCCATTTGTGATGACATTCTTTGCAACGGACGGTGATCCGTCGCAAATGGTTTTTGTGACGAATATTCACCTTTTTGCGATGGATGTCGTTCGTCACAAATTCCAAATTTTTTTGTAGTATTGTTTTCTTCTCCAATGGATTTCATCACCGGAGATAATAGAGACAGGAGGGATCTGAAGAACACGACTAGTTGGAGCAACCATTGGTTCATTGGGTTAAAGAGAAAAGGTAGCCACCACATAATTGATTGGGAAAATTTCATATAGTCCCAAGGAACAAAAAAATTTACAAAAAAGTCCCTTGAAATCATCAAATTACGCTCAAGTCCCAAGGGACTTCTGTGTAATTATTTGTATGGAGGTTTTTAAATGTTGTTGTTAATACATGCATTTCCTATTATAAATACATGCATTTTCTCGTTGTAAATAGCCGGGACTTACATGTGTAATTATTTGTATGGAAATAAAATCAGGGTTTTTAAAAGTTGTTGTAAATACATGCATTTTCATTTGTAAATGGCCATATTTTAAATTTTGTTGCAAATGCAACATTTCCTGTTGTAAATCTATGTTTTTTCTGTTGTAAATGACATCTCTATGTTCAAAATCTAGGTGTTTAAATGTTGTTGTAAATATATGCATTTCCTGTTGTAAATGGTCAGGTATTTAAAAGTTGTTGTAAATATATGCATTTCCTGTTGTTAATATATGCATTTCCTGTTGTTAATACAAATAATTACATAGAAGTCCCTTGGGACCTGAGCGTAATTTGATGATTTCAAGGGACTTTATTGTAATTAATTCCCTTCCTTGGGACCTGAACGTAATTTTCCCTAATTGATTTCTGCTTCATTTAACTAGCGTCAAGTTTCCTTGTTCCTTCTTGTTCTTTAGTGATCTGTTGACTGTTTGAGAAGAGGGAGGAGCAATGCACTCCTCACTTTCGTCTTTATCAATATGTAGCATAGGGTTCGTCTTTTTTTCTATGGAAAACGAAAATCATGGTTGGCAACAAAAGCGGTTTCCTATTTCCCCTTTTCTTCATTGATTTGTAGTTTCCAGAAATTATGGGGCCCTTTTTTGTAATTTTTCCCAGTACTCAAAAATATTAATTCAACCCATTGACATTTTCCAAATTCTCTAATTTTCTTCTAAAACACTTACAATGCAAGATTAAACACAAGGTAGCATCAAAAGTTCAAGAAATCATTTGCATGAATAATTAATAAATTATGACCATTTTTCTCGTAATTATACTTAATTCGACACAAATGTCCTTCACTCAAATTAGTACTTAATTATGCAATAATGGTCTATAAAATACATTAATTTTCTTAAATTAATCATGAAAATACATATCAAAATATCATTGAGGCTAGAACCTCTCCTTTTGCAGCCTTACACAGCCGACTAACTAATAAACATTAAAAAAAAAAAAATGTTAGGGTCATTGGGCTATACAACGCCCCAAAAAAGGATCCAATACATTGGTTAATGATACTTTAGTCTTTACTTAATAGATTACGGTTTTAATGATTATACATGAACATTCTATAGCTCGTGGGTTGAACAAAGAATCCAGAAAAACATTATCTTGCCCAGTTTTTACTATGTCAAACTTTAAGAAATTTATGTTGTGCATTTAATTTAATTGAAAATAAAGTAATTCTCCGTCCTAAATGTTGAATCTAATTGTAATGCAAAGGACCAGAGGTCAAATCTAGAATAGAGTAAATTAAATGAAAAAAAAAAAGTCAAATGCATTGACGCTTCTCTATTCTATCTCAATTATATTTTCTTCTATTATAAAAAACATATATAAATATGAATTTAAAAAATATATCTCCCAAACATTTTCTTTATTTTATATGTAAAATTTGAATAACTAATACAAAAATAATGCTTGATATGTAGTAAATCTAAAAGGTTCGAATTTGAAATATGATAGCTTGCCGTTAATATTTGGTTTAAAGATTTGTCAAGAGAAAATTTTATCCTTTTGAGCATCCATACCAATTTTGTTAAAATCGAAGTCCTATACAAGATCAGGAAGGGGTATGAAAATCGTAAATCGTAGGATCGACATGGATCGTAAGGTTCTATTACATATATATGTCATGCAGTAAACCAAGACTGACGGACCTTAAAACATTATATTTTAGCAAGGTTCTTAAACCCCGACTGGTCAATAAATCGGTTGAGATACTTGGTCGAGGGTCAGTAGATCATATCGGAGTTAAATTAGAGTTAACATGAGGCCAAACCGGTGAGAAATTGAAGATTTTAGAGTTATTAATATGAAATTTTAAAGAAAATAAAAAATTAATTTAAAAACAATAGTGAATTGGGTTGATGCTCGGACCGAACCGGTTTGCCAACTGGCTAGCTTGTTTCCGGGCTGAACCGGCTGGTCGAGGCCGGGTGTGGGTTTCAAAACCCTGTATTTTAATAAATTCGCAACACTGATTTATAAATAAAGTCTTTTGTTTAGGACTTATTCATAATTTTATCCAAAAAAAATTATTATTGATAGAAGATAAAGTATAAGAAACTCGATCTTTCGAAATAATAAGAAAAAAAAATCATATAATTAGCAACATCAAATATTTAAAGATTCAGTGCAGAAGATAACTATCATTTTCATACAAGAGCATTAATTTCCTTCTTTTTTGGGGGGTTTACTTCCTTATATATTTTTTAAGTAGCAAGTTCAAATGGTATAAGGCATAATCACACGTAGGTATTAGCCTTAATCTAATTGTACAAATGCCATGAACCTTGTAGGTATGCGAACAAATGTTATGAAGGCACTATAAGTCTATAACACGTTGGATAATACAAAGCAGAAGCAGTAATAATGTCTGGCTATAATAATCAAATATATTATTCTAAGACCTATATTTTACATTTATGATTTTTTTCCTCAACAATAATCAAATCAAATAGGAAAGAGTGAGAGAGAATTAAGAAAGATGATTAGGTTAATTTTTAAAAAATACTTCCTCTGGTTCTTTATATAAATTATATTTGGATCTTGATCATAAATATAAAACATATTTTTCATATTTGTTAATATTTTTTTTAATTTACCTTTATTGATGCTCCATTAACAATAATCAATTAGGAGAGAGAATTAAGGAAGATGACTAAGATTTTTAGAAAATACTCTTTTCGATCTTTAATATAAAACTTATTTACCTAATTTTATTAAATTGATAAAGTTAGATGGATTAGTTAATATGACATGTATTTTCTAAAACACCCTAGTCATCTTCTTTAATTCCTTCATTCTATTTCACCCTTACTTATTGTTGAGGGAGTATTAATATGAGTATATTAGGAAAATATTGACAAATATGAAAACTATATCTTATATTTAAGACCAAAATTAACTCATCAAATATGTCTTATATATTAAAGACCGGAGGAGTACATATCATACTCCCTATGGTTCTTATTATAAGGCACCAACTAGTAAGTTTATTTGGTCATTTTTATAAGACACTTGCTTGTTCCCAAGGAGCATTAATTATTCTTTTCTATGTATGCCCCTAATAAATAAGGGTACATAGTGGGTGAGAGTAATATTAATATGATATTAGGATTTAGTGCAATTAGTAGAGCCGGCAAGGTTGTCAAACTCACGAGTTTAAGTAAACTCGTGACAGTGACATAAACTCGTATCGTGAACTCGAATCGTAAACTCGTAAGAGTTTACTTTTATTATTAAATAGGTATTACTAGTGTATAATTAAATAATTAAAATATAAAAATGACAACAATTTGATTTAAATATATTTTAAATCCAAATAATTGAAATTAAATCTATCAACATTCATCATTTATAATATTTAATAAAGAAATTTCTATAAAATTTCTATATAAAGTCATTGAAGCATGATCAAATCGAAAAAGTTAACACGAGTTTAAGAGTAAGTTAACACGATTTTGTAAGCTAGAAACGTAAAAATGGTAAACTTGGTGTATAAACTCGTGAGTTTAATCAATTTACAAGTAGAAGACGAAGTTTACCATTGACTCGATTTCGTTTTGTAAGCTAGAAGCGTAAAACGATGCTCGGAGAGTCAACTCGCGAGTTTGACAACAATGAGCAGAGGTAATATTGGAAGTTATTTAAATTGTAGGCTAACTTTATTGACTTTAACTATTTTTATTGGTTTATGAGAATTGTTAGTTGATGCCTTATAATAAGAACCAGAGAGAGTATTAACCAATTTAACAAACTTTCTTAATCTAATTAGATAAATACGTCTTATATTAAGGATATAAGAGAGTATATCATATTAATTAAATTAACCAACTTCCTTATGCTAGCATGTTTGGTTGAGCGATTGAGAGGCGTATAAGTATTTATGCACATGAGTCGAGACAACACGTCTCTCACATACTTACTCTATATTCTGTAAATCACAGTTAAAAGATTAAAAGGTTGTTTTTAAACACTCTTATCACTAATTGTCCTAATAACATCTAGAACCTCGGTAAAGCATAATATGTCCCTGCTAGTACTGTCAGCATCGAATCAGAATACGTACGAAACATATCATTTGTCGGGCCCTTCTTACGCCATTACGGCATTATCCATTGCATGCATGTAATTGAAAATATATTTCTCTCTCTCCCTGCCTCTACCACAATCTTCTAATAAGAAGCTATTTTGACAGTATTCACAGAAAATACTTCAATTTGGTCATGTGAAAATATTTCATGAATTTGTGAAAGATATTATGGCATTGTATTGTAAGCGATTAATATATATATATATTAGGTGTGTTTATGGGCAGGGCGAGACCATTGCCCGATACTCTATCCGGAAGATCATTGGACAATAAAATGTAGCTCAATGCTCGTCTCTACCCGATAGAAGCCCTAACATTTTTGGGCAGGGCAATAATGGGCTGGGTAGGGTAGATATTCCCTGTCCAAGTGGCGATACCCTGCCACACTTTACATGAGAAAAAAACTTCAATTATACCCAATAAATAATATTGCAAACTTCAAATGAAATCCATAATTCTACACTTTGGAATATTCCAAAATAAGTTTACAACTTGCGTCTTAAAATTAAAAAGACAACCATATGTCTTAAAAAATAGTCAAATACCTATAAGTGAAAATAAAAAATATATAATACTATTGTATCAAAAATATATATATATATATATATATATAATTCTATATATACTACAGGGCAGGGCCAAATGGACAGGGCGGCATACCGTGCCCGATGCTCAGCCCTGCCCACAAAAAGATAGGGCGGCATACCGTGCCCGATGCTCAGCCCTGCCCACAAAAATGCCTAGCCTAGCTATGCCCAATTTTTCCTAGGCTGCTTTTTCTTGGGCTAGGCAAGGCGATTTTTCTTCAAGCTTAGGCAGGCGCACAGGGCCATGCGTATCATAAACACCCTTAATATATATATATATGTGTGTGTGTGTGTGTAGGTTAAAAAGAAATGAAAGGATCAATAAGAGACAAGGTTGAAGAAGCTTTAGACGTTATTTCTTCATGTATTAGAAGTAATGTATTGATGATATGTTGATCATGTGAAAAAAGCCACTAAAAAAAACATCAGATTATTAACGGAATTCCATCATTAATTGGATTTCCAACGAAAAACGTCTGTCGCAGAAAAAACCATGGTAAAAGACATTATCAACAGAATTCCGTCGACAATTTCCGAGGAAATTTTTTCTGTCAGTAATTCCATCATTGATCCAAATTTTTTTTAGTAAGTATTTATGATATGTTATATTTTTGCTCTTTATTTACGAAGTCTAGCCTAATTGGCCTATCCAAAATTCTTGACTAGCGCGATCAAATGACTAATTTACCGATTCACTAATTTATCCATTTTGTTGATTTTATATTGAATATCACCAAAACTATGCTTTGGGGATTTCCAATATAAAACTAAACATGCAATTAGTTCTCTAGCTATTTGCATGTGTTTTTCCCCCCCAAATATAGGCTATGGCCCCCATAATAAGACAAGGATATGGTGCTATACGGACAGGATCGAGCTCCAAATATCATATGCGGGGCCCATCCGTGTAACTGAAATCTGAAACTGCCTTCTCTTCTTCCCTCACACGCTCTCTCTCTCTTCTTCCCTCACACGCTCTCTCTCTCTCTCTCTCTCTCTCTCTCTCTCTCTCTCTCTCTCTCTCTCTCTCTCTCTCTCACACAGATAATCGATGTTTATAATCTGCATTTTATGTAAGCAAAAATGGTGTTAAAACACTCAGCTAAACGCTCTCTGGTTATCAGGTTTCTCCAATTTCCCGAATTCGTTTTTGAATTTCATGCTTAGTAATGTTTAATTCTCTGCGCAGTTGATTAGTTTCTACTTTCTCGTTGTTTTATATATGAATCTCTGTTTTTCTTTTTCCCATTTTCTCTCCTGTCTCTACTGCAGAGAAATTGATCATAACACTCTTTCTCAACACACACAAGAAACGAAACAATGTACGAATTAGAGACGACAGCTAGGTTTTCTGCAGGAACAGAGTCGTTTTTGTCAGAAGATTGCTTCTCCCAAATCGGTTCTTCTTCTGTGGCTTCACACACTCATAACCCTAATTTTGCCGAAAATGTGGGTCTTTCATTGGAAACTTTAGCTTTTTCTTCACAAGACGCTATGATTCCCAACATCGATGCTTCGTCGTTGATTGAACCAAACGCTTACGGTAATGATAGTATTGTCAATTCCAATTTGGTGGATGAGGTAAATCGTCTTGACTCAAATCAGCTAGTAATTCCATTTGACCAGTCCAAATCGGACACTTCTATGAACTTCAATCACCAAAATTATCATCATCAGCTTCAAAATCAACCACATCCTTACCCTGTAACTTCAGATCTTAATCACTGCAATTTTCTCTATAGCTTGCCCAGTAGTTCTTCCATTTCTTCAATTGTAAACTCAGCTACCCAGAAAAATAATTTTGAACTTCAAATGAATCATTCTGGGTCTGTCCATCCAACATTGGGGTTGTTGGAAAGTACAAATGTGTCCTCCTCTGTTTTGTTGCAGGACCCATTTTCTGGAGCAAACAGAGAGTGGTTTCAATCTGTGTCTGTGAGAAATGATATTCTGATGATGCTTGGTGGGGATGATGATGATGACAAAGAAGGTGGGAGTGGGGTTATTTCATATTTAGATGCCGGTCGTGGAAGAGAATTTGGTGATAGTAATAATGATTTCCTCAACTTTTCCCATGATTTGGCTCCTAATGGAAGATCAAAGGGAATAGGAAGAGGAGGCAAAAGAGTCAGACAGGTCACCATTGAGAAGAAAAGGAGAGTTGATTTCACTAGCAAGTTTGATGCCTTAAAAGAACTCATCCCAAATCCCACTAAGGTGTTGCATTAATTCTCTCTCTCTCTCGATCTCTCTGAAACATAAATTCATAAATAAATGGCTGATTCTTGTTGGCAATGTGTTTTTTTTTTTTTCTTTTCTTTTCTTGCTTGTTTGAATTGAAAACCAAGAATGATAGAGCATCTCTGCTTTGTGGTGCTATTGAGTACATCCAAGAGCTTCGAAGATCAGTGCATGATCTCACATTATTAGTGAACAAAAAGAGATCATGTGGGAGAGAAAGGACGAAGAGGCACAAGGTTGAGGACGAAGAAGAAGAAGAACCTTTAGGGGACTTGGAGAGCTGCAATAATAACTTGAAGCCAGTTATCAGTGAAGCAGATCATCATCATCATCATCAACTTCCAATCAATAGATGCATGATTAGGAGCACTTCTTGGCTTCAGAAGAAATCTGAAGACACAGAGGTTGATGTTCGAATAGTTGAAAACGATGTGACCATCAAGCTTGTGCAGAGAAAGAACACTAATTGCTTGCTTTATGCTTCCAAGGCTCTGGATGAACTTGAGCTTGATCTTCAACATGTTGCTGGTGGCCACATTGGCGATTTCTGCAGTTTTTTGTTCAACAGCAAGGTCAGTGATGATAATATATATATATGGTTATATGAATCTTAATTATCCTATTAAGTTTACCCTACTTATATAAGGCTGCATAAATAATTAAGAATGGTTATTTTGATCCTGCTATTGCAGATATATGAAGGTTCTTCTCTGTGTGCGAGTGTCATAGCCAACAAGCTTATAGAAGTCATGGAATCAAGCTTGAAAGAGTGCCATTAATTGGCAGATATGGCTCCATATATAAAAATATGCTTTTTTTATTTATTGTCTTTTGTTTCTTCCTTCCTATCTTGCTAGCTTTCTTTAATTAATGAAGCTTCTTAAGTTTATATTAGTTCAAAATCACGATGGGACCGTCATATGCTATTGAGCTTGCAACAAAAATACTTGTGTTTTTATTTTATTTTATTTCATTATTCGGTATTCTGTTTAGATCCATAGCTACCCTTTCCTAACACAAGTGACTCTTCTGGAACTCAAACTTGAGACCCAAAAAGATCTAATGAAGCTAAACCAACTTTATGTTGATAATACTTGTGCATTTTTAGCAACAACAAGAATCGCTATTGTGTTAATTTATAAATAAGTAGTTAGGTGCGTAAAACCATTTTCCAGTAATACTTTTTCTCAATTTTTTATTTGATACTTATGCATTTTTTTACTCTTAATTAAATCCTTTAACTTTATTTTGCTAGCATGTTAGCCTCTGTATGGTTTTGATATTAAATATAAGACCTATTTTTTATATTTATTAATATTTTCCTTATTTACTTTATTGATACTCCATCAACAATAATTAATAAGGAAAGGGAATTAAGGAATTAAGGAAGATAACAAGAATATTTTAGAAAATACATGTTATATTAACTAACTAAATTAACTTTTTTATTCTAATCAAATTAAGTAAATATATCTTATATTAAATACCAAAAATACTATTTTTCCTAACAAATATGCTAATTGACTTGCAGATAGTCTTGATAACATGCACGAGTGTTGAGACCAGAGTCATGTGAAAACCGCCATTTGAATGCAAAAATTTTATGGGACATAATTTAATTTGTGTAATGTTCATACTCTTGTCAATTATCTGATTTGTTGTTGTTGTTGTTGTTTTTTTTTTTTTTGATTTAGACGTCAATTATCTGACTGTGCATCTATAAAAGTATTTTTCCTTTCTTTTGTAATTTCAAAAAAAAAAAAATTGTGACATGATGATAACTTGAGACTAATATATATAGGTGTGTGTATAAATCTATTAACCTAACTTGGATTGGAATAAAAGAATGCTTATGGTAAAACTTTTTAATTATTTATATCATTTTTGTCTTTTTATCCAAAAAAATAAAAATGCCTTATTTAATTTTTCACTCAATATTTTCAAATTGGAATCTGAAACTATTTCATGTTTTTTTAAATAATAATAAGAAAAAGTTGGTAAATTATTTCATGCAATTACTTCTGTAAACAGTATTTCTTACATATGTTGTACCCTATATTAATTAGCCAGCTCACTTTTTTTACGGCCATAAACATGCAATATTCAATGTTCTCTCTCTCTCTCTCTCTCTCTCTCTCTCTCTCTCTCTCTCTCTCTCTCTCTCTCTCTATATATATATATATATATATATATATATATATATATAAATTAGCTGTGCATGCATATACCAATACCTAATACCATGGTCAAGTTCTAATTAAGATTTTTTTTTTTTTTTTGGAAGAAGAAGAAGAGGACCTATATATACTCCCTCATATCTATAATACAGAGAATTTTAACTAATTCACAGGAAACAATATAACAAGTAAAAATTAACTTACTACCTTCAGTCCTAATTATAAGACATAGTTGACTTTGTTTGGAGAGATTAAGGAAGCTAAATAAAGTTCTTAATCATTTTATATGTTATGTATCTTTAGATTTTATATTAGTTTATTAGTCAAACTAATTACTTTGAAGGAAAGAATAAAAATAAAAATACTCTAAAGTGATTTAATTAGCTTTCTTAATTTTTCCAAAAAAAATCAACTATATCTTATAATTAGGACCGGAGGGAGTATTAAATATGTCATAAACTCTTTTTTTTTTAAAAAAAATCATCTATACCCATATTAAAAAATGTGTTTGAAAATTTAATGAGCGGAGAAATTGGAAATGAACATTAATTACAAGGATAAAACTGAAAAATGAGCGTTAATTATCTTACAAATAATTTCTTTTTTTGGATCAAGCTATTCTTTCAGAAATGCTTTATATTATGGATTGGAGGGAGTATATAACAAATGAAGAAAATACAAGTTATCCCTAGTTTGTCCAATATTAAAAAGGTTAATGTATGTCTAATTGTCTATTGGTACATATATATTTGGATATTTCTATATAGATTTGATATTAACAAAAATTGGGTCTTATGAATTATATGTTGTAGTTTATGAACGAGTTCATTCATTTATGAATACTATGGCTTCTTATAAACTCATACTCCCTCCGGTCCTAATTATAGGAACACTTTTATAGTACAAATTATACTATAAAAGTGTTCTTATAATTATAATAGGAAGTAGTAAATGTGTGTGTTAGAAGGCATTTGTGATCTTTAAAATTATTAATTTCTTTTCTTCGAAGCCAAATGAGTAAAAATGTTGCCAAAAATTCAGAACAAACTAAAATGAAAATATGGAGTTGGTGAAAGAAGAAAATTATAGTTAACGTATATTTCAATTTTAAATTTTATTCAAATTATTTAATATCTTTTTATTCAATAAATAGAGTAAAAAATTATTACAATACAAAAATATTTTAAACTTATTTGGATTAAAGTAACAAAAGAATTATCTCTTTAATTTTATGCAATTGTAATATAAGTATATAACCATACAAAACTTAAACGAATTTTAGATAAAATTATAAATAATAACGAAATCTGAAAATTTAAATTATCATGGGTTTACTATAATTTTTTTTTAAAAATATTGCTTAATTCTAAAAAAAAACATACTTAATAACATAAATTGTAGAATGGTAATAATTTTTTTTGAATGATAATAAATTAAATACTTAAAAATTATTAATATTCTTAGTAAAATTTCTTTTAAACACGTGTATTTATTTAGACGTAATATTGAACTTGTTAATTCCGTGTATATGGAACAAAAATAATAAGAGAAGGACTTTCCAGTCAAACCAGGGCTAAAACAGAGATTTCGGATTTTGTCTTCTTCCTTCTTTCTTGTATCATCAACACCCTCAAAATTCGAGCAAAAAAAAAAACACCCTCAAACATTCGTGCAAAAAAAAAAAAAAAACACCCTCAAACAGATTCAGCGGCAACATTAATAAACGATGCACGGCACAGTACACTTTTGCCGAATTCCCAAGGCATACCAAATCGCTCCACAGGGTATCTAACATTTTGTAGTTCGTGGCTATTGCTTTATTTTTCTCACCAGCAAGATTTCGAAGTGATAATAATCTTCATCGCAATTCTTGCGAAACATGATGATGATCAATCCCCCATTTCGTTGCCCCTCGCCTTTGCATCATCGATCGTTTCCATCTTGCTTCGCGCTCGCCTTCTTCAATCGTTCCTTATCGACGAAATCTGTTTTCTTCGGCGAAACTCCGAGTCAAAGACTCGTCAAGGTACGGTGTCAGGCACCCGGTTCGGATCATGGGTCGGTGCCCCGGAGATCGGTTGGCTACGCAGAGTCTAATCCCTCGGTTGGGATCGCGAACTCTTCCTCTGTGATTGATTTTCTTACATTGTGCGGGAAGCTTAAGGTTCGTATAGGACACACCTTTTGGTTCATGGTTGCTTCTAAATTTGCAAAATTTGAAGGAAACTGCATTTCGTGCTTGAATGCAAGCTTGATTATAAAAATTGTACATGACATAACAAAAACGTTAAAATTGATTGCAAGAGATCTCATGGCCTCTTATATTTACGTTGTCCTCTCAACTAACTGGAATTTGATGCTTTCATTTTTAAGGTATGTATTTTCGTTCTGTAATCACACATCAATTCATGGAAGTAAAATGCAGTTCCCCAAAGTAGAATTGGGATGAAGAGAGCTGGGAGTATGCCGTTTGATTTCCCTTTTATTATATCAATAGGAGAATGACCTGCCAAGTGTATATTTGAGTAGAGTTTGCTGTGTTGTCCACGTCCTGATTTTTTTAGTTACATGGCTGAGATTATATTTTCTACTTTTAAGTGGAGAATGATTCCCAAATATATGATCTCAAATAGTTTCCTAATTTAGAGTAAAGAAAAAATTTGGTCCTTTAGTTGTTAGGTATATTTAATTTTAGTTACTGAATAATATTGAGTGTACAAGCTATTCTCCTAGAATAATAATTTATGTTAGACCTTCTAACATCCCTTGATCACTCAACAAAAGAATAAATGAGTAATGAGTTTCTTAATTTCAAGGACCAACTATTACACTCACTAGTTAAATGGAACTAATATTTAAGGTGCCAAATTTTTGTTGACTCTCAAATGTTCTTGTTGCTTGTTATTAAAGTTTTTCTTGTGTGATTTAGTCTACTAGGACATCAAGTGCAAGATTCTAGTGGTTTCTGAAGGTGTGAGAGGAACATTGGACTTTCTATGTTGCATTCATTGGTGGATGCCTACATTTGTTGGTCAATTTAACTTACTGTTTAGATTCAGGAAGAAAAAGGAAAAGCATGATTGTGTAGGTTGAAAATATATGGACTGTTAGTTTGCAGTGTCTGGGTCCAAGCCATGGTAAAAGATAGATCTTAGAAAGTTTCATTTTTGTATGCCATATATCATGTCAAAGGAAACTTGTGTTCTTTGGGGATTGGGGGTGGGTTCCCCCCCCCCCCCCCCCTTTTTGGAGGGGGGTCAATATCAAAGTAAAATATAAAAAATGCAGTAGCCGCATTTTGCATCAGCCATGGACAGTGTGACTCATTTTGGGCATTATGCAGCCAAATGCACATGCCTGCTCTAGTTAAGAAAATGTTGATAATTTTAAATTATGGAGGCAAACCTGCTGTTACCAAGACTCATTTTATTCTAGCAGCAGTCTCTTAATTCCAAGGTAGAGAGTAATAGTTTGAATTTAGAAGAATTATAGACCTGGGTTTAGGCCTCTATTAGTGTCACCAGCTTTGTATTTGACTATCAAGTAGTTATTGGAACTTAGAGTTTTCTCTTTAGTCTTTTTCTCCCATCAATGTCCCTAGTGGGAAACTATGTTTTTTTGCCACTATTAGTTGCTAATTTGACACAAACTTAGAGGGGCATAATTGGGATGCATGTAAGACCTTTTGGATATCAGATGCTTTTTTGGACAGCTACCATGTGTGCCCAAATACCCATACCCATTAGGCCATTGCAATTCAAATATGCAAAATAGAATGATTGACTTAATCTCTCTTTGCCATGTATGTGTACCTTGTAGACCACAAAAAGGAAAGGGTGGGTCAATCATGGCATAAGGGGTGCTGAATCAATTGCTGACCACATGTATCGCATGGCTATAATGGCTTTGATTGCTGCTGACCTGCCTGGATTGAACAGAGAAAGGTTTGACTTTTTCTTGCTATTTGAATTTATTTCTTCCTTTTAAATAAATAAAAAAAAAATAAAAAAAAATCAGTCCCTTGCTTTATTCTATTGTAAGATTTATTTGTGCGTTTTTAATTTATTTGTGTTAGGCCCTTGACAGCCAATGTAAAACTTTGTCAAATTCCTTATGATTGCTTTAGTTTTATTTGGGTAGTTGTGGACATCATTGTTGGGGAATATTCTGTCTCTGAGATCCCTTATCTCTAACCAGTATAGATGGTGTAAGCTATGTAGCCTAATTTCTAGCCTAAATAATAGAGAGCTCAAGGGCAAGCAGTTATATATCCTCTTTTCTTTGTTTTGGGTCCTGACGAGCAAGCAATTATACATCCAGTATCACTGTTTTTCACTTTCAATTACCTGTTATCAAAGGATCTTCTCTATTGAAATAATTGTCTCCTGTGTTAATTACCTGGTTAACAACCTGTTTAAGGATTTGATTGTTCATAGAACATAATGGCATCATACGATCTATATAGCCAACTCCACATAGTGGGATAAGGCTTGTTATTTTTGTTGTTTTCACATGTCCCTCTTTCTGCCATTCATATCTCCTGGTTTTTGTTTGAGATGAATTTTCCCTTGATTTTCTGATGCTATCCTTTGTTTCTGTTGTACAGATGTATTAAAATAGCACTAGTGCATGATATTGCTGAAGGTAATTTTTAACTGTACAGCAACTTAAGTTACTTATTTTTTTAGTTTTCAAGTTTTATCAGATGATTCCCTTATTCTGTTTGGTGCACATTAAGTTTTTAAACATATTTCCTCGAATGTGATTGCCTTCTACACTGCTACAACTGGTGGCTTTAACATGTACTTATGAAGGATGTGTTGACCTTTTGTGATTGACCATCCTGTTCTCCAACTTAATTGAATAAGATGGACCGATAGCTTTTATATTTATTTTTTTGGGTAATTATTGTTAATTGATGACTTTGCTTGCTCAATAATTGAACTGCCTGAAACACCCTACTGGAATACAGAGATAAACATCACTAAAATAATATTGTTTTAAGCTGTTGAACAGAAATGGGTTTCTGCATCTTGTGTACATGAACAGAAACGGTATAAAAGTATGAGTTTTAATTTGTGTGTTATAGCTATTGTTGGAGATATAACACCATCTGATGGTGTGCCCAAGGAAGAAAAGAGCAGAAGGGAGCAGGCAGCTTTAAATGAAATGTGTGAAATTCTTGGTGGAGGGATGAGAGGTATTTTCACGTCATTTTTTGTAGAACATTTTCATTGACTTTTCAATTTTTGGATCTATTTTTATTCCAAGGATACAACTTGTAATTTGCAGCTGATGAGATTAAAGAACTTTGGGAAGAGTACGAAAACAATTCCTCCTTAGAAGCCAATCTTGTTAAAGATTTTGATAAGGTATATATGCTACTGTTTATATGACTTTTAAGGATAAAATACAACGCCTTTTAAATCTGATTGAATCTAAGAGAAGAATAATAGGTTTACGGTATGTAAAAAAATATTAGATATTAACTAGTTATATATGAACTTTTGACAAGACTATAAGGTTGATAAAATAATGTAAAGTTATCAATAGTGAAAGGGACTACCCTTTTGATCATAAAAAAAAGGGGCTACCCCCAATTTGGACCCGACAATTCTTGAATATGTCCTAATCGAATAATCATATCAAAAAAAAAAAAATTGCATCCTTTTATTATCTAAATTGATTAAATGCGGTAGTCAATAATATAGCCTATAGCACAGTAGCTCAGACCCAAATAGGAGGGACCATACTTGATGTACTGTTCTTTAATATATTTCCTTTTAATCCTCTTCTGCTTGTAATGAATATGATTGAATCAAAAATACGAAGTTTGAAGCGTAATTGTTCTTCCTGATTGAAAACTGATCATATATAAAAGAAAAACGCTATGCTACATTTACCAATTGTGCATATGCAAACATAGCTCTGTCTATGTCTGATTACTTTTGTGTAATATCTAGTAGTTGTGAATAAAATAATTTTTAGAACTTTCATTAGAATGCATTCTTCTGATCTAATCTGGTCATTTACCAAGTCATAAGGCTCAAAAACTTTAAAACTTATTTGTTTCAGATTTATACTGGTGCTGAAATCTCATAACTTCACTTCTCTAAGCTGAGTTAACCATATCTTAAGGCCTAATTAAAGCCTAAACCTGAATTTAAAATTTAAGCAAGTGTAAGAAATTATTGCTTCATAATGTCTAGAAACATGACAATAGAAAATTAATATCCTTGTTCCAGTACATATAGATTTCTTTTGGCACGACAGTGAAGTTGTTGACGTGTGACCTAGTGGACACAGATCAATTTGTGAAACTGAAAACTGCCTCTTGCAAAAAATGGTAAGGAAGGCCGCTTACCCTTACCTGAAATGGGTCTTACCCTTACAGCTTCATGCACTGGGTTGTCTATTTATTTCTGTCATAGTAGTTAATCCCGGATAGCGGCGCGGAGCGGTTGGCCTAAAAAACGGTATAGCGGTATAGCGCATAGCGGGACGACCGCTATACCGAAGATAGTAGATATACACCTAATTAAATTAGTCTCTAAACCTATAATAGCTTATGACATTTTATCTTAAATTTTCCCAATTACACATGAAAATTTAATCTAGTTTATGTAACCCCATAATAGTTGCCAAAAAAACCCATAATAATTCCATCTTCTGGAGGGGGAAAAGAAAAAGAAACACATTTGGCTAACACGTGTCAACTAGTAGGCTAATGAGAGATTTGAAGTTCCAGTCACTTAACGGGACCATTTGGGTAAATAGCAGATCTAGTCACAGAACGACCACTCCGTGAATGTCGTCTCCCCCTTTGCGTCTCTGTACGTTCGATTCTCTCTCCCTAATGTCGTCGTTCACGATCCTTCACCTTAACCTTAACGTCCTCTCTTATGGACTCCTGCGATGACAACGACTTCTCCCTCCTCAGTGACGATCATCACCAATCAAGCTCCTGGCACCCGATTCAGTGCTTGGGCTTCGGGAATGGACTGGAGTGAATGGCCGAAATGGCAGGAGGGGCTGGCCGAAAATTGCGTGAGGGGCTGCGTTTCAGGATTTTTTTTTTTAATTGTATTAAAAACCTAAATCGCGCCGCTAAGGCGCGACACCTTACGACCCAGGCGCTTCGCGAAGGGTGCAACAGCCGCGATGATAAAACGCTCCGCTAAGGAGCTTCTGTGGCGGTCGGCACTTGTTCCGCACCGCACCACCGCTATTGCGCCGCTATAGCGCGCGATTTACTACTCTGATTTCTGTATGGTAGCTGTAGAAATCAGAGAGAGAAAGATAGAGAAAATATACTCTCAAATCAATGTATTTATTCATATACTCAATAGGGTATTTATACATAAGAGAGAAGACAAAAGAGTAATGACTCATTATGATGATTGATTCCCTAATCACTCATAATTCCTATAATCCCTGATTATGTGCGATACTAATTAATTATAACATATTTACACTGATATATTTCCTAACAGTAGCATTCATGATAGAATACAAGAATTAATATTTTGAGAAACCCTAGTTTACTTTAATATCTTTTTGTTATAGCTTGCAAATTGCTTATGTTTATGTTTTTAACCTTATTTTAGATGTTTCCTTCCTAGAGAAGAAACCTAGGCAAGTAGCTTATTATATTTTAATATTTTTACTTTACTTTTTGATTCCTTCATGGGAAGGAAATCTTGCAAGTGGGCAAATAATAAGTTACTTCATAGGAAGGAAAGGTTAGTTTATAAATAGGTACTGATGACACTTGTAATTTCAGACTTTGATGAATTAAAAAATGTTGTTGTGGCTTAGCTAGTCTCTATCTCCCTCAAGTTCTTATTCCCCCTCCTTTTAGTCTCACTTCCTCCTTCATTTCTGGCTCTCCCCCTCAATTTCTGTTCTGTTTCTCCCTCTTCCTCCTCTGTTTTTAATTTGTTCTCCCTATTTTCTCATAGTTTCTACCTAAAATCACCTCTGTTCTTCATTAGATTTGAGTGTGTGTGAGTGTTTTACATCAGTTTGGTATTAGAGCTTCAGTTCCTACGCTCCTAGGTTGCTTCCGTTGCCGGAACATTGCAGAACACTCACCGGAAAGCTCCTATACTCTGTTTTTGCATCTGCCAGAGCCAAACCACCCTTTTCCCGATGTCATATCACCAAAACTCCTTTACTATCGTGTTCGGGCCAAGGAACCCGGCCAGACCCTAAAATACCATTGCCGTCCGCTGCTTGACGTGCTGCCACATGCCGACCTCCAGAACCTGTTTTCCTGCATTTTTTAGCTGTTTCACAAAGTGCCCTTCATTCCAGCCTATTCCAAATGCAAGAATAATCACTAAAGGCTTCATTTTGGGTAAAATTCAAGCTATTTTGCTCTTGAATCCATTCTGAGTCATAAAGAATATGTGGGCTGAGAAGTTACTGTGGCGTATCAAAAAATTGATGAGATGAAGGAAAGGTTAGGAGAGGAATATGTGTATGTTCATTATAGGAGACAACTATATGAGAAGTTTCTCAATTTAAAGCAAGATTCAAATGTCTCTAAGTATATATCTCGATTCAATGAGCTTATGGTTAGATGTGAAATACATGAGGAAGAATGGCGCACAATCACCAAGTTTGTCAATGGACTCCAGTCACACATTCAAGAGAAGATCACGCTCAATCTTCATGAGTCTCTTGAACAAGTTTATCGAAAAGTCTTGGAAGTGGAATCTCGTTTACAATACTCATTCGTTAGGCGATCGGACACACAAGGCACTCAACCTCAACAAACTCGTAGTTTCAACTCTACAAGGAGGTCATCTAGAGTCCCTTCATCTAGGCTTAATCCCTCAACCCAACATAGTCAAGCAATTGGTTTAAGGGGTAGTTGGCATTGTTAAGATCATTGCCAAAATGAGTATACTACCTGCTGTCATTATGAGGATGTTGATTATTACCAATATGAGGAAGAAGTTTATGAACATCTCGAAGACAATTCACGGCTATGCTAGATCGAATACAACAAAGATGGAAGCGAGAAGATGATGAAAGAAAACATCGATGGGATGCTTCAGTGGATGCTCTTCAGCAGCTGACGAAGACTACTAGCAATACAATAGAGCAAGGATCTAGTTAAGGAGATGAACAAGCATTAGGTGAGCCAACAGAGGAAGAAGTCCCCTCCTCACAACCAAGACTTAACTTCCGTAGAGCCCATTCATAATGTAAACAAACAATGAGAAATATAATCTGAAAGTTGTATCTATTCATTTACAGATGAGGTATATTTATACAAGAGGGGAGAGCCTAAGTGATAATGGTTCTTAATGATGATTTCCTAATCATAATCCCTGATTGATGGGGATACTAATTGATTTTTTATTAATTACAATATATTCCTTAACATATATTTCCTAACACTCCCCCTCAAGTTAGAGCGTAGATGTTAATCAAGCCCAACTTGTTACAAAGATAATCAACACGAGTCTCATTTAAGGCCTTGGTCAGAAGATCGCCCAATAGTCACTAGACCTCACATGCCTTGTAGAAATGAAGTTCTCCTTGATCTTAATCACGTAGAAAGTGACAGTCGATCTCAATGTGTTTCGTACGTTCATGAAACACAGAGTTGGAGGCTATGTGTAGAGCAACTTTATTATATGTGAGTGTGTGCGAGTGTTTTACATCAATTCATCTGCAGATTTTGTGCTTATCTTCTAATTGAACTTCACTTTCCTCTGAATCTTGCTCAGGTTGAAATGATTCTACAAGCTTTGGAATATGAAATTGGTGAGTCGTAGATAAATGATATCAGCAAAAGAATTTTGTTACTGATTTTTGTAAACAATTCTGCATTTTTTTTATATATAAAATCTCGTCTTTCGTTGTGTATATATATCATTGGTAAATCGTAAAGTCAATGTTACCTTATGGTATACTTTATCTGATATGTTTCGTAATGGCTAGTATCATCTCAGTTTTGTTGTATTGTGTGGCAGAACATGGGAAGGTGCTGGATGAATTTTTCATTTCAACAGCAGGTATGCTGTCTGGTAAAACAAGTGCATATTTCTTTCATGGCTTAATTGCACATTTAGGGTGTGTATGGATATATTGAAGAAAAACACCTTTTCCTTTAAAACCTTGGTTTTGCGGCAGACCATCCAAACACCTGCTAAAATCTGAAAAAAGATTAATGAGGCCAAAACCATGGTTGGAGAGGCCAGACCATGGTTTGGGGAGAAGACAGGTTGATCAGCTTTTTGAGAAAATCTATTGTCCAAAAATCACTTTTCTCCAATCCAAACACACCTAAAATTTAGTCTCTCAGTTGTACTCAATAAAACAATTGAGTCATTTCAGTTTTAACTAAGATGATTTAGGGCCGGTTTGATTTCCATTTTTAAAGCCTGTTTTCAACCTTTTTTTTTTTTTTTTTTTTTTTTTTGGAGGGGGGGGGGGGACTCATTTGAGCTTCTGTCAAACATTCTGATTGTTTGCTATGATAATGTGTTAGGAATCAACGCCCTATTCTGGTTTATTCCAGAAAAAGGAAAAATACTGGTTTAGGAAAGTAATAGAAGTTAGGAGGGTTGTTATCAGTTTAAAGAAGTTATTAGGTCTAATCTGTTTTATGTAAGTTACTATAGGAAGTTATGAGTTCTTATCTCTTTTATGCAAGTTACCATAGGCAGTTATCTAGTAGGATTATATAAATATTTGTATCCTGTTTGAGTGCATTATCAATGAAGAAATATTTCAGAAAGTCTTGGTATTGGCTAGAGTTAGATTCTGACTCTGGATTGTCTTTTATTTTCCTTTCTTATTCTTAAATCTGCTAAGATCTATCATAATGCATTTATTGAATTGATGCCAAACAAGCTTAAGTTTATTGAAATGGCTTTCAGGAAAATTTCAGACGGAAATAGGAAAAAGTTGGGCAGCTGAGATCATTTTGAGAAGAAAATCTTTATCAGCAGAGAGGTTAAGGTGATAACTTAGCATAAAAGGCAGGCAATTGCTTCTTTAGGTTAGTTTAGGAGTTTTGACTTATCCTTTCTTTTGAATTTGACCTTGTTTCTAGTAATATATTAAATCTATCCTCTTTAGTTTAATTTTTCCTCCTCTCTCCTTTTTGTATGTACTATTTGAATGTAGTGTAAATTATTAACAGTCTCAGATTTTTTATTTATTTTTAAATGCCTTGGTACTTTGTCTTGTAAGGAAGAAATGATGGATATTGCAATCTTATGCTTTCAATTGGTTCTTAAAGGAAAGATATATTAAATTAAATGAAAAGGTTTTCGTTCAAGGTCAGAATGATCGTGAGAGAATGTTGGATAATGAAAGATATAATTATTGCTATTAATATCTTCAACGTTAAATATCTCCCTTAAGCTTTTTGTTAAGTGTCAGGTTCTGAGTTCACTTTCTAACGGGTACGTGGATTATGTCAAAAAAAGTGTGATAAAGAACTTGATTATTATTCTCTGATATTAATATAACACTCAGTTGACTTTTTTTTTGTAAGGTTAATAAAATTAGATAAGTTGATTAATTATAACATATGTTATGTATTATTTGATTATATATCAATTTATAAGTTAGATAAATTAGTTTGGTATAAAAAAGATAAATATAAATATTCTAAAGTAATTTATCTAACTTCATTAATCTCTCTAAAAAGTCAATTGAATTTTATATTAAAGACTAGATGTAGTATTATTTTTTATATAAACTATTAAAAGTAGGGTAAAAATCATGAAATAAATACTCCCTCTAGTACTAAATTTAAGACATGATGATGATGATTTTTTTTTTTGATATATTAAGGAAGTTGAATAAGTTACCTAATCATATTATATATTGTGTATCCTCAAATTATATATCATTTTATTAGTAAAACTAATTAATTTTAAAAAAATAATAAAAAAATATTCTAAAATAATTTAATTAGCTTCTTTAATCTCTCTAAAAAAGTGAATTTTATCTTATATTAAGACTGGATAGAGTAGTAAATAGATGGGGTTTTATAAGAGGGAATATAAAGAAAAGTTGCGTGGAAAATAAAACTTCGAAAAGCGATAACGTTGAGTATTGTAATTCGACTTGAGGGAATTTTCTTTACATATTTTGATTAATTTTTCAAGATAAATATGATGCAAAGTTTTAAAGACAAATTACCTCTTAATATTTTGAAATTATACATGTATTATCTTAAATTTTTATTTTTATTTTCAACTCTAAAAATCCGCTTAAATATATATAGATTTTAGAAAAATAGTACCTATAGTTTTATGCGTTCAAGTTGGGTAAGCCAAGTAATAGGAAGTCAAGCCTACCTTGTTTCTTTCTGCCGGCAAGACCAATTTAACGAGACAACGTTGAATGAGTCAATTGTATTGTTGGAGACAACGTTGAATGGGTCAATTGTCTTCATGTTCACCTAAGAAGAATTATCGTTGAGGTAGCATGTACGCCTCTCTCTCTCTCTCTCTCTCTCTTTTTTTTTTTTTTTTTTTTTTTTTTTTTTTTTTTTTTAATGAAATTTGAAGTGAGATTCGCTATTTTTATATGGCTTGTGCTTCTAAAATGAAATAAAAAAGATACTGTGAGTATATGTATGAGTTCTTAAATTTTGTCCCATTCTAATGGGAAGAATGCATAAAATAAATTAAATATTTAAAATAATATGGGTCATTCTTATCACCAAGGACTTAGTTTGACGGACAAGAGGTTGTATCATTTTATAACCATAGAGATGTCTTATGCTCGAGTCATGGGAGTTTATTGGATGGAAGAAAACTAGGGAGAAAAGAATATTACAAGAAAAAACTCTCAGAAATAGTAAATGTTATTACTATTTTAGATAATTTTCTTTCATAGTATTTTTCCTATTTTCCTCTCACTTTTTCCTTCACCACCAAATATAAGGTAAATATTTGTTGATAGAGTTTCACCATCATTTGTGGTCCTGCCCATGTTAAGCCCTTCAATTGAAAGGAGGCAACCAACCTCAATATACCCAATAGATCCTTTAATTGAAAGGAGGCAAGCTTAGGATACCATGTGGTACTCCAATTGAAAGTGGGGTAGGATGAGGATAGTAGGTGGTCCTTTAATTGAAAGGGCATAGTCATCACTATCAGGCTTCAAATTATGGCTTAAACATATCTGTCCTAAGTTATATCAGGATGGACAAACTTTGTGGGTGACTAACATCATTAAACTTATCACCACTATCTAGAAGAACAGGAATAAGATTATTCATCAGGGAAAATCTACAACACTGATGGCTGTAATTAATGAAACCAGACATGTTTCATCTCTTGTGAATTTAGATTTCAGGTTTGAAACATCAAGGGCCTCGGTTTCTTTATGTAGGCTGTTGTCGAATAACTCAATTTCAAGTATTGCTGGGATTTGTTGGATGATTATATTGCAGAAGTAAAATCAAGGAGAGTCATTGCAATCTTTTAAATGAAGAAACATCTCATCTAAAGCTTCTTTTGATCTGCTATATGTTCCATAGTACTCTTGAATTAGACCACTGGATCTCCTTTTTTTTTTTCAGTCACTAAACAAAAGAGCAACTACAAGTGTCTTTTGCTTGAAAAGACAATTCTTTCCTCTAGAAGGAGCGAAATTTAAGTCTGCAAATATTGTTTATCAGGTATATAATCATTCTTCTTATTCGTTTTGCTTTTAATGTTATTTTAGCATTCAATAGTTTTGACAGTAAGCTTTTACATTCACTGAACTTATATTATTGTATGATATTGGACTGTAAAACCTTTTCAATTATTGACTTTAATTTAATCAAAAGAAAATTGAAATGGGGCAGGCTCATAAAACCGGGTAATTCAAAATATATATGAAATGTCTGATTTGTGTGAAGAAGTTTCCAAATTTTTCTCCAAAACAACATCATGTATACATAATGATGATGAAGAAATTTGAAATTTGAGATTGTGAAATGAAAACATATAAATCAGCCACCGTGCGTGTGAATATTCTTCATATCCATCTCTTTGTTTAATTTCCACAGAGACAAATGTGTGTTTCAAGGATTGAATATTGACCATCTGACTAAGTAATTCTTTGTTCCAATTTCCAAGTTCCAAGGTCCCTTTTTTTCATCTCCAAAAACATCATCCATCACATATATACCTAAAGCTAAACACTCTTAACAATTAATTATTTGTATATGTTTATAAAATACGCCACTGAATTGCGTACAACGTTTTTTTTTTAAGTAATACAACGTTGAATATAGTCAACCATAACATTTAATTAACACTCTTTTTACGTAGACTTCCTCAATCTAAGATATTAATCACTTTTTAGTATAAATCGGTGGTCGTAAATGTAAGTCCTTTACATAAAAATTTTGGTGCACTTAAAAGTTTTTTTCCAAAATCACATACTCGTTTACAACTTTTTTTTTTTGGGTAGAAATTATACTTTTTGTATTGGGATAAAATTGAGAAGTTATGCCATTTTTATAGAACATTTTGATGACTTTACCATCTCATATTGTTTCCTGCTTCTTCAGTATTTAATATAAAATATATTTGAGAAGTTGATCTTAGTATTAAATATAAGTCATAGTTTTCATATTTGTCAATTTTTTCCTAATTTAACTTTATTGATAATCTCTCAACAATAATTAATGAGGAGAAGAAATGAGGGAAATGAGAAAGATGAATAGGGTTTCTTAGAAAATACATGCTATATTAACTAACCTAATTAACTTACTTAATCTTATCAAATTAGGTAAATATGTCTTATATTAAGAACATAAGTGAGTACAATATAGTTAAAAGTTATTTGCTCTCGACTTAAGGCCGCAATGAGATGTGGGAGGTGTGGTACATGGATTCCTAGTATTCTCTATGATCCTATATGTAAGAGTTCGATTACTAAATTACACGATTTAAAAAAATAATTAAACTTAATTAAAAACAAGAGTTAAGGTGCAAATTTTCTAGGAAGTTTTTTTTGAGAAACAATATTGCGCGAAAGTTTTTCTAAGTTAAATATTGGCCGTCAAGTATTAAAATGAAGCAATATTTCTTTTTTAAAGTTAACGGTTAACATTAATTTTTTAATGATAAACATTAGTTTTTTAACGATATGTGGTAACATTGCTACATTTTGAAACTTCCAGGATAACATTGAAACTAAAAAAACTTTCAGGGCAACATTCCTTTTCAACGAAAACTTGCATAGTAAATTTTAACCTTAACCATTAAAAACAATAAGCCAGTATGAAATAAACTTTTTTCTAAGAGTGCCCTTATTTACGAGAGGTAAGTAAAAGAGAGAAATAGAGTAAATATAAGCATCACCAACCTTTTAATTAATGTAATATATACAATTAATGAGGGGCAAAAATGAAAAAACTCGTTAAATATTTAGACAATTCTTATGAGGCTTTAATAAAAAGGACAAAGATAATTTAAATTTTGGGCTCTTATGAAAAAGCACCAGAGGGAGTACCATCATTATATTACTCTCTCCAATTTACAATGTTCCTATTTATAAGGAATTTCCAAAATATTTCACACAAATTAAAAAAGAACATTCAACTTCATTAATTTTGCTTTAAAATTTAATAACTTTCCAACTTCACCCCTATTTAATATGCATTATACCACATGAAAATAAAGTCAATACAATAATAAATGAAGAATTAAATTGTACATTCATATGAAAATTTTCTCTCTCTAACCAATAAATAAGACCAAAACAAATTTTCTCGTTGCCTTGTAAATAGGATCGAATGAGTAAGTCACTTTAACTAATTCACACAATTTAAGAAATGACAGTTAATCATTAAAACTGTAATAATTGAAAAAAAATATCTTACTTTAACCAAATGAAATGAAGCTCTAAAGAAGAGAGAAAAATACAAAGAGTGACATTTAAGTATTAACTATAGAGGCAAAATTGACAAATAATAGTAATTAATTACTTGGAATTTTTTTTTATTTAAATATCATTTGAATTTATAAAACCCCGAAATGTTTGTTAAGAAAGGGAAAGGACAAATAGGTCAGAGAAGGTAAGAAACTGGGATTTTGAAGTGTTGTGATTTTACTAAAATTCCCTCACTTTTTTTAAAAAAACAAAAGGAAAGTTCACCTCATTGAGAATCAGAGCTTCGGAACAACTTGAGTAAAACAATTAATTACTTTGGTATAGATATTAACAACTTAAACTCCTCAAGTTATCACTGTGTATACCAAAGTTGCTAATTGTTATTCTAAAGTTGTCATTACATATACTCAACGTGTCAACGACACTTGATAGAGGTCCCCTATTAGGCATCACTAACAACTGTAGTATAGAGAATGACAACTTGGATATTGTAATTAGTAACTGCCCGTATTAGATATCGTTAACTTGAACAAAGGAAATTAACAACTTCGATACAAAGATTGATAACTTGAGCTCCTCAAGTTGTCAATTTTAATACTCAAGTTACTAATTACTATACTCAATTTATGATTGTCTTTACTCTAGTTGTCAATAACTCTTGATAACTTTAGAATAAGTTGTCAAGTTATTCATATTGTTTTTTAATCACCCACGTCATCCTCCATATCACCATTTTTAGTCAAAAAATTCAAAAAAAGAATCAACCAACAGTCAATGTATATTTGTACATATATTTTGGAAGTTTATAGTTACTATTGCCCCTAAAACATATTTATATTGGGTGCACTTTTGAAAAAAAAAATCAAGTGTATTTATAGTTAATTAAAAGCGGGATGAGCCGGAGATAGCTAGGGATAGATGACTCTAAGTGGGTCAATTCTCCACATTTGGTATTTGTGTATATATGAAATGTTTGACATGTGTGAAGAATTTTCCAAATTTTTCTCCAAAACAACATCATGTATACATAATGATGATGAAGAAGAAATTTGAAATTTGAGATTGTGAAATGAAAACATATCAATCAGCCACCGTGTGCATATTCTTCATATCCATCTCTTTGTTTCCACAGAGACAAATGTGTTTCAAGGATTGAATATTGACCATCTGACTAAGTAATACAACGTCCAATTTATGTTTATATCCAAGTTCCAAGGTCCAAATTATTTTAATATTCTTCATATCATTCTTTGTTCCAATTTCCAAGTTCCAAGGTCCCTTTTTTTCATCTCCAACAACATCATCTATCACATATATACCTAAAGCTAAACACTCTTAACAATTAATTATTTGTACATGTTTATAAACTACGCCACTGAATTGCGTACAACGTTTTTTTGAGTAATACAACGTTGAATATAGTCAACCAGAACATTTAATTAACACTCTTTTTACGTAGACTTCCTCAATCTAAGATATTAATCACTTTTTAGTATAATTCGGTGGTCGTAAATGTAAGTCCTTTACATAAAAATTTTGGTGCAATTAAAAGTTTTTTCCAAAATCACATACTTGTTTACAACTTCTTAAATTTTTTTTTTTTTAAAAAAAAATATATACTTTTGAATTGGGATAAAATTGAGAAGTTATACCATTTTTATAGAACATTTTGATGACTTTAACATCTCATCTTGTTTCCCTGCTCCTTCAGTATTTAATTTAAAATATATTTAGGTAGTTGATCTTAGTACTAAATATAAATCATAGTTTTTATATTTGTCAATTTTTTCTTATTTTAACATTATTGATGATCTCTCAACAATAATCAAGGAGAAGAAAGAACAAGAGAATTAAGAAAGAAAATGAATAGGGTTTCTTAGAAAAAACATGTTATATTAACTAATATAACAAACTTCCTTAATCTTATCAAATTAGATAAATATGTCATATATTAAAAACATGAGGGAGTACAATATAGTTAAAAGTTATCTACTCTCGACTTAAGGCCGCAATGAGATGTGGGAGATGGTACATGGATTCTTAGTATTCTCTCTGATCCTATATATAAGAGCTCGATATCTGAATTACAAGATTTAACAAAGTGGTTAAACTTGATTAAAAACATTGGTTAAAGTGCAAATTTGCCCCGAAAGTTTTCATTGATGAGCAATATTGCCTTGAAAGTTTTTCTAGGTTAAATATTACCCTATAAGTATTAAAATGAAGTAATATTTCCTCTTACCATTAAAAAGTTAACATCAATTTTTTAATGGTAAACATTAGTTTTTTAACCGCATGTGGCAACATTGTTATGTTTTGAAACTTTTGAGATGACATTGAACCTAAAAAACCTTTCAATGCAACATTAATTTTCAGCGAAAACTTGCAGAGTAAATTTTCACCTTAACTATTAAAAACAATAAGCGAGTATGAATTAAACTTTTTCTCAAGTGTGCCCATATTTATGAGAGGTAAGTAAAGGAGAGAAATAGAGTAAATATAGGCATCACCAACTTTTTAATTAATGCAATATATACAATTAATGAGGGGCAAAAAAAAAAAACTCATTAAATATTTAGGCAACTCTTGTGAGAGAAAAAAGACCAGATGGAGCATCATCATTATATTACTCTCTCCAATTTACAATATTCCTATATATAAGGAATTTCCAATATATTTCACACAAATTAAAAAGAATATTAATTAAACTTCATTAATTTTGCTTTAAAATTTAATAACTTTATAACTTCACTCCTGTTACGGACCTACATTAGGCCCAATACCTGGATGGCCCAACAGTGAAATATATCACATATTAGGATCTACCTATAATAAAGGGATATCTTATCTCATATATAATCAAGGGAGATCTATCTTATTTAAAGATAGATTCGAGTTATAATACTAGTAGGGATTACGAGGCCCATACTATCCCACCTGAGGTACACTCTATAAATACAGAGGTCAAACCCTAAGGTGAGGAGAACACAATTAATGGAGCATACACACTACCCCTTCGGCTAAACGCCAAGGTGTGTCCTCGAACTACGTGGACTTTGATCCCTCTATAGGGTACGTAGACCCTAGGCATCGCGCCTAGGTCAAGTCCGCTCCAAATCAACCAACATCATACAAGCTAGTCCATTAGGGCTAGCCACATCTGGTTCCACACCAGAACAACTCCTATTTAATATGATTATACCGTATGAAAATAAAGTCAATACAATAATAAATGAAGAGTAAAATTGTACATTCATATAAAGATTTTTTTTCTATGACCAATAAATAAAACCAAAACAAATTTTCTCATTGCCTTATGAATAGGATCATAGGAGTAAGTCACTTCAACCAATTCACCCAAATTAAGAAATGAAAGTTAATCATTAAATCTATATTAAATTGAAAAATTATCGTACTTTACCCAAATGAAATGAAGCTCTAAAGGAGAGAGAAAAACACAAGGAGTAACATTTAAATGTTAACTATAGAGGCAAAATTGACAAATAATAGTAATTAATTACTTGAAAAAATTTCGTTTAAATACTATTTGAATTTATAAAACCTCGAAATGTCTATTAAAAAATTAAAAGGACAAATAGGTCATAAGGTAAGAAACTGAGATTTTGAAGTGTTGTGATTTTACTAAAATTCCCTCACTTTTTTTTTTTAAAAAAAACAAAACAAAACAAAAGGAAAGTTCACCTTAGCCACAGCTTCGGAACAACTAGAGTAAAGCAATTAATTACTTTGATATAGAGATTGACAACTTAAGCTCCCTAAGTTGTCATTGTGTATACCAAAGTTACTAATTGCTATTCTGAAGTTGTCATTATCTTTACTCAACTTGTCAACCACACATGATAGAAGTCCCCTATTAGGCATCACTAACAACTGAAGTATAGAGAATGACAACTTAAATATTACAATTAGTAATTGCCCCTATTAGATATCGTTAACTTGAACAGAGGAAATTAACAACTTCGATACAGAGATTGACAACTTGAGCTCCCCAAGTTGTCAATTTTAATACTGAAGTTACTAATTACTATAATCAATTTTATCATTGTCTTTACTCGAGTTGTCAATAACTCTTGATAACTTTAGAATAAATTGTCAAGTTATTTAAGTTGTTTCTTAATCATCCACGTCATCCTCCATGTCACCATTTTTAGTCAAAAATTTCAAAAAAAAGAAAAAAGAATCAACCAACAGTCAATGTGTATTTTTACATATATTTTAGAAGTTTATAGTTAATTTTGGCCCTAAAAAATATTTGTGTTCAGTGCACTTTTGAAAAAATATTATGTATATTTTTGCATCTTAACCCTTAAAAAAAAATCAAACAAAGGGTTAATGTGTATTTTTGTATCTATTTTAAAAGTTCATTGTTATTTTTGCCTCTCAAAAAAATATTTAGTATTAGGCGCACTCTTAAAAAATCTCATATATATTTTTACAACTTAACCCAATAAACTATTGTGGCACGCGTGTGTCTTCTCTCAAGAGCACAACTTCAAAAGAGAATCTCTCAGAAGTAAAATGTCTCCATTCAAATGATGGGCATATCTACTTTAAAGTCTCAATCCAAAGAGATCAAATCTCTTATTCTGTTTATCTCTGAACTCAATCCATGGTTAAGTCCTCTGTTCTTTCTTATCAATTCATAAACTTTCCAATATATATATATCAATATAAGCAAGAACATTTTTTAAAACCCTTCTACTTCACATATAGATTGATTGAAGGATAAATGAACATACTTTCTTGTAGGGAAAAAATAAAAGAATAAAAATATATAAATTGTATGGATGTGGAGTGAATATAAAAAAGTGAATATTTTGTACTTTGCCATAAGTGTGTTTGCCTTCATTTTTCTTTAATGGATGCCTTATAAGCTATGCTTAGCTTTTTTCCACTTCCACCGACATCTTTGTGTTTGGACAAAAGTGGAAATATTATACACCCACACCTTTTAGTACATCAAAAGGCCAAAGTTTAAAATCTATTTTTTTTTTTGTCTGAAAATCTAATATACACACACCTACAAACAAAATCACTAATAACTAAGTCACGTCTTTAACTAAACAAACAGAATAAAGAGGCTTATAAAAAAGGCAATAAAACAAAAAAAAAAATTCATAAAGCAAAAGTGAATATGAAAGAGGGTTATTGAAAAGGAAAATAAAGAAGCAATAAGAGGACAAGTAGTTAATGATAAAGATTAAAATGTGATCATGGCATCTATTATTAAGCTTGAGATTTGACTTGTGATTTAAATTTGGTCTTCACGGGTTGCCAAACATGGTGGGACAATATTAATTATTCCCTCTTTTATTCTACCCCACTTAGTTTTGTCTACTTCAACGGTATAATTCCCTGCTATATCAACTCTGAATAACAGAAACAAGAGTAACGACCATTATAGAAGGAATAATTATTAATATTGGTGTGATGGGATAGAATAAAAGATTTAATTGATTCTCTTTAAGCAAAGTTTGAGGGTATAAACTTTGTGGAAAAAAAATGATAATTAATTTAAGATAATTATCCCTAATTAAGTCTGATAAGTGATAATATTGTTTGAATATGACTTGTTAATATTATATACTCCCTCTTATCCTTAATATATAGGAGATATATAACTAATTTGCATATCTCAAAAGAAATTAATTAAATTAATTAGCACTACTACAGATTTGAGCATTTATAATCCCTAATATATAATGGTTACAGCTAATAAATGTCACATATGTCGAGGTGGAAGTTGCGCAAGGATATATAATACTTAAATGTAACAGTTAATTATGCACACTGTCATGTATTGTGAGGCGGAATTTGTGAAAACACAATAGTAACGATTGTAGCTAATAACCGTAATTTATTTAGTGACAAAAATGACGGTTCTTAAAAAACAACCGTCATATAATACTTACAAACGATTCGTCTTCCAAACACTTATGTAAGCGAAGACAAAACATAACTGTTTAGAAACAAACATCATCTAACTCTTTCATATCATAATCTTTCATAATCTTGCTAAACCTTCATAATTCATTACTCATAACCCTTCGTAATCCGTTAAACCTCTATTTAAACTCAATTATTCCTTGTGATTCTGACTACTTTTCTTTATCGGCATCTTCCTTCTCTCCTTCATCATGTTAAGATCTCAAGGAACTCCTCCACTGCCACCAACCCCTCCTCCTCATCCTCAAGGCTTGTTTGTGGCAACAAATGGCTCAAGTGCTGAGAATCCTAACCAAGTCGTCCCCTCCGTCGTAGCTAGCACCTTCGCCCCCTCTGCCAATCCATCTATTGCACTAAATGGCGAGATGACATAAGAGAAAAGAGCATCGGGGAAAGGTCTTATTGTCATGAATGAGATCCAGAAAGTAAATTAAGAAAGAGAAGAGGAAACTTACTGTAGATGGAATAAGAAAAGTCAAATTTTGAAATCTGACAAGTTCACAATTTGTCCTTTCTTATTCCACCTTATCGTAAGTTTCCTCCCCTCTCTCGTAATTTGCTTTGGACCTCCTTCATGACAACAAGATCTTCCCTAATGCTCTTTTCTCTTGTGCCAAAAAAACCCTAAAAACAACATAACCCTAAAATAGGTGAGAGGGAGTCACCGCCACAGTCAAGAACCCTACCGCCTTTATAATCCCTTCATTGGAATTTGTGTGCAGAAAAACACTGTTATTGACAACAAAGTCATTGTAAGAAGTAGCTGTTCGAAGAACTATCCCAAAGGATCCGCCATTTTCATCGGCAATAAAACAACCATAATGGTTGTTGTAAAAACTCCATGAGAAAATCTTGTAGAAGGAAAAGTACGCACAAAGACCAGTAAAACAGATAAAGATAGAGAAGTCGTCAATTGCACAACGAACCACACAATCTCGACCATGACATATGCTTCGGAATTCGTCATTGTCAAAAACCCATAATAGTCTTTTGAAAGATGGAGCTAACAATATACAATACTATAGTTACCAAATCTTAACCCTCAAAACCACAAAACAGATCCACCAGGTGAAATTTGCTACCATTGAAACTCCCAATTCGATTTTAAAAAAATAAATAAAAAATCAACACTACTATAAGAAGCCCCAAAAAAACATAAAAATAAACAGAGATCAATACAAAATACAGACATCTCCACCCCCGGCTGAAACTAGGAAGGGAGATGCTGTGAAAGAAACTCGTCCAACGACGAGAGAAGAGCTTCCACCACTCAAGAAGGGGGGGGGGGGGATAAAATAGAGAACTACTTAATACGATCATCTCTATCTCTCATTAACTTTATTTGTACAAGAGAAGCAACAACCGGTGTAGAAAGAATAATCAGCAACCGTAAGGGATTAACTGGATAGCTAAAATGGAAGGAACTCGATTTCTTTTGAAAATAAAAATAAAAAAAATTGAAACCTTGTGAATGAAAATAATGTATCAAGTTATGAGATAGCACTTGACATCAAATAGAATTAGGCTTCAATAGAAATAATGTTCATGAAATGCTTGAGATATAAGACATGACTTTATAAGTAATAAGTATCCCAAGGACTTTTCTTTTTTGACCTCATGTATGAGCTTTAAGTGTGCAGTATTTTAGGTGTTTATGACATGACCACTGAGTAAATTCTTCATCTAATCATTAATTTGCTGAAAGTATTTACGGAAGGTCATGACCACTTTATAAGATATTTTTTGTGAATAGTAATTAGGTTGAAATATTGAATGTCTATGTGGCTTCACATTAGGTGCACATCTCTTATGTGCTCATTCCTCTAATAGAGAATGAGCAAATTTTTATTTTTATTTTTTTTCTTTAGATTAAATTATATGTTGTATCGTGAAATATTTTTTCCATCCAAGATCTTAAATTAATTAGTTTTTAGGGTACTAGTGTTACAAGAAAAATATTTCTGAATGTATTATTGAAAATTAATTAATTTGATATATTGGGTACAAAAAATATTTCAGGATACGACATATAATTTAATCTAAATAAATAAAATATATAAAAGAAAATGTGTTCATCCATAAGGTACATATAATACATGTGCACCTAATGCGAATTCATGCCTATGTGCTATGTATGTATTGAATTAATGAAAGTCCATCGGATCACATTAATATTTCTCTTGAAACAATTATTCAAGAGAGACTTTAGAAGGTGTCCTTCTAATCTCGTTATGTGTGGAAACTTTTATGAAATTGTATTTTGATTAATAAGTTCCATGACCAAAACAACAACAATAATTAGCCATATACATCTCGTTATTTTGTTTTAAACTGTCCATGCAATATTAGTTTGTGGCGTGTAGTTGGTGTGAGTGAAATTGTTACGTACTCAATGGTGAAATTAAAGTAAAATTCACTTGTTTAGAATGATTGATTTTGTGTTGTCATATCCTTAATTAATGTCATAAGTTGTTAATTAGGGAAGTGTAGTTGTAAATTAACTAATTGGTTAAGTTTTTTAGTGGTAAATAAAATCTAGGGACAATTAATCTGTAGGTCCTAATAGTTTCAATCTCCAGTTTAGCTAGAAAATCGGCGAATCGGTCCAGTCATCAACTCGGGTTGCTTTCTAAAAAACATTGATTTTTTTCTTATAATTTCTTATTAATAACTTTTAAATCTTCACTTCCTCACTGATTTGGCCTAAGAGTAGCTATGATTTGACTTCAATTTGACCAACTTTTGACTCAGTACCCCTACCTATTTAGTGCCCTGTCTAGGTTTAATAACCTTGGTTTCAACCAATTTTTAATTAAGTCCCTATATTTTTTTTTCCTTTTTTCAAATCCTTATAATTTCACATATTTTTAAGGGAAAATTTCATTAAAATACCTTTTGAATTTGTAAAACCCCTAGAAGTTTTCCGAATTTGTAAAAAGACTGAAAGGTATAAAGGACCTATGAGGGATATGCAAATTCAGGTGAAATTACCCTTTTGCCCTTACTTTTAAATAAAAAAACCCTCCACCCTCCCCGAAAGCGTGCCACCACCACCGCCCAACGGCTGGCCCACCGTGACGACGGTGGTTGCCAATGAGGAGGGTGGAGGGTATTTTATTTTTTATTTTATTTATTTAAAAATAAATAATATAAATATATGTTTATGTGAAAATAATGAAGAATATTAAAAGAGTCGATATAAAACAATTTTAAAATAAAAGCATCATAATAATTTATTACTTATAGAATATTAATATTTATTAATATTATACAAAATAATATTATATTTTATATTTATAAAATAATATTATTACTCCCTCCAGTCCTAATTATAAGACATATATACCTAATTTTATAGAGATTAAGGATAGTAGTTAAATTAGTTAATTATAGTTATTTTCCAAAATGCCCTTATTTAAAATTTAAAATGGCATCTAATTAATCTGATTTTCTTTTTTTGTTGAACCTCTCCTACCCTCACATACGATCCAAGCTCTCACATGTCCGTTGTGGTCGATCTCCCTCAACAACTTTCGATCTACTCTTGAAGGTTAGAAGTGTAATTTAATAATGATCTCATTATTAAATAGGACAAAAATTGCTCAAAATTATTTAATTAAAAAAATAGAAGAATTGAGGTGTATGTGGCATCAATGAGTTGCAAGCATTATTCACTTTATAAAATATATAGGTGCATTATTAAATTATTATTATTGAGAAAGTATCAATAGGGGCATTTTGAGAAGAAATTGACAAAAATTAGAACTTTTATTCTATAATTAGGACCAAGATCAACCTCCAAATGTTATCCTATAATTAAGACCGGAGGGAGTATAATTTATTGAATAAATAAAAAAAAGTACAGGGACATAATTAAAAATCATGTGAAACTATAAGGACCTGATAATAAAAATTATGAGGACCTAATAAAAAACAAGTGAAAGTATAATAACCTAATAAAAAGGGAAAGAAACTATAAGGACCAAAGTAAAAATTGATTGAAATTACAAGGACCTGCATATTAATTATCCCGGTAAGTTTTAATAAGGTAAGGTGTTCTTTCCATGTTCACATGAGTTTGGGCAAGCAATTACTCCCTTCATTCATAATAAGAATTCCTTGGTTCACAATATAAGTTACCTTGAGAGTAACTAATTAATGCTTATTTGTTAATTTTATCCATATAATTAATGCTTAAATGTGAATCTTTATATTTTTTTTTATCTCGTTCAAAACCTCATTTAATATGAGTAAAGTTGAAAAAATTTCATTTTAAAACATATTTAATGGGTCAACTATCATTTCTTAGTTCTGAGAAAATAATTGAAGTGACTTATATACCATGAGGACGAGGGAGTATGTTATTTATTTTTTTTTTTTTTTAAATGGTGGTTAACTTATTAAATCTATCTTAAATTGAATTTTTTTCCTAACTATACTTATATCAATTATTTTAATTATATGGGCAAAATCAATAAATAAACATTCATTACTTTCTAAGTAACTTATATTATGGACTTACTAATTTGTTCGGTTTTGGACTCCCTTCCTATAGGAGAAATGGCTAAATTATATATTTTTCTTATTTTGTGTATTTACTATCTTATGAAAAGAAAAGTAAGGAGTCCAATAAAATATGAATCTTTAACTTTTTTAGAAAGGAGTCAAATACCAAAAGTTTCTTTGCTAAACGGTTTTGAACCCTAATTTCCACTCTTTTCTCCTCCTTCTCTCCTCCTCCTTGCACTTCATCTTCTTCATCGCATGCGACCACCACCTTTGTGCCACAGACGAGTCCGAGTGGTTGTTGCGAGTCCATATCTTTGATCTGCGGTCCAGGTGTTTTGGAGTCCAGATCCTTGATCTATGGTCCTCTCCCTCAGAGTTCTGTCAGACGTGGCCTTCTCTCGTCCTTGTGGCGAGCCCTTTCCTCTCCTCTCCAGATCTGATCTGTGGAGGTGAGATTTATCTGTTTTTTTATTACTTTTATGTGATACTGGGTTGTCTCGGTGGTGTTTTTGTCTCTTGTAATAGCGGATCCGAAAGATCGCATGCATATCCTCTTGGGTGGACGATTGTATGAACGTTATAAGGTCTGATTCTCCCTTGGTAGTTCGGATCTGCGTTCCTGGGGGCAGATATAAAGAGGCGTTGCTTGTTGTGTGGCCATGGTCACCAGATCTGATTCGACAGAGGAGCAGAAGATTTCGTCTGGACATCATGGGTCTTCTTACTTCTGAGGTTGGGTTTTTTGTGTTCTTAACCCCAATATGGGGTACTTGTATAGCTGTTCTCGTTGCAGCTAATGCTTATAAGGATGTGTGCCCGTTTGGGTGGGTTTTACAACCATCACCTTCTTCGTTGTCACTTCTAAACCCAGATATTGAGGAGGCTGCTTTGTCTATGATTCTACTTTTACTGCTAAATATTTTATGTACGGTGATTTGACTGTTTTTGTTGTTGTTTTTGTCTTGGATGTATTTTGTTGTTCTGGATTTGGCTTTACTTGTATCCAGATATTGTACCTGTTTTTAGTATTAATATAATTAGCTTTCTGATCAAAAAAAAAAAGAAGAAAAGAAAAGTAAGGAAAGGAAAGAAGCAAATAGGAAAGAAGGAAAAGAGTGAGAGAATAAAAAACAAAAGTTTCCTGATTGTTTTTTTGTGGGAAATAATATTCTCTTAAAGTTTCCTAATTTGAGGTTGTGTCTCACTTATTTAAGTGAAGATAAGGTATATTACATTTTAGGCCAGAGAGCCCAATGAGGTTGGGTAGGTTGGTTAGGCTGGGTAGGCCGGAGTGGCCCGAGAGGTTTAATTATATAGTTATGTGAGAGAAAAGAAGAGAGAAAGCTAAAAACGCAGTTTCACAAGTCAATATTGATAAATTGGCATTTGCGCACTCTTGACCATTGGATTGAGCTGTAATTTAGTCTGCAGGTTTAGAATATATGGTTCGTTGTTTTCAATAGTGAGATTGTTGTTCGAAAGCTTGGTGTGAGAGAAAATATATTCGTGGTAAGAGACATTTTTATGATATTTTCCGTTGTTTTGTTCTCTATTATAAACTTGTAGTTTTAGTTGCTTGACTGGTTAGTTAAACATATTTGTGCATGTTGTTGAGACTCTTTTATACCATATTTTGATCATAGTGGGTCATATTAATTTTTGTCTAGACGATGGTTTTCGGTTTTCCACGTTAATAATTCTGGTTTCTCTTATGGATTGAAGGGAGTTTATATAATTATATATTAGTCATGGCTTGCAAATTTCATAAGAGTTACCGGAGACAGGAGTAGTTCTTACAATGCACCAAGTATTAGTATGGAATAAGTTGTCAATTATTTAAGTATAAGTTGATAATTTCACAATGATAGTTGTTTATTTATCCAAGCCACTTGTGCAACATGTTGGGCATAGCACCTTATACTATACAGATTGCTATATAGATTGTTGGCAGCAGCACCTATAAAAATACAATAAAACATAAAGTTTGAGTTGCATCCGAGAACACAATCCCTAGGGCGGAGATACTCTTTGATCCTATTTATAAAGCGTTTCCAGCATGTTTCAAACAGACTAAGAAAAATCTTAATTTTTATCAGCTCTACATTAAAATTTAACAACTTTCCAACTTTGTCCTTATTTAACTACACACTCTCCAATAAAAAAATTATCTACACAATATTAAATTAAAGGTAAAATTGTACATTCATATAAAAAAAAATTAATGGTATGCCTTATAAATAGGGGGGGGGGGAATAAATATATTATCTTTTTCTTATAAATAGAGTTAGAGAAGTATTAAATCAAGAAGCGGCATTCCTAAGATCAAACGAAACCTTACATAAATCAGGATGACAACACACAATGCCTAAATGTATTAAACTTCTCATTAGATAGTTCATCAAAGTTTTGTTATCAAGCAAAAGTCAACTTACTAAAAACGAGAAGCCAAATAGTGTTTGTTTAGAACTGCTTATTATAAGCAAGTTGATGCAAACTGAAACAACATTCTTTTTACAAACTTACCTCGTACACTGTAAATTATGATCGGAATATGAAGATATCAAAGCTTGCCAATTTTAGTTTCTTTAATAACATCCGGTGACACAACACATAATCTAAATCAAGCTTGATCCCTCTAGGTCGAGACATTTGTGTTAAAAGGGCAGCATGAACCTTGAACCGAATACCGGATAATACTATTGAAAAAAAAAAATCATATATTTTGCTAAAAATGAAAAATCAATCTGCCGGCCAGTTCAGTTTTTTTTTTCCCCACTTATCAATATATTTAACAAATAAAGCATTAAAAAACATACCATAACCTGAATTTAATTTATTTAAAATAGAAAGCCAACTTGTTGAAAATTGAAAACCACCTTGTCAGAAAATTTCACTTGTCGATCAATTTTTTAACATCTGATACAAATATAACAGTTTCTTGGAATCAAACAATAAAATATGCATAATAACATTATCATTATCAAAATTCCAAACATCACAAAACCAAATAGCCCGTAAACCAAAGTCAATAAAACACGCTAAGAAAATAGATCAAAATAAATCTCAATATCAATTCAAAACTACACAGAGAAATGTTTATATGATCATTGGATTATGTAAATATTAAATTTGATATTCAGTAATGCTCATTAACTCAATTCAAATCAAATCATGTGAATATTTTTTTAAAATTTTAAAATAAGTAAAATATAAAAACTAAAATTACTTTTTCAATTGTCAACTTAAAAATTATTATAATTTAATAAATAAAATTTTCAAATTTTCTAAAAAATAATCCTCATGGCTAGTGATAAATTCCGAAGCTAATTTTTATTCTGTCTGATGTAACAGGAATATAATATACAAAACAAACAATACAATTAAGCCACTTGAAATTAATTAAAATAATATGAGTGGTGCTAATTGTGTCTGCAGGTTCAAAAACATTGTCTCCCTTCCCAGAATTTTATTATATTTTTTTCTCATTATAAAAAATAGTGTGAATTTGATTAATTCATTCCGCCGCATTTGTATTCTGGGTTTGTCTTTTGTTCCCAATCTCATGCATGTGTGATGTGTTTATTTTAAAATTTTTATTCTCTCAACTTGTTGGCCAAAAGCATTGACATTAAATTAAATTTAGTCTTGGCCAAAAAAAAAAAACCAATAAATTTATTCTATTATTTTATGATATCTCTTAAAGCTAATTTTAATATTTTATTTTGGCCGGATCTCTCAAAGGCCAAATTAAAGCTCTAAAATAGTATGCCTTTGAAAACTATAATGTTGGATTTTGTATAGACTTTATTATAATTCATAAACTATTATACTAGCATAATCCTTTTTCTTTTTTCTTTTTTTTTTTTAAAAATGAAAGTGGATAATCCTTTTTTTTTTTTCGGTTGTCCATCCGGTATAAATCCGACCCGGGTCAGCACCTGGTTATGGTTGGTGAGTCCCGCTAGCACCTGGCTATGGTGAGTGAGTCTCCCAGCGGAACTTTTTTGCATTCACAAGACTCGAACTCGGGCAAAGGCAATGAAGCCGGCACATTTCGCTACCACTTGTGTCAAGTGTCGACCCCCGTTGGTGGATAATCCTTTCTTTAGTAGAAGTTAATAAAGAAATATAATATGCAATGTATATTAAGTTCTCTAATCATATGAGGTTTCAATTTGGTCTCAAATATATCCTTTTTGAATCATTAGACTAATCAAACTCTTAAATTCATGATAAGGTTCAATCTTTTTTTAATCATATATAAGTTCGATCAGAAAATGTCATAATGACCAAAGAAAATCTCAAAGCTTTATTATTGCATTGGATAAATCTCAAAATTCAACAAGTGTTTATAAGAAATATTTATAAATATATTTACTCAAAATTTTTTATATTAATAATAAAATTTAAATGTTCATTTTTGTGAAATAGAAGATTGATTCTTATCAACTTGATGAACTTGAATTGATTGATTTCATCTAATTTTACGGACACAAGAAAATACATTACTCGGCTTCAACTAAAAGTGTGTTGTTTAGTTTGAGGAGAGAGGAGGGAAATTTTTTACCTTATTTTAATTAAATTGCCCATAAATGTTTTTTAGGAAAATTACATATATGTCCCAAGGAAGCAGAAATAATTACAAAAAAGTCTATTGAAATAACCAAATTACGCGAGAAGTCCTAAGGGATTTTTTTTTTTTTATATTAGTTGTATTAACAACGGAAAAAAACATGGATTTACAACAGGAAATGTTATATTTACAACAAAATTTAAAAACTGGTCATTTACAATGAGAAAAAAACCATATTTACAATAGAAAAAGTCATTTTTACAACAACATTTAAACCCCTGGATTTTGAATGTAGAAATGTCATTTACAATTTGAGAAAAATACTATATTTACAAAGGAAATGCTATATTTACAACAAAATTTTAAATCGGCAATTTACAAATGAGAAAAAACCATATTTACAACAACATTTAAACACCTAGATTTTGAATGTAAAAATGTCATTTAGAACAGCAAAATGCTATATTTACAACAAAATTTAAAATCTGCCATTTACAACAGAAAAAGTCATATTTACAACAACATTTAAAAACCTGGATTTTTTTCCATACAAATAATTACAAAAAAGTCTCTTAGGACTTTTGTGTAATTTGGTGATTTCAAGGGATTTTTTTGTAATTATTTTTGTTCCTTGGGACCTATACATAATTTTCCTTTTTTTTTAAATATTCCACAACTGTACTCTCAATTTTTTTTTTATTAATGACAATTTGGTAAAAGTTCTCCCTCCCCTCAAACCAAACGTATCATATAAAAGTCTTAAATAGTGACAAATTGTATAACTATCTCTAGTTGTTTAGACAATGACCTTAATATAAATTACTACAATAATTTTATAGTATTGATTATAACATCAATTTTTAAGGAAATAAATTATTGAATCAACCAAGGCATCAACTTTGAATTCAAAGTCAACATGTTATCAAGTGCTATATTTTAGTTTATTACCATACATTTGGTTTAGGGAAATTTATTATTCACCGTCCAAACTTTGAGAGCGGGATGGTTGAAAGAGGATGATCTCTAGTCTCGTCAATAAATAAATAAATATTTGTTTAATATTTTCTTTGATCCTAATTATAAGAACGCTTTTATAATATAATTTATACTATAAAAGTAATCATATAATTAACCGGAAGTAGTAATATTTTTATTAGAAAACTCTTAGGTACATAAGAGCTTTCTTTTTAGAGCAATGCCGATCCTCAAATTTATTCATTAAAATAACTTATCCCCGCATTCAATTAAATCATATAAATAATATTAATTTGATTAGCACGAAAATGACCATATAGGTTAAACAAATAATTTAGCGAAATCACATTACTCTAATTAAAATAAAGCAAACATATTTATATTGATAATAATATTGTCATCAAGTCATTTTTTTGGGGCAAATGGTGACTAATTATAAAAAAAATTGCTAAATTAGATTTCGCACATGAAATAGTATACTATGCTTAGATATATGTGCAAAATTACTGTTAAAGTCTTCATTAAGTAACATTCTTAGTTCTAAATTTTTAATTATAACTTTAACTTGCACCAACACAATGAAAAGTTGGACTGAGGTTTATTGAAGAGTAAATGATAAAAAAATTTATTTAAAGTGGTTTAGATATATACAAACAAAATCATCATTGGAGGGGCTAATGAAAATTGTAGGTTATGTATTATAGATCCAAAAAGCTGATTGACCCAGAGGAATAATTAATGCATTTTTTTTAATAATAAATTGGTTTTAATAGAAATTTTTAAAGAAATTTACCTATAATTCTAAAGAAATTATAAATCTTTGTAAATTATAGGAAAAATGACATAAAAATATTACTTAAATTTTAAAATCATATTAACAACAAAGTAATAAAATTAACAAAAACATTAAAATAATTGATAACTCGTTTTGTTGGAAAATTATTTATTTAAGATTTTGAAATTTAAATGGTACATTCTTGAGATTTTTCCTAAATAATAAATGAATCTCTTGTTGAGAAAAAAATATTTTATAATTATAATATGGTATAATTGAAAATTTAAAGAAACGAGATAAAAATATTGACAATTTTTTAGACACAAAAAACATCACGACCAATGTTAGCCAAAAGCGTTTTTTTTTTTAAAAAAAAAAATATATATATATATATATAAGTTAGTTAACAATCATTACTAGTTTACTACTACTTTTTAGCCCGGAAGAATTATGACACTTAAGACTTTTAAAAATTATTCATCATTAATTTTTTACAGAAACTTCAATCATTATTACAGTACTAAGTAACTAGTTTGTTTTTTCATATATTTATATCAATTTTTCTTTATTTGTTTTTTGATAGAGTACCATAACACCGTTTATATACGGTCAACCTCATTTAATGAAATAAAACTTTTTCTTATTATTAAGAATAATATATTTATATTAATATATAAGAATTAGATAGACATGTATTAACAACTTGATATTATATTTATAATTGAACAATTATTTTTTACTTACAAGACAATTTTCATGCCTCAAAATTACAAATTGTTTGACACATATTCATATTAATTTAAAACAATGAATAATATACGTTCATAGGCATATAGTACATATCAATTTTAATAAATAAAGAAAAAAATATGTTCAATTTTTAATAGTACTATATAATAAATAATAATATGTTTAGAAAGCGTGGAAATGTCAGCGGCGCCGTTACACGGCGTAATGCCCCTTTATTATAGGATTAATTATGATTTAAGTAATTATCAAAGTTCGAATCGAATCCAAAATTGACGTTGTAATAAGACAGAGGAGAAAATAAGTCGTAAATAAATAAATATTGATTTTCGAAAATATTTTTAAATATTTTGCGGCATTTAATCTGAATGAATATGATGCAAAGCTCCTCTTTATTCCACCATTCGCAAATATTTTTATAAACATTTTCAGAGAGCTATACACGCATTCTAGTCCCTTTCACATGGCTCGCAGATTTGGGGCCCCACAATCCGTGTTCTTCTTCTTCTTCTCGAGACTCCAGCTTTAGCTTCACCACACGGACGCACAGGCGTACTCTCAAAACAGAGCTATAGGAAGGAAGAGATTTTGGTTTATGTACGGTTGGAAAAACGAATTCGGAGGAGTTCGTTGAATCATTCAATGATTTGATAGGCTATTTACTTGATGCTTTGAAGTTTGATCACATCGCGTCTTTTGTCTATTCAATTCGTTGTTGCTGTCATTTACTTCGATCAAGAAATTTTTGAAGTCGATTCTCTCTGGTATCTGCACGCTTGGACATTGCTGTGATTAGATTGGATGATACGGATTGGAGTTGGTGTACTTTCCAGTGGAAATTTTGAGCTCTCTTGATTGTTCTTGATGATGATTGAGTTTAGATTCTGTGGTGATCTTGTTTATTTTTTTTGGGTTTTGCTTCAACGGGTCTTGTGATCTGGGTTTCGAACTGAAGCGAATTCAGCGAAACTGACTCGTTTAGGTTTCTGTGAAATTTGTAATAGCTTGTTGTGGGAGTTCAGACATTGGTTTCGGTTGGTAGAGTTTGGTACGAGCAGCTTTCATCTTCATGTGAAGTTTTTTTCAACTTAGTTTGCGTTTTAGCTTGAGGCCTAAATTTTGCACTTGAGTTTGATTTTTTGAAATTCTCAACTCTGGTAATGTGTTATATGTGAGAGTGACGTCCGAGTTTCCAGAAAGAACGCCATTGTTGAGTATTGTTGTTGCTGACGATGTCGGTGGCGTCACCGTCTCCGGCGGTGGCCACCGCCCAACCACCACCACCAACAGCCTCCACCAATAGTAGTGCACCGCCGCCCGCCATCACTCCGCCACCTCAATCCTCTTCATCCCCACCACCCGGCAATACCACTTCGCCGCCGCCTTCAGTACCTCCGCCATCCTCAACCCCTTCTCCACCTCCGGTGACTCCGTCAGCACCTCCTCCCGCTGTGCCGTCGCCTCCGCCAGCACAATCGCGGCCACCTCAGGCATCACCACCCCCTCGGTCTGTCACTCCACCCCCATTGTCTCCTCCTCCTCCACAATCTGTTGCACCTGCGCCACTACCAACGCCTCCTTCCAATGCTAAACCGCCTACTTCTCCTGTACTTTCCCCTCCACCACCAACACAATCACCGGCTCCACCGGTGAGTTCTCCTCCGCCAGCAAGTTCATCCCAACCACCGCCATCTAACCCATCTCCGGTGCCTTCGCCGCCTACATCATCGGCAAGTCCGCCAAGAAACTCACCTCCTCCTCCTCCTACACAACCGTCAAACCCTCCACAAAACTCCCCTCCGCCGCCTCCACCACCATCGTCAAACCCTCCGAAAACCTCACCTCCACCACCATCGTCGAACCCTCCGAAAACCTCACCTCCACCACCGACATCAAGTCCCCCGGGTAATTCATCTTCACCGCCATCATCTGTGCCACCACCGAATACTTCACCACCTCCGCCTGTGGCTGTGCCACCCCGAGGGTCGCCGCCACCAGCATCAGCACCGCCTGTAAATTTACCTGCCCCTGCGGCACCTCGGATAAGTCCCCCTAGTTCCCAACCAAGTCCATCTTCAAATTCTACCCCAAACTCATCTCCACCGCCGCCCATAATTCGAATGGCTCCACCTCCGTTCTCACGTTTGTCACCACCAGCTTCTCAAAATTCCTCCCCACCATCAGTAAGTGGAACAGAAAGTTCAAACGCTAGAACAAATAATGGCATCAATACTGGTGTTGTAGTGGCCATCGGTGTGGCAGTGGGAATTATAGTGCTTTCCTTATTTGGAATTCTTACCTGGTATCTGATAAGGAGGAAAAAGAAACGGGGACTTGAGAGCGGTAGTTATGTCATGCCATCCACTTCTGGTTCACTACCCGAGTCAGGTAAACATGGAAGCTTTAAGATCGTTATTTCTTTAATATGTTGTCTTAGTGGCTTCTACCATCCCTTATTTATCTGGTCCTTTTTTATTTGCTAGTTTGGTGCTTTAGATTTATAATATGAAAAGCCCCCAATAATTGTTCTGGTTTATCACATAGTTGAATTGTTTGGCAAATATATAAAATAAAGTCTTTGCAGGCTTGATACCATTAAACTGATTAAACTCTGCAACGTTGTCCAGATTCATCCTTTTTTAAGACGCATTCTTCAGCTCCTCTTGTACAAAGCGGTTCCGGTAGTGACTCTGTGTACACACCTTCTGAGCCGGGTGGACTAGGCAACTCAAGGACATGGTTTACATATGAAGAACTAGTCAAAGCTACAAATGGTTTTGCGACTCGAAATATTTTGGGTGAGGGTGGATTTGGTTCTGTATATAAAGGATCCTTACCAGATGGGAGAGAGATAGCAGTCAAACAGCTGAAAATTGGTGGAGGTCAGGGTGAAAGGGAATTCAAAGCTGAAGTGGAGATTATTAGTCGCATTCATCATCGTCATTTAGTCTCTTTGGTGGGATACTGCATTTTAGACACCAGAAGGCTGCTTGTCTATGATTATGTCCCCAACAAAACCCTCTATCATCATCTTCATGGTAACATTACTGATGAGTTGTAAAGGCTGGCTCGTGATGTTGTGATTAGCTTTGACATGTGTTTGTTGAATCTTGCAGGGGAAGGTATGCCAGTGTTGAGCTGGGAAAAACGCGTGAAGATTGCTGCTGGTGCAGCTCGAGGAATTGCTTATCTCCATGAAGATTGTAAATTACCATTCCCTTTTTTGATATTATTTTAGATTGGCCTTCATGCATGTACTCTTCTGAACAAATATGTAAAGGGAAAATTCCTTTCAGGTCCCAAGGGATCAAGAAAATGTTAAAAAGGTCTCAGGAGAAATTCAGATGTCAGAAAAGTCCCGTTAACAACTCCCTCTATGGGATTACCATCTCCCATCTGTGGGATTAACAACTCCATCTGTAGAATTAATAGATGGAGTTGTTAATCCCATAGATGACAGTTGTTAATCCCACAGAAGGAGTTGTTAACGAGACTTTTCTGACATTTGAATTTCCCTTGGGACTTTTTTGACTGAAAGGAATTTTCCCATATGTAAATGCCATTAAAGTGTTTGAAAATCTCTGATTGCATTTATTAAATCAGATACTTAGCCATTAAAAATTTGGATGAATTATCAATTAAGCATTGTTTTCTACTATATATGTAGTGGTTGAGTTATATGTTAGGAAATATAATTGGAATTTGCAGTATTGGATGTATAAAACGAAGCTTCCTCCAATGAATTTACGGGGCAAAGATAGTAATATATCTTAATCTTACACTCATTACCAGAAAAAAAGAAACTTCTCTTATGAATAATTCTGTAATCTTCTCTAAATATGCTCATTGAAGCACAATGTTAGGTTTATTATGCTTTCTTTCTGATATTATAAATGAAAAAATGAAGAGGGGCAGGCAACAGAATTATGTATGGAACTCTTTCAAACCTTTTAAACCTTAGTGTAACTTTTTGTCCTGTTTCTTTGAAAAGATGTTCTTTGTTATTAACTAGAGCTAGCTACTTATGCTGCTGATTGTTATGCATGTTTCAGGCAATCCTCGGGTCATTCACAGGGATATCAAGTCCTCAAATATTCTTTTAGATTACAACTTTGATGCTCAAGTTTGTTCTGCTCTTACCCTTCCAGAGTTTGATATTAGTTGTTAAGTTTCTATTTTGATCTTACTCTTCCTACTTTTCACGTTCCAGGTCTCAGATTTTGGGCTAGCCAAATTAACCCTTGATACAGTTTCACACATAAGCACTCGTGTCATGGGAACATTTGGGTGGGTAATCTTTGATTGGTCTAACATCTTCTCTTTCTGGGAATGCTTTTCATTTGGGGAGAGGGAGTGGGCCACTTATTTTTAACTAATGCACTGATACTATGTTTCTTCTTGTTGAAGCTATATTTATAACTATGTCCATTTTTTTTCCTTTTAAAGATATGTTGCACCTGAATATGCATCAAGTGGCAGATTGACTGAGAAATCTGATGTATTTTCTTTTGGGGTTGTACTTCTGGAGCTCATTACCGGACGGAAGCCTGTAGATGCATCTCAACCCATGGGGGATGAGAGCTTAGTTGAATGGGTAAACATAGATCCCAGTCTTGTTTCTCTCTTTCTTTTGCTACTGCTGCTATCTTTTTCAACTCTTAGTTTTCTAAAGCAGTTAATTTATACTTTTTGTGGTTTTGCACTCTTTTCTGAATCTCCTTTTAATTCTAGTCAGTTTTGCATAGAAGGATGTAAAACTGTTTATGATTTTGTGAACCTGTTATTAGAACCATAACTGCACAGTTCTTCTACTTCTGCCATATTTATTTAACTGAGGGATTTGATTCCTGCTTGACACATTATATATCCAATGATCCAGGAATAAAAACCTCAACCTCAAATAACTGTGGGCATCACATGGGGGCAAAACAATTGTTATTTATGATTTTTTTCTTGGCTTTCTGTTTAACTTTTTTGTTGACCTGTTATAAGAGGATGCCTTTAATTTCTGGCAGTGGATTTTGACCATTGTAGAACTTCATTTATTTGGTAAAACTTTTAACCTTAAAAGTATCTAAAAATCATATCAGAACACAAGGAGGCTCTAGCTCTTTTAGGAGTTCCTCATGTGATCCCATGCCATACCGCCGTGGGGACCAAAATCTTAGGAATAGCATGCATACCATTTTCTCTTGCTTCCCATTGTTTTTGTTCATCTCTTGCCTATATGTCGTTATCAGTGTGTTCTTAGTCATTATGTAGGATAATCTTTTACTTGGTTGTTAATAGAGCACAATGGTATAGTGCAATCCATTTAACCGATCCCATATAGTGGAATAAAACTTGTGGTCTTCTTGTTGACTCCTCGTCATCTTTTACATAGTAGAAAAAATATCCGAATTTTCATTTTTTGTGATGATCCATACTGAAATTGTTTGAGACAAGAAACTTGCTGCATGTTCATATTGTTTTATCATCAAGAGTTTAATGTTTTGGTCTTAGCCTCTTATATTAGGGTTAGTATACATCGTCGACAGTATCTAAAACATTAAGGGTACTTTATAATATAACAGGATATTTAGTATATTGTTCTTTAACTTCAAGCCTTACTGAGAAAGAAGAGAGAGGAGGACTGCCACTATAAAACTTTGCTGTTATATTTTGCTACTTTTTTTTTTTTTTCTTGGGCGAGGGGATTGGCAGTTTGCATAAGTAAATAAATTCTTCATGCACAAAAGTTGAAGAGCTGGATGTGATTATTGCAACTGGAAAGACTCGGATAAGTCAACATCTTTACCTTAACAATATCATCGCTCAGCTTTCACTGATCAAGGATGTCACCATACTTTTCAGGCTCGACCTCTGCTGAGTCATGCAATTGATAATGAGGAATTTGATGGTTTAACAGATCCTAGGCTTGAAAAGAACTATGTTGAAAGTGAGATGTTTCGCATGATTGAAATTGCTGCAACTTGCGTGCGACATTCAGCCGCCAAGAGACCTCGAATGGGACAGGTGATAAATTTCGTTGATGGAAAATCTTTAAAATATGTCATTGACTATCTGCATAAATTCACCGTGATTTTTATTAAAATGACATAAAAAGAAACAAAAAATAATGATGATGATAGATAACATAACTGAATCATCTTTTTCCTCCCCCACTTTGGCCTGAAATGGATAATCTTTCTTAAAATCTTGAGTTTCTCAGGTTGTTAGAGCTTTCGAAAGCATCATAAATTCAGATTTAAACAACGGGATGAGGCCAGGGGAAAGCGAGGCATTCAACTCTGCCCAGCAATCTGCAGAAATAAGACTGTTTCGGAGGATGGCATTTGGTAGCCAAGATTACAGCACAGACTTTTTTAGTCAGGGAAGTGCTAATTCAACATAGAAGGCTATGTACATACTACAGAGTTTTTTTAAAATTTTGGACCAGTCTCCTATCTTGTCAAGAAAGAGCCAAGGGTAGATAGACCCCCAGCTGAGTTTTGTTAGTTGCAGTGGCTCAGGCTGACATGCTTCCTTGGACCTGACTGCATCAGATCAGGTTCAAAGCCTTGATTCTTGTAATATTCCATTTATCCCCCCCATAGCATTAGTTGTTCTTTTCTGTCATTCTTTTTTATCTGTTGTAATTAAAAAATTTGTCCAAGGTGTTTCCTGATGCTCATTATAAGCTAATATATATTTATATTTATATATTAATTGATTTTTTCACATCAAAAATGTGTTGTTGCTCTTGCATACCTCCTACATACTCTGAGGTTTTATATGAGAAGTGAGAAACCAAGGTACATTTATTTTGTCCTGGTGACTCATGATACTACATTTTGGAAGAGAAGAGGAGATGGACTTTGCGGGAACATAGGGATTATATGCACTAAAAAAACTAACAACTCATGTCTCAGATATGCCATTATTATATTTCTGTTCTGAAAAAGGGTATGAAAAAACTGCGGTGGATAAAGTAAAATTATTGCTGTGTTCAAGGAAATCAGATGTGAGGTGACTTTTATTGTAAACATGATAGAACTTGTAGATAAGAAAAGAAGTGAAAGATAATCTAGAGTAGGATCTGAAAACTCTAGCCAATATTTAATAATTCTCAAATAATATTCATCCCCTCCCTCCATAAAACATATTATATATATAGAGAGAGAGAGAGTTTTGTAATCCTAGCTGCTTGCAATAACTGTTAATAAAAAGATAATACTCTATATAATAATAACTTCTCTAAACTAATACAAACTGACAATAACTATTTCTAAACATGTGTCTTCCTTCTGGAGTGGACACGTGGAACCCTAACAATATCCTCCCCTTGAAAATAAGCCTTGTCCTCAAGGCAGAAAAGAAGGAAATTTCGGCCAAATTTGCGCTGGCAAGTTGCTCATCTTCCGAGAATTCAGGCATCTTCCTTGTATCTTCAGTTATCTCCATTAATTTCAAAGTTGAGGATTGACAGTGGTGACCAGGTGTCAACCGGTCTCCACATTTAAAACAGAGGCCTTTTCTTTCCTAAACTAGCACTATTGATCGCTTATGACTGAAGGGTACGTGATCGTTGGATAATTTTGCAATTGACGTTGCTGATCGACCGAATATTGCGTGATTGCGGAATAATTTTGTGAAATCGCTGGAGATAACGGTATAAAATTGGGAATTGCCGTATTTGAATCAACTGTAGGATCATAGGGCTGACGTGGCAAATAGCCCTTATTTTCATGCCAATAATTATGATTTTCTAAGTCTCTTGGGAGTTGATTACGCGGACTAGATCGTGCGTTCTGTTGGGATTGGGATTTTGCTTTAAATTCTAAAGCTAAACTCATGGCTTTATACATTGTATGTGGCTTTTAAATATTTACGTTGGCTTGAAATTCTTCCTTCAACCCATTGATAAATCCTCCCAAAAGACAATGCTTTGGCCACCCTTGGACACGAGATTGGCGGCGAACAAACTCTTGTTTATATTCTCCCACTGTACCGACTTGCTTAATATTACAAAGATGCACATCTAGGTTTTGAAACTACCCAGGATCAAATTGTTCTTGGAAAATCTGCACCAATTCATCCAGTACCTTATCGTTCTTCCCAAGGAAATCCAAGTAAAGGTGTCCAATGCACCGCCCTCGAGATTCATGGCTGCTACGTCAATCTTCAAATCTTCTGGAATATGATAATATTGTAAATACTTCTCAGCCTTTAAAATCCAGCCTCTTGGATGGCCTCCTTCATATTTTGAAAATTCAACCTTCGAATAAGGCCCCTTAAAAGGGTTCCTATTCCACCAAGGATTTTCTGTATCATCTTCATCATGTGCTTCGAAAGTTCCTTTGTTGTTATGGCTTGATTCTCCATAATTCATGGCCGACACTATTTGCTTTTTCAAAACATTAATTTCTGCATTCATCAAGTTTAATTGCGCAAGAATTGCTGCCGAATTTTGCTGATGTGAATCTTGGTGCGTTTGGGAAGGTTGTTGCACCAATATGACAACGAGGTCATTATGTGGATTTGGACTTGGTGGGTTTTTTGTGTTTAATGTAAAATCATTCTTGAAAGAAGATTTTCTAGCTTTAACCATGGTATCTTAAAGGCCCAAAGATTCACCGCTGTGATACCAAATTAATAGACCTTGCAGAATTTGTAGATAAGAAAATAAGTGAAAGACAATCTAGAGTCAAGATCTGAAAACTCTAACCAATACTCAATAATTTTCAAATAATATTCATCCCGTCCCTCCATAAAACATATTACACATATATATAGAGTTTTGCAATCCTAACGGCCTATAATAACTGTGAATAAAAAGATAATATAATAATAAACAAATAATATAATAATAACTTCCCTAAACTAATACAAACTGACAATAACTACTTCTAAATGTAACATTCGAAAACTTGGCCAAAATATTTGAAATACCTCTAACAAGGATTATCAATATCCAAATCATTAAATTGCATAACCATTTCAAATAAAATTCATAATACAAAGTCAAAATAAACTTCCGAAATATTTCAGTTAAATACTATAGGGAAGTGTTAGGGTCATGGCAAATAAAAATAACATAACATAAGCTACAGGAGTACAAAGGAGCCTCCAAAGCTCACTCCATAAGTGTCTTCCCTTGCTCCCTACTGGAATATTCACTTAAAAAATGTTAATATATGATGAGATTTCACGTCTCTAACTACTGAAAGTTTCTACCGTACACAAGCAAATTACATATGACAAAAAGTAGGTGATGATTACACACTCACAGATATATATATATATATATATTTGTATATATCATAATTTCTCATACAAAATGCTTTTGCAAAAGTTATCATCATTATGTCAGTTTGTGAACTATACAATTATACAATATGCAATATGTAGCCTCCCTTATACCACCGTCCACCCTTATACTGCTGACTGGAGCCATAGACTAACACATAGTCCAACAGGAACTCATTCATTTGACTAGATGGTTCCAAGCTCATCAAAACTTAAGATACACCCGGCCAAAGGTATAGAGCTTTAGCTTGGACTATAGCTCCCCTCCTTTAAAAAAAACACACAACTAAGGAAGTGTCACATGTCCCACAACTCCAATGCAATTCCGGCCAAAGGAAAATATGGAAGATGGGGCCTGACAAGTACCATCCACTATGCACCAAGTGATGACATAAAGAAATCTTATCATTCAAATTCCTCCTTACTCCAGCCCATCACAAATACAGCCGCCATGATAATAATATAAAAATAAAATATATTAAAACAAGCTTCCATTTATATAAAATATCATCATCAGTTAAACCAAACATCTCATAAAACCTCAACGGACCAATCTAACATTCTTGAAATTTGAAGGACTAAACTGTCATTTTAAAATTTGGGACTAAATTGTCATTTCCGAAATTCGGGGGCAAAACCTTAATTTTCATGGGCACAAAACTGTAATTTTCACAATATAAAATTCATTTAGAGTTGTTTTATTTACATGTTAAATAAATAGGAAGCTCCTTTTTATTGACTAAAGTTTCTCTTCACTAAAATGGATGGTCTATTTACAATGGATGATTATTAGAGTAAATTTAACGATTTATTATTGGAATATAGATTTCCGGAATACAAGGATATATTATCTAATTTTAATTTTATTATAAGAGGCTAAGATAATTACGATCCCTTGTATAAATTAATCTATTTCGCATCATTTTAAATTAATCTGCGTGAAATTTAATGTAAATACTCCCTTCGGTTGTAAATCTATCACATAGAAAATTAGGTAAGTTATTTATAAACAAAAAATGTGTTGAGTTTCTATAAGTGCCCATCTTAATCAATGAAATGCAATTCTTTATTTTTACAAAAAAAAAAAAAAAAAGACCCCTTAATATGTGTAATTAATAAGGAAAGTTTACCAAAGAATTATAAATTTGGATGATAGAGGGTAATGTGGTTTTACATTTAAAAATACTCATGGGGGACCCTCAATAATAGAGGTCATGCTACATGTGGAGGCGTTATCAGAGACCACCAAGATAACTGAATACGTGGAAGGTTAGGGCATAATATCTCAACTGCTACGAAAATGTATGACATTCATAGTGGCCTACAGTTATGCAAACAATTGGGGTCTTAACAAGATAAGACTCTTAACTGATTCTCTAGAGGCTATGCATTTGTTGCTTGTGGACTGTGGGAGCACCAACTGTATGATGACATTTTGAACTTAAGGTCCCTCATCCTCTCAAATTGGGACTTAGAGATTTCTTACTCTTATAGGGAAGGACTATGATATGCCAGCTATTTAGCCAGAATGGCTCAAGTAAGTAATTAGGATTATCCTATCCTAGAGACACCCGAGTTAAATGCGTGGATCTCTCCATGATGGAATGTGGGCACATGCCACAGGAACAAACAATGTTGTCTACATGTTAGATTTTGTATTACTTTCAAGCTTCAGCTTGCCTTTATAACTTTTTTTTTTAAAAAAAAATCTATTTATGATACATAATGTAAGTCATATCAATTAATTTATCAGAACCAAGAAATGATGGTTAACTTATTAAACATGTCTTAAAAAAAATTTGGGGTTAAGGAGCGAAAATACACACGAACTTTTCCTCAGGGAGCGCCCAACACCACGACCTTTTTTCTGAAGCAAAAATACACACGACGTTAAGTTTTGGGAGCAAAAATACCACGGGCCGTTAGTTGACCGTCAACTTGGATGAAATGCTGACGTGGAATAAAAAAAAATTTAAAAACTAGAAAAAAATTAGGAAAAAAATCAAATAATTAGAAAAAAATTAGGAAAAAATTCAAATAACTAGAAAAAAAGTTTAAAATTTTCCTTATCCAGTTCTTAGTTAGACTTCACACATCAGATTAGATTTATCTCTATAAGGAGAATTGACAAGAAGATTATCTTAATTAATTTATTATTATTTTTTTCAATGAACAGCTTACCCTAGTGCATCTTCAACAATTGCACCGGCCTATGTATATACAACTCCTCCTCCACCAGTTGGTTATCCGACCGCCGCCGAGTGGTGACCACCGGCAACTGACCGCTCCATTGGCGGCCGGCCAGCCGATAGTTGCCGGTGGTGGGGCCCATCAAGCGGGGTATTTTAATTTTTTTTTTTTTTCTAATTTTTTGAATTATTTCCTAATTTTTGAATTTTTTTTTCTAATTATTTTATAATTTTTTGATTTTTTTAAAATAATTTTTTGATTTTTTTTATAATTTTTAAATTTTTTTATTCCACGTCAGCGTCCAAATCAGCTTGTCAGTCCAAATTAGCGCCACGTCAGCGTTCCATTCAAGTTGACGGTCAACTAACGGCTGTATTTTTGCTCCCAAAACGTAACATCATGTGTATTTTTGCTCCAGAAAAAAGGTCGTGGTGTTGGGCATTCCCTGGGGAAAAGTTCGTGTGTATTTTCGCTCCTTAACCCTTTTTTTTTTGGGTGAATTTAACTTTACCTATACTAAATAAGATTTTGAAGAGATAGAACGATACAATGAGTCACATTTAACTCGTAAAAATTGATAAATAAGCATTAAAAGACTTATAACACAGATGGCAAAAAGAGACTTACATTACAAGCAATGAGGAGAAAAGTAAATACTAACTATCATATTAAAAATACAAGGAAGTAATAAAAAAAAGTTAGAGAATCAAGTTATTAGTTGAGATGAGCGATTGAGCTCGTGTGTTGCACAAGGAGAAAGTACCTCGAAAACAACTTCTTAGCAATATTAGCTGGACAAAAAAAATATTCAACTAACACGAAAATAAATAAAAACAACCTTCAATTAAGATAATTATAGATATTTTTCAATCTTTTCTTTAAAATAAAACGCATAGAGCATGTAGTCTTCCTTTTTCATAGATTCTCCCCCAAACAGACCTCAATCAGTTCCCAATAGACATTTATGAAATATCTCCCCCAAACAGACCTCAACAATCACTCCCCAATAGAACATTTATGAAATACAACTTAAAAGAATATTATGACAATTATATATCCCCTTGCTTTACCTTCAAGACCACTAATAGCCCAATTCACCATGCAAAAGAATATTCGGACATTATATATCCTCTTTAAATCGCTGAATATGTATTAAGACAGGTCCATGCAAGAAATATATCATTAATTTTGAAATCACTTGATTAAATTTAATAAATGAGCAAAAAAAATTAGTGCTACTAACTATTAGAATAAAAGCCCTATTAATCAGGATTTATATAACCTTTGTAATGTTATCTCTGATTTATAACTATGTCCTATTATATAGCTTAGATTTTGGGTAATGATACTAAAGCATCCGGTTTTTCAACTTAACAGGATTGAGGAGAAATCCTGGACCCTACCCCCTACAAATACAGTCCGCATTGATGTGAATGGATCGGTGCGACAATAACCCCAAGCGGCTTGCGGGGGAGTGCTGAGAAATACTCAGGGAGTTTGGTTGATGGGCTTCTATAAATCCTTTGGCCTACTTTCTGTTATTGAAGCTGAAATTTACGCTATCATGATTGGGTTATAGATTGGTCTTCAAATGGGTTTACAGAGAATTGTTATTTACTCTGATTCTTTTGATGTTATCAATATCGTTATAAGGATTGCCCTACCGATCATCCCCTTAGAGATATTATTGGAGACGCTAGAGACCTTCTGTTCCGAGACTGGAACGTGGAGCTTCATCATACTCCAAGAGAAAACATCTCATGTGTTGATTATATGGCCAAAAAGGGTCATAGTGTTGCCGCTAGTGTCGATGTGGTAATGATTCCAACAATTCCCAAAAGATACCTTGATATGGTTTTGAAGGATCAACGATCCTTTGACTCTTAGTCTTTTTTCTATTTTATTGTATCTGGGGCTAGAGCTTTATAATCTAGCTCCTGCTTTCATCTTATCAAGCTTCGGCTTGCCTGTATTATCCAAAAACAAAAACAAACAAAAAAAAGATTTTGGGTGATGATTAAGGGAAGAAATCTCATTGTATCTTTCATTCAAAAATTACCCGATATTGAGAATCCGACTGCTATAAGTATCGACCCCGGATTACACATAATAAGCATCAAATCATTCAAAACTGTATTACTGATGAATCCTATTTTTAGATATAGTTTAATATATTTGAGGAGTCATCTATATTAAATTAAAGGGATTTTAGTGAGATTTTGATAAGATATATATATAAATTTGGAGCATAATTTAAGGGATTTCGTTATAAATATGAAAGTTTTAATAAACTAACGATATTAATAATAAAGAATAATAATTTAATATTCTGAAAATAAGTAAATGGATTAAAATTAAAAGAAAAAAGAGATTTCATATTATTATTAGAGAAAATGATGGAAAAGTACTATTTGAACTTTAAAATCCTGTTAACCACAACATTAATGAGATAAACAAGACCGGTAAAGCATTTGACAACTCATTTTATTAGGAAATCACCTATTTAAGATTTTGAAATTCAAATAATATTTTTTGAAAATTATTATTATTATTATTATTATTATTATTATACTCATTCAGTCCTAAATATAGTTGTGCTATAAACTATGTCCTATATTTAGAACCGAAAGTAGTATTTGCTTTTATATTTTGAAAGTGGCGCACGGGAATCAGAATTGGGGATCTTGATAACAATAAAAAGGCAAGAGGCGGTGCTCAGAGTGATCGCTCATCGTCTTCAAAGATCGAAAGCAAAATAAGGGTCAATGAACATTAAATAACTACAAAAAAAGGGTTTACTAGTAAACATTAAGTAACTACAAAGAAAGAAAGGTAACTTTGAAAAAAAAAAAAAATAGAATGGCATGAAGCATAGGATGACACTAATTAAATCAATGAACAAAAAAAAAAAGACATGAGTTTGTGTTGGACTTTCTGGATCAACTGGGCATTGGTAAACATGAATTTGAGAGAAAATAACCTCTATTACTCACAAGAATAGATTACAAAACTCATATAAAAAAAAAACTCTCAAACAAGGATCACTCTCTAGGATCACTCTTGTTCTCACTCTTCTTGGTGATGAACACCGATTTTGGATGCTTTACAAATGAGGTATCCACCTCTATTTATAGTATGAGTTTTGGGGTAGGTGAGGTGTGAACAAGGGTGGTTGGTGGAGGTCGCTTCAACAATGGTGGCTGGTTGGTGGAGAATTTGCTTCAACAATGGTGGTGGAATATTCAAAAACCTTCCGGAGGGTGGTGGAAGTCTTCAATTCTCCCCCTCCCGCCCATATCTCGAAGAAAAACATTCCAACTATGTTTCGCATAACTCTAGCTTCTCTCGAGTCACCACCTTCGTCATCATGTCTCCAGGATTCTCCTTCGTATGGATCTTTACTAGTCTCAACAGGTTGTCGATCCATTACCTCGCGTATCCAATGATAGCGAATATCAATATGTTTTGTACGGGAATGGTACATAGAGTTCTTGCTCAAATCTAGAGCACTCGGCATCACAATGTACCTTATACTCCTTTTGCTTGATTCCAAACTCTTGGAGATAACGCTTTAGCCACAACATCTCTTTTCCGGCTTCGGCAAAGCAATGTATTCGGCACGTTGTGGACAAAGCAACGCACTTCGTAGTCGTGATCGCCATGAAACACTCCCCCGCAAAAGTATAAATGAATCCGAAGTAGATTTTCTACTATCAAGATCTCCGGCCATATCTCGCATCTCGTATAGCCTTCCAAGATTGGATCAGCTCCCCGTAACAAAGACATAATTTCAATGTACCCTTAAGGTATCACGAGAATCCACTTTATCGCCTCCCAATGCTCTTTCCGGGGTTGGAGAGAAAACGACTCACCTTTCCACTGCGTGAGCAATATCGGGCCTCGTACACACCATAGCATACATCAAACTTCCGATTTCTTTGAAGAATATGGTACGGACGACATCTCCCCAATCTCTTCCTTGGATGAGGGACACGATCTCTTGCTCAACTTGAAATGATTGGCCAATGGAATGCTAACTGGTTTGGCATTGTTCATATTGAACCGTTCAAGTACTCGTTCAATATACTTCTCCTGAGATAGCCATAACCTCCGTTTTTCCCCTGTCTCGGGTGATTTGCATTCCCAATATCTCGTTGAAGCTGGTCCTAAGTCTTTCATGTCAAAAGACTTAGAAAGTTCCTTCTTCTTGGTGGCCGATCTTCGTTGCGTCTTTCCCCACGATCGAATATCGTCTACATATAGTAGAAGAGCAACGAAATTTCCATCGAAAACTTCGAATGTAGACACACTCATCTGCTGCGTAGTTTTCTTGTACCCTTGACTCACCATGCACGAGTCAAATTTCTTGTATTTGTCTAGGTGCCTCGCTTCGACCGTACAAGCTTTTCTTGACTTACAAACGAGGTTATCCTCGAAACCTCAAAACCTTTCTCGGGCTGCTCCATGTAGATTTCTTCTTCTAAATCTCCATGAAGAAAAGTCTGTCTTCACATCCATTTGTTCAAGCTCTAAGTTCATACTTGCGACCAATCCAAGTATGACTCTAATTGAAGTCATCTTGACTCGGTGAAAAAATCTCATCAAAGTCGATCCCCTTCTTCCGCTGGAATCCTTTGACTACCAACCGTGCTTTGTATTTCACCACTTTTCCACCGCCATCTTTCTTGACTTGAACACCCATTTATTTTTCAAAGTGCCTTCTTCCCTCGTGGAAGTTCTACGATCTCATAAGTTTGATTTTTTCGCAGAGATTCCATCTCGTCTTGCATTGCGAGCAACCACTTTGTTCTTTGTCCTTATGAGATCCGCTTCATGGAAACTCTCTCGGTTCTCCATCCTCGTAAGTAGAAGGTATTCGGATTTCGGATATCTTCTCGACGGAATCGACCTCGTTCGGATCTACGAACTTCTCGGAGCAATTTGAGGAAATCCACCATCATCTTGGCCTTGTGATGGTTCGGGAACGTCGCGGCACTGGGGTTGTGGCTCCCCCGCTCAAAGACCGTCATCTTCCTCATTGTCTTCTACTTCCGGCATTTCTTCGGCACTATATCATCATTTCTCACGAATGATTCCGATGTTGCCTCCGGCACCCGAAGAGCAACATTTGTCTTCCGAGATATTGTGGGCTTTTCAATATCTTCTATTGTCGGCTTTCATGGAACACCACGTCCCTACTTCGATTACCCTTTTTTCCTTAGGATCCCATAATCTGTATCCAAACTCTTCATTTCCATAGCCTATGAATATGCATGGAGTGGTCCTTGCATCCGGCTTGGCTGAGCTCTTTGGATACATGTGCGTACGCTAAACACCCAAATACTCTCAAGTGGGAGTATGATGGATCCTTTCCGGACCAAAGTTTCTCGGGAACTTCAAAATCCAATGGTACCGATGGAGATCGGTTGATCAAGTAACAAGCGGCTCGATCGCTTCTCCCCGAATGGCTTTGGGCTTAGCTTAGCCACCGAGCATGCTCCGAACACGTTCCATAATTGTTCGGTTCATTCTTTCAGCTATACCGTTGTGTTGAGGGGTGCGTGGGACCGTCTTCTCATGTCGAATGCCATATGATCTGCAATAGGCATTGAACCGCGCGGAGGAGTATTCACCTCCATTGTCGGATCGAAGACACTTCAACTTCTCTCCTGTCTCACGTTCTACCATGACATGGAACAGTTTGAAGTAATCAAAAACCTGGTCCTTCGTCCGCAAAAAATACACCCACACCTTTCGAGAAGCATCATCGATGAACGTCAGAAAGTATCGGTTGCCGCCGAGTGATTCAACCTCCAAGGGACCGCAAACATCAGAGTGTACCCGATCGAGCAACTCGATCTTCTCGTTGAAGAGGAATTAAACGAGACTCTATCTTTCGCTTACCAAACAAACAATGATTGCAAGGATCTAGTGCGGCGTCCTTGTCTACATTGATAAGCTCCTTCTTTACTAGGGTAGACAACCCTTTCTCACTCATGTGGCCGAGTCTCTGGTGCCACAGATTTTGTGACGCCTCCTTTTCTGCAACGTTGAGGCTGTCAGTGCATATCTTCACATGAGTCTTGTATAGCGTGCCACAAATATGTCCTCGAGCGACTATCATAGCGCCTTTTGACAACTTCCATGTGCCTTTACGAAGTGACTATCATAGCCCCGTTTGTCAAGAACTATTCCCGACAATAGATTCACCGAAGGTGTCCGGCACATGGCGGACATCCTTCAAAGTGATTGTGCTCCGGAACTTGTCTTTATCCGAACATCACCAATTCCGACAATCCCGCGAAACCGGAATTTCCCATTTTCACAGCTCCAAAGTCACCATAGGCTTTGTATGTTGTGAAGTATTCCTTGTATGGAGTCACGTGGTAGACGCCTGCAAAGTATCTACCACCCATTCCGTGTCTTCTCGTGAGACGTGAAGGCATGTCTCATCTTGGGTTGAACAATAAGCTACATCACCGAGAGATAGTAACTAATGTTTCTCCACCCTTGTTCTTCGGCTGAACCGCTCCGGGTCTTGCTCTTTTTTCCATTTGTAGCGATTCTTCTTCATATGTCCTTCTAATCCACAATGATGGCGGTTATAAGATGGTTTTCTACCATCAATGGACCTGCCCCCGCTCTTGCTTCGCCTCTCGATTTGTTATTACTTTTCTTTTGTTGCCTCCCCCGTTCTCTCGTGACAAGGGCATGGGTCCGATCTCGTGCCCATGTCCTTTCTCCTTGCTTCTTCTTTGAATAGGGCATCCTTGACCATTGACATGGTAAGTTTGCCATTTGAAATTTGAGTTCTTTGAGTGACACGACCAGCGTTTCCCAACTATCGAAGGAACCGAGTAGTAGCAACGCCCGAACTTCATCGCCAAGTGGCATCTCTACAGACGACAACCGGTTGACCAAGCTCGGAACTCATTTTGGTATGCTCGGCAACCGAAGTTCCACTTTTAAGCTTCATGTTGACTAAACGCCTCATCAACGAGCTTTATTCCGAGCGGTCTTGGCCTGGTACATATCCTCCAACTTTTCCGAGGGCATATGCGTCTGTTTCTTGTGCAACATGGTGGAAGACACTATGATCAATCCATTGACGGATTTGACCAATAGTTTTTCGATTTGATTTCTTCCACTCTAACTCCTGGCGGGATCGGGATTTTTACCCATCAATTCTATGGGATCAAACAAATCTTTGAGCTTAGGAGATCTTCCATCCGAGGTCTCCACAGCGTGTAATTTGTGGCAGTAAGCTTAATCATTGCTCCGAAAGATGATGTTGACTCTTCTGTGGACATTATCACCTTACAAATAATTTTTCAACACGATCAGGGTTGAATCTTTAAAAATGGAGCTCACCGTTACGTCCGGAACGGTCAAAAAAGATGGAATTGACACTACGGGGTCAAAATTCCACTCTAGGGGCAAAACAGCAATTTCGAAAACTTTGAGGACCAAACTGCAATTTTCGAAAGATCGGGGTCAAACTGGAATTTCGAAAGATCGGGGTCAATATGAAATTTCCCGAATATTTGGGGACCAAACTGAAATTTTAAAAATTGAGGGGTCTTTCTTCAATTTCCGAAAAACTGCAAATTCCGGCGAGGAACAGTATTCCCGGTCGTCTTCTCCGGCGGAACTCCGGTGAACAGTGTCGTCTTCTCCGCAAACTCAAGGTTGACCAAACTTTGACCGTGATTTCGGGCTCGTTTGAACTCCGATTAGGTGGCCGTTTGGTGCGTTGGACTCGTGTCGATGAGACGAATCCAATGGTGCACTCAGAATTGGATTTTGAGTAAAACTCAGAAAACCCAAATTCGTCCCGGTGAACCAAAAACTCAACCAACACCTCTAACTGGCTCGATACCACTTGTTGGACTTTCGGATCAACTGGGCATTGGTAAACATGAATTTGAGAGAAAATAACCTCTATTACTCACAAGAATAGATTACAAAACTCATATAAAAAAAAAACTCTCAAACAAGGATCACTTCTGCAGGATCACTCTTGTTCTCACTCTTCTTGGTGATGAACTTTGATTTTGAGATGCTTTACAAATGAGGTATCCACCTCTATTTATAGTATGAGTTTTGGGGTAGGTGAGGTGTGAACAAGGGTGGTTGGTGGAGGCTGCTTCAACAATGGTGGCTGGTTGGTGGAGGCTGCTTCAACAATGGTGGCTGGAATATTCAAAAACCTTCTGGAGGGTGGCTGGAAGTCTTCAGTTTGCTGAGTCGGTCAAAGATTTCTCCATACCTGAAAAACATTATTACAAATAAGGACCCCATACTTTTCCCAGAACATAAAATGCTTGTAGAAAAGTATCTTGTGGTGGTTAATATATAATACTGCATTCGCAGACCATTTTCAAAAAGTTTGGAACATCTTCATAGAATTAGTGAGAGCAGTACGATCAATCTAAGAAAAAAAATGGAAGTAATGAAAAGAAAGCTGGGAATGAGAAATGAAGAAAATGATGCCAGATCCTTGAACTCTCATGAAAAATCCTATGAATCATGATAAGAGATTTATTTATACCCTGTCAAGTGTCAAGCAACCACAAACAAACACCTCACACTTTCAATGTCATCCCTTTGATTAAACTGGAAGGGTGTTTCTTATCTGCACCCAATTCATAAACTTAAAAACCATTAAAGCCAAGACCAAGAATTTGAGAAAAGACTGAGATCCTGAGGAGAGAATCATGAGAAAGAGTGTTGGTAGAGGATTATGAAATAGTAATGGAATCATGTGGAATAATAGCCAAAAGTGCAGGAAATAGGAATGAAAGAACAAAAAACCTGAGGCAATACCATTCCGTCTTGTATTGAAGTCTGAAATCTTCCCATTCTCCAGAAAACTGATGATGCGATTGACATCCTCGCTCGAACTATGTTTGTTGGTCCATCACGAGAAGCCTAGACAACCATTAAAATTAAAAGTATCAAAGAAAATAAGAAACATGAGTTCCACTCTCCTCAGATGAGATAGAACAGAAACGAAGAAAAGGATGAAGGAAGATTACAAAACCTTAGGCCAAAAGAGAAGATGACCAAATTCCCTTATTTGATATACTTTTATATCCAATCTTTCTTGAAACTCAAGTTCTCAGGTCCACCAATTTTCCTTTAGAAGTGGGAAGATAAGATCCCACTAAAATTGGTCAGAACCAAATTCCCTAATGAACAGTTATGTTTTTGGACATTTTTATCCCTCATAAAATAGGATCAAATTCAAATTTATACCATAAATTCGAATTTATATGACAAATTCGAACTCTATAAATATTTTAGACAAGTTTAAACTTTTTTTTTTGTGAAATAAATGTTTCGTCATAAAATTCGAATTTAACCCATAAATTTGTTTTTTTGTGTGAAATAAATACTTTGTCATAAAATTAGAATTTGATCCATAAATTTGAATTAAATGTAAGCAAATTCGTATAAAATTCGAATTATGGAAAAAAAAATTCCTTTTCATTTCGAATTAAATATTTTTGAGTGTAAATTTTTCATTCTTTACCAACTGTGACCCTTTCATTTTCTTTCTACCAAACAATTAATCTTCCATCAAACCATGTTCCCCCATCACTCAAAATCTTTCCTCCCTTTCCTTTTCCTCCTCAAATTCCTTTCCTGAGACAAATTTAATGCAATAATATGGCATCGGCCTATATGAACAGTGAAATAAGTCTTAACCGATAGCAAGCCGCACAGTGGAACAGCTCCACCAAACACAATTTATATTTATATTGATGGTACGCGGTTTAAGGAAAAAAAAAACACAAGTTTAAATGCTAATAAATACATTTATTGAGGTAGAAGAAAATTATTTATGCTATAATGCTTAAAAGAAGAATTATCCCCTTGCCTAAATCAAAATAATAAATAAATAAAGGTTAGAAAGGAGTGTTTGGAGGTAAGAGTAAGCATAGCATGCACGAAACTAGTACAAAATTGATGCATGGAGGAGTAGCGATGAATGCAGGGTTGATCAATTACTTGGGTGACAAGCCACATTTTGCGTTGAGTACACCACGTTACCATGCATTTACGATTCATCAGACTTTGCTTTTCCTCATTCCCTCTCGCTTGCTTCTTCCCCTCCCTTGTCTTGTCCACTCACACCCCCAAGGAACCTCCATTCTTTATACTCTCATCGTCCATGGCCTCTTCTCCCTCTTCCTCTGGCCGCCGCAGCAGCCATGGAGGATCTGAACACGCTCGCCGCAGATTGCGTCGTCATCTGCTGCTGCTGTCAGTGCCTCATCTTGCAGATCCTGGTACTCGCTCTCCTCAGGCTTCCCGCCAAATTGGCCAAGAGAACCAGAGATTTTGCCAAGAGAAAGCTTAATCGAAGGCGGAGATCGGGGGAGATCGGTGGGATTAAGGAGGAAGAGTTTTGTATTAGGGTTAGGGCTGGGAGGGAGAGTGATTTTGGGGACGACAATGAAATTGAAGGGCGTGTTAGGGGTGAAACGAAGTGTATAGAGGAAGTAGAGAAGGTGATGATGGAGTTATACGAGAAGGGAGAATTTGGATTTGGGAGCTTCTGGGGCAGAAGAAGGGAAAGGGAAGAGTCTGGTTGTTCTGTTTCTGCCATTAATGTGAGTAGTCTGAGTCAAATTGAGGATGAAGATGATCATTTTGTAAAATATCAAGTATTTCAAATGGTAGCTGGCTCATTTCACAAGTCATAAAATCACTATACTTTGCCCTTTCTCTTTCTTCTTCTTAATTTCTCTCTCCATTAGCTTGGTTGATTTGGTTCCTTATAATTATTCTGATTTTTTTTTTAATCTTTGAAATAACTATGATTTATTATATACATGAATGAATATAACATCTTATTTACATATTTGAATTAACCATTTCACACACAAGTCAAGAAAGTTAAAACAAGTTGGTCTTAATAGAAAGGATTTTGATTGCTTAAATACAACTGTCTTTGAGTTTGAATTTGTGTAAAGGCCAAAAAAAAAAGACTTTATAAGAGCTCTTTTTTATATATAATAAAAATAGTGTCAAAATGTACTGTGCAACTACTCCGAGGTTCTGTCGGCACCAAAGTGGGGACCTCTCTCAGGGAAGTTTTTTACATTCACATGGGAGAAGTTTTTGCATTCATAAAGGCTCGAAACCAAGGCATTCTTAAGCGATGTGCCCCTTCCACTTGCGCCAACTCATTTGGTACTTTATAAGAGCTCTTAATTGAGTTTGTTAATGCTAAAATCTCACATAGTCAAATAGCCATATAAAAAAAGGTTAAAATAAGTTTTGTTATGTAAAATCTTAAAATTAGCCTTAAAAAGTAATTAGTTAGAAGATAATGGTTAATTAATTAGGATATTTTATAATTAGTTAAAAATATTATATCAAAAAATTAATACTTTAGACAAAATACATTATCTTATAAAATATAAAGAGATCCTTAAGGACCAGATTGAGTACAATTTTGCAGGACGTACAAAACCAATAAGCATCTATATATTCCGAATTTGTATTTTTGTTTTCTTTGGTAAACTCTAGATTATTACCAATTCAATGATATCCAAACAAGAAAAAACATGTAAATGATATTTTCAATTTTTTTATTAAATTCCTAATATGTTTTTCATAAAATTAATGGATTGTAGTACAAAAATAATAATAACTTTTCATGGTAAAAAAATGATACTCCATATGATTCTTAATATAAAATATATTTACCTAATTTGATTAGATTAATGAAATTAGTTAAGTTAATTAATTCGACATGTATTTTTTAAAACATCATAATCATTTTCCTTAATTCTCTCTTTGTCTCTCCTCCTTGATTATTATATTATTAAAAAAGCATCAATAGAAATAAATTAGGAAAAAATCAATAAATACAAAAAGAAAATTGTCTTATATTCAGGATAAAAACCAACTCCCAAAATTTATCCAGTATTAAATACGGTAGGGAGTAATGACTTTGCAGATGTAATGTCCGCAAGTTACAAGCATCACTTTAATCATTATAATAAATTTAACGTAGAGTTAGGTGTGCATGATCTTACCTCGTAAATAGAGAGGATATTTTTGGGAATTGAACTCTAAGCATCATTATGGCCAAAGGTTATTAAACTCACGAGTTTAAGAAACTCGTCTTGGGTGGCGTAAGATCGTAAACTCAAAAGAGTTTACTTTTATTATTAAATAAAAATTACTAAATAAAATATAAAAATAACAACAATTTGATATAAATATATTTTAAATCAAAATAATTGAAATTAAATCCATCAACATTCATCATTTATCATATTTAACAAAGAAAATTCTATAAAATTTATATATAAAGCCATTTGAAAGTGATCAAATAAAAAAGTTAACGTGAGTTTGAAAGTAAGTTAACACGGTTTGCCATAAAGCCTATAAACATAAAAGCGATAGAACTTCGATCATAAACTCGTAAGTTTTAACCGAAGTTACAATTTGTCACGAAGTATCACAGGTGATTTCGACTCGTTTTTATAAGTTAGAAACGTAAAAATGGTAAACTCGGAGAGTTAACTCGTGAGTTTGACAACAATGTGTGTGACAACAACTGTTATCATTGCTCTGAGGCTCACCCTCTCAGCATTCATTATATATAAGAGTAAATTTGGAAAATTAAGTTGATCAATTTAAGATACGAAATGTCTTAACTTCCATATCTTTTGATATGTAAGATTGGGTCAAACAAAATTATAATAGAGACTAGAGTGTGCATACAAAGTACTAATACTTTAACTTATATCCTTCCTACCAATAAGAATTTTCCCAATCTAATGATGAACAAAATTGGCAAAAAGCCAACTCTCTTAAACCAAAGTGTCAATCTAATCAAACTCACAAATTATTTTTAAAAAATCAGATACATGCATAAGATTAAAGTCATTCAATTAACCCATAATCCTTTTGACAAAAAAATTACCCGTATGTAAATCAACGGTCTTTAATTACTAAGAGCGCTTGGACCAATTTACGGTATGTTATTCCAACTTAATTAGTGGTCCCGTGTTCAAATATGGATATGCAGTCCTGATAATTATCCGAAGATAACGAGGTTCTCTTCATTATCCTATCCAAAACTATAAGTCAGCGCAATCCAAAACTAACTTTCAAAACAAATTTGATTCAATCAACCTAATTATTATTTAACAATCCACATCACCAGCATCACACTAACTAACTAATCACCCTCTCACCAACAATCTATTGACTATATATAGCCCCACGACCCCATCAACACCGTTATTTCTTGGACATAATCTGTCTCTAATCCTTAAAATAATTCTCAACCTATTCAGTTCATAGTATTAAGAAATAAGAATTTGACATGTATACATTCATTGACTTAGTTCATATATATACAGTCTGGAAGATAATTTTCTCATTCTAAAGGAGGACACCAAATTTGACGTCACAAAAATCAAAGCCAACTTGCAGCCTCACAATATCATTCACAGAAGACAAACGTTTCAGAGAAAGAAAACGAAGAGAGAGAGAGAGAGAGAGAGATTGTTTCTCCTTTTTCTCTGAGATATTAACAATTTGCAGAATCATATCATGGCGAGCCTGCAAACCCATGACCAGGTGGAGCAGCTGAGAGAGATATTCAAGCACTTTGACATGGACGCCGACGGCAGCATCACCCTCCTGGAGCTCGCTGCCCTCCTCCGGTCGCTCGGAATCAAGCCCGTCGGCGACCAGCTCCATGCCCTCCTCTCCAACATGGACGAGAACGGTAACGGCTACATCGAATTTGATGAGCTGGCAAAGGCCATCCTCCCGGACCTGCAGGGCGAGGAGATCATCATGAACCAGGAGCAGCTCCTCGAGGTGTTCCGGTGCTTCGACCGCGACGGTAATGGCTATATCACCGCCGCTGAGCTCGCCGGCTCCATGGCCAAAATGGGCCACCCCTTGACGTACCAAGAGCTAGCTCACATGATGAACGAAGCCGACACGAACCGCGACGGCGCCATCAGCTTCAGCGAGTTTGCTAACATCATGGCCAGATCTGGTGCTGATTTTCTTGGCCTCAAGGTTGCCTAGCTAGGAGCTTGATTAATTAATTCTCATTGTCCAGATAAGTTAATTATTAAGGGTTTGATTAGCTTCTGTGTATATATATCTTCTTCCTCTTCTTCTTCTTTCTCATCAAGTTGATCTCTTAAAGGTGGAAAAAGATTGTGATCCGTTGTAAAATAATGCAACATGTAAATTAAATTAAAAATCTGTGTGTGTATGTGAATGTTGTGTAGACAAGAATTTAACGATTTATTTGATGATTTTTTATATTATTAAAATGAAGATTATTACGTATATTAACTTGAAATCATGCTGCTGGTAAAGAACTCATTTTGGTATATTGGTAGTCAGGTTTTGAGGATCTGATAATTTCTGCATAAAAGATTATTATATTTCCCCACAATATATACGAAGAACATTTCTCTGATCTTATTTTAATTTAATTGTTATTTGTTTGTTTTAATTGGTTTGCAATTGAGATTCATGGGAGCAGATTAAGGTTTCATTTGTTTCCTACTCCTTTCTCTTTCAATATATGATCTTGTCAGCATGATGACAAGGTTATTTATTATTCAGATTCAGATTAATGCAACTTTTAGATTATGTGTGTGTGTGTGTGTGTGTGTGTGTGTAACTCAATCTGGGATTTGCTATTAAACTTTTCTGTATTTAACATTTAACACACATATATTCCCTCACTGGTATTTTGATTTTTTTCCTGTAACGGAATGCTTTTCTGAATTGCTATTATGATTGTTCATGTTTACAATATACATCTAAACCATTTCTTACCAAATTAAAACAATCCATTGCTTATATTTTATCTTATGTGGTTCTTTTGTTATCTGTTGTTCAATTTTTTTGTGGTTTGTCTTGTGTGTGTGTGTGTGATTAAGAATTTTAGATGCAGAAAAAAGGGGGAAGGAATGAGGGAGCAATTTTAAATTTTAAATATAATAATAAGACTTGAAATGCTTCAGAAACAGGGGAACTCTGTTCTATTTTCTATAAATAGGATCAAACAACTCCACCCAATCCTACCGAAGATTGAAAAAACACTCTTGCTTCTATATACACTAATCTCTTCTATGATACAAAAAGTTAAAAGAAAATAACCACTATGCAGCCTCAAATGGCCAAAATGTCCAAAGAACAAATATACAGACATTTATTCTTCTATCGAACTTCACATCCAAATGGTGGTTCCAAGCACCATCTTCATGGGAAGCAAACATGCTTTCTCGAGCCGAGAGGAGACGATAAACAACTCCGAAATGATGGGCGAACGAGCTCTTCCAGGCTGATATGCACAAGCTAGCTACAACCTTTTAAGAATTAAACAACAAACCTCAACATAGATCACATGGTTAGAAGTTGTGTTTTTTATTGTGGTTAGCTTTCTTAGCTTCTAAACGTGCCGTTGAACCAACGCTAACTAGCCCCAATGATCTCTGTCGCATCAAGGCACGACATTCTGGATCATTCGCCTTCCCCTCATACCTTAACCATTGTATCACTTCATGGTACATGGGAAAGAACCTCATCTGAAGTGCTGAGTAAGTGAAGTAAGGAATTAAGGTTGAGATCACCACAAAGAAAGTCACAAGCCAGTACATGGGAGATGGGGCCAGCGTTTCAATGAGGACATAGTAGGCATTCTTGGAAAATCCTGGAGGCATGGCGCCGTATATGATGAGGAAGAGATACCAGAAAGCAATGGTGCCCCAGATGAAAATATGTTGAATCAAGGTGAAGTAACTTATGGCAAGTGCCATCTGCAAGTTTACAACCCATACAATGCAAGTATACATGGTCGTTCCGAGGACATCCCTCCCGGCTGTTCTTCCCTCCTTATCGAAGGCCTGAAGCTCCATCGCCTTTGTGCAGAAGAAAAAAATTATGATTGCACTTATGAATCCATTCAGCATCCAGGTAAGTATACGGCGCCAGCTAAAGAGGACATTCTGCACTCCTTGTTGATATAACTGAGGAAACTGCACATTGAATAGAACTAATAAGCAAGAGATCATCATAGAAGCACTAACCAGAAATCACATATAAAGTAAATCAACGCTTATGACATCTGATTTCAGCACCTAAGGCGCTCAAGCGAGCACAAAACAGCCCCATTGCCTTGCACAGAAGGAGAGAAGACGTAAGTGGTGACTGTGTTTTAAGCAATATGCTACCCATTTTACAAATTTGACAAATGTCGACCAAAATCCAGGTCTAGAGCCACACTTTGATAAAAAAAATATTTAACATTTAATGTCAGCTGGAAGTTGCAAAACATAGCTATCATTGCTAAACATAAGATATTAATTCAAATGTGCCAGAATGTCTAAGTTGAGCAACGAGTAAAAGATATGTACTAATTTATCATAATTTGGATTTAAAATCTATAGAAAGTACTCAGTACCTAGCCAAATAATATGAGCAAAGTGAATTTCTAGCATTTAATAAAGGAGGTGATGCCATTTCTGCCAACAATGTTTAGGCACGCTTCCTAGGTGACGACATACCACATACCCCCATGAGCAAATTTACAAGGATTACCTTTGCCTTGTTGCGTCTATTGTTTCTCTTTGGAGCTCCGCCAAAGGGTTTTCTAATACAGCTCTTCTACAATCGTTAGGCTTTCAAGGATTTTTGTTACTTAGTCCGATTTTCATTTTTAGCCAGCCTCACCTAATGACACAAGGCTTGTTGCTGTTTTTTGTTGTGTTTTCGGTTTTGATTATTCTTCTGTTTTTTCCCGCCTGGTCATTCTTTTCTGTTTTGAGGATATCTCATCCTCCAACAAATAGTGCTTTTCTCAATCACAAATTTTCTTTCATCCAAAATGAAAATACATATAGTAGTAAATGGACAAGGTGAGATTTGGAGCAGGTATTATGCCATAATAAGATATGATGTATTGATTTCCTCTGATCTATAATTAGCCAGCATAATGGCTCCTGAGGTTTTTCATTACAAACATAAACACATATTAGAAGTAGGTTTACCTTAATACAGAACCGGGCAGAAACATCCTGGTCAAATACGCCCAGAGCAATAACCGGAAGAGATGAGAAGAAGACATTGTAGAGAGACAAAAACCAGTCATTGTAGGCAGGTGTTCCAGAGAACGATGCATACACTTCATACAAGAAGAGAGTGAATCCAAAAGTGACGTTCTTGTAGAAAAAATAGCATATCTGCCAACAGAAGAATGACTTACTTAGTATAATCAACAAAGAAGAATATGTTATCTTCTAGAACTAGAAAGTTAAGATGCAGATATAAGAATAGCAATACCATTGATGAGATCCTCCGGTAACACCAATGTCCATGCACAAGGAGTAGCCGTTCCAGGTATCTGAACTGGGCAATTGCAATATCGCTAGACATAACAGCCTGGGCATGGGTTAAAAGAATGGAGGGGATAGAAGGAGGAAATAAAAGTTATAAGAAAATAAATCAATTAGATGAAACATGTAATATTATGTAGTTCCCTGAATTCCTTAAACAGCATAAAATAAATGGAATGAAATGAAACATGTCACAAATTTATGATTACCTGCATTCCTTCAACACCGCTAATTCCAATGCCTATGTCTGCTTCTTGAAGCATTCCCACATCATTGGCTCCATCACCAATGGCTAGTGTTGTTTTGCCAGTTCCAGATTTAACAAGTCTGGTAACCTTTAAGAGAGGAACCGATCAAAATTATTTCATACAGCTACCAATAATTCTCCAAAAATGGAAAAGAAAAGGCCACAATGTCAAAAGAGGGCAATAATTGAAAAATAGATGAAAACATACTAGTGCTTTCTGCTTTGGTGACGACCGACAGCAGATAACTGATGCACAATTAAGTGCAAGCTCCAGAAATGTGTTCTTCATGCCATCCTCAAGAGCATATGTAAGTGATTTTCCATCGATGATCAGAGCAAATGCTTGCTGAGGAGTCCCTCTGGAAGCATCAAGTTGTGAAGTAGCTTCAGATATCTGACGTCGGATATTTTCCCTTGATGCCTGACCAATAAATCAGCATAAAGACATCAGGACTCTAATTGTATTCTCAGCAATTTCTCTTAAACACCAATCAACTCCTTTATCAAGTGTAAAAAAAAAAAGATAAACTTGAATTGGGAAAAAATAAAAGAGAATGACATAGAATACGTTGCAGCATGCACATAAAGCATGGTTGGCAGCATGTAATTCAAGGTACACGGCCATGCTTGCAAACTAAAACAATAATGATAAAGGAAAGGTAGACAAATGGACTTATTGAGACTCTTATGTCTTTTAGTCAAGTTGTTTTAATGAAAAAACTGGAAAGAAAGAATCTATGTAATATAAGTTCATTTTTCTAGTAATTTAACACGTTAGCTCAAGAGAACCACTCTGTTTAGAATGCTTGCAGAAAACAAATAATATTCAACATGCAAACTACATTACTATAGATAAAATTAGATGAAGGGATAGAATGTATATTACCTTGGCAATAGCAATCTTTTCTCCTGTCTTTTCTAATGCTTTAATATCTGGAGAATCCAGATGAATTATAATCTGCTTCATTCCTTGTCTAAGCAAACTACAAGCATAACTGAAATTGCATGCTTCTGTCAGATATCTCAAAAAGTAACTCTCACGGTGAAGACAACATAAAAAAGTTATAATTTCAATTTATACCCAATATTGATGGCAGTCTCCATTTTATCCCCAGTCAGAACCCAAATCTTGATTCCTGCCTGAGCAAGTTTGTCTATGCAATCAGGAACCTAACAAAATATGAGAAACATCACTAAGCCTTGTTCCAATCCATTAATCTCCATCAATTTAAAACAGAAAGCACTACTTTCAACCCACCCCATGTTGGAGTTTGTCCTCTACAGCAGTGGCACCAAGAAGGATCAGATTCTTCTCAATCTTATCTGATAATTCATCAATCAGTGTTTCCCGATCTGCATGGACTGAATTCTTGGCTAGAGAAAAATTTTCATCAAACTCCATGTATGCTTCTTCATCAAGTTCACGATAGGCCAATATCAAGGTCCTTAGACCTGCATCAGCATACTCTTGCACATGTTCGAGGGTTTTGTCTTCAAACTCCCGCCCATTCTTGGCAAGCCTTTCAAACATGACACTTCATGGAAATATAGAGCAGGTCAACATGGCGAAAAGTAAAAGTAAGGACTTTAAATTAAAATCATCGTAGGCTAGAGGCCATTTATAACAAACCTGTCAGCACCTTTACAAAATAGGAAAATTTTGCCTTCATCATCTTTCACTATCACTGACATTCGCTTCCTCGAGCTGTTGAATTCTAAAACATTGAGAAGCTTATACATCCTGCAAAATTAAAACTTCCTCACTAAGCATTGGTTGAAATGAAGACATTAAATCCTCATATTATCTGTAGTCAATAATCTAATCAGGCATGTAGCATTTCTGAAGTCACTAGATAAGCATTAGTAGCCGTGAAGGAAGCATGTCCTCAATCAAAAACAGCAGCAGCAGCAAAGAAAATGTGACTTTGCAACACCTTCTAGATATTACATAATGACATCAAACCATCATGTAAACTTCAAAGTTAGGATCCACTGGTGTTAGCCAAGGGAAAAACCCATCCGTTCTATGAGTATAGATAGCCAGAGCAGAAAGGGGGGGAAATGCCTATATTAAACTCAACATGCCCATAAAGCTAGTGGTTTAGATGAGTAGCAGAATGGACGTGGCTCTTCCTTGCTGTTATTGTGGGAAATTTGTGAGTATATAGATATTATCATCAAATTACACAAGTCCTTTTGACCGAGAATTCAATAAAAAAATCACATCTTCATTGGCTATGAAAGTTACAGCAACCAAAATTCCCCATTACCGAAGAAACAAGCAAATCAAGGAACTGACCTTTCGACTTTTTTGCCAGAAACAGGATCCAACTCATGCATTGATAAACTTGTCTGGGTTCTTTTGTAGAATTCAAAGCCAAGTTCCCTTGCTGCGATCACAAAGGCTGCTTCATCCGGGGACTCAGCCTCATATGAGATATTTCCAGTGTCTTCATCCACTTCAGGGATGGCTGTATGACAGGTTGCCAATAAGTGAAAAAACTTCCGGATGACATCCGCATGAGGCTCATTAACCCAGTTTCCATTCATTATCCTTTCATCTGTAAAATTAAAACCTTTTATTGGGGCTTTTGCAACAGTAGAATCCCTGACATCATCTGATCCACTATCTTGCTCATGAATCAATGGTGAACCACTTCTTTTATTCATAGCTTTTTCCACCTCTGTAACACCACGGCCATAAGCTACCCCAGCAATAGAACATTTTATGAACTCCATTGAGTTGCAGGTCAAAGTACCAGTTTTATCAGAAAGTATTGTATCAACTTGGCCAAGTTCTTCATTCAAATTTGAAGTACGGGCATGGGCTGGTTTGTCTGCTTCCTCATAGTACATATAAATATCTCGGTTGATGAAGATGCTCTGAAGGACTTTAACAATTTCTATTGACACATACAAGGAGATTGGAATAAAGAAGCCATACAACATTAAGGCTGTCAAACAATGAAAAAATGCAGCAGATGGTGATCTTTTTGGATCATAGAAAATTGTAGAATCATCTGGTCTGAGATACCATCTTTTCATCAACCCATTTTCCAAGTCATCTTTAGTTGAAATTCCAAAGAAAATAGATCCAACAGATGCCATTAGAAAAAGAAGACAAAACAAGAAATAGATTATTTTATCCATCTTCTTCTCAACCTTGCTTCTCTTTGAAGGGGGGTCAGTAGAATTTTGAATTACCTTGGTGTCATGACCAGTGAAGATGACAGCTCCAAATATGAAGTCTGTATTACGGAGTTTAGAATCTCTCAGAAGAAGTTGCTGGTGAGAAAGGGGGTATTGTTTCCCTTCAAACTCAATGCTCCCAACAAAAGAGTATAAGTTGGCATTTGGATCTTCACATTTAACAGTAGCTTCAAAATCACGGAAGTAGAGATCCTCATGCATGGAAGAAGTTACCTCCAACCCTTGTTTCAGCTTTAAATTTGTCTCCCCATCCAAATTCATGGTCTCTACATAGCAGATTGCATCCTCATAACTGGATGAAAGCAATAGGAGGTCTGCGGGAAAGAATTCATCCTTCTCTACCTTCACTATATCTCCCACCCTCAGATTCTTCCATGCAGTACGTTCAAATACACCATCACCTTTACGCACTTTAACTAGTCTATTGTTCACCTCAATATCCTGAAAAAACAATTCCAATAGCAAGACTTTATATTGACTTGACTACTTGCAATAAAAGCCAAAAATTCTTTTCTTTGCTACGTAGCCCACTTTTTGCACCAACTAGATTATGTGATACATTATATGAGCATTATGGGCTTTTTCTTCACATAAACAATAAGTCTGGCTTCTTAATTAATTTCATGCATATATTTATATTTGAACAAGAGGACATGATAATCATAGCAAGATTTTCACAACCTAAAATTTAGGAAATAGTGTAAAAAACTATGTATATATGGACTCATTTTGGAAAATCCCACTTCTGACCATATTGTCAATTTTCACAAGTCAACAACAACCTCAAAATCCATCAACAAATTAATTATTGGAATCTGAAAAATAGAATCAGCAAATATTGAAACTGTATGAACAAAAGAACATAGGAATTGCAGTTTATCCTGTTTGCAGTTTATCCTGTTAACACATACCAGGAATCTAGATGAAAAATTAGATTCTTTCACAAGTGGTCTTCCATGAATCACGAATCATGAATATTGCCTTTTCTGTCCACAATCTTGCTAAGGCTCCCATCAAATCAATCGGTATCTATAACTAAACTCTTCCATAAAGAAAACTTGTAAAAGGGCCGCATAACAGAAAATCTTTTCAAGTCTTAGGAAAACCCCTCTAGCCCCAAAAATTACTTAGACCTTCTGAGAATTATAAAGACAATTAAAAAAAATAAAATAAAACACTGCAAACCAAATATGAGGCAAGGACAATTAATGAGATCCATTTTGGTTCCATTACGCTTGCAGCATGGCGGGTAAAAGAAGCTCAAGAATTCAAGTTCACAAAATGAATGTCATGGATAACAAAATAAAGGGGTAGGAAAAATACAGTACCTGCTTCTTCCGCCGCCAATCTTCAATAATTTCTTTAGTCATTGTTGCCCCAATAACGATGATCAGAGGAACGATGGCACTGACAGCTATGTAGGGAGCAAGTGGGGTGAAGGCTAAGGTTCCAGTAACTAAGAAATAGAAATTAGCCACCCTCCTGAACTGCTCAAACAGTGATTTAGGCAAAAAAGTAGCAAGAGTGTATTTGGTAGACCTCACAGAGTTATCAGCATAATCCCGAAATTCAGCCTCAGTTTTGTCTGGTTCATTGCAGAAGATCACCCTGGAATAACCTCGTCCCCCAATCTGTGAATGGTCTTCTTCAAATGATTGTCTCCAGCATGCGAATGAATAGATCTTGCTGAAAAGCAGCTTCGTTCTTTTTCCACCCTTCATTTTTTTTTCCCCGCTTCACCTAATTAATCCAATATCAACGAGACAGGGGAACCAGCAAGATGAAGTTCCAATTGCTTGCCCTTTGCGGAGATTACCTCCACCGACAACTACAACCCCCACAAATTTCAGAGCAAGCCCACCAACCAAATACTTGAATTGAAGCAACTATTTTCCGCAGGCCAAAATCCTCAACGTACAGCCTCTCAAGAACCACCTAGAATCAAACACAAGCACCCGAAACTTCAGAACACGAATGCCCAGAAAGAAAATAATAAAAAGCTGTATATGATGTGGATACAGAACCCCAGGGAGGGTCCAAATAAGAAGATCAAAAGATGAGTAATGTATTAAACCAGCTTTGAATCCGAGAAGAAGGAAAAAAAAATTAAGAGAATAATCTTAATTAACAAAAGAGCACGCAAGTGTAGACAAAAAAGCGATACGTACAACCAAAAACAGAAACACCCAGGCCTGCAAAATTCTCTTTAACAACCTCTTGTTGACAACAATGTGTAATCTCCGTCCCAGAGGAGAAAATTACACAGCAGGCACACCTCAGAGAGTGTAGAAGAGAAAAATTTCTGCTCAATAACAGAGAGTTCAGTGAAGCCCAGTGTATAGCCCAGAAGATGGGGTGACTAAATCGAAGATGTGATGAAATCTGCAACGATGGTGCAAAAGATGTGAAGCTCTGAAAGAAGTTGTGAACTGGATCTCGCATTCCGAGTTCAAAGAAAACGCGCATTTCATTTTGAGCGTGACAACTCAAAATTGCACTTAGTTTCCCAGAAGGTCGGTTGTAGGTGATAACGAACAAAATCGCACACCGGAAACTGAGAATACCGATACTTTGATTGATTGAGGAAATTTTAGGAAATTATCAAACACACAGAATTGCAGAATAGCTACGGAAGAGGTAATATGAGTAAGTAGGGTAAGGTATTATTACTTCCTCCAGTCCGCGGGAAAGCTATGGAGACGAGAAGTCGTCAAGGAGGGTGTGACTAACTCACTAACTGATAAAAACTCTCTCTCTCTCCAAGAAACTTCACAGAAGAATAAAAAAGATAATCTGTACCCAACCTAATAAAAACTAATTAAAAAAACAAAAACAAAAAAGAAAACTGTACAACTCAAATTTTTGTCTTCTTCTAGGTCCAAAAAAAAACCTAGATTAAAAATCAGAGTAAGCTTGAAAACTCCAAAAAGACGAAGACATGCAAGAGCGACAATCGAATGAGACGAAGAGAATTTTAGTGGAAATTAATAATAATAATAAAAGCTTGATGATTTGATTAAAAAAGATTATGAAATTAATATGGAAGACAGAAGAGGAAAATGAAGGTGATTGAATAGTGATGAACAAGAGATGCGCCGTCATGGACGGCGGAGGCATGATATTAGAGAGGAGGAGACATTGGAATGTAATAAAACAGCAAGACGCGTAGACCAACTTATTATTATAAAATATAAACAATAACAAATAATAACTCTCTATAATTTAATGAGAAATTAATTTAGGATACTTACAGGAGATTTAACTAGGGTCGGTTCGATTGTTTGCTTGAAAAGGCACGAAGAGAGAATTATGCATCAAATTTAACATTGAACTCAAAAATTGTTTCCTAATTATGCGTTAAATTAACATTATGGAATCAAAATTGTTACCAATCCAACAAGTTTTGGTGGTTCACTGGGGTAAGCAATGTAAACACATCTTATTCTGGTTTTATTTATAAGTCTTTTTCTATTTAAAAATTTAATTTTATTTATAAATTTAGTTTATGATATAAATGAGATTATGACAATTTTACATATATTAATTGTACACATGAAGATAGAGACAGAAGAAAGAGTTGAAAAATATTCAATCATTAGTGAAGGCAAAGTTGAAAATTTACTCCAAAATCATTAAGTTAACTACTCCCTCTGGTCCTTATTATAAGGCACCAACTAGTAAATTTATTTGGTCCTTTTTATAAGGCATTTGCTTATTCCTAATGAGCATTAATTTTTTTTTTTCATGTCTGCCCATAATTAATAAGAGTAATGGGTGAAAGTAATAATTAGAGTTTAAGGCAATTAGTAGGGATAATATTGGAAATTACTTAGATTATAAGACAACTTTATTGACTTTAACTACTTTTATTGATTTGTAAGAAAAGTTAGTTGGTGTCTTATAATAAAGAACCAGAGGGAGTACCTTTCATTGGTATGTGAGATTTGGTTAAAAGGGACTTATATATAAGACCAAAGTTATAGTAGAGAATACGGGCTCAAATAATTAGAAACGCACTTATTGAAAAAGACGAAAATCTTTTATTAAGCTTTGAAAGAGGATTTTCTCATTATCAAATGGAGAAAAAAAAAAATTGTTATGGAGACAAACATAGAAGAGCACATATACTCCCCCAATCAGTGAGATACTTGTCTAATTTGTTATAAGTTGAGAGGTGTTGGATTTAGTCCAAGATATAAGATGTCAACTTATTTTATTTATCATTTTTTTAAAAAAATTAGTTTATCTAAGAAATTATACATTGGCAATTTGATATATAATCTAATATGTTATTTAACGATATTTTAGAGGAGATAAATCAAGTTTTTTTAATTAACTAATTTTTTTATTTGGACTAATAGGTAAGGAGCTCCTATATCAATTCTTTAACATAAAAGCTAAAAAGCCAACTTAAAAAAATTAAAGAAATTAAGTTAGTTATTTGTTAGAAAAATGAGTTGATTTTACAAAATTAACCTCTTTAATTACCATCTTCATTAAAATTACCCACTATGAAAATACCTCTTGCTATGTACACGGATAATTTAGGGGGAAATTATAAATTTAAGAGACAAAATAGATTGATCTCTTATATTTATAAATAAAGTAAACTCCTTGAGTCATAATTCTATAGTTTGATTTGTTTAAGTTAGATCATTATTATTTAATCTGATAATTTTAATTTTTAATATTTAGGAATTTTCATTCATAGATCGATGTAATAGATATTAAAACAATGTTAATGAAAAAAAAAAATTAAGTCCATGAAATTATATAAATTAAAATTAGAAAAATTTTACACTTAAAATAAATGCCTATACCAAATCAAACTATAAGAGTTTAATTCAAATAAAATAAACTACATGAATCTGATTCAAAGTTGAGGTGGACTTTAAGGACTTGCATGTTAAATTTTCTTAATTAATATGTAGACTAGTTGTGACACTATTTCAGAAAATATCCTTATCATAATTAATAGAATTTAACAGTAAAATTAAAATTATCCTAATAAATAAGGGCATTTCATTTTGGGAAAATCATTTTTAGGGTCCTTTTTGAAGAAAAATCACAAAAAAGGCCCTCAAAATTCTAAAATCCCAAAAAAGGCCTTAGGGCCTTTTTAAGCATTTTCGTATCTTGCGTGAGTTGTTAACGAGACTGATTTAGTTGTTAATTAACAACCAAAGTTGTTAATTAACAACTAAATCAGCCCCCTTAACAACACTTTTCTAACAACTAAATCAGTCACATTAACAACTATATCAATACCTTGTTAACAACTATATCAATACCTCATTAACAACTATATCAGCCCCGTTAACAACTCACGTATATTCTGAAAATTTTAGGCCTTTTCTGGGATTTCAGAATTCTGATGGCTTTTTTTGGGATTTTTTTTTCTTCAAAAAGGGCCCTGAAAATGATTTTCCCTTTCCTTTTTCCTTTTTTTGTTTTTTGGTGTGACAACCCGGAGAATTTTCTGTGCACTGAATAAATTTTTTAAATATTTTATTGTGAGATAATTAATGAGGCAAGGTTAAATATTTAAGCCTTTTTTTTAAGGGTGATGAGTGAGGATAAATATAATAAATTGATAAGGAAGGTTTTGAGAAAGTTTGCTTAATATAAACCGTCCTTCTCATTGGAGCCAACTCAAAAGGACGTGCCCCCCATGTTACGCGATCCACAAAACCTCTCCATTTCCCATCGTTCTTTATTTTGCTACCCTTATTAATTTATTATTCCCAACTAAATCAAAACCTTCATAGATTATTAATTTCATTCTTATTCTTTTTTATACACTTATTCAATATTTGATATTTTTTTATTTATATTTAAATATTGTTTATCCCAATTGAAAATAATTTCTAAAGCCATAATTTTTATCTATAAGGTTGAAATTATTTATTTTTCTTAAAAAAGCAAGTCACTTTAATTTAACCCAACTACATGCATGCCTATTCGGATTTTTTTTTTTTTTTGGGCAGAACATGCCTATTTGAAATAGAGTTTGGCAAATGAAATTTCGAACAATAGTGTTTATTTTAACTGATTTTGATTTAAAATGATTATGACTAACAATAATTTTGTTTAGAAACATACAAATTCTAAAAGATAATTTTGAAAGAGTTGGATCTCATTTATCAAAATCACTTTTGAATTTACATTTTATTATCTTTTACTTTTATAAAGTTCTCTAAATTTTAATAATTATTTAATTTTGATAATTATAAAATGTAATTACAAGTACTAAGAAAGATCATTATTTTCAAAAAAAAAAAAAAGTACATGTATTTAATAAAAGACACCATATTTAAATAATATACTAAAATGAATAATTTAATTTAAAACTATTGGAAAAATTAACAATAACCATAATCAAGTTGAGAGATTAAAAATTTGGAGATTTATTGAGAAATAATTAAAGAAATGGAGAAATGTAATATAAAAATGTCCGAAAAAGGATGGGAAAGAAGTGTAAAACCGTCAGTAATCAAATTTAGCTACGTAATCCTTTATCTTTTTACTCTTTTTTTTTTCTTTTTAAGTCACCCAAACGGTACCTTTTTAGACTTTATAGTTGATAATATCACTTTTATCTCCAAACCATTATTATTTTAGCTTTCATTGCTTATTCAAACATGCACTACTAGTGATAATAATAATATGTTAATTTTTTGTGTGAACATAATAAGTGCATGTTTTGATTAGTAGTGGAAGCTGCTTTTCTAACGTAATTTATAGTATACGAGGTAAGTATGTGAGAGAAATTTTGCCTCAACAATATAAACGTACTTTCTAAACACCAACTTAAACCGACCTAATACGTTTCATTATAACGCGTTTTTCACTTTTGGTGTATTCATATTATATCTTAATTCTTAAGCTTATAATAGGGGGGGGGGGGGGGGGGAAGCAAAATGACAACAAAAAGTATATTTGCATATTCCTAAAGTTGATGTGAGGTGTTTGGTTGTGAGAAGCAACGTATGAAAATGGATATATTGAAATTGCAATAAATTAAAGTATATGGTTAGAATCTCATATGGATTCAGCTGAAAGCAATATATGCAATTATGCATCACAAATTGAGGCCTTATTTTTCTATTTCAAATTTCGAGCTTAATAGGAAAAAAGGTATTTGAATGAAATTGACATCAAAACTTGGGGCGACACGTAATCTTTAACACCCCTACAGTTCTAAATATAAAATAAAGTTGATTTTTTTTGTAAGATTAAAGAAGCTAAATAAGTTACTTAATTATATCATATGTTATGTATCTTTAGATTATATATCAATTTATAAATTAGTAAAAATAATTTGGAGAAAAAATGAAAAAATGAAATATTTTTAAGTAATTAAATTAGCTTCCTTACTATCTCAAAAAAAGTCAACTTTATCTTTTACTCAGAATCGGAGGGAGTATTAATATATGAAGGTCTAATAATGTGCATAATTCACCTAATATAATAATATTAATACACATATTATATTTTGATTTTGATTTTTTTTTTCCTTTCAATTAATGAAAAATGGCAAGGCACGATTTTATGAGATTATTATATCTACGAAACTTATATTTCATTGATAAGCAAATTGAGTGTTTAATAATGAAACTATTGTTCACAAATAATTAAATTAAACTAAACATATAGATATGTTCATTATATAAAGTGTGATCTGAATTAAAGAATAAAGCTGTAAAATAGAGCATATAATTTGCTAAAATCTTATAGAAACTTGTCTCTATATCCTTAGTTATTAAGAAATATATAATTGACCCCTACACTATACCTCTACCATTAATTCTTTTTTAACCTTTTTGTATTTTTTTTTGTCGAAACTTTTTGGATATTATATTGTACACATTGATGCTAAAATTATAAAACAAGGAACGTTTTAAGAAATTTCACATTGAAACCTAACCCTAATATGTTTTAGGATATTTTTTTAAGATCCTAAAATAATTTTTTTAAATCTTATCAATATCATGAAGATCTTTTAAAATCTAGTCTATATCCTAAAATATTTTTTGAAGATCCTAAAATAATTTTTTAAGATGATAAAAGATTTTTTCAGTACCACTCAGTATCCTGAATCATCTTTTTATTACCTTTTTTTTTTTAAAGGACCAGAATGTGTGCAAGGCCTGCAGCGCACAAAATGCGCGCACCAAAGCCAAATCCAGTTCCAACATAATCAAAACAAGATGGACAAGGACAACAACATTTTAACAACAACGTTGCTTCAACAATTTTCAAACACAAATTGGATTGAATCAGATTACTAAAAACAATACAAACTTATGAGTATCAATTATTTTTTAGATATGTGTTAAAGAGTTAGGTAAGCTAACACTTCAATCCTCTCGTAATAAATAATATCCCCACTAATCATTGAAAAGAAAAAGAAAAATCATACTTAAGATTTAAAAAATTAAAATTATTCTAATTAATATATAAGGATAAAAAATAGCAAGCACAATTTTTTTATGAAAATTTATGCAGATGTATTTTCTCACAAGGTTATTTAAATTTTCAATTCCCACATTTATGAATGGATAAAGTATATGTTTGGTCCTTCATATTTGACTCTGATATCATTTTAGTCCCTTAAGTTTATAAAGTGCATGTTTGATCTTTTAATGTTGCTTAACAAGTTAGTCTAATTTGATGAAAAATACTGACTCAACAATTTTAAACGATGATTGTAAAATTAAATGCTGACCAAACATGTCTTGATATGTTAGTATTTTAAAAAATTAAAATTCTAAATCCTATTAATTGAAAAATATTTAATCTTCATAGACTGTCTTACGGTTTTTCAAAGTTTGTGAAAATTAAATATATATTTTTTGTCGAAGAAGATTAACTATTTTTCAACTAATAGGATTTAGAATTTTAATTTATTAAAATACTAACATATAAAGCGTGTTTGATGGCTTTAATCGCATAATCATCGCTTAAAATTATTGAATCAGTATTTTTTTTTTTAATGACTTACGGTGTTAACATTAAGGGATCAAACATGAATTTTACAAACTTAAGGGATTAAAATAATACCAAAACAAACATAAAGAACCAAATATATACTTTATACTTTATGAATTTATCGAAAAAGTTTGAAAAGTTGGATCAACTATAGGAACTTTAATTTTATGAAAATCACATTCAACCAATTTGATTGTTTTGGGTTCACACGTAATTAGCGCATGGGATTATTTTTCATCGAAATGTTTATAGTCAACAAAGATACCCCACTCGTGATTATAACATATGTCCTAAGTCTTATAACTTGTTACTATGTTTCCTCGAAGTGTCTTTTCAACTTTATTAACGTACATTTTTGGAGTCATTAAAGGGATATAGGCTTTAACTATCAAAGATATTGATATTGCTTTATGATTTTTGTTGTTGGTATTATGACCATTCCTTTGAGTATGTATACTTTTTTTAAAATAATTTAATTTAATAAACCCACAATCACAAATTCATACATATAATATCTTCCTTAATAAACACACTTTGTTTTCGTGTTTTTCCTACCAATAATATTTTACGTCACCTAAAACATTGGTCTTGGTAGTTTTATAATGACTTAGATCCAAGTCTAATGGTATTAACTTCATTTTTGCGATGTTAACACCATTAACTAGATTGACGTAGGTTGTTGACCAGGACTTATGTGATTTATTTCTGAGAACTTTATTTATAAATCTATTTTGATTAAATCTTACATACTTAAAGAGGTAGTTAACTCAATAATTATACGGTAAATTTTTAACTTTACCCTCATTTATGATTGAGTATTTTTCAACTGTTTCTTCTCTCTCTATCTTCATAAATACAATTAATATGAGTAAAATTATCACAATATCATTTATTACATGAAACTGGACTTATAAATATGACCAATTTTTTTTAATCAAAATGTATTTATAAATAGGACCAGAGTGATACATACTATGATAAAAGTCAAAAACTCATTAAAAGTATATGAATCAAAATTAAAATTCATTAAAATTATAAGTATCTAGAGGGTTTAACCCTATTTAATTTTTTTAAAAAAAGACAAATTAATCATGGGGTAGGACAACAAAATTAATTTTAAGTGGAGAAATTAATTTTTATATAGGTTAAAATAAATTTTCGTGCGTTTTTGGTGGATGAATTTAATTCGTGTGTTTTTTCTGTTAATTTTTTTTACTATTATTGAAAATGGAGTAATTGAGCAAAGAAAAGTCAGATTAAGTACTTCATCCTGTCTTTTTTATAAGGCTAATTCTTAATACAAGTAACTTTTTTATTTTATCTCAAAATTTAAATTACCTTTTTCTTTTCTACACCTATTAAATTTATAACTTTATATTAATTACCCCCATTTACTACTAATTTTCTTTCATTCAATTATTTATTACTCATTTTCTCTCATATTTTTTTACTTATCTTCTCTCATATTTTTAACTCATTCTTTCTCCTATGCTCTTTTCATAAATATGAGTATATTTTGAAGAAACATGACATATTTATTGCTTGTAAGTAAATTTAACTGCCAATTTGTTTTGTGCAATAAAAAAAATATTTATAAAAATGACCAAGTAGATATTAATCTAGACAATATATTTAATACCCTGGTCTTTACTAAAAGTTGGAATCCTCTCCGGAATCAGGATATTAAAATAAAAAGAATAAAATTTACTAATTTTTTGTTATCTATGTAAAATATATATCTTTCATGGTCCCTTATTATAAAAGCACTAACTAACAATTCTCATAAACTAATAAAAATAGTTAAAATCATTAAATTTATCCTAAAATGTAATTAATTTCCAGCATTACCCCTACTAATTAACTAAACTCTAATATCATATTATTTTTTACTCTTTCTCATTACCCTTATTAAATATGAACATATATATATATAAAAATATTTAATGCTCTTTGGAAATAAGTAATTGCCTTATAAAAAAAATAAAAAACACTTGTTAGTTGGTGCCTCATAATAGAAATCAGATGGAGTAGTTTCGAATTTGCAAAGAGCATAATTTTATTAACTCATATATACACAACTATATATCTTGTGAATATTTTATCAATAACATATGCATTTTTTTTATAACAATTTATTTTGTGCTTGTACTGTTGACTAAATACATTTTCTTATTAGAGACAATCATATTTGATATATTTCCTTCATATTTAAACAAAACTCTATCATCAATATGACGTAATATTAGGGCCCATTTGGACAATTCATCCTTAGAAGATTAAACAGGCATTAAAATCTTTTAGGCAGTGGCATTTTGTATGTGATTTTGAATATGATAGTTTTTAATAAAAAATATCTGCATGTAAGGATAAAAAATAGTCAAGAGATACCAAAAATCTTCTTAAGTTTTAGCTTAAACAATAGGTTGGGGGTTCGATCTAGGTAAAAAATGACCAAAAAAAAAAAGTTTAATACGTAGCTATGGGCTTCTTTATTTCTACTATTAAAAATAATTTTTCTTTTGTTTTTAAAAATAAAAAGTAATAAAAATTGTTTTTTTTTTAAAAAAAAAATCAATGATTTATTTTAAAAAATAAAAAACAGAAATTTGTTTTTAAAAATTAAAAAATCATAATAGTTTTGTTTTTGTTTTTTATTTCTTACTTTTTAAGGTCGTCGCCTACCCCATCGACAACACACTGCCGTAGCCGACCATCGGCACGTCAATGTCGGTAGTTGCTGTCACCACGTCACTTAAAAACAGATTTTTTAAACTACCATCAAATTCCAAACAGTTTTTTCTTTTTGCTTCCATTTTTTTAAGAAAAAACTATTTCGGAAAAAACAGAAACAAATTGGCCCACATTTATTTTTTAAAAAATATTCAAATTTTGGTTGGTTGGGTCCTATTTATAAAATACACTTAAAGAATGTATGAAATTTTAACTGATTTTTTTCTTCATTTAATTACATATTATATTGCTCGTGTTATATTAATTATTTCTCATGCAACTTTTTTCCCTTGCCCATTCTCTCTCTCCCACACCAGTTAAGGCTAGCCAAAGCAATTCTTGGCCTTGGTTTAAATATTTTAATAATTTTTATCCCTCAAAACATTAATTATTTTAATATGACTTGAAGGGACCTTGACCTTGATTGCCGCCATGCATTTAGGCATGGCGGGCACGTACTTTCCATTGTCCTTGACACTTGTTAAATTAATTAACACATAATCACCTAATTAAGACTTTTTTTTTTTAATTTATTTTTGATAATTATTTAATGATAGGATTCTCAAACTCATATGTAACATCTCATTATGGTTCCTTTTTTTAAAAAAATAATAATAATAATTTGACTGGATCATATTTAAATATTCTTGGGTCTAGTGAATGGTAACTTTCTCATAGGCATTCTTTACATTCAAATAAACTCGATCTTGATACTTATATTTAAAGGGTCTAACCATTTCTATTAAAACCAAAGCCTATTAATTGGTACCTCACTACGTTTCTCTAAACATATACAATAAAAATACAACTCCGATCCTCTGATCTAAATGCATAACCTAGTTTGGGGTGAATTTTGATCCTCAGTGTAAGAACTTTTTTCAGTTTATCCTTATATTTATGATTTTTCTCTAAACTAATATGTTGAACTTATAATCTTTTTTTCAGTGTATAAAAAAAGGCAACAATTTTTTTTTCCAAGTTTAAAGATATGGATGATAAAACATTTACCAAATATACTGAATATAAAATGAGAGAATATGATCTGGATCTCTTATCGATAATCTCAAGTTTTTACAGACAAATGCTTATATAGACATCAGTGGCTTACACATTTACTTAATAACGCAATAGTAACAACAACTAGATGACATATTGTACAATTTGGTTAACAACTACTTTGCATCATAAGAACTTAATCTGCGACTTCATGATCTGCTTCAGCCATGGCTTCCAGAGGTTCAACATTGAGTTTATTTCAACAATAATATAATAGAACAAGGCATTGGACTGTGTTTTAGAATCCAACCGAAATATAATATAATAATAATTAGGATTTGAATATTTGAATTGTTGTTAAGATTTGATTAGGAGATTGTTATACCAGATACTATCAGAGTCAGCTGAAGATGTTGAACATTTGGTTGCCAGAAGATATCACCGTAAAAAGTGTAGAGCTTAAGTTTAGAGTACTATGGTTCTCGTCCTTAAAAGAACACATCTAAGAAAGTGTCATATGTTCCATAACTCCAATGCAATCTCAGCTAAAGAAAAACATAGAAGAAGGGGTCTTGACAAGTATCATCCACTATGCACCGAGTGATAGCTTATCATATGGTAAGAGATCTCATCATACAAATTCCTCTTGACTCCAACCCATCACAAATGCAACGTCATGACAGTTATATTCAATCGCCAATAAATATAATATCATTATAAGACAAGGTATAATAAATCATGTTTTCATTTATATCAAATATCATCACATATTCAAATATGTCAAAAAAGAAACAATAATCCAACAATATATTAATTATAATCATATTATTGACTATGTGAATAAAGTGAGCTATAAAGAAATTTACTTGTAACTAACATTACTTACTTGAGAATTTACATTACATATACATATATTTTAGTTTGTTTTTTTTTAAAAAAGATAGTCACTCACAATCATACACGATTTACAATTATATATATGAAAGGATATTCAGAGTTACCTATTATTTCCTAATATATAGGTAATCACAGAAGTGTTACTCTAAAGCTCTTGATGAGAGTCTACAAAATCTCACACACATAAATATATATTAATATACTAATTAAAACTATTCTAAAGTTAATCTATTAGTACTCTAAAACATAAATCTAAAAGATAAATCTACCCTTCTAAAAATGAATATCATGAGGGTGTACGTGTGTGTAAGTAATTACCACAGATTTTTTTTTAAAAAAAATTAGGTTTAAATGTTTTTGTAGAAATACAAATTATTAAAATAATGAATCAGATAAAAATTCAATACATTTGTATGTGTATCATGAGGGTGTACGTGTGTGTAAGTATGTTTTATTTAATATAAACTGATAATAGAAATTGTCCAGATTTCATAATAAAAATATTTTTAATGTGAGGCCAATTACGTATACCAGCATTTGGTTGTGTTAGTTATTTTACGTAGAAAATATTTTTTAAAAAAGTTTTTGAATAAGACTCAATTGGAAGTTCAATATTTTTCATATTTTTTTTTCTCATTTTTTTTTATTACGCATTTGAACCGTTGATTGAAAAAATAAGAGAAAATTTAAAATAGTATTATATTAATTGGACGAATGTAATTTAAAAATTATAAAAAAAAAATAAAAAAAATGATGATAAGAGAAACTTCGATCTATATCTACGGGTTTCTTTTTGCATAGCCACAAGATCAAAATAATAAAATAAAATAAATATGAAAGGGGTTCAAATAAATATGAAAGAGGCTTGATGACTGAAAAGACAAGGAATAGATCCAATAAATAAAGGTGTGTGTGCGTGCATGAACAGAAGAGGAGTTCTTGAGTGAAAGTGGGCCATGAGAAAATGAATAGAAAGATGTATTATACATTTACTCACGTGGAGGAAGCTTGTGCGTTGGTGGAGTAAATATAGTGCAGGAGAGATGATGATAAGACATTTGGCAAACCAGTGAAAATGAAGGAAGAAAGATAAGGAACAGGAAGATAGGAAGAAGACAACGTCCAATGAAAATTAATGAAGAAGTGCGGCCAAGAGAAAATAAGGAGAGAAGAAGAGTACCTAACCCACCACGACGACTTGGGTTACGCACACCAAATGGGAAGATTAGAGTTAAGAATTTGGGTCGGTTTTTGAAGGATTAGGGCCGACAAAATTTAAGAAAAATATCTTTTTTAAAGTTTGGGCGAAACATCGGGGTCGGGGTTAGCCTCGAGTGCGGAAGTTACTTATTTTAAATTTTAACTATTTTTTTTTTGTTTTTTTTAAAGAAATATAATTAGTAAATTACAACGATTCAAATTTAATTTATCAAATAAATGTTTCAACATTAATGTCTACATAACATACTTAATGCAATAAACAAACACAAACACAATCACTAATTCATAATTAAGAGTAAACTATTGTTCATAAGTAACTCAAACAAAGTATAACAAGCTTATCACTAAGTAACATGAGTACGATGACTATTATTTTCATCTTCTTATTACTATCATCAATTTCAAAGACATTTGATTAGACTCTGCTTCATAGGTAAAAATATCAAGAATATCTTCTCTCACGTCATGAATACATCCATAATTTTTATTTGCAACAAATATTAAACCAAATCATGAAATTAAAGTATAATTATTATGTATTTGTAAGTAAATGAATAAATAACTCTATAACAAATACAAAATACATATAAATTAGTAAATTAAATGGTTGATCAAGTTAATGAAACAAAAAAATTTTTTTTTTAAAGGATCTAATGGACCGGCCCTTTTAGGCCTCAATTTCTGCGCCAACTTCATTTAAAATTTCCAACTTACAAGTTCTCGACCCTTAAAAGAACTGTGACTTAAAAGGCCAACCCAATGCGCCTGATCCGATTTCCGGCTCTAGGGAAGATAGAGCATTTAAGGGGGAGAGAACTAAGGTTAGTGTTTTTTTTTTTCTTATTTAAAATAATAATATTTTTTTCCGAAATATTTTTTTGTTCTGTTATTTTTTTAGCAATTTTTTTTTAATATAATTGTTAATTTATTCTATATTATTTGACTTGCTAAAACTTAAGCTAAAAAAATTTAAGGAAAATATAATTACATGTTACTCACTACAATAGGCAATATGCAACGGTTTTGAGTTATTGAATTCATGTTGCCCAACTCAGCAAACGGTTTTTAACTATCGCCTATAACTATAAAATTTTGGCTTAAGTGTTGTCATTTTAAATTAAACAATCAAAGGTAATAATTATATCTGCCAATTTGTTATTTTCAAATAGGAATAAGCTTGCATTAAAATATACCGCATAATTTTCTTGCTACATTTAAATAGTCATTAATAATATAATATATGCTCTAATGATTAAATAATTTTGAGTGTCAATGATGCCAAAATACTCAAACATTCAAAATGAGAACAAAAATGTTAGCACCATTAAATTTGACCTCACACGCTCTTTCTATATGTGCATATGTAATAATGTTAGGTCATATTTAACAATACTGACATTTCGCTCTAATTTTGAACGCTCATGGATATTCTTGCACCCCGAAATAAATATGGTGTTGAACATACTTTTGATAAAAGTTTATAGGTATTCTTGCATCTTCATCTTATATTTTTTTAGAATATTTACAAAATTCATCATATATATGATGAAGCTTTAGCATATCTACTTGAGATATGATATTAAGTATCGATAACTTCATAGACATTGTTCAAAGAAATTAAGAGTCCAATTTAGCACCCAAATATAAGGCAATAGTACATAGTTAGGAAGTGTTAAATATTCGAATTTACATTACAACTTATTTTAAACTATACATTATTCCATTTAGTAAATGTCTAAAAATCATTTATTTTTCAAAATATATACATGAACTGCATACACATATGTGTTCGCATGTATAATGCCATCATTTGCATTTTTTAAAATTTTAAGTGTTATTTTTTTAAAAGAAATTAGTTAGTATTCAATACGATCAATTAATCCCAAATTTAAATGAGATACAAAAGTTATTGAATATCTTATTAATTTAATTAACCAATGTAGTTTTATTAAACAATTTTATTTTTTCCAGCCATTTAAAGATATTTCTTTATTTCTATCCTCAACTTGCTTTAGAATTTAGTTAGCATTTCGTTGTCCGAATTCACGTGGCTAGTAGTACTTCATCATAAATTTTATTTTGACTTTTAAAAATATCTCATCCAAGTCTTCGCTTTCAAATTCAATAACTTCTAGCATAATAAGTTTTTTTAAAAAATAAAATAAAATAAAAATAGGTTCCAACCTTTCGTTCTTTCTGGTTGTCCATTTAATTTTCCAATATTTTCAAATTATTAAATTCATCATCACTTGCAATTGACCCCATGAACGACTCTATAGAGAATGTTCAATAATATCATTCCTCACATTTTCCATCTCAACATGTGTATCAGGAATCAGGACTAAATTTGTGAAATTCAAGAATTTGGAAAGAGATTGTATTTATTAATAAATACGAGTAGTTGTTAAAAAATGATTATATATTAAAATATGAGATAGGACAATAAATGTATAAGAAATATAATTATGTAATTAATTATTATATTCAAATATAAATATTTCAATGAACTTCATAGTTTAATGGTTTTCGGATAAAATTTATTAGTTGTGTTCTGTATAAGAACACAGATGTCTAGCCAAGGCTAGTTTGTTGATGTTGAATCAAGGGGTCCAACCTGAATGTCTATGAGGTAGATAATCAGGAGAACGTAGGATCACTGGACACAAGGGAGGCTTTTGCCCTAGGGGTGATGTGTGTGTACAGTGATGATTGTATGTAAATAGTCAGGAGTTAGACGCGTGTGCGCTTAGGGTTCAATCTCTGTCTTTATAGAGTGTACCTTAGGTTGAGACTTATGGGCCCTGTGATTCGTGGTCCTAGTATCATAACTACCAGATCTAGATTTAGATCTTCCTGGATTATAGATAAAGTAGGATTCCCTTTCTTTATAGGCAGATCCTGATATGAAGTATATTTTTTGTTGGGCTATCCTACTTTTGGGCCTAATATAAGTCTGTAATAGTTGCCCCACAACCCGATAGTTCAAACTTTTGAGTTGCCGAGATGTATTTGGCCCCCAGGCAAACTATCTTGTTGCCGTGAACCTTTCCCTCGTCAAGTTGGGTTACGTTGGCCCCGGCTACCGAAGTCATTTGCTCAAATATCCGAGGTAATGTCTCAAAGATCCGAGGTAATGTCAAGGATTTGCTTGACCTCGAGGTTGGGATCTTTCTGCGTTCGCCATTATTGCCAATTGACACCTGGGTACACTGGATTAGCGAAGGGTTTCAATCGCCACGCCTAGCCGCTTGCGATTTCTGTGCGCATTTAATGCCCCATCGCGTCCGTACGTCACCCCTGCTTTTTGGGGTGAATCGACTCTTTTACCCCTGACGCTTTGGTATCGTAACGTTTATTATTCGTATTTCCCTCCATTCTTCACACTCCACCTGTTCTCTGCATTCTCTTTTCTCTTAGAAAACTCTAGTCTTTCTTGCAACGATCATCTCTCTGCGACCCTCGGATCTTGCCGCTTCGTACTTCTCGGATTCTCATTCAACCAGGTATATCTACCAACCCTAATCATTTCTCTGCTTTCATTTTGAAATTCGCCGGTTCTTTGATTTTTGGTTCTCATTTTCTTATCCCTATATCGCAAAGAAGCTTGTTTTTAGGGTTTTCTGGGTAAGTTTCGGTAGGAATTTCTGGGTAACCTTTCTGACTTCATTCCTATGGCTGTATATCCTTGTGCATGAGAGTATCTGTCGTTTAGTTTCACTTTGGTTCCCCCTCCTTATCAACCCTTTTGTGCCTCTCTAGGTTTTGACTTCTGGTGGTGATGGATAGGATTAACCATTTGCCCTCTTCGAGTTAGAATGTAACTCCAGAAGAGGAGGAGTCACTACATGCACTTTATCCTAGAACCAGTTTTTGGTTATTTGGTCCGCCTCTGATCGAAGAGCAAAGCCTAGCTCCTTTGCTCCGCGGAGGGTCTGGTAGGGAAGGTGTCGAGGGGTCTTGACCTGCCATTGCTAGGCCTCAAGGTAAAAGCTCTGCCAATATCTTAGCTCGCGCCGGGGGTCGGGGTGTTCTCAACGCCATCCCGGCACTGCCTATCAACCTTTATGAGGTTTCCCCTCGCGTACGGTTGGACTCCCATCCGGAAGGGTACCTCAGCCCATGTTGGGACTATATCACCTCAAGCTCCCACTATATCGCGAGTGGTCAGGATTCCCTTGCCAATGTCACTCTAGGGTCGTGCCGTCATATATCTTCCTCTGACCCTATCCCGGCCATTAGAAATCAATCTCATCCTGATTCAACTATTCTTCCTCTTTCCCACAGTGGCTTGTATAGGCCAGGTATATCTCTCACTTGCTGACTTTCTCCTTTTTTGTGTTTGTTATAGGTATACATGGATCCTTCTTCTCCTTCCCATAGCTCGTACTCCGGTGCCAGAGAGTCAGATTCTGCAAGCCCCCAAGAGCCCTTTTAGAAAAATACCCCTGGGTTACTCATGAGGTGCTGACGACGCATTCTCTGCTGACTGCATCCGACATCGCCAGGCTTGACTTGGGAGATTCAAGTGGCTGTACTTTGTGCCTCCTGCCGATGGCGAACCCATTTGTTCCCAGCGGGAGGGAACCTATCCTTCTTTCTTCTTTTTTTATAGGGACTATGTATTCCGACTCGGTATTTGCTTTCCGTTTACCGAGTTCTAGATCGTTGTTCTTAACTATCTCCATCTTGCTCCTTCTCAACTCCACCTTAATGGGTGGGGTTTCCTTATAGCTTTTGAGCGTCTTTGCATTTCTTTTAAGGAACCCATTCCTTGTACGGTTCCTTTATTCTTTTATTTCTTTACTCCCTTCATAGCTCGATTCGGTAAAGAACATGCTGAGTTGAAGGGTTTGACGTCCATCCGGGGGGTCCCTGGTAAAAAACTCTTTCACGCCTTTACTGAGTCCTTTAAGCATTTCAAAACTGGCTTCTTCAAGGTTGTTGCCACTCCTGGGAAACAACCATGGTTCCTTTGCGGCCCCGAGTCCAAGAATGTGGAATGAAGATTTCCGTTATATTGGACTAAGGACCACCACGAAAATCAATCATCCCACTATCAAGTTGAGTAGGACGACATTCCAGCCGAGGATGTTGGCTCTGTGACTCGCCTGGTGGCCTATATTATAGAGCGCAGCCCCCTTAGTGCGGCCACTTAAATTTCTCAATCCGAGGCCGAGTTAAGGCCGAGCCAGCGTATGCTTACCATCGTTTATGCATTCTGTGTTTGGCTTTTTATTTTCCAGTACATGATTGTCTTTGGTTTTCTATTCTGATCAGTTTCATTTTCTTAAGTGCATCCCAAGCTATAGAGAGATTGCCACGCTATCTGTCTTATGTGAACCCGGATGAAGGGGGTTCAAATCTAGAAAAAGGGAAGAAGCGGGCCGCTCTTGAGCCTCAGAGGGCGAAAGCTAGCTCGGATGTCCAGGAAAAAATGCCAAAGAAGAGAAAGACCGTTCAGGATACTTTGGACCGCGTGCCTCAAGACCTTGAATCTATCCAAGTACCTTTGAAGTGTCTCTCCATGCTGCTGTTTAATCTTACTAAGAGCGAATTGGGACTTCGGCTGCTTTTTACTAGTTGCAAAGTTCAACTCAAACTAGGTTTTGAGATCTTTAAAGTTTTGAATTGAATTGGCCAGCAAAGTATGGAGCCACTTTTGGGCTGCCCCGGTGAGCGTGGCAGCAAAGAGCCGGGGAATTACCGGCCCATAGATCTGCCGTATGAACATGAGTAGTTCAAATGTGTCAAGATGGGACCTCGGGTCTTGGGTTCCATCTTACTTTGGCAGGTTTGCCAAGTCGAAGTCTTTCGGATACGACACGTTTTCAATTTCATCTGAGAAGGGACTACTGTTGTACCCCATCACGTACTTCATTGTCCGGGGTCCTCACGGCGTGTAGTTTTTTCAAGCCTGAGGTGGGATTCGGGACTTGTGCCCACCTCGAATCCATCTCTTGAGTAGTTGCGCCAGTATTGCGTTGTGCAGATCTCTGTTGTTTATTGCGAGGAGGGTTACCGGTGTCTCGTGCCGCCCTTTCTTTTCTCCCCCACATGTCATCCTGGTTTTCCTTCTGAGCCATCGTTTCAAATTGCTTGAAACGGTCCTCCATCATCTGTTGTATCACTCTGAGATCCTCTTGGCGCTGGAGGTTGTTGCATTTCTCTGTGTTCTCCATTCGCCTGAGAACCGAGTCCACTGTTTTCTGTAGGAGAAGAAAGTCTGGATTTGGGACCGGAATCCCTTGAGAGAGATCCTGCTGCTGGACCTCTTGTGCCACCGCCTTTTGAGGATTAGCTGGGACTGGTGGGGAGGATGCCGTGTCCGATACGTCATTCCCCTCATTCTCAACGTCACGTTCAAGGATGTTTTCAGGCTGTGATGGGTCTTGAGTTCGTTGTTGTTAATTCGCCTCCGTCTGAATTGGATTTCCAAGCTAAGGGATCCGATTGTTGCTTGTGGTGTTAGCCATTGTCGGTCATGGGGATCGAAGTTTAACGTCCCCACGTTCGGCGCCAATGTTCTGTATAAGAACACAGATGTCTAGCCAGGTGGGCTAGTTCGTTGATATTGAATCAAGGGGTCCAACTTGAATGTCTATGAGGTAGATAATCAGGAACGTGGGATCACTGGACACAGGGGAGGCTTTCGCCCTAGTGGTGATGTGTGTGCACTGTGATGATTGTATGTAAATAGTCTAGAGTTAGAACGTGTGCACCTTAGGGTTTGACCTCTGTCTTTATAGAGTGTACCTTAGGTTGAGACTTATGGGCCCTGTAATTCGTGGCTTTAGTATCATAACTACCAGATCTAGATTTAGATCTTCCTGGATTATAGATAAAGTAGGATTCCCCTTCTTTATAGGTAGATCCTGATATGCAGTATATTCCTTGCTGGGCCATCTTGCTATTGGGCCGAATATAAGTCCATAACAAGTTGTTTGTTTCTTTCTTAAAATACCAAGTCTAGCAATATCACTTACGTCTTAGGAACTTAATATTATTAAATTATCTCGCATTATCACAACAACAACAAATCCTAAAATTCCTAAAATTACTATATTGGGTTGGTTGTTTCAATTGAGTCCTGGCATTGAGAAAATTGTTTTCACATATGGTTTGATAATGATATATTAAAATAAGATAGCAAGCTAAATATAACAAATGAATTTACAAAGCTGAAATTTTATAATTGCAATATCAGTCTTTTTATTTTTAAAAGCCCTTATATTTTAAAATTATTCTCCAGAAGGCTTTAGCATTAAACATTTAAACTATGTAATATATATATATATATATATATATAACCTATAACACAAATTTACAGATTTTTTTCTCAGCCTGAAATTTTTCCATCATATGAGTTTATAAAATGAATTTAAAATTTATAACATTTTTTTAATATAAATATCTACAATTTTGATATCTTAAATTGTAATTTTGTTCTTGTATACCACAAAGCACCATATATGAAGAATTTATCTACTAATTTGTATTGTCTTTTTCGCTGACAAAAAAAATATTAAAAAATTTGCTTAAGGTTCAAGCTGTTAATGATGGCTAAAGTAACTTTATTTGTTTCTTCCCAAAATAATCACTTTTGACTAATATAGTGTGGCCTATCATTTTGATGTGCTATCATTTTGATGAAAATGAAGAATTCATTCACATTGCTTTCCTTCATTAATTGTAGCCTATCATTTCGATGTGCTTTCCGACCATTTTAAATAATAAATCATTTTTCAGATAACTAGATAGAAAATATAATTTTACTATATATTTTATAGGGTTAAGTAGTTTTTATCCCGGAAGTATACGGTTAGAAGCAATTTTACCATGAAAGTTTTTTTTGGAGCAATGTTGCCCCAGAAGTTTTTGTTTAGAGCAATTTTACCCCTCCGTTAACAACCCTAACAGATTAGGGTTGTTAACGCAGAGCAAAATGCTCCAAAAAAAAAAAGGGCAAAATTGCTCCAAAAAACACTTCCAGGGTAAAATTGATCCAAAAAAAAAAAACTTTCGGAAAAAAAGTCTTTACTTAAGCCAAAAAAAAATGTTAAAACTACTATTTATGATATCATATATTTTTAATTCTTATTTATATAATATCTATGGGTGGAAACAGTCAAGTCAACCTGAGACTTCACCCATGCCAGTAAGCCTATTCTATGAAGAGGGCTCGAGCCTGGCTTATGTGGCATGTTAGAGGCCATTTTTTCAGCCTGAGCCTGACCTGTACCATGTTAAGGAGGCATATATTTTTTAAAATTTTATAATTAGGCTAATAGGCCACATGCCTCACTGCAAAACAAGTTTACTTCAAACAAGCCAAAAATAGGCCTACTTTAAACAGGCCGAATTACATATATTAGCGAAGGCAGAGATAAAAAAAGTGTTGCATTTTCATTAACGAGTCATTATTGTAAAATTAAATATTAAATATAAAAACATGGTTAAGTAGTATTTTTGTCCAAGAAGTATATGGCTAGGAGTAATTTTGTCCTGAAAGTTTTTTTTTTGGAGCAATGTTGCCCCGGAAGTTTTAGTTTGGAGCAATTTTGCGGCAAAATTGCTCCACAAAAAAACTTTCGGGGCAAAATTGAACCCAAAAAAACTTCCAGGGAAAAATTGCTCCTCGGAGTGTACTTCCAGGATAAAATTACTACTTAACCCTATTTTATATAATTCTCTTAATTTATTTGCTTGCGCATAATTTTATGTGAAGAAATTGAATTGAAAAAAAAAATAGATTGGTCTATTTTTCAGAAAAATAAATAGAAAATAGAAATTAAATCACTATATGCGTGGGTAGAACAAAAATTTGATTTATTTTTATATATTTGGGTTAAGGTGCAATTTTACCAATGAACTACTGGTCCAGGAGCGTCTAACACAATTAACTATTAAGTGGAAAAAATACCAAAAAAAGTTTTACTCGGGGAGGCGTCAAAGACAACGCCGTTAAACAAAAGTTAACGTCCAGTTATCTAAGGTGCAGATTAGCCAACGAACTTTTACCCCCAGGAGCGCCGACACAAAATTCTAAATTTTACTAAATTAAATAAGTTTTTTCTCAATTTTCATTATTCAAAACTACTTGTATTATCTATGGACAAAAATGACTTATTCTTCAATTTTGTCAAAATTATAATTTTCTAAAATTTTAAAAAAAATAATTATATGATTTAAATAAAATTCAACTTGTTTTATAGTTTATTATATATGTTAAAAAAATTATATGATTTATTTTTATTTTAGAAGAAATTTATGTGATTTAAAAAATTCATTTAATGTTAATAAAATTTTCAGAAAAGTAAATTCTTTCCTTAACCCATTAAAATCGCTTCTTTAACCTATTATTAAATTGTCCTTCATCAAGTCTCTTAAGTTTTTTTTTTTGTTTTTTGTCAACAAGTCACAAATAATCAATAGATCATTTAATTAACAAATATATCATGAGTTGTCGGATTTATATTATTAAGATCAATATTGATATCCATTAAAAATAAATCATATATATATATATATATATATATATTTTGTTTAACATATAAATTAAACTATAAAACACCTTGAGTTTTATTTAAATCATATAATTAAATTTTTAATTAAAAATTTTGTTTATTTTAGAAAATTATAATTTTGACAAAATTGAAGAATAAGTCATTTTTGTCCATAGATAATACAAGTAGTTTTGAATAATGACAATTGAGAAAAAACTTATTTAATTTAGTAAAATTTAGAATTTTGTCTTACGGGCTACTCCCGGAGTAAAAGTTGGCTAATCGTCTGACCTTAGATATCTGGGACGTTAACTTTTGTTTAACGGCGTTGTCTTTGGGACGCTCCCGAGTAAAACTTTTTTTGGTATTTTTGGTCCACTTAATAGTTAATTGTGTTGACGCTTCCCTGACCAATAGTTTATTGGTAAAATTGAACCTTAACCCTATATATTTCTTAAAAATTAATAGATTGATCTTTTTTTAAAAAATAACATCTTGGATTTAAAATAATTAAAAGAGAGAGAGAATTATGAGAAGAAGCACAATGTATAAAACGGTTTTTTTTTTTTTTTGGAGGTCATAATGAGAGGGAAAATGAAAAGAGATAAGAGTAAATCGAAATGATTCAAAATATGAGGAAAGGATGTGAATGAAGGGAACATCAATAAATAGTGTTTTCTTACTTTTTTTTTTTAATTGAAATTTGAAACCAAACAAAGACGTCCAAGTTTCACACAATTTTGCACCTAGAATTTTTAAAGTAAAAGACCGATGCTTATAAAATAAAATAAAATAAAAAGTTAAGAAATTATACAATTTTCTTCCATAAAAAGTATACTATTTATCCTTTTTATATAGCATATGATTTTATAAATTTTATATTGTTACTAAAGTCACTCATGACATGTATCTAAAAGAAATATTATTTATGATATATAAATAACATATAATTTTAATTAAAATCCACAAAGGAATTTTAAAAAACCTGCAATTTATTTCATGCATCTATTTATTTTTCACATAGAAAATGAGATATTTTGCTATGATGAGATAGAAGGATTGACTTTACCTTGGAGATGTTAAATCATATCCCTTATGACTCAGTCCAATTAATAGGAGAATACAAAAAGAAATCAAAACATGTGGTGTGAGAAAATTGTAATATAGCTTTCACCAAACCATTTTCCAAAAGCATAAAATTTTAATAAAGTAATTTTATGTAATTAGAATAATTTTGTAAAGTGATTTCCAAAACAAATTAAAAAAATCATGCTTGAATCATTATTTTTTTTAAAAAAATTAAAATGTTGAAGTGAAGGATGGAAGACTGATTTTTTACATTTACATAATTTCCATTAATGAAAATATAATGTTACTCATCTATTATCTAATTTTGTAGGGGGGGAAAAGTAACAAAACATGATTAAAAAATTGTTCTGATTTTTTTTTTTTCACAAAACTATTTGTATAAAGGGTAACCAAAGACATATGTTTAAACAAGGTTTTTTTTTTTTTTTTTAAAAAAATCTTTTCTAAAACAAAAAACTGGTTTTGAAAATAAGAAATAAAAGAGACCCTAAGTAATCTATATAAGTTAATTTTTCGTATTCTATACAAATAGCTCTTTATTTATTTATTTTCATATTGTATGCAAAACATGATATTCATACTAATTTTATGCACATATAGCAAATTGTTGTGGTCAATGGGTGAAGATTTTTTATGATTTTATGATGAAAACAAATAGAAGGTGGTTGAATGGTAGGTTACAATTACGTACAAATGTAAAGTACTTTAATGAAAACACTATAATATATTCACACTTTCACTTGCATGATTGGTCATCACATGTCTTCTTATTCATCTAAAGGGTATAATTCACTTTGCCGCCACATGTCGACTTGGTCAAAAATAATTAGGCGTGCCCCAAGTTTATTTTTATTACAGATAAAAAAACAAATTATAAAAAGATAGTAATATTAAAAGTTATCTTTTTTAACATTGAGGAACTTGTAAGATCCAAGTATAAACATAATGTCACTATCTTTTTGAACTGTCAAGGATTTTTAAATTTGCTGTCTTTGGCGATTTGTAGAAGACATTTGAGAATATCCTCTTTATTGTTGGATCAATTTTCTGACACGTCAAGGTCACCAAAGATATATATGTTGAAGTTGTCATAATGAATGTCATTCTAGTAGAGCTATTCTCTTATAAAATATCTATATTAAGCCTTTTTTAACTAGCTAATCTAACGTTTTCACGTGTATGTTTTTTTTTAAAAAAAAAACAAAAACAAAAAATTACATGATTTAAGAGTATTATGACTTTATGGCAAAGTCCATTGGTAAAAATAAATGATCGTGTAGCTGAAATTATATTAAACTCTAATTTAATTTTGAGTTATTGGTTAGCCCTCTTATTTCTTGTAAGATATCCAATGATTTTTTTTTTTGTTGCCCATTCAGTCTCTAGAACACATTGATTCTGACTAATCTGAATTCACTTCGTGTCGGGCCTACGGTCATGGAGGAAGAGCTTCCAAACTCATGTTCTCCATCTACACACCTCAAATCGAAAACGTGTTTAAGGGAGAACAAGTCTCTTACCATCTAATTCCAATAAGTGTGTGTGATGTCCAATGATTTGGTCTTTTTTTTTTTTTTATACATAAATTTTAGGAAAGGGGTTGGACTCACCTACAATCCAAGGGCAGGGCGCTTGGAGCCCAATCCATAGCGCATACTGGGTTAGAGAGTACACATGTTTCCACCTCTTCCCAGCGTTTTCATTGCTTCGTAGACTCTTAGGATGCCTCTCCCAGCGCTTTGACCAACTCTAGGATCGAATCCCCTCCCTTTTGGTGAGAAAGTCCAATATCTTTGCCAGTTAAACCCAAAGACGATTGGAACAAGAGATATAAAAGATTGCATGTAATACCCGCATATTTATTTATCTGAAATATTACATTTTGGTAAATAAATTAGGCTATTCCCGATAAGTGAAATTATTGTTGCAAGACTTGTGTTATTATAGCCTATTTTTCTAGGATGAGTTCTGTAGGAAATTAGAGAATTTAAGGGCCAAAGTGTCAAATGACCAAAATACCCCTGGTATGCAAAATGACTTAGGAAAATTGTGAAAAATCCTAAAAGGCAATGAAATAATTATTTGAGTTAGGAGAGTATATTATCTCTAATTGTGATAATTTAATAAATTATAAGCGAGGAGAAACTGAATAAGAATGCTCAAAAAGCATTGTAATGACCATAATACCCTCTCAAATTCTAGAATAATGCAGAATACATGAAAACAGAAATGTCAGTGCTAGAATTATGAGGTAATGAGGCATTTTAATTAATAAAATTATCAACTAGTGATAATAAAGTAGTTAAGTAATTTCTGGCTAATTACTTAAGCATAAGTAAAGGAAATTCATAAGTAATTTTGTAAAACCCTAAAATTAGTGGTTTTTGGCTTAAAATTAGTAAGAACATATTTAGTAATTAATTGGAGAATTTTGTGAAAAATAAGTGAGTTTAGGTATTTTTAAGCCTAAATGCAAGAATGGATCAATTAGGTGATTTTGTGGAATTTTTGGAAAAAATTGGAATAAATAAATAAAATTAAATAAAAATTAAATAAAAAATAAATAAATATAAAATAAAAATAATAAGATGCCATCCGAAAATTTGAAAGAAAAAGGAGAGAGAAACAAATTTTAATGTTATGGTAAAGTTGTATTATTATATAATATAATTAAAGTTAGTGAATAGTAAATGAATAAATAGGAAACGGATCCTATCTAGAGAACCAGGAATAGGAATTCCAAAGTCAAGGTAAAATATTGATCAGTGAGTTTTTACCTTCAAGTGACCTCTTAGGAAGTTTATTAAATTCGGTAAAGACATTTACCTAATAAGACGAAATAGGGAAAAATGCGAGATAGTCACATTTTGGATCTGAAGAAAATAAATTATAACTCAACATCCGGAGATGAGTTTATGATTATATGGACATATTTGGAATCGGTGAAGTTTTGTCCAGAGGTTGATGATTCCGAAAACGATTTTCGTAAGAATCGGGACACGGACACGTTTTTCGAGAAAACTTCAACTGGACTGTTGGAACCCTGTAAGGGACTGGAATCTAAGTTAAATTAGATATTATTGATGAGGAAGAGAAGATCTTCAAAGTTATGAATTCAGAATTTAGAGACTACGCGAAACGGACACCGATCGGGAAATTCTATCGGACCGGGCATAAAGTAAGCTTAAGTCACCATTCTTGGACCAATGGTTTGATGCCACATCACCCCCCTATATGTCGACCAAGGCAGCCCATGGACAAGAATTTAACACCATTTAGCTTTGATTTTACATGGTTATGAAGTAGGGAAAAATTACAAGAATTGGAATATGGAAATTACCAAAGTGGCACAATTTTTGCCTATATAAAGGCATGAACTCTTCATTCATTCTTCACACCTCCTCTTCTCTCTACCTTGGCCGAAACTTAGAGTGAGAAGCTCTGCAAAAGTTTTGCCTTAGCTCCGAGTAAGTTCTTCCGTCCTTAGCTTTTAGTTTCCGTAGTTCTTTCGGTAGTTATAGTAGAAGCTGTTGTTTTGATCTAGGAAGTTTGAGAATTTGTTCCTATGTTTGTTTTTATGCCTCATTGCATTGAAAGATGCCTGACGAGGTAAAAACATAGTGGGGATAATTTTGAAATGGAATACGGATCAAAGTAACGAAGTTCGCGAAATTCCGCCAAATTAGGGGTAGAAGGGCAAAATGGTAATTTTTACCTAAAATGCCGAGTTATGATGTCAAATCACTAATGAAAGTGATATTACTCGATAGGGCATCAAAAACTCGATTTGCCATTACGCGCCCGACGTGCGCGAGTGAACATTTCACGTTTTTCCGTAAAAAGTACGTTTTTCCACCGAAGTACCTAACGTCGTCAACGAAGGTACGGACGCGTCTTGTAACACTAATCTTGTACATCTTAAATACTTATATGTCAATGATATGTTCGTAGACCGTTATACGACGGTTATACGGGTTATAGTTTTGGTAACACCGTTTTGTTTTCCTAGCGCGAGGACACGAGTAATTATCGTGGCACCGGTGAATAGTGCAGGCTGTTATTGTTTACCTTATGGGGCTTTACATATTGCTTTGTGCTTATGTTTGTCGGCATAATGATCATGCATCGTTTGTATGCTTATGATATCTTGTGGTATTAGCTCTAGAAATATCTCGTTGTCGTATATTGTATTGTTTGGGTATGAGGTTAACCGTTACCGAGATTCAATATGGTGAATTGAATCTCATTTGTAGCTTCAGTGGTCGGGAGGACCACGGTTCGGGGATCGAGGCAAGTGCCGGAATAGACGTGCAAGACTATTTCTATCTTATCGTTTTTGTTATTACGTTATTACGTTATTACGTCATTCCGCTATTTCATTTCTAAACCTTAGGATTCGTAATCATTACAATGTTACACTATGGTTGATGTTTGTTATGAATCGATTACTCACTCGCTCCAATGCTCTACTCGACTACTCGCTTGAAATATTTGGAAACGTTTTTAAAAAAAAAAAAAAAAAAAAATTCCGCTTGGTTTTCAAATGGGATGTTACATTTATGGTATCGGAAGCGTAGTCCCGGCACCGATATGACTATGTTATTACGGATAGTATGGTAGGACAGTTAAGGCTAGTCTATGTGGGTGTGGCCAATCGGTCGCCATAGAGTTGGTGAGGTCCCCATGATAGACACTTATCGGCCATTCATTCGGATAACGGAGTTATGTTCAAAAAGCCTTTTAAATTGTAAGCACATTTTTGAAAATGAGTACCGAGATAGCCCTAAGTCGGTGTACCGTCGGGATCGGTATACCATTCGAACCGTGTACCACCCTCGTCGGTGCATCATTCTAACCCGAGAATCGAGTAAATCCATCGTCCATATTCATATTTGATATCGTTTCTTATAATTCGATAATCGTCGGTTTGTCGGACGACTATGCTATCCTAACCCAGAGCTTATATGTGGAGCTGGGCCACGCCGGATGAAACTCCGAGACCAACAAGGATAGATACATGCAGTATTTGACTCATGTAGAGGAACTCCCGATACGAAATTCCGTACCCGTTTCTAAGTAGACCGAATCAATGAAATCCTGAACGAGGGGAAATAGTACGAGTGTCCGTTCGTTTGTAGTACTAGTGTGATAGAGTCTGCGATATACATGCCTATAGATTTCCCATATGGTTTGATAAATAGTTATCTTACTTTCCACAAAAATTTTAGTTTCCGATGCATATCTCCTAGTTACTACAACCGGACCGCGATCGTGTCATTTAGTAGGAGGTATCTTGTGTTGTCATGATGTATGGGCGCCATGGAAACATTTAAGGTATCTTGTGTTACCATGGTGTATGGGCGCCATGGAGACATTTTGATATCCGGTATTGACCACGGTATATGGGTGCCACGGGAAATACTATATATCAAAGTACGACGTGACAAGATCTTTACGGTCAATCCTGAGCGAATTCTCGATCATCAAGTGGAGCGGCCGACATATAGAGAAAAGTTGTGGAGCGAATAAGTCCGAAGTGTAGTTTAGTACAGAGTCTAAATTAGCAGAGAGCTCTCATAGATGCACTCTTGGCAAGGCAACATCAACAGGATGAAGAAGCCTAAAGACAGTTGGAAGCACGACAACACGAGGAAGAACGTGATGAGGAAAGTGACAATGACGATGAAGAAGATGATAATGAAGAGGAGGACAACGAGGAACATCACGATGAAGAAAATGAATCTGATCGATCCCGATCACCCCCACGACAAGGAAGAAGAGAAAGAACCACGGAAAGCGGGTCAACCGGTTACGCAAGCTTAAACCACCAGGTTTCCGGGGAAAAAGTGAATTGGCTGAGGATTGGCTTCTGAGTCTGGAGAAGATATTTGAAGTTATTGAGTGCCCGGGAAACCGGAAGGCTCAGCTGGCAATCTACAAGCTAGAGGGCGATGCCCACAGGTGGTGGAAGAGTGTTTCCACAACCCTTCAAGGCCCTGTTACTTGGGAGGTATTCCGGAACAGTTCAACGAACGTATTTTCCTCCTCGGTGCGGGTGATTAAGGAAGAAGAATTTCTTCACATCCAAAGAAGGAAATGAAGAATCATTCGATGACTACTTCGCTCGTTTTACCAACCTTTGTCTCGTTATTCATCATATCCGAAAGGCCACAAAAATGAGAGAGCTGGAAGGCGAATCGACTAGTGGACCGGACCGAAATATGACATAAGGGCGAGGCTAGTATCGCAGCTAGTTCCGAGAATGGCCCAAGCCGTGGAATCCTGCAGATTGACTGAGCGCAATTTGAAAGAACTGCGCAAATTCCGAGGCCAAGAAGGAAACAATGCAACCCGCAGTGGGTTTAACCGCGGAGGCTCCTCACAGAAGAGGAAGTCGCCTTGGAGCGATAACCGAGGCGGAAACAAGAGACCCTACCAAACTGGACAATTGAATTACCCCAAACAGCCGGGATCCCAGACGTGTCCAAAATGCAAGAAGTACCATCCAGGAGCCAACTGTGATGGGAAACAAGTCTGTTTCAGATGCGAAGTCCGGACACATTAGCGGGATTGCCCGAGAAGGCCGCAGAGGCGAGACCTCGAGCGCTGGCCGGATCTTTGCGTTGACAAACACCGAGGCCGACGGTCTCCGAAATGGTCTAAGGTACCATCTATCTTAATGGGAATAAATTGCAAGCATTGTATGATTCGGGTGCCGTCATTCGTTTATATCTTATGATTGTGCAAGTCGTTTAGGAATGCATGCCGTAGTTTACCTTTTGATCGGTAGTGTCTACACCTCCGGGTGTAAAATCTTTAGCTTCGACGCGTGTATGAACCGTACCGCTAACGTGGATGGACGAGTGTCAAAGATAGATCTCATCCGTCTACCTCTTCACGGCATCGACGTCATTTTCGGTCCGAATTGGCTAACGGCCAACGGTGCAATGATCGATTGTGGCAAGAAGAAGATATCATTTCCGGAGACAAGGTTGATGTGAGCACGAGCTTTCTCTCCGCTACGAAGTTGATCGATGCGTGAAACAGGGATGCCGTGCCTTCATGGTATTCTTTTCGGTTAAAGCAGAAGCTGAACTTTCACTCCAGGATATCCCTGTGGTGAATGATTTTCCCGATGTATTTCCGGAGGATCTCACTGAGTTACCTCCTATCCGAGAGGTGGAGTTCAATATCGAATTGATGCCTGGCACAGGATCAATATCAAAGGCGCCGTATCGTATGGCTCCAAATGAAATGCAAGAGTTGAAGAAACAGTGGAAGAACTTCGAAGAAGGGGTTCATTCGACCAGTGTATCCCCGGGGAGCCCAGTCTTGTTTGTGAAAAAGAAAGATGGAAGTTTTCGACTCGCATTGATTATCGTGAACTAAATAAAGTGATTTGTCAAAAACAAATATCCACTTCCCGGATTGATGATCTTTTGGATCGTTATCCGGTTCCCTTTATCTTTTCCAAGATTGATTTGTGTTCGGGATATCATCAGTTACGAGTCAAAGATGATGATATTTCCAAGACGGCTTTCAGAACCAGATATGGGCACTACGAATTCTTTGTGATGCCCTTCGGATTGACCAATGCACCTGCGGTATTCATGGATTACATGAACCGTATCTTCCGACAACACCTAGACCAGTTTGTGGTGGTGTTCATTGACGATATACTCGTCTATTCCAAAAGCGAAAAGAGCATGAAGAACATCTGCGCCTAGTATTGAACATACTAAGAGAGAAGCGGCTCTACGCAAAGTTGAGCAAATGCGAATTTTGGTTGCGGAAGTGAGATTTACGGGCCATGTGATATCTAGCGGCGGAGTTCTTTGTTGACCGAGCAAGGTGGAAGCGTTACGGGTGGAAGAGGCCGAGACAGTGACGGAGATACGTAGTTTTCTAGGTCCGCGGGATATTACCGCAGATTTATACGGGATTTCTCGCGTCTTGCCCTACCATTGACAAAGCTTACGAGGAAGAATCAACCCTTCATATGGGGAGATGATCGTGAGGAGAGCTTTCGAGAGGCGAGGGAGAGGTTGACTACGGCACCGTATTGATAATCCCGGATCCCGATGAGACATATGTTGTCTACGGTGATGCCGGTGGGCAAGGATTGGGTTGTGTCCTAATGCAATTGGGCGAGTGGTGGCTTATGCCTCTCGTCGGTGAAGCCTCACGAGTCGAACTATCCTACACACGATTTGGAGCTTGCTTTGCCATCGTGTTCGCTTTGAAGATATGGAGGCATTACTTATACGGTGTGACCGTAGAATTATCTGCGACCACAAGAGAGCTGAAGTATCTCTTTGATCAAAGGGAACTTAACATGAGGCAACGTCGTTGGATGGAATTCCGAAAGACTACAACCTGGAGATCAAGTATCACCCGGGGAAAGCAAACGTCGTTGCGGATGCTCTAAGCGGGGAAGAAGGTGCAAGTATCATACATGATGATACAAGAGCAGAAATTACTTGAAGATTTCAGAGACCTGAATCTTTCAAACCAAATCTGCATGAATTTCAACGTACCAAGTGACGCCTACCTTGCAAATCTTTTTGTGAGTCAAGGGGAGTACGACCTGAGAGATGAAGTTGATAAAGCTCGAGACAAGATGATTGGGCAATCTCCATGCGGGAGAAGATCTCTCAAGGTGAAACCCAAGACCACGACCTTTCATCGAGTGGATTGGTCGACACAAGCGGGCGCATTTACATACCGCGGTTGATGAAGCGAAGCGGAAGATCTTGGATGAGGCTCATAAGAGTAAGTACACTCGCATCCGGGAATGGTCAAGATGTACCGAACTTGAAGGCCGAAGTTTGGTGGCTGGAATGAAAAGAGACGTAACTCGCACGTAGTTGGGTGTCTAACTTGACGAGAAAGTAAAGATTGAGCACCGGCGACCCCCTGGTCTTCTGCAAGGACTAGAACTGCCGGAGTGGAAATGGGAGAATGTGACCATGGATCTTGTGGTAGGTCTACCTAAGATCAGGCATCACGATACCATTTGGGTGATCGTTGACCGATTAACCAAGTCGGCACATTTCATACCCATTAGCATCCACTACTCTCGAACGATTGGCCGCAATCTACATCAAAGAGATCGTGAGGCGCACGGAGTCCCTAAGAGTATTATCTCGATCGGGATACTCGATTCCAATCCCGCTTTTGGCAAGCACTACATGAAGGAATGGGTACCAAGTGAAGTTCGTTCGGCTTATCACCCTCAAACCGACGGTCAATCGAGAGAGGACGATACGTACGTATTTGGAGGATATCTTTGCGAGCATGTGCCCCGGACTTCAAAGGAAATTGGGACGAACACCTCTCACTAGCGGAATTCGCGTATAACAATAGTTATCATTCAAGCATACAAATGGCCCCGTTCGAGGCTTTGTATGGGCGAAAGTGCCAATCGCCTTTATCTTTGGGACAGATGCGTCGAAAAGCGATTGCTTGGACCGGATATGCTAAAAGAGACCTCCGAGCAGATCGCTCGATCAAGAAGAGACTCCTTGCCGCACACGATGTATGAGAAGAGCTATGCGAGATAAGAGGAGAAGACCGTTGAAGTTTGAAGTCGGAGACCATGTGTTTCGAAATTATCTCCGAAGAACGGTGTCGCAGAACACGAAGAGAAAGAAGCTTAGTCCACGTTACGTTGGACCAATTGAAGTGTTAGCCGAGCGAGGACCGATTGCGTATCAACTAGCGTTACCCCGAACCGAGTAATCTCCACGATGTTTTTCACGTGTCACAACCGAAGAAATACCTACCAGATCGAGATCATGTCATAAAGTACGATGATGTTGAAGTACGGCATGATAACACCTTTGTAGTCGAGCGGAGCAAATTCTCAAACACTAGGAGAAACGGCTTAGGACTAAAACTATCCGATAGTGAAGGTGGTGCGGAAGGGTTTGTCATCAAACGAGGCAACTTGGGAAACCGAGAGTGACATGAAGGAGAAGTACCCGAGTTTATGGCCCGTAGTCTAGTTAGTATAGATTAAATTTCGAGGGCGAAATTTTGTTTAAGGGGAGAGAAATGTAATACCCGCATATTTATTTATCTGAAATATTACATTTTGGTAAATAAATTAGGCTATTTCTGATAAGTGAAATTATTGTTGCAAGACTTGTGTTATTATAGCCTATTTTTCTAGGATGAGTTCTGTAGGAAATTAGAGAATTTAAGGGCCAAAGTGTCAAATGACCAAAATACCCCTGGTATGCAAAATGACTTAGGAAAATTGTGAAAAATCCTAAAAGGCAATGAAATAATTATTTGAGTTAGGAGAGTATATTATCTCTAATTGTGATAATTTAATAAATTATAAGCGAGGAGAAACTGAATAAGAATGCTCAAAAAGCATTGTAATGACCATAATACCCTCTCAAATTCTAGAATAATGCGAATACATGAAAACGAAATGTCGGTGCTAGAATTATGAGGTAATGAGGCATTTTAATTAATAAAATTATCAACTAGTGATAATAAAGTAGTTAAGTAATTTACGGCTAATTACTTAAGCATAAGTAAAGGAAATTCATAAGTAATTTTGTAAAACCCTAAAATTAGTGGTTTTTGGCTTAAAATTAGTAAGAACATATTTAGTAATTAATTGGAGAATTTTGTGAAAAATAAGTGAGTTTAGGTATTTTTAAGCCTAAATGCAAGAATGGACCAATTAGGTGATTTTGTGGAATTTTTGGAAAAAATTGGAATAAATAAATAAAATTAAATAAAAAATAAATAAATATAAAATAAAAATAATAAGATGCCATCCGAAAATTTGAAAGAAAAAGGAGAGAGAAACAAATTTTAATGTTATGGTAAAGTTGTATTATTATATAATATAATTAAAGTTAGTGAATAGTAAATGAATAAATAGGAAACGGATCCTATCTAGAGAACCAGGAATAGGAATTCCAAAGTCAAGGTAAAATATTGATCAGTGAGTTTTTACCTTCAAGTGACCTCTTAGGAAGTTTATTCCGAATTCGGTAGCACATTTACCTAATAAGACGAAATAGGGAAAAATGCGGATAGTCACATTTTGGATCTCGAAGAAAATAAATTATAACTCAACATCCGGAGATGAGTTTATGATTATATGGATATATTTGGAATCAGTGAAGTTTTGTCCAGAGGTTGATGATTCCGAAAACGATTTTCAGAATCGGACACGCAGGACACGTTTTTCGAGAAAACTTCAATTTGGATTGTTGGAACCCGTAAGGGACTGGAATCTAAGTTAAATTAGATATTATTGATGAGGAAGAGAAGATCTTCAAAGTTATGAATTCAGAATTTAGAGACTACGCGAAACGGACACCGATCGGGGAAATTCTATCGGACGGGCATAAAGTAAGCTTAAGTCACCATTCTTGGACCAATGGTTTGATGCCACATCACCCCCCTATATGTCGACCAAGGCAGCCCATGGACAAGAATTTAACACCATTTAGCTTTGATTTTACATGGTTATGAAGTAGGGAAAAATTACAAGAATTGGAATATGGAAATTACCAAAGTGGCACAATTTTTGCCTATATAAAGGCATGAACTCTTCATTCATTCTTCACACCTCCTCTTCTCTCTACCTTGGCCGAAACTTAGAGTGAGAAGCTCTGCAAAAGTTTTGCCTTAGCTCCGAGTAAGTTCTTTACGTCCTTAGCTTTTAGTTTCCGTAGTTCTTTCGGTAGTTATAGTAGAACTGTTGTTTTGATCTAGGAAGTTTCGAGAATTTGTTCCTATGTTTGTTTTTATGCCTCATTGCATTGAAAGATGCCCGACGAGGTAAAAACATAGTGGGGATAATTTTGAAATGGAATACGGTCAAAGTAACGAAGTTCCGCGAAATTCCGCCAAATTAGGGGTAGAAGGGCAAAATGGTAATTTTTACCTAAAATGCCGAGTTATGATGTCAAATCACTAATGAAAGTGATATTACTACGATAGGGCATCAAAAACTCGATTTTTGCCGTTATTTGCCGCCCGACGTGCCATTGGTGAACATTTCACGTTTTTCCGTAAAAAGTACGTTTTTCCACCGAAGTACCTAACGTCGTCAACGAAGGTACGGACGCGTCTTGTAACACTAATCTTGTACATCTTAAATACTTATATGTCAATGATATGTTCGTAGACCGTTATACGGACACGGTTATACGGGTTATAGTTTTGGTAACACCGTTTTGTTTTCCTAGCGGCGAGGACACGAGTAATTATCGTGGCACCGGTGAATAGTGCAAGTTGTTATTGTTTACCTTATGGGGCTTTACATATTGCTTTGTGCTTATGTTTGTCGGCATAATGATCATGCATCGTTTGTATGCTTATGATATCTTGTGGTATTAGCTCTAGAAATATCATTTGTCTACGTATATTGTATTGTTTGGGTATGAGGTTAAGAATTCCGAGATTCAATATGGTGAATTGAATCTCATTTAGCTTCGTGGTCGGGAGGACCACGGTTCGGGGATCGAGGCAAGTGCCGGAATAGACGTGCAAACAAGACTATTTCTATCTTATCGTTTTCTCGTTATTACGTTATTCGTCATTCCGCTATTTCATTTCTAAACCTTAGGATTCTTGTAATCATTACAATGTTACACTATGGTTGATGTTTGTTATGAATCGATTCTTACTCACATTTCCAACGCTTCTACTCGACTACTCTGCTTGAAATATTTGGAAACGTTTTTAAAAAAAAAAAAAATTCCGCCGTTTTCAAATGAGATGTTACATTGCACATGGCAGCCCAAGAATATAGTTACAACCTACAAGGACGGGGATTATTGCCAAAGCCCATACAATTTTTTGTGATAAAAGCCCATACAAATTGGGTTCACTTGTGGGGAGGTTATTGCCAGAAATCTTAGTCTAATAAAGTAGTTGTCTCCACGGATAACTTGTTCCAACATGAAACATATTTAGGCACAAAAATCATGTATTTTTCCCATACAAAATGTAAACTGATTTGTTCATTAGTTGTAATAATTCACTCCTTAATTACTATAAAAGCTAGCTAATCAATTTACGAAAGTATTAAGAAAATTAGTTAAATTAATTATTTGTTACAAATTTGTATTAATTTAGCGAAAAGCAAGTCCTGGAATAATATTATTCATGATTTAAAGCTATATCTTCACTATAACAACGGAAGGATTGATAACAGAGCCAACCCATAATTTCCCACAATATTCTTCAACTTCGTTCACAACTTGAGCTCTGCACCTCCTCTTCGATCCAAAACTACCAAAGTCTTTCCCTTCTCATCAAACTCCACTCCCACAGAATCATCTCCTAAACTTACTTTATTATTAGCATTCTCAGATGATGTTCTATTACTGCTCATACATACCCAAAAATCTCCATTTCTGTTTCTCTTTTGTTGTCTGGTGGCCTTTCAAGTGTTGCAAATAGTTCTGAAGCGCAAATCTTTGAGCCAAAACTTGTTAATCTTTCTTGAACTAAATTCTGCTATCAAAAGGAATGAGCCATCCTTGTTCAAAGAAACAACATTTGCAAATGCTAAGCCTTGTAGAAAGATCTCAACTTTCTTAGTGTTCGGATCATATTTTCATCAATCTTCATGTTTGGAATATCATTTTAACTTCCCTATTTCAAAGAGGAAACTAGTTGATTAAACTAAAATGATTGTATTAAGTTTTCATTATATGCCTATATATTGATATGAAGAATCTATATATAAGAAGTTTTTGTATTTGAATCTTGGCATATGATTGTGATTATAATATAAACTAATGCTTCAATATACGACATTTAGGCAAGACAAATAGATAACTTACTTTTGAGCCATGTATAAGAGATTTTAATTGCTATAACAACTATAAGGTATTAGAAAATATATATTACCTCCGATCATTAGAGCTAGTTGGGGATTTGATTTAGTTTTAATTAAATATAAGACCCCAATTCGCTTTATCTCCAAAATTTATAATATTTCCCAAAATATTCCTAGTGATTACAGCACATTAAAGAGTTTTTATCGTTATGATAGAAAAATGATATTTTAGGAAAATTAACATATATTTATTATAAATAACTAACATAACTAACTTCATTAATGAGTCTACCCAAATTAATCAATTAGTTATTATATTAAATATAAGAGGTAGTATAAAAGCAAAATAACGCCTTAGCCATCTCTCTTCTCACTCAAGTAATTAAGTCTTGGCTTTTCACTTTCCTCTCCATTGTTCATTAATCCATTAATTTAGTGAAAAATATTTCATCATCATCGGTCACTAGGTCAAATACGCCCAAGGTTAAAATACATGACTTTAACCAAGTATCTTTAGTTCATTTTTTTGTGAATAGTGATTAGAATTATGATTTCTCAATATTTAATTAAGTAGAATCTGTGTATATTGACCTTTAATTTATAGGGTAAAGGAACAAAAATACATATGTACTTTACTTTCGGGAGCGTCCAGCACCATATGCTTTTTTGGGGAACAAAAATACATATGTGGTTACCAAATGGGTGCAAAAGTCACACTTTTTTTTATCAAGTGAATTATTCCCGTTATAGCTTTGCGTTACTAGGATGAACGTTGCTGGTGATCGGCGAGGTGGGGAGTAAATATTTATTTTTAAAAAAAGTATGAGGGCATTTTTGTTATTTTCTTTTACTTTGAAAAAGATTAACATATCATAGGGATATTAAAATTCAAAGCACCTATGTGTTTTTTACCATTTTAAATGGTCTTGAGATTTTCCCTAAAATAAAATTGTTATTTAAGCTAGGGAAAATGAATGTTTGGGATTAATTTATTTGAAGACTGGGATTATTGTTGTATCCAGTCATCGACCAAAGGAATCTTCGTCTTTTGATGATGGATTGGCCAATTGGCATTGCACTGTTCAATTCACTGCTTCCGCTGTCCTAATCAAAAAATCCATTCCAATCTTTCTCGATTCGGCTATGTGACCGAGAACCTCCTCCTTCTCTATCCAAGGAATCTTCAAAGCTGATCTTTTCATTTCTTTCGTCCAACTTGAATCAGCCCACAAAATCTCAAAGATCCTGGTCCAATAATGTCAGCTCCTTGGCCGTCAGTCTCACTTGCCACCACACAAGCTCGACGCCCATAGGAATCAATTGAAAATCTCTCTCTTTCTCTCTCTGGGTCATGGCTATGCTAAAACAGAAAGTCATCTCGGTTCGGTTAGCAGCCTCTGCACTCTCTTGCATGTTTATCTCCGCTATTGAACACTCTTCAAAAGTCACGCCTTTTGATTTGGTACACTTACTCTCTTGTAGACGCTTCTAGTGATTTCTCAGTTTTCTTGTTATTTTTTCTCATCATTGATTCATGAAATAGGCAATTAACCAGACCTTTTGATAGTGGGGTGGTGGGATTAAGCTGGACTGTGTCTGGGCCCCGGCGGATTTGCTGATGTTTGAGTTTGGCCACAAGGTTTTTTTTTTTTTTTTTTTTACTTTCTTTCTATTACCTGCGTGGGAGGTCCGCTGAGTTCCTGAATGTGAAGCAGGGTTATTGTTGGTTTAATCGAAAAGGGTTCATTCTATATCATAGTGACATTGAATTTTGGAATTTATGTAGGCAATGCTGCACTTGTATGTTGGTATGTTAATAAGATGACACTGATCTTTTCTTTGATAATAATTATTACATTGTTGTGCTTCATAGGAAATGACATGTTTTCTGTTTCAAATGGATTTTGCTATAATAATTTTGGTGGAAGGATGTAATGCTATTGCATCTGTTGCTTTGATGGCTTTATGTGGAATCGAGACAGCTTTACTATCCCGCAATATGTTATTATTCTAGGTTGGGATTAGCCAAGAAATCAAATAATAAAAGGATGATTTTGGTAGTGAATTGGGCGTTTACTTGTTTAAAACTTGATCGTAAACATGTAAATATACTAGATGGATATATAAATGTTATCCTTTCTTGCTCCATGTTGAATACTCCCTCCGGTACTTAATATAAGACATATTTACCTAATTTGATTAGATTAAGGAAATTAGTTAATATGATATGTATTTTCTAAAATACCCTAGTCATCTTCTTTAATTTCCTCCTTCCCTCTCCTTTTTAATATGAGAAATATGTCTTATATTTAGGATCAAGATAAACTCCTCAAATATGTCTTAAGGACCGGAGGGAGTATCATTTAATGAACTTCATTGGCGTCAAGATTACTAAATGAAGTTAAGAGATGCTTTTGGTTCCTTTCACTTAATTGTGCAGCATGGTGATCTGTTTTCCCTTTGGGTTACAAGATGGATCTGTTTTCATGAGTTGGGGATTCTTTTGTTTATGTTGTTGTTTTTGTGTGATATAGGCAAAGCAACTTTGATGAAAACATTTCTTTTGCTGCCTCCTGTAATTATGTTGTTTGCTATTAGCTGATCTGAAGTTTAACTTTTCTTTTTTATTTGATGCTTTGGTTAATTGATCAATTGATTAACCACAGCATTGGATGCTGCAGAAAGGGCTTGGCGAATTATAAAACAATCCTCAGGGTTTGCTCTTGAAGATAATTTACTTTGGTGATTATTCTGATTCCTAAATCAGAACTTAGAAGATTGAATGGCTTATTTCTAATCCTTTTAAATTCTGCTCAGTTCTCTTCTCTTAAGCATCTCTTGGTGATGCAAATGCTTTGTGGTTTCGCTGTAGCTCAGAGGACCCTTAATTCAGCAAAGTAAGCTCTCCCTCTTTTGGGGGGAAGACAAAAACAGGCATGCACAACGCATATATTAGCTCCACTATATATGCTATTAGGAGTAAAGGTTCTTTCTCTTTATCCTTCAATGATTACTCAAACGTGTCATATGAAAGATTTGACAGAGTCCCATCACTCCGCTCATCATGTTGTGGTTGTTGTGATTGCTGTGCACTCTCCACCCGTAGGGTACCCTCGAACCCTAGTCTTCTGTTTGGGCTGAGACAATCCACTTTACTCCAATTGTCGGCGTCTAGAAGGTTGATTTTAGGTGGTAGAGACCCATACTTCACCCAGCTAGCAGCGTATGGCCTCAATAGAGATTGCTATGAGCTTGATTGCTCATTCAGTGAGAGAAGTTTTCCTAAAAGAAGCAAGAGGATAATAAAGCAAAGGTGTTTTTGCACGGATTCGGAGGAAGAGAGTGAAACTAACCAATCTTTTGGTTCTGATTATGCTGAATCAGTTATCAGCTTATTGAGTGAGGAGGCAGATAGAAATGTTACTCGTGTTAGAGCAAAGAATGTTTCTTCATTTAAGAACTTGGACATGGAGAAGAGGAAAAATGGGAGCAGACAGAGAAATCAGAATTTAGGTAAGAAAGAAGTAAATAAAGGAATTCTGAAGCGCTGGGAGACCTTGACAGGAGACTTGAGAGAGGATAAAAAGCTCAATGAAGAAAAGAAAGCTGTTGCTAAAGGTGAACATAGGAAACGAAGAGATGTTTCTAGTTGCTCATCTTATTACTCCTTTTCATCTGTAGGAGATATTGGTAGCGACCTGGAAGTTGAAGATAAGCATGGGAAATTTTCGGAAGAATTATCATTGGAGGAGGACAAAACAAGTCACATGGAGGAACAAGTGAAGGAAGAATACAACAGGCTAAGAAATGACTCAGAGAAGCTGGAGGAAATTTCAAATCAGGAAAGAACTGCATTTCATGCTGATATTGATTGCAGTCTAAGAAAGAAGTCTGAGAAGAAGCTGACTGAGGTAACTACAGAAGAAAAGTTTGGGAAAGAACCCCAAGATATGCATCCAAGATTGTCTGGTAGGCATGAATCTGGTTATGGAAAGGCCTCCACATCCCACAAGCAATTTGAAAGTGAGGATGACACTTCATCTCTGATTAGACATTCACATACGAAAGCAACAGAGGACCATATTCTAACTGCGAACAGAAGAAATTATCAATCTATGGAAATACAAGAGTCTGATGGTTATGAAGCCGAAAATCCTTCAAAATTGCAAAATACATTTGGTGGCAGGGAAGGGAACCTGGAGATATCAGGAAGAATGTTCCAGGAAAAAAATGATGAGCGTAAGAGTTTTGTTGGTTCTAGCACTAGAAAGGATGCGTTGAGTAGTAATTACCAGAAAAACATTGAGAAGTCAAAAATTGAACATTCAGAAAGTATGTCAAATACTAGGATGAAGAACCTTGAAGAGGACAAAACTTCTGTTCGAAGTTCAGTTGGGAGTATGGAGGAGCATCACTACCACAAAGGAGACAAGGTCATTACACAAATTGAAGGAAGAAGAAAATTTCAACTATCTGAATTATCACATATCCAGGAGACTAACGTTGAAACTGCCTCCACAGTAAAGTCTAGCAATACAATAAAGAACCAGGAAGATAATTTGAACTTGTATTCAGATGTAAAAGGGATACGACCTTTAACAGATATGAGGATTGGACACTCTGGTTTAAAAGGTCATGCCAGTGATGAAAAGCTAGTTTCAAGATCTCAAAGAGTTTCTGATGGGGTAAGGTTGATCAAAGATAGTAACTTGACATCAGTTAACACAAGAGAAAGTTATTGCCAAACTGATGAAAGAATTACACAGTTCTTATCAAGCAGTGAGGCTCAGCGACCTACAAACCAATCAATCTCCGATGCAAATATCTCAAATGAGGATCAGAGCTCTCGAGAATCATTGAACTTAGTTTCTGAGGGCAGAAAGCAACATGTTATATTGGCAGAAGTTGGTGAAATTAGTTCAGATGCAATGTTCATTCCTTCCTCATCTAAATTGATGAGAAGAGGCTCAGCCTATGATGAACCAAACTTCGGAACTTCAACCACAGAGGTCTGCCCCAATACTTTAGAAAGTGGCTCTTCTGCCTTGTATACCAATTCAAGAGGAAGAAGTCCACCTTTGCAATATGAACTATGTTCTACAGGTGGAAGTAGTCAGGTTTACAGTGACCCTTTAAATATTTTAGCCCCGGAGGATGCTCTGGCTTCAGCTGATCGCTTAGAGAAATCATCCAAACAGTTTGTGGATGAGTTTGTTCAGAAGGCTGGGCATGAAGTCACAACTGAAATGCAAAAAACAGAAATTACTGGAGCCAAATTGTCCACTGAAGATGCGAAGAATGAGGTTTACAGTGGAAGGCAAAAGAGTACTCAAAAGGTCTCTAAGTCAAGGGAGCGTGAGTCAAGTCGTTCATCTGGGGCAAAAGGACCTTCTGATGAGATGTGGGATGAACCAGAATCATCTATTAAGCAGAGTCCACCAGCTGAAGAAGCAGAGGCCAGTCTTGGGAGAGAGAACTCAATCGTCAAGAGAACAGGTAGGACCCTTTGGGGAATAATTTCAGATGTTGTTCGACTACGTTGGCGATCACATGCTGATGCCTCCCCTTCAGCGGCAAGATCAGGTGAAAGAAACTCATTGAACAAGTCTGATAGTGACACATGGTTTTCTGGCCAGGAGCATGAAGAAACCGGTAAAAGTAAAGTAATAGAGGAAAGGACAGGCGTGGTATCACAAGCTAAAACTTCTGATCAATTACAACCTAAAAAATCTTATACACAAAGTGAGGGAGGTGTGTTTGACGCTAGGAAATTGACAGACAAAGAAGAGCATCTTGAGGTTGGTACGTCATCTCCTTGTGAATTGGGAAGTGGATCAACATCTATAGCTATCTCCTTTGCTTCTGGAGAGGAAAACGCTACTTGGACTGAAGATGGAAAAGATTTGCAAGTCAGTACATCTGGTGCCGGTGCCGGTGCCATGGAATTATCGATACCTTTACCAGCTAGGCCTCCTATTGTAGAAGAAATTGTAAGTACTGGTAGAACTGAGTCACCGGGACATATGGAGGACCCCAATGCTCCAGAACAGACTGAAATAACTGTCACTGGGAAAAGGGACGCGGAGCTGAAGCAAAGAAAGCTTCAACGGAACAGGCAAGTCATGAAGGACAGGTTTGATGAGTGGGAAGAAGCATATGAACTTGAAGTTGAGCAACGAAATATGGATCAGATATTTATGAGGGAAGCTCTCCTGGAAGCCAAGAAAGCTGCTGATACATGGGAGGTGCCTGTTGGTGCTGTACTTGTGCAGGATGGGAAGATTATTGCCCGGGGATGCAACTTGTATGCATTATGAAATTTCCTTATCTTTTGTAATTGCCTTATCTTTGTTATTTATATCAATATATTTTTTTCAGGGTGGAAGAATTACGAGACTCTACAGCCCATGCAGAGATGATTTGTATACGGGAAGCTTCAAGTCTTCTGAGGACATGGAGACTTGCAGTAAGTTTTCATTGCCAAAGTATAATAGATATATTTCATAAAAACTTTGATGGTTTGTATATGTTTCTCCTCCTTTATTTTTAATCTTGGATGACTAGTTTAAGCTGTGATGATATCTGTTCGCTAAAATCTCAAATCCTTCCAGAATGGATTGATCCCGACATCCTTTTATGGATAATATGAGTAAGAATATCATATTTTTAGACTACAGACACCTATTTTCTGCTAGTAATCACAATGTTATACTTAGCGCATTTCTACAGTGCTGAGTAGACTTGCTGTAGGAACACAACTGATAGTGGCAATGGGAAAGCAATGATATCTTCTATTAATATTGTAAATTTTTTTGAAGTCTATTTAGATATCTACACCAGAGCGTTATTGAAGGAATCCAGCCTGGGAACACGTAATAGCAAGGCATATTTATATCTAAATCATGATTCTTGAATTAATTTAATATTTAGATCAAATTAATAAATTATAGATAATAGGGTAAACTATATTTTACCCCCAGAACTCAATCCTAATTTCAGAATTATGCAACGGCAAAGTTGAAGTTACCCTGGCATGTTTGGTTTGAGGGGAGGGAGTGGGAGGGAAGGGAGTGGAAAGTAGGGAAATGACCAAATTGCCATTAATGAAAGGAATATTCCTTTTTGTTGAGAGTATATTTATGGAATATTGAAAAGTTTCTAGGGGCAATTTACTAAAGAAGAGATCAAAGATTGGCCCCTCCCCCTCCCTCAAACCAAACTAGCCCAGGGAAACAAAGTCATCTGGTCCGTTTGAAGCAATGGTTTATATGAACTATTTCTTGTATCTGATGCTTTCTGCACATTAATAAATGATGATGGTTAACTTCTTGAAGGACACAACTTACCCACTTGCAGGGCACTACACTTTATGTCACACTTGAACCCTGTGCAATGTGTGCTGGTGCCATTCTTCAGGCAAGAATAGATACTCTTGTATGGGGAGCTCCTAATAAGCTTCTTGGCGCTGATGGTAGCTGGGTCAGGTATGCTAAGCACGGACTTTCTTTTTTTATTCTTCATGTGGTTGCAAGGGTTATAAGAGTTTTTACAGTTCATCTGTACTTACCACTCTTTACTAGTATAACACCACAATACAATCCGGTCCTTTTTTATTTAATCTTTTGACATAACCAGATAACCCAGTTTGGCCCTTTTTGTCCTAGTCATATTCCCTTATCATCCTTGGCTAAATTGGTTATGCATTGAACAGATTGTATAAGTTTTGTTTTGGGAGTTGGGACGTTAGATTCTCTTGTACATCAACTAGTTTCTTGAATGGGCCAATAGAACATGATAGTTTTAGCCAAGGATGAGTTGTGTAGATGATTTCTCTAGATACAAACCTGTTGTAAAAAATACTCTGTTCTTGTAGCATTCCTGCCAATTTGCTCTTTTATCAGAAACATTGTGTTGCATGTCAGAAACAAAAGTACCATGTTGAAACTGTTTACTTGTTTTGCAGACTTTTTCCTGATGGAGGAGAAAATGGATCAGAAACAAAAGAAAAGCCAGCTGCCCCGGTTCATCCTTTCCATCCAAAAATAAATATAAGAAGGAATGTGTTGGCCTCAGAATGTGCAGAAGTAATGCAGCAATTCTTTCAGCTGAGAAGGAAAAAGAAGAACGAACCATCGCCAACCCGAACTTCTCACCGTCATCATCATCCATCTAAACTTCTCCACAAAATGCATGACATTTTCCACATGATGTTTTGTTTGTAAGATCAGACATGCATACACATATATATACACACTCCTTCAAATTCCAGTTTGGCATCTCAATCAATTTCAAACATGAGATGGGGTCATAGAGGGTGAACCGTGGACAGTAAAGGTCGTTGTCATGTGACAACGATCTAAAGGTTATGGGTTCAAATATGAGAAACAACCTCTTTGCTTGCAGGTGCAAGATGTGTATATATATCCCTCTTTAGACCCACCTGATATGAGCCTTGTGCATTGATGATATGGGATCGTAGTGAAAAGTGATGCATCTAGGATCTCATTAATTTTGTTTTTGTTTTTTAATTGTAATTCCAATTTCTGAAAGATGGTTCTGGAACTGTGTAGAAAACTAGAAATATTTAAGAGTTGATGATACTTTGCAGTGACATAAGTGTCTTAGAACTTCAGAGATTAACGGAATGATAAAGACAGAGTACTGACTGATAGGTCAAATGTAGAAATGGTTGGTGAGATAGTGTTTTCAATAAATGTAATCTTACTTTTTTATTCCATTTTTTCCTTTTGTCATCCTTCATTTTCCTTCTTCTCTCTTCAATCTTCACACAACGTTTTACCTTCTCAACAATTAATGTAATCAAAAGTATGGTTGCGTAAAACACAAAGGAGCATGAAAAACATTTAGGCAAAGCCTGGATCATCAGAAAAGGAGGCAGTTAGGTGTGGCCGTGTGGGTACCAATTTTTGACTCTCAATCATTTTAATATCACTTCAAACCCAAAGGAAAAAAGAAGAAGAAACATTTGTATGATACTTTGATGTATAATTTTATTCTATTTGCATACTTCTAAAGTATTTAACTGAAGTTGTATGCATCTAAAATGCTTTAAAAAATTAAAATAGAGAATATTGTATATAGGAAGAATGACATTAAGGTCCTGAATGATTGAACTAATGACAATTAGGTTCTTAATTGTTAATATTATTATTGTTCCTTGTTGATTGAATTTTGGTTTTGGTCCTTCGAATTTTAAATCGTTGATTTTAATTCCTATAGTTTTATAAGGACTTAATCTAAATTTAAGTATAGGACTAAAACCAAAATTTGTTAAAAGTATGAGGACCAATCATTGAACACAAACCAAATTCTTATGATATTTTAGGGATTAAAACCAACAATTTGAAATTATGGGGATTAAAATCAAAATTCGATCAAACTATAAGGACTAACAATGACATTAACCCACTATTTTTTTTTTTTGGAAATATAAGTTGCCAGTATTGATTCAAATAATTGTAAATTTAAGAATTCTAATAGCAAATGAAGTATTTAAATTTCAAATATACCTATTAATTTGCAACCAGGATTCTTGTTTACAACAGTTTGAAGCGATATTTGCAAAGACAATTTTGAGCAATTTGTTCCAAGACTTAACTATAATTAATTCCTTGTTTTGGGACTTAAATGTCTTTCTCTCATAATAGTATAATACTGGTTAATTTAGAATAACACTATTGTTGGAACAATATTTGGGTTCATTTAAGAATTGTTGATTTTCAACCTTTATTATCAGATCATTAGTAGAAATTATGTCAAATGTCACTTCTTCGTATTGAAGGCTACATCTCTCCTTCTGCCAGCAAAATAACCCTCACAACAAGTCACAACCTTCCTAAGCAAATGTCTCTTCCCTTTTTCTTCTTCTTCAACCTCCATAAATAACTAACAAACCTTCCACCTATTTGCACCACCATCCTCCTCCTCTTCCTCCTACAATGGCTGCTTCTGCAATTTTCTCAGTTCTATTAGCCCTCACTTGCCTCACATTATTACCTTCTCTCGATGCTCAATCCCCAGCTGCTTCACCCACATTGCCTACTACTACTCCTCCTACCACTACTACTACACCACCACCCGTGGTGGCCGCACAGCCCCCGGCAACTCCTCCTCCTGTGACATCACCGGCTCCGAAGGCGGCTGCTCCGGCTCTACCTCCTCAGACTCCACCCCCAACAACTCCCCCACCTCAGACACCACCACCAGTAACCCCACCACCTCAGACACCACCCCCAGCAACCCCACCACCGGCCACTCCACCACCTGTCTCTCCTCCCACGGTGCCTCCACCAGCTCCAGCCTCACCCCCACCACCAACGGTGGCGCCTACACCGGCAACACCTCCTCCGGCGCCAGTTCCAGTTAAGGCACCAGCTCCTGCACCATCACTACCTCCACCAATACCAGCTCCTACACCAGTAATAGAGACGCCAGCACCTGCTCCTTCTAAACACAAGAGAAGAAGACATAGGCACAAGCACCGGCATCAAGCTCCAGCTCCGGCACCGGCAGTCGCCCAAAGCCCGCCGGCTCCCCCATCCAAGGCAACAACAGAGGATACAGAAATTACACCAGCTCCATCCCCTAGCCTAAATCTGGTAATGTCGATCACTTCAACATTTTTCGGCCTGGGTGTCAGTTGTGACTTCTCAGCCCCTTGCTGTGCCTTAATTTTTGAGACCTTCCCAATATATATTTTGGGTTCTTTTAACATTAGATTCTGAGTAACATTTTGATATTAGACCAAAAAAATGGATTTATTTTCAATTTCTTACGATCTTTTTAAAAGATTTAAGACTTTAAAATTGTGTAGTTTTTTTTTTTTTTTTTTTTAATTGAGTGTCTTTAGATGTTTAAAAAATTGAAAACCAATATGTTTTTTTTACCCATAAGATATAAAATGTCACCAATTTCATATACGATCTAATACTAAAAAAACTAAAAAAAAAAATATATTACCTCGGTCCTAATTATTGAAACACTTTTATAGTACAATTTATACTACAAAAGTATTCCTATAATTAGGACCGAAGGGACTATATTTAGGAAGCGCCCCAAAATTGAGGCAGGGGCACAATTGAGAAGGCAAAGTTGACACCCCAGTCCACATTTTCCAAAATCAAACTAGTCTCTGTCCCTTGTTTTCTTCATTGCTCTTGAAAAATAACTTCATTTTTCTATGTTTTGTTTTACAGAATGGTGCATCATCGTACCTGGGAAGAAAGTGGGGCGCCATGTCTGGATTTGCTATTGCCATTTTGATAGGCATTCTGATATAACAGTGACAATAATAATGGATTCACTTACAGAAAGTTGTTTAATTTGGTTTCCAAAGTGATGAATCATTTTCTTATGTATAGAGAGATGAATAATGAGCTATTATTACACCCGTTTGGGATTCTTTCTTTCTCTATTATTGCATCCATTTTGTAACTTGGGTTTCATATTTTCATGAATACGATTTTTTGAATCTTTGGATAGATCAAACTTGTGTAGAAATATAACTGTTCATAATGAACAAATCAAACTTCATCTCATATTCTGCGAATATAAGTTCCCAATCAACATTCGTTAGAAACAAGTGGAAAGGGACTTGCTCTCCTTTAATCACGTCCTCGATTTGAGGCGTGGAAATGAAGAAAATAATGTTGGGAGCTCTTTTTCCACAACTGCGAGCATGATTCGAGGTGAATCTGGATAAGTCAGAACCAAAGGTTTTGATGAACAGGTTAGGCCAAAAAAGAAAAAGAAATCTAATACTGGGAATATATTTATTTGCATGACAATCTACAAGATTATCTACTCAAAGCTAACTATTTTATTTTATACTAAATCAAAACCCTGATATCTGAATTTTTTTTTTTTTTTTTTAAGGTTTGTTTCTATACAAGAACAGATTTGTTGATGTGAATTTAAGGGGGTAATAAATTTGTTGTGTTTTGTAAGCTGTCGAGATTGATTGATAATTATCCTCCAAAAAGTAAATTTGGAGGAATTGTTGAATCAAGCTGTAAGTTAATTATTCCTCTAATTGGGGTTAGTTGAGTTTTGACTATAAGATGATCAATTGATGGTTAGTTAAAATATGATGGGTTTATATTGGAAAGTGAACTAATACAAGTATTTGATAATAATTTATTTATTTATTCAAAACTTTGAAGAAAAGTCTTCACTTATTTTTCTCATTGTGATAGACAAGGACACAAGTTCTGTTCTTCTGTCTATTATCACACATTGGTCATAAATTGTAAGCAAAGACATGTACTTTGTTGTTTAGTTTCTAAGCTTTTCTTTTCTCTTTACTTGTATCTCTTTCTTTAGTTTTATTCAATTCACTTTCCCTTTCCCTTTCTCATGGAATAAACATCTCAACACAGAGCAAAAAGGTAAGGATTATATCAATAAGAATGAGTTATGAATGAAAATATAAAAAGTTAAAAAAGTCACAAATGGTTAATAGTATTATTCATCTTAAGCTCCATACAAATACGTAAACCTACTCAATTTTAAGTGAGGTTTGACTATATTGGATAAACAGGTGAACAAGTGTAATCAGTGGGGGTTCTACTTAATGTTCTAAACCTCCAATAATTAAATTTTGGAAAGCTACCATCTAACAACATCGGATTTACTTTGAAAAAAAAGGAAAAATTAATCTTTTTGCCAGTTTTAACTTAGTTGTAACATAGTCCTCAAATTTTAACTTAGTGCAACTCAATCATTATAGTTTTAACTTGGTGAACTTTGACTTGATGCAACTTAATCCCTATAGTTTAACTAATCAAAATATCACCCCCCCTATTTTTTTTTTTAAAAAATTGTTTATTTCACAAATTTTAGGAACTAAAGTTTTAAATGGTTACAACTATAGGAACTGAAATACATTGAGTTGAAATTCAGGGACCAAATTTCAAATGAGTCAAAACTATTGCAATTGAGTTGCATTGGATCAAAGTTTAAGAATTGAATTATAACCGAGTCAAAATTATAGGACTAAAAGATTAAATTTTTCTTAAAAAACACAAAATTATAGGGCCCATGGTGGGCAATTCAAACAATGCCCTTAGTGGGATCTTGATTAATGATCTATCCGAAGATCTGGTTCTTGATAGAGCACAATGGCGTTGTGTGATTCATGTAGCTGACCCCATCTAGTGGGATAAAACTTTGTTGTTGTTGAAATCTTATCCTTGAGACTTTGCCACAAGAGTTTTTCTTTGTGAATACTCTCTCCGTTTCTTAATATAAAACATATTTATCTAATTTGATTATATTAAAAAAGTTAGTTAAGTTGATTGATATGATATATATTTTCTAAAACACCATAGTCATTTTTCTTAATTTTCTCATTCATTCTCCTTCTTCATCAATAGGGGTAACTTAGGAAAAAATTCACAAATATGAAAAATATACCTTATATTTAGAACCAAGATCAACTCCCGAAATATGTCACGAAAGGGAGTACTATGTATGGTCCTGATGTGGACGTCTTGTCTTTGACCAGACTGTATATGATAGAGTTCACATTACATGCTAAGATTTAGGTGCTTATTAGGTGCTTTATCCTCTAATTAGAGGTATAAGCATATTTTTTTTTTTTTTTTTTTTATTTTTTTATATATTGTATTTATTTAGATTTAAATTATATCTTTCTTTCACGATATGTTTTTTGCACCAGGTAAAAGATCTCAAATTAATTAATTTTCATAATACGGTGTTATTTATGCACAAATGCGCAGAACTAGAAATTAATTAATTTGAGATATTGGGTACAAAAAACATCTCGAAAGTTAAAGATATAATTTAAATCTAAATAAATACAATATATAAAAAAATTTTAAAAAATTTTAAAAAATATGCTTGTACCTCTATTTAGAGGTATAAGCAACTAATAAGCACCTAAATCTTAGCATATAATGTGGACTCGTATATGATATGCTCAGCACTTAGCTCTGTCATTTTTTGCAGTACAAAATATATCATCATATATTCTGCAACTCATCATTTTGAACTTATATAGCAGAGGGTGCAAGAAAGCATCCAGAGGAAATAAGAGGAACTGAACTTTCTCAGGATTTTTCTATTCAACAATGTCCTAGATAAATTGTGTGTACAAGTTGGAGAATTTCTTAGGTACTAGTACTATTAACTGACTATACAACGAGTTAATAAAAACTCATTCAAGCGGGTGTTTCAGATGGTAGGATTTTTCACTGATACACCTCCTTTACTGAATTTTTATTGCCTCCTTGCACCACCTGATGATGATCATGTGCCTAGTGAATCCTAAGAATGATATGATGATATCGACAAATCTGCCGGGGCCGGGGAACAAAATAATCCACCGACTTGATCTGTGACACTCATCAACTTGACGAATGAGGACAGCGACAATTCACTCTGCTGCTTGAAGAAGCCACCTCTCTGATCTGTACTTAATGAATGGAATCTGGTTCCTCAACAACACACACACATATATATGCCAATTTGCTTTGTTATTTGTTGTTGTTATGATCATTAGTACTATTTAGTCTTCCTCATCCACTTCATGAAATGGAAGTGGCACTGTCTTCACTGCTCTAAACTTTCCAGCATTGTTCAGATGCTCATTCTCCAACCTGAAACCATTCAAAGTTTTTGTATTTTGAATTATTAGACCAAACTTGAAGACAAATGAAAAGAAGCTAAAGTAGTTAGTACTCCCTCCGGTCCTAATTATAGGAGCAAATTTTGAAGTTGGTTTTGGTCCTAATTATAAGAGCAAGTTTTAACTTTTGTCAATATTTTCCTATAATACCCCTATTTATACTTTCTTAATGATAATTAAAGACAATAATAATTTAATAATATACTTGTATTTGTATTACTTAGTTCTATCTTTGAGAGATGTATTTGTATTAAATAAACTTGGGTAAGGGTATTTTAGGAAAATACACATAATTAACTAATATAACTTTCTTCCTTAATCCTTCCAAATTTTGGTAAATAGCTCATATAATTAGGACCGGAGGGAGTAGTAGTTTGTAGACAAATGGAATGAAGCTTACCTGAAGAAATTCCATAGCCCTCGTCTAATGACCTCGAGAGATGCTAAGAAGAAGGTTGTTACACGGTAATCAACGTTCTCAAAACTCGAATGGACAACAGTTTGTAGCCAAGCAAGCCTCAGAATAAGGTTTAATCCCTGCATAATAAATTTCCAATGGTTATTGAGAGCCACTGATTTGTAGCATGAAAAGAAATCATAATCTGTTTTGTCTCCCATAATGTCTAAGACAGCGTCAAATTTCTTTCCTTGCACTAGTTTAGGAATCTCACTATTAACTTTTACAATGGCTTCACTTTTAACTTGTATTGTGTTGGACTAATTAAGGATCAAGAGTTGACTCTAGTCCAAACTAGAACGGTGAGAGATGGGTCTGATAAGTACCATGGATAAGTAGTAAACGAATTTTCTACGAAGCATTAGTTCATTCCTAAGCCAAGGATTTTTGGAGTTCAATTGGAGCAAACCCCAGTCCTTTACAAAGTCCCAATACAATTGGTACAAAGTGGCTGCACTTGATATGATCACAACAACACATAGCCATCCAACACTCCTATCCTTCTCATAAGCAACTTTAGCACCAGCTGCCAACATTGCTGATACATATTTCCCTAAATTCACTAGGTGGCTTGTCTGTCCTTCATCAAAATATCTCCTTGCACACTACAAAACAAAACCAATAAATCATTTTTCTTCATTTCTAAACATTCAATTCAAATGAACAAAGTTGAGATATAGGTGTGTGTGTGTGTGTGTATTAAGGAAGTTAAATGCTTTACCTGCATGGCCCTCCAGTAATAGGGTAGGAATGAGACTGCATAAGCAAGGTCTCTGTAGTGCTTAGCCCTCATGCAGTAGCCATAGTCCTGAGTTTTGTAGCTCCCAGTCATATAGTAACATGCTATATACTCGAGGTTCCTCAGCATCGGAACCTGTACCAAAAGCTTTAGTTGATTTCTTCCACTATAAGGAAATTAAATAGATTTCTACTGTTGTATTCTACATTTTTTTTTTTAATAAAAAAAAAAAAACACTACCTGACTACAGAGTTGATCAGCCATGAAAAAATCCAGCATCACAACCTGAAGAGACAGCAGAGAAGGAGATAAGGCTAAGTAATCGTATATAGTCAACAAGTCCCATGTTATGAAACACATATTTTGATGACTCATATATCAGATCATTTTATATTGTCAACTGGTAATAAAAACACTATACCTTGTAAAGTGGTGACAAAACTATGTTCCTTATTACACATAGGAAGCGGTAGCGGCTTGATCGGTAGATAATGTTGAAGGGGCAAACAAGTACTAGTAAAAAGACCTGCAGAGTTATTCAACAGATTATTAAAATCTTGAACATTCAAGGGAAAAAAGAATGTAAAGTGAAATTTGACAAAGAAAATTACCAGTAAAAGTAGGCCAGGAATGGCTTGAACTTGGGCATAGGAATAGCCTTTAGTGAGAAGAGTCAAATGAAGAAACATGACTCCAACCACAGCAGTCATAGCCATAGTACAAATCAAAAACACATCTCTATACTTAAGTTCCTTTGTAGGGGACAGCTCAAAAATGAAGCTGTAGTTTATACGAGTCTTTCTCCAAGCAAAAATGTTGCAGCCATATAGGAAAAAGTGCAGAAATATAAGGCTGAACATACTGCAAAAAATTTAAAAACGAAAAATAAACTCCAGGTTAAAATTTTTCCTCTAGATTTTATGCAATATAATCAAAGGTCTAAATAGTATAAATGAATTGCATTAATACCATTATTAGTCCTTATAGTTTGATCAAATTTTGGTTTTTGTCCTTGTAGTTTTATAAAGATTTGGTTTGATTTTAACAACTGGTCCCTATACTTTTAATGGGTTTTGGTTTTAACCATGCTTGACCAAGTTCTTATAAAACTATAGGAACCAAAACCAACGATTTGAAATTATAGGGATCAAAACAAAAATTCGATCAAACTGCAAGGACCAACAATGATATTAACCCTATTGAACTTAATAGGTAAGAGTAATAGGTTTTGCTAACCTAAGTACAGGGTAGACAGTTTCCATGTAGACTGAAGTTTGTTGATGTCTTCTGTACAGCCCAGTTATATGAGCCATTACCACATACCCAGCAAAAAGAGCCAACAGGCATCCAGCAAATAATCCTAATTGCATTTGAAAAATAAAGTAAATTACATGTAAATAATATATAAATCAACTTGATATATACCTTTTATTTTTGGTTCATTTCAGTCCTCTAAACAATATATTGTTAAGCTGACTAGTCAACATAGATTTAAATTTTAAAGTGAAGTTGATAAGATTGCTATATGTTTTACATGATCCTAAAAAAGGAGTATCATTTATTGGTTTAAACTTTTTACACAGGATTTGATTTGATGATATTTGATTGGCTATAATTAATAAATCATTAAAACAGCAACAAAAAAGGAAGGCTTCAGTGGAAAGCCATTTAGAGAGGTTGAAATCCTTCACTGTATCTTTTTCTTTCTTTTTATATGGGCCTTTTAGTTCATTCTTTGTACGTACGCTCATAAACACTTAGCAGAAAAAAAGATTGTTTTTCCATTCACTTAAAACTAGACAAGGCTTTTTGTGAACCTAGTGCCTTGATGGGTCCATTTTTATGTTTCCTTTAAAACACTAATGCTCACAAAGCAAACAAAAACAACCCCTTAAAAAAAAAGCTCTCTCCACCAAAATGATTGATCACCAAAAGACAAAAATGGAAAAGTGATAGAGAAAACAAACACCAGATTATTAAATTATTTCTGTGATATCTTTTGTTTTTCTTAGTATGAAATATTGTTAGGCACGTCAACAAAATTTGTGATTTCCAAATAAGCAGACATAAAAAAAAAGGAAGTATTTTTGGCTTACCAATGAAGAAAGTCACAGCATGAGATTCTTTTCTCTGTGTTGGCCTAAGGTATTTCATGGCCTTCCTTCTATCATCTTGGGCAAAGTTTTTCATGAACAAGTCTTCAACTTCGTCGGCCAACTTCATCACCTGTCATTTCTGATACTGATAAGAAAATATGATTGGCTCAAAACTTGAGCAAAAAGACAGACAACCAAATCCAAGGCCATCTTGTGGTGCAGACATGAATATCATAGGAGCATTGGCCACTTGAGGTTGTCGGTGTAACTTTCAGGATAACAACTAGTGGCCAACAACATCCTGATTCTTATACATAATTTTTCATCAAAATTGGGTTCCATGATTGGTCAAACTTCAAAACTGATTGTGAGATAATGAGAAAGTGACTAAATTGAAAATTTTGACGACCCTAATGAGAGATGAAATTAAAAATGTTTTCATTTTACCTTGTCTGAGCTGTTGAAATAAGAACTCTCAACCACCTTGAGGTAAATGGGAAGAATTTCTTTTTCAGTGACCTGAAACATTTTAAGAAAAATTAATAATGATAAAGTTACATTAATCAATCATATAAACCAAGCTTAAAAGTACTTTAACTTGAACTTTGAGGCCTGATAAGTCACATACCTTGTCAAACTTCTTCAGAATCTTAATAAATGCAAGCATGTTCAGGTTCCTAAAAACCAAAATCATGGGGAAAAAACATAAGATTTTTCTCATCTTAACAGATATTTTCATTGAACAAATATGTCTCTATCATAAGGCTAATGAAGTTAGGCACTATACCTATAAACCTTTAGGTATCCTAGGCCTTTGTAGAGTTCCATAAGGCCTCTTTTGATCATTTTTTCTGCATGATGCAACTTTGTTTTGTTGAGATGAAGCTTATTACTGCCATCTGGACCACATTTCCTTGATGACTGGTTCAGAAAATCTTCTCGTACGAGGTAACTAATAGCAGACAAGGTACGAGAAGGTGTGGTCAAAGGAATGTTTATCCTCACATTTTTACCTTGGCTGCTAACCATACCACCAGACAGCGTCCTCAGCTTCCCATCTTCTTTCTTCACCTGAACTGGCTTTCTTGCGTCGTCACCAGATCTCGGGGAATCCGTAAACATCGTGTCATTTTTGTCTGAGTCATCTGTAGAATTGTCCTCCATTTCATCTTGCTCTGCTCCGCTCCTAACAGAGTCCTCCTCTGTTCCCAAGAAACAGAGCATCAGAGGATGTACTATTTTTACAGTTTACACATTGATATTTTTTCCATACTTTTCATTGTTTGAAATCAATATGAACCAATAAAATAAAAAATACATGTGAAAATAATTCATCTCTGATGCAGGTTACATATACAAAAAGCATATAGGTCCATAAATGAAAACAGAGAATGTGACATCTCATTTGATAGCTATGAGAACAAAAGGAAGAGAAGTTTTTATTATGTAAGTTACCAGAAGAGAATGTGCATGATATGGACTGGTCTTCTTTGGAATCCTGTGATGAGCCTGCTTTCTTGTTGAACTCAGATTTGAGCTCAAGGAGAATGTCCATTTGCTTCTTCAACGACTCTCCTCTGTCCATGAACTCTTCCTCTTTTGTTCTGTAAAACTTATTCACCCTGTTTAGCTGTTGGTCTAGACATGCAAAGAATTCTTTAGTAGCATCAGTATCAGAAAATTGCTCAAGCAGTTCTGTCTCATACATGTCTCCCTTATAAGTTGAACCAGCAAGTTTCCTATGAACCTGTCAGGAAAAAAAGACCATAAACACAAGTTCCATCATGGTTCGGTTTACGAAACTTATAGTTTCAACAAAATCAATCATGTTCTGGGGAAAAAAAAGAGCAGTACATGAATTGGTCCATGGTTTCTGTTATGTTGATGATGGCCAAATAAAGAGTAGTTTTTTAGTGATGAAAAGAAGGCAGTTTGGTGCTTGTTGGGTGTATTGTTGGTATTTCCATTATGGAGTTGAATTTTCTTGAGGTCCTTCTTGAGTTGCCAGTAATCAACAAAAGCATCTTTCCATTCTGGAATGAGCTGATCCTCAAACTGCCTTGAGAATTTCACCATCTTCTCTGTTTTTTCGTCGGAAAAAGGTGGTGGTGGTGGTGACTGTGGTTGTTGTATCTCTGAGAGAAGTGTGTTTCCTTGTTGTGGTGATTGTTCAAAGGAAGGCCAAGCTGACATTATTTATGGAGCAAGGAAAAAGGCATTTGGTACTGATTCTCTGAAGCACATTCTTAGAAGCATTTATTTTGTACCACCACCATCATCATCCTATGCTTCTCTCCACTTGGGAATTTTTTGGAAAGCAAAGTGATGGTGGTGGTGATGGCTAGCTAGATAGTTTCTTCGCCGGAAAAGTAACCAACGATCCGCCACTGCCACTGCCGGGTTATGATTACTTCTCGGCCAACATGGGGTGACATGAAGGTTGTTTTGAAATGGTGGTGAATTTAAAGCAGATTGCTGTGGGGACAAATGTTACTGTACAAAATGCATTTAGAGAAAAGGGCCTTTAATAGCAGTAAGACTGTAAGAGCATGCTCTTGTGAATTTACAAGAATGACCCTTTTGAGGACTGGTGGGATTCATTGGAAAATGGAGGGCATTTTTGTTAATAAGGTGATTTCTTAATGTGAGTGATAAGTTCTAAGAGTTATGGATCACTTGTGTAAAGTGAGATTTATTGGCTAATAAATCATCTGCTACCACACAAAAGCTTGCTCTAATGAGACCAGCCAGATTTCCACTACTAATTCAGGATAACTAAAAAAAGTTTCAATTATTTTCATAATCTCCACTCCCCTGATCAATATTCCCTCCTCCTCTGTATACATCATAAAGTAGAGTCTATTTCATCCCACATACATCTTACTGTATAGAGATCATTATATCTTGAATACTGAAATTTCATCCTTTTGAATCAAAAAAAATTCAGCTGAAATTTATGTGCGCTTGACCTGTTATAAATCTAAATCAGTTGATAAATACTAGATTTTTCATAAAGATAAAGAAATCTCCATTGATGCTAAAAAGTATTCCCTCCAGTTCTTATTATAAGAACATAATAAAAACTTTGCATAAATGAATAAAGTTAGCTAAAATTAATCATTTCTTGTAAGATATAAAAATTACCTTTAATAAAAGTCATTAGTTAAAGGAATTTGGTTTGGAAGCATCATGCTGAATTTGGTTAGAGATACAATGAAACATGGAAGCTTTATAATTAGTTAGAGATATTAGTTTTTGCAAGTGAGGAGTTTGGTTAATTAGTTAGGAAGCTTTATAATTAGGGATACTAAGTGGAAAAAAAATTAATATTTTAAACAAATTATGTTATATAATAAAACATGCAAGAGATTATAATAAGGACCGGAGGAAGTATTGCGTAATTTTCAATTGTTTTGTACACATTTAAACCCTCTTTTGCAATCCAAGGCATTCAAGAAATATATATTTTTGATAATTTAGATGCAATCATTTGAGGAGTGTTCCTTAAAAGTCTAGGAGAATACATAACTATTTTTAAAAAGTTACTGAGTTCTGTATTTGGTGTGGATAGTTATGTATGAGATTATGAGAATATCATAGGTACTTATATAGAACACAACATTATATAATTAAAGGTGATGTTTGGTATAGAATCATTGTACCAAGGGAAAGGAAAGAGTAGATTAGGCAGATAAAATATAGCTAGGGCTGTGCCATCACCAACCATACTTTAGTACACGGATTTAATGTGAGAATAATATAAACGGTGCACATAAAAGTTTTTTTTTTTAAAAATGTAGTTAGGACTTAGGATAACGTGTACAAAATTGTATAATAAAATGAAATTTATTGTTGTAAGGCTCATCTTATCTGAACTAGTACCAGCAGTGAACAAGGTTCTTATTCCTTTAATTTGTTTTAAATCCACTCTGTCTATTATATTGGTTCACTTGATTGGACTTCTCAGATTGTACTTTTAAATAAATAGCCACCTTATATTTTAAAGAACATTTTGATTTCAAGTTTTGTTAATTAGAATATGTGCGTGTGTGTGTATTGAAAGTTTTCTCTCATTTGGGAGTCATGATTTTGAATCCAAATGAACTTATAATACTAAAAGCCACAATATAATTTGAAGGAAAAAAGTACTCCCTCTCTGTTATAAATATATGACAAAAATTGTAGTGTAAATTAAACTAAAAATTTTGTTTTATATTTATGATAGGAGGTAGTACTTCAATTTTTTCGGGAAAAATGCTGAAAAATCCTCTATTGTAAATTTGATTATCTAATGGTACCTAAATTTTGTTTGAAAACCCAATTGCAACTCTTCTTTAGCTTGAACAACATATCTTCAACTATGAGCGAAATGGATGACATTTACACAGTGCTAAAGATATGTTACACACAACTAAAGAAGAGTTGCACCAGTTAAAAGACTTAGATTCTTGGGTACTAATAAAAGAAGTCATATGCACAAGGCTTTCACCATGTCAAGTATGAATAGTGATAGGTGCAGGCATCCCCCACAAATGGAGATGATGTTTACAGGATTTGAACCTGTGATATGCAGGTCATTACATGGCAGCAATCATACCATTGGTCTAAGGCTCACCTCTTAGATACTATATATTGAAAACTGTAATGCGGGGGTTTTCAGCAACTTACCCATTTTTTCCTGTATTTACACAGGAAGGAAAAAAAGAAATGAATTTTCCTAAGAAGGGATGCCCACCATATAGAACTTTGGATAACTTGAGGGGATTTGAACCAATAAACTCTTGATAAAGGGAAAATTTTCTGATTACTTGTTGATCACTTGTGCCAATTCATATTATTGACATGTCTTTTTTTTTTTTTTTAAAAAAATATATTAATTTCTCTTTTCTCACTCACACGAACACACAAAGACAAAAGGGTGTAGGGGGAGAGGGGTCATCTTTTTAATTTTGTAGCAAGACATGGATTGCAACATATCACCGTTAACAATTGTGGAGAACTGACAGCGCCATTTGTTGTCCTTCTCAAAGATACGCTGTTTCATATTTTCCTCTCTCTCACACACGCACTCTCACACACACACACACTCTCCCACACACCTGAATATATTCATATTCTCTTAGTACATCCCTAACAAATTAATTTTTGGATTAGATAGCTAGCTAGCTATAGAAAAACTGTAACTATGGCACGCACAATAATATAAAAGAGGAACTCGTGGGGCATATATAATCCACCCACTTGAAGATCTATATATTCTTTCCAATCTATATGACGCATGCACACACCTTTGTCCTCTCTCCCTCTCTACAACACACACACACGCACACAATTATATCTGCTTGTTATGGGGTCTAATCATTGCTTATTTATAATTTAAAATCATGTATTTATTAACTTCAATAATTATCCTTCTGAAAAATATACGGGTGAGAAGGGATCAATGATTCTGATAATGAGAGCTAGGCACCCAGTGTACATTCAACAGCGTTAGAGAATTTAATTTGATTAATTGTTCTACTGCAATTAATTATTATATACGTAGTTTAGGGCAAGCTAATAATGAAATTCTTGTTAAAAAATTGTTGATAATATGTGTTTTTCTTCTTGTTATATAATATAATGAAAAAGGAAGCTAGAACATGAACATTTTATTTTCTCTGAATAAAGATTTGAAAGAAACAATGATATAATTGGTTTAAATGATCCAACAGTAGAGCCTGTTTGGTATGAGGGGAGTTTTTTTTTTTTTTTTTTTTTGAGTTAGATTTAGAAAAACTATAGAAGTGGGGTCAAAAGTTTTTAATTAATTTTTTTTATTCTTTTATCTTACATTTTCTCTTTAGTAAAAAGTAATAAATATGGTATATATGTATATCTTTCTTTTTCTTTTTTCAATTATACCCTTATTTATAAAAAGGATGCATGAGAGATAATTGGTGGATATTTATTGTAGATATAATAAGTGGTATAATGAGGATGAAAGTGAAAAAATCAGATTAAAATTTCAGACAAAATGTATTTATTCTTTATATTAAAAATTACTTTTTATATATATATATATATATATATATATATATATATATATAAGTTCTTAATTTACGTGATGCATGTTAGAACTCCTACTTGTGGACCGGGGGGGGGTAAACGATGATGATACTCCATCCGGTCCTAAATGCAATAGTTACTCCCTTAATGGAAACTTTTAGAAGGAGAGAATGGTTCAGATTATAAATCACTTTCAGTTTAGTTAATACTCCCTCTGGTCCTAATTATAAGACCTAGTTGATTTTTTTGGAGAAATTAAGGAAGCTAATTAAATTACTTTAGAGTATCTGTATTTTTATTTTTATTTCTTCAGACTAATTAGTTTGACTAATAAACTAATATATAATTTAAAAATATACAACATATGAAATGATTAAGTAACTTATTTAGCTCCCTTAATCTCTCCAAAAAAAAGTCAACTAGGTCTTATAATTAGGATTGGAGGTAGCACTTATTTTTCTGTTTTACTCTTGTGATTAATATTCACTTTCCAACTTTGCCCACTCATTATATCCTCCTCTTTATCTAAAATAATATTCTTAATGCAATTAAACACATTTTTTAAGAAGGGTAAAAGTGATTTTTTTTACATTTTATGACATATTAAATGACTTAACTGTCATTTCTTATTTCTCATAATATAATTTAAGTGCCCTATATTGTCGACTAGAGGGTGTAACACCCCAAATTCCGTAGCATAAATCGTGCCGGTGACACGTGGTTTTATAAAAATTTGACAGAGTTTGAGGTGCTACAATTCAACGTGTTGCTGAAACGGAGAGCATGTACTAAAAATTTGAACAACGAGTAACTGATATAAAATACTCAGGCATATGCTGATGCCCGACGTATACTGGTATATTGAAATTTCCCGAAGGAATATTCATGTGATATAGGACTTATATAATTACAGGATTTACATTGCAACTATACAATTTCAGACCAAGCCATTTCTTAACTTGGAGCAATGAACCTAACACAGTTAAATCAACTCATTTGGCCAGGCTGGGTAAAGTCTGGTGGAAGTCTCCCCGAATTCACAGCGACTGATTGACTGAACCATATAGACCGACCCTTTCTTAGTTTAAGCACCAAATGGTTTGAAGTAACCCTATTAGATTCATGCCAGAAGGTAGGCTCTTGTTAACCTTCTTTCTGCATTTGCTTTGACCGGTGCCTCCTCACGGCTCGGTCCATCGGTGTCTTTTTACGGCTCCATCTACCGGTGCCTTCTCTGATCCTTGATCCTTTCTTGAACTATTAGTTAAGACTAAGGTCCAATGCCCATTGGACCTCAGGTAACGGTTAACCTCATGCTTATGTAAACAATATGTGTATGACAGATATTCATGACATTTCAGCAACAATCAATACATAAGCACACAGCAGATGTATCCCAACAGTACATAAGCACACAGCAGATGTATCTCAATAGTACGTAAGCACACAGCAGATGTATCCCAATAGTACGTAAGCACACAGCAGATGTAAAGTTATCGTCTATCACATATAAGTATACAATAAGCATAAGAGTTAATGTTACAGTACGCGAACGTACCTTTCACCGCATATTGGTCAACTTGCCTGACTTTTGATTCGACTCCGGCTTTCCCGGATATCCTATATGTTATCGTCGGATTATTCCTTTTTCCCATAATGTCACAACTAATATTCTATCTCTTAAAATAATATCAAAAAGGTTATTTCCACCCATTTTGACATTTCTACCCTTGGTGTATTTATTATTACAATTTTGCCCTTACATTATCTCAAAAACGCAATACTGAATTTCTGGGCAGAATTTTTGATTAACTTTGAAAAATCATAATTAAATCTAAAAAACTCGAAACGAGGATCCGTAAAATTCCTCGGAATCCTTAGGATGTCTACTTTTGAGAAAAAATACTAAGGTTTTCCCAGAACTTAAGAATAACTCCCAGTTTTCACGTGTTCATACCTTGCCCAGAAAAACTCCAGAATTCGTAGCCCATTTTAAAGAATTTTTACCTCCTAGCACAAAACTCAATTTGACATGTTATAAGTACCCTTGGAAATCTCTATATGTCTACTTTAACCATAAAAATTTTCAGAATTAATTAACCTCATATTCAACATAAAATTTTGGCGTTTTTACTACTGATTCCAGAAATCGCCTAACCGAAAAATTTCGCAAGAACTTCGTTACTTTAAGGTTTCTCTTCCAAAAATTTTACTCTATCACTTTCTTCATCATTTTTTCGAAATAAAGCTAATTCTAACCATAAAAACATGAAAATAAAATTACTCTAGCATATTTAAGATTAAAGCTACTTCTATCTATGAATTTAAGAACTAAAACTTAAAGAACTTACTTACAAATGCTTCAACTCCTTCAAGAAGCTCTCAACTCTCTTCCACTCCTCTCTATATTCAGATTTGCTACTTGATTTTGGTGTGAAGAATGAATGAACCCAAGGGCTCTATTTATAGGAAAATACCTACTTCTTCAATGTAATACCCTAAAAATCGTATTTATGATAGGTATCATAATTTAGTAAATAATACCTATTGGAAATAGGTGAATATGTGGTCTCAAATAATAAGTTATAATTATCTTATTTTCTAAGGTAATTTCTATGGAAATTAGGAGAGATAAAGAGCTAAAATCCCTAAAATGCATTTATGAGGCATAAAATGGCCTGAAAATATTATGATAAATCCGATGAGGCAATAAAATATTTGCTAAAAATTAGAAAGTATGTTGTCTCTAATTTTAGGAATTTTTGGGATTTTTTCCTTGAAAAATAGAGAAGCATAAATATAATATTATCAAAAGCACTTTTTGGCCCCATGTTTTTTGATATTTTACATGAGATATATAAAATACCAATGTAAGTAAAATAGTTGTGAGATAATAATTAATCATAATTAAGAAAATTATCAACAATTAGTAAGTGACTAATTAAGTAATTAGTGGCTAATTGTTTAAGCATAGGATAATTGCTTAATTAAGATAATTAAGGCATAAATTAAGTAATTAAATAAATAAATAATAAAAATAATAATTAAGAAAATAGTGTGAAAAGGTTGTGGTTATTTCAAAAATAATATCTAGATATTTAGAATTTAATAATAATATATTCGGTAGAAAGACCAGTTGGCTAAACGAGAACCGATAGAAATTAAATCCTACACCAAAATATAGGAATTTAGTCTATTTTTTGAACAATCGGAATTTAGTCTATAACATCTGGACCTTTTATAAACGAGTGAAATTTTATCCCGGAGTGAGCTAGCTCCGAAGTGATTTCGAAACCAACAGAGCACTTAAGATACAGGGTTTTAAGGGAAAATGACAGATAGTCAAAATGAGAACCTATACAAAACGAGACCGTTGTGACAAACCAGGGATTAGGTTTCTTAGGTCAGGACATATTACGAACTAGCGAATTTCTATCCAGAAGCTGACACTTCCGGAAGTGATTTCCGTAACCGATGGCGTCTGACTGAAAATGTTCAGCAGACAACGGAATACCCTTAATGGGATCAAAAATTTAGTTAACCTAAGTATTATGAAAGATAATTAATAAACCTCCAACGCTGTGTTGCCGGATTTTTAAGATTCTCCAAGATTACGCGATTAGAACACCGAACAGGGAACTTTATCGGTACAGTCACATAAAGCAAGAGTGTGACATCATGCATGACATAAGGGGTAGACACATGGATGGCAAGGATGAAGCCACGTGTCAAAGTGCAATCCGACGGCCGAAATCCAGTCTGATAAAGTGATGAATAGTGTCCCATTTTCTTCTATAAATAGAAGACACTCCTTCTTCATTTCCCACACCCCAAAACCGAAATATAGAGAGAATTTAGAGAGAAGGAAGAGCCCGGAGAAATTCTAGCCGAGCCCTGGGTAAGTTTTTCGGTCCCTAGTCTTAAGCTTTGGTAGTTCTTTCATTAGATATAGTAGAAATGCTAGATTTATCTTTAAATTTCCCAGATAGTTTAAATATCATGTTTAGGGGTAAATATGGTATTTATTTCAAAAATATATTGGGAAAAGAGATATGTCAAAATTCTGGAGAGATAGGATCAAAGTAACGAAGCTCTGGCGAAATTTCGCCGATTAGTCCAACTAGGGGCAAAATGGTAATTTGTACCTAAAATGCCGTTATTATCTTGCTAAAGATTGTTAAATATTATCCTTATAGGATATTTGTTATAATCGAACCATTGTCGAGCATTTGTTGTGCCGCCATCATACCATTTTGTTTCACCCATTTGTCAAAAAGTCTTTTTTCCGAAAAAGTACCGTTATACCACCGACGAAGGTACGTTCGCGTACTGTAACACTAAATCTGATGCTTATTGTATGCTTATATGTGATAGATGACTATACAAGTGATTTGTATAGATAACTTTACATGCGATGTGTATTGTTAACATAGATAACTTTACATGCGATGTGTACTGTTAGCATAGATAGCTTTACATGAGATGTGTCTTGTTGTTATATTAATCTTGCATCTGCTATGTACTTATGTGTTGATTAATACTGTGATGTCATCCATATGTTGTTTATATAAGTATGAGGTTAACGTTACCCGAGGTCCGATGTGCATTTGGACCTCGGCTTCTAAAATAGCTTCGGTGGGAGGGAGGACCGAGAGCCGAAGATAAGGGCAAGCGAAGACACTTAGAGTCTCTTCCGGAGAATTTCTTTTGTTGCCACGGCATGGGTGTTGCCGAGGAGAGACACTTCGTTGTTATTTACCTTAAAAACTCTCGGTTATTGTACCGCTTCGTATGTCGCCGGACTTACGGCATTTTGAATCTAATTATCGTTACTCAATCGCTCCAATGCTCTACTCGATGAAAAAAAATATATATCTTGCTTTTGAAAATGGGATGTTACATTCAACAAGTTGTCTTCTACTTCTTTAACAAGTTGTCTTCTACTTCTTTGACAAGTTTTCCCCCCTTCCTCCACAAGTTTTCCTCCTTCACCCACAAGTTTCTTTTTCAGTTCTTTTGCCTCAAAACCGTCCCCCTCCCCTTTTTATTGTTGTTTTCTTTTTCTCAAAATGTCCCCATGTGTTTTCTTTATTAATAGATAAACAATTTTGCTTCTTGATTCCCAAGTAAAGAATTTGTATTTCATTTTAATCAAATAAATAAAAAGCTAAGTCTCCTATTGATCCTTTAAATGTCACATGGATTAATAATGTAATTAATTAAAGCCATTAGATTCTACTTTATTAGATTTAATCTTGGCCATCTATTGTTTATTAGAGAAATCCTAATTTCTTCCTTAATGTAGTGTTTATCAAGTTATTAAATTACATTAACAAAGTATGATTGGTTACTATACTAATTATGATCATTAGAAATCCCCTTTATGCTAATCTTGAGTTTTTATTAGCCTTTGATCACTAATTAATCTCATACATTTTTTAATTATGCCTTTTTTATTTAATTATTAATTAATTACGAAAATTATCACAAATATCTTAATTTTTGCAAATTTAATTGCCCATTAATTGTTGATAATTTTCTTTAATTGGAATAAGTATTTCCATGTCATTTTATTGTTTCTCATGATTAAAGTAAGATTATACTTAATTATGATAATTTTATGATATTTTATGATCCCTAATTGAATTTAGAGTATTGGATTTTGCCTTATTAAATCCTAAAGAAAAATTTGCCCAAGAAATAAAATAAATACACTACAAAATTATAGACAACATATTCTCCTAATAGGTATTATTTGCCAAAATATGATATTTAAGAGAAGTACAAATTTTAGGGTTTTACAGAGGGAGTATATATAATTAATTTTTAGAAATTAAAAAACTAGTTAAGTAAAAATTTGTGTGTTAGTTTTCCAAATCCATTTTTTCTAATATAGCTATCTAAATAGATCAAATTTGAGCATTATGGGGCTCAATAGAGGATAGCTCTTCCAAAGATGTAATATGCACTTGCACTTGCACAAACTCAAACTTAAGACTTCATGCTGAAGTTGTCAAAGCCGACCCTTCCACTAAGATCTATGCCTATTGGTCTAAAATATCCTATTTAATCATTTGTATTACAACTATGTATCTTATTGATAGAAAACCCATCAATAAGAAGAGTTTAGGAGAAAAATATTGCACACACACACGTGTGAAAAACAAATTAATTAAGTATATCAAAGTCTTACATTCAATATCAAAATAAACAGGTCCTTCTTCTAGCTCTTACATTTAGGATCAGTGATAAAGATTTAAGAGAAAGAAAGAGAGAAAAAGAGAGGAAGATGGGGTTGGTCACGAAATATAAGGCTTTAAAGATATGGAGCCAATGAGAGAGAAAGAAAATGATGGTCTGATTAGGAAAGCATATCACACAACAAAACTTGGTGCGCCATCGCAGAGAAGCGACCCAACCCACCAGTGTGTGTGTGTGTTTCTCTTTGATTCTCATTATTTACATTATCATCTCTCTCTCTCTCTCTCACACACACACATTCTACTTCGTTTCTTCACAAACACTAGCTAGCTAGGGCTTCTAGGTTTGATATGCCACTTTTGATCCTCTGTTTCGACTTTCCACAACTTCGTGGGTCGTCTATGTATCTCTCACTAACTCCTCTTCATCCCACACATATATTGTTCATTGCTTTCTGTTTCTAGGGTTTTAATTTGCTTTTTTTTCCCCCGTTTCCAATGATTCTCCTTGGTGTGTGTGTGCATGCATCAAATCTTATAATTAATAGATCAAGGGTTGAGATGCAAATCTGCCCCGGAAGTATTCCAAAAATGTCAATGTAGCCTTGAAAGTGTTTTGGTTTCAATGTTGCTCTAAAAGTTTAAAAAAGGTCGCAATGTTACCCTTGACTATTAGCAAAATTAATTTTGACCTTTAAATATTTAGTTTGACTGAAATAATACATATAGCACTCTTACATGGCACTCATTAATAGTCAAAGACAACTACATTACTACGTTCTTAAACTTACAGGGTGACATTGAGATTGAAAAAAACTTCTATGACAACATCGAGATTTTTTAAACACTTCTGGAGTGGATTTTCACCTTAACCCATAGATCAATGATGATGCATGAATAAAATCAGAATTTCAACAAACAATTGAATGAGAATCAATATATAGTATGGAGAAGATAATAACACTATATATAATGAATACCACATTATTAACTACCATAAGTTATTGAAGATTTCCCTTGTTACCAACATTTGCAAAATTGTGATAATATTGAAATTGTTATCCTCATCTAGGACTAATATATTCATATCCTTTCTATTCCACACATGGGACTGTAAAAGTATACCAACGTTGCTAGCCTAAACTTAATTTATGCCTATAGATCTTTCTTTTTTTCCTTTTCTTTTCTGCCATGCCTATAGATCTTATTTAATTATAGGGCCCGTTTGGGATAGCTTTGATAGAAGTAGCTTTTGTTTCTGATGGACTTTTCTTAATGGACTTATTTTCTTATGGACTTTTTCTAATGTGATTTGTGTTTGGGATAGCGGTGACAGAAGTAGCTTTTATTTCTAATGGACACTTGTTTGACATAGCTTTTAAAAAGATAGATGAGATGGAAAATGACTGAAAAGTGCATGAATCAAATTCTCACACACACACACACACACACATATATATATATATAAATATATATAATATGTTGTACAAAATGTGATAATCTGGGATAAAAATTAAAAATAAATATAAATTTACCAAATAAAATAGTAACATTACCATTAAAAATTAAATTTTCCCATTGCATTATATGTAAATTTTACCCATTGCATTATATTGTTTTTATGTTGTAAAAAAAATTGTTCACAGAGACTCAATAATTTTGAACTAATAAACTCTAACAATATGTAAATTTTGACCCCTTAAAAAAATTGTAAAATATGTCATGAACTTAAAAAATTGGAAATTTTGAAGAGGAGGAGGACAGAAGGTAGTAATTGTTGAGGTAGGTGAAGAAATTATTGAAGAGGAGGGGAGGGGAGAGAGAAGGTTTGCTTTTTCTTTTTGGGCAAATGGTCAAAAACAATTGTTGTGGCTTTTGATGGGATAATAAGCAACTAAATGTGGCTTCATGAAAAAAACCACTTCAAACCATGAAGTCCATTGAACCTTAAAGCCATGTCAAACAATCATTTTTCTTGCTTCTGCTTTTAGTGGACTTTTAGTGGGCTTATTTTAGCTTTCAAAGCCATGCCAAACAGGCTAATAGTAATCGTGAATATGGCTTATATAAAATAATAGGTACGGACATCACTTGTACATATTAAATAGAAGTCTAGTGTTAGAGCTGAGTCAAAGAAATCTTAGGGATCCAAATATACAAAAAGGCATTTTACACTAAGGCACTATACATCGATCGGTTAAAAAGGAATATATTGGGTAGAGAATATGACCAGTTACATATTTATAATTAAAAAAATTGTATGATCGCTAGACACTGTACATCAATTATGCGTATATGATGGAGGAAGTTAGATTTTTGGGAAAATAACAGCCAGGTCCCAAGGAACATATAAAATATCAAAAAAGTCATATATAAAAATCACATAAAAAAAGTCCTTAGGAACTTTTTTGATATTATTTATATTGAAACAAAATCCAGGTGTTTAAATTTTGTTGTGAATATAACACTTCTTGTTATGAATATAGCTTTTTCTGTTATGAATGGCCAGATTTTAAATTTTGTTGTGAATACTACACTTCTTGTTGTGAATCTACTTTTTTCTGTTGTGAATGATCTTTGTACACTTAGGGACCTGAGTTTAAAACAAAATCAAGGTATTTAAATTTTGTTGCGAATATAGCACTTCCTGTTGTGAATATAGCTTTTTTTTTTTTTTTTTTTGTGAATGACCAGATTTTTAAATTTTGTTATGAATATAGCACTTCTTGTTGTGAATATAGCACTTCCTGTTATCAATACAAATAATATCAAAAAAGTCCCTAGAAACTTTTTTGATATATCATTTTGGGTTGAGACTTTTTTGATATTTTGTATGTTCTTGGGACTTAGCTGTCATTTTCCCTAGATTTTTTGAGTATGCACAACCAGTGTAAAAAATGTTTAATTTATCAAAACCTTCAATAAAACCATATTTTATTATAATTTTTCCCTCTATTTTCGAGGTTTTAACATTGTTTATTGGGCTTAATTTCATACGATAGTATTAATTTTGCTATAGGAGTGATTGCATGGAATAATGGATAAAAGGGTATCATTGTCATATAATTTGTCATTACTTATTGATTGGTTTGATTCTTTGACCTTTGATGCTACTTGAGTTTTATCTTGATTATAGAAACCTTATCGTATGTTTGGATGGAGAGAAAATTGAGGAGGATATAGGCAGAAGGAAATACTAGGAAGAACAACTTCCCAAAATAGTTTAAAAAATTTACTATTTTTGGGAGTTTTGCCTTCTAATATTCTTTTCCCCCCTAACTTTCTCTCCCTCCAAACATTGTGTAAAATATGAAGATTAATTGGAGGAGAAAAGGTCCAAGCAAGGAGCAATTTTGAAGCTTAAATTCGGATTTCGTATTGTGCACGGTTCGCTGTTGCGAACGGATATGTTTGCCACAGCGAACCAAACCTACCAAAGAATTCTCGCTTATGTATTGTTCACCGTGGCGGACGCAAATCCATTTCTCCAACCCAACCCACTGCATTACTCAGATCCCTAATAACCTAATTGACTAAGGGAGGCTAGGTACCACTTCTTCAGTCATCTTCACCATCATCTTCTTCGATCGCTCTCAATCTCTACGGTCTCTCTCGTTCTTTCCACCATTTCCACACATTTCTCCATCTCTTCCACCATGGTTGAAGCTCCATTGAAGCCCCTGGCTGCTGCTGCTTCCTCGACCAAGCTCCTTTGCCTCTCTTGAGGACAGGTTGAGGTGGCTTCAAGCATGAGTTTTACCAAGTTCATGTTATTTCTCCATTTTATAGCTAGATCTTCCTAGGTCTAGATGTATTTGGTTGTATAATGCTGAGATTAAGCTAGACTTCATGGATTGTTGGGTTATGATCAATGTTCTTGAATCAGATTATTGTAATTGAGTACTTTAGTCTTAAAAGTATATGATTTGGTTTGAGTTTTATGATTCTAATTGTCTTGCAAGCCATTGTTAGATGAGTGGTGGAGTGAAACTTTCTTTGAATTGTATGTATGTTTCTGCATGTTTAATTAATTGTGATCATTATAAGATGAGTGCGTAACATGGCAGTGTTTGGTGCATTTCATCAATTAGCCTAATTAAAAAGAAAGAGCATTACTCCATTCCCAGTACATCCTAAATAATCCCGTAATGAATTGAACCTTGTTTTTCAAAAGACCAATAATTTCACATGTTAATATCATTCCTATTGCATTTAGTTTACTAGGTACTAGGTAGTTAATTAATAAAGGCTTCTCCAAGTGAAACGACCTAAGAGTTGTCTATATCATTACTGTCAAATTCGCGAGTCAACTCTCCGAGTTTACCGCACTACTACAAGAAAATGGATTTTAATTCTCTAAAAAATGTCCGTTTTTCAAAAAAAGAAGTAAAAAATAAAAAGCGGTTGTATTTTTGTAATTCCATGGAGAATTTTGGCATCTCAATTTTAAAAAGAACGCCAAAAGTCTACTTTTGGCGTCCCAAAAGCAGGGACTTTGGCGTCTTAACTCTAAAAGGGACGCCAAAAGCACTACTTTTGGTGTCCTTTTCAAAATAAGACGCCTAAAGTTTACTATAATTGGACTGCCTAAAGTGGCCCATATTTTCAGTCGCTTATTTCCTCTTAAGTTAGCGATGAAGGACTTGTGTTGCACCTCCCTCCTCACTTCTTCTGTTCCTCAATCAATCCAAACAATCCTTAGATTGTTTGTGTGCCTCCTAGAGTCCCAGTCCCTCACTTCCTCATATTGTTAGTATGCCTCCCTCACTTCCTTAGACCCTTTCCTCAGCTCACCTCAATGGTCGGTCCTCTTCGTCAGTCCCACAACGTCACTCGCACTCACGTCTCTGACTTGTTGAAGTCTCAAAGACAGTCAGGCGGTTAGTTGGCGTGGCGTCACTCACTCCTTACTGGTAAACCCTCTCAAGTCTTGCCCTCCCCTTTGTCTGAGATTCTTGATCTGTCTCGAAGCTCGTATTGCCATCGCAGCCCTCACCCTTTCCTCTGTCATCCAGCAAGGTGGCCAAGAAATCAGGGAAAGAGCAGGTGGCCGTCGAGAAAGAGTCGTGGGTGCCAGACTAAATGTAGATATGGAATTTGTAGGTTGGGTGAAGAGCGGATGACTGCCGAAATGTGGATCTAGAATTTGTGGCTATGCAAGTCCTTTGGCAGTGTAGATATGTAATTTGTTATGAATTCACAGATTTAGATTCTATCTTTCGACTTGTTATGTGATCTTCTTCTGATTTCTTACGAATTCGCGGATGTAGTTTTACTATTATTAATTTGTGGATGTAGTTTTACTTCTTCTTTTGATTTGTTACGAATTCGCCAAAATGTAGATCTGAAATTTGTTATGAATTCAAGGATGCAGTTTTACTATGATCTGGATTTTGTTTTTCCTTTTCTTCTGATTGTTTTTCTTTCCCGCTAATATGCTCAATTCTAAATTCAAATTTGGATTTTGTTTTTCCAATAGCACTTACGGCACCCCTACTATAAAAAGGGACGTCGTAAGTCATACTTACGGTTTCCCTTTTGTTAGCGGATATTGTTCCTAGGTTTACTACGTCGCTCACATAGGCGTCTCCCTATAAAGGGACGTAAAAAATGCCTAACAATGGACATAAAAAGGTGTTTTTGTAGTAGTGTCATTTTTACATTTCTATCTTACAAAATTGAGTGTAGTCACTCTTACATGATAGTTGTAAACTCAGTCAAACTTGCAAGTTAACACAGTGAGTTTACCATTTTTTTTTTCTAGCTTACAAAATTGTGTTAGCTCACTTTTAATTTCGTGCTAAATTTTTCGATTTGATCATGTTTACTGGCTTAATATATAAATTTTATAAAATTCTTTGTTGATGAGTATGATTAATATAATTATGAATAAATATGGATTAATTTCAATTATTTTTATTTAAAATATATTTAAATCAAATTGTTTTCATTTTTATATTATAATTATTTAATTATACACTATTAGTACCTATTTATTGATAAAAAATAAATTCTTACGAGTTTACAATTCTAGTCTAATACACAATTATACGTTACTGACATGATTTTGTTTAAACTTGTGAGTTTGACAACCTTGATCAATACCGCATCTTTTGAAAATAACTTTTGATAGGAGACCCTAAGGCATATTATTAAAGTTATTCTATCAAATATTTGATCTTTTTCATTTTCAAATAATCTCAGTTTCCTCATAACTCTTAGCAATTATCTCCATAAAAAACCTCATTGTTATGAGCCATACATCATATAGGCTTGCAAGAGAGTGGGGTTTATAAAAAATATCATCATTTGAGACTAATGGTGTTAGCACTAGAGGATTGAAAAGATAATAAAATTAAGAGACCAAACTGAAAAGTTATAAAATTAAAGGATTAAAAATATTCTTTTGCTTTTAAATGTCAAAAGAGCTTAGGTCGTCGGATAATGCAAACGGGTTCTTTTATCATTAATTTCTCTTTTGTCTTTAAACTTGGTATTGACAAATCTTTGTCGTCCTGGTAGCATTTAGATTAAATATTCCATCTTAAACCATCTAGAAAATTTAACAAAAAAAGAAATACACAGACATAGACCCATACACATATATATAGAGAGAGAGAGGAATATTATTACATAGACATAAATACATAATACAATAATTAAGTTCTACCAATTTAATTAACTTCCACAGAATAATTTCCGTTCTTGCATGAGCTATAATTAACTCGTCATCTAAACAGTCCGTAAATATCCTCAGGAAATTCTCTTTTCTTTTCATTCTGTATTTTCTTCCTGGCAATTAAATACTGGCTTAGTTTCAAAGAAAGCATGCTAAGCATCGTGGGAAAAAGAAAAAGAAAAAGAAAGAAAGAAACTCTCAGAATATGATTCTCTTGTCGATCATGGTTCCATAAATCAGAAGAAAAAAATTCCCGGACAAAAAAATTGATGTGAAATACGAATATCCCATTTTAGTACTAAAGATAATTCCTCATACTGCTGTCTCCTTTTGACATAGCTATATATATATATAACCAAGTAGCGGTCATTTCATTATCCTCCTCGAACACACGCAGGCAGGTGATTCAGTACTTAGGGCATATACCATACTGTAAAAAGATTCTAAAGTAATTATGTCTCAAAATTCGTAAAAACCTCAGAAAAATATAGAGCCACATTCGAGTACTACTATTATATAGCAAAAGTATATGCTCTACCCTTTGCATATTTTTGCACTGTGTTATAATACTCTTCTAGAGTTTGAAAAATTACGTGTGTGTGTGCCTAATAAGAGGGAAATAGAGATTCTGATTCTTGTACAGAAATTAGCAGCCATTGAATTCTCTAGAGGGAATACATAATATAATAATGAACACTTTGATAGTGACTTGTAATGTGAAGTGTAACTAAACCCGAATAATGAATTAGTTCTCCTACTAGTATAGCTTCGCATATCCACTAATCAAGTCTATATCAAATTAACTTTCATTTTATATGCTTTAATTGTAATAATTAAATTAGTTTCACTTATATATGTCAATAAATATCAATAGTAAGAAGTCATGAACAATATATACACACATGATTGCATATATTCCGCTGGTCCTATTTATTAGGCAGAGAGAGAAGAATTTTTTTCGATCCAAATTATAAGGCACCTCATTAAATTTTTCATATGAATAATGTATAATTTTACCCTTCACATATTATTGATAAGGTATAATGTATATTAGATAGCGATAGAGTTCAAAAGTTGTTGAATTTTGTGGTAGAATTAATGAAGTTTAATTTTTTTTTTCGTTTGTATGAAATATATTAGAAATGGCTTATAATTAAATAAGACCAGAGGAGTATACTCCATTATTTATGTACAGAAAAAACATGTTTAATCAGTTCATACATAGTTCAAGAATATAAAAGCATAATTTAGGGTATTATAATAAGTTAAAAGAAGGGTTAAACTTATATTAATGAAGATTTGAGTTGATGGTGTCAGTTCATATAATTAAGTTTGGGTAAGGATTCGGATTTCCATGACGTGGAGTGGTCTGTGTAGAGAATCAAAATCTTCGAAAAAGAACCAAGATATACCTTAATATTTTATATATATATATATATATATATAATTAACTGAAATTGTTTTTTATGTAGGGTTCGTTTAATTTTCAACCAATTGATGGAGGACCACTTGTCCTTTATTCACTTGGAAAATGGAAAGTAACAGAACAGGGCAATTGGAAGTTTAGGTATGGATATTCCCACTCATGGCTGTTAAACCCCCCCCCCCCCCCCCAAAAAAAAAACAATATTAAATTTTTGAGAATTAACAAAAATAGGTTTTAACAAGTGAGAAAAAATAGCTATAAATAAATTATATCTTACATTTTAGATATACCAATGAGTTATGAAAGCCGTATTAAATCTGAGCTAATTCTTATCAAGTTGGATTAGACGACATAAATGTAAAGATCTTCCAATTCTTATCAAATTGTTACTATTTATTATATTTTAATTATTTAAATATACACTATTAATATCTATTTAATGGTAAAAGTAAACTCTTTCGAGTGCACGATATAAGTTTACCTTACTGTCACGAGTTTGCTTAAACTTACGAGTTTGACAACTTTGTGTGTGTGTGTGTGTGGATTTTATTGAGGAAAAGCATATATGGTTAAATGGTGAGAGACAGAAAATTATGACATGTAAATATCCGTCACGTGTACTAGGATTAAGAATAAATTTATTGTTCTTACAAGAATCACAATCACCTTTTAAAGATTTGGATGACTATTGTTAGGGCATCAAGCATTTAGGCTTAAAATATTATATATATCATAAAACAATTGTTCCATTACTATTTAATATTCTAATTGCATGCTTATATATATGCCTGGTATATGTTTTGGTATATAATCAAGATATTACTCTCGCCTATGTATAATGCTGCCACATGAAAGAATCTTTTCTAAAAAAATTATTAATAATAAGAAAAAGAATTTTAAATTTGCTCTGGATAAGAACATTGTCGTACGTTTATGCCATAAAAAAGGTTTTATCTTTTTATTTCCTTGTAGGGTTTAGAGAATTTATGGCCTAATTTATATGCCATTCCCCTCCTTATAATACATATCGTCTATGTCCTCTTTGGTACTTAGCTTATTTTGGTACTTTAGAAGATAAATCCCTAAAAGTACATAACTTGATTTGGTAACAAAATTGACAATTTATCACCCCCATAGGTTAAATTGAGTGGGAAAAAATCAGTATTAATAATTGGAGAAAATCACATGGAAACAGTTTCTTTATGTTTAAAATTTGATATATTTTAACTTAAATTAAATTAATCAATTTAAATATAAAATATTTTTTCTCAAATAGCTCGGTTATCTCATGGTTTTTTCAAGTCCCTTAATATTTTTCCCCTTCGCATTAAAAAAATTGTTGAAAGACAAAACAGGGAAAAAAATAAGAATTTTTTTACTTCAAATATAATTTTTTTGCAGTTTTGCAAGGTACTAAAAATTGGACTGGTCATTGAATAGGTAGGGTCAATGTTCTAACTGTGGTTAATTCAAGGTCAACCCAATCATGATCTAAAAAATATAACTTAATCAAAATGTACCAAATTGTTCATATATAACCTTGAAAAGAGTAATATTTAAATAAAAAGACATTAACTCACAAGTAAATATAATTAAACATATTCACGTATATAAGTCACACTTACTTCAATAAAACAAAGTTACTAAAATACAAATCTAATGGACTGTTTTTTGAAACTCAAAACAACCTAATTTCAAGCTTAGTAAGAAAAGAAAATACTATATAAAATTAACTCGTCCAAAACTCTTGACGAGATCAGTCAAGGGGCTAGTTAATCAATTCAGCTGAGTTGGGTTTTAATATCATGAGTTGTTATATTGTTTATTTTTTCTGTTTTCTTCAAATAAAATTATGACTAGACACACATATATAAAAGAACCTAGCATGTGAAACTGGTGGGGATATAATAGATGGAAAATAATAATGAAGTGATGGGAATTGTGATGGAATAATTAGGAAAGGAATTTTAAAAGAGAAACTGAAGAAAGGTTTCAACTTTATTTCTTTGCCATTGTTTTTTGTCTCGTGATTTATTATTCATCGCCTTTAGGTGAATGAATTCAGGAGCTTCCAATTATGAAGGAAATTAAGCCAGCACAATCAATTTAAATATAAGAGAATAATGAGACAATAATATTCTAAGTCAATACCCAAAAGTAAATTGAATGGAGCATGATCTTCCATGCACCCACACCCTGAAAATTTTGCATCTTCCACACACTCACACATTTGGATAGAAGTGATCAATTAATTATACACAAAGGTTCGTTATTATGGTTGAATTTTTATTAAGATTGCGCTTATTTCTTATTTTACTAGTATGTTGGGTCCAGCTGCTTATCTCTCTAGTGGAAGGAGATAATATTAAAACAAAACAAGAGATAAATAATGTGTTGAGATTTCTGTGCTAATAATTTAATTTGTCAGAATTTTTAGAATTATGTAGGTGACTTTTTTTTTTAATTATATATGCACAGAATAATTTTAATTAGACTGAAAAATTTAAAATTGAAGTCTTCATTAGAGAAGAAATTAAGAATTTTATAAACAAATTAAAAATAAAAATCAGACCGCTTAGATTTCTAACTTTCACATGGTAATTTAACTTTTACTAAAGTACAAGTCAGTCAAACCATAAATTTATATCAACAATCACACACACACACACACACATATATAAAACCAAAGAAACGTAACGGTAATTTTAAATTCATTTTCTCTCTTTTCTCAAATTATATACTTTTCAAATCAAATGGTAAAATTATATTTGTTATAAATATTAAATCTGAATTCTTTGGTTATGAAAAGAATTTATAATCTTTATTACTAGGCTTGATTTGTCTCTTTTGGTATTTTTAATTCTTTTAAGCATACACGTACACAAAGTTAGGTCACATTCACTTATGTGCTTCTTCTAATCAGAAAGAAATTATGCATTAAAATGCACAAACCAAATATCACAATTTATTGACAAATCATCAGCTTCCATATTACACTAGCACAATTAATCTTAAAACTTTTCTTTGAGTGGCAAGCCTAACTTTTACCTTTTTATTTTATTCTTCGAACTTTTTTTTACTACTTTTTTCACTTTGACTCTTAACTAATAAAAATAATTATGACTTAGTCATATTGGGAGTGACAATGATCATGTGTGTGTGTGTGTCTACACATATATGGTTGTGAGTTGTAACACAAGACGCATCTTATCTTAGAAAAAATAAATAAATAAGTATAAATACGAGGCAAGCGTGCAATTAATTGTGTGATGGTGTCGTATACGCTTCATATATAATAGAGAAGTGAGATATGTATATATTCAAAAATAAAGAAAAGACGTCGTCACGAAATCTTTTAAATCCTTATGTACTTGTTTATATTTGAAAGCACTTACATAGTAGTGAACTTTTTCTGCATTAAAATCTAGGTTTGATTATATTCCAACTTATTAAACAAGTAATGCGATATAGAAAGTCGATCTATATAAAGCATTAAAGTGAAGTGTCAGTTAAATTAGAAGTGTGTGTGTGTATTAAAAATGAACTGATCATCATGCTTATTTTGACTTTTATGATTTGCAGGCTGTGTATAAATATCTATGATATCTCAATCTTATTTTTTGCATGCTTCAGTGATTTGATCACTTATTCCTTATTTGATTTGACGTCAATACTTCTCTGCCATATTATAATGTTATTATGATCAAGCATTACAAGATGTGTGTGTGTGTGTGTGAGAGAGAGAGAGAGAGAGAGAGAGAGAGAGAGAGAGAGAGAGAGAGAGAGAGAGAGAGACTGATCAAAGTCTATTCAATCTGTCTGCTAATAACTTGAGAACATGGGATTTTTTCTGGATTTGTTCTTATCTATAATGACTTCATTATATTCATCATATATAGTATTGGTGGATGTTTCTCCGGTTAAAGTATAAACAGGTGCGCATCATATCTAATTTTGTATACTCCCTCCAATTCTAAAGGTTAGAGTTAGATAACTAGTTTATAAATATATATATATATATATATCAAGAAAATTAGTTAAGTTAATTATTTAATTTGTAATAAATTTGTATTGATTTTTCTAAAAATACCTCATTTCAACAATTTCCCCATTATGGAAACATGTTAATTAATATATTCAATCAATAGGTGAATAACTTGGAAAATAATTTATAAATTTGAGAAACAAAGTGTGTTAGTCTTATATGTAAAACCAAAACAAACTCTCCTGCTCCTACATTTAGCACATTAGGGATTGTATACTATAGGAACAAATTGATGAAAAGTTCCTCATTCCAAAACTTATTAGCCAGAATACCTAAAATTTATTTAAAAATTCATATGTAGTATATTTTCAACGGGTGCAACTTTTCTTTAATTGGATGCAACCTATCTTCAAGAAAAGTTGCATCCATTGCAGATAAATTGCACTTACTCAAAGTCATGGGTCCTTAGGTACCTTTGAGTAATACATTTTGTAATGGGATATTTTTCAATAATTTTCTCTATATTATATGAGGGTCATTTTGGTTAAATTCGCATTGCATTTTAAAAATATTGTTCATGAAATTAGTTGAATCATTGGCAAAGAAAATGGTACGTGCCCGTTTATATCATCTTGGTGCAATTGTCCTTATCTTGTAATAGTTCTTCTCATTAATAATATTTTATTGCCTTTTCAAATAAGCTGATTAATTTTGACTTTCAAACTTTTCAAATTTGGCTTAAAGCTATCCTTGTACAACTACATGCATAATGATGATCAAGAGAAGGAATACTAAAAGTTATCACACTGATGAATGTTACTCCATATAAGTTTTAAATAATCAATTTATGTTTATCAAGTAAATAGTTAAAATTAGTTAAGACTAATAATTATGTAATTTTTTCAATATACCCTTATTTAAAAAGAGGATAAGCAATACTACATATTTGGACATATATAACGTTTAATAAATAATGTTTACAGTAAATAAACGTCATGTATGTCAAGATGAAGGTAGCACAAGGATATATAAGGCTAAAACCTAACAGTTAAATATATGCAGTATCAAGTATTGAAAGACGGAATCCGCGAAAACACAAAGATAACAGTTGTAGTTAATGATCATCATTTATTTAGTGAGATATTTGACGGTTCTTACGTAACAATCATCATGTAATATTTACAAATGATTCATCTTCCAACCTCTTATATTAGCTCAAACAAAACATAATGGTTTTCAAAACCAATTGTCATCTAACACTTTCATAACCCTTTATAACATTATCAGACCTTCATAAATCATAACTCATAATCCTTTGTAATCCATTAGACCTTCATAAGTCATACTAACTCATAACCTTGTGTGATCCGTTCGACCATTATAAGTCATAAGTCATAACCCTTCGCAATTCCTACTAAACCTCTATTTAAACTCGTCTATTTATTGTTATTCTTACTATTTTTCTTTATCGGCCTCCTTCTCTCCTTGATCATGTTAACTTCCTAAGGAGATCCTCCTCTGCTTCTTCCTAATGAAATGGAGGCTATATGTTGCAGATGTTTGCAGGCCTTAACCGCCACACAAGACATCTCGTGTCATACGCCAACAAGCTGAACAGGAAGTTGAACCACATACTTCATCACAATGATATTGAATATGACTTGCAGTTATCAGACCCTTTATCTCCCTCCTCTGATGATGAGGATGGGGACAACAATAGTGGTGATGACTGAAACATCATCATCATTTTTTTTAAATATTAAAAATGTAGTTAACAAAAAAAACTTAATAATTGACAGTCATTAATTAAGAATCGTAAATTATTATTGCATGCCCTCCTCATCCTCATTCTCATCATCGGAGGAAGGAGATGAAGTTTTTTTTTTTAAAAAAAAAAACTTAATAATTCATAGTTATTGATTAAGAACGTAAAATATTATTGCCTATGTACTTAATAGTTCTAACATAATAAATGTTAAGTTAATATTGAAGTTATAAAAATAATAATAATTCAAGGTTATTAATTAAAACCATAAAGTATTCTTCCAAACATACTCAACAGTTTTAACTTAATAAACGTTAATTAAAGCTTTTGAAACATTTCCCTCTTCCCCATGTTGACTATTGATAGAGATTTGTTAGGCTCTCTCAAAATAACTAGGATTCAAAGATTTGTAGTATAGAAAACCTGAATCGTTTCTCTCAAGGAATTCACAGCGGGTCTAAAATCAACAATAAACACAGTAAAACAGTAACCAGAATGAGGGAGTTTTTCAATGTGATTAAAATGAAGCCAAGCTAGAACATAATATAAGAAAATGAAATTAATCAAATTAAAAATGATTAACCCAGAATTGGGATTCCATAAACTTCATCGGACAAAAGCATAATAACTAAACTCGTGATTGATTCTGGACAAACCAAAATCTCTGCGTTTGTCTATAAACTCCCTTGACTAGACGATCGCTTAGCATCTGATCAAACACGTGGCAAGCTCACTGTGCGATCGCACAACATTCTTTGTAACCTAGTCTGACCTATGTCCTTGGGATATCAATCTGAGTATTAAATCTAATACCCAATCCGCAATTATAATCGAATCCAATTAAAATAAACAGAAACAAATTACACTACCGATTGAAGCGTGGGTCGTCTAGATTCGCGGAATCCTCAATCCATGGGTCAACCACAGAAGCTTAGTCAAGCATGGCTGGGCAAAACGCAGAAGAAAAGATGAAGAAGAACTCCATAAACATAATGAACAACTCAGAGAAAATAAAAAGCTTCTAATTTAATCTGAAAATCTCATAAAGCGTAATGTAGAATGTGTTTGCAGCCGCCACCTAAGTTAACCTAAAAGGGAATGGTAGCTAGGGTTACAAAATAGGCCCAATATGAAAGTCTCTAATAATAACTGGTCTTTTATTACAAAATCCGGCCCCAATTAAAATCCACAAAAATGTGTCTGTCTTTAGCTCCAATTTTGTTCATCTTCTTGTCTGAATCAGCCTTCTGAGTCTTCATAACAATTTTAGCTCTGAATCATCTAAAAAATGAAAGAATAATGAGGCTAATCGGATATCTAGATCAAAAGTTATGGCGAAAATAGCAAAGCATGTAAATCTGGAATTTAATCATAAAAATGAATTAAATCCAATTAAAAGCCCAAAACCCAATTAAGTAATAAAACTCATTATTTATTAATTAAACATTCCTAAATTATTAACCAAGAGATACAAATAAGTGAAATAATATCCAATTATTAACTATGGGTGCCTCCTCATCATCCTATGATCATAAGGAAAACACAGGTACCTTTTCATTACGTGTTGTTCAACTTCCAACGTGTGCAATGGTGGTTTTTTCACATCGTTCCAAATGTCTATTACAGTATTTAAACTTCACACTTTCATTTTTTTCCTATATTTTTTTAATTGCCATTCTCTTTATTCTCTAACTCAATCGCCAAGATGAAACGTAGTACGGAACATGCCATAAAACTCTCAGTATCATCCTCCACCACCTCCTTCTCTTATTCCTCAACCTCCAACTTCTGCTTCTCTTCCCCAACATCCGCCTCCTTTTCCTCCTCCCTAACCTCCATATCCTATTTATCCTCCCCAACATTCGCCTCTACCACCTCCGCCACTGCCGCCGCCTCCTCCTCCGCCTCTAATCCTATGCTTCCTCAACTGGAGGCAATGTTGTGGCATGCACAACAGACTGACCATGCTGTGAGGAGGCTTTCTAGACACCTCTCCAGTATGAACATAAAGGTCAATCTCATACTTGATGATGAGTATGAGATTGGCCATGATCCTAACAATGATCCTGGTCAATCCTATGGTGACGAGTAGCCTAGTAATCTCATCAGTTCATCGAGCTACTCGCCACTGTTCCATTTTATCATTTTTTCCCTTCTTAAATAGGAGTATTTTGTAAAAAGAAATAATATATCCAGTGGTTCTTTCAGAAAAACCGTCATGAAATAAAATAAATAACAATTCTATTAAAACAACCATAACCATTTATAAAATATAATTATATGTAAATCTAAAGGACGCGACAACTCAATAAACCATGAAACCCTCTTTATATATACGTCCAAAAACTGAACCCCATTTCTCCACTTCCATTTCAAATTCTTATAGCCAACTACAAGTTTTTGTTCTTCTTCACCAAACTTATGGACAAACGCAAGAAAAATTATGCCTCATCATCTCAGGACAAACTGAAAGATGAATTTCCTCCACCAACAAGCATTAAAGGGCTCGTCCACGTGAGAGCAAGGACATATAAACCAATGCTTGAAGAAACTTACCACTCTCATTCACTCTTTGAACGAGAAGGTGAACAAGTTACTGGGGAAGGAAGAATATGATGATGCATCAAATTCTTAAAACATCTCGATAACTTGTTATTTTTAGTTTTTTTAAATCTACTTTGTCTTTGTGCTTTTTTATATTTTGTTGGTAAAATGGTGGTTGCATAATCAACTACCATTTTTTTTAAAAAAAAATGCATAACGGCTATTAAGTAAAACATAGTACTTATTAGAATAACCGAGTGAAAAAAGTGAAATATCTAACGGCTATTAACAAAGAACTGTGATAAATGTAAGTAAATAAATAACAATTCTTACGGATGAACTGTGAAGTAAAGTCTTAGGTACGATACCTAAAAAACCTTATCATTTCTCTTCTTTTTAAATGTCTGAAAAAAAATATACTTGACATTTAGTCTGTTGGAATAAAACCCACCAACATCGTAACCCTACGACTCCTATTGTCTTTTCCAGCCGTTGGGAGTCATTTTAAGCTAAATCCCACCATAAAAAGCCTACGTTCGACTTCTCAGCGACAGTCACATGAGTTGTTTTTGTTCAAAATCTCTAGCTCGGTATAGTTATGATTTCCCTCATCCATTTTGCATTACCCTTCTTGCATTCACTTCTAACAATTCCTCTCTTGTTTCTTGTAGCGTTCAACCTGGCGAATTAGGCTGCCTTTGTGAAGTCACAGTGTGATAAAGTATCCAAGGTAATATTAAATCAAGGTTATCAAACCTAAACTGGCCTTTGAACAAGCGAATACTTGCAACATTTGTACAATAAAATAGGGATGTGATAAATAAACTAGTTTAATTGTACAAAGATTCATACATGAACATGCGAATACTTGCAGCATTTGTGAAGTCATGATGCCATAAAGCATTCAGTGTGGCATATTAAATTGTTTTTGTGAAGTTATATTTTTTTTGGAAAACCCATTATTGCTTTGATCGAAGGTTCCTCTCCTATTTTTGTATTGACCAGGTGGCACTAAATTAAAAAATCTAAAATTCAACATTGTCAATCATAGACTCTTCAATGTGAGAGTTTTTGAGCTACTTAATCTAGCTTTATCTAATAGAGTAGTACTTCCCACATCAAGTAGCCATGCAATATGGGATGGATCAAGATTTTCTAGGCTATGTAGCTTGAATCAATCACACTATTGAACTATATATCTCATATGTAAGTGTTTATCACCTATACCTTGTGTCTTATCAACAATTAAGCCAGAAAAGCAAAGATTGGGTGAAAAAAAAACAAAAAATATGCATATATAGGTAAACCCTTGAGTAGTTTGCTGAAGGGTTTACATACCCCTAGATGCCTTTACAATACAAATATCCTTACGTATTTCCCCATCCATTTCTTTCCAAGTTAATTCTTGTGAAGAGACACAATTAATAGGTAAAAAGTTACATTATGGCTATTTATATAGGTCAACAATTGCCATTGATTCTCCCCACAAAGCCTAGAATGTCCTTATTTATCCCATATTTCATAGAAACTCGATATGGGAGGTGTTGTTCTGTTATATACATTCTAGTCCAACTAGCTTAGAAACTCTCACTTGAAAAGGCTCACAACCATATATCACAATTATTATATAACAACCGTCATGTATTATGAAAGTTCACAGTTTTTTATTTGTGAACCATTATTTATGTACTAAATACATAATAGTTGCCTACGTGAGACTGTTATTTAGTTTTCTTAATTGTCCCGGTTCTTACAAAAGAATCATTATTTATATTACTGAATAAATTACGGTTGTCAAAATGAGACCGCGCTATGTATCATGTAAGCATTTTCATACGGTTGTTCACGTGTGCACATTAATTATTATCATAGCAATGTGCATATCATGGTCTCACCTAGCCTTAATACATATTAGAACCATTATTATCGCAATTAGGACCATCCATCCTAAACCCCTTAATCAATACTCCTTTTCCAATCTCAAATATAAGAGCTAATTGAGGGATTTACTTTAATCTTAAATATAAAATATCAGTTTATTTTATCTCTTAAACTTATAGTTATTTCCCAAACTATCAGATTATATTGCACATGTTAAAGGAGGGGTTCATCAATAGGGTAGTTTCAATGCAAATGATTAGCAAGGATATCTTAGGAAAATCAATTAACATAGATTCTTTTACATATAACTAACTTAACTTATTTCCTTGATATTTGTAAAGTAGTTGTCTAACTTTTACATTTAGGAATAGAGGAAGTAGTTTCTTCTTCTATATAACTTTTTTTTTGTCGGAAAGATATTTATATTAATAATTTAAACATGTACAATATCTGGATACAAGTAAAGCCAAATCCAGTACAACAAAATACAACCAAGCCAAAAACAACAACAACAATAGCCAAATCACCGTACATAAAATATTTAGAAGTAGAAGTAGAATCATGGACAGAGCAGCTTCCTCAAAATCCAGGGTTAGAAGTGACAAGGAAGAAGGTAAAAGTTGTAAAACCCACCCAAACGGGCACACCTCCTTATAAGCATAAGCTGCAATGAGAGCAGCTGTACAAGTACCCCATATTGGGGTAAAGAGCACAATAAACCCAACCTCAGACGTAAGAAGACCCAAAATGTCCCGAAGAAAACTTCTGCTCCTCTGTTGAAACAAATCTGGTGACCATGACCGCACACCAAGCAACGCCTCTTTAAATCTGCCCCCCAGAACGCAGATCCGAACCACTAAGTGATAATCGGATCTAATAACGTTCAACCAGCCATCCAACCAAGAGGATTTGACCGCAGATCTTACAGATCTGCTTATTTCATAAGATAAAAACACCACCAGAATACCCAGTACCACAGAAAAGTAGCAAAAAATAGATAAATCTCACATCCACAGATCAGATCTGGAGGAGGAGAGGAAAAGACTCGCCACAAGGACGAGAGAAGGACTCGCCCCAAGGACGAGAGAAGGCCACGTCTGACAGAACTCTGAGGGAGAGGACCATAGATCCAAGATCTGGACTCCAAAACACTAGGACCACAGATCAGAGATATGGACTCGCAACAACCACTCGGACTCGTCTTTGGCACAAAAGAGAGGTCTCGTGTAACATCCCATTTGAAAACGGCGGAATATTTTTTTTTTTAAACGTTTCCAAATATTTCAAGCAGAGTAATCAGAGTAGAGCATTGGAGCGAAAGAGTAACTGATTCATAACAAACATCAACCACGTGTAACATTGTAATGATACATTAATCCTAGAGTTTGAAAGTGAATAAGCGAAAGCGGTAAAGATAGATAAGTCTCGGCCGCACGTCTCGCTGCTTGCCTCGATCTTCGATCCGTATTCCTCCGGATCCCGAAGCTATAGCGAGATTCAATTTCTGCATTGAATCTCGGGTAACGGTTAATCTCAAACCCAAACAATACAAAGTATACGGATAACGAGATATTCTAGACAATACAACAAGTATATCACTACATAAGCATACAGCAGATGCATGATCATTATGCCGACAAAACATAAGCATTACGCAGTATGTAAAGCCCCACAATGTAAAACAACAATAACAGCTTGCACTATTCACGGTGCCACGATACCACTCGTGTTCTCGGCGCTAGAAAAACATACGGCGTTATCATGACTATAACCCGTGTAAAACTGTCGTATATCGGTCTACGAACGTATCTATCACACATATATGCATTTAAGCAGTACAAGATTAGTGTTACAAGACACGCCCGTACCTTCGTTGACGACGTTAGGTACTTCGGCGGAAAAACGTACTTTTTACGGAAAAACGTGAAATGTTCGACGGCACGTCGGGCGGCGTAACGGCAAAGCAAATCGAGTTTCGATGCCCTATCGAGTAATATCACTTTAATTAGTGATTTGAAATCATAATCGGCATTTTAGGTAAAAATTACCATTTTGCCCTTCTACCCCTAATTTGGCGGAATTTCGCGAACTTCGTTACTTTGACCGTACTCCATTTCAAAATTATCCTCACTATGTTTTTACCTCGTCGGGCATCTTTCAATGCAATTAGGCTTAAAAACAAGCATAGGAATATATTCGAAACTTCCTAGATCAAAACAACGGTTCTACTATAACTACCGAAAGAACTATGGAAACTAAAAACTAAGGACGAAGAACTTACTCGGAGTTAAGGCGGGAATTTTTCCGAGCTTCTCTCTCTAGAACCTCTCTCTAGGATTCAGATTTGGTGTGAAGAATGAGAGCAAGAGGGCTTGCTATTTATAGGGAAAAATAGGGACAAGGTGGGAATTTCCATAAAAGTCTTGAGATCGGATTCGTAGTTGGATCGCATTTTTGAGGACAAAACACTCTTGGCCATCCATGGTCAAGATCGACATCTAAGAGCCCTAAAGTCAATGGATGAGTTGTCATCCATGATGGCTCTTGCTTTATGGCCTCCGCCCGATAAAGCTACCGATCGGTGTCCGTTTCGCGCGATTTCGAGAAACTCAAAAATCAGGCGTATAACTTTGAAGGTCTTTTCATCCTCTTTCATATTATCTATTTGGATCCTCTTTTTGATCATATCCAGGTATTCTCCGGTGCGTCGGAAGATATTCGGACAAACGCGTCCGATTCTACGGAAATCGCTTCCGATAGAACCAACTTCTGGACAATAATTCGTTGAATCGTAAAATGTGCAGTTGTTGCCTAACTTAATACCGTGTTTGAAAACACGCAATTGTTTCTATAGGTTCTCACTTTGCCTATCTGGCTCTACTCTATCTGATCAACTTTTCGTCTTATTAGGAATTAGGGTTTTTGGTTGCGGAATCGACGTCTGGTAAATTCTTTCTTCGTGTAGAATTTCACTTGTACTTAATTTGATCAGTCTGAAAATACTTTTACCTCTGGTTTACCTGTAGAATTTATTTCTAACTTTTCCTCGGTTTGCCTATAAGGCGACTCACCGCATTATATTACTATTTTATTTTAATTACCATTTTAATTATTTAAACAATTCTTTTTAATTAAAAATATTAAGAATTTCGACCCCTTAATTTTAAAATTCAGTTTTAATTATTTTACCATAATTTTTTCCATTTTTTAAAAATATAATATATTTTTTTCCAAAAATTCCCGTTTTACCCCCCGCCTTCGTTAAGGCTTAATCGGCCTAATTTCTTCGTTTAGTGATCTTTTCGGGATCAGGTTTCTTCATATATTTATCTTTACCAATTTTATAGTATATTGTTATCTTACAAACCTTTATCTCGACATTGTCATTTTATATCCTATGTAAAATAGTAACAACGTTTACCCCATCAAAGTTACTTTATGGTTCGAATTGCTTTTTAAACTTTTCTTCATGTTATTTCCTCTGAAATATTTTATTAAATTCTTATAATTAGAGTTAAAACTCCCATAATTTTCTCATAATTGTTCATGATCTTTCAGTATTTATCATAATATTTTTAGACTGTTTTTATCACCATTATATCATTTTTAGTCATTCTGTTCATCAGATTTTCCTGTAAATTTTTTTTGACAATTTACTCTATAATTATAACATTTTTATATAACATTTTTATCTCATGAATTTACTTCATTAAAATATTCATAAATTTTCCTTTATCTCAGAAATTCCAGATTTGCAAAAATCCGGGTATTACAACTCGCCGGCGGCATGTGATGGGATCACAAGCCACCGGCGAGAGGTGCTGCAGATGTGAGCGGAAGATGTAGAGAGAAGGGGGAGAATTGTCGGCAGGAGAGAGAGAGAGCGTGGATTTCCTCTTCTATATAACAAACCATCAAATATCCAAAGTTATATTGGACTCTGACTCATCCAAAATATATAACATGTAATATATATATATATATATATATATATATATGTATGGGTTTATCATTTGTCATGTCACTTGACATAAGATTTTGTCAAGTCACTCCAAAACTACGTTGTTTTGAGGGTTAGGGGAATTAATGAAGGGTGTTTATATATATATATATATATATATATATATATATTACTTATAATCATAAAATATCTCATCTAATTAAGACCAATTCCTGTTGGTCATAATCAACACTTTTTATTCTCAAAAAGTAAATATTGATTCATGTGATTCATTTCTTAATCGAATAAACCTAAAATTTTGTTGAAGGAAAATGAAATTCTATCTACTTAAATGCCATTATCAGTATAATCTAATTAAATTTCATACCAGCACAGAATTCTAATAAATCATAATAGATAATTCATGGATAATAAATTGTGATAGTTAATACTACCTCCGGTCCTAATTATATGAACATTTTTATAGTGCAAATTCCTATAATTAAGACCGGAGGGAGTAGATAATTACAGGATTTTTTTTTTTCTCTTCGGCCTCTGAGCCACGTACATTGCTCCAACTTAAAAGTCAAAATCGACATTATATCTCCTACGTACATACATACATCTGATTAAATCAACCAACCAAAAATAATACAAAATATAAAAGAAATTGAGGTGTTGGGAAGATGCTCATTTTATGTAAGATAATATCTTCAATTTCTGGCCACGATGGAGTCTTAATTTATAGGATTATTAATTAGTGCGTCCCCCACATATGAGGGGGAAATTAAAAAAAGCTGCAATATCTGCCAAATCAAAGCCAAAAGGCATGCATAATGAATCAAATGTTTGTTGAAAAGAAGGGCAATAAAATAAAATAAAATATCTATACAGGCAATCAATCATGTAGCTGTTTCTCACTTTCAAAGCTAAAGAAAAGGCAAGAAAAGAAAATGAGAGAAACTTTTTTTTTCTGGGAAATCAAATTATATCCATGCATATATGTTATCAAGTGGTTAATTAAATCATCAAGTGGGATTGCTTTATTGTTATAGCTATACATTAGATTCATTCATTCTTCCTAGCAAGCAAGCAAACAGACAAACAAATCAATTTATGAATACGTCTCAATCAGTTAATCAAAGATCGTTCTGGAATTCCCGTACGTTGCTTCTTCTTCCACATAAAGTAGAAGCAAAAGATCATCTTTGCAAAATCCATTACGAAATATTTGTTTGTGATCCTCTCCATCAAACTTTATACGCGGAGAAACCTCAGTTTTTTTTTTCCCGCAACTGAAGAAAGCGTTACGTGTGATGAGAAATATGTAAGAAACTAAAAAAGAGAGAGAGAGAGAGAGAGAGAGAAATTGCTGAAAAGTCTCACATTGTGAAATTTATTGCCCAATGATATCTGAAATTTGTATATAATCCAAGCGCAACTTTTCTTTCATCTGTGTGCAATATATGTGCAAAGAAGAAGATATTTACACTTATCTAGAGATATATTACACACAATTGAAGAAGAGTTGTACCTGCTAAAAATGAGTACACTCACTTAAGGACTTATGTCTTTATGTACTTTTTGTCAATAAATTTTCTAATGGATGACTTTTCAGAAATTTTTTAGAGATAAAATATATTAATTTATGTCTGTGAACGTGCATGTAAGCTAATGAATCATCATCACCTTATTAGCATGATTTTCTTTTTCCTTTTAGGTTAGCTGAAATTGTATGTTTTGCACGTTTTTATAAATTTTGGTTCTTTGAATCCTTTGAGTGATATAGGGAACAAACTTAAGGCATTAGACAACAATAGTTTGAAGTTTTTGGGTCATCTTTATCTTCTGAAACACTCCAATTAAAATGTCCCAACCTCAATTCAAACTAATCTGGCCTACTTCAAAAAATTTACATATCTACACCAAACTCTTTTTTATATATGTATTTTTATTCCAACCCGATGTTAGTATATATGCTTCTTGCATGTATTTGTTTTCTTTAGAATTATATATGTTTTTTTCACACATCATATATACAAAGATTGAAAAATGAATTACACTATAAATCACTTATGAATAGTGATACTTATATTTCGATAAAGAAACATATTCTTCCAAAATAAACAATGTTGTCTCAAGTATGATTGAATTGTACAACATATTTTTGTTGGTGAGATTACTTATTGCTCCCTTAAAATTTCTAGAAGAAAAGCTAATCTCTGGAACTCGATTGGTTAGTTTTTCTGGTTGCTTTGTACTTGTATTAAACCTTTTTTTAACCCCCATGTCTTTTTGACTGGAACTTGTAAAGATATCTCATCCCATTTCTCTCGATCAATGTCGAACGTTGATTATCAATTAAAATATAATGACTTTATTATTTTTATTATTTTTATTTTTAAAAAAGAAAAAGAGAAAGTATGATATGTTGGATACAAAGGAGCTAGCTAGGTTTATTTTATACTTTCACGTACTCGAACTTTTTCATTTACATGTCCATCCTTGAGAAAGTGTCATGTTGCTTTTTGATAGCAACAGTAACTTTGACCCGTTGGGCATTTGCGTCTGATTTGAGAAGCAGCAGATTCAATTATGAACATATTATAAAGATAATTATAAATTTTTAATTAAAGTCCTATCATAATAAGTGCGTGGTAGGTAATATATATACATATACACACAACATTATAATAATTAATCATATAATTCATATAAATTATCATCATAATTTGACGAGGCAGTGAGAAGAGATTAAATTCTATAGGGAGTACATATGTACTATCTCTTCTTTAATTTATTTAAGTAGAAATGATCTTTCAAAGTGATCGTATGATAAATCATGGTTTGTTAGCCTTTATGTATAATTTTTTTTTTTTTTTCATTCTATCAAGCTTGCGAAGGGCTTTAATTTTCTCATGATTTTTTTAAAAAACCTGAATTTTCTCATGAAATTTGAAGCTTAATCTTCTTACAAATATCATCCATGAGAAGTCACTATTTAGTGTGGTGCGAATTTTATGTATGTCATTAATTAAAATTTTCAGTTATAATTATTATGATACATTTAATAAAACTAGCATAATATGATTAATGTAGTAGAGTTGCACCACTTGAAAGTGCTAGTGGTACTAAAGGGAGATGGTTTTGTTTTTTCGATGATGTACACTTGTGCATTGAAGTCTAAAGCGTGTAGGTCAAAAGGTAATTGATCTCCCTGTGTCGATTAATTAAGCACTAACCCAAGTATTTATTTGTTAATAATTTAATTAAGACCCATTTCTTCACTATTTATGTGTTCTCCAATATTCCTCTTTTTATATATTGAATAAAACTAAGAAGGTCTACTATACTCTACTGCATTTAATAATCAATATTGGTCCAATCAGTAAAGATGTGACTCATATATTACATTAAGGAAAGGATGCAAAGATGTGACTCATATCTTACATTAAGGAAAGGATGCGAGTGTGATCAAATCTTGTTATTATTGTGATGACATATATAGTTGTTAGATAATCTGTAATTGCTTTTGTAAACGTATTTTAGCCTTAAGGCATGCCTCATAGTGAGCTCCTAAGATCCAATATAATTCACATAACTTGTTTTATCAAAAAAGGGGAAAAAAACTTAGGAATCCTTCATGCATAGTTTCTTTTTTGAACAGTCTTTCTCAATCCCTTAACTAATGTTATTTGTAATTATGTTTAGGATTTAACTTGATATGACTTCCGATATTGATTATTTCATTTATTTTAATTATAATAGAATACTTTAAATTTGTATTTATTAGAAAAAGGCTGTTTTTCATGTATATAAACTCTTTATTGGAATGAATAGATTGTACAATTCATAGTATTCCTTGTATCATCTTCTCTTTCTTTACTCTAAATATTGTTTTCATTCATAAATATTTCGTGTGTGTGTGTGTGTATGCTCATAGAAAAAGATTGATCTTAATAAGCTGTCAGCATCTTCCAAAGTTTAATTAGGGATATGCTCATAGCAATATGTTGGTGACGTTTGTTCAATTTGACCAATCTACACACACACACACACATAGCAAGTTCATGTTAGAGACAATGATAGGTTTCAAAGTTTGACCCTTTGTCCCTTTTCAAATTGACCCCTTTAATTTGATTGTGTTCTTAACGTCCTTTTAATTAAGTATGTAATTAATTTTGTGTAAAGCAATTCCATATTGCCTACAATTTGTATTTTAAATGAAAGTGGATTTTGGAAAAGGAGGCACCAACTTTTTTAGGGACAAAGACATGTAGGCTTGTTTTGGGTTAGACAACACCTCAATGGCCTTTCATTTACTTATGGGTTGCTTAATACTATTTTTAAGAAAACAATTTATTTTGGTAAAATAAACTAAATTTACATCTCATATTTATACAAAATCATATAGAAGGGAACATGTATTCTTGATTATACCGCAGATCACTCTTTATAAAAAAAACAAAGAGATGAGAGAGTGAAGAATGTGGCTTAGGCTAAAAACGACAATAGTATAACACACTACTCAACTTAATAAAAGAGACTTTTTTATATACTCGTTAGTTGCTTTTTTAAAATTATTTTTATGCTTTATGAGACAACTTTCCTCTCATATTTATCTCATAAGATGAAAAATCAATTCTCCACAGGTTATATTACATGTTTAGAATATTAGTTACAAGTGTAAGTGTTTTACCTTCAATAATTCATAAATTAAAATAAATAAATAAAAAATCGAAGTTTTGTAGCATAAAGTCGCTAATTGAGTTGAATGGAAGTTCATGTAAAGTTGAGCCCAAAAAGCCCATGTAAATAATAACGGGCCGAAACTGGCTCATACATAAAGCTGGAAGTCTGACATGAGTACGGTACAGTCAACTCATTACCCAAAAACGAATAAAGGTTGAAGGCCAACTTCTTTCCCATTTGGCCCAATTCAAAATACAGAACCCAATTGAACTGCACTTGTCATAAATATCATTGGGCTTCTATGACCCAAGAAAGGCTTGGGAAACATACAAAAAATGCATTTGCAAGCTTTGCAGAGTGGCTTGAGCCTATGTTTATTGATGAAAGGTTTTTTTATTTTATGAACTAGTCAATTTCATTTTATAAAAAAGATTAGTACATAATCATAGACACAGCCCACACACCAACTTACCATAAAGTTCATATAATAATGACTACAAATATTAGAAGCAGAGTTGATAATACGGGTTGAGCTCGTGGGCCCAACCCACCAACCCGTGGTCTAGCCCATATTATCTTTTTTAATAGTTTCTAAAATTCTAAAACCAAATTAAAATGTGACTCACCTCGAACTCAAAGTTTAGATTTGGAGAGAACATATGGTTGCCATGGGTACATATAAGATTAGTGAGTTCATTATATATTAGTCTATTTGGATGATATATTGATTATAAGTGAAAATACATGTTGGGTCTAGGGAGCATATATCTTCAAATTATGTAGTAATCGAAATTAGGACAAAAAAAATTCGTGAATTTATATATTATATTTGAATTTGATGTTTTATTATCACTTCATATTATTATTGTTTAGTTTTGTGAAAAAAAAAAAGATATTTCATCATATGGTTTTTAAAAAAATATCAAAAAGGAAATAAGGGTTGGTGGGCTAACCCGCAACTCACTGGTTAAAGGTTGATCGAGTTAGTTAAATCCTAATATGTTTTAATGTTGGTACTTTCAACCCGGCCCATGGGGTTGACAATCCACGGCGAGCTGGTCCATTTGAGAAGCACTTCAACAACTAACCAAACAAAATGACAATCTTAAACCTCTAAGGGCCCGTTTGGTACAGGGAACATTTAAGGAAGGAAAAGAACTTAGAGAAGGGAAAGGAATGGAAGGGAAGATTGAGAGGGAACTTAAAAAGTTGAACTGTTTGGTAGATATAAGAATGAAACTTAAGTTGAAGGAAAATAAAATGTTTGGTAAGAAGAATTGGGAGTTGATTAAGTGGGAATGAGAGGTAAAATACCTATAATACCCCTAACATAAAAAAGAGAAAAAAAGACTTGATCGATTTTTATATATATATATATATATATATATCGGGCAGAAACAGACTACCCACATCGTGATTGTAATGGTTGAGAAGGAAAATCAAAAGAGCTGCCGATGGGATCTGGGAGGGCGACGATTAGAACGACGGCCAGAGGTGAGAAGGATTTCCAGGAGAAGGATAGAAAGGGAAAGGAACCCAAATTGCATCAAGAAAACATATACGAATGTTTATAATCAAGTGCAAGAATCCGACAATACCAATTGAAAACATTACTGTGTTTCATAAAATGAAATTTTTAAAACACACATATGCTAAACAACTGCACAGCTGACTGATACATGAACAGTAACTTCATTCTCAAATTCACTATTCACACTACTCTGTTCAGCTCTATTTTACATTTTATACGGATAAGGTTCAATAATTTGATCATATCTCTCAAACCACAGATCCGATTGTGGTGAAACTTTTTTCATATGAAACTAGACTCCCAATGCGTCACTTAGACACCAAAAGCAAGCTCAAAGGAGTTTAGACGAAAGATATATGGATTTCAGAAGTTGATCCTAAAATTCTCCCATCATATCAGACATAAATTCAGTAACTTGGATGACTTGGTTCGAACAAAGTTGACAAGTTCGAACGTAACACTCACCTAAAAGAGTCTAAGTTCGAACGCATAAACTGATAGTAGCTGAAATTGTGCTGCAATTAATTTCAGCATATTGGAGAAGAAGGCTGGTTATGAGGAATGAAAATAAGTAGCAGAAATTAAAAGTGGTGAAACTAAGAAAGATGGATTACTGTTTTTGCAACTTTTGCTGACACTTAAATCTTCTTTCATAGTTTCACTATTCATATCGATCACTCTCTGCTAGCTCTTTCTTTGTAATTTCTTTATTCCTCAGTCCACCTTGAGAGAGTTTGAACCAAACCACCGGCAAGCTTCTTGCATCTCCGATGAGCCACCACTGCTGTCCTCCTCACTGTCATCATTGGGAACGAGAAGGCCAGAGAGCTCGGGTCGTGACTGCATCTTTGGAGGGAGAGCGATTTTGGGACGAAGAACCGAGCTTGAAGAAGCTACGAGAGACCACCTTTAGAGGGGCTTTTTTGTCCCATTAGTTCACTTTCCCGGGAAGATTTTGAGATCCCACCAGTTTTGGAGGGATTTTCAATTTCCCATGTTCGTGGGAAGATGGAGCAAGGTGGGATTTTGGTTTGATAGGAAGTTGTGCAACTAGGAGCGGACCCGAGAAAATTACAAAAGGGGGGGACTCGGGGCTGCCCCCGAAATTTTTTTTAAAGGAAAGTTTTAAATGCATTAAAAAACAAAAGAATTTAAACAAGAAAAAAAATATCAAAAAAAAATTATGAAATCAAGTGAATACTGATGATATAATAAGAGAGGCAATTATTTTACAAACCTGTCATTTAGAAAAGCAAGGCTAAGTACGGTTAAAAATGCAGCTACATAAATTACAATGAAGGGTGCGCACTCAATAAGTTCAAGTACATATATTTTAATAAAAAAAGTATATTACAATAAAAATAATTATAATGTCATCCTTCTAGGCCTTATTTTTTGGAATTCCTTCATAATTACCTTATTATCAATGCTATCAAATACATATTTTTTCAGTATAATGCACTAAACAATCATTCAACAATTCATCCTCATCCCATTATGAAGTATAGTCTTGATGTATTAAGGGTGAGCAATCATTCAAACATGTATTTAAAAAAAAAAAAAATCAAATTCAAGGGGGTACTTGCCCCCTTCTCTAATAAATGGGTCCACCTCTGATAATTGTCTTATTATCAATGTTATCAAATACATCTTTTTTCAATATAAGGCACCAAACAATCATTTAACCATTCATCCCCATTTGATTACGAAATGCAGTCTTGATGTATTAAGGGTGGACACTTAATTTAAGGGTGGGCAATCATTCAAACATTTTTTTTTTATTTAAAAAAACAAAACTTCCAAATTCAAGGGGGGCAAGTGCCCCCCCTTCTCTTATACATGGGTCCGCCCATGTGTGCAACCAAACGTGTATTGCTAGTGGGAACTGTGTTATGTTCCCAGGAACTCTTGTGAGTTCCTTGTACCAAAAGGGTCCTAACAGTTTGACAAACCAAAGGATACAATACAAACAACCCCTAGCCACAGTTTGAGTAAGAAAAGGATACAACAAACAACCCCTAGCCACATGAGTGTAACCATGGCATTGCAACCAAAGAGAAGTATGTTGAAGGCTCCACCTCCAAAGAGGGCAAAAACCAGCATCACCCAAACACATTCGGCTAGAATGAAATGGAGCACTGCAACTATAATGGAAGTACTCCAAAGATGACCCATGCAAATCTAGAAGATGCCTGCGACATCCTTTTAATTCCCATACCATGGGCTTAATAGGACCACCCTTGCCAACTAAACTCACCATCATACCACAGGGACTAAACAAACAAGCTGCTAGTATAACATGCAACACTACTCCTTGAAAGTGGATGAGAAAAATAAGCTTGCAATGAGCTAGGCTTTCAAACAATAGAAGCTTGGGGATTGAGATTGGCTAAAAACCCCAAATTTGGTTTCTCATCTCAAATAGAACTGGTAAACACAGGCTGGCCCTTTACGTGTTAGGGCCTAAAAATGGTAAAATTAATTTGAGATGAATGTAAACACAAACGCATTCTAATACAAACTAATAATTAATTATGATATTTATAGTCTTCTTTCATATTTTTCAATTATTTAAGTATCCACAAATTTTACTTGCACTGTATATAGATATATATAATTTACATAAATGATTTTGTCCAACAAATCAAAATTAATGTCACCTATTCATAATGAATTTTCTCATAAAATTAAATAAATTCGCATTCTCTCAATTCAATTGTGACATAAATATATGATTTTTCTTTTTCTCATAAATGTCACATAAAAATAATTTGATTCCAATGCCAAAATAAAATCAATAATTACAAGATATTTATATGCCTTCCAATCATAAAACATATGGGAACTAAGAAAGGAGAAAAGAGATGGAAGACACAACAAAAATGAAAAAAAGGGGGGGGGGCTAGAATGGAAGAAAGTAATTTTGTGTTGGGTATTTGAGTTGCACGTTTGATGGGAAATCTGTGAAGAAATAGAGAAGCAGGAATCCTAAGAAGAAAATAAAGGCAAATTTAGAGCTTGATTTGCGAAAACTCTACTAATTACGAGGTATGCAAGCTCTTTTTTTTATTCACATATATATATATATATATATATATATATCATGATTAATGTATGAATAATATTCACACACACCAAGATAAAATAATTAGGGTAATGTATTGTTGTATAAGTGGCGCACAGTGGCAACCCTTTAATGTATTATTTATAGAAGGGAAAGCAACCCTAGAATACATATTGTAATGACATTTGTACAGTGTTTCCTTTTACATAAAGCCTTTTGGGCTGATATATACAGCAGGGCCCATTACTCTATTAATGTTAGGATACATGTATTGGGCTTATTATTCCTGATTGTCTTAACAGGCCCCCTCAAACTTGGAATAGGTGATCTGGCTATTCCAAGTTTGGCCCTAAAAGAACATAACCGAGAAGGAGACAGGGCTTTGGTGAAGACATCCGCGATCTGGTCTTCTGAGGGAACATATCTCACTGATAGTTGTTGAGCAAGTACCCTATCTCTGACAAAGTGAACATCCAACTCGATGTGCTTCGATCTAGCGTGGAACACAGGGTTGGCCGCAAGAGCCGCGGCACTGAGATTGTCACAACATGCAATCGGTGGTTCTCGGAGATGAAGACCAATTTCGACGGTGAAAGCTTGGATCCAGGAGAGTTCCGATGAAAGGTAAGCAAGAGAGCGATACTCAGACTCGACACTTGACCTAGATAAAACGCCCTGCTTCTTTGCCGACCAAGAGATGAGGGATTCACCGAAATAAACACAGTATCCTCCCGTAGATCGTCGATTGTCGGGACACACAGCCCAGTCCACGTCTGAGAAGCCCTGTAAGGTGAGATGACTGCTCGGTCTTATATGTAGTGCTAGGTCTTTGGTTCCTTTTAGATATCTGAGAACTCTTTTCAATGCTTTCCAGTGAGTACTCGTTGGAAGGCTCAGAAATTGACTCAGCTTGTTGACAGCAAAGAGAATGTCTGGTCTGGTGTTAGTCAAGTACTGTAGGGCACCAATGATTCTCATGTACTTTGTTGCATCGTTGAGTGGTATCCCATCAAATTTAGACAGATGCTTGTTTATCACCATAGGGGTAGGAAATGGCGAAGAATTATGCACATTACTCCTGCACAAAATGTTGTCTATATATGTTTCTTGTTTCAGATAAAGTCCGGTGTTATCTCTGTATGCTTCAATGCCTAAGAAGTGATGTAAATCTCCTAGATCCTTTAGGGAAAATTTGTTGTTCAGTTGCTCCACAAAAACATTTATCATTTTTACTGAGTTACCGGTTACTATGATATCATCGACATAGATAAGAACAAACATAACATATCTCTCATGTCTTAGGAAGAAAAGAGATGAGTCAGACCTTGAGTGTATTAAGCCCCAGCCTTGTAAAGTTGTTTTCAGCTTGTCAAACCAGGCCCTTGGGGCTTGCTTGAGTCCATACAGAGCCTTATTTAGTAAACAGACATGATTTGGACATTTAGAATCAATAAAACCTTCAGGTTGTTTCATGAGGACGACCTCTTGTAGCTCACCGTTGAGAAACGCATTGTTTATGTCTAGTTGTTTGATTTTCCAGTTTAGAGTCACTGCAATTGAAAGAATGAACCTTAGAGTAGATGACTTTAGGACAGGACTGAAAGTCTCATCAAAATCAACACCGGGGTTTTGTTGAAAACCCTTGGCCACTAGTCTCGCCTTGTGTCTTTGAAAGGATCTATCTGAGTTGAGTTTCTTCTTGAGAACCCATTTGCAATCAACCAGATTACCTTGTCCAGAGTAAGGAATCAACTTCCAAGTTCTGTTTGTAATTAGTGCATGATACTCCTCTTGCATTGCTTTTCTCCATTCATGACTTTGCAAGGCTTCTTTGACTGAAACAGGGACTGTTTCTACATTGTTTTCAGTTGTAACAGTACCAATGTAGGGCATTTTTTGTTTAGACACACCAACTTTGCTTCTTGTAACCATAGAGTGTTGATTTGCCACTGCAAGTTGCTAATTTGTATTGTCATGTACTTGTGAATTTGTTGCATGAGATTGAGTTGAAGACTTTGAATGGCTTGCATCTTGATTGACTGACTCTTCTTCTTCTCTTTCAAGATTATCATTTAAGTGCATAGGTGACCCAGAGGAATTGCTGGTTGACACAACTGGTTCAGTGCACCTAGAGGAGTTGTTGATTGAGAAATCTGATTTAGTATTTGATTGTGATGAGCCTTCTGCTTGCAGACCAAAATCAGGTAAAGAAACATTAAGAAAATCCTGTGGATAATTTCCTTCTTCTGGTGGTTTTCGCTTGTTGATAAAACCTGTAGCAAAGGGAAAATCAGTTTCATTAAACTCAACAATTCTAGATAAATATATTCTGCCAGTAGAGCTTAGGCACTTGTATCCCTTGTGTGAGTTGATGTAGCCTAGAAAAACACACTTGGTAGTCCGAAAATCCAGTTTGTTTTGGTTGTAGGATCTTAAACAGGGATAACATACAGAACCAAAAACTTTAAATCTGCTGTAATCTGGAACTTTCTGAAACACCTTGTAGTGAGGTGAGATTCCACCTAGAACATTGGTAGGGAGCTGATTTATGAGAGTTGTAGCTGTGTGAAATGCTTCCCACCAATAGTGAAGGGCCATTTTAGCTTGAGCAAGTAGAGTGAGGCCCATTTCAACGATGTGTCTATGTTTTCTTTCCGCTCTACCATTTTGAGAGGAAGTATGTGGGCATGAATGTCTAAAATGTATTCCAGCGTCTTGTAAAGTTCTAGAAAAACTTTTGTATTCTCCACCCCAATCACTTTGAAACATTTTGATTCTACTGTCAAATTGAATTTCAACAAGATTTTTGAATTGCACAAACACATTCAGTGCTTCATCTTTGGTTTTTAGAGGATAAATCCATGAGAATCTGCTGTAATCATCAAGAAATAAAATATAGTAGCGAAAACCATTTAGGGAATTCATAGGTGCAGGTCCCCATAGGTTTGTGTGAATTAGCTCAAGGGGTTTGGTGGCTTGTGATTGAGAGGTTCCAAAAGGAAGAGAATGTGATTTCCCATATTTGCAAGACTCACAAAATGTATCTCCATTTCTACTAGTTTTGAGATTACAATCACTAATAACTTGATTTAGTACCCTATCACTAGGATGTCCAAGTCTACAATGCAACAAGTTTCTACTAATGCTAGTGTGACACCCTTCCTAAATACGCCTTTATTTATCAGAGTTATAGCGCACAGGCATCGAAGTGGTTTGGACGACTTAATTGCGGAATAAAAACTTTCTTAAAAATAACTTGGTTTTGAAAACATGAGGATAATCTAACGTGATTCGAATCTATCCCAAAGTGGGATGTTAATACAAAGTAATCCAAAATAGATAGATGATAAACGATAAACTAAAGTCCGGCTAATCATATTTCTCCGACAAGTTCCATCTCGCTATAACCCTTACGGCTACTTCTTTCCTCTTGATCCCGATCCACTACTGTCTCTTTCATGTGATCGGAGTTCAAATGAATGAACCCTGGGGTAACAGTTAATCTCATATGCAGGTATGAAATGTAAATAACAGTATAACACATGTATAAGCATAGAATAATTCACAATAAACAAGTCGCACCGTAACCACAGTTAACGGCCAAGGACCGCAGCCCTTTAGGACACGCAGCCCTATGAGACCGCAGCCTCAATTCCATAGCTAGGAAAATAAACATGTAAATCATCTAGCAAACATGATCAGTCATACAAGAAATACATACATACAAGCTAACAAGATAACGAGTTACCCACCTCGAACTTGAATCCTTAACTTGTCAGGATGTGTTGGGATCGGTATAGGTGTCAAGATATACCTATAAATGTTTATCATTGTCATTAGTCGCTTCTTACGTAGCAAAGTAACTAACTACGCGAATTATGCATTAACCCCTAAAATTCCCTTAATTTCCTACTATTAGACCTAACTTAATTCCTCAGAATTTTCATTAACCTTTGAAAATTCATAATTAATTCTCTAAATCTCCGATTGGGGTGATCCAAATTTCTATTCAAAGTTCTATAAGTCTAGTATAAGGGACAAATGGTCATCAAAACAAGTAATGGCTGTATAATTCCCAGAAATTTGCAAAGTAGACATTACTTAAATCTGAAACAAGATTTTCCAGGTTTTCTGACCAAACTTTGAAAAATGATAGCTCTCATTCCACAAGTCCGATTTAGGTGTTCTTTGGCTTTTTGTAAAGCTTGAGATGTATACTCATTACTGTAAAATTTTCAAGCAAAAACACAAAGGTTTTCTATTTTGAAATCAAGCCCGAAAATCACTGTTCACCAAAAGTGCAGAAAACGTTTCAGATTTTGGCTAAACTTTGGAAAATCATATCTCCCTTTGTACAAATCCGTTTTAGCTGGTTTTTGGCTTTTTGGAAAGCTTGAGAGGTATAATATGTCATAAAAAATCTCAGGGAAAAACACAAATGTTTACTTGGTCCGAAATGCAACGTCATATGGTTGCTCCAGAATCATACCAGAAAGTTTCAGATTTTTAACTCATCTTCCAAAAATCATATCCGGAGTTGTAGACCTCCGTTTGGGGTGTTCTTTGGCTCGTTGGAAAGTTTGAAATGTATCCTACATACTGTAAAATTTTCAAGTAAAAAAGGAAACATTTTCTATTTAAAAATCAGACTCGAAAAGTACTGTTTTCTGCAAGTGCAGAAAACGTCTCAGATTTTGGTAGAACTTTGGAAAATCATATCTCTCAATCTACACGTCATTTTTTGTTGGGTTTTGACTTTTTTTTAAAGCTTATAGAGTCTACTATGTCCTGTAAAAATTTCATGGAAAAACACAGGCATTTGACTATGAAACAGAAGCTCACAAAACCACTGTTTTGAGTCCGAAAAACAGAGCTGTTTCGTGTACGGTTTTATTCTTTGGCTAAACAAACTTTTCATACGTAAGGGACACACTAAAACTTCCTCTATTTCAATTCCTGTATTAGAGAGTACCCACATGCAGAAACTAGCCATAACTTCTAAGCTTCAAATGCGAAACCCATCGCGTAGGATTTGCAAAACTAAAAAGAATGAAGCTTGATGGCTTACCTTGGTTAGTTTTCGCAAGTTCCGACTCCTCCTCCTTTGGTTTCTACCTTCGGTTCCTTCCACCGAGTGCTCTTTGTCTCTCAATCTCGTCTTGTCTCTCGCTTCTATTCTAAGCTCTCCCTCTCTCAGTGTTTCGTGTTCTCTGTTTTCAGCATTCACACCAGAGCATTCATGCAGAATCGACTCAGCGTTCAACTTTCCTATCTCTCGCTCTCAGCCCTCTCTGTTCACTTTGTGCAGCACCGAAATGAATGAGGATGAAGGCTGAAATGGTTTTATGCAGAATCGAAAAAGGGAAGTGGAGCATGGTGTGTCCGTCCGAATGCACAAGTTTTCGAGTTCGTAGACGGTGGAGTTTGGTTTTCCGGAACACCGAGACACGAGAGAGTGGGTGCTGCTAATGCCAAGTTCAAGGAGAAGCTTTGGAACAGTCATGAGCGAGACACAAGAAAGTGGCGCATGGGTAGCAGGTGTGTGTTCCGATGAGGAATTATTATTATTATTTTTGTTGGTATTTCAGATGAAAATTATGGTTCTGCATAATGTGCTTTGCTTGACTTGGCTTGATGCATGTGGGCCGAAATGTGTATGAATAAAAGAAGTTTGAATGGCGCTGGATAAGTTGGGCTGAGGAGAATTATAGGCGCTTTTGCTGTTGGGTCATAGAGGATTAACCAAATGGAGAGTGAATATTAAAATGAAGTAAAGGGGAAATAAACTTACTATTTTACCCCGGAAAAATAAATTGAAATAGGCCTTAAATCCCAAACAATTATTTCAGGCCAAATTTTCTTAATGAAATTCCATCATAATATTTCAAATTTCCAAATCCCAAAATTTGGGATGTTACATTTACCCCCAGTTAATTTAAATTTCGTCCCCGAAATTTGTTACACATTTTGCAAACTCGAGCCATAAATTCGGGTACTTCTCCTTCATGCTTTCCTTTGTTTCCCATGTTGCTTCCTCGGGAGATAACCCCTTCCGGACCACCTTCACCAATGGGATACTCTTGTGTCTCGAGCCTGCTTTTCCCGATGAGCAATTATTTGTATCGGCTCAACCACGAAAGTATTATCATGTCGGAGTTCGACATCCTCATACTCTAAGACATGATCGCGATCCGGTTGATACTTTTTCAACCGGGAGACATGGAATACATCATGAAGTCTCGCTCATGTTTGGGGGTAGGGCTAGCCGGGTAGGCTCGGTCCACGTTTTGCCAATATTTCAAACGGACCAACATATCGAGGACTTAACTTTTTCCTCTTTAATGTTCTACCAACCCCCAGAATCTTGGAGATATCTTCGTAAAGACGTGATCTCCTACTTCAAACTCTAAAGGCCTTCTTCTTTTATCGCATAGCTTTTCGCTTTTCGCTTTGTCCGCTAAGAGCCTCTCCTTGATCAATTTAATGTGTTCGGAGGTTTTGTCAACTATTTCGTCCCAATTAGCCTCCTCTCGGACAACTCGTCCAGCAAATGGGTGATCGACATTTCCTACCATATAATGCTTCAAACGGAGCCATCCGGATACTCGAGTGATAGCCGTTATTATATGCAAACTCGCGTGGGAGATATTGATCCCAATGTCCTTTAAAGTCCAATACACACGCTCTCAACATATCTTCTAGCGTACGTATGGTTCGTTCGATTGACCATCGATCGGGGGTGGTAAGCAGTACTTGAATTTTAACTTTGACCCCGAGCTTCATGTAGAGCTTGCCAAAATCGGGATGTGAATCGAGGATCTCGTCGAAATAATACTCTTCGGTATACCGTGGAGTCTCACGATTTCCTTAATGTAGACCTCGGCTAGTTTCGCGGGAGAATAACTAGCACGCGATGGGAAGAAAGTGTGCCGACTTAGTAAAACGATCAACAATTACCCAGATTGCATCAAAATGCACGATCTTGGGTAATCCCACTACTAGATCCATGGTAACATCCTCCCACTTCCATTCCGGAATTCCAATTCTCGTAGTGGTCCCGGCGGTCGTTGATGTTCAAGTTTCACCCTCCGACATGTTAAACATTTGGCTACATATTGGGTTACTTCTTTCTTCAACCCCGGCCACCGGACCTCGATTTCAAATTTCGGTACATCTTGACCATGCCTGGATGTAAGGTGTATTTGCTCTTGTGAGCTTCATCCGTATTTTCTCGCCTCAACTCATCATTTTTCGGTATATAAATCCTTTTCTTATACCTCACTAATCCACTGGGTGATAGATCATGATCTTGAGTCTCGTTCCGAGAGATCATCTCTCGTATAGCATTTGCTTGTTTGTCTTGCTTCGAGCTTCTTCAATTTCATCCCTCGATCATAATCTCCTTGACTAACAAGAAGACTTGCAAGATACACTTCATGAGGCTCTTTTGGTTCCATAGCAATTTGGTTGGATAGATTCAAATCCCCGAAATCTTCTAGTAATTTCGTTCGTGGATCATCATGAATGCCGTATGCACTACTTTCCGCTCAATGCATCTCGCGACAACGTTGGCCTTTCCGGGTGGTATTTAATCTCCAGGTCATAATCCTTCAAAGAACTCCATCCATCTACGCTGTCTCATATTTAGCTCTCTCTCGGTCAAAGAGGTATTTGAGACTCTTGTGGTCACAAGACGGTTCACGGTATTGCCATACAAATAATGCCGCCAAATTTTCAATGCAAAAACAATAGCCGCGAGCTCCAAATCATGAGTTGGGTAGTTTAACTCGTGAGGCTTCGGTTGTCGAGAGGCATATGCCACCACCCTGCCCTGCTGCATGAGGACACATCCCAATCCATGCTTACTAGCATCACTATAGACAACATATGTCTCACCCGGATTTGAGATAATCAACACTGGTGCTGTAGTCAACCTCTCCCTCGGTTCCGAAGCTACCCTCACAACGTTCATCCCAAACAAATGATTGGTTCTTTCGCGTCAGCTTTGTTAATGGCAAGGCAAGTCTGGAGAAATCCTTTATGAATCTGCGGTAATATCCCGCCAGACCCAAGAAACTCCGTATTTCGATTCCGTCTCTCGGTCTCTTCCAAGTCTAGTATCGCTTCCACTTTACTAGGATCAACAGCGACCCCATCTCGTGATATCACATGGCCCGAAATCTAACCCGAAAGCCAAAAGTCACACTTGTTCAGCTTGGCGTAGAGTTGCTTCTCTTTCAAGTACATTAAGTACCGCCGAGATGGTGTTCATGTTCCTCCTTATTCTTGGAGTAGATCGAATGTCATCAATGAAGACTACTACAAATCGATCTAGATACTCACGAAAGATTCGATTCATATAGTCCATGAACACGCAGTGCATTAGTTAAACCAAAGGGCATCACCATAAATTCATAGTGTCCATATCCGGTTCGAAGGCATTTGTTTTGGAACATCCTCGCTCTTACACGTAATCGATGGTATCCCGAGCGCGAGATCAATCTTCGAGAAAACACGGGAACCAGATAATTGGTCTAACAAATCATCAATTCTAGGGAGTGGATATTTGTTTTTGATTGTTACCTTGTTCAACTCCCTATAATCAATGCGAGTCGAAGACTCCCATCCTTCTTCTTCACAAACAAGATCTTGGAGCTCCCCGGGGTGACACCGGGTCGGATGAATTCTTTCTCCAAGTAACTCTTCAATTTGCTTCTTCAATTCTCGCCATTTCACTCGGTGCCATTACGTAGGGTGGCTTAGATAGGGCCCCGTGCCGCATCAATTCAATAGTGAACTCAACTTCCCTCACCGGTGGCAATCCACTAATGTCTTCTGGGAATACTTCAGGAAATTCATTCACTACTGGTATATCCGACAATGAAGGTTCATTCTCTACTTGCACAGAGAAAAATACCATGTACCCTAGGCAACCTTGATTCAGACATTTCTTCGCTTCTTGGGCAGTGAGAAGATTCAAATTGTTTCTTTGTAGTATCCTCTCGTTGATCGTGAGTATAGAATTCGCTTGTTACCATGATCGATCAACGCATTGTTGGCCGTTAACCAGTTCAATCCCAGTATGACGTCAATATCAACCAACGGTAGACAAATTAAATCTAGTGTGGACTCATGTCCATTTACAATCAATACACAATTCAAGCATGCATCACATACTACAGACTTAACACCAAGTGGTGTACTTACAATCAAATCATATGGTAATCTATGGGTGTTCATCCCTAGCCGTCTTACACAATCACAGGCAATAAAAGAATGGCTAGCACCCGAATCAAATAATGCTTGCAAAGAGTTACCATTTAGTGAGATTGTACCTTGGATCATGTCAGGAGACTTCCTGGCCTCTTCTTGGGTCAATGCAAAGACCCTTCCATGATTTTGCGGCCTCTTTTCCCGGTATTCTGCGGGCGTTAAAAACCGAAGTGTCCCGGCTGATTACACTTGAAGCAAATCAGCTTCCCATCACATCTTACTCCCGGGTGGCTCTTCCCGCACTTCTCACAAGGTCGGGGTGCTGGTGGTCTTGAATTGTTCTGCCGATAGTGATTGGGCTTCTTGTTCTTGCCCTTGTAACCAGACCAGTTCCCTTTCCTCTTTTGATTACTCATGCAATTTCCACGGCTATGCCCACTGTTATTCATCTCCATCCTACTTTCATGCAGCTCTCCCGGGTTGCGTTCGATTATCCTACATTCTTCCTCAGCTTGGTGGAATGTAAGAAATCGTCGGGAGATTAGTCTATCCCTCATCTCAAATTTCAGTCCCTTGATGAGCCTATTTACCTTCCATCCCTCATCTTCATTCTTCTTTAGGTAGGAGGAGTAGCGGGACAAATTGGTAAACCTTGCTAGATACTTGTCAAAAGACTCTCCCGGTTTCTGCTTGATGGTTATGAAGTCATGCTCCATCTCTACTTGGACTGAGGGGGGAAAGTACTTCTCATTGAACTTCTCTTGGAATAGCTCCCAAGTAATTGGTCTATATTGGGCACACAAAGCCTTAGCCACGCTTTTCCACCAATGGTATGCATCGCCTTCCAGTTTATATATGGCTAGTTGTGCCATTCGTTCTCCAGGGCACTCCATGACTTCAAAGATTTTCTCCAGTCTGAGCAGCCAATTCTCAGCAGCTTCTGCATTATGTTCACCAGTAAATGATGGCGGGTTGTGCTTACAAAATTGAATAGTCCAGAATTGGGACTCTCTGGCAGATCTCTGTTGTTGCGGTTGGGCAAGAGGTGGAACCTCTACCCGTAGAAGGTTATTCTCTTGATTTTCCTCTTCTTCCGTTTCTACCCTCTGAGCTAATCGTGCTTCTGCAGCTTCAACACGCTGCCTTGCTTCGTCTCGTTCTGCCTTCAACATGAATACCTCTTCTCTGAGCTCCCTTAACGACTCTTGATATTCACCCAACATCACTCGTGCTTGTTGCATGGGGTCTGAATTTGGAGGTTCTTGTTGATTGGGTCTTCCCCTACCTCGTCCTCGACCTCGGCCTCTGCCCCTTCCACGTGTAGGTGGATTTTCTCCTTGTTGGGGCGCTTGCTCAGGAATTTGTCTTCGACTGGTTCTTGTGTTGGCCATTGCACTATAGTACTTTATGTCAAAAAGAATTTTGGTTGTTAATAACAGAGGTATAATAATCATTCCAAATATTCATATGTATTTAAACATACATCATACTTGTTACTAACATCCCATAATCTTGTTCAAACATAAGGTACTTGCCATTACAAATCACCATTTTTTTTTTAACAACGACCCTAGGACTTTAGGAAAGGTTGCGACATGACTACTACACTTAAATTGGTACTAGGTTGGGTTTCTAGCGCTCCTCTATACGTTGTTTTAGATATACACTACCGTACGCACAACAAGGGATAATTTTTCTTCGAAAATCCTCATAATGTTTTCAACATAACTAAGTTTAAATCCTTTTTCAAAAAATTTGTCCAAACCAGGGCTCTGATACCATAACTGTGACACCCTTCCTAAATACGCCTTTATTTATCAGAGTTATAGCGCACAGGCATCGAAGTGGTTTGGACGACTTAATTGCGGAATAAAAACTTTCTTAAAAATAACTTGGTTTTGAAAACATGAGGATAATCTAACGTGATTCGAATCTATCCCAAAGTGGGATGTTAATACGAGTAATCCAAAATAGATAGATGATAAACGATAAACTAAAGTCACGGCTAATCATATTTCTCCGACAAGTTCCATCGCTATAACCCTTACAGCTACTTCTTTCCTCTTGATCCCGATCCACTACCTGTCTCTTTCATGTGATCTGGAGTTCAAATGAATGAACCCCAGGGGTAACAGTTAATCTCATATGCATGTATGAAATGTAAATAACAGTATAACACATGTATAAGCATAGAATAATTCACAATAAACAAGTCGCACCGTAACCACGGTTAACGGCCAAGGACCGCAGACCCTTTAGGACACGCAGCCCTATGAGACCGCAGCCTCAATTCCATAGCTAGGAAAATAAACATGTAAATCATCTAGCAAACATGATCGGTCATACAAGAAATACATACATACAAGCTAACAAGATAACAGTTACCCACCTCGAACTTGAATCCTTAACTTGTCAGGATGTGTTGGGATCGGTATAGGTGTCAAGATATACCTATAAATGTTTATCATTGTCATTAGTCGCTTCTTACGTAGCAAAGTAACTAACTACGCGAATTATGCATTAACCCCTAAAATTCCCTTAATTTCCTACTATTAGACCTAACTTAATTCCTCAGAATTTTCATTAACCTTTGAAAATTCATAATTAATTCTCTAAATCTCCGATTGGGGTGATCCAAATTTCTATTCAAAGTTCTATAAGTCTAGTATAAGGGACAAATGGTCATCAAAACAAGTAATGGCTGTATAATTCCCAGAAATTTGCAAAGTAGACATTACTTAAATCTGAAACAAGATTTTCCAGGTTTTCTGACCAAACTTTGAAAAATGATAGCTCTCATTCCACAAGTCCGATTTAGGTGTTCTTTGGCTTTTTGTAAAGCTTGAGATGTATACTCATTACTGTAAAATTTTCAAGCAAAAACACAAAGGTTTTCTATTTTGAAATCAAGCCCGAAAATCACTGTTCACCAAAAGTGCAGAAAACGTTTCAGATTTTGGCTAAACTTTGGAAAATCATATCTCCCTTTGTACAAATCCGTTTTAGCTGGTTTTTGGCTTTTTGGAAAGCTTGAGAGGTATAATATGTCATAAAAAAATCTCAGGGAAAAACACAAATGTTTACTTGGTCCGAAATGCAACGTCATATGGTTGCTCCAGAATCATACCAGAAAGTTTCAGATTTTTAACTCATCTTCCAAAAATCATATCCGAAGTTGTAGACCTCCGTTTGGGGTGTTCTTTGGCTCGTTGGAAAGTTTGAAATGTATCCTACATACTGTAAAATTTTCAAGTAAAAAAGGAAACATTTTCTATTTAAAAATCAGACTCGAAAAGTACTGTTTTCTGCAAGTGCAGAAAACGTCTCAGATTTTGGTAGAACTTTGGAAAATCATATCTCTCAATCTACACGTCATTTTTTGTTGGGTTTTGACTTTTTTAAAGCTTATAGAGTCTACTATGTCCTGTAAAAATTTCATGGAAAAACACAGGCATTTGACTATGAAACAGAAGCTCACAAAACCACTGTTTTGAGTCCGAAAAACAGAGCTGTTTCGTGTACAGTTTTATTCTTTGGCTAAACAAACTTTTCATACGTAAGGGACACACTAAAACTTCCTCTATTTCAATTCCTGTATTAGAGAGTACCCACATGCAGAAACTAGCCATAACTTCTAAGCTTCAAATGCGAAACCCATCGCGTAGGATTTGCAAAACTAAAAAGAATGAAGCTTGATGGCTTACCTTGGTTAGTTTCTGCAAGTTCCGACTCCTCCTCCTTTGGTTTCTACCTTCGGTTCCTTCCACCGAGTGCTCTTTGTCTCTCAATCTCAGTCTTGTCTCTGCTTCTATTCTAAGCTCTCCCTCTCTCAGTGTTTCGTGTTCTCTGTTTTCAGCATTCACACCAGAGCATTCATGCAGAATCGACTCAGCGTTCAACCTTCCTATCTCTCGCTCTCAGCCCTCTCTGTTCACTTTGTGCAGCACCGAAATGAATGAGGATGAAGGCTGAAATGGTTTTATGCAGAATCGAAAAAGGGAAGTGGAGCATGGTGTGTCTGTCCGAATGCACAAGTTTTCGAGTTCAGAGACAGTGGAGTTTGGTTTTCTGGAACACTGCAGACACGAGAGAGTGGGTGCTGCTAATGCCAAGTTCAAGGAGAAGCTTTGGAACAGTCATGAGCGAGACACAAGAAAGTGGCGCATGGGTAGCAGGTGTGTGTTCCGATGAGGAATTATTATTATTATTTTTGTTGGTATTTCAGATGAAAATTATGGTTCTGCATAATGTGCTTTGCTTGACTTGGCTTGATGCATGTGGGCCGAAATGTGTATGAATAAAAGAAGTTTGAATGGCGCATTTGGATAAGTTGGGCTGAGGAGAATTATAGGCGCTTTTGCTTTGTTGGGTCATAGAGGATTAACCAAATGGAGAGTGAATATTAAAATGAAGTAAAGGGGAAATAAACTTACTATTTTACCCCGGAAAAATAAATTGAAATAGGCCTTAAATCCCAAACAATTATTTCAGGCCAAATTTTCTTAATGAAATTCCATCATAATATTTCAAATTTCCAAATCCCAAAATTTGGGATGTTACAGCTAGAATAGGTAAATACTGAATTAACAGCTTCTTTTTCAACAGGAAACAAAAGATCAGTGTTGCAATGTTTGTTGCCATTTTCTGAAAGACCTTTAGAGACTTTGAACATGCCACCCTCAGTTGGAACCCCTTGCAGCATTGTCTTCCCTGTTTGCTGATCCTTCACAGAAAATCCAGTAGTATTAAATATAATGTCTGCATTATTGTCATCAGCCACTTTGTAAACACTTAGTAGATTCTTTTTGATTTCAGGAGAGTAAAGAATATTTTTCAGCTGAACAGTGTTATCATTAACATTAGAGAGTGTAGAGGATCCCACTTTTTCAACTCTAAGTTTGTGTCCATTTCCTACTACAAGATTTATCTTACCCTTTGGAGTGGATGGATTGACAATTCGGTTGGCATCATTAGTGACATGACTGGTTGCTCCACTGTCCAGGTACCAAGCATCATCATCAACACATTCAGGAGTAGCCCAATAAGCATAATCAGCAGTGTTTGAACTGGAGGAGGCAGAAGAGTTGTTTTTCTGCTTATCAGGTTTGACATAGGACTTATCAAATCGATAGAAGCAACTTGTTACTTCATGGCCAAATCGTTCACATAGCTGACACTTGGGTCTATTTGAATTGTTGTTGTAGTAACTAGCTCCACCACGTCTGCCATAATTTATGTTTCCTCTTCCTCGATTGCCTCGGAAAGAGCGATTTCCACTCCAATTTCTGGAAGGTGGGCGATCTGATCTGACATAGTTAACATAGCTGTTAGAGACAGCAAGTTTGGAGAACTGATTTAATTGCTCCATTCTATTTTCATAGGTTAAAAGAGAATATTGAAAGCCAATCCAGCTGAGCTCATCAATTTCCTTGCTCAGTTGCACAACTATAGGGTTGTATTCAGCATCAAGTCCTGCAAGAATCTGAATAAACAGATCTGGTAGAGAAACAGAAGAACCAGCTACAGAGAGTTGCTCAGAAATGCCCTTCATCTTGACCAGGTAATCTTTTATCTTCAGAGAATCTTTCCTTGTTCGCTGAAAATCTGATTTCAGCATAAGAACCCTTGATTTTGTTTGTGCACCAGCAACTTCTTTTGCTGCTGCCCAGAGTCCAGCGGCTGTGGAGACATCTGTCATCTGAGAAGACACTTCTAGTGTCATGGTGTTCAAGATCCAGCCAAAAACCAGCTGATCTGCAGCCACCCAATCCTCAAAAACGAGATTGATTATGGTCTTGCCATTTTCAACAATAAACTGAGGTGGACATGGTTTTGATCCAGTGAGAAAGCTTTCAAGCTTGTGACCCTTAATAATGGGTAGCACATGAGTTTGCCAAATAAGGAAGTTTGTTCCATCCAACTTGACAGAACAAAACTGAGAAATATTGCTACTAGATGAGGATTTTGACAAAGAGGTGGCAGACGCTAGAGTAATGTTTTAGGGTCCTTGTAGAGAAATGGTTTTTGATCCTTTTTCTGTATGAGGAACAGAAGAGGAATCTTGTGTAACGTTTTCTACCATAGCTGCTGGCCTATAGGCTCTGATACCAAGATAAAATAATTAGGGTAATGTATTGTTGTATAAGTGGCGCACAGTGGCAGCCCTTTAATGTATTATTTATAGAAGGGAAAGCAACCCTAGAATACATATTGTAATGACATATGTACAGTGTTTCCTTTTACATAAAGCCTATTGGGCTGATATATACAACAAGGCCCATTACTCTATTAATGTTAGGATACATGTATTGGGCTTATTATTCCTGATTGTCTTAACACACCATCATAAGTTTAAATTTACAAATAAATTGTACAACTATACATAAAAAATTGAATTAAACAACTTAATTGTTCAATTGAAGGTTATATAAATAAATACTAGAAATCTTTCAATTTTGGAGTTATAAGGTATAATGAAATTAACCATGAGTTGGAATTGTAAAGACCATGTAGTTATGAACATCCACACACCATAATATTTAAATTTGTAAATAAGTTGACATTATACATTAAAATTTCAAAATGACCAATATTTACTTTTTTGGTCTACTTGATTTCATATTTCACTCATGAACACTTACCAATATCACTATGATAAATCTTTATAACAATTCCTCCCACACAAGTTAATCGCAATAAATTTAAACAACAATAAAAATTAAACAAAGCATTAAGAAAATGAGATCAAAGACAAGAATTTAGTTTCTTTGAAGTCTGATCTTGATCGCAATTGCACCTATTCATATCAAACATTATTCATACACAAACACATATTACTTCATAATTTTTCATGTAATTGTTAAGACATATGGTAGTTTTTTTTAAAATAAATAAATAAATCAAGACTCAAGTTATAGATTTATTTTGAGATATCTCAAGGTGTGAAATTATGGAATGTATTTGAAGTTTTTAATAGTATTTATTAGGCATAAGTAGAGTTTTTGTACATATATGATATTGGTTAGAGAGTTAACACTTGGGTAGGGAAGTCTGCCCTGTGCTTGCCCTGCCCGACATGGTTAGGACTTTTACTTGACAAAGTCAAGCATCGAGTTGTAAAATACAACTCGTTCACTACAAAAAAAAAAGTCATTTTTTGCGACGGAAAAATTCCGTTGCAAAAACTGACATCCTTTGAGCTGGGCATCGAGTAGGGATCTCACCTTGCCCAACCATACCCATATCCACCCTATTTAATGTAGCGAAGTAGGCATGAATTCTAAAACTGACAAGTTGGTGAAAAGGATCACCATGGTTGCAACCGGGATTTAGATTTGCTCAGAAGCCCTCCCCTTAGTATTTCTCAGTATCCGTGAATCCTGACGTCCAAAAATTGATCCAACCGTTCAGAGAGAGACACCTCATATATTTCAAAAGTAGATGAGGTGTCTCTCTCTGAACGGTTGGATCAATTTTTAGACGGTCGAGATTCACGAATACTGAGGGATATTGAGGGGAGGGCATCTAAGCAAATCTGAATTCGTTGCAACCATAACTACTTATTTTCTTCTAATTTCTGACTATGGCCCTAAACCCAATGTTCTTGACCCCGTAAGGAATTAATTTCTTAAATGTATTGGACTTGCGACTGATTTTATATTTGGGAAAATCCCTCTTGGGGCCCTTTTTGGAAAACAAATCCCAAAAAGGGCCCCAAGATTCTGACAAACCCAAAAAGGGCCTTAGGGCCCTTTTTGAGATTTTTCATTAAGACGTTAGTTGTAAAAATAACTGTTTTAATTGTTAACGGGGGCTGATATTGTTGTTAATTTGACTGTTTTAGTTGTAAAAATATTGTTGTTAATCTGACTGTTTTAGTTGTAAACGGGGGGCTGATATTGTTGTTAATGTATTTGTTTTAGTTGTAAAAATTTTATGAATTTATCGAGAAAGGGCCCAAGGGCCCTTTTTGGGTTTGTCAGAATCTTGGGGCCCTTTTTGGGATTTGTTTTCCAAAAAGGGCCCCAAAAGGGATTTTCCCTTTATATTTTTCCTGTGATTTCATGGTAAGTGAAACAGCGTTCAAGTCGTTGAATGGTCGATTATGAAGTTTTTATGTGGGGTTACCAAGTTTTGTGTTGATTTTTCCTACTTTAAGTATAAAGCATAATAATTTAATAATCATAATTGATTTTCAATATACATATTGTTAACTTTTTAATGTCAACAACCTAAAAGGTAATATTTTGAAATCACGCTATGAACAAGCGTTATTAGCTATAGATAATAACAGCTTCAAAATTTCAAATAATAACTTCAATATGCATATTGACTACTTGGCCTCCCCAAATTCTAACTACCTTAAAGGAAATATTTAATTTTGAAACATATATGTCAAGTGTCATTAATAACTTAGGTATAGATAATAACAACTTTAGAATCGGAAATAAGAACTTCAGTATACATATTGACTACTTGACATCACAAAATGTTATAAAGCATCATTAACAACTTATGTATAGATAATAACAACTTTATAATTGTAAATAACAATTTCAAGCAAATTGACTACTTGACCTCCTCAAATCCCAAAAACCTTGAAGGTAATATTTTGAAGTCATATATATCAGACGTGATTAACAACTTAGATATAGATAATAACTTTATAATATCAAATACTCTCTCTGGTCCTTATTATAAGGCACCAACTAACAAGTTTATTTGGTCCTTTTTATAAGGCACTTACTTGTTCCCAATGAGCATTAATTATTTGTTTCCATGTCTGCCCATAATTAATGAGGGTAGTGTGTGAGAGTAATAATTAATATAATATTAGAATTTAGTGCAATTAGTAGTGGTAATATTGAAAGTTACTTAAATTGTAGGGCAACTTTATTGACTTTAACTGTTTTTATTAGTTTGTGAGATTTATTAGTTGGTGTCTTATAATAAGGAGAAAGGGAATAACAACTCTAATATATATATTGATTACTTTACCTCCCGAAATCCCAACAATATTGAAAGTAGTATTTTGAAGCGACACACATGTTTTAGAATCTCAAATAATTAACTTCTTTGGTGTACAGAATCCCCCAATTCTCGTTCCCTCCTTTTCTTCATCAAACAGCTCATATATAGTTATCACACGCCACTCCTTCCTTCCTCCGAGGCGTGCCATTGCCGGACTTCAAATGCTTCACAAGAAGTTTCAGATACATCTCGGCATACCCCATTATTTGCATCCTCCTCATTCCCGGCAATGGCGTCGGCGATTGGCCATCCCGTTTCTCTCACCACATATTCCCAGCAATGGGTGCCATTTAGTCTCTGCCTCTACGTGATTTTATTGCCTCTTTTTGCTCAAATTGCTGTGAATGAGAAAGCAAAGAAGGAAAACTACATTTCATGTCCAACAAAACTTGAATTGGCCTCTCATTAGTTTAATCCACGAAATCCTACTGAATTATATAGCGTTACTCAGTATCATTCATCACCAAGTTGTTCCTAAAATGGTAACCCGTGTTTATGAAACACTTGAAACAGAGTGGAAAAATAAAGTAAAATGTGTTTGAATCACAGCTTAATCGGCTAAAATCATATGAGTCCTGGAAGAATCTGCTTGTTAAGCTTTTTTTTGTCCATATATACAATGAAAGAGCTATAATGACAGTGATAGAAATAGAACCACTAAGTTGGCTCTATTTTTCATATGCTAATAGATGATATATTAATTCTCATCTTTCAATTTCCTCTTGACAGTTAACTTGTTTTTATTCCTGTATATTCTCATATCCAGTCGCCCCATTGCGCTGACAACGGCATTGATCATCTTATGAAAAAGGTTCAGGCATCGAACACCGACGGCCAGATCATCTCTGAAATTGAAAGGGTACTCTTGAATCTGAGCAAACCTGATCGGGATCCGGAGCTGAAGACCGCACCGGAGAGAGGTGGGATTTGGAGCGAGGAAGGAGGAATGGTTTGAGAATGGTGAAGACGAAGGGCAAGGAATAAGAAAGAGGAGAGACACAAAAAGAAAAGGATATAAGTAAATTTATAACATTTCAATATCCCATGTTCCTCTTCATGAGCTAACATGCGATTTTGCTAATTGGACATCCTTTATATTGTCTTTTGTCTATTTGAACAGTTTTTTTTTTTTAAAAAAAAAAAGATTTTCCCCATTTTTCTTTGACAGTCTTCAATTTTCAAATACGAAATTACCATAAATTTTTATTTAATTTTCACACCATTTAAAAATAAAATATGGTAGTGTTATCATATTTATTTCTGTTTTAGAATATAAGTACATATCATCACATTTATTTTATCTCGAACCTACACCTTTTTGTAGAGTTGGTTGAGGATTAATGCTGAAACACGTAAGACACAACATCTAGTATATTTTGTCCATTTGTAGTTCAATAATATTATTTTATTTGTTTTGTCATAACTAGTATTATATATTTTTATTTTTATTTTCTGAAGTATTATACATTTTTCAAATTTTATATAAAAGCCCACTTCTTTTTTTATTATAAATAAAATAATTTAATAAACATAAAATAAAATACTTATTTGATATTGAAAATTTGGAAAAAAAAAATATATAAAAAAATTTAAAATATAATACTTTTTTCTTAAAAAATGTATATTGAATTTATATACAATATAAAATGATTATAGCAGTCTTATCATATGTATTTATTCTTTATTTAAGTATACTCGATATCATCACATTTATTATCTCGAACCTACTCACGAAAGACCCAAGATCTAAGTATGTTTTGTGATTTTGTCCATTTGTACTTCAATATTAATATTACTACTACTAATTAATGAACAAATAGGGTAAGGAAAAGGTTCCAACAAATCCCAACTGGAACATCGCACTTGGCAAAGTCCCAATGTCTCTTGGCCCACCGTTATTGTTACGTGGCAATTACTTGTAGCCACTTCTAGTTAATCGGTTAGTAGAACAAGTGACTAGGAAACATTATAAATAAAAACACAGCTCAGGTTGATTTGCCGCTAATTTTGCCTTCTCTCGAAGAAATTAATGCCGTCTAAAGATCATGGCCATTACGAATCGACCTTCGTCTGTTTCTTCACGATTTGATGACGACAGTGTTGCAACCATTAAGCTCTTCTCTCCCGTTTCTCCGGCGGCACTAGGCGGCGATCTACGTGTGGCAGTTGTTTTCAATCTCTTTGCTGTGCAGTTGTTGAAGACTTCCAGCCACCCTCCAGAAGGCTTTTTGAATATTCCAGCCACCATTGTTGAAGCAGCCTCCACCAACCAGCCCACCATGTTTGCAGCCTCCATCAACCATTTGCTCACACCTCACCTACCCCAAAACTCATACTATAAATAGAGGTGGATCCTCATTTGAAAGATCGAAAATCGGTGTTCATCACCAAGAAGAGTGAGAAAAGAGTGATCCTGAAAGTGATCCTTGTTTGAGAGTTTTTTTTTTATATGAGTTTTGTAATCTATTCTTGTGAGTAATAGAGGTTATTTTTTCTCTCAAATTCATGTTTACCAATGCACAGTTGATCCAGAAAGTCCAACAAGTGGTATCAGAGCCAGGTTAGAGGTGTTGGTTGAGTTTTTTGGTTCACCGGACGAATTTGGGTTTTCTGAGTTTTACTCAAAATCCAATTCTGAGTGCACCATTGGATTCGTCTCATCGACACGAGTCCAACGCACCAAACGGCGACCTAATCGGAGTTCAAACGAGCCCAGAAATCACGGTCAAAGTTTGGTCAACCTTGCCGGAGTTCGCCGGAGAAGACGACACTGTTCACCGGAGTTCCGCCGGAGAAGACGACCGGGAATACTGTTCCTCACCGGAATTTGCAGTTTTTCGGAAATTGAAGAAAGACCCCTCAATTTTTAAAATTTCAGTTTGGTCCCCAAATATTCAGGAAATTTCATATTGACCCCTGATCTTTCTGAAATTCCAGTTTGACCCCGATCTTTCCGAAAATTGCAGTTTGGTCCTCAAAGTTTTCGAAACTGCTGTTTTGCCCCTAGAGTGGAATTTTGACCCCGTAGTGTCAATTCCCATTTTTTGACCGTTCCGACGTAACGGTGAGCTCCATTTTTTAAAGATTCAACCCGATCGTGTTGAAAAATTATTTGTAAGGTGATAATGTCCACGGAAGAGTCAACATCATCTTTCGGAGCAATGATTACGCTTATCGCCACAAATTACATTTGTGGAGACCTCGGATGGAAGATCTCCTAAGTTTGTAAAGATTTGTTTGATCCCATAGAATTGATGGGTAAAAATCCCGATCCCTTGAGGAGTTAGAGTGGAAGAAATCAAATCGAAAAACTATTGGTCAAATCCGTCAATGGATTGATCATAGTGTCTTCCACCATGTTGCACAAGAAAGCAGAGACGCATATGCCCTCCGGAAAAAGTTGGAGGATATGTACCAGGCCAAGACCGCTCGGAATAAAGCTCTATTGATGAGGCGTTTAGTCAACATGAAGCTTAAAAGTGGAACTTCGATTCCGAGCATACCGGTGAGTTCCGAGCTTGGTCAACCGGTTGTCGTACGTAGAGATGCCACTTGGCGATGAAGTTCAGGCGTTGCTACTACTCGTTCCCTTCCGATAGTTGGGAAACGCTGGTCGTGTCACTCAAAGAACTCGGCCCCAAATGGCAAACTTACCATGTCAATGGTCAAGGATGCCCTATTCGGTGAAGAAGCAAGGAGAAAGGACATGGGCACGGATCGGACCCATGCCCTTGTCATCACGAAGAACGAGGGGAGGCAACAAAAGAAGAGTAATAACAAATCGAGAGGCGAAGCAAGAGCGGGGGCAGGTCCATTGATGGTAGAAAACCATCTTATAACCGCCATCATTGTGGATTAGAAGGACATATGAAGAAGAAGCGCTACAAATGGAAAAAGGAGCAAGACCGGAAGCGGTTCGCGGTAGAAGAACAAGGGTGGAGAAACATTAGTTACTATCTCGGTGATGTAGCTTATTGTTCAACCCAAGATGAGACATGCCTTCACGTCTCACGAGAAGACACGGAATGGGTGGTAGATCTTTGCGGCGTCCTACCACGTGACTCCATACAAGGAATACTTCACAACATACAAAGCCGGTGACTTTGGAGCGTGAAAATGGGAAATTCCAGTTTCGCGGGGATTGTCGGAATTGGTGATGTTCGAGATAAAGACAAGTTCCGGAGCACAATCACTTTGAAGGATGTCGCCATGTGCCGGACCTTGGCTGAATCTATTGTCGGGAATAGTTCTTGACAAACGGGGCTATGATAGTCACTTCGGTAAAGGCACATGGAAGTTGTCAAAAGGCGCTATGATAGTCGCTCGAGGACATATTTGTGGCACGCTATACAAGACTCATGTGAAGATATGCACCGACGGCCTCAACGTTGCGAGAAAGAGGCGTCACAAAATCTGTGGCACCGGAGACTCGGCCACATGAGTGAGAAAGGGTTGTCTACCCTAGTAAAGAAGGAGCTTATCAATGTAGACAAGGACGCCGCACTAGATCCTTGCAATCATTGTTTGTTTGGTAAGCGACATAGAGTCTCGTTTAATTCCTCTTCAACGAGAAGATCGAGTTGCTCGCCCGGTACACTCGATGTTTGCGGTCCCTTGGAGGTTGAATCACTCGGCGGCAACCGATACTTTCGACGTTCATCGATGATGCTTCTCGAAAGGTGTGGGTGTATTTTTGCGGACGAAGGACCAGGTATTTGATTACTTCAAACTGTTCCATGTCATGGTAGAACGTGAGACGGGAGAGAAGTTGAAGTGTCTTCGATCCGACAATGGAGGTGAATACTCCTCCGGGCGGTTCAATGCCTATTGCAGATCATATGGCATTCGACATGAGAAGACGGTCCCACGCACCCCTCAACACAACGGTATAGGCGAAAGAATGAACCGAACAATTATGGAACGTGTTCGGAGCATGCTCGTATGGCTAAGCCGCCAAAGCCATTCGGGAGAAGCGATCGAGCCGCTTGTTACTTGATCAACCGATCTCCATCGGTACCATTGGATTTTGAAGTTCCGAGAAACTTTGGTCCGGAAAGGATCCATCATACTCCCACTTGAGAGTATTTGGGTGTTTAGCGTACGCACATGTATCCAAAGAGCTCAGTGAAGAAAATTTGGATGCAAGGACCACTCCATGCATATTCATAGGCTATGGAAATGAAGAGTTTGGATACAGATTATGGGATCCTAAGGAAAAAAGGGTAATCGAAGTAGGGACGTGGTGTTCCATGAAAGCCGGACAATAGAAGATATTGAAAAGCCCACAATATCTCGGAAGACAAATGTTGCTCTTCGGGTGCCGGAGGCAACATCGGAATCATTCGTGAGAAATGATGATATAGTGCCGAAGAAATGCCGAAGTAGAAGACAATGAGGAAGATGACGGTGCGCGGGGGAGCCACAACCCGGGTACCGCCCGGACGTTCGAGAACCATCACAAGGCCAAGATGATGGTGGATTTCCTCAAATTGCTCCGGAAGTTCGTAGATCCGAACGAGGTCGATTCCGTCGAGAAGATATCCAGAATCGAATACCTTCTACTTGCGAGGATGGAGAACCGAGAGTTTCCATGAAGCGGTATCTCATAAGGACAAAGAACGGTGGTTGCTCGCAATGCAAGACGAGATGGAATCTGCGGAAAAATCAAACTTATGAGATCGTAGAACTTCCACGAGGAAGAAGGCACCGAAAAATAAATGGGTGTTCAAGGCGAAGAAAGATGGCAAAGTGGAAAAGTGGTGAAATACAAAGCACGGTTGGTAGTCAAAGGATTCCAGCGGAAGAAGGGGATCGACTTTGATGAGATTTTTTTCACCGTAGTCAAGATGACTTCAATTAGAGTCATACTTGGATTGGTCGCAAGTATGAACTTAGAGCTTGAACAAATGGATGTGAAGACAGCTTTTCTTCATGGAGATTTAGAAGAAGAAATCTACATGGAGCAGCGACGGAAGGTTTTGAGGTTTCGGGGATAACCTCGTTTGTAAGTCGAAGAAAAGCTTGTACGGTGCGAAGCGGGCACCTAGACGGTGGTACAAGAAATTTGACTCGTGCATGGTGAGTCAAGGGTACAAGAAAACTGCAGCGAGATGAGTGTGTCTACATTCGAAGTTTTCGATGGAAATTTCGTTGCTCTTCTACTATATGTAGACGATATTCGATCGTGGGGAAAGACGCAACGAAGATCGGCCATTTGAAGAAGGAACTTTCTAAGTCTTTTGACATGAAAGACTTAGGACCAGCTCAACGAGATATTGGGAATGCAAATCACCCGAGACGGGGAAAAACGGAGGTTATGGCTATCTCAGGAGAAGTATATTGAACGAGTACTTGAACGGTTCAATATGAACAATGCCAAACCAGTTAGCATTCCATTGGCCAACCATTTCAAGTTGAGCAAGAGATCGTGTCCCTCATCCAAGGAAGAGATTGGGGAGATGTCGTCATGTACTATATTCTTCGGCGATCGGAAGTTTGATGTATGCTATGGTGTGTACGAGGCCCGATATTGCTCACGCAGTGGGAAAGGTGAGTCGTTTTCTCTCCAACCCCGGGAAAGAGCATTGGGAGGCAGTAAAGTGGATTCTCAGATACCTTAAGGGTACATTGAAATTATGTCTTTGTTACGGGGGAGCTGATCCAATCTTGGAAGGCTATACGAGATGCGAGATATGGCCGGAGATCTTGATAGTAGAAAATCTACTTCGGGATTCATTTATACTTTTGCGGGGAGCTGTTTCATGGCGATCACGACTACGAAGTGCGTTGCTTTGTCCACAATGAAGCTGAATACATTCTTTGCCGCGAAGGCTGGAAAAGAGATGTTGTGGCTAAAGCGTTATCTCCAAGAGTTTGGAATCAAGCAAAAGGAGTATAAGGTACATTGTGACGGTCGAGTGCTCTAGATTTGAGCAAGAACTCTATGTACCATTCCGTACAAAACATATTGATATTCGCTATCATTGGATACGCGAGGTAATGGATCGACAACCTGTTGAGACTAGTAAAGATCCATACGAAGGAGAATCCCTGCGAGACATGATGACGAAGGTGGTGACTCGAGAGAAGCTAGAGTTATGCGAAACATAGCTGGAATGTTTTTCTTCGGATATGGTGGAGGGAGAATTGAAGACTTCCGGCCACCCTCCGAAGGCTTTTTGAATATTCCGGCCACTATTGTTGAAGCGGACCTCCACCAACCAGCCACCATTGTTGAAGGCGGCCTCCACCAACCACCCTTGTTCACACCTCACCTACCCCAAAACTCATACTATAAATAGAGGTGGATACCTCATTTGTAAAGCATCTCGAAAATCGGTGTTCATCACCAAGAAGAGTGAGAACAAGAGTGATCCTAGAGAGTGATCCTTGTTTGAGAGTTTTTTTTTATATGAGTTTTGTAATCTATTCTTGTAAGTAATAGAGGTTATTTTTCTCTCAAATTCATGTTTACCAATGCCCAGTTGATCCAGAAAGTCCAACAGTTGTTTACACTCTCTTTGCTGGGCACTTGTTAACTATTCTTGGGAACAACTTTAATTTTTGTCGAACCATTTATAATACTCTTAATTAGATGCTCCTACCATTGATTATGACTCAAATTGATGGATGTAAATGTTTGCTTTGAAACTTTGGACAAGTAAATTAAAGACAATATGAACCGGGAAAGACTCTATATATAACCATTTTTATAACTAGCCATAATGTTTTAAACTACCCCTCGCCTTTGGATTCAACTAGTGAAGGGGTCGGATACTCTCACCAAAGAGAGGGGATTCGATTCTGGAGTTGGTTAAGGCTTTGAGGGAGGCATCCTAAAGATCTGTGAAGTAACGGTAACCTAAGTTAAGGTAGAAGCATGTGTACTCTTAGTCCTGAATTCCCTATGAAATGGGCTTCAAGCACCCTACCTTTAGACTGTGGGTGAGCCCAACCCCTTTCCTAAAATTTTTATATCAAAAGGAAAAATAATGATGATGATGATGTTCTACACTTTCTAAATATGCATGGTTGGCTTAGCCAACATTAGGAATTTTTTAATAAATGTAAATTTTTAATCTTGTTTATTTATTAAACTTATCTTGTTGTGATCATTGGTGTGTGTGTAATTAAATTATAAAATGATATAATTTTGAGATCCTAGTATTAATATATTATTACTATAATTTAAATTTCTTAATATATTTAATTAAACATGTATGTTTGTTAAAAAAAATTACTTAAATGTTTTCTAAATTTAGTAAAAATATTAAATAGATCATCAATGTTAAGTTAAAAGATAAATTAGGGATTTGGTATAATCAGAGGTAAATTAGTAAACAAGATTTATTCTAATATGGTTTTTAATTAAAAAATATATATACTAAAAGAATCTTCTTAGAATACTCTTTAATGGTGGTAATGGTTTATTTGGACTAAAATTAAAAAGTATATATGTTTTCAAAGTAGATGAAAAATTTGTGTAATTAAGCTAAAACAGAACAGAAGGGTAGATTGAGAACAACTTACAATATTATGGAATTCATTACTGATGTTTGTTCTGCATCACTACCTTTCACATGTTATCTGATCAATTTATTTAATTTCTTTATTTCAGGATTGACACATGGATTATAAATTTTCTTGCCCTTTGTTGTTACGCATTGCTGCTTTTCCCAGGCTTTGTCCAAGGCCTGATTTCAGTGACCAGTGGCATCTTTCTCAAGCATATATGTCCACTTTCTGACTTGAATGCATCAAAATTATTTGTCAATGCTCTCTGTGATAGTATCAGGTTGTTTCTTGTGTTTTGCAGTTGGATTTTACTATTTCTTCTCCAGACATGTACGCAGAGGCCAGAGGCATAGTCTATGGAGAGAAAGCACGGAATAAGTAGGATTTATTTATTTAAGAATTCCTAGACATGGTGTAATTTCATTGGTTTTGTATTAATATGTTATTTTCTTTTGCAGGCTTGACTTGTATATACCCAAAAATAATGATGGTCGTCCAAAGCCAGTTCTTGTATGTGTGACTGGTGGAGCCTGGATTATTGGGTATGTGATGTGTTGTGTGTTCTCTTGCATTAAAATCATCACCACCTTTTGAAGAAATTTGTGTTGTAGATGCATCCACTGCTTGCACAGTTCTCTTGACTTTTGAACCACTTACGTTTGTGCAGTCACAGAGCATGGGGATCTCTTTTAGGCCAACAACTGTCAGAGAGAAACATCATGGTGGCAAGCATAGATTACAGGTGATATTTCTTGTTGGTTGATCGATGCAATGTGGCTTAAATAAAAATTAATTGCCAAAGTTGCTGAGATTGAGATCCCGCATGCATAAGATTGAGGATTATAATATAGACATACATATATTGTTGAATATAGAGAAAAGGATCCTTGAATTAACAAGAGTACATATGAGTCATTATTAATTAAGATATAACCTTAAGATACAATATCGATATCTAATACTAAGATATAATAAATCATAAAATCATAATTAATATAAATAATCTGAAATATCTTATCTTTAAAACTTCATTCAACATATATAATATTTAATGGGATAGGATATTGTCACTACCAATTTTATGTCACTACCATTTTCTTACCGTTAGATCAGAATCTCATCTACCTTTATCATTTCTCTCTCTTATTGAGATTCTGATATAACGGTGAATAAGTGGTAGTGACTTGGTAGTGACATAAAATTATTAGTGACAATATTCTACCCCTTATTTAATAGGTAAGCATGAAACTAGCAAAAACCACCAGCCCTCATGCATTATATTCTATTTTCGAAGGAATTATCCTTGTGGAACCTTGAGTGATATGATAAAAGATGCTTCTCAAGCAATCTCATTTTATGCAACAATATTGCAGAATATGGAGGTGACCCTAACAAGTTAAGATTCAATCTCTGAACTCCAAATTTATATTCTTTCTCTGATGAGATCACTGATGATAATTCCATGTTTTGTTCTGCTAACGATTTTCCTTATGGGGGAGTCAGAAAGTGCACATATCTCTGCTTGTGCTCTCGTGGAGCAGGCAATTAAAGAGGCTGGTCAAAGAGAGAGTATCCTTTGGAGCCTCTCCCAGATCGAGACTTATTTTGGTTTATCTGGAGGGTATAATAAGAACTTGCATGAACCTCTCTTTTCCACCTTTTCTTATGCTTACCAATGCTATATCTATACCTTTTTTAGAGAATTGCATAAACAGGTACAATTTGGTTAACCTGGTAGATTACTTCGACAGTAGAGATTTTCATCGTGGTCTCTTTCTAAGGTACACACAGAATACTCCCTCCCTCCGGTCATAGAATTCAAAATTTAAATTGTCTTAGTCCTTTTTATAAGAGATGACAAGAATTGTCTTAGCATTTATTGAGTTTTTTTTCCATTTTTGTCAGGTTGGTGATACTTATATTTACTCAATTTCTCTTTCTTACTTACCCTCTATAAATAAGGGTATACTTGAAAAATAAATTTATTTACGACATACTTATTATTTTTAACTAATTTTAACCTTTATTCTTAAATCGTGTAATTCGATTATTGAACTCTTATAAATAGAACCGAGTATTAGAGTATTAGATAAGTACACTGTTCTCTTGTTTTCATTGTGCTATACTTTGAAACAAACTCTTGGATTTATCCTACAGGATAATGGAAGGGGAGAAATCCCTGAGGCGGTTTTCTCCGGAATTAAGGATTCAAGATCCAAACGTTGCTGAGTGCTGCTTGTCTTCTACCTCCTATAGTTCTTTTTCATGGTACTGGGGATTATTCCATACCATCAGATGCCAGGTTTTGATCTCTTCTTGAACAAGTTTTTGATTATAAATCAATTTTAGAAGAATTCTTTGGTCCACAATATAAGTTATTCGGAAAGTAATTAATGTTAATTTGTCAATTTGGTCTTTGTAATTAATTTATATTTTTCTTTTTCCTTCAAAGTCTTATTTAATATAGGTAAAGTTGAAAAAAAATTAATTTAAGACAGATTTAATAACTTAATTATATCATGGATCCATCCATTTGATAACAAAAGAAATTCTTACATGAACTAAGTGCACCATGTCATTTGTGCACTATTCAATAAAATCATACCACATCAATCTCATTAAATCATATTGTTTAATTTTTCTTCTCTTTCTTCATTTATGTCAATTAAAAATGTCTCTTTAATCTCCCCTCTCTCTTGCGTAGGATTTAATGAGATCGATGTGGTGTGATTTTATTGGGTAGTACACAAATTACATGTACATTCACGGTTCATGTAAGAATTTATCTGATAAAAAAGACGATAAGGAATTTTTAGGATTCGCATGGCCTTGAAATTCAACAAGAGGGTGTTTAAAGGACTGGCCCTTGTTCAATTCAAATTCATAGAGTGAATAACTGAGTTTTATCCTCCAAATTCGAGGGTTACTAGAGGGTTTTCCCGGTTTTCTTCTGTTTTGTGCTTTGTCTTTCTAATGGCGGACTATTGACATCTTCCCTTTTACAGTACATCCTTTGCTGCCTTTTGACTGACTGCTATAGTTTATGAATTGGGGCATAAAGAACTTGATCTTATTTTTACCTCTTCATTTCTTATTTTAAAGCTTTTACCAAAATTTGATGTTTACTCATTGGGTTGAATCTTCTTTTAAGCCTCCCAAGATATATTTTGGGGAGGATGATTTGATGTTTAATATTTGTTTGGGTAGCCACTTATGTGAAGTGCATATAGGGGTGGACCTAGAAATTTTATTGACGGGGACGAAAATAAAAATGTTACATCATAAATAAAAATATTTAAAATACGATACAGACCTAATATACAAAAAATTGAAAAAAAAAATCTATTAAAAAAGTTAAGATTACTTCACTTGACTCTTACTCTACGTGTTTTCATGTTGTTAAACTTATCTATAATTGAATGCGTGCTAAAACTCCAAAAAAAAAATCTTTTTTAATTTATGTAATCGAAGAACATCAAGAAATTGGTCTTTTTCAATGTATTTAATTAAAGAATCATTAAAAAAAATGATCTTCATGACAAAGAGCATGAATTATTTCATAAGCAATATGGTTTTAAAAATAATATTAATAACAAAAATAAACTGATTAAAATTAATTATTAATCATCATCTATATTCTCATGCCATATTTTAACAAAACTCAAAACTTATCTAAAATTTTAACCCTAAAATATTCTCTAATCAATATAAAAGTAGTATCATTAGAAAAATAAAATCATGCATAATAAATTTCTTGAAGGAAATTTAATGAAAAGAAGTGATTTTGAGTTTCTTATTGATTTTTAAATTTTGTAAATAAGCCGTTGAAAAAAATGTCGGACAAGCAGCGGGCGAGAGGAAGAAGATGAACACGATTTCGATGGGGTTGGGATATATTAAATCTCATCTCTTGATATGCATATCAAATTACATCATTTTTTTATTTTTTTTAAAAAAGGAAACTATAGGCGATATAAAACAAAATAAATAAATAATAGGCATTTAATATATATTCAACCCCATATATATCTACCAAAGTAAACTCAGATAAGTATATATCAAATTGCACCATAATACTCTTCGTTATGTGGCTTGATGTTTAGAACGTCTCTCTCACCTCACAAGTCACAAGTTCAATTCCCACATGCATCCATTCACAGATTACATCTTTTTTAAAAAAGAAAAAAGAAAAAAGAAATAGGGGGGCGGGGGCCACCCCTAGCCCCCTGTGTCCGCGCATGAGTGTATATGCATATGCATATATATGTGTGTGTGTATGGCTTTCAGGATGCAATGAGAGGGGGTAAAGATGCTGTGTATAGGGCTTTACTGAAGCATATCCATGCTGATGATGCAAAGGCACTTGCAGAAGATGAAGCAGCTCCTCCAAGGAGACGCCTTGTCCCGGAATTCATGATCAAATTGGCTCATAAAGTTAGTCCTTTCTAAAATCACTATTCTAATTGGTATGTGAAATTTGTTTTACCTGTAACATCAATAACTCCATTTGAGGCCAGAATATTTTATACCCCTATCAATCGAATTTTGTGCTCAAATTTCTGTCTACAATATGACTGATCTTGGCCCGTAAGCACGGAATTATAGTTGATTCTGCTAATTAAATATCAATATAAATTTTTTGATCGACTTGTGTCATTTGCGAGCCATAACCTATATATAATGGGAGAATTTGGAATATCCTGTTAGAGTTAATAAGTTGATGATGATTTTTTATGTTTGACCAATTGAATTGAAAGGCGATGGGAAAGGAATGGTTGACTTGGAGAGAACACTTCAGCATGATCATATATATACTTCTCAGCAAATTTTAATTTGGCTAAAGCATAAATTTGCTCCTTTAAGTTTGCATTAAATATCAGATCAACTATTTAAATTTAAAAGGTGTAATTTTAGTCTCTTAAACACCATTAATTTTACTAACAAAAAATGTTGACTTAGTATTTAAATACTAACATATTAATTTTTCATTTAAAATATGTAAATTATAAAGTATTTAAAATGAAACCCTGTTAAAGGGAGAGATTCTTGTTCAAACCTGGAGTGCCACATCCACTACTACATATTTGCGTATATATGAAGTAGAACTGAGAATCAGGGTCGGCCCGTGAAAGGCCAGGACCAACCTTCCAGGGCTTGAGGTAAGAAAAACATATGTTTTTCAAAGTTCGGTCTGAGAGCACCAGGGCCAGGGCCGGCCCTCCAGGACCCGAAAATTACTATTCCAAATTTTAAGTGATATAGACTGGCCAAAATCCACATAGCATAAGACCAGACAATGGGTCCTCCTCTAACATATTAGTGGGGTTTCAAAGCTCTATTAAACACAAATGAGCCAAATGACTAACCAGTATACATATAAAAGCCCACCACCTTATTTTCTCTTTTGGTACAAGAATTCATCTACTTATTTCTTGTTTAAATAACCTCTCATCAATACACATCCACCATCCCCTCTCACATTTATACTCAAGAGATATTATCATAATGGATTATCACCTGCTATTATTAATTCACAAGTTATCAAAAGAATCTTTCAAATCTCATAAATTAACACAAATTCATATAATATAATATCACTAGTCAATTCTCAATGAAAATAAGTCTCACATTACAATTTCATCAACGACATTGTTTCATACTCCATATCACATACTAATAGCAAATTTATAGTTCCAGAAAGTTAAAAATCACTTACAAACATCATACAAACATGCATAACAAGATAAAAGTAGTTACCTCTCACCAAAGTAAAGTATTATTACAATGCTCTTAATCCAAGAGCTCAAATAATGTAATCAATTAACAACAATCAATTCACTACACATTAATAACTCAAAGAGTTATTAAAATAATTAACTTAATTGTATAAATTTAAAGTTTTGAATTAATTACTCAAAAATTCCAATTTCACACAAAAATCCCAATTATCTATTTTAACATTAATTCAAATATTTTTCTTAACCAAAATAATTTATTTAAGTCATTGATTATTTCATTCAATTACATAAAATCCCTAATTTAAAGTTTAGGGCATAAAAAAATCCCTATTACATAAAATCCCTAATTTCATTCACTTTAATAAAAAAATCCAAACCGATTAAAACTTTAAAAATACCCCCAATAACCCAAATAAACCATTTAGGCTAGATTTAAGCGGTTAAAAATGTCCAATATAGAATTATTTATTGGCTGATTATATAAAAAAATTATTATAAAATCTTATACCAACTAAATAATAAAAATAAACCAATTAAAATTAACTATTAATTATCATCTACACTCGTATAGTCATCTATTAATAAAATTCAAAACTTACCTAAAATTCTAATCCTAAAATATTTTCTAATCAGCCCAAAATTACTATCATAAGAAATAAAAAATTAATTAGAACAGTTTTTAAAAAAGGGTTTTATTCATCTCCCAAGTATAAACTCTAAGCTGCAAAAAACCGGTCTGCCTCCCGAAATATCACTTCACTGTTGCTAGAGTGAAGTGAAGTGACGGGTGGGGTGGGGTGCATATTACCCATTTACCCCTTCCCAACATGTGACAGCTAAAGGGGCCACGTGCCCCTTTCGTTGTTAATTTTTTTTATTGTTTTTTATTTAATTTTCTCTCTCTTAATCCTTTATTTATTACTTTCCCATTTTTTATTGACAATAACAATAACAATAATATATATTATTATTTTTACATTTTTATTCCATTGATTTATTTTACCATCATAAATCATATTTTAAATAAATATTTTTATTTCAATAATTACATGATACATTTATTTATCATGATGAATTGTTTTTAAATTATAATTAAATCCTAATATAAAAATTAGGATATTACAAGTAATAAATAATTTTATTTTAATATATCTACATTTTTTTTGAACAATTGATATATCTACATAAAATTACAAATTTATGATAAAATAAGGGAAAATTTAGGAGAAGGACCAAGGAAAAGAAATATTTATTAATAAAGGTTTTAAAAATTGTAATTAATTTCATGGACCAAAAATTAAAATACAAATTTTAATTATAAAATTAGTCATGATCAAACTCTCTACATTTTCTCGAATATCATCTTAACTATTTAACCGTTATTATCAAATTTGATTATATCTCAATATATATTTCGATTAAAAAACATCAATATGCAACTCAATATTTTTATGATACACATCAAATTATCTTTAAAAGTTTCCCAAACTAGAATAGCCTCTAAAATCTAAAAATAATTAGAAATGTAAAAAATATCAAATAAAATCCAAAAACATAAAACTACTAACAAATGATATATGGAGAGAGATGGGGGTAACTAATTGTCAAATAACTGAGGTGATTTAAAGAAAACGTCAGGAGTTTAGTCAGGGTTAATGTCATAATTGAAACTTTATATTTTAATTTTTTATTCTTTAAAATAATTATTATTTTTAAGATCCTTGTTAATAAATATTTCTTTTCCTTTGTCTTTCTCCCTAATTATCACATAAAGTACGTAACACCATTTATAAGTCATAAATGGTAATTTGGTATTACTTCTTTGAGAAAATTTGGGGAAATAACCAATGAAAAGAAATATTTATCAATAAAGACATTAAAAATTTTAATTATTTTAAAGAACCAAATATTAAATATAAATATTTAATTACAAAATTAACCAAGATCAAACTCTTTACATTTTCTCCTCAAGTGCATCCTGAAATTAAATTCGCTTTTATTTAGATATTGATATTTTTGTGATATTGACAGATTATTTAGGGATTTATTGTTTAAGAATTTTAAATTTTAGTATTTTTTTATTTTTATAACATTCCCCTTTGTTTAAGTTTTTTCCCATGAAAAAATACATATTTTTAAAGAAGATTTTTTTAAGTTTTTAAAAATAATCAAGATCTAGAAAGAAGTGGATTTCTAATTATTTAGAGATTTTAGAAGCTATTTTAATTTGGATAATTTTTAAGATAATCTGATATGTAAAAAAATATCATAAAAACATTGACTTACATAAGTTTTTTTTATCAAAATTTATATGGAGATATCGTCAAATTTGATAACCAATTGTGAAATAGTAGGGAAGGTTAATTTCATATTTTAAAATTTATATTTTGATTTTTTTCCTTAAAAATAATTACAATTTTTAAGATCCTTATTAATAAATATTTTGTTTCCTTGGTCTTTCTCCCTACTTCTTTTTTGAATTTTATATAAGCCCATTTCTTTTTTAATTGTTCTGAATATAAATTAAATAGTTTGATACATAAAGAAACGATTCATCTGATATTAAAAAGTTGGCAAAAATATCGATATTAAAATTAAAAACATCAGATATTTTTCTTTGAGAATATTTAATTTTAAAATAAGCATTTATATTTAATTTACACACATTTTGAAATGAACTATGGTAGTGTTATCATATTTATATATGTTTTAGATTAATATAGGTATATGAGATAAGATATTGTCACTACCAATATCATTACCACTTTTTCACTATTAGATCAGAATCTCAATAGGAGAGAGAAATGATAAAGGTATATGAGATTCTAATCTAACTGTGAAAAAGTGGTCGTGACATTTGTAGTGATGAAAAATGGTAGTGACAATATCTTATTGTAGTGACATTGGTAGTGACAATATCCTGTCCCTGGGTATATATCATCACATTTATTATTTCTTCTTTTTTTTAGCAGCTTGAGACCCCTCTTCTTCCCTTCCCATCATTTTCCTTTTTATAACTATTAGATCAATACTTGTGAATTATTTAGATTTGATCTTTTATAAAAATTATTATTAGAATGATAAATTATAAAAAGGAAAATATTTAATTAAATACAAATTGCTAAATTTTGATATGATTAATTCAATAGTACAATACCATTCAAGTGTTGATCTTATAGTTAGAAAATAAAGAGGAGGGAAGAGGATGAGGGGGAAGATGAATGGTTTCAAGCCGTTTGTCCATTTGGTCGAGGTTGAGGATTAATGCTCAAGCTAGAGCTGAGAAATTGAGCCAGCCCGATCGGGTCGATCATTTTAAGTCATGGCCCTTCAAGTTAGAGCTTGAAAATTAGAGAACTTAATGAAATAAGCCTTTCGTATGGCATTTATAGGCCTCTCCAGGCTTAAAAAAGGGCTAGCTAGACCCTTTTAATTTATTATTATTATTATTTTGGATGTATAAATTCACATATGATGGTGATTTACTAATTTATATGTATTTTGTATTTGTTATAGAGTTATTTATCTATTTAAGTACAAAATATACAAATACATAATAACTATACTCTAATTTTATGATTTGGTTTCTTATTTGTTGCAGATAAAGATTATGGATGTATTCATGATGCCGAAGAAGAAATTCATGATATTCTTACTTATGAACCAGAGCCTACTCAAAGTGAAGCACAATCAAATGTCGTTGAAATTGATGATAGTGGCGAAGATGATGACAATAATAGTCATCGTACTAATGTCACTTAGTGGTATGCTTCTTATGTTTTATGTGAGTTATTTGTGAATATAGTTTGCTTTTGATTATGAATTAGCGACTGTGCTTATTTGTTGGATGATTCGTGTTATTTTGATATTAATGTTGAAAACATTTATTTGATAAATTAGAACTTTAATTGTTATAATGTACTAATTATATTTCTTTGAAAAAAAAAAAGAAACGAAGTAAAAATAGTTAAAATTTAGAATAGTAACTTCTGGGCCCTGGAGGGCCGGCCTTGGCCCTGGTGCTCTCGGGCCGTGCTTTGAAAAACATATGTTTTTCTTACCCCGGGTTCTGGAGGGCCGGCCCTCTAGAGCCACGCCAACCCTGATTCTCAGCTCTAGCTCAAGCAAGAAAGACGCAAGGTCAGGTATATTTTGTCCATTTGTTCATTATTTATTTGCTTTGTATAAAGCCCACTTCTTTTTTTATTCTAAATATAAATTTAATAATTTAATAAACATAAAAAAAGGTTAATATACATCCAGCACACTGAAGTATTTTTTAAGTGCATCAAGTGCCCTAAAGTATTTTGTTATTTAGAAGCGTCCATCACCCCAAAGTACTTTTTTGTTCAATCTTCCCTTAACATTTTAAATAAGTTAGAGTATTGGATACATCTTACTTTAGGATTTTGTATGCATACAAAATAGTCTATATTACTAGATGCATCTAAAGAAAATACTTCCAAGTGTTAGATACATCAGCAAAACATTTTAGTATGTTGGGTGCACTACAAAATACTTTAGAGTATTGGATGTATCTAAAAAATACTTTAAGGTACTAGATGCACGTTAGCCCTAAAAGAAATTATTTATTTGATATTTAAAAGCTGGAAAAATATTTAAATTAAAAATTTCAAACTTTTTTTTTTGGAAAAAGTTTATGTTTAATTTATATACAATTTAAAATGAACTATGGTATTAATATTAGGGAAAATTGCAACTTGGTCTTAACTAACAAACTTAATAGCAACTAGGTCCCTCAAAATCATCACATTACAGTAAAGTTCCAAGGGACTGGGGTGTTATTAATTCCAAATATGAAAGTACAAATTTGCCCCTTGTTAGTAAAGACAAGTTTAGAGGAACCAATGACAAAATTAGAACAACTAATAACAATTTACACATTAATAAGTGATTACAAAAAATATTAGTTTACAAGGTAAATACAACTTACACATGCTGTTCCTCTTTTGCATCATATCTTAGTGGTTGTGTTGTCATCTACATTCTCTCCTATATACACATGACCATTTTTTCCATTGAATTTAATAAATATGCTACTCCTTTATTATATACAAGGTCTACATAGGTTGTTGCATCAAATGTCAGCGTGAATTTCATGAAAGTTCTGTTACTTTCTTTTCTAACAATTGATGCTCCAATTGTTCTCAACTCCTTATACATACCTTATGGCTCTTGTTATAACGCTACCCTAACTCATATTTTCCTTCATTTAAAAGTTGTCCCGTATATGCAAGAAACATAATATATGCTTTCCAGATATACTCGACATCTTTTCTGTCACCATGCAGAATAAAGTTGTTATTAGCAACCATATGGATAATATTAACAACTTTAAAACACTATATTGACGACATGTTTCAAAATCGCATAAAGGTGTTATAAATACATAAAGCTTCATAATCATAAATGTGGCATATACTCCCTCCGGTTCTAATTATAAGAGCTAGTTGACTTTTTTGGAGAGATTAAGGAAGCTAATTAAATTAGCTTAGAGTATTTTTATTTTTATTTTTTTCTTTAAACTAAATATTTTGACTAATAAACTAATATATAATCTAAGAAAAGCGAGTAACATATTAAATGATTAAGTGACTTATTTAGCTTCCTTAATCTCTCCAAAAAAAGTCAACTACTTTATAATTAGACCTAGGAGGTAGTAATTAACAATCATTGGGTGCTCTAACTTGTCATTTGTTGCTTTAAACTTGTCATTATTAATAAAAATGCAAAATTATACTTTTATGTTTAAAATCAATAGCACCTAAGTTTCTTAAAACTTCACTGTAATTTGATAATTTAAAGGGATTTGATTGTCATTAACTCTTTTAATTTAATTGAGAGCTAGTTACAATTTTCTAATAATATTACCGCTCTCTTATCATATTTATTTATGCACTTCACATTTATTATCTCAAACCTACCCACGAAAGTCACAAGATCTAGTATGTTTTGTCCATGTGTCCTTCAATAAAAAATTAAGTTGTTGACCAAAAAAAAAAAAAAAAAAGTATACCCACATCAATCATATTTATTTATTATCTGGTATTATTTCCATTTGTTCCGTACAATGTTATTAAAAAATAATTATTACGACTCCAAATTAATAAATAAATAAAGGCAAGGAAAAAGACAAAAGAGCCAACCGTACGACCAGTTCCAACAAGTCCGAGCAAAACCCAATTGGAACATGGCATTTGGCAAAGTCCCAATGGTCCCTCGCCCACCATTCTCAAGAAAGGCCTTTCATCTTTGATCTTTCAAGACAAGAAAGCTAAACAATTGCAGGCACGTTCTTCTCGTCCTCTTTCCCCTTTAAGATCCTCTTCTTCCTTCTTCAAGGTTTTTCAATTTGAATACCGTTTCCATCCTTTTCTTTTGGCCGTTGAGCTTGATTGGTTTTCCTCTTTTCTCTGCTTTTGACCCTTCTTCCACTCACACTAGAAGAAATGTAATGTCTTTTGTTTGAATCCCGAAATCCCCAACACCCACAGCTCAGATTTGCTGCTAATTTTCCTCTCTCTTATAGTTTTGGACGGATTAAGTGAAGAAAATGCCGTCTCAGATCCTGCCCATCACGAATCGACCTGTGTATCCTTCGTCTGCTTCCGCTGCTAGTCTGTTAATTAAGCCAGCGGATGATGATGATCCATCTGCGAGTCTCCTTGTTTCTTCCCGGTTTGATGAAGACGGTGTTGCAACCATTAAGCCCCTTCTCTCGCGCTCTTCCAGTTGTTCTTCTAATTCCAGTAATTCGAAGGGTAACAATGGAAACTTTCACCAGAAACGACGCCGTCGTACAACTAGTGAGAACTCCTTGTCGTCTGCCTCCAGCGGCAATAGTCGCCGATCTACGTTGGGCGAGGAAGTTTGCCATGCTGCTTCGGAGACGTATTTAATCACTCGCTTGGGTTTGAAGTTGTTACGATATCTTGGGTACAATTTTCTTCTCTTGTTTTCCTTAGTTCCTTTATGGACATTGGGTTCATTGGCATTGTATCCAGTTCATCTATAGTTTTGGTGTTATTGTCAGGGATGCCATTAGTAATTCGTACAGTACATGCCACTGATATGAAAAGTCTTGATTTTTACCTGATAAACGTCTGGTTCATTGGTTTGTTATTGTTAGTTTATATACTCAGTTATTCATAATGTTCACTGGTAATCCATGTGGAGATCTTTTATGTGTCATCGATGAGCAGAATTTTCGATCCTATGGTCCTTGTTTGCTATAGCTGAGAAAACAACGGACGGTTCAGGGCAGAAAAGCAAGATCAGATTGTCAGTTAGTGTCTGAAGCATTTATAGTATTATACGTGCAGGGTTCTTATCTCTTATTTCTTTTTAGTAGCTTGTTCGGTTCATAAGTTTTAAATTATGTTGATAATGGCTTATCTTTGCAGTTCAATTGACCAAATTTGGGCATAAACTGTTTTTTTTTACGGTGATAGACCATTGGTCGAACTCTAAGATACTCTTGCCTAACCCAAGAGGAAAGCAGTTGAAGAAACCGATCAAGACTCAAATTGATGGATTTAGATATTTGCTTTGAAACTTTGGCCAAGTAAAAAAAAAATATAAATCGAAAAAGATTCTATAACCATTTATAATATTCATTCTCCTTTAGTCATAATATTTTAAATTACTTTCCACATTCTATATATGCATAGTTGGCTTGGCCAACATTAGGAAGTTAAACGTCGTGAAGGTAGCGCATGATGAGAACATAGCTGTAGCTGCTGTGCTTAATAATATAAACCATATGTTATATGTAACTGCTCAAAGATACAGCTTACAACACTATGGAATTCATTACTGGTGACTAAAAATGTAATTCTCAATCTACTGACGTTTGTTCTGCATGCCATCTTCTCATACTTGAGTTTTACATTTTTTCTGATCAATTTATTTCGTTTCAGGGTAGGCTATAGATGGATCACCAGATTTCTTGCCCTTGGTTGTTATTCAATGCTTCTTTTCCCAGGCTTTGTCCAAAGTATGATTTCAGGGATCAATGGCATCTTTCTCATGCATATATGTCCACTTTCGAATGCATCAAAATTGTTCATCAATGCACTTTGTGATAGTATTAGTTTGTTTCTTCTGTTTTGTAGTTGGATTTTACTATTTTTTCTCCGGAAATGTACGCAGAAGCGTAGTCTATGGAGATAAACCACGGAATAGGTAGGATTTATTTATGTTTCGTCTCTGCATTTAAAAAATTTCTAGACAAGGTGTAATTTCATTGGTTTTGTATTAATAATTTGTTTTCTTTTGCAGACTTGACTTGTATATGCCCAAAAATAATGATGGCCCAAAGCCAGTTGTTGCCTTTGTTACTGGTGGAGCTTGGATTATTGGGTATGTGAGGTGTTGTTGTGTATTTGTTGGGTTAAATTTGCAATTTAATGAAAATTCGTGTTAGAAGACAATAATTTTATTTTCTGATACAGAAATATTTCCTTTACTCACTGTCAGATGCTTGCGTGGGATTGTGTAATCATATTTTTTTTCTTGTTAAGATAACATCTCTCATGCCAAAGGTTTGCTTTGGGATTGTGGATGGAATTTGATAAGATGCTTAAATGATAATAAGAGAAATAAAAGAAAAGAACCTCTAATAAGGAAAAGAGAGAAAAAATCTCTCTCAAATCTTCCTCACCATCAGAATTACTGTATTGTCTTGCATTAAAATCATAAATATGAATCCTATTTAATGCTTGCTGCATCTTGATGGTAATGAGAACGTGTTCAATGTATTTGGAGTGATAAGCAGCAGAAGTTGGTCCCGACACTGGCACATTTAACATGACAACATAAAACCTGTACAAATTCATGGTACTGTAAACTTGGTTACCTCTTGGCCTGTGCCAATCAGATTGCACTGATTTAAAGAAACTTGTGTTGTAGATAGATAAATGCATGCACTGCTTGCTCAGTTCTTGCAAGTTTTGAAGCACTTACGTTTTTGCAGGTACAAAGCATGGGGATCTCTTTTAGGCCAACAATTGTCAGAGAGGGATATCATGGTGGCATGCATAGATTACAGGTGATGTTGCTTATCCTTCATAAATGCAACAGTGCTTCTTGTTAGTTGATCAATGCAATCTGGCTTAAATATCCTCTCTCCAGTGACAATATAGAGTAGACACACAATATTTTATAGTTAAGCATAAAACTAGCAAAAGTCGTACTTTTACGGGAAAAAAGTCATAAGTTGCAAAAATCACCAGCCCTCAGGCATATTCCAATGCATTCCAATCTTGCAACTGTTTTCTCATGGATCTACTTTTGCAGAAATTTTCCTCAGGGAACCATTAGTGATATGATAGAAGATGCTTCTCAAGGTATCTCATTTGTATGCAACAATATTGCAGAATACGGAGGTGACCCTAACAAGTTGAGATTCAATCCCTGAACTCCAAATTTATATTCATTATGGGCTCCCTTTTATTCTTTCTCTGAGATTTGATGTGTTCTTTATGATCACTGATGATTCCGTGTTTTTGTTTTGCTAAGGATTTTCCTAATGGGGCAGTCAGCAGGTGCACATATCGCTGCTTGTGCTCTTGTGGAGCAGGCAATTAAAGAGGCTGGTGAAGGAGAGAGCATCAGTTGGAGCCTCTCCCAGATCAAGGCTTATTTTGGTTTATCTGGAGGGTAAAAACTTTCATAAAGCTTCTTTAAACCTTGACTTTGACTTTTCTTATGCTTACCAATACTATTCCTTTTGAGAGAACTGCATATAAATAAATTTGGAGTTGCATTTGCATCCTTAATTTGAGGTGGTAACCTGAAAGTCAGAACTTGAAAGAAAGAAAGAAAGAAATGTTTATAGTGAAGTAAATATATGATGAATTTCTGCCATGACTGTTAATGCCGTTCCTTCCCGTTAGGCTATAATAATTGCTTCTCAATGTTGCTGCAGTTTTGTTTAGTTGATAACATAATAGTGTTTTGCATCTACATAGATGCTTATCATTTCAATGCTTGGCGTGTATATTTAATTTGCTGTTTTCCTTGTTATCAAACAGGTACAATTTGCTTAACTTAGTAGATTACTTCCACAGTAGAGGTCTTTATCGTCGTATCTTTCTAAGGTACACACTGAATAAATTTTAACATAGTTAAAATATTAGATAAGTACATTGTTCTCTTGTTTTCATTGTGCTATACTTTGAAACTCTTGCATTTTTCCTGCAGTATAATGGAAGGGGAAGAATCCCTGAGGCAGTTTTCTCCGGAATTAAGGATTCAAGATCCAAACGTTGCAAATGCTGCTTCTCTCCTACCCCCTATAGTTCTTTTTCATGGTACTGGGGATTATTCCATACCATCAAATGCCAGGTTTGGACTCTCTTCTTGAACGAGTTCTTAATTATTTGATCACAACGACGACAAAGAATATAGCATTGGCCCTTGAGGTTTTGCATGGATTGGCCCTTGTTCAATTCAAAGTTGAGTTAATAACTGAGTTATATCTTCCAAATTTGAGGGTTACTAGAGGGTTTTCCCAGTTTTTCTTTTTTTTCCCCTATTTCTATTGTAATACACCCTCCGGTCGATAATAAGAAGTCTTCTAGAAGGAAACTTTGGTAAAAAAATATAAGAAGTTGACAGGGTAGTTAATGATTATTTTCCAGTTTTACCCCTTGCAGTAGAGAGAAGGAGGTGACAGATATTAAATACATGGGTTAAGTACCAATTTTGCCCCGGAAGTATACCCCCAGGAGCAATTTTGCCCTAGAAGTTTTTTTGGGTTCAATTTTGCCCCGGAAGTATCAAAACGTAGCAATTTTGCCCTCCCCTAATAGTGATGCCTAACGGGGTTAGCACACACTTGAGTGTGTACGGAATAATAATAATAATAATAATAATAATTATTATTATTATATATATATTTTTTTTTACGGAGTGCACACCCAGTGCACAAAAGTGTGCATTTGTGCACACTGAGTGTGCAGTGTGCACTTGGGTAAAAAAAAAAAAAAAACCGTACACACTCGAGTGTGTCCTAACGCCGTTAGTGTTTACCGTTAGGAGAGGGCAAAATTGCTACGTTTTGATACTTTCGGGGCAAAATTGAACCCAAAAAAACTTCCAGGACAAAATTGCTCCTGGGGGTATACTTCCGGGGCAAAATTGGTACTTAACCCTAAATACATATTTGTAAATCACATTTTTTTCATAATGGTAAAATAGGTAAATTTTATCAATTTAAGATGCGTTAAAAGAATTAACTAGCATTCATTATTTCATATTGATTAGTCAACAACATCTTGTATTTTGGACCGGAGGGAGTATTAGTTGGAACACCTGGGTTCCCATTGAAGTGTACCTTTTGCTTTGTCTTTTTAATGGTGGACTATTGACATCTTCCTTTGTACAGTACATCCTTTGCTGAAACTCTTAAAAAACTTGGAGTTAACGCTGAAGCAATTTTATATGAAGGAAAAACTCATACCGATTTGTTTCTTCAGGTAATGGACTACACACTACACAGCTTTCTTTCTAGCATGTCTTGCCAATTCTGTGCCTTTTGATTGACAGGCGACAGCTAAGTCATTTATATTCAAACCTTGGTTTCAAATTAATGTTTGTTCCTTGACAATGTTTATGATACCTTGAAACTTTTGGAATTATGACATAGTGAATGGTATCTTCTTTTGCCAAGATTTAGCTTCATACTATTTTGAACTTGGACCAGAACCACATTATTGTTAACCTAAAGATGTGCTTGATTAGCACTATAGTTTATGAATTTATTAAAGATAAAGCACTTGATCTTGATTTTTACCTCTTCATTTCTTATTTTAAAGCTTTTACCAAAATTATCTTGAGCAATTCAGCTTATTAGTAGTCAGTGAAATTTCTTCTAGTCTCAATGACCTGTGATGTTCATAGATACCTTATTTCAGAACAGTCTTGTGAGATTTCACATTCCTTATTGGCATCATTCTGGAATCATTTGAGATGTGACGGAGGAAAGTGAATCTCACAAGCCAATTTGATACAAGAAAATAATAAAAACTTGCTTTGATATAGTGACTGTGTCAGTGAGAACCACCATTCCAGACGTTTCTCTGTGAGCCTTTATTAGTTTGTTATGCAAACGTGATAGGGAAAATATATTTTTTGGTCCTTGGATTTTTCAGCATCGATTCAGTCTTTCAAAGCACCTGAGTCTCTATAATTTCTTAATTTGAAACAACTCAGTCTCAACTCCCAAGTGTTTTTGACTTTTTTTACACTTGAAACAACCCAATTCCTATAGTTTCTTGATTTGGAATCTGCTAGCTAGAAGAGAGAAACAGAGATAATTTCATTGACAGAAAATGACAATTGGTTAGTACAACACATATTCTCTCTGCATAGACACGTCATAACTATATTCTCTCTCTTCTAATTCTTTCAGCCAATAAACTACAAGGACTAAGTGTTTTGAATCAAATTTCAAGGATTGGATCGATAATTGAGAGAAAGTCCAAGGACCAAAAGTTATATCTTCCCTAGTTATTATATACTCCCTCCAGCCCTAAATATAAAATCTAGTTGACTTTTTTGGGGAGATTGAGAAAGTTAAACAAGTTATTTAATCATATCATATGTTGCATATAATTATACTCCCTCCGGTCCTAATTATAAGACAACATTTGAGGGTTGGTTTTGGTCCTAATTATAGGACAACTTTTTAGTTTTTGTCAATTTCTTCCTAAAATACTCCTATTTTATTCTCTCAAGTGTGTTTGGTTTTTTATGAGTATATGTATGTGATTTGCAATACACAGCGCACACACATGTGTGTGTCTATAAACATATATATGTATGTATATATATGTGTGTGTCTATATATATTTGTCTGTGCATGCATGCGTGCATGCATGTATGTGTGTGTGTGTGTGTGTCTGTGTATATTTGTATGTATGTGTGTATATATATATATGTATATCTGTGTTTGTGTGTCAATATATATGTGTGTACATACACAATCACAAACACACACAAACACATATATATATATAAACATATATATATATATATCTCTGTGTGTAGATATATATATATATGTGTGTGTGTGTGTAGATATATGGGTGTTTTTGTGTCTATATGTTTGTGTAGATAGATCTATATGTATACACACATATATGTATATATAGTAATACCATTATTTCAATTAAAAAGCGTGTAAAAAGGAAAATTGGTCGGAGAGATATGTGATGGAGTTGTTGATTCACTTTTACTTATGTCATTTTAAATTTATACAAGGGCATTTTAGGAAAATGAGTAAAATTAACTAATTTAACTCCTCTCCTTAATCTCCCCAAAATCGGTTAAATATGTCCTATAATTAGGACCGGAGGGAGTATTATATATCAGTTTATAAGTCAAGCAAATTCTATAAAGTAGTTTAATTAGTTTCTGTAATCTCTCCAAAAAAAAAGGTTAACTGGATCTTCTATTTTGGACAAGAGGTAGTATTCTCAAAGAACTTGTCCAATTGAGGCAACTGAAGCAAACTGGTATATTTTGATAATTTGTTGTTTGAGTAGCCGCTTATGTGTATATATAAATGGTTTTCAGGATCCAATGAGAGGGGGTGAAGATGACCTGTTTAGTGATGTAGTGGGGTATATCCATGCTGAGGATGCAGAGGCTCGTGCCAGAGACGCAGCAGCTCCTCCGAGGAGACGCCTCGTCCCGGAATTCATGATCCAATTGGCTCGTAAAGTTAGTCCTTTCTAAAATCACCATTCTTATAGTTGGCATGTCAAATTTGTTTTTGTACATATATAACATCATTTATCGTAGGCCTCTCTCTCCCTCTCTCTATATATATACACATAGTGACATAGGTCTTAGCACACACTCTTCTCGACTCTTATAGTCAATAACTCCATTCTTCTTGTATTTGATGCCATTAACATTTTAACACCTGGTAACTGGTAAGAATCAAATTTTGTGCTCTATTTTCTGTCTGTAATAATCCTGAGCAAAAGGTACAACTGATCTTGGTGCGAAAGCACGAAACTATAGTTGGTTTTGCCTATTATTCACTTCACTCCCATTAATAAATAACATTTTCTATATTGTTCCTTTTAGTAAATTGGGTCTTATATTAAAGGCTGGAAGTAGTACTCTTTTTTTTTATTATTAAAAAAAATAGAAAAAGAAACTTGAGTGGAGTGCATTGAGTTTTTTTTTTTTTTTACATAAATTTTAGGAAAGGGGTCGGGTTCACCTACAATTCAAGGCAGGGCGAAGACTTCCTTCTTCTTAGGTGATACCAATATTGGGTAGGGTGAACCGTCTATTACTTTCAGGCGTTTACTTAGGCACCTAAGAGTTAGGATATTTCTCCCAATACCTTGACCAACTTCAGGATGTTTCCTCTTTGGTGAGAGTGTCCAATATTTTTACTAGTTGAAACCCAAAGACGAGAGGTGAGTGCGTCGGGTTAATACATCGATGAATTAGTAAATTTATTTAAGATGAGTTTGCCCAGGTTTTGACCATAGAAGAGGAATGGGTGTAATTTAGAAAAAATCTAAATGGCGTATTTTGTTGTTGTTGTTGTTGTTGTTTTTTTATTTAATTTTTACATAGAAAATGAGTAATTTCAGTTTTAATCAGTGTCAGTACCAAACAAAAACCAAAAACCAAAAACCAAAAACCAAATTACATTTTATTGGGATCCACTCTTAGTCACGAGCCAACCCGGATGGACAGAAATAATGAGATGTATTGGATTTCCTTATTTATTACAATTATCAGCGTTTTAAAACGAAGACACAATTGCAATAAATAATCATATATTGCCGGATAAGTAGATAAGGGGGCAATTTAAGAATATGTTTTGTAAAAAAAATAATTTTTTGAAAAATTAATAACATTACACGATGTTAAAATAATTACTAACATTATACCTCTTCAATCTTTACTATAAAAACAGGCAAAAAAAAAACAAAAAACAAAATCTTTACTATAAGACATATTTTTAACTATGAAAAAATCTGTTAAAATTAGTATGTGTTATTAAAATGTTAATAAGTTATTGCTATTTTTTAAGATTACCCTTTAAAATTAAAGGAAAAGTATTTCTCCGGTCACTAGAGATAAGTTTATCTCCAGTAACCCCTAAAACTACGTCGTTTTGAATTAATGAAGGGTATTTCAGTAAAATTTATATGATAAAAAAGTAAACAAAATTATGAAAATATCCTTCATTAATCTAAAACGACGTAGTTTTGAAGGTCCATTTGAAATAACTGATCTCCAAGTGATTGGAGAAATCCTTTACCCTAAAATTAATGTATCTTGATCAATCTTGATATTTTTATTTTTTCGCCAACTAATTTTAATTTTCTTAATAATCTCTATGTCCGACATAATAAGAAAATTTATGAAAAATAAGAATTTAATGTTTTTATAAAGTGATTTATATTTAAAATAATCATATGGTTATAAATGTAAGGCATAATTTGAGAGCATATGTTAGTCATAAATGTAAGACAATTTTCCTTTTTATCTCTTGTACTACCTCTGGTCCTAATTATAAGACCTGGTTGACTTTTTTTTGGAGAGATTAAAGAAGCTAAATAAATTATTTAATTATTTCATATATTGTTTTTTCTTAGATTATATATTTGTTTATTGGTCAAACTATTTAGTTTAAAGAAAAAATAAAAATAAAAATACTCTAAGCTAATTTAATTAGCTTCCTTAATCTTTCCAAAAAAATCAATTAAGTCTTATACTTAAGACCAGAGGGAGTACTTATTATTTTTATTCAAACTAATTTACCAAAGTAATAAACTGATAAAGTACCTTCTGTCCTTAACCATCTATTAGTTTGTAGTGAACTACAAACTAAATCTAATACTCCATTTGGTTATTAATATATGGCTTATTTGAGGAGTTGATATTGATTTTAAATATAATATATATTTTCTATATTTTTCAATCTTTTACTAATTTACCGCAATTAATGCTCCTTCAATAATAATCAAAAGGAAAATGGAAGAAGGGAATCAAGGAAAATGATTCGGGTGTTTTAAAACAAACATATTATATTCTCTAATTTAATTAAGAAATACAATACTAAATAGATCTTATACTCCTTCCAGTCCTTAATATAAGTCATATTTTAGAAGTTGATCGTGCTCATAAATATAATACATAGTTTGTATATTTATCAATATTTTCTTAATTGGTTCTTATTGTTTCTCCTTCAATAATAGTCAATGAGAAGAAGGAAGAAGAGAATTAAGGAAGATGACAAGGATGTTTTAGAAAATACATGTCATATTAACTAACTTAACTAACTTCTTTAATATATTCAAATTAGTTAAATATATCTTATATAAAGGATAAGTGGAGTATTAAATACAGAAGGAGTATTATGTACATAGTACCCCATAATATAATATTGCACATAAATATTGTAGAGAGATCATTTCACACCCATATATATAAAATATAATATAATTAAATAATTTATTTAAGATCCTAGATATAACCGAATTAAATAAATACGCCTTATAAGGTGAAAAAAAGAAAGAATAACGTAATGAAATTATTTTGAAATGTTTTTAAAATAAGGGTTAATGGCTAGCTTAAAGACGTAAGTTCTTGCAAGGAAGCGTCTAGTACCACGAAGTTTTTTTGGGAGCAAAAGTAGACATAACGTTACGTTTTGAGAGCGCCCAGTACCACGGCCGTTAGTTGATCGTCAACTTGGATGGAATGCTGACGTGGCGATGACAAGATGACGTGGACGCTGACTAGGAATAAAAAATTTTAAAAATAGATTTTTTTTTTGAAATTATTAGGAAAAAAATTCGAAAAAAATTCAAATAATTAGAAAAAAATTCAAATAATTAGAAAAAAAATTTTTCAAAAAATTAAAGGGAAAATTCCAAATAAATACTATTTGAATTTTGTGCTCCCAAAAGCTCCCAAAAGTCTGTCGAATTTGTAAATACTATTTGAGGGATATGCAAATTCGGGTCAAATTACCATTTTACCCTTTAGTGTTAAATAAATAAAATAAAATAAATTGTGACATCCTAAATTTTGAGTTTAGGATATTAAAAATATTATAAGGAATAAATTATAGGAAATTTAGCCCGAATAAATTAAAAGGTTAATATTTGAAAGTAAATGCATATTTTCTGTAAAAATTAAGGACAAATAGTTAGAAATAATTTTAGGCCATACACCCCCACCGCCCCGCCACCACCACGGCCACCACCACCGACGCCGCACGATCGGCCACCGCCACCACCACCACCACGGCCGGCCGCCACCACCACCACCGCGGCGGCGGTGGTGGTGGCGGTGGCGATGGGGGGGGTGTATGGCCTAAAATTATTTCCAACTATTTGTCCTTAATTTTTACGGGAAAATATGCCTTTACTTCCAAATATTAACCTTTTAATTTATCCGGCTAAATTTCCTATAATTTATTCCTTATAATATTTTTAATATCCTAAACTCAAAATTTAGGATGTCACAATTTATTTTATTTTATTTTTTTAACACTAAAGGGTAAAAGGGTAATTTGACCCTAATTTGCATATCCCTCAAATAGTATTTACAAATTCGACAGACTTCTGGGAGCTGTACAAATTCAAGTAGTATTTATTTGGAATTTTTTCCTAATTTTTTGCCATTTTTTTCCTAATTTTTTGAAATTTATTTCTAATTATTTTAAGTTTTTTCGAATTTTTTTTTTTCAAATTTTTCCTAATTTTTTGAATTTTTTTTATAATTATTTGAATTTTTTCGATTTTTTTTTTTTTTTTCCTAATTATTTCAATTTTTTGATTTTTTTTTTATTTTTTAAATTTTTTTATTTTCTAATCGTCCACGTCATCTTTCGGTGTCGCACGTCATCGCCACGTCGCATTCCATCCAAGTTGACGGTCAACTAACGTAGCAGACGGGCTCCCAAAACGTAACGTTATGCCTACTTCGAAAAAAAAACGTAGTCTACGGACGCTTGCAAGAATTTTGTGGTCTTGGCTGACCTTAACCCTTAAAATAATGTTTTTTTTTTTTTTTTTATAAGAAAAGGTTTTGAAGGGTTCGACATCGATCATCGCTAAAAGACGGCTTCCAGGCTTCATGAAGACTACGGGACTTACGAGATCGCCTACCAAAGGAGTCCCAACGACGACAGAGGGAATCGAACCCACGACCTAAGGGTCTAATCCTGAATCCCTTACCATATATGCTAACGCCTTTAAAATAATGTTACTAGGTAGGAAGTAGGCACCTATCCGCATTCGGCCACCCACCCTCCGACGATCCGACACCCTCTCTCCCTGCGTCGTGTCGTCTTGCAACCGCTAACCACCAGCTTCCGATTCCGACACATCGCACTAAATAACATTGATTTCTTCATAAATGGGCGTGACCACCGTCTCGAACACAGAAGTGATCCAGGGAGGTAAATCTGATTGAAAAAGCCATTCTTGAATCAATGATAGATTAGTAGATAGCTTGTTTACAAAAGGGGCTAGCCTGATTTGGCTTGTTTATTGCCAGTCCGGTCTGTTTGATATTGCTATCCACTAGTTTTGCAACTCAGCCAGTTTGCATTTGCATCTGAAGCATTATGAAACCGTGATCCTTAATTAGCTCATTTTTCTTAACTTTAGTCAACAACAAATTCTAATTCCGTTATATAAAATTTGTAATTTTTCAATTGCAGGTTGAATTCTGTTTTCTACCGCCTGTTTGCTCACCAGATTTTGAATTCTGATACTGGACGGGCTGACTGATTAATTCAGGCTTCAGAGTTTATTTCTTTTACAAAACCCATTCAAATTGTAACTCATATAACCATAAAGCCATAAATATGGCTGGGTTGGAGGAATTAAGGAAAAAACTCGCACCTTTATTTGATGCTGAGAAGGGCTTTTCGACAGGTTCAACCTTGGACCCTAATGATTCGTATACAGTAAGTCTCTTTCCATCTCTATGTCCTATATATATGTGCGTGCTCTACATATACATGCCATTGAGGAGCATATCATGGCAATATATACAACTTGTAATATTGTATAATGAATCAGTTACAAAATTATACTGAGTTGTTTCGCTTGTTAATTGATGAATTAGTTATCAGATGGTGGAACTGTTAACTTGTTGAGCAGATCATATGGGGTGTACAATATCAACGAGCTTGGGCTGCAAAAGTGCACATCTCGATCTATAGACGAAACTGATCAAAATGAAAAAACTTATAGATGTGCTTCCCATGAGATGAGAATATTTGGAGCAATTGGTAGTGGTGCCAGTAGCATTGTGCAGAGAGCCATACATATACCAACACATAGAATCATAGCCTTGAAGAAAATCAATATCTTTGAGAAGGTATTCTTGGGGCACTTTGCTATACTTCCCTATGTTGTTTTTACAACATTTAAGATATCTATATGCATCAGAGAGTTTGTCCAGGAAATTTTGATTTATGACCCTCAGTAAAGCATTTACCTTATTTGCTGGATATATTATCTCTGTCTAAACACAATCTTTTGTTATTTCATGGAAGAAAGAATAAAGTGTAATACAATCATGGTCAGTTATTGTTCTGAAGTTACACATAAATAAGCATTTTAGTATGACTATTGTTTATGTTCCTTTCCCCCAAAATGCAAATACAATAACCATGTTGGTTATAGGGATAAGTAATCCCCTGTTGTCTAATGATTGTGTTTCTTCATGTCAATTAGGAGAAAAGGCAGCAACTTCTTACTGAAATAAGGACATTATGTGAAGCACCTTGTTACCAAGGTCTTGTTGAATTCCATGGGGCATTCTACACTCCAGACTCTGGACAGATAAGCATAGCTTTGGAGTACATGGATGGAGGATCACTAGTAGATATCTTAGCAATGCATGGAAAATTACCTGAGCATATTCTTTCAGCCATGTTTCAGAAGCTCCTACATGTAAGAAAAAATTGTGTATGTTTTCATTTCAAATTTTTTCAATATGGAATTGAAAATACCAACTGCTGTGATACTTTGTCGTTTATCTTCTGGAAGGGGTTAAGCTATCTGCATGGAGTCAGACATTTAGTCCACAGAGACATAAAGCCAGCCAATTTACTCGTAAATCTCAAGGGGGAACCAAAAATTACTGATTTTGGTATCAGTGCTGGCCTAGAGAATTCAGTGGCAATGGTTTGTATAGATGTTACGTTTCTGTTGTTTTATTTCTTCCTTGAAATTTATCAGCAAAAAGGCTATTTTTCGTGGAGTCCACATTCATTTGTACATGGATGCAATTTTGCAGTGTGCTACTTTTGTTGGAACTGTAACATACATGTCACCTGAGAGAATTCGAAACGATAGCTATTCTTTTCCTGCTGATATATGGAGCCTTGGTCTTGCCCTCCTTGAGTGTGGAACTGGAGAATTCCCATATACAGCTAACGAAGGTCCTGTAAATCTTATGTTGCAGGTGATTGTCAATACTTGTTGTTCTTAATTTTTTCATTTTTGTTTGAATCATTGTGCATGCTGTCTATCAATATTGCTTATAATAAAGAATAGTTTGGCTTAAGTTTTGACTGTAACTTGCATAAGGACTTTTCCTATCTGAATCATGAAGCCTCAATTACAGAGGATAGAAGAGGATATTTAATTTGGTCTAGCAACAATGGCATAAGCTTCTAATAAATGAAAATTAACTTACATGAAGAATTTGATCTAGAGCTATTTAACTATGCCTTTATCCATCACTCTGCATTATCTCAATCAACACGAATTTGATCTCTGCACTGGTGATATTCCCGTGGCAGTTCACTGGCAGGCATCTCTTTCTTCCCAGGCATCATATTAGTATCTATCTGTTAAGTTGTGACTAATGACTATTTGAGATAGTCCTAACCTTGCTATTAGTATATTATTTAGTTTTGAAGACGTGACCCTTATTTGATGGTGTAACTATTTTTTTTCGTAGTGGGAAAAAAAAAACATATTAATATGCAAACAAGAAGTTTCCTTATGAATCACTGAGAAATAGTGATTTGATTAAAAATTCATTGTTCACAATATTATACTGAGTTTTTTCACTTGTTTACCTGTAAAAACCCTAATTTAATGGGATTACCAACGTTTAAAACTGAATTTGATCAATGTAGAGAAAAATGTATTCCCAATTGCTTAATTGATCATGTACAAAAGAGGGTCTATATATATACATGAGAGGAGCCTTAGCATTTATGGTTCTTAATAATAACTTCTTATCCCTGGTTTCTAGTGATCCTAATTGATTACACAATAATTACAATATATTTCCTAACACTACCCCTTAAATTGGAGCGTAAATGTTAATCAAGCCCAACTTGTTACAAAGATAGTCAACGTGAGTCCCATTTAAGGCCTTAGAAGATTGCCCAATTGGTCGCTAAACCGCACATACCCTGTAGAAATAAATTTCTCCTTGATCTTTTCGCATACCAATTGACAGTCGATCTCAATGTGTTTCGTACGTTCTTGAAACACAAACTTGGAGGCTATATGTAGAGAAGCTTTATTATCACACCACAGCTTTGCGGTCAACGACGTGGAAAAACCAACCTACTTCATTAACTAGTGAATCCACACAATTTCTTGCACCGATTGAGCCATGGCTCTGTACTCAACTTCCGCACTAGACCGAGAAACCACATCCTGCTTCTTGCTTCTCTAGGACACCAATTTTCTACCTACAAACACGCAATATCCTGTGATGGATCTCCTGGTAGCCTTTAACCTCGCATAATCTGTCACAAAAGCATTTGATCTCGGTATGGCCATGATTCGTATAAAGAATACCATGACCAAGTGAACCCTTCAAGTAATATAAGACATGCCCCAAAGCTTCCCATTGAGCGACAATCAGTGACTGGCCGCATTTGGCTAAGCACACTAATTGGAAAGGTCTATATGTACACACACATGAGAGGAGCCTTAGCATTTATAGCTCTTAATGATAATTTCCAATCCTTGATTTCTAGTGATCCTAATTGATTACACAATAATTACAATATATTTCCTAACAATCAATAACTATCAATTCATTCAAGTGATATGCACACACGCTTTTCCTGTGGTTTGCTAATAATTATAGTTGCTTTGTGGCAGATTCTTGAAGATCCATCACCATCACCATCAAAACATAAGTTTTCACCTGAATTCAACTCCTTTGTTGGTGCTTGCTTACAGAAGGATCCAGATGCCAGGCCGACAGCAGATCAGGTGAGAAAAATGCAGATGCCTTATTCTGTTGTAATCAGTGTTTGGTGTCTATGGCTTGGGATTTCATGATCATTCATGTTCTTGCCTGGTAGAAAGTGTAACACATCTTATAGTACATGTCTATTCTTATTGGTGCATGCAACTTATCATGTTAATCCTGTCATAAAGAACTACATTAAATACAGTCATGATGGTCAGAACTTGATCAATTAGTGCTTCAACTGCAGTTGCTTCAGCACCCCTTTATCACCAAGTATGAGGATGCCGACATAGATTTAGCAGGATTTGTACGAAGTGTCTTTGATCCAACACAACGAATGAAGGACTTGGCTGATGTAAGTAGCTGCCATTTTTTAACCTGTGATATTGAAGCTTGTGTCTGCTGATTTTCTTGAGTTATTTGCAAGATCGAACAAATACAAGTAACAACAGGTCCTTGGGGGCTGGTGCATTTACCGTGCACCTCAAATCAATCGGTTTCTTTCAAATAAACTATTATGATGCTTTTTATGACTACGGAACCCGAAATTTTTGCTTCAAAACTTAATTGCAGTTTGTTATTTACTATGAGTTTCTTACCTTTTTGCCCCTTTCCAGATGTTCACGATTCATTACTACTTACTATTTGATGGGCCCGATGATCTCTGGCATCATACTAGGAGCTTATACAATGAAGCTTCAACTTTCAGGTATGGACTACATCTAATGTCTTGATTATGTTTAAAGGGGAAAAAAGGGGCAAAAACAAAATCTTCTGTAACAAGCACTTTTTTAGATATGACAATAATTGAATTAAATCTCCCCCAAAAAATTTACTTGAAATGAAAGACAGAAAGAATTCTTAGTGGTTAATACAGCAGATATGCTTGAAACTCATGCTTGTTGCGGAATGATGACATGCTTGATCTTGCTTAGCTAGGATCTGGTCAAAGACCCAATGAATAATCATTAGTTAATATAAAGTATTAAAATCTATAAGAAGTGACATTACTTGTAAGTTATGACCAGTAACTCACCTCAAACTTCCTGCAATGCATGAAAAGCATGTCTAGTTAGTTATATATATAGCACTTCTTGTTCTTAATATAAGACCTAGTAGTTTGACCAAAAAATAAAATAAAAAGAAGACCTAGTTGACTAATTTAAGGAGATTTTGGAAACTAAATAAATTATTTCAAGGTATTTATATTTACTCCTCCGTTTCTTTTTATAAGATACTGTTAGGGGATGTTTGAAAAGTTTTTTGTAAACTCCCCATTTTACCCTCACTTAATTACACAAATTACTCATGCCACCGTTGCTTTTAATTCCCATGTTTGACTAAAGAACTCAATATAACATATTCTCTTTCATCCACAAAATGAGGGCATTTTTGGAAAACAAATTTCATTCTATACATATTTATTGCACCTAACTACTTTTAACTACCTCATCGGACAGCTCATTTCGATTATTAATATCTTGTCAAAAGGAACAGAGTGTCATTTTTCTTCAAACTAATTTGTTTGACTTATAAACTGATATATAATCTAATGATACACATAAATATATTTCATGGATCATATAGCAGATGCTATAATTAAATAATTAATTTAACTTTAGTCGGTTGGATATTATATTAAGGACATATTATCTTCTATGTATCGCAGTTTCTCTGGGAAGCAATATGTTGGTCCAAGCAATATTTTTGCAAAACTGTCAAGTATCCGAAGCACATTAGTCGGTGACTGGCCGGCTGAAAAGCTGGTGCATGTCGTCGAAAAGCTTCAATGCCGTGCCTACGGTGAGGACGGAGTTGCAATTAGGGTATCAGGATCCTTTATTATTGGTAATCAGTTCCTGATATGTGGAGATGGCATACAAGTTGAGGGCTTGCCAAGCTTTAAGGATCTTGGAATTGATGTTTCCAGCAGGCGAATGGGCACATTTCATGAACAGTTCATCATAGAACCCACCAATCTCATTGGATGTTACTCTATAGCTAACCAAGAGTTGTACATAAACCAATAGTGGTCTATTTAACACTGGGAATACTTCTCTAATTCAAAGTTCACATAATTTCGAGATCAAAGTTTCACATTTTTATGTATTAATGTGTAGCTATCTATCTACCTACATTGTTTGTGTTAGTGGCTTTTTATGAGTTGTTGTGGACTCGCTTGAATTTTGTATATAATTGTCTGAATTATTTATAGAAATCTTTGGGAAAGAATTGCTTGGTTCTTGTCATAAGAACCTCTCTAATTTGTCTCAAGCATTCATTATTATTTTTTCCATCTGAATGCTTTTTGTTGCTTTGACTTTCTCCTCCTACTATCCTAATTAAGTGGAGAGAGACTAAGGTAGGAAAAATATGATTTAATGAACGTTAGGGATAATACTAGAAACTTGTTAAAATCTTAAACAAATTTATGAACATGTTCTTCCAACAAGATATAAGAATAATTTTTACTTATTTGTGACATTTCACTAAATTTAAAAATGGCTGAAAAAATTCCTCCACTTGTAGTTAGAGCCGGCAAAACGAGCCAACATCGTAGCCAGTCCGTTTAAGCGCAGCGCTTTGGGCTACTGAAAAATGGACGAGATATTTGAAATTAGCGCAGAGGGCCGGCGCTTGACGGGCCTTAAACCGGCCAAATTTCGTGGCGCAAAGCCCTTTTCACCGTTTTTTTTTTTTTTTTTTTTTAATTTATTAATTTATATATATTTTGTATTTGTTATAGAGTTATTTATCCATTTAACTACAAATACATAATAACTATACTCTAATTTTATGATTTGATTTATTATTTGTTGCAAATAAAGATTATGGATGTGTTTATGATGCGGGAGAAGAATTTCATGATATTCTTACTCATGAAAGTGGAGACTACTACTCAAGTGAAGAACAATCAAATGTCGTTAAAATCAATAATAGTGATGAAAATGACGACAATAATAATAGTCATCGTACTAACGTCGCTTAGTGATATGCTTTTTATGTTTTATGTGAGTTATTTGTTAACATAGTTTGCTTTTGATTATGAATTAGTATTTGTCTTTATTTATTGGATGATTCGTGTTGTAATTTACTAATTATATTTTTTAAAAAAAAAGTGGAGGAAAAATAGTTAAAATTTAGAATAGAAATTTAGGGCCCACGGCCACAGTGCTCTTTAGAGAACTTTGAAAAATGGGTGTTTTTTAACTCTTTCCTGACATTCTTCATGCAGTGCCTACGATTGTCAGCTCTACTTGTAGTACCTCCAAGTTTATTATTTATTTTTTCTTGTGTTACTCCCAAGACAACTTGATATTTTGGCACAGAAACTAATCAGTTAAAAGGATACAATTAAGAGATACATATGTCATAAAACAATTGAATGAAATTAACACTTCTTGAACTTGGCATCTAATTAAAATGACAAGAAAAAAACTAAAAACTAAAAACACCATACTCTCTCATCTCTTCTAAAATTGAAGCCCTATTTAACATTATTTTAGTCAGAGAGGCTGCCTCATCCTCAAAGCTAAATAAGCCAAAATTCTATAACCAACGAACATAACAGCCAAAGCAGCCACATCACCCCACAAATTGCCAATATCCAAACACTTAATGGCAGGAAAATCCACAACCCTACAATAATGCAACCCTCCTTGGCCACACTCATAAACTTGGTCTTTAGAATACTGAACTCCCACCAAAAGCTCATAGCAATAGTGACTAAAAGACAAGTACTTAAGCCAAGCTATAAAAGGAGGCATCTTTTGAATGTAATAGCCACCAGCCAACAAAAACACAAGCATGGTCACAGAAGCCAAAGTTGTGGCTTGCTTCACATCCATTAGCATGGCCCCAAGGGCAAGTCCTATGCCTTGGGACACAAGGACATTGAAGAGAGTGATTAAGAGGGTTAAGAAGAATGAGAGGATTGAAGGCTTAAGGCCACCCATCCAATATGTGATGGTTAGGAAGATAGTGGGAAGGACTAGTTCCATTGGTAAGTCTCCAATCATTCTTGCTATGTAGTAAGAGGAGAGATGGTACATTCCTGAGGATCTCTCTTTTGACAGCATTGGTCTCTCTAATGGGAATGCTAATATTGCATTGAATAGTGGGAAGAATCCCCAGAAGATTGAGAAGAAGAAGAGAAGGCCCACCTGTTACACGTGTGTAAAATAACATTGTTACAAGTTATCATAGGCAAAATGCTGCATTAATCTTTATATAGGGTTAAGTTGCATTCAACATCCTAAAGTATTTTTCTAGGCACTCAGTATCTTAAAGTAGCTTCTGGCGCATCTGACATTCTATTGTATTTTTCCAGGAGCACTTAGTATCCTAAAGTGTTTTCTGGTGTATCCAACATTCTAAAGTAATTTTTTTCTAGTAGTACTTGGTATCCTAAAGTAATTTTTGATGTATTCGGTACTATAAAGTATTTTTTCAGTAGTACTTAATTAGCATCCTAAATTTAGGATTTTCATTGCTACTGAGAAAACACTTTAAGAAAAAAATTGTACCGCAAATTACTTTAGGGTACTAAATACTACTAGAAAAATACTTTATGATGGTAAATGCACTGAAAATTACTTTAAGATACAAAGTATTACTGAAAAAAAAAAAAACTTTAGGGTGTTGGATAAGTTAATCCTTTTATAAACTTGCTGATGCATAATACCTGATCTTGTATGTTTGAGGGATCAGAATGCCACCAGAGAAGTCCAGAGAGAATAGAGACAGAGAGGACTTGGAAAATCCTTAAGGCTGAATAAGATTCATGCCTCCTTTCTTTTAAACCTCTCTTTAGAAGCACCTTGAACTGCTCCCACCAGCTTGTGTTCCATTGATTCTCTGAACCTACAAAACCAATATCATATAAATATGTTTACTGCATAATCTATCTTCAGTACTGCTATATATATATATAACATATAATGAATTTTAAAAAAATATTTTATCCTCCTAGACAAAGAAAGTAAGAATTTTAACTTACTTCTTGGAGTTCCTGAATTGAGAGCAGCTAGGTCTCTATTACTTTGCTGAATCTCCTGTTTGAGAGAGGGATATAAGATCTTCTTGTAGGATGAAACTAGGGACTGTTTAACTGAAGCTTGATCCTCATGTTGGTCTAATCCTCCTTGTAAATCAGTTTGATCATCCTGTTTAATATCAGCTACTATGCCTGCATTTTCATACAATGGCAACAGTTAGAATTCTTCATGCTCTTATTTTATTCTAAGGAGATTTTGACCCAAAGTTAGCTCTCATTCATTTAATATAGCACTCAAGTTCTGAACTTTTACCACTCGGGTCCCAAATATAATTTACTTCTAACTAATAAAAATACTTAAAAAACATTAATTTTATTATAAAATTCAACTGATTTTCAATATTACTCTTATTAACTACACTAAACTTTAGTATCGTACTAATTTCTATTCTCTCTCTAACTACCCTTATTAAACATAGGCTATGAAAAAATAAATATTTGATACTCCTTAAAACTATCAAATGCATTGTAAAAAGGACCTAAAACACCTTCCATAGATGTAGTATACAGTAAACATATTAGGAAAAAATGCAATTTAATTAACAAGAATATATAATGAATGATGCATGAAAAAGCCCATCTAAACTTTGTTAGGATTTGAGGGAGAAATGGAAGCAATAAAAGACTAAAGAAGCTCCTAACTAATTCCAAACTTTAGGTGATGATCATGTGAAAAAGGACCTTTTTAGAAAAAGCTTGACATTTATTACATCAATTTTTTCCCTCTGCAAAATTAAAGGAACTCACATGTCAAAGGAAATAGACCAAAGAGGGGATTTTGTTTGTCTTTATCAATTTACTGCTTGTGTTGACCCATTAGCTGTTAACACCTTGAAAATAAGTTCCTGGATATAATAGAGAAAATCCAACCCTCTTTTTCCACCTCCATTATTAATTTTGAAAATGATTCCTCACCTAATATTCACCAAGTGTACCACAATCCTAATTTCATGCTTCGTGCTTCTGCTTCTATTTTCATATTTCTGAAGTTGACATCAACAAAATCTTCAAATTTTCTTTCACCACCGTGCAAAAATTTCTTTTTATTTTTTGTAAAAAATATTATTATATAAAAAATTATTTTTTTTTCAAAAAAATTAACAATATCACAATTTAATTCTATCAGTTTCTTACAATTATTTCTATGCAAACCTTTTTTCTTTTCCATTGCAACATGAATACCAAAAAATTATTAATTATATATGAGTAAATTATTATGTTTTTCTCTTAAAAAATATTTAAATTACCAAGGTTCTCTTCTCTACTATGAAATTCGACTATGGGTGAAATCCGGTAATTTAGCCAAGAAAAATGATTAAATCACAAAAGCCATTCTTTCTATTAAAAGATATACACAAATAAAATCACTTAAATTTTAAATATAATCAAAATAATTTTTATTTAAATTTATAAAAACATGTATTTCTCAAAGTTTTATTTCAATATGTTGTTTAGCTTGTAACAAGAAAACCGAAAATATATATGATGATCATAAAATTTGAATATCACTTTTGAAAAAAAATGGTGTAGATTAAAATTTTCAAGTTTAAAATTTAAATTATTTATAAATATTTGTTCAAAGAAAAACAAATTTTTAACTTAATTAAGATCTTTTTTCACTAACTCGATTCAATTATGACAAAAAATCATTTAAGTCAAGTGGCGACAAAGTTGGGGTCAAATCATTTACCATTAGCCAAGTCAAGCAGAAAATCTGCCGGGTTCACAAAGTTGAAAGCGGGCACAAACCCAATGGATCCAAGATAGTCCATGACTCGACCCGATTTCCCGCTGTAAATCGGGTACCCGTCCGACAACACAACCACCTTGTCAAACATCCTATACAACCGGCTCGAAGGCTGATGAATCGTCGTCACCACCGTCCGGCCACCGCGCGCCAGCCCCCTGAGCATCACAACAATACGTTGGGCCGTCGTCGAGTCCAGGCCCGACGTCGGCTCGTCCAGCAACAACAGACACGGGTTCACCAGCATCTCCTGCCCAATACTGACTCGCTTCCTTTCTCCGCCCGAAATGCCCCGAACCAAACTGGTTCCACCACCGATGGGGCTGTTACGGCACCTTGATAAGCCGAGCTCCGCCATGACCGTCTCGGCCTGCTCCATTTTCTCCTTTCGGGTAAGACTCTTGGGAAGTCTTAACAAAGCAGCAAAAGTGAGTGTCTCAAGGACGGTGAGGTGAGGATAGAGAACATCGTCTTGTGCGACAAATCCAGTTTTTCGCTTCATGGAGCTTGAGAAGGGTTGGCCATTGTAAGTTACCGAGCCAGTGACTTTCCCGGTCAGCCGGCCAGCGAGCGCGGTGAGCAGCGTGGTCTTGCCGCTCCCAGATGGGCCCAGCATTGCCATGAGCTCGCCGGGCCGGACAATCCCCGTCACGCCGTTAAGTATCGTCCTCTTCACCTTCGGCTTCTGAGAAGAAACACAGTCACAAGCTTTCTTCTTGCTTTCGATTGTTACACTGTAAGAGAAGTCTTCAAACTGCACATATATACATACATGTGACATACCAATAAACATATTCCAACGTTAGAAAAATCAATTAATCAGAGATTAAACATAATTAAGATATGTTTTTTTGTTAATCAGATATTTATGCATACTTTGAGGGTAACGGGACGCAAGGATTGATGTAGAGCTGAGAATCTTAGTGTTGTTGGGTGGTGGTCATCGACGGAAATGGAGGTGTCCATGCCGGATTCTCCGTCGTGGCTGGCTGAACCGGATGGCTCGGCGTGGACTGAACCGTTCTCTGGCCGGTTCACGACGGTCGGAATTTGCATGTTGGGTGTCACAGTTGCAACTGTGGCAGTTTCTTGCTCATGAGGGGGCATCATCTCAGAGAAAACTAACAACGATTCCGATTATATATATGTATAGACGATGATCAATGATTGAGTCTTCTCAATTATGTATTATAATACGAAGAAGAAGAAGAAGATGAAGATGAAGAAGAATAAGAAGTTGAGAAAATCACATGAGAGACGGATGGAGAGACATATGTAAAGTGAGAAGGAAGACACGAGAAGCAGGCGAAGGTGATGAGAGTGATAAGAACAACATAAATATGTAAATATATATATAGTTTTAACCCTGCAACACAACCACCTCCAACCATGTCTTTTTGTTTAATTTGGGTAGCTAAAATTATTTTCTGTATTTAGAAAAACTCAAACTTAAAATACTTAAATTGTGAAAGCCCCTACTAGTACTAGTGTTTGTTATATAAAGTGTGAGTTGAATCCAATCCTAAAGCTCACTAGGTCAGGGCATTGCTGCGTCCGGTTCATATAGTGCTTACAAAAATACTTATATATCACTTACCAATTAGGTGCTCACATCAACAACAATATTTGAACTCAAACAATCTTATAGACTATAAGGCAACATTTTTTTATCTGGATCAACCTTTGTTGGCTATAAGAATATAGGTAGTTTGGTTTGCTGTTTGTGAGCTCTATAATTGTTAGCAACAGTCTCTCTCCCCCAATCTGTAACCTTAATTAATTTTTCTTGGTATATATAATTCAGTGATACAAACTGTACTACAATTATGACTAAATACAGACATGTCTTAATATATATTAATATAATATTATTTGAATGTTTAATTAGTTAATTAATTAATTAATTAACATGATCCCATCATTATAAACTATATATATATAGTTGGGTTACTGTGTTTGATGGCATCTGATCATATACATGAACAGTTAGGGTCTTGTGGCTATGTTGGTGTTCAAGGGGTGATGTATGAGAATGGCATTCAACTCTGCCACATGTAAATTGGAGATTTGAGAGATTCCTTGTCGTTTGCGGTATACATGAAAAGGATCGACGATTTTAAAGCTTCATATATAAAAAAATAAAAAAATAATGGCAATAATAATAATCAAAGCACCTTGGGGACCCTATATATCAGATCTCATGTTTATATCCAGTTGTCCTCAAAGTATGTGTCTCCCAAATATTTTATCATTTATATTTATATTTCCCACTCTATTGTCTATGTAATTTTTTTTTTTTTTTTTGTTGCCAACTAAGCTTTATGTATTATTATTGGAGTTTTTTTTTACTATACTTTCACAAGCTTTTTATTTCATGGCATATGCTTCATCCTTTTCTAGATTTTTCTTTCCTAACTAGTACTTCCTCTCTCATAACACAACACTCTTCTGTCCTAATTATAAGAGCTAGTTAATAAATTTGTATTGATTCTAAATATAAGAAAATAAGCTTATCAAAACGGAGTCTTCTATTAATGTGGATAATGATTAATTAAATAGAGTATTTTAAAGAAATCAATATATATTTGTTACAAATAGAAATAACTGATTTAACCAATTTTCTTTATGTATATAAATTAGTTATTGACAATCAATCATATGGAATAATTATTATTATTTTTCTTTTTGTTATGGACCAATATATTGGGCCAGGCAGATTCCAGGTCCAGTGGGGAATCCACGGTAAAACCCCCGATTTACCCGAGATAAATAGGGAACAGGGTAAATGGTCCCCACTACTCCATCGTGCCTAATATGTGCGGGACCGAACCGTTAGTGGTGGAGGAGCCCGGAGAACGTGGGACGTGCATAAAAAGCTGAAGGATGGGGAGCATTTGCGTAGGAGTGAAACCCAGGTAATCCCTATAAATAGGAGATTACCCACCAGTGCACGCTAGACACTCTATTTCCATTACTTACTATTCGTCACACCGCACACACACCACCCCTCAGCGAAACGCCTCCCCGTGTTGCATTGTGATCCGAGCTTCCTCGAGGATATCTTCCCCATAGATATCATCGAGCTAGTGCCCTCCACTGATACTCAAGCAGTGGAAGACCCTTTGATCTAAGATAAACCATTCTCAGCTCACTAGAGTTGGACATCTGTGTGCTATTACGAACATTGGCGCCACCAGTGGGGCCGATAAATTTCGATTCGGCACTTTAAAAGCGGTGAAACCACCGAGGATGGCGGCAAGCACTAGAAGTCGCGCTCCGGTCGGGACAAAGATCGGGGAGAGCCTCGGCGGCTTGCACGTGAAAATCACACGGTTCAAAGATTCGGATTCGCTAACCCGGCTCCTAACTATGTCATCGAGGTGATGGAAGGCGAGATGCGGGATACGGCGGAATTCTCCCCATCCAGTTTGATGGCTAGACGGCGACGAGACCCGGGGTTCAAGATGATTTCTCTCCCTCTCGAGAAGTCAAGCGGAACACCCCGATACCCGAATTATGCGCATGACGGTGGATTCATTACTCCGGCGAATGGAGAATATGGAAACTCGTCAGCGGCTGCAGCGAGAGGAAGACGTCCGACTTATTCATGAAGACTTGGAGCGCCGAAACGCTATTTGGCGTCAGGACGAGTCAAAACGTATAAGGCTGGCTAATGATCAGCGTGAAGAAGCGAGGGGAACTTAGGCGGGATTGCGGGGACGAGATAAAGCGGGAACCTGTCGGGTAATGACCTCAACCTCGGCGCATACCCACGAAGGGGAGCCCTCAAGAAGTGGCGAAAAAGACGACTTAGCGGAGGATGATTCGGAAGAGCCTACTAAGGAGGAACATTGGGAGATCGCCTTATTAAAAGAGCGATTAAGGACGCTCGAAAATCCTATTCGGCGTATTGTTCGGGTTGCTTATAAGCCTAGCCGGGTTAGCGATATAACGGCTACCGGGGTAGGTGAGGATACTCGACGGTTAGCGGAGGCGACATTTCTGGGCTAAGGGAAAGCAATCGGCTGAAAATTCGGATCCGAATAAGCGGGCCCAGTGCCCCCACCTCTCAACGTGCCTAAGGCCTTGGCTGAAGGGCATATGGGGGAGGGATTGCTGAATCAGTTCTCTAAAGAGATTATGGCCGCCGTTTATCCTAAGGGTTTGGATTCCCGGGAATTACCGAAATACAATGGTACTCAAGATCCCTTGATTCACCTAAACAACTTCAAGATGGAGATCGGGGTAAAGGGTATTCTTTGGACACGTGGTTCCACGGTTGTTCGGGAACCCTTCGGGGCGGCTCGAGACATGGTTTCACTCTTTGCCGTTCGAGTCCATTCATGATATGAAAACAATGGAGCATAAGTTCTTACTCTATTTTGCAACAAGCCGGAAACAACCAAAGACCGAGTTCTAGCTCGATCAAGTCAAGCAGTCACCCAATGAGACGTTGCAGAAATATTTGGACCGATTTAAGGACACGGCGCTCCAGATCCCTGGTTTGAAAGAAGACGTGCACTTGCATTGCGTGGTAGCAGGTCTTAGCAACGCGTCCCGGCTTAAGAAGTCGGTCATGAAAAGTCGTCCCCAGACCCTGGCCGAGTTCACGGACCGGTCAAAAACGTACTTGGAACTCGAACAAATGGAAATGATAAGCCGGTACCGAGGAAAAGGGGAAAAGTCCTCCTCAAAGCGGCGAGACCCGCATTATCCGGCGCAAGCCGGAGTCCCGCGGGCCAGGTCAAGATTCTAGACCCAGGCGAGAGAAAGCGGAGGGGAGATTTGACAAATATACCCCGTTAAAGATGTCTCAAGCTCAAATTTGGAAGGAGGTAGCAACCACGGACATGAAAAAGGTGGAGAGACCCGGCCATTACGAAGGGATGCCAGTCTCGATAAAACGCGATATTGCGAGTTTCATGACCAACACGGTCATGAAACCGACAACTGTTGGGATCTGAGAGATGCCATTGAAAAGTTCGTGAGAGAGGGCAAGCTCCGTCGGTTTGTCATACAAACTCAGGGGCGGCAAGGCAAAAGACGACACGAAGGAAGGAGTAAGAGCCCACCCCCGTAAAAGAAAAAGCGTGAACGAAAAAAAGAAGGCGGCTAATAGTGACGACGAATTTCCGGACGCCAAGTACGATTGCACTACGATTAGCGGAGGTTTTGGCGGTGGAGGATTCGAATAGTCAAAGGAAAAAGTACCTAAGGGAGGTCTTGTCCATCGGGGATCGCCACGAGTTCAAAAAGGACTCGACAAAGCCGGACCTCCCGGTGCTAAGTTTCTCAGTGCGGGATTTAGAGGACGTTGCGCCCGGATACTATGACGGCCTAGTTATCACGAGAACAAGTGGTAAATTGTTGTGTTAAGAAGATCTTGGTCGACAACGGCAGTGCGGTGGATATTATTCTTTGGGATGCCTTTAAGCGCATGCATCTAGACCCGAAGGACTTGAAGCCATGCAAAACAACCTTGACCGGATTTAATGGTAGAGACACGTCCCCGAAGGGTTACATAGAATTAAAGTTGACGTTGGGATCCAGAGAGGCCTTCAAGTCGCAAAGGGTGAGATTCATAGTCGCCGACTTCCCATCCCAATACAACATTATCTTGGGTCGTCCTACCATCCATGATCGGGACATACGGCGTCCTTTAAGCACCGAAGCTAAAGTTGGTCAACAAGAAAAATCAGATAGTAATGTGATGAGGGGGACGAAAGACTCACGTCAGTGTTATTTCGACACGGTCAAAGAGCGTAAAGTAAATCCGTCATTACGGAGGGAGCGAAAAGTAAAGTCCCCAAGAGCGGACGAGGGCGGTAGGTCGGTGAATCTCGTCGAGTTGGATCTACGCGAGGAACAAAAAATGAAGAAGACCAAACCTAATGGCGAGCTAGATGACTTAGTATTGGGCGCGAAGCCGCCGGATTACTAAAATTGGAAAGAGTTTAGAACCCGTGCTTCGGATAGAGCTAGAGAGATGCTTGAAAGAGAATCAAGATATCTTCGCACGGAAACCGTCGGAGATACCCGGGTTCATCACGATGTATGTTGTCATGAGTTGGCAATATCCCCGAAGCAATCCGGTATCACGAAGAAAAGAAATTTGGGCGAGGATAGGCGAAAGGCTTTGGCCGCCCACGTTGTGGAGCTGGAAGCCGGCCGTCGGGAGGTGCAGACACTACTTGGTTGTCAAATGTGGTCATGGTAAAGAAGCCCGGTGGTAAATGGCGGGTGTGTATCGATTATAAAGACTGAATAAGGTGTGCCCAAAAGATTCCTTCCCAATGCCAAGCATTGACAAGTGGACAACTCGTCGGCTTCAAATTACTCTCATTCATGGATGCATATTCGGGTTACAATCAAATCGCTATGCATCCGGATGACCGAGACAAAAACAGCGTTCACCGCGACAAGGCCAATTATTGTTACAATGTTATGCCGTTTGGATTGAAGAATGCGGGAGCCACCTACGAATGATGAATCGGGTCTTCGAGGACCAGATTGGAAAGAATGTGGAGGTTTACATAGATGATATGATTGTTAAGTCTTTATCTCAGAATCGACCATATCCGGGACTACGCGCAGACGTTCGATAAGCGAGAAAGTTCCGGATTCGGCTTAACCCGGCTAAGTGCGCTTTTGGTGTTCCCGCAGGAAAGTTCCTAGGCTTTTTGCTGATGCATAGGGGAATTGAAGTCAATCCAGACAAATGCCAGGCCGTCTTAGATATGCAAGCACCAAGGAACAAGAAAGAGGTCCGGCGGTTACTTGGAAGGTTGCGCAAAGATTAACCCGATTTTTGCCGAGATCCGCAGAAAACTCCCTTCCGTTCTTTAAATTATTAAAGAAGGACACCTCGGGAGAATGGAATGAAGGCGTGAGTCGGCATTTGTCAAGATCAAGCAATGCCTATCCACTCCGCCGGTACTATCCCGGCCGGATCCTGGGGAAAGTCTAATTTTATATCTGGCTGTGGGAAGTGAGGCAGTTAGTGCGGTTTTGATTCGGGACGCCCAGGACGGCCAAAAGCCAGTATACTTTGTAAGTCGGGCCCTGCAGGGTGCCGAATTAAATTATCAGAAGTTGGAAAAGATGGCATTTGCCCTTTTAGTGGCGGCGAGAAGGTTGCGTCCCTACTTCCAGAGTCATACGATCATAGTACGCACTAGCCAGCCGATACGCCAGATTCTACACAAGCCAGACCTGGCAGGACGGATGGTTAGCTGGGCCATCGAATTATCTGAGTTTGACATCATTTATGAAGCTCGGCATGCGATCAAATCGCAGCGTTGGCGGATTTCGTGATGGAATTCACGCCGTTCACAACCAAGGTTGATCACTGAAGATACATGGAAGTTGTTCGTGGATGGATCATCCAACGTCCGGGGTAGCGGTCTTTGGGGTCATCATCGAAAGTCCGGAAGGAGTATCCCGGAATATTCCCTTCGTTTTAACTTTGGCACTTCAAACAACCGGGCGAGTATGAGGCTCTAATCGCGGGTTTGTTGCGGGCCAAGGAAAATGGTGCGAGTAATATCCATGTATCCACCGATTCCCGGTGGTCGCTTCCCAAATAGAAGGTACGTACCAGGCCAAAGGGCCTCTCATGATCAAATATTTGGGAAAGGTCAAACAGTTGATGGCAGAATTTGATAGAGTAACCGTAGTCCATATCCCTAGAGGAGACAACGTAAGGGCCGACATTCTCTCTAAGTTGGCGAGTACTAAGAGTCCTGGAAACCATCGAACAATCTTTCAACAGAATTTTTTGGAGCCAAGTTGCGTGATGATCATCTCAGAGGCCAGTGATTGGAGGAAGTCAATAGTCGATTACCTGGAAAGGGGAATACTCCCGGAAGATGTTTCGGACGCCAGAAAATTGGTCAAAACAGCGGCTTCATATTCCATGATGGGGGACGAGTTATACCGGAAGGGCTTCCATTCTCCGTTGATGAAGTGTTTAGATTCAGCTAAGGCCGAGTACGTACTAGCGGAGATACATGAGGGTATCAATGGTCATCACATGGGAGCCAAGGCATTAGCTAGAAAGGTAGTACGGGCGGGCTACTTTTGGCCGACAATGGCGGAGGATGCAAAGAGACACGTTCAAAGGTGCGACAGTTGTCAGAAACACGGCCACCTCCTTCGGACTCCACCATCTCAGTTAACGCCTATCTCGGCTCCGTGGCCTTTTTACAAATGGGGTATGGACCTACTCGGACCATTCAAGATGGCTCCGGGACAATTGCGATGGCTGATAGTGGCGGTGGATTACTTCACCAAGTGGATAGAGGCGGAGCCATTGTCAACCATCACCTCGGCCCGGGGTCCAAAAGTTTTTTCGGCGAAGCATCATATCACGTTTCGGAATCCCGGCAGAGATTGTCACCGACAATGGAACCCAATTCATAGACAAGGGCTTCCAAGAGATGATGACGGACTTCCATATTGAGCAGCATTTCTCCTCGGTGGAGCATCCACAATCTAATGGACAAGCAGAGGCGGCCAACAAAGTCATTGTGGAAGGGCTGAAGAAGAGAATGGAAGAGGCCGAGTCAAGTTGGGTGGATCAATTGTACCCGGTCCTTTGGGGACATCGGACTACCATCCACTCGGCAACTAATGAGACTCCTTTCAGATTGACTTATGGATGCGAGGCCATGATCCCGGTTGAGATAGGCGAGCCCTCATGGAGGAGAATAAAGGCTCTACATGAGGAAGAAGACAATAGCCAGGCTATCGCAGTAGAATTAGATCTGATTGATGAGGCCAGGATAACGGCGCACTACCGAGAATTGGCCGCCAAGCAATTAATAGCCAACTGATATAACAAAAGGGTCAAACCCGAGGGTTTGATAAGGGGATCTCGTCCCCTACGACGGCCGACATCGAAAACAAGAACGCCGGTCGGGGAAAGCTCGCGGCAAATTGGGAAGGACCATACCCGGGATTGATAACTGGATAAAGGAGCTTATCTACTGGAGACTTTGAATAAGAAACCTATAAAGCGAACATGGAACGCGGACAAGCTTAAGGCCTATTACGGTTGAAATCGGCCCGACGAAATCTGCGAACAAGTGAAAAATGTTAATATCTTATGATGATTCCTTGGGGGAACTTTGTTCTGAAGATTAATGAATTTTGGGTCTAGGAGCCCAAATTTTTTTTTTTCAAACATAAGGTTCGCCATCAAGTCCCAAAATTAAGGCATGTAGGAACACGAGGCATTCTAGCCCGGCTCCAGAGACCATGTTCCAATTAAGACGCGTAGGAGCCCGAGGCTTTCTAGCCCGACTCCATAGACCGTCCTCCAACTACAACATGTAGGACCACGAGGCATTCTAGCCCGGCTCCAGAGACCATGTTCCAATTAAGACGCGTAGGAGCCCGAGGCATTCTAGCCCGGCTCCATAGACCGTTCTCCAACTAAGACATGTAGGAGCACGAGGCATTCTAGCCCGGCTCTAGAGACCATGTTCCAGTTAAAACATGGAGGAGCACGAGGCATTCTAGCCCGGCTCCAAAGACCGTGTTCCAATTAACACATGTAGGAGCACGAGGCATTCTAGCCCGGCTCCATATAACGTGTTCCAAAGAAAACATGTAGGAGCACGAGGCATTCTAGCCCGGCTCCATATAACGTGTTCCAAAGAAAACATGTAGGAGCACGAGGCGTCTTAGCCCGGCTCCATAGACCGTGTTCCGATTAAAGATAAGCGTGGATTCTTGGTTGGTTAACCAGTTTCCATCAGTTTATTCATGAAATGACATGAACTCTTGATTAAACATCCAAGTTTTGAAAGACCATACGACAAGAAAACGGGAAGGAATTGAGATATATTTACCCAATACTATGAACATGTTGACGCTAGAATGCAAAAGAATTCATGGACAAGAAACCAGTTTTCAATGACATGCTTGATCAACGATAATGGGAGATGTTTCTACCACCTCGGCGGAAATTCGAAAAATGGAAAGCTAGTATTAATCATATCATAGTCATACTTACAAGCCGAGTTATTACCACGGCATCAAAAACAGAAAGTTCAACCAAAGTGAACGAAAATTACAAAAAAGTTCAAGAAGATGGGGGGGGGCTTTCCTCCTCTCTTTCTTCATCTTCAACCCGGGAGGTACCAGACGCTCTTGCTCGTTTACATATGCCTCGCAGTTGAGACCGTCCAGGTTAAGGTTGAGGTCAGGATTGAGGGCGCGAATTTGCGCAACGGCGTTGTCAAAGGAGAAAACCGCTGCATCAGCGTACTTGGTCAACCCCGTTTTGGCTCCGACCTAGTTCGGCCTCCTTAGCCAAAAGCTCATTTTCCTTGGCTGCGAGCGGGGCTTTATGATTTTCGGCCTCGAGATTGAGCCTTGTCTAAGGCAACGAGACCATCCGCGCAAATTCCCTCCAAGCGACGGACATCCGGCTCGGCCGCCCAGACGGCTTCTCCTCCATCTTTCGGAGGTCGGACCTAGAATTTCCCAATTCCTCTTCCAAGGTCCTCTCCCTAGAAATGGAAGACTTGAGTTCCTCTTCCCGCTTGTCCTTGGCAACCTTTAGGGAGGAGAAATCCCGTTGTAGGCCGGGCGTGCTCCGCTTCGAGGGGGCGGACGGGTTGGCAATGGCTTTATTCCCGTCCTCGGTTATCTTGGCCACCCCAGTGTTCTTCCTCAGAGCAGCATTCTCATTTTTCGCCTTGGCCAGCTGGGCGTACGCCATCCCATATTTCACCTTTACAAGGGCATAAGAGCGAATCAAGGCAAGACCGCGGTAGCCCTCTAGCATCATATGATTCAAAGCATCTTCTTTAGAGGCTCGGTCGGGCCCCGAGACGCGTCATGAAAAAGCGGAGGCCTCGTCACGTCCAACACTTCCGGCTCAACCCGGTCGCCCAAAGTGCACCCTCCGGAAGGTCATTCACACTAAGGCTCCAAGACCGAGGTTTCCGCGGCGGAAGCGGGCGAGGGGGGGCATAAGAAGAGCCGGCGAACCCTGAGACACCGGCACCTCGCTTGGAATTGACGGTCCCGCTGCAGCGTCTTTTCCCTTGACCTTCTTGCGGGCAGCATCTCCTTCGGGATCAGACACGGCTGACCGTTTTGTGAAACGTGATCGGAGGCCGGTTGGTCAATGACCGCAGATGGCTGGGCTTTCTTCGAGAGCCGGGATCGATTCTTGAAGATGGCAAGTTGTTTCGGTCTACCCATAGCTCGGCTGCAAGCAAAAGAAAAGGGGGTGTCGAGCAATAAAAGAGGTACAAAAATTTACCAGCGGCGTATCAATAACGTCATACTCGAGGTAGCTTTCCGCGACCAAAGGCGTGGTGATATACTTAGCCGGATCTGGGGACCCTCCGGAGACCCCACGAATTCCAAAAGTTTCAAAAGGGTATCATCCTCCTCGTCCGAAAATGCTTGTGGAAGGAAGTCGTCGGGCTTCAAGGTATGATGATCCGTGGACCGATAAAGGGGAAACCTTTCCTCGATTTCCCCCAGTCGGCCCTCCTCACAAACCCGGGGCCCGGCCGGGAGGCCTCGACCTTGACAAAAGCAAACTTGAAGTTCTTCCGGGACTCGCGAAAAGGCACGAAGAGTCTTCGATCGCGGATGCTTCGGAGAGTGGTCCACGCAAACCACTTCGTCAAGGCGGTCATCGAATCCCGGTCTCCAATGGGGAAAAGAAGGACATAAAGACAGGAACGCTACAGACAAAATCCTTCTCCGCGCACAAGTTCTCAAAGGCAATGGCAAACGCCCAGCCATTGGGATGAAGTTGGGAAGGGGCAAGGTGCAAGTGAGTCAATAACTCGATCGAAAATCGGTAAAGGAAACCTCACCCCCAAAAGCGCGATCACATCCCGGTAAATCCAAAAGAAGTGAAGGTCCTTCTCGCTTGAGCGACCGACGTCCACGGATTCTTGTCTCGCGGGTAACCGCGGGACATAACCTACCCCATCCCGATCCCGAGTTGCGAGAAGATCCCTCGTGGTCGGGAATTTTTTCCTCGATAACCTTGTGGCTTATGGCGGGGTTAGCTCGGTGGAAATGGGGAAGGGGTGGAAGTCTTTGGACCTTCGTTCGAGGATTTGGCCGGGTGGGATGAAGCCATGAACACCTAGATATAAAAAGCAAAGAGCATTAGAGTGGGGCCGGCGAAAAGTTTTTTCCCAAGCAAGGGATTTAGAAGTACAATGAAACGTAGAGAAGAAATGAGCGCTCTATCTCCGTCGAGGGACAATTCCCGAACAAGCACCTTCTTAGGTCCGGGATGGTTCCGGGTTTTTACGGAAAGTTTTTGAATAGAAGGATCGATGTCGGAACCTAAAAGAAGATTTTTTGCGAGAGCTTCCGATTTCACGAACGAACGGAAAGGCTCGGGCCATTGGGAACACCTAGAAAGGGCAACGAAACTAAGAACCCACTTGAAAAACCCGAAATGCAAAGTAAAGTCGAAAGCGATAGAAACCCAGAAGCGCAACGGAGTATACTCAGAAAAAACCACGTGCAATATTATAAGCCTAAGAGTGAAGTCAGAAGCAAGAAATCACTGGGCAAGCGATAATACCTGGTGAAAAAGAGGAAATGCGCAAGGTTGACAGCGAAAGGCAACAAACTTGGATGCAAGTTAAACTCCCGAAGCCGCAGAGTATTCGATAATGTCAAGAAGGATTGATAGTTTTCAAAAAAGAAGTATATATAGACGTTTGGAATTTGAATAGACGTTTGGAATTTGAAAGGCCAAGAGTCGCAACGCCGTTAGCTTCCTCTAACGGAATTGGAAACCCTACGTCTCCCTGCGCCAAGCGTCGACCAACGGAGCGTTTCGGGGAAACGGCGTGAGCATTAAATGCGCACGAAAACCAAAGGCGCAATAAGCGGCCAATCCGCAAAAATGACGGTTGAGTACGCAAAAGCACAAGAAAAGAGAGCACATGGATTTGACCTGTCGGACTTAGCCGGATTGGAGGGCGGTTTGCTAGAACATTAATCCATTCTTGAGGGCGGTTAGTGTTAACTTAGCCCGGATTGTAGGGCGGTTTGCTAGAAGATTAATCCGTTCTTGAGGGCGGTTAGTTTTAACTTAGGCCGGATTTGAGGGCGGTTTGTTAGAAGATTAATCCGTTCTTGAGCTTGGTTAGTTTTCACTCAATCCGTTCCGGAGGCCGGTTAGTTTCAGCTTATTCGGCTCATCCGAAAGGGCGGTTAGCTTTTAAGAACGAATGGTCGGAATGAGGGGCGCGAAAAAGAAGCTAGCTTAAAACAAGACTTTCCATTGATAAGTGGATGGTTTTACATAACGTTCATACAGGAAAGTAAACCAAATTGGCATTCATAAGCAGGATTACAGCAATCTTGAAGTAAAAGCTCGCCGTCATATACAAAAAGGATGAAGAGCCCTCTCCGGCCAAAGGAACTCTCTGAAATGCATCCGCAGGCATCCTTTTGGAATGTTTGGATACGGTGGACCTATCGACCAGTAGGCAGCCTGTCCAACCCCAACCGTGGCACTCCCGGGACGATGTTCCGGTGCCGCCAATCCACGGAAAGGGCACCGCCGTACCCAACGGACCTTAACGGGACCCAAATGGAAATATTTTGCCGGGCATGTGAAGACCGGAAAATACGGTTGGACTCCGAAGCCCGTCGGGGAGGTGGATGAAGGCGGCAAATACGGTTGAAAGTCACCAATGGAAAGCACCATCGGCGGCACCTCAATGAACCTATGTTCCTTCTTCTTGGGCTTCCGCTTCCTCACGGGAAAATCTTTAAAGAGAAAAACATAGGTCTATGGCTTGCTTCAAAGGAAATCCCCATTTGTGTAGAATGGATTACCATCTGCGAGGTTCGCATGCCCTTATACGGGCACTGTGGACATTTATTGCCTGAACAGTTTGCATTCTCGTGACATGGAGAATCGTGAGAGCGGCTGACTTCCTCTCTTGCTTGGGGCACAACCGTCGAGAGCAATAAATTCCTACTGTATGGGGCAGCGCAAGCGCCGGCGGTAATAAATGCCCCCTAATAGGAAGGCGTACGATCAACAGCTAATGTGAGCTTTAACTATGCGCAAATTTCGAAGGGGATTATGATCATAAAAAGCGAAAATCGTATCCCTATGAAGATAAAGTCAAAATAAATTATGACTACCAGCATCTTTTATGACAACCCATATGGGGGGCGATATGGGGAGACGCCTAATACAGCCGTTATGAAACCAAAGCGGGCATGCGCCAAGAACGTCAATCTCGGTTGCCATAAGGTGGTAGTCATAGAATTGACGAAATAAACGGCCGTGGTATTGGAACGAAGGGAAGTCGGAGAAAGTCGGCAAGGTGGCCAAGGCGAACGGCCGGTTATGACCGAGATCATGATAATGATCTTGACCCAAAGATCACTTGTCGACACGAACCCCGCTCGCTATCAAGGCCAAGAAAGTTTTCTAAAGAAGAAAGCCCATCATCCGTGGTAGAAAGCAGAAAGGCACAAGGAGCAAAAGGAGGAAAGACCGAGCTATAACTCGGAGGAATGATGGCCGGACTAGTCAACACGCTAATCTCGGCACGTCGGAAACCCGCCATACCGAGCTTGGGGGCAACTGTTATGGACCAATATATTGGGCCGGGCGGATTCCAGTCCAGTGGGGAATCCACGGTAAAACCCCGATTTACCCAGATAAATAGGGAACCGGGTAAATGGTCCCCCACTACTCCATCGTGCCTAATATGTGCGGGACCGAACCGTTAGTGGTGGAGGAGCTCGGAGAACGTGGGACGTGCATAACGGTGAAGGATGGGAGCATTTGTATGGGAGTGAAACCCTAGGTAATCCCTATAAATAGGAGATTACCCACCGGGTGCACGCTAGACACTCTATTTCCATTACTTACTATTCGTCACACCGCACACACACCACCCCTCAGGCGAAACGCCTCCCCGTGTTGCATTGTAATCCGAGCTTCCTCGAGGATATCTTCCCCATAGATATCATCGAGCTAGTGCCCTCCATCGATACTCAAGCGGTGGAAGACCCTTTGATCCAAGATAAACCATTTCCCGGCTCACTAGAGTTGGACATCTGTGTGCTATTACAGAACACTTTTAATTAGTCTTTTTTGCGATAATGGATCACTTTGTAGGACCACATTATCATGTTTGAAAATGAAACCTGAAAATTAGGAGGGAAATGCTTTTGAGGAAGAGATCAATTAGGCTTTGTTTGGGAGTTCCATTTTGGGGGGAAAGGAAAGGGAAGAGAGGGTTTTGGTAGTCCCTTCCCTTGTAAATATACAAGGGAAGGGACTACCAAAACCCCTCTCTTCCCTTTCCTTTCCAAACAAAAATGGAACTCCATTGGCAAATTAAAAATCCGTAATTAATTTTTTATTTATTTTGGCCATTGGCAAATTAAAATTATCCTTAATTAATTTTTTTATTTTTATTTTTCCAGTATGAGGACAACATGTACTTACATATACATTATGCATCCAATATTGATTTAAGTTTGGAGGCATGTTGTAGTTGAAAGTTATTGCATTACTTTCAAAGAAGGTATTGCAGGTCATGAGTCTCATTTAGTGACTCAGATATGAGCAATTACTCGTCGTCAAATGGGATATAAGGTTATGTCATGTTCTAAGGGAAGAGAATCAATGTGCAGACTGGTTATTGGCTAACTTTGCTTTGTCTTATGTGGAGCTTCCTGATAGAGTTCATCTATTAATCATCTTCTTGGATTCTACCGGTTTCCCCTAGCTGACTTGATGGTAGTGGAGTACTTTAGGTGTGGTTGGGGTCATTAATCCTCTATTTTATTTTTATGTTTTTTTCTTTCCCTGTATCAATATATATATATATATATATATATATATATATAAAAAACTATTCAATAAAAAGTAGTCAAGTGTGAATATAATACATATAATTACCCAAACTGTTGGCAAGAAAATTTAGTTACCCAAATTAAATTAACTTCAAATTACAAATTTGAATCAGATTAATTTTTAAAAGAGGCATGCATGTTCTGATTGTTTCGTTGTTAACAACAAAAAAGTAATTACTGGTATGTTGTTTACTTGCTTTGAGAAGAGAATTCAAACTCAACAAACACGGTTGTCTCCTTTTTTTTTTTTTTTTTTTTCCATATCCTTATTTGTAACTTTTTCTTTACAAATCGGAAGGAAAGTGAGATGAAAGCTCATTGCATATATATGAGTCATTTTTATGAATTTATTATTTATATATATCTCCGCATTTTCCATTCCTTTTTTCGTATTCTTTTTCCTTATATTTTAGCCACGTGAAGCTAACTCAAGTGATAAATTATAAATGTGAAGTTGACTGTAATTAATTAGAAGTTCAAGATTTAAACCCTCATTATATTTTTTTTTTTTTTAAAAAGAAGGCACAAATAAATGTCTTGGTTATCAAGAGAAACATTATAGTCCAAATAAAAAATAAATATACTTATAACCATGTAGTGCTTTAGAAAAATAAGTCAATAATCAATACAGGAGAAATTTGGAAAAAGTATGGTATTCGATTGAAAATTTTGTTGGCAGTAAGATATAAGATATAAAGAAAATCTCTTTAAGGTTTCAAGAGACTAAGAAAATGTCAAAAAGGTCTCATAAAAAATTCTGATGTTTAAAAAGTTTTAAAGAGTTGTTAAAACTCATTGATGAAGTTGTTAATCACCTATTAAAGAAATTGTTAATGAGACTTTTTTGACATCAAAATTTTCCACTGGACTTTTTTAATATTATTTTTGTCCTTAGACCTTAAAGAGATTTTCCATAAGATCTATATTAGAGTACTAGTATACAAAATTTCTAGGTACTGATATTTTTTGTGCATAAAAATTTATCAGATTCTTCTTATCAATAAAATTTGCAATTAGAGATTTCCCCCCTCAATATATACCATCTTATAATTAACTCTAATTTATTAGACGATCAATTCATTTATATATCGAGGCAATAGAGAATCAACAAACAATCCCCAAAAAGAAAAATCTCCAGAAGATAAGCCATTCATTAAATTCTCTCACTATTTGGTGCTAAATTTTTTTTTTTTTTTTTTAAAAAAAGGAAAATTATTTTTTATTTTAAAATTTAAGAGAGTATCTGACTTTTATTTTTCCAGGGTGGGTTTAAAAGGGGAAAAAAAAGTGGAGGAAAATAAAGTAGGGTTCGGCTATGAAGGGCTTAATAGGTGTCAAGTAGGGATTCATCTGAGGGATAGTGATGGAGATCGTGGCTCAGATTTTGTATCCACTTTCCCATTAAAAAGCTTTTGGGGTTTGCACCAGCCAGTCACTATCATTCAAAGTTGTATTCTTTCTTTAAGTGGGTGATTAGATAACAATAAAAAAAAAAAAAAACATTTTTTTGTTTGAAAAAAAATCACCCAAATAATTGAAGGAAAAAAAAGGCAGAAACACTTTTTTCTCTAACACCATGATTTAGGTTAAGTTATTCAAATACTGTCAACTCTTACAGAACGATAATTTTGATTGAAAATCATGGTTTAGGGGTTCAAAACTATGGTATTTCTAGGAGCTATTTTGTTACGTTTTTAGAAGCTATTCTCCAAGAGCTAATTCAAACAAACTCCTTTTAGGTTGTCTCATCATGTTTCATATATATTTTTCTTCCCAATTTAAGATCAATTACGTTGTTCATGAAGTGTAAAAAATATGTAGGAAAAATCACTGTAAGTTCCAATGGATAAATGTAATCACGAAATATTCTATTTTATCATTATTTTAAATTAGGACTTATCATCGCATGCTATTTTTTGGACCTCATAGTGATTTTTTAAAAGAATTTATAGTGTTTATACTTTTTTTTTTCCTTAATTCATTCTATAATTATTGAAAACTAAAGATAATCATTAATAAGTATTAATCTCAGTGAAAAGGGTTTTCACATTCATGTCTGTATAAATAACGAAAACATGCATATGACAAAGAACTATCTCTATTTAAAACCTAATTCGACTAAAAACTGTTGGCTGATGTGGTAAGCTGCCTCCCTTAGTGAAAAGAAGAACATAAATTCAAATATGAGGAAGTGCACATATTGAAGAGGCGAAGCGATTATACGGGTGGTCCAAATAATTTTTTATTTCCTTGGTTTGGACTCAAATAAGTTAAAGTGTAATGTAACTCTATTGTTTGCCTTGAAAAAGGTCATAAATAAAGAAATAAGTATCCTTATAAATGGTGCAAGTTTTTTTCCGTCGTGTTGTGTTCCATTGGCTAGATCTTAAAGACTAAATGCAAAGTCAATGAAATTATAAACAAGGGTATAATAAAAATAATAATAATTAATAATCTAATGAATTTTTAAAATAAAGCAATTTTGTTTTTGTTTTGTTTATTTAAAACCTTGTATTTAAAAGAGGGAGCATAGATGATTAGATGAATGTGTAAGAACAAATAAAAAACATATAAAAATTAATACTTAATTTATTATTTTCGTAAAATTGATATTTAGTTTATATTAATACATTTTAAATTTTAAGAACTCAATAAAATCTATAACAAGTCACACAGACTCAAATTTGTTTAAAAAAGTTTAACATTTTTTTTTGGTAAAAAAAAGTTTAACATATTACTCAAAACTCTCACAATACAATATTACTAAGAATAAGTCTTAAACATATGTATTTATCAAATATGAAATTTGTCCTTAATACTAATTGGCTATGTGTATGATTATTTTATGATATTTATAAGATGAATCAAATATAGGGATAAAAATTAGGAAAATTAAAATAAAGGACCCAGAGAAAATAATATTTATTATAAAAGACCATAAAAATAATAATTACTTAGAAGGACCAAAAATCATAATATAAATTTAAAATCACTAAATTGTCCATAATCAAACTCCAATATTTATTATCTCTTGTATTTATAATTTAAAAAATAATTAATATTAAAACTAAACCACACATCATGATATAATCGATTCTATTTTTTATATTTTCAATATAATATTTAATCAACAACAGGTAAACTCTTTTTTTCAAGAAAATTATTTTTAATCAATTTATATCATTAAATTGCCTGATTTATATTATCAATGTTGGAATCAATTAAGCTCTTTTTATAAAATAAAAACTAAACTCATTCCATATTTTTCAGATATTAGATGTTTTTTGATTTTATTGATTTTATTGGCATTAAATAAATTTTTTAACCCACATAAATTTCTTCAAAACAAAAATAGATTATATAAAATTTCTTGGTTTGGCATATATGACAAATTATAAAATACCTTGAGTTTTATTAAAATTAGATAATTCTTAATTATCTTTACTTAAAATTTTTGTTAATTTAAATCATTAAAAAAAAAAAAATTTATAAAATTGAAGAATGTATACTTCTTTTTTCATAGATATCTCATACATATCCAAGTTTTGAAAAATGAATCGAAATATGATACTTATCATAAATACGATTTTTAGGGTATTACATATATTATCAATGTTGGGGATGTTTTTTGAAGACATTTCTTGGTTTGGGGAGAGAGGAAGAAGAGAGAAAAATGAAGGGGGGGGGGAGAGAGGAAGAGAGAGAAAACTCTTCTTTAATTTAGTGAAACTAATAATTCTATACTAGTTTTAAAAATAGAATGTGAAAGAGAGTTTAGGAGGGAATGCAGATAATTTTATTAGGGTCATTTTAGTATTTTTAAATTTTAATTTGTAGATTTGGTCATTCTAAATAATTACAACTTTTATAGTCCTTTTTCATAAATATATTTTCTTGCAGGTCCTTCATTCTAATTTTCCTCAAAATTAAACCGAGCTGTCTATCTCTAAGTGAAGAAATAATTATTGGATGTGTGTGTTATTTAATTAATGCATTAATTAATAGATTCGAAGGGCAAGCTAGGTAGTCACACATTATAGCTTAGAATCATGGAATTTTTTGCCTGATATTGGAAATAATGAACTTGGAAGGAGTACGAATTAAGAATATATATAAGTTGATGAACACGTGTCCATATTCTTACTATTCCCAATATTCTCCATCTTATAATGATATAGTTGATCATGAATTGAAGTAGACATGCTTGCTTTTTAAGTTGATTTGAAATTATTATTTATATTCTAGACTCTCAACCGTACATTATATTATATTCTATTATTTATTATATCCTATTTATAGGTAAATTTTGACTAAAAAATTTGGTCATATTTATAAGTCTAGTTTCATGTAATTAATAAAAATGTGACAATTTTACTCATATTTATTGTACTCATAAAGATAGAGAGAGAAAAAATAGTTGAAAAATACTCAATCATAAATGAGGGCAAAGTTAAAAATTTACCCCATAATCATTGAGTTAACTACCTCTCCTTAATTAGTATGTGAGATTTGATCAAAATAAACTTATAAATAGGATGATATGTATGTCTTCAAATATCATATCTCCATGTGTCACATGTCCATTATCTGTGGTATATACTCGTATTCCAAGAGTGTAAAATGATACGTTTAGTAATTTACTTAGCTTCTACTTTTTCGTTAGAAAAAAAAGAGAGAGATCATGTATTTTGATGGTTGTTAATAAAAAATAAAAAATAAAAAATCCAATATATAGTTATATATATACCGTGAATCTTGTTTTATTTTCAGCAATATATTATTTGAATCTTATTGGACACTTAAATTATACATTAAAAAGGTGTGATTATAATTTCTTGGTATATATCTTCATTTGGAATGGAGTTTAAGTCCGTAGGTATATATATTTAGGTAAAAATTAAGGAAAATCAAATGTTACTTAAACTTTAAAATCATGTTGAAACAAACAATAATGAAATTAATAAGAATAGTAAAACAATTGACAACTCATTTTATTAGAAATTAACATATTTAAGATTTTAAAATTCAAGTAGTATTTTTAAAAGATTTTTTCCTAAAACTTTGGTAAGTAAACTCCAAAGACTATTTAACTAGACCATGAGCTCCATATTCGGATAGAATTTGGAGATGAGTCAAAGTTAATTTATAATTTATAAATAATATAATCTCTTATTATTAAAATTTAGGCAAAAGTACATAGATATGCATTGGGTTCTCTAAATTTATAGATAGTTTCAGTTTCATCTCTTAACTTTAAAAAATATGTTTTTAGTTTTTTTAACTCTAATACCGTTCATCCTAAATGATTTTTTTTTAATAACAATCAATATTATATATATAATATATATATATATATATATATATTTTTAAAAAAAATATTTTAGCATTTGAAAATGCTTTTTTTCAACATTTACAAAAATCAATCTCAGCGTTTTTTTTATTGTTAATGGCGTTAGAGTTCAAAGACTAAAAATATATTTTATAAAGTTAAGAGACTAAAATGAAACCTTTCATGAAATTATAGAAATAATTAAATTTTAGCAGTGATATAACCTATTTAAAAATTATTTATTCACTATTTTGATTTTAAAAAAAAATTGTAAGTATGTACGTATTCTCAAAAAATCACACATATTAATTAAGATTACTTCATAGGTTCTAAATATATGACATACTTTATAGTACAATTTGTATTACAAACTATGTCATATATTTAAAACTAGAGGAGTATATGAATATTCTAACACAATCGAAGGAAAAACAATGCTAACAGAAACTTGCAATTTTGATGGAATCTAATATATATATTAGTGTGATAGTGTCCATGATCTAATCACGTCCATAAATATTTATCCAGTTTCTGCTGAATATAAAATATTGATTTAGAATTGAATTAATAAAACAAAAGTATATTGGAGTAATTTGACTCCAAAGATGACCGTAATTAATAAATTGTAAATTGAAGCTTTACAAATTATTATCCGGCCAACAACCATTCAATCAAAAAACAAATGCATTACCTAATTATCTAATTAAATAATTAGATAAAAGTCAAAAGATGTTCAACGCATGAAAGGCCCACCACACCTTTGGATTCTCTATTAATAATAATAACAATTAAAAATCTAACTACGTACGTCTAGAGAGAGAGAGAGAGATAAGCATACGTTAATTTAGATGATCTAAACTTAAGCACTTTAATAAAGTATAGAATATTAAAGATAAAAATAAAATAAATAGTTAATGAAAAATGAGAGAATCTCATGGTACCATATATATATATATATACACACATACACACTTATTTTATATCATTATTGGTCACATACTTTAGAAAAAATTTAACTTGCGAAAATATATAAATTTCAACTTTTATTCTCTTTTTTATTTTGTGTGTTAAAGAAGAGAGCAAAGTATTATTATTCTTTTGTATGAAAATTAAGCACGAGTGGATTGGCGACAAGTGTTGGAGCACTTGTGAATTGTCGGAAACTTTCTAAGACTTCCACCATGAAAAAGAATAAAAATTAAGCAACTTTGACACGTTGGTTCACAATGTGACAGCGTTTCATTTCAATTCTTTCTTCTCCTACTTTTTAAAAATGCTTTTTTTTTAGGAAAAAAAAAGTATATTCGCAAGCTCAATTATATTCCCATTGACTTCTATTTTTCAATTAATTAATTAAGAACAATATGTCTCATTAAGAACCAATACAATAAATTATTTCAGGGACAAAACTATGACACACACAAATATAAAGTCCATAAATAATAAACCAAGGCAAAACAAAAAATTAGTGTTAACTTGGTCAAAGGTTGTGTTGTGTTTGTTATCTGCATTTGGATGAAAAAGAGATTAAGCTAAAAACATATTGATGCAAAAAAAAATTAAAATTAAAACAATAAAAGGGCACTATGAAAAGTTGTATTAAAATTTATTCCAATGGATATGTTTACTTCATGGTTCATGTATTTGACTTTTCTTTATTTCAATTTTCTTAACAGCAGATTCAAAAAAAAAAAAAAATCCCCTTGATGGACTTTCCTTCAAAATATTATTAGGTCATTCTTAAAGAATAAAAAATCAATTAAAAACTAAATTTGTTGATGATTTGAAAAATAACAGCGTTCTTCCAATTGTTTTATATCTATACTCGATCCCTCTGTTTCACTTGGTATGTCTTTTAAGGTTACTGTATACAAATTAAAAAAATACAATAAATATATAAAAATATGACATACATTATTAAGTTTTCCCTTGATTCAATTGCGTTTGAATAGTTAACATGATAAGAATGTTTAATTGTGTTAAATATATTAATCAAGTTATTGGATTAAATGGGAATAAAATTGAAAAAGTATTACTGAATATTATTTTGAAATTCTAAAAAGACTTACAACATGCAACAAAAAGTTTCTCCTGAAAAAAACTAATATATATAATAAAACAGAAGGAGTATAACATATTGATATTTCTTAATTGTTTTTTTATTTTATTTTATAACTCTTTGGGCATCTCGTATTGATATTGATTTCTAATTAATGCTATAAAAACTAATTTGTCATAGAGTACTTTATTTCTATGATTTTTTAAATTATTTACACATAACAATTTGATGAGCTTTGAATTTTTGTAGACGTCATTTTCTTCAAAAAGAATGGCTGTGAAAGAAATCGAAAAAATGAAGATTTGGTTTCTCTTTTTAATTAAGAGTACTATATATATGGTGTAAAAGTAGTATATATGAAGCTTATCTGTAAAAGCTAAGCCTAAAAGATTTTTGGAATGATTTCATTGTAAGGATAAGTAATAATATAGTTCCATATATATCATAAAGTGTCACCAATATCTCAAATACTATTTATTTGACTATAACTTTATTATACTTTTGGAGGACAAGAAATTTTAGAGCAACTGTATTTGAGTAATTTGCTGTTGTTTATAGGTATTCTCAAGCCACTTTAGACCTAAGATTGATCTCTTTTAAGACTTAAAGTATAAAAAGGTTTTTGTCTCTCCCAATAAACATATGTTTTTCAGAATTTGAATTTGTATTCTATTCGGTGAGACAACTTACTAGCTGTTGGTGACTGTATTCAAATAATTATATCTTAAAACTTGCTAATTATCCAGTTAATTATAAAAACCTTAATCACACTAAAATATTATTCCACGTTATTTCTTAAAATGATCGATAGAAATAAGATGGCTTTATTGTCAACATTGTCAACTACAATTTGGCACATAACCACTATATAACGACGACAACAACAAGTCTTATCTGATAGTTTATCTTAATAAAATGAAAGAAGAAAAGCAATTAGACCAAAAGATTATCACATAACAAAGTGACATGTTTTTCCCCCTTTTACGATTACGTTATCGAGTAAATTTCCCATAATTTTAATTTTATAACTCTTGGATAAAGCAACTTTCGTTTTGGTAAAGCCAAACAACTTTAGAAAAATTATATAGTTATATATTAGCTTAATTTTAATTATATCTCAAAATGCAGTAATCACTTTTATTTATAAAAATAAACCCCACTGATCGATCTATTGAATTCGTCACAATTTTATTAAGCTCTTTCTCATCAAATTCAATAATGTTAGCTGTACTTAATTATTTTTTTATATATAAAGCACCCGTTTTATTCTCTAATTTCAGATAATTAAGCTTGCGAACAAGACACACACATATAGATGTATAAATCAGAAAGGCAATATAGTTAAGAGAGAGAAATTATAAAAATGCTGAACATAATTTGAATTTTGAAAGAAGTTTTTATTTTCTTAAAAACACATTTTTGGGTGGGAAACGTTGAAAGACGAAGTGACAGACGTACACGGAAGCAAAGTTATGCATGTGAGGAGCACCAACAAAAAGACATGCACGACCTGAAGCACATAAATTAAAGAGCCTTTACCAAACCCTCCAACAATTTTAATTGCTTCTTACTTACTATGGTCACTACACTACCAAAAAAGATCGTATTAGCCACGGAAATTTGCCACGGAAAAATTCCGTGGGAAATTACCCACGGAATTCCGTGGGTAATTTCCGTGGCTAAATATTTGCCACGGAATTAGCCACGGAATTCCGTGGTGATCAAATTACCCACGGAATTTCGTGGCTAATTTCCGTGGGTAATGGAAATTAGCCACGGAAAAATTTCCGTGGCAAATAAATAAGTGGCAATATGCCACGTATTTATTTGCCACGGAATTTTTTCCGTGGCTAATTTTAATTAGCCACGAAATTCCGTGGGTAATGTGGGTCACCCACGGAATTTCGTGGCTAATTCCGTGGCAAATATTTAGCCACGGAAATTACCCACGGAATTCGTAATTTCCCACGGAATTTTTTCAGCAAATTTCCGTGGCTAATACGATCTTTTTTTGTAGTGCTATTATAATACACATTCTAGAAGGAATGAGTTATCCTTATTATACTTTCTCTTGTACAAGACATATGGTCTACTTTCTTTCTATAAGAAATCGTTAATCTATAATATAAGTCACATAGAGAGTTATTAATTAATTACTTCCTCTGGTCCTTAATATATGAGATATTTATACTTTATTTTATTAGATTAAGAAAGTTAGTTAAGTTAGCTAATACAATATGTATTTTCTAAATCACTTGATTCATCTTTCTTAATTCCTCAATTCCTCAATTCTCTCTCCTTCTAATTGATTATGGTTAAATTAAAGGAGCATCAATATAGGTTAATTAAAAAACATTAATAAATATGAAAACTATGTATATAAATAAACAAAGATGTCTTATATAGTTATATATGATAAGTACTAGATCTAGGGAGTAATAAATTATCTTAGTTTCTTCATTATCACTCCCATTTTTTTACATTAATTATCACTCACTTTGAACTTTTTTATAAGAAACAACTAAGAGCATTTTTTGAGCCTACACAGTACACACATATATGTGTGTATATTTTTGTTTACAATAGTTGGCGTGTGACCTCTATTTCAACTTTAAAAGAATGATCCAATATATTATCTCTCACTAAAATATTCAACGCTTCTAAAGAATTAGAGAAAACTCTGTATTCTTTGAAAATAAAGATCAATAAATATGTTTGAGTTAATCATACTAACTAAATGACAAAGGTAAAACAATTTCAATAAATGCAGCTTAAAGAATATTGTATATATGTGTGTGTGGATATTCTTTAAGCTGCATTTATTGAAATTGTTTTACCTTTGTCATTAAGTTAGTATGATTAACTCAAACATATTTATTGATCTTTATTTAACCTTAAACATTAATAAGTGTGATTTGGTTATTTGGTTGTTATATATATATAAGGAGGAAGTAATATCTTAGACTAGGTTATTTTTGGGTCTTCTTATAAATTACTGGTAACTTCGTTGAAGCTTCCTTCCTTCTTTAATATATTCTCTCTATGTATGTAAACATAATGGCCACAGAACACGGCTTTTTTTTCCCTATTTGCCACTTTTTAAATAATTAATTACCATTTTGCCACTGTTTTCAAACTATTTTCCAATGTGCCACTATTTAGTCGACTAAACCAAGGTTTAGTCGACTAAAACGCGGGGCGCTGGTTTTTTTGACTGCCCCACGATTTAGTCGACTAACCCAAGTGGTTTAGTCAACTAAATGGCGACAGGGGAGTTTTTTTAAAACCTCATTTGCGTCATAATGGAACTCTTATCATATAGCAACCCTTCCCCCAATACTCTCTCTTTTCTCAGTTTTAGTGTGACCCATCAAGGTTTAATCTCATTCCACCTTATTCAAGGTATTATTGTTGTGTAATCGTTGTAGTTTCATTTTGTTCGGCTTTTCTTTTTTGTTTGTAAGCTGAAACCCTCCCTTTGCGGCTCACAAATTGTTGTTTGAAGGATGAGTTCAAGTTCAAACACGCACGTTACCGTAATCTACCATAGTGGGAGGCATTTTGAAGGTCCCGATGGTGTTCAATTTGAAGGAAAAAAGCAAAACTACGGTGGAAATCCGAAATGAAGATGAAAACATACCGATATCGACGCAAATACCACTAGATTGAAGTTTCCTCCGCAACCCACCAACGGATTCAGCAACGATTTGGTCAAAAAAACAGAGGGGGAGAGGTTTGGGGAGAAATTTAGTCGATTAGGGTTCCTATATGTAACATCCCATTTTCAAAAGCAAGTATAATTTTTTTTTCATCGAGTAGAGCATCGGAGCGATTGAGTAATCGATACATATATTTAAAATGCCGTAAGTCCGTCGGGACAAAAGCGGTACAATGACCGAGAGTTTTCAAAAGTAAATCGCAAGTAGGGAAAAGTCTTCGCCGAGTCCCTATGCGTTCGCTTGCCTTTCTCCTGGTCCCCGTTCCTCCGTAACCCGACGCTATATTAAGAGCCGAGGTCCAATGCATACGGACCCCGTGTAACGGTTAACCTCATATTTACATATACGGTATATAAGCATACCAACAAGTATATCCCAACATCATATAAGCCCCCCGGAGATATGTCACACTTAGCAAACGTTTCACACCTAGCAAATCGTTTCACACCAAGCATTTCACACCTAGCAACCATATCCCGACACCCAGCAAGTATAATAACAAAGACAATGAGCATACCACAGAGCTATCAACTACTTCACATAAACATAACATACACATAGCACATATACGCATATAATAAATATTAGAGTTAGTGTTACCGTACGCGAACGTACCTTCGTTGACGAAAAACGGCACGTTTGACAGAAAACGGTATTTCTGACAGAAAACAGTGGTACGACAGCGGTTCGTGATTACAGATATTGTAATACCTGGATTTTAGCAAATCTGAAATTTCTGAGATAAAGGAAAATTAATGAATATTTTAATAAAGTAAATTCATGAGATAAAACTGTTATAGAAAATTGTTATAATTATAGAGTAAATTGTCAAAAAAGTTACAGAAATTCGATGAACAGAATGACTAAAAATGATATAATGGTGATAAAAAAGTCTAAAAATATTATGATAAATACTGAAAGATCATGAAAAATTATGAGAAAAATATGGAAGTGTTATCCCTAATTATGAGAATTTAATAAATTATTTCAGAGGAAATAACATGAAGAAAAGTTTAAAAAGCATTTTAACCATAAAGTAACTTGATGGGGTAAACATTTTTAATATTTTACATAGGATATAAAATGACAATATCAAGATAGAAGTTTGTAAGATAAAATTATACTGTAAATTAGTAAAGATAAATATATGAAGAAACCTGATCCTAAAAAGATCACTAAACGAAGAAATTAGGTCGATTAAGCCCTAACGGGCGCAGGGTAAAACGAGAATTTTTGGTAAAACATATTATATTTTTAAAAAATGGAAAAAATTATAGAAAAATAAATAAATCTGAATTTTTAAAAGAGGGGGCCGAAATTCTTAGTATTTTTAATTAAAAAGAATTGTTTAAATAATTAAAATGGTAATTAGAATAAAATAATAATATAATGCGGTGAGTCGCCTTATAAGCGATCGAGGAAAAGTTAGAAATAAATTCTACGGGTAAACCCGAGAGGTAAAAGTATTTTCAGACTGATCAAATTAAGAACAAGTGAAATTTTACACGAAGAAAGAATTTACCGGCCAGCGTTGTTTCCGCAACTAAAAACCCTAATTTCAAATAAGACGAAAAGTTGATCGATAGAGTAGAGCCGATAGGCAAAGTGAGAACTTATAGAAGCAATTGCGTCTTTTTAAACACGAGATTAAGTTAGGAAACAACTGGACGTTTTACGATTCAGTGAATTGTTGTCCAGATGTTGGTTTTATCGGAAGCGATTTCCGTAACCAGACGCGTTTGTCCGAATATCTTCCGACGCACCGGAGAATACCTGGATATGATCAAAAAGAGGATCCAAATAGATAATATGAAAGAGGATGGAAATATCTTCAAAGTTACACGCCCGGATTTTTGAGTTTCTGCGAAATCGCGCGAAACGGACACCGACGGTAGCTTTATCGCCGGTAGGAGGCCATAAAGCAAGAGCCATCATGGATGACAACTCATCCATTGACTTTAGGGCTCTTAGATTTAGATCTTGACCATGGATGGCCAAGAGTGTTTTGTCCTCAAAAATGCGATCCAACTACGAATCCGATCTCGAAGACTTTTGTGGAAATTCCCACCTTGTCCCTATTTTTCCTTATAAATAGCAAGCTCTCTTGCTCTCATTCTTCACACAAAATCCGAATCCTAGAGAGAGGTTCTAGAGAGAGAAGCTCGGGAAAAATTCCCGCTTGCTCCGAGTAAGTTCTTCGTCCTTAGTTTTTAGTTTCGTAGTTCTTTCGGTAGTTATAGTAGAACCGTTGTTTTGATCTAGGAAGTTTCGAATTTATTCCTATACTTGTTTTTATGCCTCATTGCATTAAAAGATGCCTGACGAGGTAAAAACATAGTGGGGATAATTTTGAAATGGAATACGGTCAACGTAACGAAGTTCTGGCGAAATTCCGCCAATTAGGGGTAGTAAGGGCAAAATGGTCTTTTTCACCTAAAATGCCCGATATGCTGCCAAATATTCATAAGTGTGTTATTGTTCTGATTAGAATACTTCGACGTCGAACCGTTTGTCGAAATTCCATCGTTCCATTGTTTGCCGCATTTGTTTCGTTGTTTTACGACATGTCAAAAGTACCGTTTTTAGCCTAAGAGCCGGATATCTACAACTAAGGTACGGACGCGTCGTAACCCTAACTCTATGCTGCTCATATACTTTTGCGTTATAGATACGTTCATAGACCGAGGTTCGTTGAGAATCGTCGGAGATACTTACTGCCTTTACCCACGGATTATAGTATTGGTAATGCCGTTTGAGTTATTCCTAGCGCGAGGACACGTTGGAGGCGTGGCAATGGATATGTGCGAACTAGTCGAGAGAGAGACTTTACATATCGCTTTGTGCTTATGTTCGTCCATGTTATTGATCATACATCTCTGTTGCTTTTGTGATGATATCTTTGTATTGAAATGAATATCTCACATGTACGTATATCTTTGTTTTATTTGAGCATAAAGTTAACCGTTACCTGAGATCCATATGTGGAATGGATCTCAGCTGTAGCATCAGGGTCTGGAGGACCGATGTTTGGCGATCGAGGCTAGCAGCTGGAGTAGGCCAAGACATGTCTACATTTCTTATCATTTTCCTTTAGTTTCTTTAAAGAATTCTGGATAACTGTAATCCAATACTCTTACACTATGGTCCATATTTTTGAATGTAATGTAAATTACTTACTCGCTCCAATGCTCTACTCTGACTACACTGCTTGAAATATTTGGAAACGTTTAAAAAAAAAAATATTCTGCCGTTTTCAAATGGGATGTTACAGATATCCTATAAGGATAATATCACACTTATAAAGATTTGGCATCATAACAGGCATTTTAGGTACAAATTACCATTTTGCCCCTGAACCCCTAATCGGCGTAATTTCGCTAGAGCTTCGCTATTCGACTCTATCTCTCCGTAATTTTGACATATCTCTTCCCCAACAATATTTTCGAAAATAATACCATATTTACCCCTAAATATGATATCTAGAATATCTTGAAAAATTAAAGATAAATCTAGCATTTCTACTATATCTACTGAAAGAACTACCGAAACTAAAGACTAGGGACCGAAGAACTTACCCAGCACTTCGCTACTCCTTTTCTAGAGCTCCTCCTTGCTCTCACTTCTCTCTAACCTCTCTCTAGGATCAAGGAATTGGTGAGTTATGAAGTGAAGAGGGATTGCCTATTTATAGGAATTTCCAGCCGATCTCAACCCTTGGATCAACTTCTCGCACCAACGGTTAGGATGATGGAGATGTGGCCTCTTGCCAACCACTTATTCTCCTCTTCTCCACCACAAATTCTCCTCCCTTATGTCATCCATGATGTCATCTTTTTGCTTTATGGCCTTGTACCGATAAAGTTCCCACTTCGGTGTCCAAATCGCGCAATCTCGGAGAATCTCAAAAATTTAGTAGCAAGGCACTGAATTTTTATTCTTTCTCTTCAAAACTACTTGGGTTAACTAAATTTTTGATCCCATTAAGGGCATTTCAGAGTCTGTGAAGATTTTTGGACGTACACCATCGATTACGGAAATGACGGTAGAACCGCTTTTTTGGACAAAAATTCACCGGTTCGTAATATGTTCGACCTAAGAAACATAATCCCGGTTTGTCACAACTATTTCGTTTTCTATAAGTTCTCATTTCTACTATCGCCCTATTCCGATTTATCCTATATCTTAATGACTCATTTGGTTTGAAATGACTTCGAGATAGTCCACTCCGAGATAGAAATTCACTTTGGTTTATAAAAAGTCCGGATGACATAGGCTAAATCCCTATATTTTGGTGTAGGATTTAATTTCTATCCATTCTCAAATGTCCCGTTGGCTCTTTACCGATATATTATTATTAAATTCTAAATATGTAGACATTATTTGAAATAGCCATAACCCTTTTCACACTACTTTTTCCATTTATTATTTATTTATTATTTATTTCATTAATAATTTCAAATTTCTCCCCTTAAATTAATTATTTACTAATTAATTTACTTATATCATAATCTAAACAATTAGCCACTAATTACTTAATTAGCCACTTACTAATTGTTGATAATTTTCATAATTAGGATTAATTATTATCTCACAACTATTTTTCGACATTGGTATTTTATATCCCATGTAAAATATTAAAAATCATGGGACCAAAAAGTGCTTTTAATAATATTATATTTATGCTTCTCTATTTTTCAAGGGAATAATCCCAAAAATTCCTAAAATTAGAGACAACATACTTCCTAATTTTTTGTCAATATTTGTTGCCATATGATATTTATCATAATATTTTCAGGCCACTTTATGCCCCAAAAATACACTTTTGGCCTTTTGGCTCCTTATCTCTTCTAATTTTCAGGAAGATTTCCTTTGAAAATAAGATAATTAAAACTTATTATTAGAGACCACATATTCATCTATTTCCAATAGGTAACATGTACTAAAATATCATACTCCAGATAAATAATTATCCAGGTATTACACTATAGCTCCTATATGTTATAAACAACTAACATATATGAAAGTTAATTTCAGCTTATAGAAAAGTAAAATTTTAATAAGTATTTATATATATAGCTTATATTTTGTTTTAATACATAATTTAAATTTGTCGAATTTTGAATAACTCTTGTATACTGATCCATCGCATGTATGACATCCTTAGACCTTTGTATTTTCTATTTATATTACATTTGTGTGTGTGTGTGTGGATATTAAAGAATTATATAATGTAAATTTAAGATTAACACGAAAAATAACTAAATTTAGGCCTTTGTATTTTTTTAATATTGATTTAGGTCCTTGTATTGCTAGTATATATGCATGGTTTCTTACTCATATAGTTTTATATTATATACATAGGGATATAAATATTGGTCAAAGATATAGATTTCATTTATTATTGCTTTATTTTTTAAGTGGTTGGTAACAACAAATGGTGGTGGTAGGCTAAATATCTGCATTGGCTTTCACATATATTCACGTCAAATCATGATTCTACCATCTTTGGTGATCCTACACACACACATTATTGGCCATTTTTCTATAATTTAATAATTTAATCGTACATATATGCTCCTCCCATTTATATATTTAAAATGAAATGCAATTTGTTTTTAAGAAGAACTATTAAATATCTTTTTTTTTTAGTTTTAATTTAATTCGACTCAAACATCCTTCTAGTAATTGTTTAACTATCTCATGCATATTATTTTTTTCCCCCATAAATTAGGAGTTGACAAAGAATAAAATTATTTAAAAAAAATAACAATTACTGTATTTGCCAACAGAATAAAAACTACAAAGTGGCCGTTGTTGTGAAAAAAAGAATAGGAGTATTCCAATTTTTTGTTTTAAGAGTAATTTGAGGATTCTTAATTTGCAATCTCATACACTCGAATAAGAAACCCTTAATTCATCATATCCCACTAACATTAAATAACTGTTATTGTTTTTTTTTTTTTTTGGCATAGATATATACATGCAATCATCATCATCATCATCTTGCAAACTCTTGAACAATTTTCTCTCGTTTATTTTGCATTTCTTCTGTTAAAAAAACAGTATCCCTTTTTCATTGGTGTGTACATGAATTTCTTTGGGATGTTTTAATTAGGAAAGTTCATTGCATCAACAAAAAGTCATCTCAACGTTCTCTCGTTTCATATTAACTGAGTGTGTGTGTGTACATATATCTCTGATCTCTCGTTTCACCACACAATTGCTTTATCTAGCAGCTTCCTTAATTCTTGCTTCCTGTCTCCACGAGGTGTGCTCTTCCCTTGTCCTTCTGCTATCCTGCCTTGTCCTTTTTTTGTTCCACAACCACATTTCTAGATATATAATAATACTACATTTGCTTCTTAATATAAGAGCTACATAGCTAATTTAGGTAGATTAATGAAGTTAATTATGTTAGTTATCTGTAAAAAATTATAGATGTTAGTTTTTTAAAATACTATCTTTCATCATAACTACTCTTAAATAGAAACTCCTTAATGTGTATAATCAATAGAGATACTTTGAGAAAAAAAATTATAAATTCGGAGACAAAAGGGATTGAGACCTTATAGTTGGAATCAAATCCAAGCATCCTCTTATATTAAAGAATGGAGATAGTAATAATTTTAATTACAAAAACAACCCCCTAGTTAATACTATCTCTGGACCTAAATATGAAACAAAATTAATTTTTTTGGAGAGATTAACAAATCTAAATAAGTTACTTAATCATATGATATGTTGTGTTTTATTATATTATATATTAGTTTATAAATTAGACAAATTAGTTTAGAGAAAATTTATGAGTATAAATACTTTAAAACAACTTACTTAGCTTCTTTAATTTCTCCAAAACAAATCAACTGGGTCTTATATTTATTAGGACCGGACGGAGCATATATAATATCTTGATTTTATTATATTATGGATCCCAATTACACATTTAAGTTTACTTAATAAGATAGAGCACAAGCTAATAGCATGTTGGGGAGACTAACATACAGAGGTCCACTAGCTAGAGGATAACTTGCACAAACTCAAACCGCGCGCAAACAATTCTAACTCCTAGTGGCCAAAAGATCTTCTTGATAAACTGTGCCGAAATAAATTGATAAATTATGCAGCAACTCTATATCTTTATACATTAATTATGTAGAATACTTATAAGGTGATACAGATAAGGGTTTAGTCTAACTAAACCTAACATAATATCTCCTATAATTAAAGAGTATTCAAAATTCAAATAAAAACAATATAACAGAATAATCTAATAATTTTAATAATAATAAGAAATATGATAATTAACCTACATCTAATTAGGGTTAGGGTTTCTTCCATCATGGACCGAATAGGGTCCCACTTCCAACAGATGCAAACCCACATTGGCTCTTCAATCCGATATCCAGTATTATTTGATTAAATTTGAGCATTGTCAGATCTAATTTCAGATAATTGTCCTAATCAAAGATGTGTTATATACATTTACAATATTGACCTGAGCTTGAGATCTTGTACTTAAGCAACAATAACCTTTTTTTCTGCACATTCTTAGAGTGTGTTTAGCTAGGTAACTCCCAAACTGCGATTTTAGAAGTCATTTTCCACAAGTCGTGACAAAAACCCTCCCACACACTTACTTCATAAAAGTTATTCTACAAACGGTTTTGTTGTGATACAAATAATAGTTTTAATTACCCCTAATTATTAGAACAACCCCATAATTAGTAATATCAATTAATTCCCATGCGTTTCCAAGTTACATCTTATCACTAAAAAACTACTCTCTTCAAGCCTATTTGTAAAACACTTTCATCTAAATAATACAGATTAAGAAATGTGGTTAGATATTTATCTAGGAGTCTTGATTAGATAGAGCACTAATAGCTAGTAGAAAGATTAACAGAGGTCCACTAATTTCTAGAGCATATATAAATTCCACAAACTTGAACCATAAACATTTCTATGTGCTCCTCAACTAACTCCTAGGCTCCAAAAAAAATATCTTGTTTGAGAAGGGACATTGCCAACCCCATTGGCTCTTTAAAATAGATACTTGCACACGTATCTTTTCAAATGCTCCTTTTCCCTCAAACACAAAAAGAGCTATAGGTCACCACGTAGAATTGGATTTGCACATGGATTAATATTTTAAGACCAAACATTAGTATCAATACTTATCAAATACCACAACAACAGTATATAACAACAAATCTTATCCCACTAGATGGTGTCAAATACATACATGGATTTCACGGTACAATTGTACTCTATCAACACCCAAATCTTTTAAAAAATTGTTAACTAATAAGTCACGTTCAATAGCTTCATTGAAATTTTCGGTCTTCTTTTACACCTTTTCACAAGATTTCATACTATTTGATCTACAACTTTTAAATGATTTTCTATCATTTTCTCTTCAATAAATGCCACCCAGCTCTATATCGTATATAATATAATTAAATACCTTATTGAGATGCTTTACAAACATAATAATAATCAAGTTTAGTATATGGCATGAACGTACGTCCCAGGTGGTTTTGCTTTTACATTGGCTCAGACAAAAGGAGGTGTGACTGAAAGTGGTGATAAGAGGACAAAAGACCTGGATAAGTTTTTGCTACGTGTGTCTTAAGCCCCCACTAATCTTGGGACACACGAAAGGAAGAAGACAATGTGTATCAGACTTATATGAACTTGTCCACTAGCTAGTCCTTTTTTTAAGTATTCCACTCACATATCCTCATAAGTAAACGATAAAGAAAAACCCTAAAATGCTTCAACAACTTTGTGATGACTTATAGTCTCTCTGTTACACTAAAGTGAAGCACCCACTAGTTATTGTGTCAAGTTCAGTACGTGTCTTTTGGTATTGTGTTCCAGTGAAACTGTCCCCTTAATAATGTCACTTTCTCATATAGCTATATACCAAACTAGCTGCTCAAATAATAATCCCTTTAATTTCTTTTTTTATCTCCTTGTTCATTGTGATCATGTATGTACACCATAACGTGGCAACTTCTTCTCCATTGTAGTTGCCTCTTTTTTTGGTGTGTAATTTGTCGGCAAAAGTTTCATTAATCTTTATCGAGCTAGCTTGCATCCAGTCATCTGAATCATTATCGACATCATCAAAGATATCGTATATGTCGATACTAACTTCAAAGTGAGAGAGAATATGTGGATAGAAACTAGTTAGGAAAATATTTTCAACGTAGAGATATTGTAAGGGTTCTTGTTGGTCTCCCAGAAAAAAGTTTGGAAAATTTAGATTGATAGATCAAGTAAGTTTTAATTCAGTATGCAAAAAGATAGTATGTAATAAAGAAGATGGAGCTGAAGTATTATACGTATATTTAAGGATCTTGATTGATGAACCAAGGTACATGGTGACTAGTTGGACTATAAAGTGGGCAAACTGGATTCGAATTCCACCTTGTTCATAAAAACCCATGGGTAGAGGCATCTTAATTGTAAAGCGTCAATTCAGATTAATCGATTGCTCGGATACCTGATAATAGGATATAGAAAAAACACCAAATACTGGGTGGCCTAAATGGTTATAAAGAAAGAGGATTTTGATGAATGATGTTATTTATACATGGCAATTCTAAATGAATTAGAGTTATTTGAACGTATATGCATTTATTAGTAGTTTGAATGTAAATTATTATAATTATTATTATACATTATGTGTTTTCAAAGACTAATCAAGAGTTGAATTTTTTGGGTATAATTTCGGCTAGCAAAGCTCAAAGTAGAAAAAAAAAAAATATCAATATTAGAATATGCTTGATTAGAAATGCACTATAATGAGTCCTTCAGTGCTAAAGGAAAGGGCTTGCTTCTAACCCCATTTATTTGAATATAGTTTAGAAACGACGGTCAAGTAAACATTTTTTTTAAATAAAAAAGACACTTGAGGTTTTCAGTTTAATCGTAAAATATTTTGTCACACGCACACGTTTCAAAGTCTTTATAGTAATTGTTAAATATATAATGCCATACACTCATATTCTATTCTATTCCCTTAAAAATTGAAATAAATATTAAAAATAACATTGATTATTAATAAGTCTTGTCACACATGATGCGATTAACCTTACTTGAATCCATGACCAAATTAAACTAACATCATGTTCCTTATAAGAGTCAGTAATAAAGTGTTCTGATTCCGAACTTGGATCGATCCCTCACGTGACTTGAAATAAAGTTAGGAAAGAGACTTGCTTTGTCTGAAGTCACTTTAGAGAATCCAAACTAGCTAATTGACTATACATACAAAGTTAAGGGATTTAAATTTGAATTGTGAGGCATGATTAATGAATGTTTAAAATCAAATATCGATGTGCATAACAAACTTGTTTCACTTCTCATATAATGCGTGACATCTTGCTTATCACCACCAAACCCTAATTACATGCTTAGTTGACTAAATCCATCAACTCAATATAGTTTTAATTCGGTTGTAACTTAGTCCCTACACTTTGACTTAATACCACTCAGTCTCTATAGTTTTAACTTAGTTGTAACTCGGTCTCTGAATTTTTACTCACTGCAACTCGGTCTTTATAGTTTTAACCATTTTCTAATTTAGTCCCTACGTTTTATAAAAATAAAAAATATATATAATAAATGTATGGACTAAATTATAAAGTGCTTAAAACTATATGGACCAAGTTGCAATAAATTGAATCAAAGTTCGGGACCACTACAAAAAAACATGAACTTACCCACGGAATTTGAGACGGAAAAAATTCCGTCGCTAATTAGATACGGATTACCTACGGAAAGTCGTGGGAAAAATTATAATATTTTTTTTTTCTTAAAAAAAATATTAGCCACGGAATTACTCACGGAAATTCCGTGGGTAATTTGACAGGCTCCATTACCCACGGAATTCCGTGAGTAATTCCGTGAGTAATTTAATGGTTTCTGTTTTTAAAAAATTTAAAAAATTACCCACGGAATTCCGTGGGTAACTCCGTGGGCACTTTAACGATTTTTATTTTTAAAAAAATTACCCACGTAATTCCGTGGGTAATTTAACCGTTTTTGTTTTAAAAAAAAAAATTAAAAACATTACCCACAGAATTCCGTGGGTAATTCCGTGGGTAAAAAAATTACCCACGGAATTCCGTGAGTAATTCCGTGGGTGATTTTTTATGTTTTGAGAAATTAAAACAATACAAAGGCCCAAATACTAAAAATATATATAGTAGATTGTTGATCTAATTTAGCAACAGAAATGGATGATTTTGTGGTCGAATGGACTATCACTAATTAATTAACGATGTAATTCAGTCATTAAGTTAATTTAGCGGCATAATTTTGTTACCAATTCACTATTTTTTTTAGTGAATGTCTATTCAAATTTATAATAATGATGTCTTTTTGTGTGTGGGTCAGTATGTGTATATATCTATGCTTCAATTTAGTTAATTAATCTATGTTTAGCATGAGATTAAACATCAAACTTGTAAAGACTGAAGTCTTTTAATATATGTAAAATAAAACAATGGAGACTAGTCTATCTCTCTTCATCTATTTAAGAATCTTACTAAGTAGTAGTGTTGTGCCATCGCTTTAACGCGTAGGAAGAGGAAGTGTTACACATATTTATATGACTTCTCCTGAGAGGACTAACAACAGCTTTTACACATTGTTGAGAACGATCCGTTTTGTTACCTGGCAAAAAGACTTTGATCACTCTTGTTTTTTTCACACTTGCCCTTTTATTCCGTTGCAAAACTTTTTATCTAATGTAATTAATAATCAAATGTTAAAGCTTTCATGGACCATTTGAGACTATCAGTATATTTAATATATATTGATTTTTTCCAAAAAATATATATATTGGTATAAAATATACAATAAATCATGTAGTTCATTAACCATACATAATGCAACTAAATATTTTCTTAGATTTTACACCTCATCCAAGCCACATGTAGTCAATGTTACTATAACATTAAAAGACCTATGATATATATATATACTACAAGAGATGATGTTATTCATGAATTGATAACAATATACAATACTTCTTATTACATTTATACATAGTTAATACATAAATTAATTAATGTTTGTTTCTATTAATTCATTATTTCCCTTTTTTAACCATTATATATATTAATCATCACTCAAACAAAATCTCTTTTTTCCACTCTAACATTATTGCCTAATTGATAATGATAAATATATATTTTATAATTAAATAGGTGTATATTTTATGAATAGCAAACATATAACATTTTATAAAATAATATTTTAGAAATATACATAGGAATTTCGAAATAAATTCAGCAACTAAAAATAATTTGATATTGCATATTTGCACGTGTTAAAAAACAATTCTAAATTTCCTCTTATATAAATATAGTGGTGTACGTTTCCCTCTCACAGATCCAAACACTTTTGCTGTGAACTTGCTTCCCCAAAATTTCTCAACTTCCCTCCAATTTTGTTTTTGGAGTCAACACTTCCCTCCATTTAACTTAAACTCATTTTCCCTTTTCCCTTTGCCTTTTGTTCGATTGGTTATCTCTCAAACCCTAACAAATCGATCAGCGCCTTCTTCTTCCCTTCTCTCAGCCTTCCCTCTTCCCTCATCATTCCTTTCTTCCTCATTCATTCATCCATCCACTATTGCAGTTTCTCTCATCATGTCCTTCCCTCGATTTTCCCCTTTCTTCTTCACCACCCTCCTCTTCTCTTTCTTCACTTCCTGTCTTAGACCCGGATGCTGTCACGATTCAGTCCACTTCCCTCCACCCATCTCCGCACACTACTATCCCTGCATTTCCAGAGCAATCTGATGTTGTCGGCTGCCCTCTGGACCTCTCCGACAAGTTTTTCCAAGGGGTGAAGAGCGCGTGTGGCGCTAACAAGCACCACGATGACGCCGACAGAGGGCTCCACCGTAGCCGGTGTTGCCCTATGCTGGCGGCTTGGCTGTACTCCGCCTACTCCGCCACCACGATCGGCAGAGTCAGTGGGACGGGTCAAGCCTCGAAGGGTCGTAACGCGCATAAGACGTCGTATGACATGCCGTTGCTTCCAGATGATTCCAAGACTTGTGTGAGTGACTTGGGAAAAGCTTTGAAAATAAAGGGGATTGATCTGATTCAACCGAATGAGACTTGCGATGTGGTTTATTGCTATTGTGGTATAAGGCTGCACCCTTTGAGTTGCCCTGAGGCGTTTTCAGTGAATCAGGATGGGAAAGTTGTTGAGGACGAGAGTGTGAAAATGTTAGAGAGAAATTGCTTGAGTAGTGGCTCCAATCTCGATAAACAGCCAGGTCTTGGTGGTTGCTCTAAGTGCTTGAACAGTCTCTACAAGGTAACTAACTCATTTTCTGGCCTTCATGTCTTGTTTTCATGCTCTCTGCTTGGTACATTATGGATTTATGGCTTTGAATTTGGTGGATCTTGATTAAAACTGAATGAAGATGAAGAAGCTTAAGCTTATTAGGTTTTTTCATCTTCATCTTCTTCATGCTTGGTAATTGGGAAAGTTATCTTGGATTTTGCTTTCGTTCACTTTGGCTGATGGTTACTTTCTGCAATTCGCCATCAGAGCTTAATGTGGTTCAGGAACATGAACATTACTCTAAATGCTACTGTTTGTGAGAAAGTAAGACAGTTGTGACCAATTACTCAAATGCATTAACTTAAAGGTTTTGAAGAAATTATAACTATAATCATATTAGTAACTGTCTTACTGATCAACCACCTGCAATGTAGTTGTTAGAGATCATTGTTTTATCCTGGTCCTTTAGCTAATTTCAAGCATATTTGGGATATTAGTTCTTCTTTTTTCTTTTTACCCTTTTCAGAATATTTGGGATATGGTACTTAACTAGCTAGATGACTTGGAATGTTTTGAAGTGTAAAATAAGCCAAGTTTTTATCATGAAGAACAAGCCTACTCCTTAAATGCCATAAACGGTATAATCAATTCTCACCCTCACAGACCCGTGAGAAAGTGAAACATTTATTCTAAATTACTCAACTACATTAACCTTAAGGTTTGAAGAAATTATTTTATAATCATATTAATAACTAATCGACCAGCTGCAATGCCATTGTTAGAGATCCTTGTTCTATATTGGTCCTTTAACTAATTTCAGGCATATTTGGGACATAGTACTTAGCTATAGATGTCTAAGTATAATTTGACGTATAACTAAGCCAAAGTTTTTGTTATAAAGAACGAGCATACTCCATAAATGCCATAGACAGTATAAATCATTTCTCACCATCTAAGATCCGTGACTTCAATTTGTCCATGCTGGTGTTCTTGTTTCCTAGCCTTAGCAGCTAGGCATTTTGGTTAGTAGAGCAAAAAAACAAAAAATAAATTTAAATCCACAGATTTCCCTTCTTTCTGGCACTGTTCCTTACAAATAGGCTGCAAATGGGATCCGATCACCTATCTGATTCCCCAAAATTTCGCAACTTCCCTGATTACTTGTTCCTTCTTCAAAAAAATTTACGGGCAGATCCCCAGGTAACCAGTTTCATTAAATGCAAATATTTGAAGCTATTATGTAGAAGCATGTTTTGCGAGATTTCTTACTTTTGTTTTGCACTTAATTTCTGTTGTAGTGACACTTGCTTAAGTTGGTACCAATCATGAATGTCAGTTAATGCTGCAAATTGGACCTTGTTTATGATGTTTGCCTATCCAAATGAACGGAGGTTGCCCAGTTGACTACAACACAATAACAGATCTCTTTCTTCAGGTTCATTTAGAATTTACCTTCATTTTTTTAAAATGGGATTGCTATTATATAATTTGTAGTTTGCTTAAAAGTGTAAATGTCGTATTCAACATTTTTTTTGTTTCCTTTTGTGCAAAAAATTGAGTGGTAATAAGATTTTTGATCCACTAGCACACTAAATGCATTCTCAATTGGCTTAACTTAATGTTTGTTAGAACATGCACTTGGCATATGATAAAATCATTATCATTAAACATTATCTTGTTGATTTAAATATATATAAAAATGAAATTAGTAATTATGAGATACATGAATATGTTGATTTTATTACCTTTATGAAATATATTTTAGAATCGTGCATGTCCTCTGATAAATGTATATGGTGCATATATATCTTGTACATAACATGAATCATCATGACTTAGCTTTGTGGCACATGCAGAGTGATTGATGATGTTGCAAAAAATATAGTTATAAGTGACCATTAATGTGGGATGATGCTCATGTGTTTTGGCTCTTGAAAAACCACCGAATAATGCAAATAAAAATGAAATATCTATTTTTGGTAAGAATAGATCACACTTTTAATCCTTTGATCCTCTCTTTCATACATATTTGGGTGCTACTGCTAGGTGGCAAAAATATTTTAGGTTTATTAAAAATCAAACTATGTTGAATGATTTTTTTTTGTTCATCTTGTAAAGAAATATATTGTACTGTCTTTATTTTTATGTACTTCGTTTGCAGGATGAATTTCTGAGACGAAAGGAATCTATCAATTCTGAGAGAGGTACTATCCAATCTAATCAAGATGAACTTAATTTGTGGTTAGAGGTTACTGGTGGTATGAACAAGAAGGGCTGAATCTATGGGTTTGGATTTGAAAATGAATATATTGGTTCTTCTGCCACGCCTCCTTCTGTCAACTCTACGGTGGATCTAAAATTGCAAACAGAGATAACTCAAATGAGAGAAGATTATGCAAGTTTGAAACTACATAATGAAATGATTATGTCAGCATTGCAAGCGCATGGGATTCGCTTAGCTAATCTCTCTAACCCTGTTGCCAATGATCAGGCTCCCTCTGCTACCAATGCAAATGAAGACATTGAAAATGATGATTGAATATTTTCATTGCTATTGTACAAACTAACTTGTTGACTTTTTACATCTATTTGCCCATCTAGTAACTTTAAATTGTGACATTTATATGAACATGTGCTTTTGGAACTTGTTCAGTTTTCTATTTATATGAACATATTTTCTCATTTTAGTGCATTTCATTGTAAAAAAAAAATTGCTTAAAAAAATGTAGATGTTTTTGCTCTAAGTATTTTTAAAAAAAAATAGTCGTGACCAAACAGAATCCATTGTAAAATTTTCTCCAGGTTACCCACGGAATTTAGCCACGGAATTCCGTCTCGATTACCCACGAAATTTAGCCACAGAATTCCGTCTCAGATTACCCACGGAATTTAGCCACGGAATTCCGTCTCAGATTACCCACGTAATTTACCCACGGAGTTTCGTCTCAGATTACCCACGGAATTTACCCACGGAGTTCCGTCTCAGATTACCCACGGAATTATTCCGTGGCTAATTACCCACGGAACAGTTCCGTCCCTAATCCGTGGGTAATTCACCGACGGAATTTTTTTCCGTCGGTAAATCGATTAGCCACGGCATTTTTACCCACGCCTTTTGTTCCGTCAGAAATTCCGTCGGAAATTTTTTACCCACGGAATTCCGTGGGTAATTCCGTGGGTAATGGAAATTATCCACGGAATTCCGTGGGTAATTTCCGTGGGTAATTTGGGTTTTTTTTTGTAGTGATGAGATACAACTGAATAAAACTATAAGGACTAAGTTGCACCAAGTCAATACGTAGAGACTGAGTTACAACCAAGTTAAAACTATTAGGACCAAAAGATTAATTTAAGTTAAAACTATATGAACCAAAAGATTAATTTTCCCATTTTATAATAGTTAAGTGTACGGTGTATGAAGGTAAATGTTACATATGAAATGAGTAGTACTGAATATAACGGACAGAGAATACGACTCAAGATGATAACCGGGAACCATTGTAACATACTATATACATACTATATATATTTGGCGCATGATAAAAATGAGTTTTCCCTACTACATATATTGATATGAAGATTAACTAAATTAACTTGACCTTTGTTTGAGAAACTCAACTCATGCAGCCGTGTGTACACACACACACACAAATATGAACGATAGTTTAAGTCTTCAACATGTGTTTTGCTCAACCAAAGTTTATTTAGTTTAATGCTGTTTGGTGTTGACACGTGGAGGACTTAGGTGAGAATGATTATGAGCCTAATTCAAATAATAACGTTGGTGATATATGACAAGGACCGTCCAACTTTCCACTCCTTAATCACTGACGCATATATATGCTCACATACAAATTAATAGAACACACATGAGTTTTCAACTATGGAATAGTTATATTTAATTAATATAGCACTACCAATAGTGTGGTTTGACCTTTTTTTTTTAGTAAGCTTAATAGTGCTAAATTTGTAGGGTTGGCCATAGTTCACTATGATACTAAGTCATAAAGGGATAATAATATCACTAAATTTCTTCATTCTTCCTATCTAAAATTGCCACACAAACTCCTAGCTATAGTATGCATCTCCACTTTCACTTGTTTAGGTTATATTTTATTATGATATCAAGCCATATAAAAAAAAAGTAGGAGAAAAACATTGATTGGCTGGCTGGCTGGCTAGGACTTGGTTTCATGAATTTCTTATTTAATTTATTATAAAGCATATTAGCTTTCCATATTGTTGGCTTCTATTTTTCTTATTAATTTAAGTATGGGCTGGCTATAACCAATACTGACATTTTGCTTCCAAAGTAAAAACAGAGAAGCAGCAAATAAAGCCGCACAATTATTAGCTATATAGAAAAATAATTTATTAGTGTAATAATTAGGAAAGTGATTAATTGTGAAAGTGGGGTATGAAAAGAAAACAGTTTTTGATCAGTTGCTTAAGTGGAAAAATGAGAATCTTGAAAGTTGGAATGCATCTTTTTTTGGTCCCCTACTTTGACTCATTTTATCATGTTCCGGCGGTGCTAATTAGGGTTATTATTGGTGAAGTTTATTTAATAATGCCACCCACAATAGCTCATTTTATCATATTCTGATGCCAATTATGGCTATTGGTGAAAGTTTATTCTTAACACGAGGCCCAAAATAAATCATATTATTTTTTAATCTATGAATAATGTGACTTTTCTATATTTTTATATTTTTTCATTTTTTTTTATTCTAATGCTTAGTCTATCCTATCAAGTTTTTAATGGCATCAATCCATGGGAAAAATTAATATACACATATAGAACACTCGCCTTTTTATAGATCAATCCTTGAACATTTATATAGAAAGTAATACAAAATTACAATATTTATTAATCATAAACAATAACACTACTTACCTATAGGGGCCTTATAACCCAACTAACACTAAGAGCCTCCCTTAGAGCTTTCTTAAACATATGGTCATGAGTTTGAATCCTTAGTTAAAGATACATCTAAAGTATATATATATCTAGTTCATGTATATAATAATATTCTTTTTGTGTGATTAAACACCAAAGAGCCTTAGATAATTGATATCTTTATTCCATGATATATAGTACATAAATACAACTAGAGCCATTTTTTTTTTCAATCTTTACATTTTAATTCTTTGGGTACAAGCATTAATTAGGTATGTATATACTGACAAGAAGTTGTTTTAAGTTATAGTTGAATTAAAATGGGACAGCATAAGCATATATGAATCGGTCACAATTCCTTTCATATTAGGTGAACAATTAATAATAAAGCTAGGATGAAGATCAAAAAGAAAGGAGCGGACTCAACTTATCAAAACGTAACAGAAAGTAATTTGACGCATTAAAGCTAATGGGGAAAAAAATGCAGACGGAGAAAGTGGACACATACACAGAGACAAGTGTCTGGTCCTGTGGTCCAGACACTAGACGATGATTGTCATTTTGTAGCAACTTGCGTTACGGTTAGTACTTTGGATTTTAAAGCATGTGTATGTATTTGCTTGAGAAAGAGAGGAATATATGACAAGATTCTTATCAGATTCCATTATCATCATCTTCTTCTTCTTCTTCTTCATCCTCAAATAGCAATATATCCCCTTCGGCAAAATTCTCAAACCTAGATCCTTTTTTTTTTTAATGTCAAAAGCCTCAATGCGGCTACAATGATATATAACTGTCGTTTCTCGTGTGTTTTGCAAGGGAAGACAGTACAATAAAATCATGGAAAAACTAACACTAGCTCAAGGCTCTACAATAGCCAATAATAATACTTACGGTTATTGAATAATCATCCAGTTCTAAATATGCCACTCTGATCCTATTTATAAGTCTCTTTTGACTAAATCACATATACCAAAGAGGGTAATTAGCTCAATTATTATGGGGTGAATTTTCAACTTTACCCTCATTTATGATTGGGCACCTTTCAACTCTTTCTTCTCTCTCTATTTTCATTGGTACAATTAATATAGGCAAAATTGTCACAATCTCATATATTTGGTTAAAAGGGACTTATAAATATGACCAAATTTTTTGGTCAAAAGAGACTTATAAATAGGATCAGAGTGGTATGAGTTAGTACATCGAGGAATTTGTTTTGATCTCAAGTCTAAAACCCAAATCTGCTTTGTCTCTCAAATTTTTAATTTGTTCCTCAAATTATCGTTATTAATTATACTTATTAAGGAGATTTCTATATCAAAGGTTAGTTTTCATTGCCAATGATTAATTAAAGGGGTATTTAAGGAAATCAATACTCATTTATTATAAATCACTAGCTCAACTAATTTTCTTAATATTTACCACTTTGGTCCTTATTATAACTAAGTCTATTTAACTAATTCTCACATAAAAAAAAAAAGATATTTAAGTTATTAAATATGCATTAAATTGATAAAATTTTCTAGAATTTACATTCATTAAATTTTTCTCTATCTACATTTATAAATCATCATCACCTCACTATCTATTCTCTTTCTCTCATTCTAATAAGAACTATGAATTAGGGTAAAATTGGAAAAGAGTCAAAAATAGCCTTATAAGAGAACTTATATTTAGGACAAAAAAAATCTTCTGAGTAGACTTATAATAAGGACTTCAATAGTATTCTAATTTTTAAAAGTTGCAACTTAATAATATAGGTTCAGTTACACACACACATATCCCATATAATACTTTGCATCAAGTTTGCAGTACGCGTTGGTCGCTTGGTGTTTTGTCCAAACTTCAAAAATGCAAAACATGTCTATACTAATTAATGGACGTATATCCCCACTTTGATCTGTTTGATTCTGCAGGTTTGATAAAATCAATTGTTTTTTGTATATAAGAAAGAACATATATGATATCATTCAACACATAAATGATTATTAAATATAAGGGATAAATCGATGATGTATACAAAAATTGAACCCTTATAATGGGTTAGGTCATCATCATCATCATTGATCTTAGCTTTGTCTAGACTCAATTGGTGCACCAAGTTCGTGGTGGTGACTTCATGATTTCAAGACATATATCCAAGGCTCCACTTTCTTTTCATATTCGTGGTGGTGGTGACTTCATCAATGTTTTTCAATTGTACCCTTATTTTATTCTTGTTGAAAATAGAAAAAGAGAAGAGAGATGTTAGAATGAATTGTAAATGTAGAGAGAGAGGTAATTTTTAAATAAGGGAAAATTTGAAGAAAAAAAACTATCAATTTAATACACATTTAATGACGTAACTGTCATTTCTTGGCATATAAAAATTAATTAAAATGGACTTTCCTGAATTAGTTAAATTAGTTATTTGTAAAAAAATGTGTTGATTTCCTTTAAATGCCTTATTTAGTCATTTGTAATGAAAGTGTCCATTATTAATAAAAACTTCCTTAATATCTCGTAATCAATAAGGATAGTTTAAAAAATTATAAAGGGTTAATATAATATTCAGTTCCTCAAATTTGCCCACATTTTGGTTTTGATCCCATAAGTTTCAAACCATAGGTTTTGGTTCCTCAAATTTTATTTTTTTAAAAAAATATCGGTCCCTATAACTCAATAATAAAGACTTGGATCATTTTACCTCTACAGGGATCAAAACCTATCGTTTAAAACTTAAGGGACTAGGATCAAAATGAGGATAAACCTGAGAGACCAAAGATGGTATTAACCCAATTATAAATTTAAAAAATAGAGTTAATTGAGATCTTACATTTAATGGAAAAGTAAACCCTGACTGCAGCTCACTTTATCTCAACTAGTGGTGCAAGGCAGAGGCTATGATTATAAGATTAAAAGCTAAGGCCGCGTATACAATAAAAAGTCGAGCTTTCACATACTTTATAAGCAATTAATTATGAAGCTTTCCCATTATTTAAGATTTAATTTCATTATTATTATTGAAATAATTATGAAGGAATTGAAAGAGATGTGTATGCTAGAGAATAAAGATGGCACTGCAGTATTGCACCAAAGTGCGGGCATGCATATGCCAAAATGGACCCATTTTCAGTCATATCAATTGTCTTCTTAATTAACCTAAAATTATTTAGACCTATAAAATATAAATATAGTACTCATATAATAATAACAATAATGCAAGTTGATTTAATTGTATCACCAAACTGACCCAAGGAATTGTCATCTCATCATATTTTGACTGATGAAATATATGAATGTGATATGTTTTCTCTCTAGTTTTTTCTCCAATCAAATCTGAATCAAATAATAATGTATATTATACCTAAGATAATCTTAGATTCATTACGCAAAGGGTTCACATTTTGCTGGAAGTTGGGTGAAGATTTTTGAATTCTTTGTCGGAGACAATGGGTCATTGGGTTTGATAATGTAAGCAACTTGTGTTAGATTCTTATCACGTCTCATAATGTTTTCTTTTCATGTCTGTCTCATAATTTTTTTAAAAACAAGTTTGCTTAGTTACCAACTGGCCTATGAAAATATAGTCACTCATCTCTCTAGCTTGACCTAATTATAATAATGTTAATTCCTCTCTCTATATTCGGACCACATGTATAGGATTCCTCTTGTGTGTCCCATGGCCATTGTGTCATGAGTCTCATATCGAGAAGATTATGTTGAAGCAAAGGCTTTAGGCTCTTCAACTCCAATAACTAATTTTTAGAATATGATTCTCTCAAATGGCTAGTGGTTGTTGGAATATCATCAAATAAAACCACGCACGAATTTCACTTCAAATTATGGGTTCCCTTCAAGAAGTGAATGTCTTTACTAATTTTCTTCTCCACTTAATGTGTTTACCATTAGATTTTCCATTGTTGAGATTTAATACTACCATGGGTTCTTAATATAAGACACAATTGAATTTTTTTGGATAGATTAAGGAAGCTAAATAAATTACTCTGAAGTATTTATATTTTTTTTTATGTCAACCTAATTTGCCTGATTTATCAATTGATATATATAATCAAATGATATACGACATATGTTATGATTAACTAACTTATTTGACTTCCTTAGTATCTCCAAAAAAAAGTCAACTATGTTTTATATTGAGAACCGGAGATAGTAATATTTTTACAGAATAAATCACATCCATTAAAATTTGATCTAACGCAAGATTGACATTAAATGGAGAGAAAGGTTAATGAAGACATTCCTCTCTGAGCACTTCTGAGATTTGTAAAGCAAAACAAGCATTAGAAAACGGAGGTTTGATGACAGTTGTGTTATTTGGGACAATAAGGTTGAGAGGCTGAAAATCATACATATGTGTGGTTTTAGGGACCAAAGTATCAACTTGGTTAATTATATGCATCATGGTCTCAAAACAGAATAGAAATTTCACGTGATACTCTTTGTCATATTAGATATGACTCTCGTAGCTAACATCTTTAGACAAAGTTAAATACCTCTTGGAACAAGTTGAATTTTCTTCTGAAAAATTGATGAACTTTAATTTGGGACTTGAATAATGGAAACGAACCATTGGACTTAATTAGGATCAGGTGAACATTATTGCTGTTATTGCATCCCACATTTCTAATTTACATGATCTAATGCCCCCACTCCCTCACTAATGCCCTGCCCCTTAGTCACGTCTCAATTTTTTAAATGTTTTTTTTATTAATCATTAAGCTATATATAAAATAAGTAATATTTTGATATCTTACTGATATGACATAGTGCAGTTTTAAATTTTATACTATTTTTTAAATAATAAATAAAAGTTGTGTATCTCGAATAATTTTTTTTTTCCTAATTATAAGCAACGATTTACTTTTATTTAATTTAAAACATTTATTACAATTTTTCACTTATATATACCCTTATTAAAAGGAGATAAATATTCTCTTATTAAAAAATGAACTACTTTACTCATCAATTTCTTTAAGATATTATTATGGTAAAAAATTTCTATCCACCTACATGTATATCTTAAACTTCTAACTGTATTAACCTAGCTACTTGTTGATATTGAGATTGTTCATAAATATAATGGAAGGAATATTAGTAACTAAAAATTAATATGAATCATAACTCTAATTTCCTGTTACCAATTTATCTCTGAGTTAGGAATTTAACTGTCTTAATCAAATTACAGGTGTACGTCACGAAAATTAAATGCTTTCCTGGATAAGCCATTATTATTCCAAAGTATGAAGGGAACAAATTCTAGAAAACCCATTCCAATATAAATATAAATATAAATAATCCAAATATGACACCATGGCCAATCTTTTATAGTATATGACATCCAGAGTTAGGCCCTTCATTCACACCAGAAAAATTAAGAATAAATAATAGTTTCCAGTGGTGAAATTAGTCTCCAGGAATCTTTAAAAAGATGTAACCGATGGCAATGCAAGAGAAAATAAAATATATAAAATAAAAATAAAAATAAAAACAAAAACGAAGTGACTTAAAACCTATACTGAGAAAAATGACTTGAAACAGAAAGGTCATGGAGAAGTAATGATATTTACCGAGTCCATGGATGCTTTGACGCTTATTGACAAGGATCATTTTGGGAACCACCTGGCTAGCTGTCAATATTCTTGACAATGTAAGAAAAGGAAAAATTCTTATCTATGATCATGTCTATAGAAATTGCACATCCATAAGTTTATAAAAGGGAAACACAACTTCTTTCCGATGTGAAACTCATAACATGTGTATTCGATATCTTTATCATGTTGACACGGACTAAATTTGTTGTCGGTCACAACTCACAATAAACACAATCAAATTGCAGAAAAATAATTTGAATAGAGAGAGACATGTGTAAAATAAAATAAAAAGTAAAAAACTTGAAAAGAAGTGGGATCAGGAGAAATTAAAGCAGAGTGATGAGTCAGAGCTAAGGTGGCAAGAGAATAAAAGAGGTTGGCACATATTTGCTTAGATTGAAGAATAGGCTGGACAGCACTATATGTGTATCTGACAGACAACAGAGACAAAGACAGATTCAGATTCAGATTCTGGGGTTTGCACTGCCATGAGTTAGAAAGAAGGAAGAATGGGCTGGGTTTTTTTATCATCATTTTCTCATTATCCCTTATAATATCTAAATCATGCTCATCCAATCAATCTAAAAGGTCACCATACTACTTTAACTTTTCTCTCATCTTCCCAATCAACAGTCTAGATTGGCTCATGAAGAATAATGAGAAAAAAAGATCATAAGAAAGGATCTGCTTCCAAGAACAATAAGTTTCCATCAACAATGGCTTCCTATCCTTGCTTGGTTTAACCTCATTATCATAATTCCTTGCCTGCTTCATGCAGCCATATACTCCTTCATTCCTTAATATAATACATATTTACTTATTTTAATTAGATTAAAGAAATTAGTTTAGTTAGTTAATCTACCACGTTTTTTTTTAAAACATCGTAATCATCTCCTCTAATTCCCTCTTTCTACCTTCTCTTTGATTATGGTTGAGGGAGCATCAATAGGGGTATATTAGAAAAACATTGGCAAATATGAAAATTATGTCTTATATTTATGACCAAGATAAATTTTTCAAATATGTCTTATATTAAGAACCGGAAGAGTAATATGTGTGTTTTGGTATATCTCTATCTCTAACTACTTCAATGAACAACACTTGGTGAGTGATATATAAAATTCTTGGAATCAATCAAATAGAGATATAACATGGATGATTTAGATCCATTTCTGTGTGGGAGCAATAAAAAATACTGATTCTTTTTTCTAAGTTTACACAATGATGAATCACGTATACTTTAATGGCAGTGATAGACCTAATTAAGGTCTCGATGTGCTTTTTATATGGAGAATAATACGAAGAAGAAGAAAAAGTATAACATATGAGTCATCAATATATCATTAATACGTAATATGAGTCAATATAGCATCAATATTTTAGCTAAGGTTACTTAGTCTAGTGGTGAACCATTAAAAAGATAAGGTGGGAGAATTGAATTTGATTTCCACCTTGTTAAACAAAAGACTCTTGAAGAGAGACATAATCCTCAATCCAATTTTTTTTTTTTTTTTTTTTTTTTAAAAAGAGTGGCCTCAACCTTTATATATTAATGTAAACTAAAGGAGAATCAAATATCATACAATCATTCATAAGTACTGTCCAGATTTTTTCGGACAAACATTCAATATAGAGGATTGTGAAAAACCCTCCTTAGCTAGTGCATCAGCCAGGACATTCCTAGTACGAGGGATATATACTGTACCTTCACCTCCCAGTCCCCAAGCAACATACTTCTAATCTGAAGAAATACGCTACTGCTGTTAGGAATCCTAATTAGTTAGTTATTCAGGATCCAGAAAAAGTATAAAATACCGGGTGGCCCAAAAGGTCATTAAAAAACCAAGAAGAGAAAGGTGTTTACTCCATAAACTACCTGTAATGAACCTGGCAACCTGCTTAATTAATATTAACGTGGGCTTGGATTATCATGAGAACACTAATGGGCCAATTACTTTGGGCAAAAGTGAAGGTATAGGGATAGAGAAAATGTTAACAAGAGTGTGGATGAATTCGGTGACTATGGAGTTTCTAATTCTCATTTGCAACTTCATTTATTCCTTCTTCAATTCTGTGGCTGCCCATTCCGTTATATTTTCTTGTTTCCTATTTCCTTAGCTCTAGCTTTTCTTTCATCTTGTTCCGAGACTGTCAAGTATATATGTTTGTATTCTAGTTCTAGCTCTAACTTTTGAAAATCAGTACACTGTACTACCAAAAAAAAATCCTGTTTTGCGACAGAATTTTTCCGTCGCAAGTCCCAAAATTTGCGACTGAATCGTTTTCCGTCGCAAATTTTGGGATTTGCGACAAAACTAGATTCTGTCGCAAATCCTTTGGGATTTATGACGGAATTTGATTTTCTGTCGCAAAATTCATTCTATTAAAAAAAAAAATTTTAAAAAAAATACATAAAAAAAACATGTATATCATAAAAATATATAATAACAATCATAAAGAGTTTACATAAAAAAAGAAAATATAAATAATAATATTGCGAAGAATATGTACTAAAAAATAGTCTAAACAGCAGCATTATAATCATCATCATCATCACCAGGAGTCGACCCTGTACCCTTATCTTTCATTAGGGAGAGGAGTGTAAGTTGCATCTGCCTCATCATCTCCTGTGTCTGATGCAGCTCATTTGCTTACTGACTCATCTGCTGTCGTGTCTCGCTAAGATCATTTGTTGTTGTGTCTAGCTCAGCTCAGCTGCTTGCTCCTGCACCAACGCCTTCATTTTCTTTATCTCATCTACAAAAACATTAGGAAGTACGTTTATTTTTTGTACTTCATTTAAATGGAGAAAGGAATGAAAATGTAACAATTAATATCAAATGTATTACGTTTACCTGCAAAAACACCTTCACTGTCGGATGAGGAGCGCTTCGTTTGCTTCAGTCGGCTGGCAGAGACACCACCTCGAAGAGTCTCCCTTTCTTGTTAAATCCACCTGCAGCCTCAATAAATAGACTATCATTATCGGACTGAGAGGATGCGGGGTCAGTCTCTCTCCTGGGTCAGCTTCTGGTAGGTTTCCTACAAGCACAAAAATACATCACAAATAAGTCATGTGAAAAAAAACACATGCATTGAACTAAGAACATATTCCAGCAAGGAACCAGAGAATGAGGATAGTACACCAGAAGATGAGGACAAATCCATGTGATTATTTAAGACAATTATATGAGGGTCATATTAAAGGCTAATTCAATTTTATAACATGGCATAAGATGAATTTGAAATTTTTTAATATATATGGGGCAAACCCATGTGATTATTTAAGACAATATTATATAAGACTTAATCAAGTTTATCTAATATACAATTCCCAACTTTATCTTTTGCATTTATAATTATCTTTTAATTTAAACAGTATTTATAATTTGTTTTGCCAAATTATCCATGTTTATTGTATAACTTGTTAAGGATAGTTTTAAATCAAAAATTTAAATGAGATAATTTTTATTAAAAAAAATTAACAGTCATTTTTATAAGATACTAAATCAACTAGCTAATTTCACTAATTTTTACAATACATACAAATTTCATTATTCCTTAAAGTCACACCTTCCTCCTACTTTACATCAATTAATTAATTGTCTTATCCCTAAACATCACTTCTCAACACTTCACTTTTCTCATTTCAACATCATTCTATTTATAGATTTATGTATATTACCAACAACTACAAAATCATACCAATTATTATAAGACCCCAATAAACTAAGCATTATCTTAAAAATAAGTTTCAAATTAGATTTTAAAAAAGTTAACAGAGTTACCAAAAAAACATTTAAAAGAATCATCAATATCATTAATAAAAATCATGAAAACCCATTTGCTAAAAAAATCATGGAACCTCCTACAAACTATAAGCGTAATCCAAAATAATAAGCACATTAAGCATCAACATAATTAATGCTTTGCTTTATCACTATAACCATAATCTAAATTTTGAACTTTCTCTTATGTTTCCACCTTCAAATATCAAATAGTGAACTTCCTAGTAATTTACTAGTCTTACCTGAAAAAACGATGGCGATGTCAGAGGTAGAACGGCGACAGTAAGAAGGCCAGAATTCGCTTGGAGAAGGTGGAGGGCCGGTGGTTTTGGTAGAAGACCAGCCAGAGGTCGCGAGGAGGATGGCCGGAGAACCAGGGGAGGTGGACGACCGGAAAATGGACGAGGAGGCAGAGGAGTTGGTCGGCCGGAGGTGCTAGACTCGCCAGAGGTGCCGAGGAGGTCTGGATCTGTGCAGGGAGAGGAGAAAGCTTCGAACAAGAGGAGAGGAGGAGTTGGCTACGGGATATACACCCCAATTTTTTACAGAACAAGTGTTCCGTCGCAAAACTTGCGACGGAAGCGTCGTTCCTTTGCAAGTTGGCGACAACTCTGGACGCCTTCTTGCGACGGAGTTCCTCCTCTGTCGCAGATCCCTTTAGGGATTTGCGACGGATGCCTTCTCCGTCACAAATCCCTTAGGGGATGTACGACGGACTCAATTTCCGTCACAAATCCCCAAGGGGATTTGCGATGGAACCTCTTTCCGTTGCAAACTGGCTCGCAAGACGGCGATAATGTTCGCCAGTTTGCGACAGGTTTATTTTTCTGTCGCAAACTTGCTTTTTTTTGTGACGGATTCTAAGAATCTGTATCAAAATTTTTTATTTTGTGACGGAATTATGATTTTGTCGCAAATAACTTTTTTCCGTCACAATTTTACTCTTTTCTAGTAGTGACATTAGTGCTTTCATTGTTAAGTTAATATCACAGAAAGGGCATTTCAAGAAGGATTCTGACCTATAAGAGGTTGAATTAAATGTTGTGGGGTGAAGCTTGATTGAACCATATTCCTCTCATCACTTCATCATCATCCACCTTTACTCCACCAACACCGTCAGTCCTCTTCACCATTTTCCTCTATTTTTCAGTTTAAAAGAAAAACAAGATGCTCAAGACACACAGAACCGATAGCACAGTGGCCGTGGGAGAACGAGGAAGGAGAAAGGGCTTGATCAGAGGGCTTGAGATCGACACACCAGAGCTTGAGAAAGAGAGTTCGACCTTCGTCGAAGCTTTCCCTCTCTCACCACCCTCTGTTTCAGATCGCTGAGCTTCTGCTTCTTCGTCTTGCAACAGAAATCGCAGCCATAAACACCTTCGATCCTTCCTCTCTCATCTTCGGTCTTCCTCTCTCCACCGTGATTCTCCCTTGACATCAACACCACAGACCTTCTTCTTCCTTCAGAAGTATTGAGATTGAACGATCCTTGAACCACAAAAGAAATACTCTGAATATTATTGATCTTTAAAAATAAAAGAAGGTATAAAGAAGCTAGGTAAATCAATAGGTTAACCCTAACCCTAAAATCTATCATAATCAAATCAAATCAAATCATAATATCATAAAGATATATTCCTAAAATACAATACTCATATCTAATTCTAATAAATACTAAACGATATCCCTAATAATAATACTTAATTAGTATTTTAAAAATTGATATTCTCAATACTCCCCCTCAAACCGGAAGCAGCTTGAATGTGAGCAACAAGTTATCACCAATAATTTGCTTCTTCATGAGATCTTGAATCAAGTATCAAGTTTGGGCACATCCAAGAATAATTCAACCAAACATCACACCGATGACATCCAAAAGTAACAATCCAACAGCTTCACCAGGAGCTCAAACAACAAAGAATACCAAACCCGACAAACCAAAGTAGAAGACACAACAAACGGTCTTACAAGGGACCAAAGCAACAATAAATATCTCACCAAGGACCAACACCAAACGATTTCACCGAGGGACCAAACAATACTCCAAATGTCTCACCAGAGATCAAGGTTGTCAAACTCGTGAGTTAAGTAAACTCATGACAACGATCTAAACTCGTATCGTGAACTCGAATGGTAAACTCGTAACGAGTTTATTTTCATTATTAAATAGGTATTAATAGTGTATAATAAATAATTAAAATATAAAAAAAATGAAAACAATTTGATTTAAATATATTTTAAATCCAAATAATTGAAATGAAATCCATCAATATTCAAAATTTACCATATTTAACAAAGAAATTTCTACAAACCTCACATATAAAGCCGCTGAGTATGATCAAATGAAAAAGTTAACATGAGTTTAAATGTGAGTTAACACAGTTTTGTAAGTTTGAAACGTAAAAACAATAAACTCGGTATAGAAACTCGTAAGTTTAACTGAGTTTACATCGATCACGAGTTTACTAGTGACTCAACTCAATTTGGTAAACTAGAAACGTAAAAACGGTAAACTCGAAGAGTCAACTCATGAGTTTAACAACAATGACAGAGACAAACACCAAACAAAACACCTCACCAGAGGCAAAGAACGAATAGGTCAAACAAGGACCCCCAAACAGCAAATAATTGTCAAACACCTCACCAGAAGCAAAGAACGAACAGGTCACACAAAAACCACCAAACAACAAATGATTGCCAAACACCTCACCAGAGGCAAAGAACGAGCATGTCACAAAACACACCAAAGATCTCAAACCAGAGAGTAAACTTTGTCTCACAGGGACAAAGCACTTCTGAACCCATAAAACATATTTGAAATCACGATCCCAACTGCTAAAAGTGAAGAAAATCAAATCAAACCTCTCACTGAGGGCGAATGACAGCCACAGACAACACTGTTCACAACGGCACTACTAGAAAATCAAATTGACCATAGACGAACCCTAAGGCTCTGATACCATGTTGAGATTGAAGAATCACATTGAAGCATAAGAGAAATACTTTGAATATTATTGATCCTTAAAAATAAAAGAGAGTACAAAGAGGCCTTTATATAGACAAATTAATAGGCTAACCCTAACCCTAAAATCTATCATAATATAATCTAATCAAATCATAATATCATAAAGATATATTCCTAAAATATAATACTCATATCTAATCATAATAAATACTAAACGATATCCCTAATAATAATACGTAATTAATATTTCTAAACTTGATATTCTCAACAAGAAAATTGAGCGCCGTGAACACTTAGAGAGAAAAGTTCAACACCGTGATTCTCCCTTGACACCAACACCACGGCTGGGTGTTTTTTTTTTTTGGTTGCCCATCCGGTATCTAGAGCTTCACTTTGAATAATCTAAATCTGACCGGGTCGCACACCTAGCTATAGTGGGTGAGTCTCCCAGCGGGCCTTTTCTGCATTCACAAGGCTTGAACTCGAGACCTTGCGTAAGCGACACAAGCCACTTGTACCAACCCTCGTTGGTCCACGGCTGGATGTTTTAATGGCTATATTTAGCTAAAAAAAAATTCTCCTTGCTGATAGGGATTTGTGTATGAGCTCAATAAACTATTCAGGGGAGTTTTTATTATCATTTCATTACTCTAGAATTATATATTTAGATTTTCTAGTTATATAGATGATTGTATATGATTCTGGAACTGATATTGATGTTAATTTGTCTCTTATTGATTTAAATTTTTAGTTGAGATTAGATTTTGTAGTGTGAAAAATACATGTGTTTTGAAATCTTTTGTGGTTGCAATGAGATTATATTAATTTGCGTGTTATTTGTCTATTTAATGTAGTTGATTTGAGCTTTTGAGGGGCTATTTAGCATTCAAAATTAAGAAGACTCACAGTACATTATTTCAATTTCAATTGCACATTAAGTGATTTCAAACAATATCTCAAGAGAAAGTAATTAGCTATGTTTATAGAAACTACTATTAATTGAGAATATTTGATTCAAGTGTTATTTTAAGGGTTTTTTTTTCCTTGATACCTAATGAAGTTTTAACTCCCATAATCTTTCTGAGCAAGGATAATAACTTTCTTCATCAAGAAGAGTATCTATCATTCATATTTTCACTTTCAATTTAAACATTTCTTCATTATTTTTCCAAAAATACCAAAAAGAGTAGAAATAAATTTATTATCATGAATTTTAGTTTAGATAAAACTAATTTCAAAACCTCATTTCTAACCATGTTTTTAGCACTTCATTCAACTTAGGAAATTCAAAATAATATATTGCATTTTAAATCATGATAACGTTTATGATTTGACCCCAAAATGACTAATTTTATGTCAAATCAAAGCTGTTAGGGACATTAGCTATCAAATGGGCGTACATGATGTTATAAGTCACGTTTGGAGAAGCGTGGAATTTATAAATTCAAGATGCCACGCAACATGATAATCATTTGATATATACTTTTCTTTCAACTTATCTTCATAATAAGACCACTTTTTTTATTTGTGGAATATTTGTTTGGAGATGGCATTTAGTATTTGTATAATAACAATAAATTATTGGTTGAGCGGTAATATAATATGGGTTGGGCCAGTACCCGCAAACTTATAAAAATTTGGTGAGTTGGATTGTGAGAAAATTGACCCATTTTCATACAGATAGTTTTTCCTTGAATGACCCAAAACTTTGATGAGCTAGCCGCCAACCCGTGTGCTAGCCTAATTAATTTAACTTCATTTTTTTAAAATTTCTTGAATGTTAATCGTGGATATGGCATTTTTGTTTAGTTTGTAATGTTTTGAATTTGATCATGTAACTTGTGATGTATGTTTAATTTGTAGTAGTTGAAACTTTAAATTTTATGTGTTATGTTCACTTAATATTTATAATGTATTTTTATAATTTAGGTTTGTGAAAAAAGAGAGAGAAAGAGAATTTCAAAATTTTAAATTAGTAATTTCCTATTAAAATAAGTTGTCGATTGATATACTCTTATAATTAGTACATATACTTTTGTAGGCAACAAAACTTATCAAGGATTTTAACATTCTAGTGGTATTTTCTTGTCTTTTTCTCAAAAAGATATTTTGTTATGTTAGGTAAATAGCCTAATAGGTAATTAGATAAATCGTTATATTTTGTTTTCAAAAAATATGAAAAGGCATTATGAAAAAAATGTTTTTTAAATAAAACCTGCCAACCCACAGTGATGGTCTAGGTTGGCTAAATTCCAACCTGTCAGCATGCGAGTCTTTTCGACTGACAGTCGGGTTCGGTGTGGCGAGCCGATAACTTGTTGGTTAACCCAAATTACCAGCTCAAGTAAGCTGCCTCACCTCCTTAAGAAAGAAAACACAAAATCGAATCCCAAGAAGTGCATTTGTTAGGAGAAGGAGAATACCTTTACATTCGAAGTCTCAAAAAGGAAAGCCTTTAATCAAATACAAAAAAAAAAAAATTATAGTATCAATTTATTTTAAATTTATAAAATAAATTAAAAAGATATTATATATTTTATAACGAATATGCTATGGAAAAATTTTAAATTGCTGACTAATTCTATCCATCAGTTTCTCATTCAATTAAAATTTGGGAAGGAATCAAATTTACTCAAGAGAATGAAATAATTAATCAATCACTAAGCGTAGAATATTGGAATAAACAGTGAACAATATTCATGTTATTTGGGCATTTTTTATATTGAATATATATCAGTTAATTACATGATTAAATGAGTTAAAATAATAATGTGCCTGGAAAAAAAAACGTGCATTAATTGAGGGAAAGGACATTGTAATTAAAAAGATGTAACATTTGTTGGCTTGCTTGCAGATTAATTGAGTGAATCATTTCTATGTGAAATATGAAATATCTTGCAAGAGCCTCAACTTCCTTTAGAAAATAGGAATAATTATCCCCTGAAAAATGAAATTGAAGATATATATATTAACTGAATAAGTCCAATACTGTTAAAACCACACCAAACCCATAAATATGAACATATAGGGTGTTACCCACAAGAAGATAGGGATGATCTAAATCTCATATTCAGTCCAAAAAATAAATAAATAATCTAATTCTCATATATATATATATATATATATATATATATATATATATATATATATATAGAGGAGCTACATGATATGCACATTTTTACAAACATTAAGATGTTGTGCACCATGTGACAAGTTTAGATATGAGCCCAACTTTTTTTCCAAAATAACTTCAATAAAAATTTTATAAAATTATGTTTTTGTGGTTGATAAATTTATTTATTTTATTAAAATTGAGGAATTTAACTACTCCTCTCCTTCCTATCTTTATTATTATCACAAGTACCCTTTGCATGCCTGAAGTGTTATTTTTTTCACTCATTATTCCTAAATAATCATAAAATTCTTCTTCCTTTTTTAATCAAGACAAAATAAAGTTAAGTAAACACTCCCTCTATTATATAACCCACTTTTTACAAATTACATATAGTTAAAACATTAATAATAAGACTTTCTAATTAATAATTTTTACTTGAAAATAATCTTGAGATTTTATGAAAAATAATTAATTTTAACTAACTTAATACTCCCTCTATTATATAACCCTCTTTTTACCACCTCATTGAGCTAAAGAAGAACAGTTAACTTTGTCTTAATTTTTTTTTTTTAAAAAAAAAAAAAAGGAAAAAATTTACCCTACTGAAGGATGTGGATTAAAAATAATAAACACTAGAAGCCAATTTAAATATTAATTATAGAGACAGAATTAATAGATAAGCATGAATTATTTTTTAAATAATTTATTTTATGTATCAATTTTTTTTTTTTTTTCTAAAAAGTGATTTATATTCCCTTGATCCTATTTATAAGTCACTTATGAAATGTTTACATGAAACTAAGAAAAACATTAATTTACATTGACTCGATCTTATAATTTTAAAAAATTTAAATTTTAACTCCTATTTAATAAATAACATACCCCAATAATACAAAGTATATACAATATCAAATGAAGCATAAATTTGTATATTAATATAAAAAAAATTAATAATTTGATTAATAAATAGGGAAATTTTTTTTTTTTCTTTACCTTATCAATAAGATCTTAAGAGTATTTTTAGACTAGAAGGAGTAGTTTATTAGAACTCATAAAGTGAATTGGAGGAAAAATTACATTAATTTTTTTTAACAGCAGGCAGGGAGAAATAGCATCACAACATTGGTTAATCTTAATTATTACAATTTTAACAAACCACGGACATGATTTTAAAAACCATTTTCTTTCTAAGTTGAGACAAAATTCTTTTCATATATTTACTTCGTAAATATAAAAGCTATTCTTCTTTAAGAGTGCTTAGATAACTCTAAAATCATGGTTCCAGAAATATTTTTCTATAAACCGAAATAAAATTTCTCTTACGTACTTATATTATAAATTGTAGGTAAACCTAATTCAAAGACACATACAGTACAATTTTAGATTGGGGTTGACAGAAGGTAATAAGCTGGATTGAATCTTCCTGGAGAGCCTAGGGATCGTACATATAATTGACACTAAAATCTAAGGATAAGTAGATATAATAATAAAATAAATAGTAAAATAGTGAGGACAAGCCACCCTAGGAGTGAGATGCTAGGATGAGTAGTTTATTGGCTCAATGCTCAAAAAAGCTATGGACTTTGGCGACACTTTGCTTTTCTTCTGACTGAGCTGTTCACCACAACCACCAAAAAATAATAAAAATAATAATAATAATAACAAATAAATAAAAGAATAAAAGAAAAAAATGTTGGGTTTGAGTTTGGCAGGTTTGTTAAAATTAAATTGTTTTCTTAAGCAATGGTAGCTGCATCCCATTCCTCCTACACTTCACAGTTTGTTCACTGTCATCAAGCATTCCCACCTTTCCTATTACAACATTAACTGCTCATTACTTTTTAGTTTTTATATAATGCATCACTAAACAAATTTGTTAAATTAATTATTTTCAAAAATAATTTGTTGGTTTTTCAAAAAGTATTCATTCTAATTATTTACATGGAAAATTATTCTCTTGAAGAAAAAATCTGTTACTATATATAACCAATAAGAAGATTCTAAGGAAAAAAAAGTTATAAATATAAGAATTAAGGTAAAGTGAATTGAAGTGTTTTATTTTGGTTCAAAACAAATCTATTAATTAACTCTTACATTCAAAATTGAAGGGAGTATTTAAAAAAGGAAAAAAAAATAGGGGAAATTAAGAAAAATCCCCCATTAAAAATTCTATTTGTTAGAAGGAAATAATAATTTTTTATATGTAGAAAGTATCAGTAATCTGAAAATTTTACACTATACATAAAGTATTGATATTTTGATTTATGCCCTCGTCGATAAAAACAAATTAAGAGGTTTTTTCCAAATCTTCCCAAAAATTAATTACGATCTTAAATATTTGGCATTAATAAAATTACTTGTCAATTAAACCTGTAACAAAACATAACTGTTCATACTCTATTTCATCCTAAATATAAGATAAAATTAATTTTTTTGAGAGATTAAAGAAGTTAATTAAATTAATTTAAAGTATTTATTTTTATCATAAACTATCTTATTTAACTTATAAACTAATATATAATATAATGATACAGAACATATAATATAATTAAATAATTTATTTTACTTCCTTAATTTCTAAAAAAAAAAAATCAACTCAATACTATATTTATTAATACTAAACGAGTAAATGTTATTACAAAATAACTAAAAAAAAAGTGACTGGTGGGTATGATTTGGTGTGTTCTTCACTCCTTCCACCCTCACTGTTCTCAATGCTAATCTCTCCCACTTTTCTCGCCTGCCACACTTAGTTCAGTCTCCACAGGATTCAGCTCAGCTTAAAAAGTGAACATTAATTCATTCATTTTTTTTAATATTATTTATAAATCACGTTATTAAATTTATCATTTAGAGAATAATTTTACCTTTCATTTACTTCGTTCTCTTAATGTACTCGTCCTTGTCCTTTTTAAAATGAATATTCTCTTTTATAGGGGTAATTTTTAATATAAAAAGTAAATCTTGTCTGAAATCTTAACACAGTTTCCTTATTTTTACATATATTAAATATATGTGATTTATTATCTTTCTACAATACATTTTCACTCATTATCTCTCATATACACTCTTTCTAAATAAGGGTTTAATTGAATAAATGTTACATAAACTACACATTTATTTTTTAAACTAATATTTTGAAATACATAATTTTAATAGTTATTCTTAACCAAAAAAAATATCATGTATATTAAATATGAATAAAATGAGAAAGTTGTTAAACTTAAATTGAAGATTGTGAAGTTTAAGGTTTTTCTTGTTCTATGTAAAACATGAGAACTAGTTTCAGTGTTCATCCCAATGATAAGTAGATCTAGATAGTTCAAATAAAATTTTAGTGCTTGAGGTATAAAATTTTTAACTATTTATTTTTTTTAAATGACAGTTAAGTTAACAGATTATTATTATTTTATATAGTATACATATTAAAATATATTTTTTGAAACGGTAAAAGTAAAAAAAGTATCAATCTTAAGTCTTAACCCTCCAAATTGAATCACAATCCAAATTAAAGCACAATGGTGCACAATGCTAAACAACTCTCAATACTTGCAATTACGATTAGCATTGAAACTAGTTCCATATTTCACATTCTAGGAGTACCTCTTTGTAAATATAGGAGAGGCGTATCATGTTACTATCAAATCAATGAAACTGTGAGACAATTTGCTGTTGAATTTCCTTGAGCCCTCCAAATGTGCTGCGATTGTACAGTGAAGTTGTTGAGTCTGCTCATCTCCCATCTGTCTGTCCTTCACCCTCTCATCCCCTGACATTCTCACTCCTTCCCTTCTCTCTTTTCCTCCTTCATCTCTCTCTCTCTCTATATCCATCTATCCAATCTACACACACACATATATATAAACACTCCTTCCCGACAACAGTTCATTCACCACCTTCATAGTCACATACTCACATTCCCATAAGATGAGCATAATCACCGCCAAATCCCCTCATGACTCCTCCTTCTCCTTCTCCCGAAGATACTTTCATTGGAAAAACAACGCCGATGACGACGACGACGAAATCTTAACCACAACCACTGCCTCTGCTACCTCACATTCCACAAACAAGCTCCCAAAGAAAACCCACTACTCCATTTCCAAGCTCAAGTCGGCTCTTGCTTTCACTTTCTTCTCCAAGACCCGCCCGACCCGACCCGTGATCGGCACCATCTTTGGCCGCCGCCGTGGTCATGTTCGTTTTGCGTTACAGCCCGACCCAAAGTCAAACCCCTGCTTTCTGATCGAGTTGGCCACGCCCACCAGCGTGTTGATCCGAGAGATGGCTTCTGGGTTGGTCCGAATCGCATTGGAATGCGAGAGGAACACGGCGGCGGCGGCGGCGGAGAAGACGGTGCAGCTGCTGGAGGAGCCTCGCTGGAGAGCGTACTGTAATGGAAGGAAATGCGGGTACGCGAATAATAAGAGGGAATGTGGGGATGAAGAGTGGAAGGTTCTGAAGGCGGTGGAGGCGATAACGATGGGTGCCGGAGTGTTGCCGGCGGGGAGTGGGAAGGGGAATGAGGCAGGTGGGTCCGAATCCGATGGAGAGGTCATGTATATGAGAGCCAAGTTCGAGAGGGTGGTGGGGTCCACAGACTCGGAAGCCTTCTATATGATGAATCCCGATCACCGGAATAATAATAATAACAATGCAGGAGGCCCTGAGCTGAGCATTTATCTTCTCAGGGTTTAACGAATAGATGATATCACTCTTTGTTCTTAAGTTTATGATCAATCTTCATCAATTAATACAATGTTGCCACCATTAGGGATTGATTGTGAATTAATGAATTCATTTTAAATTCCCTGTTTCGAGCGAGAGGAAATGTAGAAGATGATATATGAATGATTATGAGTGTTCATTTGTGTTTGTAGTATTAAACTGAAGACTCTATTATGACTTTGGCTTATATTGGATGTGGGGTTATAAACTATTTGATCACATTCAAACTTCGATTCTAGTTTGACGCTCTCACTTTCTCTCATCAATGATTATGTATGACCGTGCTGAGAGCAAGATAATGGAACCAAGAGGCAAGAGCGTCCTAGGAGGCTAAGGCACATTGTATAGTTTTTTTTTTTTTTTTTATACGTTTTAATATATTTTTATTTGATAAAGTACGAAGAATTTGTTAAACAATTACCAAGTGTAGTTTTAAACTTTTAATAGAGGCAGAGGCCTCCGGTCTCTAAACCATGTGTTTTTTATATTTGTTTTAAATATAACATATGTTTTTTATATTTCTGTTTTTTTAAAAAAAAATTACTCTTATTGATATTCTTTAGTATAAGAAGGAAGGAATTAAAGAAGATGATTTATAAAATATACGTCACATTAATTAATTTTATTAACCTAATCAAATTAAGTAAATATGTTTTATATTAAGATTACGGTGAAATATTAAATATAATATAGTTATTATAATTGCCTAGATTAAGGAAAGAGGTTTGTTTTTGTCTGATTAAATTTTTTTCCTTTTCAGATTTACCTTTAATTAAATTAGATATTTTTAAAATATTTTTTATTAAGGATTGAGAAAAAAAAATTAAACAGGAGTAGTTTTTATTTAAACAGGAGCACTCCCTCTTGGTTCGGACATTTGATATATTTCATAATATAATATTTTCTCTAACACATTAATTTTTGATTTTTTTCTACTTAGAGGGTAATTTTTATATTTTATTAAAAAAAAATAACTAACTCATATATATATATATATATATATATATATATATATATATATATATATATATGGGGTTTAAACTTGTATGAGAAGAAGAAGATTCCTATACACATGAAAATGGTGGGACCCACATATATATATAATGCTAATTATATATATGTGTGTGTGTGTGTGAGTCTCACCATTTCATGTGTATGTAGCATGAGAATACACTTCTCCTACAACATGAGAAGTGTTTTTCCATATATATATATATATATGTGTATATGTCTGTATGAGAAAATTCGATTAAAATATAAAAATCCCAAATCATCTTTAGAATTATAAAATGTTTTTGAAAAGACATCATTGCCCTTCACTTAATTTTGAATGCCACCCAAGCACCTCTGCCAGAGCTCTGGCACCATCAGCTAATCACCTGAGTTCTGGTTGCTTAATAAATTTCTCAATTTTTTTGAAATGCAGTCAATAAAGAAACTAGAGAAATAAATATTGAAAACCAAAGTAGTATTTAAGGTTCCTATTGCTGAATATTTCTTTAATAACTACTCCCGTTTCATTATTTACTACTGTAGTTTTACTATCTACTGCTTTAGTTGGATTTCGGTAAAGTTTCTAATACACTTTTTATTTCTGAAACAATAATAGTTAATAATAAAACTATAGTAGTAAATAACAAAACAAGATTAGTTACGGAATAGTAAGTAATATGGACCCTTTTAACTATCTTGGCTTCAATATTATTACTCTGTTATACAGAAATGAAGGTATGCTTCATATCACGGTCTTAGATAAATATCTCAAAATCATGCCGGCCTTAACTTGATCCCTTCACTTGGATCTTGGCTAAGTCAGCTGAACCCTCAAGAGTATGCAAAGAAACTAAAAACAAGAGAATTTTGGGAGAGAGATCTTCTTAAATGCAAAGAACTTCAATTGCTTTCTATTAATGAATGGCTAAGATCGAAAAGATCTTACGGTGAAAAATAGTTCTCATGAACCTTCCCTAAAAATATCTAGATTTTTATCCTTTAAATAAGAGTTCTAGAACTTCTCTATACAATTCTAGTATTATATACATGTCTCTACAAAAATGTGGAATCATCTAGAAATCTCCATCGAAGTGTATTTACACAAAATATCTGGTGTTCTTTATGGTGCGTGACATTCAGCTAAACAAAATCTACACTCAACCACCTATTCCGACCTTAATTCTTTTTTTTTTTTAACTTTATTTCTTTTCATATCATCGTCATTATTATTTAAATATTGCATAAAATTAATAATAATTTCAAATGATTCAAAGCAAACAAACAAAATAATTCCCGTTTGTTTGCATTAGGCCTCTTCAAAACTACAAAATAGTGTTGTTTATATTATCAAAATTACACCTTTTTGACTTTGAAAGTTATTTTTGGTGTTCTAAAAAAAGTGTTATTTTATAGAAAATGAATAATATGATGTTAAAAGTCAGATGTTTTTTTTTGTGTGGTAATACATTGGCAAGCCAAATGTTTGAGGTTTACAAAAAGTCTAATATTAGACTACATTCACTGATCTCAGTGACATGTCGCCACACTCAAGATTATCTAAGTCAACATATTCAATTGGTTGTGATGAAATTATTACAAGATCATGATTCATCCCTTGAGCCGATCGGGCTAAATAATTAGCACATCTTAATGCTTCCCTGTGGGTATGAATAATTTATAGATCCTCATGTGAAATGATAAGGGATCTTACCTCCTGTATCTCATCTCTCATAGGATGACCCTGCCTACAATTAAGTAACAACAAATGAATAGCATCCAATGAATTAGTATGAAACATAACCTTGTTGAAACCCAGTTGTTTGCATAGTATAAGACCCTTGTAGATAGCATTGATTTCAGTAGCAGTTGACGTAGTATATCATAACTTCTGTTGAAACCCACATATCCAATTTCCCTAGTGATCTCTAATCACTCCTTCATAAGTTGTCTGTCCACTGTTCCTATATGATCCATTCACACCCAACCGTTCCACTGTTCCTATATGATCCATTCACACCCAACCGTACATGGAACGCAGGTTGATTTCTCAACATGAAAAAGTAATGTGAGGTTTTTCATAAGGAATTTTTTGGGGATGCTTCTTAAGACTCTTCGAAAAGTCCGTTGGGCAAAAAAAAAAAAAAAACTATTGCAATCATTCCAGGATAACCCAAATCAAAAGTAAGCCTTGATTTAACTCTTAAAGCCCATCAACATCTTTTTTCTATTTGTGTGTTTGAAAATTAATATAATTTTCTGTAAATTTGTCTAATAATATATTAAAATAACCCTAATTTTTTAAATAAATAATATATTAATATTAATAGATAAATTACTAAAATTCAAAAAATAAAAATATTTAACACATTTTACATCTATGAAAATGGCAGCTATTATAAAATATGAAGAATAGTTTTTCTGTAAGGAATATATAAACAAAATTTGAAATATGAATTAGGATATGGAAAAAATCATGTATAAATTTTAGGTTCCAGAATTTATTTATTTAAAAAAAAAAAAATCTTATAGTTACAATCGGTGGTAATAGAATTTATGTCATGTAATGCATTCAACAAGATTTGTAGTTTACTTTAAACATTTCCTACCAGCTGCCAATTTGTCATATATGTCACAAGTCATATATACTTCCCCGAGTTGTTTTGCTAATTTGTTTGTCACATGATATATACGTGTGTATGTATATATTTTGATATGACTATCTGATTGATAAGTTTAGAGTATTATCAGGTCTAATTAGGAGTAGCTCTGTATTTTCTACATTCAATAATACACACACTAATTAGTGAAATTTAAAATTCAGGTGATTGAACAAATAATCTAAATATTTTTTAATTATTTAAATATTTCATTTATTACATATTAATTGATGTTGTTAAGTTTATGGATGAATTACCAATAAATGTTGGTCCTAATGAAAGTGGTTGTGGTCACTTAATAAGCACATATCTAGAGTCAAAGTCTGTATGAATGCAAAAAGAATCTTTGAGAGAGTTACCACTTAAACATGAAAATGCTTGAATTTAACTTAGTCAAATAATTATATAATTAAAAGTTTATGCATAGACTAAAAGAATTACTCATTTAACCAAATAACTCAGAACAATGATTCAAGACATATACCTAAAATCATAAAGTTGGTTTAGCATGAGAGGCAGGGCAAAATGAATGTGGCTCAAACAAAACACAACCATTTACTACTAACATCAATGCTCATTTCACTAAATATTGGTTTTTTTTTTTTTTTTAAAGATGTTTAAATATTTTTTAATGACAAAAAAAAATTTGTAAGAAAAAAAAAGTCAGCAAATGAGGACATATACATAGGTTACGTTGTTGAAAACGTGGGATCGAAATTAGATTATCAAGCATTGACAGGTGAAGCTAATGTTCATGAGCATGGTGCATATGCCATTAAAAGTCAACATTACATTTTGACAAATAACTTCAACTTGAACAAAAATGGTCCACTCGAGCAAAAAAAAACAAAAACAAAAATGGTCCATGATGGCCTTCCATTTTTGGCAATTCCAAATTCTCTTTTTCATTTTTAGTACTAATTAATGAATTTCTCAAATCCATATTACAACCTGAGTAATTCAGATAAAACTAAGCCAGACCACAAAAATATGAATCCCCATAGATGTCAATTTTATTTTCATATAATATTAAGTCTCAAATTTGAGATATTAATTGGTTATAAGTGTTAAGAACAATTTTATCTTTTTGGTTTTTCATAATGTACATAAATTTGAACAAAAAAAGTATTCTTCCTCAATATAAGAACTACTCCTTCCAGTTCTAAATATATGTTGCACTACAAACTTTAACGAAGATGATTTAGGTATTTTAGAAAAATCACGTTATATTAACTAACTTAACTTACAACATCCTTAATATAATTAAATTAAGTAAATAAGTCTTAATTAAATATCATAGGGATATATATTACTACCTCCGGTCCTAATTATAAAACCTTTTTTTTGGAGAGATTAAGGAAGTTAAATAAGTTACTTAATCATTTCATATGTTGTGTTTCCTTAAATTATATATTAGTTTATTAGTCAAACTATTTAGTTTGAAGAGAAAATAAAAATAAAAATACTCTAAGCTAATTTAATTAGCTTCCTTAATCTCTCAAAAAAAAATCAACTAGGTCTTATAATTAGAACCGAAGGGAGTACTTCACAAAAAAAATAAAAGTTCTAAAATACTCAAATTGAAAAATCTTGTAAATCAAAAGATTTCAGACATGTGCACATTAACTTCTAGCTGGCTGGGAATATCTTAATTTTTTCTCTTGGTTATTAATTTAACCAGGAACTACAAAGAACATTATTCTAATGAGTCCCTTGCTTTAGGGGCATTTAGGTTCATTGACATTTACATACAATTCCAAGCCATAATTGTCCCACAAGAAATTCAACTTGTATCCTCAATTTTTCTGGGCCCTACATCAATATCTCAACCATCCCCACAGCCTCTCTTCCATTGGACCAAATCTTATTTACCAAATCAGAAATATTACTCATGATTTCTAAATCAAACATAACACCCAGAAAAAAACAAAGAAGAAGCTCAGGGTGATAAATAATATATAAATAAGTTATGATTGATAATTAATAATCTGAAAGTGAAGTTTCATTGTGTTCAATTCGGATTTTTTTCTGAATAATGGAGAAACAAAAGGAATGTACTCAGATTGTTTTTTTGGTTAGAGGGAAACACACAGTTTAAGAGAGATCATTTAGTTAATGATCTTGTAGATGAAAGCTCTCCTGTGAGTGTGAGTGAGAGGTTGCAAGTTCGATTGTCCCTCTCATCAGGCAAAAAGAAAGAAAGAAAATAAACCATTTGATTTGAATAATCACAATCACAGTACCCAAAAGGAGGAAAATTCAGAAACATGAACAAATGAGGATTGACGAGAAAGAAACCATTCAGATTGATTGATCATCACCACCACCATCACAGTAACAATAAGCCTTGTACTGAAAAAACAAGATAAATTCACATTACTGGCTCAACCATGATCTCTGTACAGTAGTATTCTAATTCAGAATAGCAGAACCAAAATCTCACAAAGTCCCATTCCAGAATCTGAACTTGATCTTTCTAAGATTCAAGTCCCCAAAACATTTCATATATTCCCTGCGTCAATACAAAAAAGAAAACAGAGAGTGGGGAGAGAGAGAGAGAGAGCAAGCAACAAGAAAACCCAGGAAAATTGATTCAATTCTGAGGTCCAGAATCAACCTTAGAATTGTGCCTCTTCGATGGACCAGATGGTGGAATCGGAGACCCTTTTGGGAAGAAATTGAATGCCAAACCTCGATATATAAATCCGTGCATTTTCCTTTCATTGATCTTTCTCTTGAGAATCTCTGTTCCTTCCCTTAACCTCATAGTCGCAGAGCAAGAATCAGCCAGAAGAAACAGAGCCAGGAGAATCAGAGACAGGAATGTTTTATAAGAATGAGAAGTAGCCATTAATTATTGAAGACGATCAAGTTTTTGAGAGAGAGTGTGTAAGTTTCAATAAGAAAGAAGTGGACTGATTTATAAGTGAGAAAAACAGAGAGAGAATAAGTGAGAATCACGCCAAGTTTGGATTTTTTTGAACGTCAACGGTTGAGAAAGTTTAATACTTGAAATTAGAATTGGTAATACACAAACATTTTCTTACTTGTGGAATTTTTTGTCTCTGGGTAGAAAAAGGAGGGATTTTGCAGAAAAAATGAGGGGAAAGAAAGAAAAAATCAGAGGAATAAGGAACTTGGGTGAATATTTGAGGAGGAAGAAGAAGAGTGCGTGGAAAACAACGAGGATTCAACAAGGATAGGCACTGTCGTGACATGTGGAATATGGAAGAGGATTTTCTAACCAGCGCTCCCTCTCTTCATCTCTCACAGTCACATCTCGACCGTCCAAATCTTGATCAACGAGTTCGGAATGGTTCTTTTTTAAAAAAAATATATTTTTTTTTAAAAACCATTCCGAACCGTTGGATCAAGATTTGGATGGTTGAGATGCAACTGTAAAGGATGGGGAGAGGGGGCACCGGCCAGAGGAACCCGACCGTGGAATATGCTTCCTCAATATTAATGTTTTGTCAAATTTATTATGCGTCTAAGTGGAATGTTTCTTCACACCTTCCACAAGCATTTATGTGATAATTTAATTAAACTAGTATCAAACATTTATCTCTCTCTGTTTTCCCCCCAAATGTTGGAAGTTAGATTTAGATGATAATTAAATTAATTTCCACTCTTCTTCTTATTATAAGTTCATTGTGGAAAAAAAATTGGTTTTAAACGTAAGTCCACTTATAAGATTATTAATGATTATTCGCTGTAAATGTAGAGAGGGAGAAATTTTAATAAGGGTAAAATTGAAAAGTTTTATCAATTTAAAACATATTTAATAACCTAAATGTTACTTCCTCTTATTCTTTTTATAATAACTTGAAATTTAAATTGTTTTGATTTTTTTTCTATATTATCTCATTTGGGGTTGTCTGAGCATTTAATTGTTTATACAATTTTTTATCTCTAATTAATTCTATTATCTCTCTTCCTCTTTTTTCTATAATATATTCTTTTTCATACTTTCTCTCATTACTACTATATTTTCCTTTTTTAATCACCCCTGTAAATATTGGCATACTTAAAAAAGTTCATTTTATAACATATATGTTTTCTTGAGTGGAGGTAAACAAGCACTCTAATCCAATTTATTTCAAATATATATATATATATAATCGAAAAATTGGGGAAAGGATAAATACATGCAAGTCCCAAATAAAAAAATTAATTACTCATACCACTTATAAATACATAAGGAAAAAAATTATTTCCTTATTTGCAACATGTTTGTAGTCCTCTTAAAAAAAGGTAGCAGTAATGAGTTTGGTTCAATTTTTTTTTTTTAAAAAAAAACTATTGATGTAGGAGAGGCTGCTTAATTATTAGGAAGCAAAAAACAAAAAAGATATCACTTGAACTTCAAAAATCACAAATCAACCTTGTTGCCTACAAAAATCTAGGTATTAATTATAATATTATAACAATTGACTACTTATTTTAGCATGAAATCATTGATTTAAGGTATTGAAGTTTAAGTGATATTTTCTGGCTTTTTTTCTCTAATTATTATATGATAGAAATTAGAATAAACTACTAGAGATAATTAATGTATTGGTTTTATTTTTTTTGTAAACTAATATGAAAAATGTGTTTCAAGTAAATGTGGTCCTGTGGAAGTCCACTAGCTTTTACTAATTTTGATAAAATTATTGCATCATCAATTGATTCAATTCATTGGAATTTTATAACTTAAAATAGTAATTTACAAACACTTAATTAAACCAAGATTATGCAACATTTTCCTTGTGTTAAATGCAAAATTAAATGGGAACGTTTTTTTTTTTTTTGAACCATAATGGGAACGTTTATTTGGTATATCATTTTTTTAAAAAGAAGAAATTTTGTCACATGCAGAAATTTTGAGAGGTTTAGTACGGGAGGTATGGCATTATAGAAAATGTGTGTGTGGCATTTTAAGTGTGATTAAAATTAACTAGCGTGACAAAATTCTATTTTGCAAAAATTATTAGCATGACAAAATTCAAAATATAGCCATGGGATGGAGGTGTATTAGGTATATTAGTGATTAATGATTGATATTTTGGTGAATCAATCATATAATTTATTAGTGCTTAAAAAGTGCAAATTTAATATGTGTATTTTTTTAAGAAGAATTAAGTATTAAGCTTGATATACTTAATATATTTATCAAGTTAAAATAAGCAGATTTTATAACAACAACAACAACAACAAAAATTTGTTATGCAGTAAATAATATATCAAAAAATTTACTTGTCTTGATTTAATTGAAAATGAGTACCTACCTTAAGTACGTAAAGCATTTAATTTTTTTTAAAAAATTCATTGATCAAATAATTTAGAGTAAAATACTCTAATTTCTTTTATATTTTGTCTTAATTATACAGACCTCATTTCTATTTTGAAAACATACACTTAGGTCCAAATCTTAACTTTGGTAAGGTTTTTTATTTTTTATTAAAATTTATAGTAACATAAATTTTATTTACTAATTTACCCTTTATCATTACTAATTCCTTATTTTTAGCTAATTTTTTTTTTTTTTACTTTTATTAATTTATTTTTCAATTTTGTAAATAGTTATCTGTTAAAATTTTTTCATATTGAGATAAAGACTTAATTAATTTAATTAATGCATTCACAGAAAACTTAATTGAAAATATGATTAATTATTTTAATAGATGTATACTTAAATAAACATGATTATAAACGTTTTGGTAGAAAATGTATTTAAAAAATTAAAATTAAAAATTAATATAAGTTGTATAATGTCTCAAATTTACATTATTAATTACATATGGTGAATCTATCATGGTGTTGTGGGAAAAAAATGAAAGAAATTTGTTATTAGGCATTTAAAAGAATACTACATAAATAAGTTTCAGTAAATATGATAAAAATTTAAAATGTAATAAAAAGTAATAAAGTTTATAATATATTGTAAATTTTCAATTTTGAACCTATATATTAGAATTATTTTTGTTTGTACAAAAATTATTTTTAGGCAAATATGATGGTTTGTTTATTTGTTGAAAGAGGGGTATTTTAGTCAAAGAAAATATTTAATGGTCAACTAATAGTTTTTTTTTTTTTGAACACTTGGTCAACTAATAGTTGAATAGATAGAAATAGAATATTAAATATGTAAAGTAGGTTTTTGTAACATGCATTTTAATTTCAAAGGATGTTTATATATGTTTTCAAAATAGAGGAGGAATTTGTGTGATTTAGGTAAAACAGAGGGTTAATAAATGTATTTTACTCAGTAATTTATCTCAAAATATTTTTAAATTAAAAATTATATCATTTTTATCATATATATTTTAATACTTCATTTTTTGAAAAATATGTGAACTGTTTATTTTATATATGGACTCAAATTTTAAGTTAACTATAATTATGTAATGTAGATATATGATGAGTTCAAGAAAACTTCCATTATTTTCCATTGTAGTATATTTATGAATACTTAAATTTATGAATGAATGATATATCTACATATATAAACTATAATCTATAATGATTCAATTCTACTCCGCTGAGTACTTAATATAAAATTTATTTAGAGTTAATTTTAATTTTAAATAAAAAAACTTACAAAAAATTAGTTAATTAGCAAAGAAATTTAAGGACGGAATCTTGTAATTGAATTTTTATAATCAATTAGTGACAATCTATTTGATAACAGAATCATACAATTTCATCGCTAATCCACTGCTTTTTTAATATATATTTTTATAATTGTCAATTTTTTTTCCTAATTTACCCATATTGATACTCCCTCAAAGAAAAGAGGGAATGAAGGAATTAATAAAAAACCAAGATGTATTAGAAAATATATGCCATTAATTTAGCTATAACTTCTTTAATTAAATTAAATTAAATATATATATATATTATATTAAGGGATGAAGTTCATTATTGTATATATTTATTAGTGTTATTAAATTTTGCAATTCTTTTATCGAAGTTTGCCCTTTTTTTGTCACATGCAATGTGAAAGGTGGCCACCTATCTAAAAGGGGTGAACTGGAGATCAAAAAATTCAACAAAAACAAGGTATGAAGTGATATATATAGAATCAGGTCAGAACAGAAGTAATGTATATATATATAGACTAGAATACAAAAACATAGTATGAACAGTAAGAATAGAATATTAAGTTGGAGAGATGAAACACAGCAAGTATCCCAAAAAAAAAAAAACCGTCATTTCCTAGCGGTTGAAAACTACAGCTACAAATAGCAGTATTTGTAATAGTTTTAAAGGAAATAGTTACAAATTTGCAATAATATGATTTGCGTCAAGTGGCACGCTGGTAAGAGACTGTACTTTGTAGTGGTTACATCAAAAAATCGCTACAAAATGTGACGGCAGCTTGGTGCCAAAAGGCGCCAAGCTGATGTCACAGTTATCGTGGTTGAACCATACTAACCGTCACAAAATGGCGCCAAGCTAACACTACATTTGTGGCATTGTTGTTTGTAGTGGTTAACAAGGAAGAACTACTACAGAATGCAAAGAGTTACAAAAAAAGAATTAAGCACGAGTTTAATTTAGATTGTAACAAAATCGTTTCAAAGGAAAACTAGAAAAAAGAGAACCCCTCCAGACTTTATCTAGTGCAAGTATCTTACAGTAGTTTCAAGATGTTAATTTCAAGTTTTAAAAAAACAACGAGGCAACACAAGGTGGGAGAAAGACTAACATGACTTCTGCTTCTCAACCTCAAGAATGATGGAAAATAAACATCTTCTTTACCCTTATATATTGGAAATCTAATTTGCATCGACATGGTATAATATTATGCATATTGAAAAAAATGTCTGTAACAATGTGTTATACACGCTGCTGAACGAACTTAGCAAGTCAAAAGATCATCTTTAAACAAGGAAAGATTTACAAGTCATGGGAGTTCGACATGATGTTTATTGAAAATATAATAACATTTGTAGTGGTTTCTTAACTGCTACAAAATGCTCTTATCATGTATAATATATGAACGAGTTCTAAACAACTACTACAAAAATGCTTGCAACGTTGGATTTTGTACCGATTTACCGAACTGCTATTATTAGTGTTTATAGTGGTTGCAACTGCTACAAATACACTATTTTAATTGTTACAAATAAGATAATTTTTTATCGTGTATATTCTTGTTTAGTTCTAATCACTTACGATTTTTTAATACTTGCTAACTATATCGGGTCTTAGCTAAAATCACAATACAACAGAAAAAGTAATAGATATTTATGGAACAAATAAAAGGGAAAATAAGTTAGAAGCAACTTTCAATGCTTTTTAGTGGGGGAAGAAACGTTCAATGCTTCTAGATTTATATACTTTTTTAAACTATTTTAGGGAGCAATCCTTTTAATAAATGTCTTTCTTTCTTTCTTTTTTCACAATCAGAATAATTTTTTTTATTATTATTAATTTTCTCGGGATATCAAAACTCCACGAATAATTTCAGAAGAAATCCGGGCAAAAAAAAAAAAAAAAGAGAAGAAATCTTCTGGTACTCTCCTATATTTAAGACATTTCTCTCTGGTAATTAATATTATCTCCCAAAAAAGAAAATCAAGCTCATAATAAAACTAGTATGAAATTATTCATACGAAGTAATTTAGGTTCCAAATGGTCCATGAATGGCTTCCAAAATTAATTAATTAATTTCACTTAAGTTAATAAAATGCCCAGAGAATAGTGATTATCACATCAAAAGCAGATCATGAAGCTTATTTAGTAAAATCAATAAATAATTTAGGGGGAATCTTTGGGTGTGACGCTCCTATAAGAAAATAACAAAAGCATTTAAGGCTCTACACACATTTAATTAATTTGATTTAGTTTGAATTTATTGAGACCGATACACATGTTAATTTATTGGTAAGTGTTGGATCTTAGTATCTCAGACTAGGACCGGACCACTATATATATATATAGACGCTAATGTTATTTACGATATATATACTCAAGTGAAGGTCTCAGTTTAATTAGCAAAATACTTTTTTTTGGTAGTAATACACCCTAAAATTGACCATTAATATTGATAAATCACCTTTTTTTTTTCTGCTTCGATCCAAATATATAGTCACACAGCTGGAAAGTAAAAATACACACATAAAAATAGCAAATTAAAAATTGCCTATTTGTATGGTTGTGAGTTGTGACTTCAAGGGGTGGATTATATATGTATATTTATGCACGCCCTAATATATACATTTTAACTTTTTCATTTGTATCAAGTTTCAATTTATTTTTTAAAATTTATAAAGTGTATTTTCAGTCCTTCAATCTTAATACTGATATATCATATCTAATGAAAAATGCTAACTCATCAAACTTAAATGATAATTGTGTAAGTAAATGTGTTGATAAATAATTCACGAATATATATAGTTCTTTTCATTTTATTTTGTTTTAATTTACACAATTTAAAATATAAAAATATTATATATCAAAAAGATTAAAATGTAAGTATGTTTTGTTAGCGTTTAATTGCGCAGTTATATGTCACTTAAGGTTGAACAGTCAAAATATTCAGTTAGATGAAACAAACAATTTTAAGATTGAATGACTAAAATTCTAAATCTTGAAAATGGACACTCTTCATCAAATAAAAAATACATTTTATAAATTTAAGGAACTAAAACGAACTTCAAACAAACTAAATGTATACTCTAACCGATTTATATATATATAAACTTTGATTATAAATAGGTTGCACAATAGGGGTGTGTGTTTCTTTTATAAATTATAAGAGTTCAGATAAATTATTTTCTATGAATTATCATAGTTAAGAGTATGCTTCATGATTCAAGACATTCTTATAAAAAATTTTGCAGGTTACTTATGAATAAAATTTTTATATTAGCAATAAGATTTAGATCTATTAGAATATATTAGTCTATCTTTAGTGGATTTGGGTCCAAGCCCAATTCAATAATGCTATCATGGAGAGACATGAGTTCATAAAGAAAAATGTTCATTTATTAGTTAATATATAGTTATATATATTCTCATGTAACCATGCATTTAAAAATTACATTTATTACTATGCGATCACATGTACACTATATAACGAATGTGGGATTGAGAGAATAGGTAATCTGAATAGTAACGCCTAGAATTATGCTCTCATCCCTCTAAAAATATTATCTCATATAAATGCTTTGATCTCTTCTCTACTATAGAACATTGTATTTACTATAGAACATTATCACGGGTCCTCCTTTTTTGTAGGATACTTCAGCGAGTGAGTCGAATTTCAAATATGCTCGAAATTCTTACCAGATCTATATCCTTATCATGAAGTATGAGTCATATTCTTACTAGTTACATCAACATTCATTATGTATGCATGCGTGTTTCAAATAAGAGATTAGGGGATTTTATGTCTCTTTAATTTAATTAAGTTTATATATCAATATGTTAAATATATTCTATAATGCTTTATATTAATCTTTTTCCTTGAATGTTAATATTTGTAATATAATGTATTGATTAGCTACTAAGGTGTGCCTTATGGCTTACCTGCTATTGAATAGAGTCTTAGAAATTAGAATAAATAAAATAATATTATTTAAAAATATTAAAAAACTGATAAGATTTTTTAATCAAGTGATGTTTGGAAAGACGTACAAGTGTGAAAGAAAATGAAATGAAGAGGTCGATATCAAAATTGACAGATGTTGATACCACGGGAATACTGTGGCACGTGCGGGATTTTTTTTGACAAAAAATAAATAAATTCCTGTAATGTTGAGTTGGTATGTAATTTAAGAAGAAATAATTAATATGTAAGATATTTATTTAATGGGTCACACTTCAACGTGATATATGCATGATATTGACACACGGGTTAAATTCAAAGGATAGAAAATTAAATAGGGTTACAGAAAATTAATTAATTGATTAATTAATCAACAAATGGGAAGAGATGCTCATCGCTATAATTGACATGTAGAGTATCTTTTTATTATTAACATTTTAAGTAGAATATTTTCAAAATTTATTCATCAAATAAGAATATTTTCAATATTAAGTAGTTTCTAATATTTCTGTCAATCTAAAATATTTTTAAACCCTTTAATAAATAAGAGTGAAATCTTGTCAATGGAGGATTCTTGTATAAATGTTGCTTTGTTAAATAAAAATTTAAAGTATATGTTTGGTCTTTCATATTTGCCTCTTATTCGAGCAAAAAAAAAAAATATTTGTCTCTTATATTATTTTAGTCCCTTAAGTTTGTAAAGTACATGTTTGATTCTTTAATGTTAACATTGTTAGTCTGACTTAATAGAAAATACTTACTCAACAATTTTAAGCGATGACTGTGTAATTAAATGTTGATCGAGCAATCGATGACTGTGCAATTAAATGCTGATCAAGCATGCTTGATCAGCATTTAATTGCACAATCATCACTTACAATTGTTGAATCAATATTTTAGTTAAGTGATTAACTGATGTTAACGTTAAGGACCAAACGCATTTTACAAATTTAATAACTAAAAAATAATATCGAAATAAACATAAGGACCAAACATATACTTTAGCCGCTAAACTATTTATAATGATGAGGTTGATGAAAACTTCTTAAAACAACAATTTCATGTTTAAAATAAAAAAATAACTTCTTCTTGTTGGTTTTTTGTTTGGCCTAAAATAAACCAGGATTCTTATCGCAATTTTTTACACACGGACACTGATATATATATATATAATATAATGATATTATGCTCTTTTGGCAAAAAAACAAAAATGATATTATGTGCTATTTAATGCATTTTATTTGTAATACTAAAGCTAATCCACTTTTATGCTTATCCTTTATATAAGAATATTAGATATATTCGATTACTGGCAAGAAGCATTAAGCAATTCAAATTCCTGAAGCATATATAATAAAATATCATTAATGCTGCACTATATAGTATATACCAGAAAAAAGTGAAAATAAATTGATGGTTATTGCAATTTGCAAGTATTAATAAATTCAAATTCCTAATAAAGCATACGTAACGTAAAGGAGAAAAAGAGAGTGAATATTTAAATGTCGATGAATGACAAAAACACACTTCTCATAAGGGCAATCTAAAAAAATTAATTAATATTAAATTTAACTTGTTGATGACTTATAATTAAGATAATATATTTCTTCTTAAAAATGGCTTATATTAAGCATTGAGGGAACTAGGGAATATAAATCTAGAATCGAGTAATAAACAATTAAATAATTCTTCTTTCATTTTTCCTACAACCGAGAAAAAGTTCTAATGGATCTAAAATATTAATCACTAATAACAAATTAAATAGCATTTATTTTTTTCATTTTAAATAATTTATTCATTTTAAGGTTAAGGTGTAAATATACTCTTGAAGTATTTCACAGGGGGCACAAAACACCACATACTTTTTTCAGGTTACACAAAAAGGTTAAGGTGTAAATTAACAACTTGTTAGCATATAATGAGTATTTATTTTTAGTACTCATAAAAAATTAAATATAAATCGTTACACATCTTATAAACCCTATCATTATCCGCAATCTCCCCCTAAAATGGATTCCAAAAATTTAATATATTAATTTCGAAGGAGAGTGTTTGTTAATTGTCAGCGTATTTATATAACACAAAATTATTAATCAAATTACGAGTATTTACCATTTGCATAAAGGAAATTTATAACTAATTAAAAAATATATTTAACACTATTTTATACAAAAATAATATAAATTTATAAGTGGAACCATGATGTTTTTTTTTTTTTTTACATAAGAGTATGGATAAGTTGTAACGCCTCTTCTCAACACTTAATCCAAAATGCAAGGAGATTTCATTAATGTGAAAAACTCAGAAATATTATATAACTGTAGTTACTTGTAGAGGTGAGCATGGCGGGCTCGGCGGGACGAGACAAGACCCGCCCGATACCCAAACCCAAAGAATGAACGGGTTGCATTTTGCGCCCGATGTCGGCCTAGATAAAAGCCCGATAAAAGCCCTAACCACTTTTGGCCGGAGGACTTATTCCGCCTTGGAAAGTAGTGACACCCCCGCTCCATAAAGATTCTAGTTTCACACTTCACAAAATTTCAAAGCTTTGGAGATTTAGTATGATATAATATATTTATAATATATTTGGACATAATAATAAAATATATTTTAAATAAAATAATAAATATAGAATAATTTTATTTAAATATATTTAATTTTTTTAAAGGCGAAAATGGGATAACGGGACCCCGCCCGATGCGGCTACGCCGGTTATTGGCCCTTGGCCTAAAAAGCGCCCAAAGTTTTTTTTGGCCAACTTTTTTTTTTAGTGCTAGGTGGATTTTTTTTGAGGCTTGAGCGGGCGTCACGGCGTTGAAAACACCATACTCACCCTTATTACTTGTATACAATCCTAAATATCCCAGTCCATTGGGCTGTTTTTTTAATACAAGTAAGGCCCATACCACAAACACATTACAGACTCAAATTAATACAACACCTTTGTGAAACTCGGACCGATCGTTGAGCGGTGGGAGTCTTGGGTTAAGTGTCGGTGGGTCGGAATAGGTCGAAATAGAGGTATTAATTAAAAAATAATTTAATTAAAATAGATAAAAAAAATATTTGTATTTTTTGATATTACCTTAAGTCATAATTATAAGACAAAGTTTGTAGTTCAAATTATATTACAAAATTTATCTTAAAATTTAGATTGGAGGGAGTAATAAAAAATATTTTATAGTCAAAATATGAGAGGATGTAATATGATAATGGATTAAATGGAGGGTGTGTAATATTATATTGATTTTTTTTTTAAAAAAAAACTTAATAATACATTAATTACTTAAATAATGAGAAATAGAAACCACAAAATAACAAGCTAATAGTCGGCAATCAATGGCCATTAATTAATATTTAATAGTGACAATCAAAATGAATGGTTGGAACAAAAACGCGTAGTGTAGAGACAAAAATTGCAATGTCAGCGGCTATCAGTACAAAAGATATCACAGTTCCTGAGTCACTGTAACACCCTGTTTTCGAAAGCGGATTTTTTTTTTTAAACGTTTATCAGAGTAGAACATCGGAGCAATTGAGTAACTGATAAATAATGATAAGCATTCAGATGTTCACATCAGAATATTGGTCTAGTAGTAATTGCAGTACAATTATCCGAGTAATAAAAAAGGACGGTATAAAAGTAAATCGCCGGTCGGTACATCACACGTGCTGCTTTCCTTTATCGTTGGTCCTTGGCCCGCTAGAATCCCGTTTATTATAAGAGGCGAGGCCCACGCCCATCGGACCCGGGTAATGTGTTAACCTTATCTTTCAATATGACGATCAAATATATAAGATATTCATAACATTACACGATGAATCAACACATAAGCACATACAGATGCAAGATTAAACAACAACAAGATGTAAGACACACAGCAGATGTAAAGTCACACACTCTCTCGACTCTCCACGACGGCTACTCGTGTCCTCTGCGCTAGGAAAACATCTTTTCGGCGTTATCGACTATAACCCGTGTATAGAGCCGAATGTACAAACGGTGATCTAAGACAGAGTCTCGCCATGAAATCATCTATCACATGTAAGCATATAATAAGCATTAGAGTCGGTGTTACGACGCGTCCGTACCTTCGTTCGTCGTGAATAGCACGTGGAACGTGTTTGGTCGGAATGCCTTCCGTTAGTTTCCGGATATCCTATAAGGGTATTTTTGCATTATCACCGTGTAAATAGTATTCTACGACACATTTTGGCCATTACTAACTATTTTACCCCCGACCCCGAGAAAATTTTTGCCCTGTAGAAAATTTCGTAGGAACTTCGTTCTTCGGTGTTTTTCTTAAAATTTTTGTTATAACAACTCCCTCAACAATTTTTCGAATTAAAGCTAATTCTAATCATAAAAACATGAAAATAAAATTACTTCTAGCATTTTAAGATCAAACTACAACTATCATGAATTTAAGACTAGAACTTCAAGAAGAAGAACTTACCTCGAAGAACCTCGCTACTCTAACTTCCGGCTCCTACTCCTCTCTATTCTCTCTAGAAAATCACTCTTGAGAGTTGATTTTGGTGTGAAGAAATGAATGAATGTAGGGTCCTATTTATAGTGAAAGTGTATGGCACTTTGGTAAATAATTCAAACTTGTCATCTCGAATACGGGCCGCCGGATCTAGGTAAAGTTTGAAACTCTCATCCGGCCCTTAAAAACACCAAAACCGCCCCCCTTTCTCTCTCTTCCATAATCTTTTCCTTTCTTTCTCAAAAAGTAAAGTGAAATCTTACGGTGTAAGTTTCTTGGTTGAATCTTAAGTTTTACTTTAACGAAATTCATTTCTGGTTGCTTGATCGATTACTAACACTTTTAAATTTTGAGTATGCTTTTTGATTAGTAGTTGGATATCTAGATTTATGGTCTAATTAGATTCCCCTTGTTGCACTAAACTTATTCTTCAACGTTTGCAAAAATAACCTTTACTAGACTTACTTTCGAGGTTAAATTATGTGGGTTCAAGATAAGTCCTTATATTTTCTCTAGGATTCCCACTTCTTCACAACTATTTAAATTTGTATAGATTCTCACTTTATTTGTTGCTTTGAGTTTTTACTGTGTACATAAGATATTTACTGGATTTCAAACCATTATCCAATTTACTCTAAGATTTCAAATTTTATCAAATTGACCTTATTATTATTATTTTTTCTCTCTTTCTCTCTTCTTACACCCTTTTTTTTTTTTTTTTTTTTTTTTTTTTTTTTTTTTTTAATTTTTAATTTTTTTTATTTTATGCATTTTTAATTAAATGCAAAAATGCTTTTGGGTTTTCTCATTGGTTCTTTTAAATCCTTAATTATGTCCTTTTAATTACGGATCAAGGTAAGACATCCTAATTGATGGTTTAAAATATACCAGTTGATTAAACTTAATTTTAATGACATTTTATGCTATCCTATAATTTCTAATTGAAAATTAGAAAGTTGGACCTGCCTTGCTAAATTCTAAAGAAAATTGCTCAAGAATTAAAATGAATACACTACCAAAAATTTGAGACAACATATTCTCCTAATTTAATAGGTATTACTTGCCAAAATATGATATCTAGGAGAAGTACAAATTTTAGGGTATTACAGTCACGGCCTCTCACGGGATTGAATTGAAATTTGAAAGTCGATCTCTCTCACCTTCAACAACAGTTCAACCCACTCTCCACTCTTCAGTCTTCACCTTAACCCCATAACCATCTGAATCTCAAGTCTCAACCATGATTCTCACCATCCCAGCGTCTACCCACGTCGGCACACCAACAGCGTCTCTGATCTTTATGTCGTCGATCTCTGCGATTATCTACGTCTCGTCATCGACTCTGAATCCATCTTTTCTGCAAGAGCGAGAGATGAACCCATATTGCTCCATCTTCCATCTTTCAACCCAAGAAGCTTCGACCTTCCAAAACCTAGATCACGATCTCTGTCTTCTACTCTTCATTTTTTTTAAATATGGGTTGACTCGGTGACCAGTTCAACTCGGCCGGTTCGGCGCGAGTTGAACGAGTTGACTCAGGAGTCAACCCGTGTTTTCCTTAAACCGGACGGTTTTTAGTAGGTTCGCCATTTTCGTCGAACCGACCGGTCGTCCGGGTTCCTAAACCATGCCTTTTACACAATTCCTAAAATCCTAAAACCTATTTCTTACAAGAAGAATGTCACTATTTAAAATCTGCTCAACTCTTGTGTTGATGTGAGATTAATTAGATTTGAATGAGAGTGATAGAAAATGAAATGGTGCAAAATAAGAATATGTGTGGCTCACGTGCCCACATTTTTATTCAATGCTTCATATGTCACCGTCTTATGACTCATGCATGACTTAAAAAAAAAAAAACTTAACACAATATATATAATATAATTAAAACTAATACCTTGTACTCCATATATTTTTGTTAAGAAAATAAACACATTTTTATGTATTATATTGAGTTTCACACCAAAAAAATCGACTTGTGACTTATTTAGTTTTTTATAAAAATAAACTTAAACGCATGCATGGAATGGATTTAATTTTATTTTTATTATTAATTGCTTTGTATTTTGTGTAAATGTAATGTCACCCTTTTGGAGTTTGACAGTTGAGGGGTCGCTGATGTGGAAGGAGGTTCTCATTTGACAAGGACTTTGATTATTGGAGTTCAACATCTTTCAATTAACAATCCAATTCAATTATTTAATTAGAAAGAGAGTCGTACAAATAATTTAAAACAAAGTATTTTTATTAGATTTAGGTGTTATGGATCTTTGTTAGTTTTCGTGTTTTGATGATAAGCGCAATGATTGTAAATTCAAATTAAAGTTTGTTTTGGTAAGTTGAAAAACTTATCGATTAAAGCAACTCGAGTTTGGGATGTCGAACTTCGGGTTTGAACTTGACAGAAGAGTATTTCAAACTTTATGAATTTGGCCAAACTCCAATTTGCCTTAGCAAACTCGAGTTTGTGTGATACAAAAAAGACTCAAATGTTTTTTCAAGATAAGACAAACTCGAGTTTTGTATTTGTAAACTTTCGATATTTTGTGAAAGCCAAAAACTTTCAATATTTTGTGAAACTCCAGGTTTGTCTTGACGAGAAGTTATCAAGTTTCCCAAACTTTCAAGGAAACTCGAGTTTTGTTTTACTAACTTGAGTTTGTGGTAAGCAGAGAGTTTTGCTCTATTTTTGAACTCGGGAAAACTTCAGTTTGGTTCTATAAACTCCAATTTGTGTTTGACAGAAAGTTTTCAAAGTTTTCTCTTTTTTGAGGAAACTCGAGTTTGATTTTGCAAACTCGAGTTTAGATCATACAGAGAGCACCTCAATTCTCTAAAGTTTTGAAAACTCCAGTTTTCATTTAGAAACTCTAGATTTGAGTTTTGTGGGCTTAAATTCATTTTCTCTTCAAAAGTCCTAAACTCGAGTTTGTCACTTATTGACTCGAGTTTGCTCTTGTTTTCAAAATGCACTTCAAAGCTCAAATCGCGACATTCTTCTCTGGAAGAAGCAAATTCGAGTTTGTATTTATTAACTCAAGTTTAGTTCTTAAAGAATAGTTGCAAACTCGAGTTTGCTCGAACAAACTCGAGTTTGCATCGCCAAGTTTGAAAATCAAATTGCTCGAATTTGTGAAATCTCTATGTTTGATCTTAATATGTCTTATCATCACTCCTTACTATTCTTAGTATGTTTAATCAGTTTGTTAGTGAGTTTTAGATGATTTAAAGAGTGTTAAAAATTGAAGAAGCAAAAAGCATTTATTTAAAGCGAAAACCTTATATGCTTTTGGATAATTATTCTCATTTAGCGTTCTTTAAGGGATTAATGTTTTCTTTAGAAAACCTTACATGATTTTTTGGAAATCAATCATAATTAGCACTAATCTGGACAAGCTTCAATCTAATCGTTGCTACGTGTTTGGAAGGGATTAATATTTTCTTATTACTTTTTTGGTTTTTTTTTTTTTTTGGTTTGGCTATCAAGAAGAACAAATTTATTTCCAAACTTATTTATTAGTCATGGTTTTTTTCTCTTATAAAAGTCACTTATCCATAAGTCATTCCAAACAAGTTTATTTCACAAAAGCTACTTATCAATCATCAATCCAAACATAAATCATGACCAAGCTTCAACCTAATAAGTCGATTAATGTATCCAAACAAGCCCAATTCCAACAGTCACATTAATGACTCCAACGGTCATTTAATACTCTCTTCATATATAAGGAGTTGCATTCAAGTCTCTACAATAACCAATCTGCTGAAAACAAAAAAGCTTTCAAGTTTCAACTACTTCTTGTATTTTCTACTTGTAAAGTATCTTTTAATATATTTGTACTTTAGTGTTCATTATTATCTACTCTTAGAGAAAGTTCATTTATTGAATAATTTATTATAAGAATCTCAAGTCGTGTGACTTGGAGATTGGGTGTATCAGTTTACAACTTGTAAGGGAGAAGTGTATATCACAGTGAGAGGATAACTTGAGTACGAGTGTGTAGAATCGATTCTCGAATGATAGTGAAAATCCAAAGTGTATGGGACCTGGACGTAGGTCAAGTGTTAAAACCGAACCAGTATAAATTTGTTGAGTCTTGCTATTCTTTCACCTTCTCTGTTCTGCTTTGTTTTTGTTGTTAGTTCCAGAGTGTTTTTGATTTTTTTTTTTAAAAAAAATCCCCAATCTTGGTGATTTGCTCCGCTTTCAATCTTCTCCTACTCTCCTCCAATTTTCATTTTCACAAGCAATTCAGATCATCATATTCACTTCCATCAAAGCAAAAGAAAAAAATTATCAATTAAAAATCAAAGGAAGAACGCAAGGTTGCTTGTAGCTAGTCTCAAGATGATTAAGATCTATAACCAATTTAAAACTTTTTATTTGTGCTTCTGTTACTTTTTTTAGGGGTTGAAATAGGGCTAGACTAGACTAGGTTTTAGCTAAAGAGACATGGGTCTACCACGGAAATCCAAAACTTAAGCCTATATGTAGGTTTTTTTTAGGTCTAGGTTTAAGCCTTCAAAAAGCCTGACAAGACCTGAAACCTATTTAAAGGCATACTTAAAAAGTATGCATTTCAATAGGCTTAAATCCTATGCATTTAAGTTCATATATAATTCATTAAGCCTATTTAAATGCTTAGGTTATGTCTTAAAAGTTTAGAGATTCATTCTCATGTAAAATAAAAGAATTAGTTAGAGAAAGAAAAGAACACCTAGTGGCGACAATTTTTAAGCAAGTAGGAATAAAAAAAATCAATCATCTATTGACTAAGGAGATATATTTTTTAAAATCAATCAAACACGACAAGTGGCAAGTAAAACTACATTTTACCTCCTATTTTTCTTACAAAAAATGAGACAAACTCATCCTATTGAGATTATTTTCATTTATACATCACAAAAATAAACTTACAACAATTATTATGTTGCATCAAATGACAAAAATTAAGGGAGAGGTAATGAGCTAGCATTGTCATCTCGAGTGATAAAAAAAAAGAGAAGTAGATGTGATCAATTGATGAATGAAAATATTAAGCTCATTAATAAATTATGAAATGTGAAACTTAGCATTAAAAATAAGTTATTAATGTTATAAATAATTTATAAAATTGATTAAGATTAAATTATATATAGTTATGTATGATAATACATTTTTTATATAAAAATATATAAAACTAAATAGGCCAAGCCTATAGGCGTATAGGCTAGGTTACGTTTAAAGTAGGTTAGATCGTAGGTCGCGATAGAGGCATGACCTATATTCATGAGATTTGATTTTGTGTTCTTTTAATTGATATCTCTAGGTCTTATTATGGTTTGCCCATAAAAAAACTTAGATTGAATTATACTCTCCCATTCTAAATATATAAATTAAATATAATCAATTCAAAAAGATTAGAAAAATTAATTAAGTTAGTTATATATAAAATATGTGTTGGCTTTCTTAAAGTACACATTTTAATCATTTACATTGGAAACACATTTGATTATAAAAAAAAATATCCTTAATACATACAATCAATGGTGAAGGTTTAGAAAGGAAAAAAATTAAATTAAATTTTAGAGGTAAAATAGATTAAGGTGTTATATTTAAGATCAAAGCAAATCACTCTACCAATACTTACATTTTACATGAAAACTAAAATTGGCAATAAATTGGTTGAGATAGTGATTCAAATGTCATTAGGTTTATATTGGGGTTAACTTGTGATTAGACTAGGATCAAGCTGATTATAAGTAAAATAATAGTTGAATAAAAAAGCATTAATCTACATGTATATAGAATATTTATGTATAAATCATACATAATCCAACAAAACAAGGTTATTAAAACACAAATACAATGGATTGCTATTTCTTTAACTCGAGACTTTTTTTATTTCAAGCTCAATAAAAAAAAAAAAAAATCTAACTCAATCAACTTATCCAAAACTGTTGATTGAACCAGCTAAAGGATTCGTTGACTAATTCACTAGTCTAATTAGTCAACTCCATCTGAGTTTTAATACCAATTGACGTGGAGGATTAATAGAGAAAATGATCTCAGAGTTGTATTTTGTAGTTCAAGGTGTAGTAAGAATCCCTAATTTGCCCATGAACATTGCTGATTTAACTACAAAATTCATGATAAAAAAACTCAAAAAAAAAAACCTTTAAACGAAATATTATATTCTTAATTGTTAAATTGAATTGACATTGTATGAGAAAGGGATAGAGATGATAGAAAGGGATGAATGATAAAGATTGAAACGCCAAGATGATGAAATTGACATGAAGCCTTACCCTCCTCACTCATCAACTACTTAACTAAGTCACTAATTTGGACTCAACTGTACAATCAAACTCATATCAGATTTTTATATGATAGACCCGCACTGAATCCATCATGAAAACGACCAAGTGGGCTGGGCCTTCATCACATCCTTATATCATAAAATGACACAATTCAATTTTGTGGGCATCATATTGGGCCCATTTGAGTTTGTTCAAAGCCCAATTCTGACCATATTTATTTTTGGGGAAAATTAATCAGTTGGTTTTGTAATTTTGTTTTTGTTGCAACTTAATTTTTAAACTTTAACTTATGCAGCTGAGTTTTTGAACTTTGACTCGGTGCAATTTAGTCCTTCTAATTTTAACCATTTAAAATGTCAATCGGTCCTTATATATTTTAGAAAATAAAATTATAAGGACAAACATTATTTTTAAACTTAAGGGCTAATGTTTAAGGGTTTAATGTTTCTACTGTTGCTGTAGAAACATTTTTTCTGCCACTCTCACATAAAAGTGAACGGGTCCAACTAATATTTTCTCTCTCTTTTCTTTATAATGGGACCCGTTTACTTTTATGTGAGTGTGACAGAAAAAATGTTTCTGCAGCAAAAGTAAAAACATTAAACTCAATGTTTAAAATGGTTAAGCTATCAGTACTAAGTTATATAAAATCAAAGTTTAGAGACTAGTTTCAACCAAGTTAAAGATATATGCACTGAGATGTGTCAAGGTAAAGTTTAAGGATTTAGTTACAATTAACATAAAACTATAAGGACTAAATGATTAAGGAAAAAAACAAGAAAAAACAATTTAAACTTCAAAATCCCAAATCATTTTTGTTGCCTACAAGAGTATAGCTATTGATTGCAAGAGTAGATATTGACAATTCATTTTAAAAGGAAATAACTTATTTAAGATTTTAAAGTTGAAATAGTATTTTCTTGTTTTTTTTCCCAATGATTAATTTATTTATTTTTTTAACTTATGTCAACCTAAATCAAAATTGTCATCTAATCAAAGGCTACAAAGCTCATGACATACCATGAGTTCCCTCTCTCTTCTAAGAGAGATTGAGAGGTGTCATAACTCAAATGTGAATCTCAATCTTGAATCAGAGGATGAAATTTTATTAATAGATAATGGTGAGACTAAGTTACAACGGTAACAATACCACTAAGATATAAGAATAATTATGAGCTTGTTTAAGTTAATGTTGAAAAAAAAACATGTTTATGTAAATAAAAAAAAATTATTTCACAAACTTATTTTGTATACCGTAAATCACGTTGAAAAAAGATCTTCAACCATTACACACAACCATTACAGACACGGCTGATCTCAATTCCCATCATCCCAATCCAATCCAGGCCTTATATGTAAGTAATTGAAGAGAGATACATAAGTGTAATGACCATACACCCAAGAACAAGCTAAATAATAGAGAGGCCTCATAAGTTAACCATATTCATATTATGGCTGCTCGCTGTCAAGGAGCTTTTAAAAGCTCTGAACCCTAATCGTTTAGGCCCTACATCTACATGTATAGCCTGCACTCTATCCTCTTTCCCTCTCATTTCACTTTCTCTCCTCCCTCTTCAAAGTCATTAATATGCCTTGGAATTCTCACCAAACACGAAAACTCTCACCAATGGTTCTTTCCCTAGCTTTCCGTTTGCTCCTCACTTGTTTATCACTACCCAAATTACAATCTGCTTTAAACTTTTTTTGAACCTCCAATAAAACCAGAATCTATATTATGCTTCAGGCCAAAACCCCAACAAGGAAAAAAACAAACTTCATAAATGGGATGCTTTTAAAGTCACTGGTTCATTCATGTGCATGCGATAATCTGAGAACAAAGTACTTATAAATTTGATCTTTGTAATATAGTCATCATCTCATTTCAGGCTTTCAAGAAATGTTTCATTTTTAAAGATAAACACTTTAGGATCTGAATCATTGGATGTGATTTTGTTCCTTGATATTGTCGTGACGTAACATTGTAAAGCTTCACAAAGCCCTTGGTACTATATTCAGAAACCCCATTTATTTATTTCACACATCTCCCATACCAGTTCTTTCTGTGAACCCATTCTATTATTGGTGTTTTAAATGACTATTCAAGTTTTTTTTTTTAAAAAAAAAATGTGTTATCTTATTAAACTGGTAATTACTGTCAAACTTACTGAATGAACTTAATGTGGTTGTTTCTAAGTAAGCTAATGTGCGGTTGCTGTTACCAAAAGATGATCCACCTTTTGGTTAGAAAGTGCAAAGGAAATACAAATTGGAACATTTAAAGGGTTATTCTATTTAGAAGAATTGTTCTATATGGACTATGGTTAATCCGAATAAAGGACCAAATTTTTTACAGAATCCATGAATAGACCCATCATCCATCATCAATATCTCTTCCAGAAAAAAACTGTACGATAGAAGCTTGAAAATCCCAATAAACCAATGGAATTAATGGAAGCCTAGTTCCTATCATATATAATAGCCTCCAAACACATCTGCTTTCTGCCCTTCTCAGTCATTGTATTATATTATTTCAACCCATAAAAGGCCACTAGTAACAGCACGTTAAAGGGTTAACAAGTCTTTATATTTTAATTGAATTTTAATTTTAGTTCCTCAAATTTTAAATGGTTAGTTTTGATCTTTATAATCTCATGAAGACTTCATGAAGACTTCATCTTAAGTTAACAAATAACCTATATACTTTTGATAAGCTTTATTTTTGTTTCCTATACATAAATTCAGATTAAATCCATATGAAATTATATGGATAAAAACCAACTAATTAAAATTAAAAAGATAAAAACTAAAATTTTGTCAAACTATATATAAGGTTCGATATTAACCCAAAGTTAAATCTCAATAATAGAAAAGTAAGAGCACTATTAATAATAAGATGTGAAAAGTTGACCATTTTATGTATTCACACCAAGGAAAAAATAACAAGTAACATTATCTTTCAGCAGGATGAGACAGGAACTAAATCCGTTCACATTTTTTTCTATTTTTCATATTTGGTTCAAACAATTTGACCTTGATGCTGTTGCTGGCATGGCTTAACTCCAAAAGGAACATGACTTGTTGGTGACATTACTCCAACTAGGTAGCAAAGTTTAGGGTTGTTCCAAGCCCCAAAACGCCTTCCCATTTTTCCATAGAACTCTCCGGAGAATTTAAGCTCTCCTGTCAGATCATTACCATTCAAGTACAGTGCATTGAGACAAGGAAGTGTTGCTAGTTCTGGAGAGATATTTCCTGTGAGGTTGTTGTCACTTAGACCTAAATGCCTCAGTCTCTTCAATTTTGACAGTGAATCAGGAATTTCCCCTCTTAATCCCACATTTGAGAGCTCAATAACTGCCAAGTTTTGAACTTTTTCCCAATTTAGTACCCTCATGGTTCCACCTAATGGATTATTTGACAAGACTAATTCTTCTAATGAACACATATCTTGAAAAGATTGTGACAACCCACCTGAGAATTTGTTGTTCCTGAGGTCCATTAGGATCAAGTTCTTGAGAAAACCAATCTCTTTTGTCAGATTACCTTCTAAGTAATTGCTGCTTAAATCAAGCTTCAACAGTGAACGTAAGCTTCCAATTGATACAGGCAAAGACCCAGATAGTGAGTTTCCACTTAGATCAAAGATCAACAACTCATTAAGGCCATAAAAAACATCTGGAATGTGCCCAGATAGTGAATTCCCTGAAAGGACTAATCTTTTTAGCTTGATGAGGTTGCCAATTTGTGGTGGGATTTCACCTGCTAGGCCATTTTCTATGAGTATCAGTGATTGAAGATTCTTGAGGACCCCAAGAGAGGAAGGTATGCTTCCAACAAGACCCGGGTTCAATCGAAACTCGAGAGATTCTAAGCTGAAAGTCAGTTTCTCCCAGTTCCCTTTGGGGATGGAAAATGGGAACTTGTCTGGTGATTGGAAACAATTGAAGAAGGACAAGACTTTGAGGTGCCTGAGCTCAAATAAGTGTGGTCTGAATTCTAAGTTTGAGGCACAAGCAAGAGAATTGTCATGTACAGGTCCAATGTTCAAGGTAGTAACATACCAGAACCCATTTATCAGATCACATGAGACACCCTGCAGTACAATTCAGCACAGAATTTTTTTTTAAAAAAATTGAATTGTTAAAAACTCAAACTTGATGGCTATATATATATATATATATATAATGGGTTATGAACATGATCACTGGACATTGCATGAACTTGACAGATAATAACAATTTCAGTACTTCCCTGCAAAAGTAACACTATATTAAGTCAAGTCACTTCTCTAATTTTTTTATTTTTGTTCCTTTTGCTTGCAGAAGAATCCAAAAACTGAAATCAATCAAGGACACTGGACTCTATACTTCAAGAAGAAAGAAATCCAAAATGTCTAAGGTTTTATCTTGAGCACAGTATAAGAGGGATGTATGTGTGTACCTGAATAGGAGTCCAGCCACAGGGATCAGGATAGAGATCTGAGCCATTCCACCAATTACCAACAAAGCCTTGTATGGTAGAGTAAATTGCTTCAAGCTCTTTCTTCTCCATTGGAGCCAAAGACACATCAGCTTCTTCCACTTGTCCAAAACAAATTGAACCCACAAAGAGAAAGAACACAGCCAAAATGGTACGACTAATAGCAAAAGTTTTGATGCTCAACATGATGATAATGATAATAAACAGAGGAATGAGAAGAAGAAGGGAATCAAGCCAAATGCCAAAAGGGGTTTCTTGTTTCCACAGGAAGAAGAAGAAGATGCTAAATTTATACTCAAAACAAGGTTGTGAGGGGAAAGCACAGAAAAGAAAAGGCAGAGTAAGAAATCTGACCCCTTTATCTGCCTAGTGTTTAATGGAAAAGCTAAGGAAGTATTATATAGGCAGAGAATAGGGGGAGAGAGAGATCAAAGGAGCACACAACAACAAAAAACCCAAGAAGCTGCAAAAGCTTAGCACAGTTATTGAGGCAAAAAGTCAATATGAAATTATTATTTGTAGTAACGACTTTAAATTAGATTATCAGAGCAGTAAGTAGCAATGGAGAGGGTCTGTGATATGGAAAGTGAAAGCTAGGCTGCTTGCTTTGCTTTTTATGTATGTGTATTGTGTGTGCGTGGATACGGCTCTGCTTTGCATTGTGATTCTCTAATGCAACAAAATGGTGAAACTAGTTTAGGGCTATAGGTCAGAGAATTTGAAGGCTATGAATTGAGAATGGAGAAATGGGTTTTGGTAGTTGAAGGGAATTATGGTTGCAGAGGAAAGGTTGAAGTTGAAAGGGATTTAGTTGGGAAGATGATGTGACGTTGAGCAGAAAGAGGGGAAAATTGTGTATGTGAGAGAGATTGTCTTTGTTCATGCAAAAGTATGCATGTAGTTGCATGAAGGATAAATAAGTGAATGAGATATTATTGATAAGTTATGAGACTTTTCTAATATTATTTTCCCTTAATTAGACATTGGTTTCATTTTCCCTAAATTTTTTAATGTAAATCACAGTTTTCATTTGTCACCACTCTTTCTAAAATATATGCATACAAAGACCAGATTTTATAAATACATTTTGAAATGAAGTTGAAATATTTTAAAAATTATATATATTAGAGTATTTGTTAATGAATGTTAAGACTCATTGAGTGGGAAATTAATAACATTTTTTAAACTGATTTTATTCAAATCTTGATGCAATAATTTTTTCACTTCTCATAATACAATTTATAGTTCTAAATAAAGGTAAATTTTGAATCTTGTTTTGTTTTTTTTTTTTATAGAAACTTAATAACTTTGCCACATCTCTTTGATTTTAGTAAGGTGGTTGAAAATGATATGTAATACCAATGACCTTGTATCTTAGTGTCATGAGAACTTTTATATAAATGAAAGCTGGTTGTAGGTTTAATCCTGTCTATAACTTCATGCACTGCCGATAGTACCTGCTCATTTATTTTAAAAAACAAGAAGATGGCTTATAAAAATGTAATAAAATACAATGTAAGTTTTATAATAGTAAATAAAAGTATTAAGGTGCGAAAATATTCATAGTTTTTATACTGAATCCATGGCAGGATAAATGGAGAAGCTAAGGACTGGTTCTTGACGATTGTTTATGAGCATACCACCATATATAGCTTAACACCGTGGGACTCATCGGTTGCCGCCACATGATGATTCAAACTTGCATTGTTAGGCATACCACCATAGTTGTAGAACAATTAATACAACTTCTATCAGTATATGCAAATCGCTTCGCAGCCAACAATAACAGCCTAATTATTGCGTCCTTTAATGGAGCTAGGTACAAGAATTTCCAGAACCAGAGAGGGGAAATTTTTATTTGTGATTTATTACAGACTTAAAAGCTCTCAAGAACTCACTTCTGCGACCCTACACTCTGTGACCAGCTAGAGAAAAATATACAAGCATATGAATTGGATCACCAAGTTTGACTTGGTGGGGAAAAAAAACACCTTATAGCATGTCGATCATTCTGAAGAGAAAGAGAAAGAAAGCCAAGGAATTGTAGGGGAACTAGTTTCCTGCTCATCCTTTGGATGAGCCGTGAGAGTTTGGTCCATGTTTTTTATCCAAAGATGAAATTAAGATAGTCAAATTTGGTGATTTTTTTGGATGGGTGATTTGTAAATATAAAAAATTTTTTTTTGAAAAAAAATTAAAAAAAAAGTTTATTTTTATTTTATATTATGTACCCATTAAGATGATTTTTTTTTTAAAAAAAAAAAAATAAAAAAATCCAGATGAGCTAAAAGTCCTGCTTTTTGCTCATCATTTGGATGAAAAAAAGCAATTAAAAAAAACACTTTTTTTTTTAAAAATCCATCCAAAACCCTTTACTCTCTAGATTTGATTCAAACCCTTCAAGTTTTTGTAAAGGGGGTCTCTTCCCTTTTATTTTATTTATTTATTTGCCTAAATCACCAAATTTGATGTCATCTCATATTCATTTCTTAATGCAGGCCTACAACAAGAAATTGTACATAAAAGAACAAAAATAAAATATACCAAAAAATTACAATATCCTTACCCCCAACGGGATCATGGGTGTTAAGAATATTAAAATTAACATTCATTCAGAGGATAAAATAAAATAAGCTAATAATATAATTATTTCCCTCACTGATTCTAAATATATGAATCTTAGTGAAGTTTGTTTTAACTTTTTAAAAGTACTTTTATGATTCACGAAATAAGTATGTGAAAAGAGTTTTATCAAGATTATAATAATACTAGAAAAGTGCTTTTTTTCGGTTTCTCAAATAAGCACTTAATTAAATATAAAATCTCAATAAACTTTATCTCATAAATTTATAATTTTTTCCTCAAATTATTTATTGTAGTAATGAGTGTATTGACTGGTTTTTATGAAGTAGTTGCAAATGATTAAAATGATACTTTTTTTTTAACATAATAAATTTTAAAAACAAATAATGAAGGGGCCCACTAGGACCAAAAGTAAGTTAATGGATCATAATATTTTTTATCCCATTTTTAAAAATGTATGGGTAGTTTTACACTTAAAAAAATTTAAGGGTATTTTTGCCCTTTAAATCTAAATTAAATGTTAATCAAATTGTGGAGGTCAGTTATTTTTGACATATTATTGAAAAGAGCTATAAGATTGTAGGATAGTATTAGGGCCATAGGGTTTTGAAGAGCAGCCTTGTGAGTGTGAAGTGAAGTGCAAAATGAAAAACAAAGGACAGAAAGAGCAGAGTGGCAATGAAAAAGGAAAGCTAACTGTAAAACTATAATGCTTACTCTCTGCATTTGATTCAAACCCTTTATTTAATTTTTTACTTTCAAGGAAGGGGTTCTTCTTCCCTTTTATTTTATTTTATTTTATTTATTTATTTTTTAAATCACCAAATTTGGATGCCATCTAAATTCTTTTAAAAAATATGAAAAAAAGGTCTTACATTTTAGGATTAAAATCAACTCCTTATATGTTAGGCACGAATGCAAGATAGCGATGGCACCAATGCAACTGTAAACGAGGTCTTTGAGGTGGGCGTTGGCCTCGGAGACGAGGGAGTTGACGGTGTCCTCACGCTGCTCCTCGGGGACCTTAAAGAGGATCTTGCTGACATTGCTGGCGCCAAAGACCTTGGGGACTTTGGCGATTTCTTGCACTCGTCGGAGCAGAAGTAAGGGCGAAGATGAAGGTGCTGGCACATCGGCGCTTCATGAGTTTGCAGGCCCACGGTGGTGCTCTGAGAGGGCTCTTTTTTATTTTCTTTATATTTAAAAACTAGGGGTAAAATGGGACATTCACCAACATTTTAAAATCTCAATTTAATCCATATCACCTTTATATCTTTTTAAATGTTAATAGACGTTTTGGATTTTGAATTTTATTTAGTATTTATTTGCATTCTCCCTTTAATTAATAACGTGACATCTCAAATAATTATTATTATTATTATTAATTTGAAAAAAAGGCAAAGGTAGGTGAACGGAATGAAAAACATGTGAGAGAAGCTAAAATAAAAGAAAAGTGGTATACAAAAAGAGGACCACCCACAGAGAAATAGGATGGGAAACAAGTCATAATAAAGGGCATTTAGCCTTAGGCTTAGGCCCATAGCCCATTCTGGACCTACTTCACTTGTATCCTTCTTTTGCTTTTACCTCTTTTAGGTATATTTCAAACTAATTTAAATAGAAAAAATGCTGAGAAGCCCCAATTTAAAGAATTTATTACTCAAAGGCAGCTAAAATAATTTCATCAACATGATTCTTCCATAAGTGGATTATATATTTAACTGTGCAAAAAAAAAGTATGTTTGAATTAGTGTTGGAAAAATATGTTCACATTCTTCCATTGTCTCATACTTGTTTCACTGCCAATCTAATCAGGCACATAATCAATATTCTTCCAACAGCATTAGCTAAAATTATGCGTGCCAGTTTTTTCCTATTTTCCACAGGCGTAATAAGTTTTCAATCGTGAACAAAAAATCTTTTGCTATGCCAGTTTTCTTCCATGAGCATTTGCTACAATATCTTGCACAAGTTTTGTTCCACTGTTCATTATGTAATCAATCGTGTATAAAAAGCTTCGGCCATAACCAAAGTAATCTTCTTTTATGGCCACTTGCTTAGTCACACATGGAAGTTTTCTTCCACGTGGCAATATATCTTCATGTACACAAAGCTTCAACTATCTACTATAGGTAAAATAATGTTCATGTAGAGAAAGCATAGCCATGCGCAATGGTTTTCCATAAACTCTACAGCTAAAATCATTAAGGGCAATTTGGTGATTTAACTAACAATTCTGCTCATTGTATTGTGGGATAACAAATGGGAACTCAGAATCAACAAAGAAAAAAGAACCCAGAAACTAATCACTATCTCATCTGCCAGCAAGACAAGTCTTTGAAATGTAAAAAATAATACTAATACATTCCTAAAACCACTATTTCCAAATGAACACAGATGCTATTTCTACTGTTGGATTATTGGAAGGGGTGGGGAAAAAAATAAGCTCCTTCCATCATCAAGATGTAAAAAACTTCAATATCTTCTTTCCAATTGATACCTCACCTGGATGGTCCTCCTCCTCTTCTGCTTCATCTCCTTCACCCTCTTGAAATTCATCTTCTCCTTCATCATCATATTCATCAACTTCAGCTTCTTGGATTGCACTTCCATCCCCATCTCCATACTCGTGTGTACCGTTCACTTCTTCGCTCAACTCAACTTCGGCAGGTTTGGGTTCAGGTTCATCGCCGTTGTCACCAACTATGTCCCTTGGTTCTTCGAACTGAGCAGAGAGATACAAGTACATGAATAAAAAATAGAACATAGATCTCTTAATATCAACGGCAACAAATCAATCATCAAAACAGGCCGTGGCATGTTTTTACCCTTACAACTCTATCATCTGAGAACTCTACACGGTTTGCTGTCAAAACCTGCACTCTCTGTTCGCTTTGAGCATTGCCATCAGCAACTACTGATGAAGGACCCGAGACAACTTTTGGGTTTTCTCCTTCCTTCAATTCAACACCACTAGTTTCTTGCTCAACAGTCTTTGTTCCCTTAGACATCCGAGTTGATGGAGTTGATGGAGCTGATGGAGTTGTGGTCGGCCTGCCAACAGAAAATCAAGAAATGCGCAGTGCTAAGTAAGAAGTACTTGCTGCACGCTGACAATAAATCCAACAGACTATTCACCGCAAAGAAAACAACCAGTCTATAATTTAATGAACAGTTTTTGCCCTGAATGAAGCTGCCATAACTAAATTTAAGTAGCTAGCTTACGTTTTGTGGTGCCTGAGATTATATCGCCTCCCTCCAGTAACTTCTTGTGGGGGAGGAACTATTTGCCTTTTCTTTCTGCGCCCACCAGCTGGAACACTATCAGATTGTCCTTCAGAATAAGCATCCTGCTCACTCTGCATAGTCCGAGAAGTTTGTACATACTGCCGCTTCCTTTTAGTTTTACCCACAGCTTTCTCAGTCTGAGTGGACTCTTCTACACTGTCACCTTTAGCATGATCAGTATTAAGAGACTCCATATTTGCATTATCCAGTTCCTCCGAAGCTTTTCCTAGGAACTCCTTTGCTTCTTCAACTACTGCCTTAACAGAGCGTGTTCTGTTAATTCCAGCTTTGCTTTTCCCGCGAGGCCTGCCTTTCCCTTTCTTTGGAACTGACTGCTGAGAATCCTCTGGACCTTCTTCTGCCAGACTATCTACGTAACTATAATGATCAAAAGATGGATCATGTCTGTCATCCACATCTCTAATATAGTCAGCAGATTGGAGCTGCTGAATGTCCGAAGAGTGATGAGCTCCAAGGATATCTCTAGTGCCTTCTATATTCAAAAAAGACGCAGAGACCTCTGCTTCTTCTGTATTAACTTTCGGATCTGACAATGGAGATGAATCATCTATGCCAGAAGCTCTAATGTCATCCCTTTTACTACTTGGAGACAAACTCAAAATCTTTGAAGCGCACTGGCGGAGCCAAGACACAGACTTTACAGATTCAGAATTTTTCATGTCAGAAGCAGCATTACACCCAGAATTCTTAAGAGGATTACCATCTAGCACAGGTGAAATTGGTGAATGGATAGCCACCCTCTCCTTAAACTCAGGTAGCTGAAGGTCAGATACAACCAAACCTTTAACAACTTCCCCACAGTCCTTACAGCCTCTCAGCTTCTCAACAAGAGCAAGAAAGAGATTCCTTTGAGCCATAAGGTGCTCACGCTCCTTCTTAACCTTCCTGCTCAGGTTCATAAGCATTTCAGAATCTTCATGCATTTCCCGATGGGCTGACTCCAGCTGCTGCTTATTTAACTCAACCTCATTCCTTTCATTCTCTAATCTTTGCCGTTCAGACCGAACTTCTTCCCATTCTTTCTCAGTCAAATCCTTCAAGACATTAATATTTTTACGTTCCCTTTCCATTTCCTCCTGAAAAGAACTTTCTCTCTTCTGCAAATCTAGCTCCATTTCCTCTTGCTTTTTCTGCATTTCATTCTCAAGATTCCTTCTCCGGGATTCAAAATCTTGAAGCATCTGTGCATGATCATTTTTGGTCTTTTCAGAAAAAACTAGCTTATCATGCCTCATAGTATCTGCAAATGATTCCTTCTCCAGTTCCAGCTTCTCCAACTCTCTCTTTATATGATCTTGCATAGCCTGTTTCTCTCTTTTCAATCTTTCTTCTTCAGTATGTTGCAGTTTTCTTAATTTTTCTTTCTCTGCATCAATTATGCTCCGATCTCTACTAATTTCAGCCCTTTTTTCATCCAATACTTCCCATTCTTTCTCAAACCCTCTCTCTCTTGCTTTAAGCTTTCAGTTTCCTTCAAAATATATTCCCCCTGCAATCTGGTATTCTCAATCTCACGTTTCAGTTCCAACTGCAACCGGGAATGCTCTTCCCTCTCACCCTGAGTTATTTTTAAATCCTCTCTCTCCTTGATCAATTGCAGCTCCTGCTCAGAAATTTCAGCTCTTACCTTTTCAACCTCAACTTTCAGATTCTCCATAGCCTTGATATCAGCACGTAATTGTTTCTTTTCCATCTCCAGTTCTTTCTCCTTAATTTTCATACTCTTTTCTTTCTCCTTTAATGATTTCAACTTGGCCTCAAATTCCTTTTCCTGCTCCTTTATTCTTTCAGCCTTCTTACCCAAAGCTAACTCTTCCTTCCCAACCTTGTTTTCCCTATGGTTGACTTCAGCTTCCCTCTTCTCCAAGGATTCTACTGTGTCGTTGAACTCCTCATCAAGGGACTTCCTCTTTTGTTCCATCTCCAGTTCAAACTCCTGCAACTTCAAATCCAACAAATCCTTTTGCTCACCAAGGTGCTTCTGGATTCCCTCCTACAAGAATCACAACCACAAGTCAGCAAGCAACAAAAATTGTATAATATACAAAAGTAATTCAACTTACAAACAACTGCACATTCAAAGAGAGAAGGTTCATGCACCAGAGTTACGTGAGAACGCAAGCTTTGCTTGCTTCTTCAATTGAATATAGAGCTATATACAATCTTCAGATACGAAGAGAGAGAGATGGGGGATAGACGTGTCCACGCATCTCTTCTAGAACACAATCAGTTGTACATAAATCTAAGGCTATTCTTACTACCATTAATGTCACACACATTCAAACTTATATCAGCACAAAACAATACACAAAAGGATATGCACAGGCCTGTTTTAGTAGGATTTGCTCTAACACAGTACATTATATTCCAAGGGACACAATAAATCATTATACAATAATTTTCTATGTTTCACTTGGTCCACATGTCCTCAACTAAGCAAAGGAAATGGAATTTTTTAGTTGAAAAAAATATAACTCTCAAACCAAACTACAAAAACTGTGTATCATTTTGACCTTAATGGCATTCAGCTAAGCAAGACAGGAAAATGATAAATGAATTTAACCAATAGATTAACTGGACAATAGGGTTAATATCACTGCTCCAATTTAAATTGTAGGCTAGAGTGTCGATTTACACCATGATAGCATGATGGCAAATATTAAAAGAAGCAATGGTCTTAAGCATGTCTTCTTTTTCTCTTAAAAAATGGTTACTATATGACTTGATACACAGGCGTCAAAAGATCTTGTTCAACCTCTGTTAACCACCCCCCCCCCCTGGGGGGGGAGTAAACCACCCACCACCCACTGTGCAAGACCACCCTTACAGCCCAGCAAGACCAAAATCTCTTGACATGTGCTAGAGTTTAAGCGACAACCTAGGTATTTGTATCTCTTTCCATTTCATTCCTAGTAAAAAATGGCTCAAGTAAAAACAAAGAACCAGGTCACCCACTTATCTACGCAGTAACTTTGCGTGACATTCTATTGTATGCAGACTATATATTAACAACAACAAAATGTAGACTATATGAGTAGTAGACGCCTGAACTCACTCGTTCTCTAGCACTTAGCTGATGTTCAATATCAAGTAATTTTTTTTCTTTAGCCTCGAGCATGCTCCTTAACGAATCAGCTTCCTGAAACAATATAAGCAGCAATTAAGTTACGGAAAGAACAAATAAGAAAATAGGTGGTTACATTTGAAAAAGAATGAGGAGTCAAGGAAGGAAGGAAGGAAGAGACAAACTTTCTCTTTTATTTCTAAATCTTGAGCCGCTCTACTGATCTCAGTTTCCTTCTCTTTCAATGACAAGTTAGAGGAATCAATCTTCTTTTCCAGTAATTCTAGTTCTCTCCTTTTCTGTTTCAAGTTCTTATCAATTTCATTTTCCTTCTCCTCCCTCTCACTGAGGTGTTGCCTTCCCCTGCACAGCATCTCTTCTCGTTGCTTTAAGTTCATCTCCCACTCCTTTAAATCTTCCCTTTGCTTGTAGAAAGTTGCCTCAAATGATTCTCGACTATAATGAATGGTAAAATCTTAGTAAGTGAATTGTTTCAAATACTTCAAGAAATATAATAAATATGGTGTCTAGAAATAGTAGAAATGTGAAGTGCAGGACATACTCAGTAACTACAGACAACCGCTCCTTCAAAAGTAAATTTTCACGAGTCTCAACTTCTCGCAATTTCATCTCTAACTCAGCACTTTTTCTGTTGACCTCAGCTAGCTTAGCTTCTGCATCATGCAACTTCTTGTCAACAAATGAAGACTTCCCTTCAATTCCATCAACCAATGCACTCGCCTCAGTCAACTTTGCCTGGGAGGAACACTGGACTTGGTTGTGCTCTTCTCGCATTGCACGTAAAGCTCTTTCAAGCTGCAATTAATCCATTGCCACAGGATCAACATAATAATTAATGAGAACAAACTTCTATCGGTTCCTTTTTTTACTACAACCTGTATAGATTCTACACAGATTTTAGAGATGGACAACCGTAGATAGCAGCTCAACATGTATAGATATCCTATGACTTTGTCGTTAAACTGGATAAGAAACTAACTAGTAAAACATGAGAAAATTGAATTTCTGTAAGAAATGAACAACCCTAACCTAGAGGAGAGAAAGTTCAAATTCCTATTCTTAATGTTCAACCAATAAGAAGTAAAAGCACAGTCAATGTTGAGATTGGGAAAGCTTGGATTAAAGAATACACCATGTGTCATTCTCAATGACCACTTAAAAAATTATATGCCGAGTTTTTCCAGTTATAAAAAGTAAACTTCCACACATCCAACCAGGAATGGAACAACCACCTCACACATTCCTGGTAACCTCCTTTGCTGTAAATAACTACGCAAAGTACACCACATCTTAAAGCTAATTTACGTATTGCATAAGATGACATGCAGAAATACAAGAACTGACTTAAATTAGACAAAAGACAACATTATGGATAGCAGAAGATAAATATATTCAAGCATATACAAATTTCAGATAGTGAAATATAATTGAAGAAAGTTACAGACATCAGTCACACACTGCTTCTCCGTGTTCAATGCTTTCCTTATAATTTCCTCTCGCTTTCCAGCTTCAGATAATGCAATTAAGTGTGAGGACTGCTCTCGTTTAAAAATCTCCTGAGTTTCAACTAATTCCTGCCTCAGTTGATCAAACTTTGAACTCCATTCTTTCTTCTCTAACAGCAGGAGGCCCATGCTGTACTGGTAGTCATAAAGCTGCATTTTTTTTGGGGGGGGGCAGGGAGAGAGAATTTATCAGCAGTCAAACAAACATAGCAAATGGTTTCCATGAGAACATATATTGATTTCTTCAAACACCAAAAAAGAAAGAACCCATGTTGCAGGGGTAATGCTACAAATGCAGGCGTGGGTAAGAGAATGGAACAGAATAATTTTTTCCAAAATATAGGGTACAGGTACTACATTACATACTGATTAAATCTATGAAATCTTGTAGCATATGATACTTCTTACAACATTTAAAAAACAGGTAATGAAACTTCTTTGATATAATTCTTAATCTGATCCTTAAGGTCATTTAACTATAATAAATTTCAACTGCAATATCATATAATATTGAAGTAATTAGTTTTCATTGTAATTGTTGAGAGAGTAATATTTCCTTTCCAATCTTTAAGACTGAGTTAAAAGTTAGAGACTTCGTGAGCACACTTACAGTTCCAATATGTAATGAAACCAAACTTCAGAGAAAATGACAACATATTACTAATTTTGGAGTACACAAATTTAGAACCCCTCGTGCTTCATGGGAAAGAACCTGTGTTCAAATTATCAGGATCGGGAAAAAGACATCAAGAAAACAAACAACCATGAAATCATTTTACAATGAAGCACCCAAAGATTTTGCTTAATCGGTCACTAAAATATATATTATTTTGCTCCATTTAAATCCATACAGTCTCAGTATGTGATCATGACAAAATGTGCATGCCAAGCGATTTTTATGAGTTTAAATATCCAAGTATTAATGAAATTAAATATTACTAGAGGTGAAATTGGAAGCCAACAAAAACTTAACATCCATAGTCAAAGACTTGAGAACTAACTGCGTTCAACTAATTCTAAAAGCATCCTGCTGATGACAATAAATAAATTCTGATTCTCTGCATCAAGCAATCAAAGATAGCCATCATGATATTTGAACTTATCAATTCTACTTGACCCACAAAAAAAAACTTATCAATTCTTCAGTAACGAAACTCTCTCAACAATAATTCCAAAAGCATGTTTTAATTAACCCTAAAAATTTTCCAACGCAATTAGGTAAAACATGGGCAACATCGCTTGTATTCATTCTCGAGAGTATTTGTTTATAAAGAAAATTTACGTATGACTTCATTATTATTGAAGATGATAACCCAGTGACTACTGACAGCAAGCATCAAGGAATGTCACAAACCACCTACAAATGTTCAAAATTCGCAAACTTACCTCTTTTTCAAGTCTCAAGACCTTCTCCATGAGTGCTTCATGATCCTTCTTCCGCATCACCGCTTCGTCCAAAAATCCCGCCTCCTTAAATTTCTTCCAGTCCTCAATATTCCCCATGGAGTCAAACCCCACCACCACCTTCTCCTGATTCTCACTCAAAGAACCCAATGGCGGTGGTGGGTCATCAGCAAAAGCGACGGCCTTGCCTTTTGCCGAATTCAAGAGGTTCGAACTCGCCCCAACCCCACTTCTCTGGGGTGTGAAAGACGCTGTAGTAGACCACCCCTTTCTCTGTGGCGTAAACATTAGTGGGGGTCAAAAATCGCCGGTGAAAGATGCCACAAGCCCTAGATATTCCGTCTCGGAGCCACCGGAGGCCAAAACTGGGCAAACAATCAGCGGTTGAAAATAAAATTCCGATCTTTCAGTTTCATTTTTAATTCAGAAGCCGCTTATTTGGGAGCACAGAACTCTTGAACTTCCAAGTTCGAAGAAAATGAGAGGACATGTACGGTTTTTCCAATTTGGAGTTTTTTTTTTTTTTTTTTTTTTTGGTCAAGTTCCAATTTGGAGCTCGAGATTAGTCTAAGTTCAAAACTGAACGCTGGAAAAAAAAAAAAAAAAAAAAAAAATTGACGCTAACAAAATAATATCAGATTGCTCAGGTGAAAAAAACTTAATAATTGGCTTTTTTTTGTCCAGCCAAATTATTCGTTTTCGTTTGTTCGGAAATGGAATTTTCTTTTTTCAAGAAAATCCCTTTAAGGTGGATCAAAAAGATTGCAAACAAGTTTCGAAGAAAATTTTCCTCTTCAAAAGGTCCCAAAAGACTTTATGGTGATTAATTAAGAAGATGAAATTACAATGGTGTCCCCGAGAATTAAAAAAGGAAAGCTCCTTAGCGCACTGTGCTTCTGATTAATGAGAAACGATGCCTCCTCCTTCTTGATCGGCTGAAGTCTTTTGTCTTTCTTCATCATTATCTTTGTCTTCAAGGCCAACCTCTATAGGCGATCTCCGCACACAAGTGACACTCCTACACCCACAAACCTCCTTTGACGGCGACCTCCACCGCACCACCGATGCTGCTCCACTACTGAACCGCTCGTACATGACGTTCTTTCTGCATTTCCCCTCACCATCCTCTTTGATTATGTGTTTCTCAAACAAGAGCTTTTGATTCCGTCGTTACGGAAGTGTAGAAGTTTTATTCTGTTTTAAATATGAATAAACAAAGTCATAAATGTAATAACAAAATAGTTTTATTAAGTAATAGATAAATTGTAGACCTCAAGAAAAACATAAATGAAATTACAAAAAGATGAATTCAGATAAGAATGAAATTGAAACCACAACAATAACAAAGTCGAACAAAGTTTCCTCTTACAACTATTAATGTGGTAAAATGTTTTGGAAAACTTCTCTGTATACCACATTAACTGTATTGTCAATATACTTATTAAACTCATTCAAAATCAGTATTTTTAAACTTTTGAAACTCTTTACCCTAGATAAAGCAACATAAAGTTGTCCATGTGAAAAAATTGGACTTGGTAGATAAAGACCTACATTTGACATTGATTGTCCTTGACTCTTGTTAATTTTCATGGTGAATGAAATGATGATTGGAAATTGTCTTCTAGTCATCTTGAATGGAAGTTTAGATTCATATGGATTCATGTCCATCATGTGTATCAAAATGTCTTGGCTGCGTTAGCTTGAATTCAACGCCTTTGCTTTAATGACGTTCTTACCTAGAACACTTTTGTCAATAGCAAACGAATGTAATATAACTCTCCTTGAGCAGGTGTACAATGACCAAGCATTCCAATGGAAAAACCATGTTCACGATGCTTTCAAGGTAATATTGTCATTAAGTACCGTAATACTCATTATTCACCTTTCTCTGTAACACTTTTTTGGTATTTAGAGAAAATTTTAATTACCTCATTCTATTATCTACCCTTCTGCACCATTTTCTTCCATTCTTTAGTTCTCCCTTATTCTTATTAAACAAATCAGTTTTAATGGTTATAAAGAAATTGAAGAGGATGCTCATCAAATGTATTATGATTTTTGTCAAATTTATAATTTGTTCAATATATTAAATAAGTTTATATATAAATTTTATATAAAAAAAATTGAATATGATAAACTATAAATTTTAATATATTTAATTTGAATATGATTTAGATTTAAACTAAATTGTATCATTCTTGTATTTTAATATTTAATTATATACTTTCAATAGTTATTTAATTATTCATTTCAAAGAACACTTTTTCTAAAAGCCCATAGGCATGCTTGTAAAAAAAGACAATTAAAACAATTTCGGACTCATCACCAATAAGGTAATTCGGCCTGAACCTATTTGAAAAAAATATTTGAGTCAGCTATACCTTCTACAAAACATTACTAATAAATGATCGCAACTAAACCCATCCTTATCACCATACTTTGATTGGATTGAAATTGGTTTGCCCTTACAATAATTGTTGTAACATGAAACCATGCCTTTCTCAACTTTTGGTTTGGTTTCACACCTTGAACACCCCCTCATAAGCCTAGGCAAGCCTCATTTCCTAGTTACTTTCTTAGTCCACAGTATCAGAACCTACGATTTTTTCCTACTGCATAGAGATGGGGCTGTATTTAAAATTGAATTAGGGAAAATCTTGTTGAGGCTCGAATGAATGACCAACATTTAATTTGTGATCAGGGATATCAAGAAAAGGTATCTACTCAACCGGATTTTAAGGATAAAGGTATAATTATGAAGAAAAGGCTTTGCTCCAACATGCCCAGATTTCAGGACATCAAGGGTCTTCTTTCTTCCGAGGTCACCGGATCTATAGAGGTTTTGTTTGGTTTGTGGTCGAGGTCACTTAGGATCTGTTTGGTCGGAAGAGCGAAGTGTTTTTCGGGACATCAAGGGTCTTCTTTCTTCCGTGGTTGGGTTTTCTGTGTTCTATACCCCAAGATGGGGTACTTGTATAGCTGCTCTAATTGCAGCTTATGCTTATAAGGATGTGTGCCTATTCGGGTGGGTTTTACAACCATCACTTCCTTCCTTGTCACTTCTAACCTTGGATATCGAAGATGCCGCCTTTGTTCATGATTCTACTTCTACTCTTAAATCTCTTATGTATGGTGCCCGATTGTTTTTTATATTTGGCTTATTCTGTTGTATTTGTTGTGTTCAATTTGGTTTGTTTGTATTTTATTTCTAGTTTGTGTTAAGGTATTGTAATAGTTTGAAGTATTAATATAAATATATATCTTTGACAAAAAAAAAACATGCCCAGATTTTAATTGATTAAAATTGAAAAAAGTGAAAAAAAAGCTGAAAAATTACTGTAGCTTATTATAGGAACTGCAAATAGCTTAAAAGCCTCCCTCAATTTTTCCATACACACACACCATCCACAAAAGTGTGCTATAGTCAATTAGCCAACAAAAATTTAGACATAAGAGATATGGTAGAAAGGTGACTATAATTTGCAACTTGATGAGACAACTTAGAAAAAATAGGTTTACTCGGTGTAAATATAATTTAAATAATCCCATTAATGTATAATAATTAAATTAAATTAAATAATCCCCCGTATCTACACCCAAATCCTACAAATTAGGATATATTGTTATTCGTCCCCTTAATTTTGATATGCGTAATATATAATACTCAAATTAATTTAAATACGGAAAAAAAAATTAGGGAATATGCGTTTAATATATAACAATAAAATTATTTTAAATAATCTCACAATCTACGCTCCCATATCTCGCATCCAATTCCTATAATTTAGTGTAAAACAATTTTCATCTAAAAAGCGGGAAAAACTCAAAGTAAAAATGTTCTTTTTCATTTGACCAAGGGTAAAATCAAAATTCAATTTGAATTATAGTAATATTGTTATGGCCGCTTAATTAGTTAATCATAACATTAGTCAATAATTGACCACCTCTAGAATAGACAAAAGACATGGTTGAATCTTGGAACTCAGAATATACATAATCCTTCAAAATAAGGTCGTGCAAGACCATGTATGTACTAAGGATAAATAGGTATAAAATTTTATCCAACACAAAACCCTCTCAAACTACCGGTTCATTCATTTCCCTTCCCTTCTTTGTTTCCGTGCAACTATCACAAAATCGTTCCTAGCCCCGAAAAGGTTAATCTTTCGAAAATAAGATAAAAAAAAATAACTTACGCTAAAAAAATAGGGAGCAAGTAGAAATGTTTTTCAGTCATATCAACTTCAACTACCCCAATGCAGTGAAAAAGATTGCAAAACTGCTACAACCTCCACTCTTAAGAAGGAGAATATCTAAATGCATAATCCAAGTGTTCAACAACTCCACTGTGTATCTATGTCGTTCATAAATAAATGACTAACTCTACCGATATCGCAGTAGGTGAAAAAACCTATACAATACATATAAAGCCTCATCAACTTCACCGGCAAAAAATCAAGACAAGTGGCCAGATATGAAATAACTTATCTTCTAACATTGTGAAAGCATTTCATTAATGTGACAACTTAATTACTAACCAAAAGTGAAGCAAAAAAATCACATAATTTTTAATTAATTTTTTTTTTAAAAAAAAAGTCTATAAAAGATCATTGATCCACCTATATAAATGATGAAGACATTTAAAAAAAATCTCATAAACTACCACTCCTGAGTTAATAAATTTGGAAGCAGAAAAAGAAAACCATGGAGACATCTTCATCACAAAAATGCAGGGTGCATACAGATAAAAATAAATGTAACTTCAGTTCTGACATATGAAACACATGACCCAAAATGCATTCATCACTGCAAAAGCAATACAAATTAGAAGTACCCAAATGATGCTTTCGGCTTATGTCCACATTAGTTTCAAAGCTTATGAAAGAAAGACATCACTCTCAGAAAAATAAGAGTTTTCTTTGGCAAAGGTTTAAGAAGACCAAATAGAGGTGCTTCCTTTAAAAACAAATAGGTTCACCCACTCCAAGCAAATGGCAGAAATTGAGAAAGTAAGTCAGAAATGACATTGACTCACTTTTTAGGTGGGAGATGAGATGCATCAAACCACTACTATTAGATTGAGGTACTTTTTATGTCCCCGTGTCAGTATCAAATAGGAGAGTACAACTAAATGGAAGTAATGCACCTTCGGTTTTGAAATATGAAACACATGACCAAAAAATGTGTTCAACACGCAAAAGCAATGTGAATAAGTACCCACATGATGCCTTTGGCTTCTGTCGAAAGTATTTTTGAAGCTTATAAAAGAAAGACATCACTCTCAGTGAAGAATAAGAGTTCTCTTTGGCAAAGGTTGTAAGAAGACCAAATAAAGATGCTTCCTTTAAAAACAAATAGGTTCACCCACTCCAAGCAATTGTTAGAAATTGAAAAGGTAAGTCAGAAATGACATTGACTCATTTTTTAGGTGGGAGATGAGATACATTAAACCACTACTATTAGATTGAGGTACTCTTTATGTCCCTGTGCAACATGAAATAAGAGAGTACAAATAAATGGAAGTTACTTTAAAGTTTAAACCACCTCGAAGAGAAACATGTAGGATCTCGGATCAAAAATCTAACTTTCGTTATCACACAAACATCAACATTACTTTCACTTCCCGAGTCATTAAATATAGCAGCAGATATTGCCTCTACCAGTAGCATTATCCCTTCATCCCTCTCGCACTGGTAAAAATGTTGATACAAAATTAGAACTCGTAAAAATGACCACCTAAAATTGATAACAAGTGTCAATGTAAATCTTCCATAATGTTATCGGTTTTTTTTTGGGGTATACTGGTCTTACCAATACCATTTTTAATGATGCTAAATTATATATACCACTTGCCAGATCTATTAAAGATAAAGTGTAACAGGTTTTAAGGGTGTCATAACAAAGAGCTCTATTGAACATGACATGACTTTTGAACCATAATATGCATACCGTCAAGCCTTCCTTGTATTTAGACTCAAATAGAGACATGGCAGCAAGTGAACCCAATCTCATTGTTGCAAAGAGGAGTGAATCGGTTGTTCCATGTGGATAAATATGAAAAAACATATTATCAAGTCACGAAAAATATCGGATTATATGTATTGAAAAACAATTAAGTAAAAAGCTTTAAGCAATGAGCTTACGGTATGCAAATGAGGTCCAGTAACATCCACACCACCAAGGACTAAAGCAGACTGAACATAACCTTGGTAATTGGACAAATTTTTTTTTTTAAAAAAGTCAGATTGATAGCTAGATTGACAGTGTAATTTCACTTGGAGAGGAAGGTTACGAAACTCAACTTGAAAAGATGTTTCTTCAGAAGAGTCGGTGCGGTAACAACTCTTGATTCTCTACCAAGTATGGTAAGATGTAGTTGTAGTTGTCGCTAACCATGTCTAATGAGAGAATACTTTTTATATTAGGTTGTTATACAATATTAAAGATGATTAAAAATTACTTCCGGCCATATGTGAGCCCATGAGAATGCAAAAATAATAATAAATTGAAGTAAATTACTACTACATAACCAATGTATGAATGAATAACAAAGCAAAAAGACCGGATAAAATGATGACTCGAGTACAAGAAAGCATTGATACCCGAAAAATTAAACCAACAATAGTACATCCTGCATTCAGAAAAGATTCAGGTTTAAGATAATATTAATATTCCATAAGGCAACGCAAAAGTGAATACATTACAACAATTAATCTTTTATGAAAAGTAATAGGTACCTAAGCAAAATATCAAGCATAAGAACCGAATTCTTTACCTTCTTCTATAGGTGAACAACGAAAATGAGCGAAACTTTACCTATCAAGTGAGGCGAGTCAAAAATTGTAGAAACTTTTAGTAAATTGTCACATGGAAATTGAAAAATTTTGTCATCATCTTCTCCACGACACAATATACTATTTGCGCGAAAATGCTCAAAAACGCGTCCCATATTATAACTTTTATTTGTCAAGAAAAGTAATAAAAAAAAAATAAGAATCTCGAACCGAAAGGTAAATTGCTTGTGTCAACTATCATGAATCAACCTAATACATATGTGTTTTCCAAATCCATGTTTCTTCCACTCAAAATCTTAAATATATATACACACATATAAGTGTCAGTTGACAGAATGATAAGTAGAGAGTGCATATAATGTATCTACGTACACAACACATTTGTGCGATTAAGAAGGTGCATGGAAGCATCCGCAATAATTACAAATCAACACAAAACATTAAATATCTGCTTTAGATGTGTTGGGGAAGTCAGTTATGACACCATCAATATCTGCTTCACTAACAAATGAGTTGATCTCAACAGTTGCATCTGAGAAGAAATCCCATGCTCGAGAAGTGAACTCTTAACCAAGAAAATTGAAGATAAAACAGAGCAAATCACCAAGGCAAACAATGCTAGAGGTCATGATATAGTCACCAAATTAATTATTGCCCCTGTTCCCTTAATATCAAAGGAAAGAAAAGGAAATTTAACTCTAGCTTTCAAGTAACGTTAAAGATATAAGAATCCGTTAGTGTATGCTTCACCACCAAAGGCTCCGGCCGTTTGCATGGTCCCGAAATGCAAAGAATTAGCAATTTCAACTAACAATGTCTTCCAGCTATAGGCGTCTTGTTTATTCACTGATAGGCAAAGCAATAATAAACAAATAATATATGGCACACCTCATTAGCACTAGCTGTGAAATCTTGGGTCAACTTTGCTGCTTTTCTTTGATACCTAGTGTCAAAAAAATGAACAAATGTTCGATAATCTGCACTACCAAGGAACTTTAATACCGAGTAAAACAATTTAAAGTACGACGGAAATGTAATGGATGTTTAAGCCAAATGAAATTTCAAGCATTATAAACAGATTTATAGGGTAAATCGGCAGTGGTTCAGGTGGCATGAAAAACCAACGCAATAGGAGGGGCAAGTGCACCGGTCGTTACAAGTAATAAAGTAGTGAGAAAAAGATCGTCCCACGAGGAATAGTACTCCAATCACTAATTCGCTATTTTCGCTTTAGTTGGATGAATTGAGTAATATGGGGTGAGTTGTAACCAAACAGAATTTAAAGAATTAAATAAAGAACAAGAATCCAAAATCAAGAATTTCAAGAAAACGTTTAGAAAAGATGAGTAATTAAGAAAAACGCAGCTAGGGATGAGAATCCCCTATGTTCCTCCAAGTATTTGAATTGAATCCCTAATTGATTATTATTCCCACGATTGACGATCAATTCTCTAAAGTTAGATTAAGTCTCAATGTCTTGATGCTACCTTAGTCCGTTATCTTTGAAAACAACCTAATGTCTTAGTATTGTTTGGAAAGATCATATTTTTAAACCAGAATTATGAGATCACATAAACTCGTAAGCCTATGTCTAGGTCATGCAACTCTATGATGAATTAACGGTTATAGTTAAATGCACCAACATCTCTATTGTCATACACCAACCTATGAACAATCTAAAAGGTGATCAATCTTTAAGAAAGCTTTAAACAAAGATAATTCATTCAATCAAGAAAAGAAGATCAATAAAGAATCCAAACAAATACTTTAAATTTGCATAGGATTCATCATCGCCCTAACTACAAAAGAAAACTAGCCTAGCATGACTATAATAAAATCCATAAAATAAATAAAAGCTAGATTTAAATAAGATAGGAAAAAGAAAGAGAAATAAAGATTTCTGGAGAATCCCTCAGTCTCATATGCTCCTCCCTGCCGCGTCTTCAAATTCCTGCGTCAGTGCTTGCGGCGTCCTCGAATTGCTTTTCGGCTCCTCTCTGCGTTGATGTGCGTGCTTCCAATTCCTTCTTGAATTCTTTCTGCGCGTTCGAATGAATATATATTGGCCCTGTGCGTTCTTCTAATATATATAGGATTTAGGTTTTCTTCTTGCGGGCCCCACGCCTTATTCCAATTACTAAGGGTATGTTTGGTTTGAGGGGAGGGAGTGGGAGAGAAGGGAGTGGAAAGGAGTAAATTGACCAAATTGCCATTAATGAGAAGAATATTCCTTTTTGTTGAGAGTATATTTTTGGAATATTGAAAAGTTTCCATGGGCAATTTAGTAAAGAGAGAGGTAAGAAATTTCTCTCTCCCCTCCCTCAAACCAAACATGCCCTAAAGATAGGATATATCCTATCTTCCAAATCATCCATCCCTCACGTGAGTTTCATCTTTTTGTGCATATTATATTATTTAATATAATATACTATATCTTTTTTAATTGAATTTATTGCCCAATAATGATGCGCCCTTCCTATATTTTCTCCTCTCTTAGATCACATTATATCTCCTACAAAATAAAATAGGATATCAATAGTTTTTCCGTTACAATATTCTTTTATCCTCTATTTAATTAAAAGATAGATAAATATATAAAAGATAATTAATAGGTATAATATTAATAAATTCAATCTAATATATCTTAGAATCTATACTTATTTAATCATAAAATATATGCTTATCAGGGCGGAAAAACCGCAGGGGTTCAAACATTGATTCATTACATTGTGTGAGGTTTGCTAGAGACAACTCCGTTTGTAGCTTAATAATAATTACTAATATAATGTGAGTTAACCATAGTTATTAAAACCGGACCGGCCGGTTTAACCAAGAAACCGGCAAACTGGTCACCTAACCGATCTGGTCTGACCAATTTAACTGGTTCAGTGTTCATTCAGAATTTCATAACTTCACAAATTCATTTTTTATTCTACATATTTCCGAAAATTACAAATTAAGATTCTATGGAAAGTTTGAGATGTCTACTTTCTAATGAAAAAGAATCACTCAAAAAGATTATTATTTGATCCTCGACTATCCCATTTTGGTGTCGTTCAAGTTCACTTCCTCACGGTCTAGCCCCTGGATTAACTCCGGTTTGACTCCGATCTGATCCACTACCCCGACAGGTACATTGGTCAATGTGGGTTTAATAAAAAGATTATTATTTAATCCTCGACTATCCCATTTTGGTGTCGTTCAAGTTCACTTCCTCACGGTCTAGCCAGGATGGAGTAAACCTTTTTAGTGGTAGGCGCTCCTGGAGTAAAAGTTTTTGGTGCTGACTGCACATTTTTAAAAGTTTTTTAGTATTTTTGGTCTACTTAAAAATTATTTGTCCTGGACGCTTCTAAAGTAATAGTTCTTTGGCCAAATTGTTCCTTAATTCTTTATTTATTTCCAACAAAAGCCACGGCATTTATGCAACTACTTGAGATTTATTCATTATAATATGATAATTAATTAAGTTAATTAATATTTCGTCACGTACTCAAGTGGGTGACTAACTCAATTAACCTCATCGGATCATCTAAACCGAAAAACTAATAAAATTGGAATTTTATTTATAGTAAGAACCATATAATTTTTGGAAATAAAAAATATAATGTCTTTTTTGAGTTCACCAAAACATGGAAGCATATGAATTTTATTTTAATTATTAAAATTTTAGAGATAATTGATTGAATATTTTGTAATTTGAAAAATCAATATATATATAATAACACATCCTTGCAAGCCATTCAAAAACGGCTTATGCATTGCTCAAGACTCAAAACACTATTCATAAGCCAATCACTTCTTTACTCTGGCTGCGTGCAAGCCAGGCTAGAGATAAAATAAGTGCTTGTACGATTGTTTGTAATGCTTTATGAATCACTTCGATTAAGAATCAATAAATGCTTGTACGATCGTTTGTGATATCTTCATATTCTCGTCAAAATTCTCCTCGCCATAGTATTTTTAAAATGTATTCAAATTTTGACCAAAAAAATAAAATGTATTCAAAGAATATTTTGAAAATAATACAAAATATGATTGCTTTTATTCTGATTTTTTTTAAAAACAATTACTAAAAAACTGAAACACACAAGCCCTTAATCCAATGAAAATAAAAATATGTTTTACATTATTTACAATAGTAAAAAACATTCGTTCGGAAAGAAATAGATATAAAAATCCATATTTTAGTATGAAAACCGATATAATAATATCAATTAAAACCACTTAGGTTCATCTTTTAATTAATTAGGATAACTTGCCGTTTTTTATACACAAATTGGACAACTTGCTATATGTAAGATATTCAGGATATTAATCATAAATAATAAATAAAATAGTTTATATTGCAGAGGAAGACGGCAAAGTCAGGCTGGAGATAAAATAAGAATTTGTATCCCCTCTGAAGATAAAGTCACGGGTTTGCAAACAGTGTTCAAAGTCTTTTTCCATGCTGCTTTTTCCTTTTTCCTCAGAAGATAAAGTCACGGGTTTGTAAACACTGTTCAAAGTCACGGGTTTCCAAAGTCTTGAGCCGTGCGTTTCCATCGACCCTCTCTCTCACTACGTTTTTAGGGCTAACTCTTCAGAAACTTTCCGGAAGTGAACAGAGGGAAATGCTCTGGGCTCCTCACAAAATCGTGCAAGGTGAGTTTGAAAATGTCGTCGTTGTCGTCGCCGTGTTGCTTTTTGGGAAGCCTTGCGCGCCGCCCGACCTCTTGCACCGTCTCTTGGGAGCAAAGATTCGTCCTAACGATGTGTGCATGTATGCGAATCGACATTAGCGATCTTTGGATCCATCGTTTTGCCAAGGATCTCCAACGTGTCATGATCTCCAACAACCATAAAGGTAACATTAGCGATCTTTGGATCCATCGTTACGCTTTCCTTTTCGTTCGGGATCTCCAAACATGAAATTGCAAAAGAGGGTTTGAAACGACTCGAAATTGCTTTTGGTTTTAAATCATGTTTCCTTTTTCGGTGTTGTGAATTTAAATTCACTCCCGCCAATTTTTCACATCTGATCGTCCATAAAAGGACTCAACCACAGTGTCTTCAGCAACATCATCATCAGTTCTTCACCAGTTCTTCATCAATCCTCAGCAAATCTTCAGCAGCACAGTAAGATAATAGATGTCAAATTTATGCTTCACAGTGCATGCTCACTAATCACTCAAATGCTCACTAATTGATGGTTCATATTTCTTCTATATTTCATCCTAAGCACCGTGTTTTCTCATTTCTGTAGGCTCCACCATGGTGCGACGTGCTTCACTTCAGGACGTGGATGATTCGACTGATTGGTGGGCCATTGTGGTTAGAGTGTTCCGTAAATGGAACGTTTACCAAAAGTTTGCCATTAACTGGTAGTAAGGTTTTCCATGAACTGGTAGTAAGTGTTGTGAAACTGGAATGCTTCCATATCACTCTTGCCATTTCATGATTTGCTGTCTTTAAGACCATCTATGTGTATACTCTTGCCTGTGATGCTTCCAGTTTCACAACACTTACCATGTCAAGAGTGTATGTTCCTGAGACTCTGTACCTTTGTTTTAGTACTGGCAGGCTAATAAATAATTATATATAAACTTCTGGATGATATACTTGATTCTTTAAATAATACTCTAATTTCGAATGAGATTAAAAGCTCTAGTATTTTACACTCTGTACCTTTGTTCCTCTCACCACAAGTAGTGTACGGATGTATGATATGCAAAGAGATCGAACCTTTTTTCGATAAGTGGCGAACCAAAACTTCAACATGAGAGTATTTGTGCCCTTCACTCAACATGAGATTTGAATTTTTTTGGTACGAGAGAGATGTAGTGCTATGAAGCAAATCTAAAATGTTAATATTAAAATACCATCATTACGAGAAACTAAGAAGGATTTCCCTTTGCCCCGAATTTAAGTCTGGTGATGCTAATCACTTATGAAAAATTGATTGGAGCACCATTTCTTTGTTGAAAAATCGAATGCATTTAAATTCCCAACACTGAAATCAACTTAGGATGAGGGTAATATGCCCTTCACTAAGTAGGTTATATTAAATTCATTAAAATACTTCTCCATTAGGGTAAATACATTCAAAAAGTCGTGTACATTAGTGTACACCGACTCTTATGCCTTGACTCTTATGTTCCAAAAAAATCAACAGAGAAATACTCTAATGTAGCTTTAGTGTACAGCTACATTGATTCTTTATGCCCTTCACTCATTAATATGCAGCTTTAGTGTTTGAATTTTTTTAACTGAATCCAATACCTCAAGTTAGCCCTTACATGCTTTGTTCTTAATATTAAAATACTCTAATGTAGCTGATTTCCCTTTGCTACATTGATTCTTTATGCCCTTCACTCATTGGATTGCAGCTTTAGTGTTTGAATTTTTTAACCGAATCCAATACCTCAAGTTAGCCCTTACATGCTTTGTTCTTAATATTAAAATACTCTAATGTAGCTGATTTCCCTTTGCTTCTGCTCTTATCATAAGTAATTAATAGGCCTACAATACATTTTTTTTTCTTTTGAGACATTGTATGTACACTCAAGTGATATTTAGAGGAAAGTAACTTTGAACCAGAGAGGATAGCCTCTTAGAGGAAAGTGTAGCTTAACCTGAAACTGCATTAACTAAGAGGAACTACATTACTTCTTGTCTGACAAACAATAGAGTATTTTAACTGTCTAGATATGTGATTGGTCTAAAATTACTTATCCTATTTCATTTCTTATGGATATTAAAATACTCTAATGTGGCTAACTACCATTTGCTTCTGCTCTTACTATTAACTCATTCAAACTGCATTAACTAAGAGGAACTACATTTCATTAATATTGTTGTCTACATATGTGATTACCCTTTGCTTCTGCTCTTATCATAAGTAATTAATAATTATTGTGTTCCTCTGTTTACATATGAACACAGGGTAGGACCATTCAAGCAAGTGTGCTAAGTAATAGGAACCTCCTTGATAAATTTCGCTTCTCAATTGTTGAAGGCCAAATTTACAAGTTTGCAAACATTCACTCCTCGGACATCCTCTGCAGAAGCAATTGCTACAATTTGGTGGCTGGTTCTGCCTAAGGATAGTGCAATTTATGAATTAGATAGATGGGAAGTTGCACCCACCTTCTTTGTCATGGAGGTTGAGGCTGATCAATGTCTTAAAGTGTTGCATTACTACAATTTGTTAAATGTTTTGTATCTAATGTGATAAGATATACCTTTTTTTCTATAGCTTTTTCACGGGGAGAAGGAAGAATCGTTGGTAAAAGTTATCACTTGCCGTTGCGACTAGATGCTCTAGCAATCATGTGGCCATCTCGCTTCTTGTGTTATTTTCTTTGGATTTGTTTGTTTTGGTTTCTTCTTTTGGTGGTGATTTATTCGGTTGCCATTATTATTTGAGATAACCTACCTTTCTTTTCTATTTACTTTGTTGGCCTTAAATCTACCTTTCTCCTTAGTTGCCGCATTTAATGTAAGCAAAACAAGAAACAACTTACACCGAACAAAAACAAGAAGGCTCGGATTTTATGGTCTTATATATTTTTATATACATTAAAAATGACAAGTATTCTCTCGTGATTTCATACACCGAAAGTACTTATGCCCAAATTCAAATTTTTCTAATCAATAACAGATTTTTTTCAAGTACTTTTATCATCCCAAGGAATTAGGTAAAGAGAGAGAAAATGAATAAGGCTCTGGATGTTTATTTCATTAACTAAAGTCGAGATGCATGCGGTGATGAGACTCAAGTTATAATTCAACTAACAGAGATGACAACAGACTTTATTAACAAGACTTTAGTTACAACAGCTGGGGCAAAGTCCAAATATTCTTAGGCTCGATATACTCTAATATACAAGCAACAACTTAAACTGAACAAGTGTCAAGATTTGAAAGGCTCTATTTTCTCTTACAAAGAAATGATACCCAATCGATAGGAACTAAAATTCATCTACAACTTTGATAGCAAACGAGCCCGTCCCATTCCTCGGGAGAGCAACATCGCCCATCAACTTCTCCCGACCTCGCAAAAGAATGCGGAAAAATAGCATTCCGTCGTAGTTTTGGTAAACGCGTGCATGTTTGGGAGTGAAGAAAGAAAAAGACCCGATATTAACAATCACAAGCACTTACTTTGTCAATGATGCCAAATTTCTATTGCCTTTATGGGATCCATATAATATGGTCCCCTTATCACGATATTTACTCTCTCCACTGACTAATAATAAGAAAAGCAAGTCAAACAAGAAACGATGAGATTCTACCTCTAACTAAGAAAGGGACAAAATGTTACGGAGTTTCACATTACACTCTTCATGCTTCTCTAAAAAAGGTTATGAAACAGAGCCGAAGCTTTTCAAGACATGGACAAAGCCAAAGTTAACAGAAGAGCAGAAGAAAACCTTAGAAAACAGAGCCTAACAGAAGAGCAGAAGAAAACCTTAGAAAATAGAGCCTAACAGAAGAGCATAAGAAAACTTTAGAAAACAGAGCCTTGAGTTCTCACCAGTTCTCTTTAAAAAAAAAAAAAACCAACGTTAAATACCTCTACATCTATCTCATTGGCTTCTGTCGCAGAATTTGTGAAGAAAACAACCTGAAAAGCCCTCATCAATGACAATCAGCCATACAGAACGGTTTAAATCCTGGCAACTCAGATGCTAAGGCCTCGGCAAAATCAATAACTGCATGGCTTTTTAGTAAACAAACAACAATGGTATGCTGCAAGAGTCTAGTCTGGTTCACAATTTGATGAAGCATTCAACATAAGAATATGCGACTGAATTCTTCTGCTTCAAGGACTGATCGTGATAAGTTGGTGTGGTTCTCAAGATGGTTATTAGATGTTGGTGATGGCAAAATAGGGGACTCACATGACGGTGTTGAGGAAATTGAAATACCTGGTGATTTGTTAATTTCAGGCTATCATGATCCAATTCGTGCGATTGTGGAATCAACGTATATAAACCTCTTGGAAAATCTTAACTCCAATGAATACTTCAATGATAGAGCAATCCTGGCTCCAACTATTGAAATGATTAATTCTATAAATGAGTGCATGTGTGCCATGTTTCCTGGAGAACCATATGAGTTTCTCAGTTGTGACTCAGTTTGTAAGTCAAGTGAAGATAGTGATAGTTTTGACAACCTATATGCCACAGAATTTCTTAATACTATTAGTTGCTCCGGTATGCCTCCACATAAGCTAACATTGAAAGTAGGAGCACCTATAATGTTGTTGAGGAATATTGATCAATCTTCTGGATTATGCAATGGAACACGGCCGTGTAACTCACTTGGGAAGACTATCATTGAGGCGATCACATTAAATGGTTCACATCCAAATCAAAAGGTCCTCATTCATAGGATGGACATGAATCCTTCTGAAAGCAGATGGCCTTTTCGCATGAAACGGAGACAGTTCCCTATCACCCTTTCCTTTGCTATGACTATCAACAAAAGTCAAGGACAATCTCTTCACCATGTTGGTTTATATCTTTGCAAGCCAGTCTTTACACATGGCCAATTATATGTTGTATTATCCAGGATTAAAAGCATGGATGGTCTAAAGATTGTTTTAGATGATAATAGTTGTGCCAACAAGAACAAAACAAGGAATGTTGTGTACAAAGAGATATTTAGGAATGTTAATTGATCGGAAGACATTGTTGTTTAACATTGGTGAGATTTCATTTGTAATATGCACTTTGAATCGATATTTAGGATATTGATGTTCACCATTGTTAATGTTTCATTTCTAATATATAGTCATTTATTGGTTGTGATGTTATAATATATATTTCTTAAAGACAAGAAAGTTGCATCAATTTGGAAGCAAAATATGTTTAAATAACCTGTGGAATAAAATCATCCCGTGCAACGCACGGGGAAATAAAAGCTCGTTATAAATAAGAATAAGAATGCATGGCCATATATTTTGACATATTAAAAAAGGGTTAAGGGTCTATTTTATCCCGCAAGTTGTCACCAATAGACAATTTTGCTCGAAAAGTTTTTTGAGGGACAACTTTTCCCCGCAATTGTAAAAAAATGGGAGCAATTTTGCCCTGATTGTTATCCTAATTAATTTTGATCGCTAGTTAACCAAATATGTTGAGTTGACAATCACATGTGATCAATGTCATTTTTGTTAAGGTGCAAATTTGTCATATATCATCTACTTCAATTTTTTTTCAAAGTTAGATTTAAAACTTACAGAGTAAATTTGTCCAAAAACAAAAATGACATGGATGACACGTGGATCGTCAACTCAACATATTTGATTAACTAATAGTCAAAATTAACTGAGATCATAGTTAAGATTAAATTACTCCCTTTTTGACATTTTTGGGGCAAAATTACCCCCAAAAAACTTTCGGTAGCAAAATTGTCCTTTAACCCAAAAAAAAAAACCCATGTTTGTTAAAGTAACCATTTAAATAAAAAGAAAGGACAAATAAATTTTGAATTTATGAGAAGGCAGTGGGAGTAATTTTTTATCTTAAAGATGTACCATCATCAGCTGGGATAAATCATCTAATCATGCATGTTCACAAGAATCAGGAAAGTCTTGAACAAAGGCAAGGCAATATATAAAACTCAAGCAGAAAAAAGAGAAAAGAGAAAATGGGGCAATAGGGAAGGAAAGAGAAAGAGGAAAGATAAAAGGGAAAATTTTGCCTTTTCAAGACCATGATTTGGGATAAAAAAGTGTTTTTCCCATTTTTCCAACTGTTTGGCTTCTCTTTTATGAAACCATGGTTTTTAAGCTCAAAAGTTTTTTTTTCCCCATACAGGCACTTATCTCAAAATCAATAAAAACAATTTTAAAAGACTAAAATCAATAAAAACATGTCTTATATTTAACCAATATCAATTTCTAAAATATATCTTATATTAAAGATAGAAAGAGTACGTGGGTCAAAATGCAAGGAAGCGGCTACTGATCCACTTCCCTCAAATTGCGTCGTTTTTGAAGCAAACAGTGCAGCTCATGTCCTTTTTTTTTTTTAGGGTATTGACGGGTATTAAAAAGATACTTCAACATACTGATCGGTACTGAAAAAAATACCTCATGATCTTGAAAAATTAATTCAGGGTAGTGACTTTTACTAAATATATATAGGATCGGATCGAAAAAATACTTCATGATCTTAAAAAAATATTTCAATGCACTGACTAGTTATTTTTTCAGCATCCTAAAATAATTTTTTAAGATCATGAAGTATTTTTTCAGTGCCAGTCAGTATCCTTAAGTATATTTTTAGTACCATGCAGTACCCTGAACTATTTTTTCAAGATCCTCAAATAATTTTTCAAGATCAAGAAGTATTTTTTTCAGTTCCGGTCAGTATCCTGAATTATTTTTTTAGTAGCAGTTAGTACCCTGAATTAATTTTTCAAGATCATGAGGTATTTTTTTCAGTACCGGTCAGTATCATGAAGTATCTATTTAGTACCCGCCAGTACCCTAAAAAAAAGCATGAGCTGCATTGTTTGCATAAAAAACGACGCAGTTTAGGGTAAGTTTGGTTTAAGGGGAGGGGGAAAAATGAGGAGATGAGAAAATTGTACCAAAATTTAGTGTAGTGGGGCTCACAAAATTTTTCTCTCCATCACATTTCCCCCCCTCCCCTAAAACCAAACTTACCTTTAGGGAAGAGGATATAAGAGGACTATAAGGGAAGTGGACCGTAACCGCTTCCAAAATGCAAATGCTTTTGCGGGTGAAAAAACAAAGCTCGAGTCTCTATTTCAATTCTTGGGGCGGAGTGAGTTGTTGTTGTTTTTTTAATTGGAGTGATTCTTTATTCTAGGAAGGGTAAATGAGCAATTTTACATTAATGAAGTTTTTCTTTAGAGCGCCCAAAGACCACGAACTTTTTTTCTCGGAGCAAAAGTACACACGAAGTTACGTTTTGGGAGCAAAAATACCATGGGCGGTTAGTTGACCGTCAACTTGGATAAATCGGCTTGGATTTGGACCGACACGACGTGGAATAAAAAATTTAAAAATTAGAAAAAAATTCAAAAAATTTGGAAAAAATTCAAGAAATTTAAAAAAATTGGAAAAAACTTTGGAAAAAAATTCAAATAATTAGAAAAAATTAAAATAATTAGAAAAAAAATAAAAAACTTTGGAAAAAATTCAAAAATTAGGAAAAAATTAAAATAATTAGAAAAAAATTCAAATACCGGCCCCGATGGGCCCCACCACGACCAAAATTCGGTTGTCGATCGCCGGGGCCGTCACACCCATGATGGCGGCGGTCGAATAACCAATTGGTGGAGGAGAAGTTGTATATACACAGGCCGGTGCGGTTGTTGAAGATCACTAGGGTAAAACTGTTCATTGAAAAAATAATAATAATAAATTAATTAAGATAATCTTCTTGTCAATTCACTCTACGAGATAAATTTAATCGATGCGTGAAGTCCGACTAAGAACTAGATAAGGAAAATTTTAAAATTTATTAATTCTATCACAAAATTTAACAATTTTTTAACTTTAAATCTATTTAACTATACATTTTTTTCAAAAAAATAATTATCTGAATTTTTTTTTTTTTCTAATCATTTGAATTTTTTCCAAAGTTTTTGATTTTTTTTTCTAATTATTTTAATTATTTTCTAATATTTTTGATTTTTTTTTTTTGAATATTTTCCAAAGTTTTTGATTTTTTTCTAATTATTTTAATTATTTTCTAATTTTTTGAATTTTTTTTACGTCCATCCAACGATTAAATCGCCACGTCGTATTCCAATCTAAGTTGGTCAACTAATCGCCCTTTGTGGTATTTTTGCTCCAAAACGTAACTTCGCGTGTGTCTTTTGTTCCGAAAAAGTTTGTGGTCTTTGGCCTCCTGGGGCAAATTTTATGTGTAAAATTACTCTTTTACCCTTCTAGGAAAGGTGTGAGTTGTTTTTTGATTGAAATTAAAATGAAACGACCCGAAATTTAGGATCTCTTAAAATAGGGAAGCACACAAATTCTGTTTATAATACGAGGAGTTATTAATAAGTCTTGATGCATCATTTTATTATTAAGTTGTACTTAACAAAATTTTATGAAGAAGAATTTGTCATTGCCAATTAGTAATTACAATGTTCCTGTAATTATTAAATATTGAAATTAATATGGTATATGAGGATATGATATGGTTTTATACTAAACTATAATGGGTTAAGCACGGAAGTATACACACCCAAGAGCAATGTTGTTTGAAAGTTTTTTTTTTTTATCTCAATGTTTGTCCGAAGTTTAAAAACGTAACAATATTATTAAAAGGTTAACGGTCAACTTCAATTTTTTAACGGTCAACGTTAGGTTTTTAACGAAAAATGGCAACATTGCCATGTTTTTAGATTTCGAGAGTAATATTGAAACTAAAAAAACTTTTAAGGCAACATTACTCTTAGGCGTATATTTCTCAGACGGATTTGCTATTTAACCCAACTATAATTCATAACAGATACTTTATATTATATATTGTAGTAACCAACAATAAATAGGATGAGTGATTTCCCAACTTCATATAAAATACAAGAAATCTTGTCTAATAATTCAAATCCAACCTATTAATTAATCTGCATTGCAACAATTAATATATATAATTACAATACTATAAAATTATTAATATTGAATTATTTATCCACAATTGGTTGTCAAACTCACGAGTTTAAATAAATCCGCGACAACGAGATAAATTTGTATCGTAAACTCACAAGAATTTACTTTTATCATTAAATAGATATTAATAGTGTATAATTAAAATATAAAAAATAACAACAACTTAATTTAAATATTTTTTAAACCCAAATAATTAAAATTAAATCCATCAACATTCATAATTTATCATATTTAACAAAGAAATTTCTATAAAATTTACATTTAAATCCACTAAACATGATTAAATCGAAGAAGTTAATACGAGTTTAAAGATGAAAAAACACGATTTTGTAAGTTTGAAACGTAAAAACGGTAAATTCGGTATTATATAAACTCGTGAGTTTAACTGAATTTACCATTGACCTCGACTTGATTTTATAAGTTAGAAACTTAAAAACTTTAGATTCGGAAAGTCAACTCATGAATTTGACAATTATGTCTGGAACCAATCTCCTCAATCTTTTTAGAATGGCATGAACCATTACTGTCCACGTTGCTGAAGTGGCCTCTCTTAATTCGTTTCTTTTTTATTTTTGTTGGAGCAAAATAAATTTACAAATTGTTTTTTGGTTCATTCAGATAATAACAGTGGTAAAAACTTCCGTATATATTAAACCTTCAGGGGAAAACAGATTTGAGTAACTTGTTTGCACTTTGTCCCCAAAACCCAAACCCTAAGTGCTTGTGTGTTAGTCTGCCATTGATAGTTTTTGATTGGCGTAGATTATGGCTTCAGAAAGCGCTTCTCGATCGAGCTCCGCGGCCGATTCCTACATTGGCAGCTTGATTAGCTTGACCTCTAAGAGTGAGATCAGATATGAAGGGATTCTGTACAATATCAATACCGAGGAGTCCAGTATCGGACTCAGGAATGGTACTGCTTTGTTTTCAGCTCAGTAATTTCATCTGGCTTTTTTATGTTTTCCACTGAATTGGGATTCATTCTATTTTAGATATTTTAGCCCGGTCTTTGATTATGACTGAAGATTTGTACATCATCATCACCATAATTATTTCGTCCTTTTTGAACTGAGTTATTTTAAAGGGCTGCGAATTACAGTGTTATAGGAGGTGGCTTGAATTTCTTATTGTTTGTTGTCTGCTATGGAGAAAGGACAAAGGCCGAAGGGTCTAGTGACAGTAAGGCTGGACGTAGCAGGGTGGGCATATGTACCATGAACGCGATTAATCCCGTAGCTTGTGACTTTTTGCTGTACTGCTTATCAGTGTTTTGAAACTATTGGAAAGCTTTGTCTTTGTCGTATATCTGTCGGGGTCAAAGGTTTTTGAATTGTGCTTTTTTCAGCATGACATATGATTTCTCCCTGGTTATTAACGACACATTTTCTTCAAGTCCATTTGTTCTCTCCCTTGTTGGAATGGAAAGAATCACAATTATTAAAAACTGAATAGTGTGGAAGATAATTGTAATCGTTTTCATTTGTTTGGATAATTTATCACTGGGAAAAAATATGAACTTGCAAGTTAAAATCAGAGAACAGACAGAATGGGATGGTGAGGGGAAAAGCTTGTATAGAATTTGACTATTTTTGTTGTTGATACTTGATAAAACACCATGGCGTGGCGTCGTATGTTCCATGTAGCCAACCTCATCTAACATCTAATGGGATAAGGCTGCTTGTTGGTGAACTATTTTTAGCTGGTTCCGATTAATTTTATTGTGGTTGAAGTTTTCTTACTTTCTTCTTGTTGCTTGCTTTTTTTTTTTTTTTTGGGAAGAATTGGATGTTCTTATTTAATCGAAAATATCAAATTTTTCCATATCCCTCTTATTGTGTTTATTTTGGAGGGAACAAGTTAAGAAATAAATGCTTCCAGGGCTCTGTTTCCTTATTTTAAGTACAATGCATCAAAATGAGGGCTGATTCCTTCGGTTATTCACCCATGCATTGTCGTCACTGACTTACGTGGGACAGGGCAATGTCTGAATGTTGCAGCCATAAGACTTGTAGTGTTGCTAATAATAATATTAAATGCTTCAGTGTGGCACGTGGCGTGCTTCACAACTCCCCATAAATTTATGGCCAGAATATCTTTTCAAGTTTGTAATTTTCTGATTTCTCTTTTTTGCTTCTATGATTTCACAGCGTTCCAATACTTCATTTTGTTCTTCTTCAAATTTTGTCTATATTTCATGACTTCATCTAGAAAGGGCTTAACTTTTTCTCAATTTCTAGCACACTCCATTTAGGTTAGCGACCATCAATTATGTTGGATATAAACCTTTTTTTCATTTTCCTGAACTTGTAATCATCAAGCTTGGCACTTTTATTAGTAGAACTTTTGATTTGCATTATTATTGTTAATTTTGTAGTATATTTTATGTGTGTTCATATCACTTCAATGTGGCAATTTTCTGTGCATTATATGCCTTAGCTCCAGGAACCCCCTTTGCTACATTGCCCAGCATGCCATTGACTGCCATGTGCCATTTTATTCCCTTATGTTCCATCCTTCCTGATAAGTAGTTAGTAGTAAATAAATTGCTTGTAAATAATCAAATCTGTATTATTTTCCAGATTTAATACTATTTAATACAAATCAAATCTCTCAATATTCCCAAATTTGCGGCGACGGTTGTCCTCCTCAAGTATAAATTATTTTTTCCCTTTTTGTCCTCTTGTAGCAATGTAGTCATTAGGGTTAAGCAGTTTTTATTTCCTTGTTTTCCCTTTGTTTCAAGCGAATATTCTACAACAACAACAACAACAACAACAAGCCTTATCCCACATCAAGCGAATATTCTATGATCGATAAAATAACCCATGAGAATTTTCAAGCGGTGACAATATTCTTTGTACTACTGCTAATAGATTGACTGTTTCACTATATCTCATTTGAAAATTGTAGGGAAGTAGACTTGACTCTACAAATAAGGTCCAAAGCCTAGGATTTAACCTAATTACTTCGTGATTAAGCCTAGTGCCCAGTATTACCGTTGTCACCCAGATTTAATGCAATTCTATTATTATTATTGTATTGTGATTTTAGGGTAGATAGAGGGGATGTGATTAGATCATATTTAATTGTGTTTATTCCCCTGATCTTCCCTATGTATGGAATTGACTCTCGGTGAATAAAAATCAGAGTTTCTACTGCTCAAATTTATATGGTATCTGAGCTAGGTTTCGATCCTGGGACTTGTGGGTTACGTTCTTTAGGCAAGCAAATGGAGGACGTAACGACAAAGTCCCTAAATCAAGAAATCAAGAAAAGTTTGAAGGATTTATATGCAAGTTGGGAATGATAACATATATTCACCAGCTTGAGGGGAAGTGTAGGAAAGTGGGCCGACTCTACAACTAAGGCTCAAAGCCTAGGATTTAACCAAATTACTTAGTGATTAAACTTAGTGCTCTATAACACCAACACCGTTGTCATCCTATTATTATTGTATCTTGACTTTAGGAGAGAGAGAGGGATGTGATTAGATCATATGTAATTGTGTTTATTCCCCAAATCTTCCCTATATATGTAATTGACTCCCTCTGATTATAAATCAGAGCTTCTACTGCTCAAAATTACAAAAACCTTGTTTAGATGCCCTAGGGAGGGTTTGGACTGACACTAGTGCAGAAAGTATTTAAGCCTTTTTTTGTGTACCAGAAATCGTTTTAGAATTTATTGTCATTCTTCCAAAAAAAGGTATTAGTAAGAATCCTTTAGTAGTGTATTGGTGCGAATCTTTACAGCATTTATGAAATGAAAGTTTTGATATTTTCCTTTTGCAGTCCTTGTACCGATGCCCTTGGGCAGGGTTTGGTGATTGGTCTGACGGACCCTAGAGCAGAAGTCTTGTAGTAAATATAAGTCGCCCCCCCCCCCCAAAAAAAAAAAAAAAAAAAAAAAAAAAAGAGAAAAGAAACACACACACACACACCCCCAATTTTTCTTTTCTTGCTTACGTCTTTATTTGAGATTTTTATTTTGGTGGACTGGCACTGTTGGTAAGGTTACCTTGTTATCTCTCAAATTTGCAATATGTGCGTGATTCTCTTCTGTCAAATAAGATGATTGCAGCTTTGAATTCTAATAACTTGTGTCAATAATTATTTTCTGTCAGGTTCCTTAATATGCTTTTGTTTGTTGTAACTAGCATGGTGGTAACGATGCTTTTTTTTTTTTGGGGGCAGTGCGATCTTTTGGAACTGAAGGAAGAAAAAAGGATGGGCCACAAATTCCTCCTGTTGACAAGGTTTATGAGTATATATTGTTCCGTGGGAGTGACATCAAGGTATAATTTGTGGAATTGTGGATCATAGCAAGCACCTTTTTTCCATAGTTGTGATTTTAAGCTCCCAAGGACAACTAATTTGCTAGGTTGTCCTGATCTTGTTGAATACTTAAAAAGCTATCTTGGGAAAATAGATTTGTTTCCTTTGAATAACTTGGTCCCAGTGTTGTGTTCAAATCATAACCATATCGGGTCTTTTTGTTTTTAGTCTCCAGTATTCATTGTTGTCAGCTTGTCATCACTGTCGTGTGTTGAAGGTTTAATTGCTTAAGATAATTACAAGAAACATTCAGTATCATATATGTTGGTAGTGGAGAAAGAAACATTAGAAGGCTGATCCAGATTTCCTTTTGCCTTGTAATTTTCATATGATGCAGACTTTTAATGTCTTGTCACTGTGTATTTATGAATTAGATTAGTTGAAATACCGGCTGTGCTATCTTTTTGTGCAGGATTTACAGGTTAAATCCTCTCCCTCTCCACCTATCCAGCCTTCTCCACCAATAAACAATGATCCAGCTATTATCCAGGTTGATTAGAGATTTCTTACATACACGATGTGCCAATTTAAGTTGATTGCCTTCAAATAATTTTTATCACCTTCAAAAGTGTATGGAATTGCATTGCAGTCTCAATATCCCCGTCCTGCTACTACATCTACAAGCTTTCCTTCAGCTGCAAGCGGGTCTTTGACCGATCTTAGTTCTCATACCCCACAACTTGGACTTCCTGGGTCAAATTTCCAAGGGCCATTGCCTTTGTATCAACCTGATGGGAACATAGCGTCATGGGGTCCGTCGCCACCGGTCCCAAGTGCAACTGGTGGTGGGCTTGCTATGCCAATGTATTGGCAAGGATATTATGGTGCACCAAATGGGCTTCCTCATTTACACCAGCAATCTTTACTTCGACCACCACCTGGTTTATCGCTGCCTTCATCTATGCAGCAGCCAATGCAGTATCCTAACTTCCTTACCGCAAATATGCCAGAACTCCAACAATCGTTACTACCTGCCAGTTCTAGTTCTCCTAGTGTAACTTCCTTACCGCTATTCAATCTTCCATCAACTTTGCCTCCTGCACCTCCTGCTTCATTTGCTTCTGAAACATTGCCAGCATCAGTACCAAACAAAGCACCAAATGTACTGCTTCCAGCAACCACATTAGCTGCTAACTTACCATCACTGGCTCCTATGGCCACATCCAGTGCAGATATAAATGCTATAGTGCCACCAATCTCCAACAAATCCAATGCAGCTTCTTCAAGTTTGCCATATCAAACTGCATCTCAATTTGCACCTGCAGTTGTTGGGTTGCCAAATACCACCCGTACAGAAACACCTGTCCCTTTGGTAACTCCAGGTCAATTGTTGCAGAGTGGGCCAACATTAGTTTCTTCATCTCAATCTGCACAAACACCCCATAAGGATGTTGAAGTGGTTCAGGTGTCATCAACAGCATCTCAAGAGCTGTATGTGCCAGTTTCTGCTGAAACAAAACCCCCAATACTGCCACTGCCAACAACTTCACGGGCCAGTCACAAGGTATTTTCTCTCTCTATGCATGGACATCATATAAACACATTCATAGATTGGTTTTGCATGTCCTTGTATGTTTGTATATTATGATAGGAATTCTTGTAACTTGGGTATATTTTCATCATCTGTGGCTGCTTATGCTCTGAGCTAGTGATTGTTCAGATCATGAATTTGTGTAAGTTCTGCTCTGTGTTTTCAAATGATTTAAAGTCTAAAGTCTGTTCAGGTGTGATGGTTGGTGGAAGTAAATGCACTATTTGGCATACTTAATAATTGAGGAACCTCTGTTTTTGGTTTTATGTGCTTGAAATTAACTTATCCCTATCTCATTCTTGCATGTATTACGAGATTCTCTTCTATGAGATTTTTTATCACATCGGATTAGATTTTCTTTCTGTCATTTCATCAATCTCCTTTCTGATATTTTTTATATCTGGTTGCACTCTAGCCAAGTGGAGCTCCCATTCAGACACATCATGGTTATGGTTACAGAGGAGGACGTGGAAGAGGAAGAGCCATGGGGGTACTACTCTGTTTCCTATTTCTTTTGAGATTAAGTAGGGGTTTCTGACATAATTATTTGTTCCAAACTTGAAAACTAGTTGGAAGATTTGGAATTTTTAAGATTTGGGCCATGGCAGAACGTGAAAATTCCCTTTTTGATTAATAGGTTTGACTGTTTCGCTTAAGAATCTATAATCTATCTAAATCTTGGAAAACGCTGCTCTGACTTTGAAGTCTTTGCTTCTGAGGTTGAAGTGCATAAGATATACGATTTTTATGCTTGTTGATGCTGAGGCAGAACAGTTTAGGCGGAGCATAAAAAATGTTTGATGGATCTTAAATTTTTTTGGAGATGATGTCTGATTAGGTAAATCTATGACAATAGTGTTAAAGCTAAAATTTCGAATTTTTGCAGGGTTCACGTCCAGTCACAGAATTCACTGAAGATTTTGATTTCATGGCAATGAATGAGAAATTTAACAAGGATGAAGTATGGGGTCATCTTGGTAAAAGCAACAAGTCTCACTCAAAAGAAAAGGATGTTGAGGAGAATGTTAGCGATGAAGATGGCATTTATGATGAAGACCATGGTGAAGTACCAAAAATTGAGGTCAAGGTACGAATTTTACAACCTGTGTGCAATTTGTGGTTCAGTTATTCTGTATCAGTAATTACATTCTTGTCATTGCAAAGCTTGATCCTGTTGTTTGTGGTTTCTGCAGCCTGTTTATCAAAAGGATGATTTCTTTGACTCACTCTCAAGCAGTGTGCTTGATCACAATTCGCAAAACGGAAGAAGGACAAGATATCACGAACAAAACAAGATTGATACTGAGGTAATTTCTGTGTTGGTTTTGCTCTGATTCTTTTTATGAGGGATTTTTTTTTTTTCTTGGGGGATGGGGGACTAATGTTCAAATGCATTTTTACTGATTTGTGGTGCAGACATTTGGTGATTTTGTGAGGTACCGTGGTGGTCGAGGAGGGCGTGGCCCTTGGCGTGGAGGAGGTGGTGGTCGTTACCGAGGTGGTTATTATGGAAGGGGTTATGGCTATATGGGAAGGGGAAGAGGACGTGGCATGCCGAGTCGCCCTTAGTTGGCAGTTAAGATTCAAGTTTAAACCATCATAAGGAATGTGAGCCAAGCCCCTGGCTAAAATATTCTCAAGTCACAATATTTGTATTTTCTCTATTATAGTTTGTCTTCGCTATAAAGGTGGCATTTTGCCATTTTGTTATGATAGCTTCTCCTGTTGTCCCTAGCCGAATGCGCCTGGCTTTTGTGGTAGGGTACTGCTACACCATCTTATTTTAGCTTATTTAGAAGGTAAAGTTTAGAGGGTGAGCCTTAACACAACAATAAGATTACTGCCGTATGATCTCAAGGTTACATATTCAAATATTGGAAACAGCATCTTTGATTGTGGGGTAAGGTTACATACATCTATTATCTAGTGAGAGCTTTGTGTAGTGGACTCTATTTTTTTTTTTTTTTTTTTTTTTTTTGAAGTTTTAGAGTCTAGAGCAGTTTGATTTTCGTCTTTAAAGAGTCTAGTTGTCTTGGACCAAAAAAAAAAAAAAAAAAAAAGAGGAGTCCAGTTGTCTATTTCAGATATGCTCATTTTCATACTCTGCACTTGTAAATGACATTGGCAGTTTAATTCTTAGTGTCATATTTGTAGATTGGGGCATATTATCAATGTGTAATTCTATGGAGTATTTGATATGTTGGTTTTTGAAAGCCACTTTTAATTGTTCTATACGCATAGAAGGACCTTTTGTTTTTGTTTTTATTGCAAATTAGTGATATAGTGTTTCAAATTTACAAGTTATTTTCTTACCACAAGGTTGGTTTGATCATGTTTAATTTTAAACATTACAATACCAAACATAAGCATTAAATAATATGTCTTGCCTAGTATTATTTTACATGCCATGTTACCAAACATTTGAGAATTTAAAGTTTAATCAAACTTCGTTTATTAAACCTTATATGCAATACCATAGCCTCCAAAAATACCATCTATAATGTAAATCTATTTCTTGGACGAACCAGCATTCCGAGGAGCAGGGAAATTTTCTCTATGGAACATAATAGGTAAAGCAAAATTTTAAGTCCCACTTGGCAAGAAAGGGAGGGTTGGAGATAAGTAGAATTTATATATTTTTAAGACCTTTTTTTTTTAAAATTCAATTAATTAATTGTTAAAATACTTACAATCACAATATTGCCCATCCTTTATTTTTTCATTCCAAACCAAGTTTAGTGAGTGTTTGGATTAGTTTATTTTAAGTGATTTGAGTTTTGTACCGTACATTGTAAAAGAGCTTTTTATTTTAATATACTACTCTCTCCAGTTCTAATTATAAGAGTTAGTTGACTTTTTTAGAGGGATTAAAGAAGCTAATTATATTAGTTTAGAGTATTTTTATTTTTATTTTTTCTTCAAACTAGTTTAACACTAATAAACTAATATATAATCTAAGAAAACACAACATATGAAATAATTAAGTAACTTATTTAACTTCCTTAATCTATCCAAAAAAGTCAACTAGCTCTTATAATTAGGACCGGAGGTAGTATTAACCAGCATTACAACTTTAATATGCAAAATGGCGTCCAAAACATTACAACTTTTGTATGCAAAATGGCAACATGCAAACATGTTAGTAATATTTAATAAAACCAAAAGCATGTGAGAGTTCTACTTGTACTTCTACTTGCAAGTGGCAACTAGGACTCTTCTGGGAGGAAGAGAAGGTCTTCTTCCATGGAGGAGAGCCAAGTTATCAAAGAAGAGAACGTCTCCTTTGTGCCATTTGAACTGTATGCTTTCTTCTTCAATGATCTCTTCACATCTCTTCACCACTTTCTCTGCAATCTCACTCCCATCCGCCATTGTCGCCGAGCTATGCTCCTTGCCGTACATTCCCACCACCGTGTTAAACCACATTCTTCTTCCTTTCCTCCCTTCGAACACCTTCGTTAATGGCCTCGGCCCTATTATCGTCTTCACTCCTCCGTTGGACAACCACTCTAACTCCATCCCTAATGCTCTCGCTCTGCACAAAGTTTCCAAAAATTCATGTTCAAAGTTCCTTATGAGTGTATGGATAGATATTTTCCACGTCCACATATATCTTCTGTTGGCATATGGGTTAGTGATCAAGTAGAGTTCGTTATTAGTTATTTCTCATTCCTTCAAAGCAAGTGTTAAACTAATCAAATAAGAAATCCATTAACTAACAAACCAGTTTTACAATACAACTGATAAACTCTTCTAAAGGTGATTTGCCCAAAATCTAACAGGTAAGGATCTTTGTTAACTTCTTTCTATAGTGGAGACTCCACATCCTACACACTGAGGACCCTCTTTATATAAAATCCTAAAAGGGCTAACAAACTAATTGTGATTAACTAAATAGATCAGATATCCCCATCAGTAAGGCTGTATTCTATATAAAGGTTACATCTCTCACGGGTGGGTGTGGCTCCTCAAAAAATCCCCCTTTCCAGATATTTTTTTATGTTTTTATTTTATTTTACATAAAATGAGTGATATTTTAATATCTTATGGGGGAAATGAGATTGTTTTCAATTTTTTATATTTTTTTAAAGATCTAACACTCTAAATGAAAAATTGAACTACCTCTTTTTTTTCCCATTGATTTAACACATTTATGTGTGTTTAGATTAGCTTTTAAAGAATAACTTTTACAATTTATGAGGTAAACATATAAGAGGAGTTTTGTCCCAACTTGTAGAAAAGGACTTCTAAAATCGTGGTTTGGGTGTTACCCAAACACTCAATAATACTTGTCATTTTTTTTTTGGAGGATGACATCTAGGTCTCAAACAAGAGAAATAATACATTAATAAGTCTTATAAGTTGTTAATAGTAACTGATTTACTTGTTAATCTCTTTGTTTACTTGTCAATGAGAAATTTTCTGATATTATTTTTTTGATTGGGACCTAAAAGTCATTCCCCCTTGTATTATTGAAGTACTTCATCCAATCTTAAATATAGAAGCTAAGCTAGACAGAGAGTTTACTTTAGTCTTAAATATAAAACCTACTTTAGCCCACTTTGTCTCTTGAATTTATGTTTTTTTAGAAAAAAGTGATTTCCTATCGAGGGTACTTCCAATACACTTGATTAAACATGATAATATAAGGAAATGAACACACGCTTTATTACAAATAACTAATTTAACTAAATTAGTTATCAAGATAATATAATATACTACTTCCGGTCCTAATTATAGGAACACTTTGATAGTGCAAATTGCACTATAAAAGTGTTCATATAATTAGCATCGGAGGGAGTAGTAAATAATAATGAAGTGTTAGTTGAGAAGGAAGGTAGAGAGGTACCTGATCTCTGCGAGTTTGGGATCAGAAGTGGCAAAAGCATCCTCCCAGCCACGGCCTCTCATGGAGGAAGTGTCATTCTTACTGAGAGCAGTGAAAGAGTAAGAGAGAGCCTTCTTCTCCATCTCTTCCACCTCTTCCAGAAACTCCTCCACCATCCTCTCTGTCACTCTGAAGCTCGGCACAAATGGCGTCTCTCCTCCTTCCGGCGGCGCCACCTCACAGAACAGTATCACTTTCTTCGGATATTCCTTCATCTGCAACCTCACGTACGTACACACACAATCACACCATTAATGTTTAAAGAGTGAACCCAATCTCAAAAGAAATAAATAGGAGAGACATGCATACCAGAACCATTTCATGGTGAAAGTAGACGAACTGAGAGAGGGGACCTTCATTAGCAGTCCAGACTCTTTTGTAAACATGGGTACGAGGAGCGGGTCCCACGTAGCGAATATCTTCCCAACCAAAGGTCTCGATGATTTCATTAAAGTCCTCTGCGTTGTTCACTTGGAAGCCTCGAACCAGAACGGCACTCTTCTTCTCTATCATCTCCTCCAACCATTCTCTGTTCTTCTTCACCGCCGTCACTAACGTTTTCATGTCGCTCTTGTTCTCCTCCGCCGCCGCGGGTTGTAACACCATAGGCATGGTTTCTCCGTCCACCACCTTCTCTCCCTCGCACTTCCCCACCTTAAAATATTCTCTCCAACAACTTTCCATCTCTCTCTCTCTCTCTTATTTTTGGCTGGGTTTAGCTACCAAAGGCTCATATATATATATATGTGTGTGTGTGTTGGTATTATATAGGGTTGACATTTGTTATATTTTGGGTTCACAAGATCGGTTTGTTGTCTTTTTGGGGAAAAACTTGACTGCATGAGAAGTGTCAAATATAAAAAATATTCTCCCTTCGTATCAGTAAATTTAGATTAGGTTAAAAAAGTTAGTTTAGTTAATATTATATATATTTTCTAAAACATCCTAATTATCTTTCTTAATTCTTTCATTACCTCTGCTCCTTGATTATTAATTATTAATGCAACATCAAGAGGTAAATTAAGAAAATATTGACAAACATAAAAAATATAGCCAAAAAATGTCTTATACTTAAGAACAAAACCAACTTCTTAAATATCTTTTATAATTAAGGACTATTAACATAGAGTAAATCTTTTTTTTTAAATCATTTGGAAAGAGACATATGTAGTAATCGTAGTACCACTCTGATCCTATTTATAAGTTCATTTTGACCAAAAAAATTGGTCATATTTATAAGTACAATTTTATGTAATAAATGAGATTGTGACAATTTTACTTATATTAATTGTACCCATGAAGAAAGAAAGAGAAGAAACAGTTTAAAAATACTCAATCATAAATTAGAACAAATTTGAAAATTTATCTCATAATCGTTGAGTTAACTACCTCTCCTTGATATGTGAGATTTGATCAAAATGGACTTATAAATAGGAGCAGAGTGTTAAGTATCTTGTTGTATCACTCAGCACGTTTCTCTTTGAAAGGGTACGATTTATAAGGGGGAAAATTAATTAATTAAAACATTTAGTAAACGTACTTTTTTATATATTATATATTATTAAACTTATATTCGAGAATATCTTGCTTGTAAAGATCATTCTTGTTCATTTGCGTCATTGCGAGTGTCATCTTTAATTAATTAATTAATTTCTTTGTTTGTGGCAGATAGTGGAAGTATCTTTAGTTCAAGTGGGGACTTTGGATGCCTTTTGAACTGCTAAATGTCACATAATCTACAAACCATTAAGTATTGACAAAAACTGAGGGACAAGCCCAGAAAAAAAAAAGCATATATAATCATTAATTATTTTCCTCATTGTCATTAAAAAATAATTAACCTGCCGATTATCCTTGTAAATTCCATCCTAGATATAACTTCATAACTATTAAAATATTCAGGTAAAAATATAACTAAAAAAATATTGAACTTTTGGCGCAATTATTTGTATTTTTACTATTAAGTTTGTTTAACTGGACGGTCGGAAGAAAATTACCCAGATTATAGTTACGATATTATATGATGAGTTAATTTAATAAATTTATACGGCAATTTTTTTTTTTTTAAAAAAATAAAACAATAACATCATGAAAGTAAATATATCTGTAATTAATATATCTATGTTGACAGGGACCATTGAAAAGCATACAATATGACCAATCCTCATTTGTTCAATTTCGTTTTATTAGTCATTGTCACCACCTTTATGTCTTTTATTTAGTTATATTAATATATGACACTTGTCAAGCTAAGGGACTGATCATCTGCCGATGTTACTTGCTTGGACACTAATGCTGAGTTGCTCACTGACATTGGCATGGGACAACTGCCGTAAGTAATTAAGATAAAATTATTGAATTATAAATAATTAACAAAACAAAAATGGGAAAAATCAGTAAAAGGTCCATGTTTGAAAATTTATTGGCCATAAGTACCTGAATCTGAATTTGAATACTGATACTTTTTATGTAGGAAATCCTATAGAGTACTTTAGATGCCAAGTCTTTCTGACCAATGAAATTTTCGAATAGAGATTTTTCACCGATTTCACCAACAGAAATTTGAATTTGAAGACCAAAAAAGAATAAACTCTTGGGCTGAACAATCAGAGGTCTTTACCCTATCATTTATTCCAGTCATGGAAAAACATATGCCTTTTATTCAATCAGATCAAGTATCACTGGGCTCTACTTCCTTGGCATAATCACTTAATCATCACCAAACATGAAGCATCTTCTCATGGGTGAGAAAGGAAAAGAAAGATCACTTTGGGGTTACAGTAAAGTAACTACAAGATTTCTGTCAATGAATTTGGCTCCACCAACCTTTCCTTGAATTTCTGGTGGCAGAGGAATGGCGCGTCTTTGATCACCTGCCTCCACCAATAGTTCGGACCCTCCTCTGTACTGCATGCATAAAGGCTATGCAATTAGCAATTTAGCAGCACCACTATTTGTCACATCAACTATGTAATGAAGAGATTTTTATATCAGGAGGAGAATCACAATATCACTATGACAACTTTGAAACTAAAAATATCCCATACATTTGAATTCGGAGCATTTATTCTTCTGAAGGGATGTCCATAGTTCAGAAAGCAATCCTCAATTACCCACGAAGAAGCATATAAAAGCTCTTATGAATGGTTTTACTCTCCTACCATTTTTAATCATCCTCTGATACATGGGAATTAAGGGTAATTTGGGAACTAGCAATAGGAGTAACAAGAATGGGTATTTTAGGCATTAGATGTGTATGTCTATTATTACTAGCCCCTCCACGGTCTTAAATATAAGACAGAGTTGAGCCTTTTTTGGAAAGATTAAGGATGTTAGTTAAATTACTTTAGTATATTCATATTTTTATTTTAGGAATTAGATGCGTACGTCTATTATTACTATTTTTCTAATCAAAGTGTACGTCTATTATTATACATAGGGGGATCATGCATATGAAATGTTCGGAAAGGAATCAATATTTTTTGGCATAGTTTTGATGTTTCCACCATGTCTCGACTGGGATCATTAAAAACTTATTTTGAGGTTTTACTCTCCTATCATTCTTCATCATCATCTGGCAGGGTAATTTGGGAATTAGCTATAGGAGCAATAGGAAAAATAGGAGGGGTATTTTAGAAATTAGATGTGTACCTCTATTATTATAAATAGGGGGATGGTGCGTATGAAATGTCTAGAAAAAATCAATATATTAGCCACTGTGGTTTTATTCTTCTACCATGCATCAACTGGTATAAAAAAACTGATTTGAGGTTTTACTTTCCTATCATTCTTTATCATCCTCCTCCTACACGCAATTACCAAACTTGAAAAATATATATTAAAACCTGGCATGAAGAGAGTGGTAATAATGATCACAAAAGGATTTTAAAAATATCACATACTTGGTATAGCTTGATCTCTGATTTGTCAAAACCAGGCATGAAGAGAGTCACTAATTTTCTCTTTGAATCAAATTTAACAGGCGGCGTAGTATTGCTGCATTGGCTTGCAAATGATGTAAGAAGATGCCTAGCATCTTTGTTGACACTGTCCTGTAGAATTCTGTTCCACGCTATTGGGCTATTCCTCATAGCCATGCTTGAAATGAAAGCAGAAGGCAAGGGTGAAAAATTTTTCTTCACTCTATCCATTGATTCTGCATTCAGCTGCTGAGAGGTGACACCAAAAGCACCAGAAACCTGTCCACCAGCTTGGATTGTACAACCCCAGTATCGTAACGCAGAACTATCAGAGGTTGGATTGTTTGGATCCATCACAAGGAAGCAACCAAATCTCTGTGGGTTTAAGAAGGCGAATGATCCTTGCTGGACATGGCATAATCAGTACCAGTGTTTGCATTAAGGTGAAAAAAGTGAATTAGATAACATTGACTCTTATGACTTACCACCAGCAGTTCATCTAGAGAGTCCCATATTTCTGCACTCATTGTCCCATCAAAATAGGATCTGTTGCCACTAATGCTCATGGCCTCGTCCACAAGTCTCAGAAGTGAAGGAGCAGCCAATCTCCCAAGGTCAGTTTTCTCAGCCAAGTGGCGCAAGTATTTCAAGTACAATCTGCAACCTCACAACGTCAAAACCAAAGGTAGTGAGCAGAGGCTGCATGTGTTTTATGTGCACACGAGGAGGGGGGTAGGTGGAATTCCAAACCTTGCTTTGCTGGTTGTGCCTATCATACGCAGGGTTTCCTCGCTGCTGATACCATCATATATTACGATATCAAATTTTTTTGGTTGGTTCTTTGGTTCTGTAATCCCCAAGAATCCAACAAGCCTCTCAAGTGAAAATGCTGAAAATATTGAGTCCATCGCAGGCAGGACACCAAGCTCTTCTCCAACAATCTAGTATGATATATAGAAAGGAGCAAAAGATGGTTCCACTTTAATAAATGAAAATTATGTTCATCAAATATAAAGACAAAATTTTAGTAGGAGACAAATTACATACCCACCCCTTCGAGGGAGCCTTGTGACAAATTAAGCTTGGCATCAGCTTGCTTCAAACGATTTAGAGGTTCAAGAAGCATCTGCGCTAATAAAGCAACACCAGAGTCTAAAGTCGTTAAATCCAAAAAATTAACGAGATGGCATATGAAAAGGAAGGAAGAGGCGTGAAAGATGTACTTTAGTTGTTTTCAACCTAACAGCTGAAAGGTTCTTGTCGCATTCCACTTGGGAATTTCCAATCTTACAATTGAGGAGATAGTCAGCGGTGGTGTCTTGGCTATGTATAACTAAGCATGTATTTAGTCCAGCCTTTGCATAATGCTGAAAACACATGAAAGCAGGAAGAGAGAGATTAACTACATTTCCTTTGCTAACACAGAAGAATTTGAATTTCATTACAACAGCATTTTTAGTTCTGAGGTCTCCAATGGATACAGAAAGAAGAGAGCAAAAGGAAGATAATCATGGAAAACTATCTTAGATACTGTGTTCTTTCATATTTTGTATGCACTAAAAAAATAGCTCCCAATCATCGGTTTAAATATAGTATAGAAAGGTTATTTGGCGATGGACAGGCAGTGAGGCAATTTATCCATAACAACCAGTGGATTGTCACAGCAGTGTGAAGTCCTTGTGAGCTTCAAATCCAAACTTAAAAAGAAAAATTCCAGCTTAATCGAAAATCATGAATGGTTCCGAAAGGGATCTTCCTTTTATCAATTAAATCAGAAAAAGCATCAACATTACAGCATTGCAAGTATTCCACCTTGATAATATTCCCCACAATATCGCTAACCACTGACATTTTCTATGACTGCGCTTAAACCCTCGATATCTATCCGCTCGTCCTCAGAGCATTAAAGGGCATGGCATGGGCAACAAGAATAACTATAGTTTAAAAATTTCCAACAGCAGATAATTAGTTTCACTCGCCCAAAATTCACATTAGAATCTGACCAAGGGACGACTTCTGCATCTAGGTTCGGAAACCTTCTTAAACTCAACTACATTCTCTAGTAATTCCAAGTTTCCCGATAAACTAATCGCTGCAGTAAAAGTCAATCTGAAATCGCACTAGTGTTAACTACAAATCAGAATCATTCTCAAAATTGCAGCTCAAACTCATTATACACATAAATCGAACCTGAGCGGCAAAAACAGCAGCGGTGGTCTTGCCAGAGCCACCTTTTCCAAGAAACGTGATCAATTTTGTTGATTCTTCAGATGAACTGGAAGTGGTGATAGGGTCCGAAGAGGCGGCCATAGCCAGAGATGGAACTCTTAGCCGCGAAGGAGGCTGGTAATTTGCAATAGGTACGGGGCTTCCAAGTAGCAGCGAACTACAGAGTGAAGAAGCCATGAATTGTGCTGCAAATTCTTACAAGTTTCCGCAATTGAAGAACGAACAAAGACCCTGCATTATCCACGGCTCCAAATTCTTACAGCGAGTTGTTGAATCATTGAAGACGCATTTTTTCTATTTTTGGACTGATTTCAATACGGCTTTACTGAGTGTTTGGTATAAACATTTTTCGTTGGGGGAAAATAAAACTCCTTTTATATATTTATCTTATAAATTACTGTATAAAAACTATTTTTAAAAACTAATAATCCAAACACACATTTAAAGGGAAATGTGCTTTGATTACAATAAATAATTGACTAATTTTATTTTTTTAAAAAGAAAATTTTGAATCATCAAAATTCACTTAATTTAGTTTGAATCATCAAAATTTCACCTAATTTAGCCCCTTTATTTTAATTGCTATTGATTTGGTGCTTATAGTTTCAAAACATTAAAAACAATTATCCTAAATCCTAATTGATGCAAGAACCATATATTTTCATAAACGAAAAACTTAAATAATCTATTATGTCAAGTTTTTCCATGATTATTTGTCTTATTTATTTTATGTGGATTTATAATTAAACGATAATATTTTTTAAAAAAATTAGGATACATGATCATTAGTAATTAGAAAACTTGATATAATGAATATAAAGAATTTGATCTAAATATTATACTTTCACACCTAAAAGGAAAATTCAATGTCACATTTCCATTTCAATCCAAAAAAAAAAAAAAAAAAATCGCACTTCCAAAATATAAGAGGTTTAGTAAAATGATAAAAATTAAATCTCTTTGTTTATATTTATTAGATTCAATTTTTCAATCAAATATTGCCATATGTACAATTTTTATTAATAATAATAGGGCAATAGAATTTTGAAATATATGTGGTAAGATTTAATTGGGGAATTGAAATAAATAAATGTAAGGAAATTAATATAAGTTTTATTGGCAAAAAAATAATGTAAGTTTTTCTTGATAGAAATTGGGTGCAAGGGCCAAACAATATCCAATCCGAGGCAGGGAACTAGATTTCAGTGAGATATGGTGGATATTTTGTGCAAGTTAATTTGTATTTCAAAAGTAATAGTGGTATTATATTTTAATTATATTAATTACTATAACATCCATGCTATACAGGGGATATGTTCATTGTTCTTGTCACCTATATATATATTGGTATTAAACAGGACATTTCAGCCCATTCTCATTCCTGAATCAAGATACATCTCAGGTATGAAACACCCATATAGTCTCTGTACAAGCATTTATGAACTAAAATAGGAGGGCTATCAAACACAATATATACATCCTCCTGTGTAAAACTATTATTAGCAAGTAAGTCTGTACAACTATTCCCTTCTCTTTGAACGTGAGAAATTACCAACCTGGATATTTTCTTCATAGCGTCACTGATCCTCAGCTTCCTCCACCATCTGCAGCTTACGTAAAATCTATACCACATCATATGAATCACTTTCAATTACAACCCTATTTTGTTGTTTGAATAAAGCAAGCTCCAAACCAGATAACACTGCCCAGAGCTCTGCATTGTAGGCCGAACATACACCCAATTTCCTTGAGAAGCCCCCAAGCCATCTACCATCACTCCCTCTCATTAAACCACCACAGCCAGCTATATTTTCCTTCCCCCTAGAAGCCCCATCAACATTTATTTTAACCCATCCTTCCAAAGGAACCTCTCATCTGACATTAAACTCCACCCTTCCTCCATGTGCCACACCGAATGCCTCCCTTGCTCTTTTAATTTCCCTAACATGCCATGCTACTATCAGCCCCCTTTCTGATGGTATTACAAAACCTTCTTCAAAACAAGCCTTGTTCCTCCAAGTCCACAAGAGCCAACAAGAGACTCCAAATATTAAACTCCAATCCCTTTTTTTTATGAGTTAGATTCCAGACAAACCACTCCAGCCCCTGTTTATTCACAAACTCAGCCTTTATTCTACCATCCCATAATTCCATCCATAGTTCTCTTGCCAACACACAGTCTCTCATTACATGCATAAGACTCTCACATTGATTCAGACGCTTATAACAGTCCAGTATACCCCCCATGAGCTTACTCTTCCTTTCACTAGTTAGAAGTCTTCCATGCATTGCTAGCCAAAGGAATATTTGTACCCGCTTCGGTCCTTTCCACTACCACAGCCTCCTCCATTCACACTCCCCCTTATTCGGTTCCTCCCTCATACTTAGGGGTGGAAATAGGCCAGGGGCATGTCAAGGGCCTACGGCCGCTAGCTTTTATTAAAAGCGCAGTCGGCGCTTTCCCGTCGGTAAAAAGTGCCTAGCTAGCCTCCTAATAAAGCATGTTATGCCTGTCAGGCCGGCCTGTTAAGAAGAGAGTAAAATTATAAATGTCTAATTAATATTAATTAGGCTTGTTTTCGACTTGTTTAACATTGAGGCCTTTGGCTTGTTAGCCTAAGTACAAAATTTTAAAAAAACACAGGCCTCTTTAACAGGCCACGTGCCGAAACAAAAAAAAAATAAAGTTCACATTACAGGTCACAGTGCTGCTCGCGCCACTTCCTCGCATAACAGCGACTGTTAAGGATGCTAAGGATGAAGCCTAGCTACTGGGGTCAGCTTGTTTCCACCCCTACTCATACTATGATACATCTCTGAGACTTTATAAGAGCTCTTTAACCGCTTCCCCCAATGAACACAGTCAACCCCCTATCATCCGAAGGTGGTAATACAGCCAACAACATCTACCTTCCCACCCCATTTAGTTTCCCCCCAATTTTATCTAAACTCCAGCCACCATCATCCCTAACCATTTCCCTAAACTTTACCAATTCCTCCTCCTTTGTTAAAGCCACGGTAACCATGTCCTTCAATCTTTTCCCACCCTCAATCCATACATCATTCCAGAAGAGAACTCTCTCTCCATTTCCAACATCCCACCCTATATTACTTCTCAGTTTTGGCCAGATTCTACTAATGCTTTTCCATATTTCAGAATCAGTGTTCAAAGCTTTACATTCTCTGTTAAACTCACCCTGTCTCCTATATTTCCCTAACAACACACTCGAGCATAAACTTTGAGGTTTCACTAAGATATTCCAAGCCACTCGCCCAAGTACAGCCTCATTCATTACCTCCAAGTTTTTCAAGCCTAAGCCACCATTTCTTTTTTCCATACAGATTTTATCCCAATTGATTGCGTGTACCTTCCTCTTCCCTTCTTTTCTTTGGCATATGAAGTTACGTTGCATTTTTTTTCCATCTAATTAATAACCCCGGTAGGAATCCTTGGATGTTGCATTGAGAATACCGACAGCTGATTGATTACAGCTTGAACTTAGGTTAACCTTCCAGCTAGTGACGAAGTCTGACTTTTCCAACTGTTCAGTTTGCTTTGCATCTTATCAAGCAGATATTGAAACCGGCTCTTACTATGTCACCTATATATTTATTATTTAAATCTATTGATTATTTCTATCCATTTTACCATTAAACTCTAACGGGGTAGTCATCAAGTCCATTGAATCACAAACTTTCTTTTCTTTGTTTTTCTTCTTCTTCTTTTATTTTTCCCTGCCAAACACATTGTGGCTTCGACTTTAACCATGAAAAAAAGAGACAAATTCTATATTCTTTTTTTTTTTAAAGAAGACAAATTCTTTATTCTACATATACTTTTTTTTTAAAATATATATATATATATATATAAGAAGGCAATAAGGCCAGATACAAAGGACATAAATTAAAACATAGGAGAAATTAATCCCAAACACTCTTGGTTTACTCAAGCTCTTAAAAACAGAGGGCAATAACCCAAAATGCTAGATTTTGACAAACCCAACTTTGCAAGAGCATCAGTGATCCTATTGCATTTTCAAGGGATGTGACGAAGAGAGATTAACGAATGTCCATCCATAATTTCCTTTATCTAAACAACCAACAAACTACAGTGTGAAAATTCCTGTTTAACAATCTAGTAACAAGATCATTAGCATCGGACTCCAAAGCTATCTTCTTCTTCTTCTTCTTCTTTTTTGATATAAAAAAGTTTAGGTGGGGGAAGACAATTGTATCGCACCAGGGCCTAGGCATGCCTCCAGGCTCAAAGAGCACTTACAAAGGTACTTATAGATCGCCCACCAATGAGGCCCTCACATCGACCAACGGGTATCGAACCTCCTCCCTAGCCAACTGTGCCAATCCTCATTAGCCCAAAGCTATCTTCTTGAAACCCAAATCCTAGGCAAGTTTTAGTCCCTTCGAAACGGCCCACACTTTTTTTTTTGTTTTTGTTTTTTTGCTATGAGAATTTTAGGAAAGGGGTTGGGTTTATCCACAATCCAAGGGCAGGGCGCTTGGAGCCCAGTCCACAGAGCATACTGGCCAGAGAGTACACATGCCTCCACCTTTACCAGCGTTTCCACTGCTTCCTAGACCCCTAGGATGCCTCCCTCAGCGCCTTGACCAACTCAGGGATCGAACCGCCTCCCTTTAGGTTAGCATTGCAAATACCAATACCCTTAGAAAAACTGGCAATATGGCAATATTCTACATATACATATTGCCCTATAATAGACTTTTTTTTTTTTTGATCAAAATGAATGCTATTAATTAAAAGGAATTACAAGGGGAATTAAATCCCAACATATCATGTTCAAACACAGGTCTAGCTATTTCTGGACAACTATCCAAAAAACTAGTAGATACCAAGCCTTCCTTAGCTAAGGAGTCGGCCAACTTGTTCTGATCTCTTTGAATGAAGCACCACTTGAGTCTCCAATTTTTTCTCATGAATTCGTGAATCTTCCACATAATCATATTCCCACTAACAGGAACTTCGTTATCCCGGAGCATTTCTATCGGCGATTTAGCATCCATTCTACAATAACACTTCTACACCCCAATTCCCAAGCCAACTCCATATTGCCCACCCTTCCGCATCAAAGGCCTCACACATCCCAATAGAATGAGTGAAAGCCTACCCAATTGGCCTCATGATCTCTTAATACCCCACCACAACTCGCTCTTTTAGACAATCTAGAAACAGACCCCATCCACGTTCAACTTAATCCACCTCTTTCCGGAGGTTCCCAAACCCTCTCGAAGCAAATACGGACAAAGAAAGACCATCTAAGTCCTGCACTTGCACAAAGCTCGAATAGTTCCAAATAATCACACGGGATTAACGGGTTTGACAAAATTCTCACGAAACACAAAAAAGTTCCTCCAATTCCACGGTTTCCATATAGTAACACCCCACAATAAACTCCAATTCCCATCTTTCAAAGTCCCCCAGATCCTTCGACAAATTAAACATGGCCCAATTTTTTAAGGACATAGAGAAAAAGGTAGGAATGAAAGCGGACTCAACTAACCTCGCCACAAGTCTTTAGCAAATTTGCAATCCCTCAAAATATGTAGAGTGTCTTCGTATCATTATTACACCAAGGACATAACGATGACATAGCGGACCATTTACTCCGCCATAGATTAGTTGGTAACTGTTACTAAAAGCAATCCACATAAATACACGTATCCTCTCCGCACTCTCCATTTCCATATCGCTTATATAAAGAAACATAAGTTGCATCGTCAATACCTTCCACCATATTATATGCACTCTTAACAGAGAAGGTACCAGATTTCGTTCCCCTCCATGCCAAGCCATCCTCCCCGGCACCCCTCCTAGGCGGCATAACAGCATTCAACCTCTGTAACACCTCATTAGGAAGGATACACGTTAATCTTACAAGATCCCATTTATCATTTAGAACCCAGTCAGCAACTACGCTCACTTCCTCTTCTGCATTAATAGGGTACCTAATCACATCCTTTAAGGCTAAACTGGAAGAAGCCAGTGATCTGTAAAGAATTTTATAGACAATCCATTACGAACCATCCATTTAGACCCCTCCTCCACTATGTTCTTTTGTTCCACTATGAATTTCCAAACAGCGGAATCCCCATTTCTAACCTCCATCAGGGAATTATTATCTCTCAGCATATATTTATGACATAACACTTCCCTCCAAAGCCCTTTAGCACCCATTAAAAGTTTCCAACCAGCCTTTGCTCCACAAGCCTTATTCATGGACGTCAATCTTTTAAATCCCAAACCCCCCATATTTTTTGGGAGAAGTATTTCCTCCCACCCAATCGGATGAAAACCATGAGAAGATGCGGAGTGTCCCCAAATAAAATTGCAATCTTTCCACTTCATTACAAATTGAGACCCGAATTTTAGATACTTGCATCGGATACGGGGAATTGTATTTTGATCTTGCTAAAGTAATTTATTTATAGATAAGCTATTTTCCTTCAGTGATAGCTTTTGACGAACTCTATCAATGATATAACTAAATGTCTCTTTAGGGCTCCTCTTCCTTGAAAGTGGGAATCCCAAATACCTACCGATTTCTGTAGAAATCTTCATACCTGATAAGGAGGCTATATTTTGCTTGATAGCGCCTGAAACTCTTGGGGAGAAAAATAACGACGACTTAATTTTACTCACTTTTTCTCCAGAGACCTCACAAAACTTATCCAGACTGCCTAACATACAATGCGCCTGATCGACAGTAGCTTCACCAAAGAGTAACAAGTCATCGGCGAACATAAGATGCGATATCTGCGGGTCAAAGCACTAGATGCACGAATTGGTTTCAGTGACCACTACTAACCTCGTCGGCTGATCATATGGGACAATTTGTCCATACATAATACAAATAAAAGCGGTGAAATGGGATCACCCTGTCTTAGACCTCTCTTGGCCGAGAAAAAAGTCGTTTCGAACCATTCCACGTAACATTATAAGAGACGGTGGAAACACATGTCATAATCGGGGATATAAAACCCTCCTCAAATCCGACTTCCTCCGGTACCTTCCTTAGAAAATTCCACCTAATTCTGTCATATGCTTTATCGAGATCAATCTTCATTGCAAACAAACCTCTTCGACCACGTGATCTTTTCATAGTATGCATCACCTCCTGGCCAACAATCAAGTTGTCCTGAATCTGTTAGACTAGTTATAAGGGAAATAGGTTAGCCCATCACCACCATTGGGCAGCCCAATCCAGAAATTCCAACAATAAAAAGCTACAAAACAATATGAGCCCGCTTGTTTAACAAAAATCAATTAGAAAAAAAAAACAGATTATCTATACTTTATAATACAAAACTCCCTTTACATATTTATTTCAAATAAGGCATGGTTTATTTTAGACTCTGTGTAATGCATAAGTCTAAGGGACTTATATTAGCCTAGCGCCTGTTTGGTTAGTGTCATGGGAACATGATATAATGGTAAATCAAGGTAAGATCCCATGCGGCCGTTGATTAATTTAGGGATTAATAAAGTTAAATAAATTACTTTAAAATATTTATATTTATCATTTTCCTACAAACTAATTTACCTATAACTTATGACATAATATCAAATCTAATGATATACATAACTATTTCCACGAGATCATATAACTTATGCTATAATTATGTAATTTTACTAATTTATTTAGCTTCTTTAATTTTTCTGAATTAGCCAAATAGTCCTTCATATAAAGGACCAATGGTAATATTAAATTAGACTGCATTGCATTTTTAGTGTTGAACTTGAGAGCTCATCCAAACATGACGAGTGATATTACCACGAAGGCAACTTCTTACTACTGTTCATGTAGCTTATTTCATATGTGTGTTTTGATTACATGCGTTACAAGGTAGAGATAATGGCATGCACGGGACCAATAAATGAAGCCTTGTGAACATCAAAAAGCACCACTCAAATGAAGAGAACACTTAGGCCCTATTTGTTACCTGGGAAAGTTTGAAGAGGGAAATGAAATGAAAGGGCTGAATGGAAAGGAAAGAAAGATTGAGAGAGAACTTATATAAGTGTTCTGTTTGGTAGACATGCAATAAAAATGGAAAATGATAATCTTAAAAAAATAAAATTTAAAAGATGAGATATGAAATCTCCAAAATACCCCTATGCAAAAAAAAAAAGCTTCCTCCCCAACATCGCTCACTATCTCCAATCAACATCAACACCCTCACAAAGTAAAAAATTGAGATCAACATACTCGGTCAGAGTGGGGGGGGATTCAGATCAAACCCTCTGTCTTTGGTCCATTCTTTGAGATTTTTGTTTTGTAACTCTCCACCCACATCTCTGCAACTTTTACCTCTCTCTCTCTCTCTCAGCTACAGAACATAGACCACAAGACAGAAACAACCAAGGAGCAGAAAAAGTGGAATACTTGTTCTTCACAATGAGGAGAAATGAGATTGAAGAAAGAGAGATTTCAAAATAGAATATACTAGTACTATCTCTCTTTCAAAATCAGAGCTTGTTGTTAAACTTACAAGAGAAAGAACAGTTCTTTTGTGGGGGGGGGGGGAGTCGGCGGGGGAAAGAGAAAGTGCGACGGCGTTGATGGTGAAAGAAGAAGATGAAGGGGCTATTTGGGAATTCCCCACATGGGAACATCAAATCCCACCAATGTTTGAAGGAACCCACTATCCCACGTTTAAAGGAAGATGAGAGGTTGTTGGAAGATGACTTCTCGGAAGGCGGTGCTACCAAACACGTTCTGTGATGGAAGATCTATAATCTTTCCTTTCCTTCGGCCTATCTTCCGTGTATCAAACAGTCCTTAGGCTATGTTTGGATTGAGAGAAAAGTAAGGGAAAATAATTTCCCAAAATGCATGGTAAATTTCTTTTACCTGTTTTTAAGAGTTTTTTCTTATACTATTCTTTCTCCTATAATTTTCTTCCCATCCAAACATAGGGTTAAGGAAATCTTGTTCATTTTCATGCTCAATCCGATTCCAATTATTCCGCGCAGGTGTGTCATTTGTGTATTAATTACTTAACTATTCATTAAAATCCATTATCAAGATTTCCATAATGATGTATAATCATACACAGCAACTTGTTTTCTTTACACACGCGCATTTATATATTCCTTTGTTTAATTTCTTTCATTTTTGTGCCTTTGGTCACATCGAATTTTGGCTACAAACGGATGGGATTTTTTCTTTGGTATAGATATTTGGCATCACGCCAACTTTTTTTTTTTTTTTTCTAGCCTTGTGAGTATTGTTGTCAAACTCGCAAGTAGACTCTTCGAATTTACCGTTTTTACGTTTCTAGCATACAAAAACGAGTCGAGTCGCTGATAAACTCGTGCGAGTTGTAAATTCGATTACACTTATGAGCATTGTTGTCAAACTCGCGAGTTGACTTTCCGAGTTTAATGTTTGTACTTTTCCAGCTTACAAAATCGATTCGAGTCAACCAGTAAACTCGTGATCGTTGTAAACTCGGTTAAACTTATGAGTTTATATACCGAATTTATCGTTTTTACATTTCCGCTTATAAAACCGTTTTCTGATCCGTGAACTCGTATTAACTTCTTTAATTTGATTATGCTCAACGGATTTAAATGTAAATTTTATAGAAATTTCTTTGTTAAATATGATAAATTAGCAATCTTCGATGGATTTAATTTCAATTATTTGGATTTAAAAAAATATTTAAATCAAATTATTGTTATTTTTTATATTTTAATTACTTAATTGTACACTATTAATATATATTTAATGGTAAAAGTAAACTCTTACGAGTTTATAATTTAAGTTCGCGATCGAGTTTTATCTCATCATCATGAAGTTCAATCTTAAACTCATGAGTTTGACAACCTTGCTCATGAGCTTATACACCGAGTATACCGTTTTTACGTTTTTTAGCTTACAAAATCGTGTTAACTTATTCTTAAGCTCGTCTTAACTTTTTTGATTTGATAATGTTCAGCGGCTTTATATATAAATTTTATAGAAATTTCCTTGTTTGGTATGATAAATGATGAAGATTGATAGATTTAATTTTAATTATTTAGATTTAAAATATATTTAAATCAAATTGTTGTTATTTTTATATTTTAAGTATTTAATTATACATTAATAATACATATTTAATAACAAAAAGTAAACTCTGAAGCCATTTATGAGTTTCACGATTGGTAGCGATATGAGTTTACGTCAATGTAATGAGTTTGTTTAAACTCACGATTTTTCGACGCTTGGTTGTGAGTGATGGAACCCATCACGACTAGATCACTTTGTCATTAGAGCAAACATCACGCCGTCTTTAAAACATGAAAAAAGAAAAAGAAAAAATGCCTAGCAGCAAGGTCATTAATTAATAGAATGAATTCGCCAAAAAAAATATTGGCTAGCATTTTCCATATTTTTATAATCAAATACTACATAATTAAACAAGAGTTTGAAAAATAAATTGCATAGTTTTTTTATTTATGAATAAGGACAATTTTGAAGAAAAAGTTATAATTAATGTCCTATTTAATGACTTATAATAAGGATGATTATATTCATTCCTTATGGTAAGATGTATTGTATAAAAAATAAAAAAAAATACATGTCTTATAATAAGTACGCAATAGTATACTTGATAAGTTGATAGGTTAATGATGAGCAAACATTAAGATTACACACACATATAGAGACGAGTCGCAGAGGTGCTTCGTTGACTTATGGAAAAGCCTATCTTTTACTAATGGTTTTACCAATAATTAATGCACTACTTAAGCCTGCCATAATACATTCTACATAGCTCTCATGATATTGTTGAAATTTTAACTTTAATTGTCTCCACTTTCTCTTCATATATATACTTATTGGAAGGATAAGTTATTCCATAGGTGACAAAATTTAAATATTTTGGATCAATTACATAATACGATAGCGAAATTGATGGGGATGTTTGTTGGGTTTTGGGCTCCTTTCTTACATGGAGAAATGTTTAAATTTTATATATTTCCTTTATATATATATCCTATTTTATGAAAAAGAAAAGAGAAAAAGGAAAGGAAATAAAATAGGAAAGAAGAAAAATAATGAGAGAATGAAAAAAAAAAAGTTTCCTATTATTCTTTGTGAGAGAGAATATGCTTTATTGTCAAATTTAAAGCGTGTATATATATATATATGTCTCATTTATTTAAAAGAAGAGTGGGATATTAGGTTTTTTCCCAAAGAGTGTGAAGACTAGTGAGACCCATTAGAGAGGCTGGGTAGGCCGAATGATACTAGAGAGGCCTAGTTATCTGAAAAGAGGTAGAGAAAGATCAAAGCGAACACTTATTGAGGTTATAGAGTGAGATCTTTTGGTTAATAATCTATTTAAAAATATGGTTTCGATATAACATAATGACGTCATGTGATCCATGTAGCTGGCTCCACCTAATGTGATAAAGTGTTGTTGTTGTTTATTATTCCAAATTAAAAAGGTACTGCAGTTATTTTCTATATTTCTACCTTGCTTTCTTCGCATCTACCCTTTTCCATTCTTATTTTATATTCCTCCAGTCTAGATATAGAATATAGTTTGTAGTACAATTTGCAATACAAACTATGTTCTATATTTAGGACCAGAGGTAGTACCAAACAAGACAATACAAGGTTGAAAATACATAAATACAGACAACAAATTAATAAACTTATGAATTATGAACAAAGAATAAGTAGTAATATTAATCCTTAAACGTAATTATTCAAAATTACTTTAAATTATTTTTAAGTTGTTATTAAATAGTTTGTATGAGTGAGATTATTTATAATTTAGATATATCATGCATTTTATATGTTGGTTGTGTGGTCTGATATTTTTTTAAATATAATTGTAATGGAATTTAAATATTGGGGTAGAATTCAAATTATGAGTTTAAATGATTTGCAGATGCTACTAAAAATAAAAGGTAGTAATTTTAGTTCCTAGGTAAGGAAAGTATTTAATTTCACAAGTCAGGCTTATAAATATTGAATTTCTCAATATCGGTTAATATTAAAATAAATTCAGAAGACCTATCTTTATTTAATTTTTTTACATGGAACCAATAATTAACTTCCCCTACCTATATTCACATACTTATGCAAATTACAATTTAACTGAACATCCTCCATTTTGCCTCACAATTAAAAATAAGAAGAAAGGGGGAATAAATAAAAATACATAATTTATAAAAACACCTAACGTTTATCAATCATAAATAATATTATATCTCAAATTCCATCTAATCCATATATTTTATAATTTTGATTTTTTCTATATTTCAAGAAGATTTGAACCCTTAATTGACTTCTATATATGATATATCTACATCTCATTTTCATCTTGCCACCTTAACTAGTCTTAAAGTGGGGGTTTGCATGGTTTTGCATAATATATACAGGTACTTTAATTTGTACTTAACGAACAAAACTTCTCTTATATATATTTTAGTTCGTGTATATAACATAAAATCACTTGAAATAAATTAACTCAAATAAACATTTACTTTCTATTTTTGGCCTAAAAGCACGAAAGTTGGACTGTAGTTTAGTAGTGCCATATTTCTTTCCTTGTACTACATATGGTTCTAAATATAAGACCCAATTGATTTTTTTGAAGAGATTATTAAAGAAATTAATTAAATTACTTAAAAGCATTTATTTATTTTTTCTTTAAACTAATTTGTCTGACTTATAAATTGATATATAATCCAATGATACATAATATATGATATGATTAAATAATTTACTTAGCTTTTTTAACTCTCTTAAAAAAGTTAATATGGCCTTATATTTAGGATCGGAGGGATTTTTTTTCTAAAAAAAATTAATGATAGGAGACCCATTGACTTTATTGATTTGTAGTCGTCATAGAACTTAATTACTATGCTTTTAGTTAACGGACACGAGCCATAATAGAAATTGGTTTATCTCATTTTCTTCTCATAATCTCATATTCATCGTTAGATTAAAACAATAAATGGTCCGGCTTCAATCTTTTATAAAATTAATTCTACAAACATAAATGAGTAAATTTAAACTCTTAAAAGCTGATCTATACTATTTATAATTGCAATTCGGAAAAATAAAACAATTTTAATCTATAAAATATTAAATTTAAACTATTCATTTAATGATACTCCTCCGATCTTTATTATAAGGCACCAACTAACTTTTCTCACAAACCAATAAAAGTAGTTAAAGTCAATAAAGTTGTCATAGAATCTATGTAATTTCCAATATTACCCCTACTGATTGCATCAAATTCTAATATTATATTAATTATTACTCTCACCTACTACCTTTATTAATTAGGGGTAGACATGGAAAAAAATAATCATTGCTCATTGGGAACAAGCAAGTGCCTTATAAAAAAGACCAAATAAACTTGCTAGTTGGTGCCTTATAATAAGGACTAGAGGGAGTATATCTAAGGGTGGATATAAAATTATAAGAAGATAATGAGAAAGAGGATAAAGAGACTATCCTCTTCCCCATAATAGTAGTATTATCATAGTCATCCATCAATGGTAGAAACTAGAAACCCTTCCAATTTTGAGCCGTGACGTCTCAGTTTACTCTTGTTTCTAGAAACTAGAAACTAAAAGTCACGTTCATTAGTACTCCCTCATGTCCTAATTATAAGACAACATTTGGGGGTTGGTTTTGGTCCTAATTATAAGACAACTTTTTATTTTTTGTCAATTTCTTCCAAAAATACCCTTATTTTATTCTCTCAAGTGTGTTTGATTGTTGGTGAATATATGTATATGGATTACAATACATACACGCACACACATGTGTGTGTCTATAAACATATATATGTATGTATGTATATGTGTGTGACTATATATATGTCTGTGTATATATGTGTGTGTGTATGTGTTTGAGTATATATGTAAATGTATATATGTGTGTCTACATATATATGTATATCTGTGTTTGTGTGTGTCAATATATATGTGTGTAGATATATATATATATGTGTGTGTGGAAATATATATGTGTGTAGACACACACATATATGTGTATATAGTTAGACCATTATTTCAATTAGAAAGCGTATGGAAAGGAAAATTGGTCGGGGAGATATGTGACGGGATTGTTGATTCACTTTTACTTATATGTCATTTTAAATTTATATAAGGGCATTTTAGGAAAATGAGTAAAATTAACTAATTTAACTCCTCTCCTTAATCTCCCAAAAATCGGTTAAATATGTTCTATAATTAGGATCGGAGGGAGTATATCCTATCCCAAAAAAAAAAAAAAAAAAAAAAAAGAAAGAAAGAAAGAAAGAAAACGTCAAAAACTTGTAGTATTTCTTTCTCATGAATCTCATCAATATGTTATATTTCATGGTAATCACAAAAACTAAATGCACTGAAACCCTCAATATATATACACACACTCCTTCCTGTATACACTACAAGTATTTTCTAAAAAAAAATCTTTAATTTTGTCAATATAAGTTACTTGAATAGTAATTAACCCTTTATTTAGATAGGAAAAAATATTATGAGGGAAAACTTCTAACATGGTAATTTTTTTACTATCTTGGGAAGTTTTGTTTCCTAGTATTTCCTCCTTACTTTTCAATCTATCGAAACATAGGGTAAGACTTATTTATCAATTTTAGTGCTTAAATATGGCCTTGAGTATTTTTCTCTCTATTTGTAAACGAAATTTAATATGGGTGAAGTTGATTTTTTTTTAAAAAAAAAAGTTTAAGATAAATTTAATAAGTTAATTGTAATTTTTAGTTCTAAGTGAATTAGTTAAAGTAATTAACTTATATTATAGATATGAAAGAGTACCCCTTTTATCCTATTTATAAGTACGCTTTCAACAAGTTTTACCCAAGACCAAGAAAACCTTGCATCCTATTAACTTTGCTTTAAATTTAATAATTTTTTAACTTCACCCATATTTAATGTAGAGTACTTTATTCCAAGAGTACAAAGTCTACACAATAGTAAGTGAATGTTAAAATATTTATGTGAAAAATTTAATGATATGACTTATAAATATAATAAGAAAATTTCTCTGGTGGCCTTATAAAGAAGGGTTAAATATCATTTTTTGCGGAAATATTGGTAGGGACTCAAGACCCGAAAGTTTTTTAGAATCATTTTTACCCGGAAGTTTACAAAAAGGAGTAAATTTTCCCGGAAGTTTACAAAGAGAGCAACGATCTAACGGTCAAGATCAACCGATCGGCAAAATTACAAGTTTTTAAACTTCTGGGGCAAAAATAATACCAAAAAAATTTCCGGATGTTGAGTGCCCCCTTACCAATACTTCCATGACAAAATTGATATTTAACCCTATAAAGAACTAGAGGAGTATATCATGTGCTTGATTAATACATATATTGTCTCCAGAGTATATCTTTCTTCTTATCTAATAAATAAAGAAAAAAAATAGAGAATGACAATTAATAAATTTCCTGGTAACTTATATAAAGAACCGATTTTTTTTTTTTTTTTTGGAAGGTGCCCTATACTTTGGATTGGAAGGATTATATATATTTTTTGAATTATAGATCATAAACAAATAATTTTATAATTTTAAAAATCTATATACTTATTTCAGGTCGAAAATAAAGTATATAAAATTTATTATAAAAATGATGACATTTAAATCCTAAAATAGACCATTAACGACAGTTGTATCAGTCCAAACAAATTTGTTATCTGTGCAACCTTACATATTCAAAGAATCAAAAGGATCATTATTATTTAATTCTGGCAAAAAGAAAACTATCATTATCCAAACAAAAGAGATCACTATCAAAATTTAAATATAAAAATGATTACATGTATATACTTCTATGAGATTTAATTATTCGTTTTCAACTGCTATGTAAATTTGTTACTTCTTACTCCTTAATAGAAGACATATTTAAGGAGTAGTTAATCTAAATATAAGATGGTTTTTCATATATTTGTCGATCTTTTTCAAATTTACTTATATTATTTATGTTCCTCAACAATAACCAATCAAGGAAGAGAGTGAATGAGGGAATTAAGGAAGATTATTATGGTGTTTTAAAAAATACATGTCATATTAACTAACTAAACTAATTTTTTTAATCTATTCAAATTAAGTAAATATGTCTTATATTAAAAATCGTAGTTTTTTTTTCACACCATCTGGAAATTTATTAGTTGGCTTATGGTTGCTAAAATATCATCATCTACACACGGTAACTAGCTAGCTGGGTAGATAAAATATGATATTTATGGTCTCATAGGAATAAGCAAAAAACCTATAAAAGAAGAAAAAGAGAAGTCGAAGTCAAGAGCACAAGGTTGTAAGATTTATTTCATAATTAACTTCCACTAACCATTATTCTCCTTTTCTTCCTTTCTTCACTGCTCATCATCATATCTCAAGCATCCATATCCATCAATAATGGTGGTCTCGATCTGGACCTGTTGGGACCAAACGCTTTTCGACACCATAACGCGGAGCGATCTCTGTTCCTGCCGGATCAGTCTCTGACCAGTGGTGGTGGTCGTTCTTGAGAATTGGAGAGAAGTCAAATTTGATGGCCAGAGTCTTTCTTCCACCTCTTCGCCTGAATATCAAAGAGTGATGATGATGAAGAGAGGGCAAAGTGGTGACTTCTGTGATATGTTTCTGGGTGGTGTTGAAATGGAAGAGTAATAAGAGTAAGGTTAGCCATAACAGTACGAGAAGAATATTTAAGTGAGAGAATTTGAAAGCCATGCTGGTATTAATAAGAAAAGAAACAAGGCAAAAGGTTGGTGATGATAGAGAGAGAAAGCTAGCATGTATGGGGGAATCGTGTGTGTGTGTGTGTGTGTGTGTGTAGGGTTGAAGACCACTTCCCAAAGACACTTCCTTGGAAATAAAGATTTAAAAAAAAAAATATAAACTCAGAGAGGCACACAATATCAACTTGTTTAGAGGCCCATGATTATGTAAGTTAAATGATTATATAAATACATAGGTGCGCACTTTAGTTGATATACGAAATATAACAAATGTAGTATAAAGTGTTGGAAAAATACCTTGGTGGATTAGGAACTAACCACAATGAGAGTGGGGTTATTATCTAAATAACGAAAAACATGAGTTCAAATTAAATAAGGAGTTTTATCTTTATGATTTAAAAGTTACTCTATCATGCCTTTAATATAAGACATGTTTGTCTAATTTGATTAAATTAAAGAAGTTAGTTAAATTAGTTAATATGTATGATATATGTTTTCTAACACATCTAACCATTTTCTCTAATATTCCTTCTTTCCCTCTTCTCCTCTATTATTATTGAGGAAGTATTAATAGGGTTAAATTAAGAAAAGATTGACAAACTAATATAAAAAATATGTATTATATTTATGACTAAAACTAACTTTTTAAATATGTTATATATTAAGGATAGGAGAGAGTAAATCCTTATAATTGGCCATATGTGAGACATTGGATGATATGGATGTGAAAGAGTCAGATTGTGATTACTCAATATTAATATCCCTGTATAACTTCTCTTTGATTCTCTTCTCTGGTCTCTTTGGTGAATATGTTGTTTAATCAATGAAGTCCAAACACTATGATTTCATTTTGCTATCGAACGCTACAAAAAAACGCTAGATTATGGATGGAATTACCGACAAAAAACGTCGATCAGAAATTACCGACGGAATTCCGTCAATAATTATTTTGCGACGGAATTCCGTTGGTAATGTCTTTTACTATGGTTTTTTCTACGACGGACGTTTTTGTTGGAAATCCAATTACCGATGGAATTCCGTAGGTAATTTCTGTCGCAAATCAACTTACCGACGTATAATTATTCCTTGAATCAATGTTAAAGATATTAGTAAAGTTTTTTATTTGTAAAAAATATGTCAATTAACCTAAAATATTTCCATCAATTAGTACTAAGTTGATAAAAGCCACATTTGATTTTAGGTCTTGCTCAAATAGTGGTGGGAAGTCATGTGGTGCCCTAAGCAAAAAAGCTGTGTCAACTGCCAAATGTCACCTCCAACAAAGAAAAGCTCATGAAATATTTATAGACCATATACACTTCATGAACTACAATCCAATTTCTCTCCACCTTCTGAATAGGATGTGAATTTGTAAAGGGTACCCAATGATTGAGATATATTGAAAATATGTTGCCAGCAAAAGTTACTTTCCTTCGATATTGCTCGGGCAAGTCGAAAGCATGCTCGGGCAACCTTCACACGAGAGGCAATTTTAAGAAGCGAATATAAGTCCGCTCCGGCGGGACACTTTTCTTTGCTTGGGCATAATGCTCGGGCAAGCAGTTTTCCATGCTCGGGCAAGGTTACTTTGAGTGGGAGCGGGCTTCTTGCTTGGGCAAGCTTTTTAGTTTGCTCGGGCAACTTGCTCGGGCAAGTATTCTTCTCTGCTTGGGCAAGACTTCCTTGTTTGAGGTTTTTTGCTTTCGTCTCGATCTTGCTTGGGCAAGATTGTGACCTTGCTCGGGCAAGGTCATGCTTTCCAATGCTTTTAGGTATTGCTTGAGCAAGCTTCATTTTGCAAAGACGACGTTGCTCGGGCAAGACTATGACCTTGTTCGGGCAAGGTCATGCTTCGATGCTTTTAGGTGTTGCTTGGGCAAGCTCACGTGAGTCTTTATTTTTCCTTCGGAGAGAGCCCGACGTTGCTCGGGCAAGACTATGATCTTGCTCGGGCAAGCTCATACTTTCGAGATGCTTTTGAGGGTTGCTTCGGGCAAGATTGTTTTACCTTGCTTCTTCCTTCACCGAAGTCCGATGTTGCTCGGGCATGATTACTAAAAATCTAATCATGCTTAATTCAATCCACTTGGAATTGTGATCATCAAAATATAGGAGTTAACATGCTCTTATTGAAATTTCTAAAATGCCTTCCAACCTCAAATCTTGGAATTTCAGCATGTAAGTGTCTTTCAACATCTTAATTTATTTTTGGGAATGATTTTGTCGCGTCCGGATGGAGAGAAGATTTTTTTCGTTTTTCTTTTTCATGTTGTTTTCACGATTCGAATTCGGGAATGAACCTTCTTTTCTCAAACTTGTTTTTCCTTCGTTGTACATGTTCGTTGATGCGTTGACTATTTATGTGATAGATGCTTTTTAAATTTCTCAGGAACTTCGTAATGGACTGTTGACCAACACGCGCAGTATACTTTGGTCTTGGGGTTAACAAAAAAAAAAAAAAACTCAGACATTTAATCAGCTTTTAGTTCACACCCAACAACAAACATAACTACTGCTAAATTCTACAAATACTCTCTATAATTCGATTATCTTTACTTATATATATATATAATAATAGTTAAATTTCTTTAAAGTATAAAACATAAAGAAAATTTAGAATAAACATCACCAAATAAATAAAACTGCCCATGCAATACACAATGATATAGGTCTTGCGTGTAAGTTGGATTAGCTTTTAGAGAATAATTTTTATGATTTACGAGATAAGCATGTGAGAAGTTTTATCTTGCTAGCAGAAAATAGTTTTTGAAACGGCGGTTTGGATATTACCCAAACACACACATAAATAAGTCACTTTGAACTGCTACTTCACACTGTTACTTGAGTCCCCTATCTCTTACCCATTCTCTTATCATGTCTTCTTCGTTACAAGAGCAAGGCGTGGGCTTTCAAAACAGACAACAATTATTGGCTTGGAGAGTGAGAAATGATTTTATCAAGGACTATGTAAATTTAATATTTAATTATGAGCATAATTGGTTAAATTTACTACATACATTTTAGATACATATATCTTATATTATCATTATTCCCAAAAAAAAATCACTTAATTATACGTCAGAAGGTAAATAAAGAAAAATACTAATAATGGGACAAAGTATTAACGGAAAAATGGGAAAATTACAGATAAATACCATTTGAATTTGTAAAACCCCAAGAAATCCACTGAATTTGTAAAAAGACTAAAAAAGTGACATGAACCTATGAGGGATATACAAATTCAGGGAAAAAGACCACACTGCACCTAAAGTATCTTACATTATATATCTCTCTTCTTCATTAGACACCCACGTGAAAAAGAAACAGAGCATAGCTTCGATAAAAAAAAAAAAAAAAAAAAAAATGCAATGGGTCTTTCATTCATCCTCTGCTGCAATAATCTCACTGGACCAATCCCTCCAGAACTATTCAACATGGATCTAGACGTCATCTTCATCAACAACAACAAATTCAACAACAACCTTCCATGGAATTTCGGAAACACACTTGCAAGATACCTCACATTTGCCAACAACAAATTCACAGGACCAATCCCAAGTAGCATAGGAAATGCCTCAAAAACCTTAACCGAAGTTCTGTTCTTGAAAAACCAATTTTCTGGGTGTTTACCTTACGAGATTGGGTTCCTGAAAAAGGCGTCTTTGATGTGAACAACAACTCGTTGGCAGGTCCAATCCCAGAATCTTTCGCTTGCTTAAACAAGATCCGATTCTTGAATCTAGCTCACAACAAAATCTATGGTCTTGTTCCAGAATCAGTGTGTGAGCTTCCTGGGATTAGTAACAATGGGAATCTTACGTTAACGGATAATTGTTTCACTGAAGTTGGACCTAAATGCATGAAGTTGATAAAATCGAAGGTGCTTGAAGTGAGCGGGAATTGCATAAAGGAGCTTCCCAATCAGCAATCGCCTGAAGAATGTCACTTTTATTTGTTGTTCCTGAGAGACAAAAATGATGAACCTTAAAAACAAACTTGTAAATGTCATTGAAAAATTTGTGACAATGCACTTTTATTTGTTGTTCTCTCAAAGATAAAAATGGTAAACATTAAGACAAAACTCGTAAATGTCATTGAAAAACTTGTAAATGTCATTGAAGAATATGTAAATGTCATTGAAAGATTTGTGATAATGCACTTTTATTTGTTGTTTCCTCAGAGACAAAAATGATAAACATAAAAAAAAAAAACTCGTAAATGCCATTGAAAAACTTGTAAATGTCATTGAAGAATTTGTAAATGTCATTGAAAGATTTATGATAATGCACTTTTATTTGTTGTTCCCTCAAAAATAAAAATGGTAAAAGAAAATAATAAACTCGTAAATGCCATTGAAAAACTTGTAAATGTCATTGAAAAATTTGTAAATGTCGTTGAAAGATTTATGAAACAATGATAATTCTTGTTTGTGGAATGGTAATTCGCGTTTGTGAAATGGTAATTTTCGTTTGTGAAATGGTAATAGTGCATTTTTTTTAAAAAAAAAAACATACATCAAAGAGTAAAAAAAAGAACCTTGTAGAAACAATGATAATTTTCGTTTGTGGAATGGTAATTCGCGTTTGTGGAATGGTAATTTTCGTTTGTGGAATGGTAATAGTGCATTTTTTTTGTTTAAAAAAAATACATCAAAGAGTAAAAAAGGGAACCCGTAAAAACAACGGTAATTTGTGTTTGTGGAATGATAATTTTCGTTTGTGGAATGGTAAAATACAATTGAAAAAATGTTAAGAAGAATATATATATTTGTTAATTCATTTTTTTTAACAAAGGAACCAAGTGGCCACTTGGCCCCCACACTTTCAATGAAAATAATTTTTTTTAAAAAAAAAAAACCCTAAACCCTAAAAAAAAAAAAAAAAAAACCCACCCCCTTGCCGGCCGGCGGTCCTCCGGCGAGGGTCTTTTTATTATTTATTTATTTATTTATTTAAAAGTAAGGGTAATTTCACCCGAATTTGCATATCCCTCATAGGTCCTTTGTACCTCTCAGTCTTTTTACAAATTCGGAAGACTTCTGGGGGTTTTACAAATTCAAAAGATATTTTATTGAAATTCTCCCTAATTTTTAACCTTCTAAAATTATCTTCTTTACTTTTATATTTTCAACCTTTTGTAAACACTATTCCAAATTTTAAAAACATTTCCATTCCCTTTTTTAATTAAAGGGCTCGTGTGTATCCCACGTGGTAATCTGTCTAGTTTTTCATAAAGTTACGGTATTTAATCGATTTGAAGTTGGAAAAGTAAGTGTATGTTTAAATTAACTTTTGGATAATAGCTTTACCTCAATTTACGAGATAAGTATATTATATGAATTTTAGCTTGGCTTACAAAAATAAACTTTTAAAACAATGTTTCAAAGTTACTCAAACACTTTTGGGCAAAAAAAAAAAAAAAAAATACTCAAACACTCATTTAACAATCATAGACCGGTATTTTTTTTTTGGTCAAAGGAAGTTCTATTCATAACACATTAAAGCCAAGACGGTTACAAACAGAAGACTAAGAAAACAATAGTCTGAATAACAAAAATAGACAAAACAGGGACAAACAAATACAACATGAGCAAGACAATTACAACAGACAACAAACAAATACAACAGAAAGAAACTACAACAACATAAAGCATACTAGGATAAACGTCAGACAAGCCACCATTCGATGAAGAAATGGAATGCGTAGGATTATCACCACTAGCATAAGTCTTCTGAGCCTCCAGAGTTAGAAGAGATAACAAAGCGGGTGCTGGTTGCGAAACCCACCCAACAGGGCACACCCCTTTATAAGCATTAGCTGCAAGGATACCCGCAGCACGGTTGCCCCCTTTCGGGGAAAAGGACACAGAGAACCCAACCTTAGAAGACAAAAGACTAATAACATCTTGGATAATACTCCTACACCTCCAATCAAACAAGTCCGGTGAGAAGACTAACTGGGGTTTTTTCCGGAAGCACTCTTCATTTAAGTTTTTGGATGTCAAGGCAACCTCCAAGCCTCGACAGTCCCATGCTAACAGATTCATGGAGAACCGGTGGCTGGTTTCATCCAACCACCGGCGTTAAAAGCCATAGAAGCATCCTGAACAGCATCCATATAACAATCTCCAGCCAACCAACTATCGGGAAAATCAATTTCTGTAGGAGAACTCTTATTGCTAAACATACTCCGATGTAGTTCATCTCCATGTTGACGAAGGTACTTTTTAACAGCACGAACATTCCCCTTACGCTTTCTCTGAGAATTCAAAGCAGTAGATTTTCCATGAGCCTGTGCCTCAACCGAATCAAAATTCAACCTCTTACTACGTTTGTTCTCAATAGATGCAGATTCATCCACATACGGTCGCTTAAGATGAATACCTCTCGAGACAAATTGACATAGGTGAGATTGGAGAAAGTCCAATAGAAGGGGTAATGAGATTAGCTTTCTCGCTCATCCTCACCAGGGTACTCAACAAAATATTTCGGGAGTTTTCATGGTCGACTAAGCCCTTTACCATGGTGAGTTTGGACTCGGATCAACGAATGAGTCGGACCAAGAGAGTTACTAGAAATCACATCATCTAGGCCATCCCGAGAACGTGGTAAAAAGATTGGCCCCGTAGAAGATAAATCCACTTGATCTCCGGTATTGTCCCTCTGCCCCCACCTTCCATGAGAATTTGAAGAAATAATTGACCTTCCAGCTGAAGGGCCCACTTGGTCCTTCATTTGCATTTCTAGTCCATTCGTAGCTTTAACCTCCTCTGGCCCCATGTTTATACAAGAACCAAGCAAAGCCACATCACCCTCATAAGGATTTGGTAAATCGGATGGCCCATCACCAGCTAGGCCCACGTGCTCAACTACATACAACTCTGGCCCACACATTGTTTTAACCAACCCAAACCCATTCTGAATACAAGCATTATTCAATGAAACTTCAACCTCCATCCTTCGGCCCAGCATAATGGGCCCAGCCCCATCCACCTGTTTATTTTTTATTTTATTTTTTAATCCATCCACCTGAATCCCCTGCATAGATACAGGCTTTCCCACGTGATCCGCCACCCAGCAACTGACATCTCCCACTTTCGCACCCATCACCACCTGGGAAACAGTAGTCGACGTTGAGTGCATCTGCCCATGCTCCATCGAGCCTTGCACCAGGAGACATTGCTTTTCAGAGGCCGCAGAAACACTGTCGACCGTTGGGCAAGGTGGTTGCGATGGATCCAGTATTTCCGGTGGTATCGTCTTGCTCACCGTCGGGAAGTTCCTGCAAACTAAAGAAGAAGTACAGGGTGACAGTTTATCATACCCACCGTTCGACTTACCCACTACGATAGCCAGCTTCTCCGGCAACCAACTCCGGCGGTGGGAATTGATCGGATCACCCTTAGACAGGAAGGGGATTTCACTCCAAGCATCTTTGCACACCACCAGTTCCTCCTCCACGGTATGTAATGCCGGTGTACCAATCCAGTTTCCGAACTCATGCTCCTCGTCTACCCCATTTCTTCTATCCGTCTCCAACTTGCATGTTCGGCCATCATGCCCAATCCTACCACAACGGTTAGCAGCAAAAGATTTGGAGCCTCTCATACTTAATGAGAGACCCATCTTGGTTCCTTCTCCTTCCTTGGAACCCAAAAGCCAGAAACCAAAGGCTCATTCATCTGGACAACTGATCTAACTCTTATAAAGCTACGAAACAGTCTACCATTAGTCATTGGATTCTCAAACATTACAGCCTCCCCTACTGAATCACCAAGAGTTTTAGCATTGTTGTTGTCAAAAGCTGAAACTGGAAGACCATGAAATTGCACCCGGAAAGGCGCTTTCTCAAACCGACATCTTTAAGCACCATAGAATCATTCCAAACCTGGAGATTAAGAAGGAAGCCTAGAATAGACCAATGCCTACCTTTGAGAATACGACCATACTCCTTGACATCTCGAAATCTAAAGAGGAAAATAAGCTTAGAACGGTCAAGTTCATGCACCTCCAAATCCTCATCAAGCTGCCACCCCTTCTTTATCATAGAAATGACAGTGGGGATATTCAAGTGTTTGTTTGTATGAATCTTCCCAACTAGGGAACCACCGTACACTTCCACCTTCTCGTCCAAGTCTAAGACCACTGTTTCATCTTCCTAGAGCTATTGCAATCCCCTACCTCCATACTCCCAACAACAAGAACCACCAAAGGGATACGAAGGTGACAATAGCTAGGTAGCAACAAGTTCACCTGGAACCAAACCAACACTCACAGAGAGAGAAGAGAGCTCCCACGCAGGAGAGGAGAGTGCTTAGATCATAGATCGGTATTAATTACAATCCATTGCTGAATAGCTAGTTGAGGCCGGCTAGTTATTGAAGACCCGCATGCACCTATAATTTGGGGAAAATTACATGCAGGTCCCAAAGAACAAAAATATTATAAAAAAGTCCCTTAAAATCACCAAATTACACAGAGGTCTCAAGGGATTTTTTTGATATTATTTGTATTAATAATAGAAAAAGTATATATTTACAATTTGAAAATGTTATATTTATAACAAAATTTAAAATCTAGTCATTTACAATAGAAAAGTCATATTTACAACAACAAAAACCATATTTACAACAATATTTAAACACCTGAATTTTGAACGTAGAAAGGTCATTTACAACAGAAAAATGCTATATTTACAACAGGAAATGCTATATTTACAACAAAATTTTAAATATGGTTATTTACAACAGAAAAATTCATATTTACAACAACATTTAAACACCTGGATTTTGAACGTAGAAAGGTCATTTACAACAGAAAAAGACTATATTTACAATAGAAAATGCTATATTTACAACAAAATTTAAAATCTGGCTATTTACAACAGAAAAATCCATATTTACAACAATATTTAAAAACTTGATTTTTTTTTTCCATTCAAATAATATAAAAAAAAATCCCTTGGGACTTCTGTGTAATTTGATGATTTCAAGGGACTTTTTTGTAATTATTTTTGTTCCTTGGGACCTGCATGTAATTTTCCCAATAATTTGTCTTAGGTTGTTAATTTTTTTATAGAAAATATCAGTGAGATGTCCAGGTTTAGAAATTTAATTTATTAGGAAGACTTAATATAATTTTATACGTAAAAAATATCAATACTTGAATTTAGGTTCTTATGGCCAATACAATTTTTAAACAGAAACTTTTTATCAACTTTTCCTTCTTTATAAGTATGTTTGGATAGTGCAAACTATATGTGGAAGATATAATGAAGTGACTTAGTGATGAAAAAAAAAGACCCATACTTTTATTTTTTAAAAAAATCTCCATGACATTAATAAAATACTTTTGGTGGACATAAATTTGAGTCTAAGTTTCTGTTGGTGATATGCTAGGCTGAGCGGGCCAAGGAACTTTTTTTGAGCCCAACCCAAAGTTTTTCAATGTGAATTAAATGGATTGGCTTATTAAGCCCAACCCATTTTATTAGCTCTTAGGGCTTGTTTGGTTTGAGGGAGAGGGAGGGAAAAGAGAAATTATTTAGGAAAAATCCATATGGGGGCCCTTTTTGGTGAAAAAAATCCAAAAAGGGCCATAAAATTCTGAAAATCTCAGTCATTTCTGGGATTTTCAAAATCTCTATTGACAACTAAATCAGCCACATTAACAATAAAATCAATACCCGTTAACAACTAAATCAGTCGCATTAACAACAATATTTTAACAACTAAATCAGTCACATTAACAACAATAACAGCCCAAGTTAACAACTATATCAGCCATATTAACAACTCACGCAGATTCTGAAAATCCCAGAAAGGGGGCCCTTTCTGGGATTTTCAGAATCTTGGGGCCCTTTTTGGGATTTTTTTTTTCTCCAAAAAGGGCCCTTAAATGCATTTTCCCAATTTTTTACCCTCCTCTTTACAAAATTGCCTATGAAAATTTTTCAATATTCTAAAAATATACTCTCAACAAAAAAGAATATTTTTTTCATTAATGACAATTTGGTCAATATATTTTTTTCCACTCCCTCCCCTCAAACCAAACAGGCCCTTAGTGTATAAGTGTGGCTCATTTGAAACTTTGTGTTAATGGTCTACCCAAACTTAATTTAAGTAAAAATATTTATCAATAATTAACAATAATAATATTTAAAAATAAAAAGGTTATGGGAAATCAATTTTGTTACTAAAAATTGATAAAGAAATTATGAGACTTAACAAACAATTCAGAACTCATTTTATAAGATACCTAATTTAGGACAATTTTAAAGTTTTGTTTGGTTATTCTCCCTTAAAGTTATTGCCATTCTTTACAAGGTTAATACTTATACATTGAAAATATTTTTTGTGTAAACAAAAGATGAAAGCATAGCTTCACTCGAGAAAAAAATTATATAATAATAAAGAAAGAAGCATAGTTTCCACAAAATTACAGTATAAAAATATTTTCAATTGTTATTTTTCCCAAAAATATTTTCAAAATTCAAGATGATTGGATTTAGGTTTTTTCATAATTATTTTTCTATTTTTCTTCTCAAAATCTCATCTATATCATCAGGTATTAAAAATATGTAGTTTAGATTTAATATTTTATAGAATTATTATTATAAAAACAAATAAGTAAAATTTTAAATTTTAAAACGTGATCTACACAATTTATAACTTATAAGTGTAATGTAAACAAAATTTAAAAAATTAATTTAAAAAATCTTATAATAATAACTTTAAAAAATATTAAATTTTGGATTAATCATTCTTTTAATTTAAATGTGGAGATGAGATTCAAATTGAAAAATGTAAGAGAATTTGCTCCGACCTGGTTTTTTTGTTTGAAATATTTTAATTTGATTTTTTTAGATATCTAATCTAAAATATGATAACAATAAATGGAACACGTTAAATACCAGAAACATAAGACAGGTTTCGCGGAACCAAAAGGAATCGTGGTGGCTTCGTACCGACGGTGATTTGATTCATTCCGATCTATCTTTCTGAATCTTGAAGCCTTTCTCCAACGACAGCATCTGTGAGGAATTCATCGAATTCGAAGAAGAATAAGTAAAAATGGTACGTATTTTCTTAGTTCGTTCCATGCGGATTAGGGTTTTGGTTTAATCTGCGTGCCTTCTTTTGCTGATTAAAGGGTTTATATTCGTAGTAACTTTGGAATTTTAACTTATTTGATTTATTTCGGTGCGGCGAATATAGCAGTTTGAGGAAATGGAAGAACTCGTTATGATCTTAATTTTATTAGATTGGAAGGGAGTTTCAGTTCCCCCCCCCCCCTTTGGGCATGTGTTGGGGTGTGGGGATTCCGTGGGGTTCTGTAATTGATAATCGTTTTCTGTCTTGTGAATCTTTATACATCTGTGAATCTTGTTATTATGTAAATCATGTGTGCTATTGGTGGAGTTATGCCATTTTTATAGATTAAGATAATAATGGTTTTACAAAAAGCAAAAGGGATCAATAATGAAAAGGCTGGATTATGATTTATTTTCCGTTTGCAATGACCTTGAGTATGTAAGGAAGTTTCAGTTGAAATCTATGTGATGAGCTCTTAAAGCTGTTCCAACTCTTTTTGGACAGAGTTCTTTTTAAGAGAAGCTTTGAAATTTTACCTTCTGTTTGATATGTAAGTGCAGATGATTATTTATGGATTTATGGGCATGAAAATTTCCGTTTCTATTATCAATCCCTGTTTAATCCCTAACAAAAGAATAGAGATCATAAAGGTTTGCTACCTGCATGCTTTATTGGTATTGTTAATTGAGAGATGATTTGTCCATAGTATATACACTAAACTCACATTGTTTTGATTTCTACAGTCTTCACTTGCGGCTGCTAGAGCTGACAACTTTTACTACCCTCCAGAATGGGACCCAAGTCAGGTATGTTTTCTTATAGGATTTGTTTTGCTTTTGTCCAGAACAGTATCATATCAGGAGGCTTACACCTGTTTTTCCTTTTCAGGGTTCTCTGAACAAGTTTCATGGTCAGCATGCCTTGAGGGAGAGAGCAAGAAAATTAGATCAGGGTATATTGATTATAAGGTAATGAATTGCATTAACTGTATCTAGCAGCTACGATATTGCCATTCTTGCTGTCTATTATTGTTCTTTACAGAGTGGTCTTAATAAGTTCTGTAGGCTGGAAGATGAAACAATGCAGTTGATAAACATCTTAGTCATTGATGTCTGTCCTTGATAATGGATATACTTAACATCGGAATACCATTTAGTTTCTTCTGGATAATTTAATTTCATAGTTGCATGGTTTAGAAAGGAAATTATTCTCTAAATTACAAAAGGACTTGTGAGTATATTCTAGTGATCAGTTGATTATGAATTATGATTGAAAATGGATCAATATTTTTTAAGATTTATTATATGTTGGAACCTGTTCATCCACATTATTAACTTCGTTGGTAATCTATGTGATTACTTTAACACTTGTTGATGCATAAATAAGATACAGAAACTGGTCCGTGAATGGTTTTTTTTTTCCCGATCAAAGCTTAATTTGGTTTTACTGGGATACGTTGTTGACTCAAATTTTCCTTAATTTTGAATTATGCTTCTTTCAGGTTTGAAATGCCTTTTAATATATGGTGTGGAGGATGCAATTCTATGATTGCAAAGGGAGTTCGGTTCAATGCAGAGAAAAAGCAAGTTGGAAATTACTATTCTACGAAGGTATGTTGCATATGATAAGCATAACTCACTCTCTCTCACACACACATGCACACACTAGGCGCATCATGTTCTTTTAAAGCTTCAATTAATTTTTTTGTTTAACCCATTTCCTGTTGATCATTTAAAACTACTGTTTCTTGGTTCCTTCAGATATGGAGCTTTACCATGAAGTCTGCATGCTGTAGACATGAGATTGTCATCCAAACTGATCCAAAGAACTGTGAATATGTCATTATCAGCGGGGCCCAGAAGAAAACAGAGGATTTTGATGTGGAGGATGCAGAAACACTTGAATTTCCTGCTGATGAAGGTTTGTAATGGGAAAGAAATTATGCATAGATATTTTAATCTTTATTCATTACCTATACCTTGCTTTAGTTGGCTTGAAATTTATAAACATGTTGCAAGAGGGAAAGAGTGCAATTAGACTCCGGGTTCTAATGGCTTCTCTCCCTGGACTGAGATCCCAGTTCTTATAACAAATATGAATGCTATATAACTAATTTTATTTTAAACTCTTTTACAGAGAGAGGCAAGCTTGCAGATCCATTTTATCGTCTTGAACACCAGGAAAAAGATCTGAAGAAAAAGAAGGAAGCCGAACCAGTACTTGTGCGTCTGCAGCGACTATCCGATTCCAGACATTCAGATGACTACTCTCTCAACAAGAGTCTCCGGGCCCAACTTAGAGTATGTAATCTGAGTTGTTCAGTTTTTTTCCTCCTAATTTCGTTTTCCTTTCTGACCATTCTGAATTTTATTTCTTATAATTATGCCATTGTTCTGACTTGTCTTGCCTTTCTCTTTTCTCAGAGTCAAAAGAAAAGAGTAGCTGAAGAGGAGGCTGCTTCTCGGAAAAGAGGCCTTGGAATGAGACTGCTTCCGTCTACAGAACAAGATGCTGCCGCGGCAGCAAAAGTGAAGTTTTCTAGCAAGTTTGACAAAAATAGAAGGGACAAGCGAGCGCTAATCAATGCTGAAACCATCTTTTCCGGAGCATCTGGGTCCTCCATGCCCAATAGGAGAAGAATGGAGCTAGAATCTAAAAGAAGGAAAATTTCTGCAGCCGCAGCATCTAACCTTCTTAGTGGGGGATTCAAGCCATCATCATGGTCACAGAGCACCACCTCAACAAGCAGGCGAAAGGGAGCTTCAATGAGTGTGAGACGTTAGATGTGATTGAGCTTATGAATAGATGACGCTTGATTACGTTTTTTATGATTCTTCAGTTTACAATGTAAGCTTACAAGAATATGTGTAGATAGATAGATAGCTAGTTTTCCTCTTCCCCCTGGTTGAATTTTTGCAGGTGTTGCAAGAGTTCAAGTGTTTCACCGGGAATGAATCTATCATTTTGTACCTAAAAATGTTGTGTGGTACCAAAAAAATATTTTTTCTTTTTATCTGTTGGATTTCAGTTAAGTCCCAAAAGAACGAATTAACAAGAGTCAGGTCTTGGCGATAAAATCACTTAAAAATTGACATATGTGTGGATATTGATTGTAACAATAACTTAGGAGAATGACAGACGGGTCTCAATTTCGGTTTAATGATGGTGAAGTCTTCAAAAAATTCTCTTCAAAGATAAGCTGTAAATGACAATTAAAACAGTTGGAGACTTAGAATTCTCAACTGAAAAAATAATTAACTATTAGTCCTTGATTTGCAACTTAGGTCTTTGTTTACAGCATAAATTTCAGTAAAAATTTTTTCAAGAGCTAGCTATAATTAAATAAAAGTTTTAAAACCTAATTACTTTTGATAAAATCATCTTTAAAAGCCTTCTCATAGTTTTGCTCAAAAAAAAAAAAAAAAAAAAAAAAAAAAAAGGCCTCCCTCTTTCTAATGTTAGTGATTGCCGTGGATACGAATGAGATTAAAGTGAATACAACACCAACAAAAAGTGATAATTATGAGTAATCCTTGAATGTTATGGTATTTTTTGGAAAGAAAAACAATCTCAATGCTTAACTAATTTTTTTTTTTTTTTAACCTACGAAAATTATGATTTAATTAAAAGGTCTAATCAACAATTGATAACAAAATTATAAAAGAAAAAGAATTCTCAATTCATATATAAAAGCGATCTTTTTGTGTTGGTTACAATGTACATTGAATTACAAACATAATAATTAATCAGCACTGGGTTATTAATCATAAAATGGAATTCCAATACCAATATTTATAGCATAACAAAAAGCTGCTTAAGATCAACAATTGATAACAAATCAGTAACACAACAAGGGGTAGAGAGAAATGTAAAAATTGAGGAAAAACATTACAAAGAAAAAAATATTTTGATCTGAATTTTTTTTTCTCTCTTTTTTCCCCAAAAGATAATTTTTTAAGAATTTCTCTTTTTTTTTATAAATTATATTTGAAATTTTAATTAATATGGATTTTCAAAATTTAATTGTTTTATTTTGCCAGAGTAAATTAATCGAATCATATCAGTTTTGAATGCAACGATTTCAATTTTATTTTTTTAAAATAAAATTCAATTAATCTGATTTTTTATTTATCTAAAATATATAATGATTCCACGTCATATCAAGGAGGATCAAGCAATTTATTCTCTGGAAGATACTAGAAACAGAAGACACTTTGGGGGACCACGGGTATTGAGGAACCAGTTTCTCTGGCTTTTGGATGAAGAGGGGGAGCTCGGTTAATCTGGATGGTCCGGATTTTATTTTCTGTTGTTTTTAAAAAAAATATTTTGATGGGTAGAGAATCTAAAATAAAATAAAAAAAAAATTTTAAACAATTTTTTTTCAAAAAAATATTTTTATTTAACAATCATCCAATAAAAAGATATGGCCGATCAGATCTCATTTAGACATTTTTAAATTGGCCAAGCTCTCCTGCTCATCGTTTTTGATAAGTAACATCTAGATTGTCCCCCCTCGCCTCTTTTTTGGAAAATTAAACTTTTTGGTTCTGAATTTTTGATTTATTATGACTTACTCCCATACCTTTTCACTTTTTATATTTTTATCCTTGCTACCAGTAACTTAGTTTTGATGTGAAAAAACTTGCTTCCAATTAACTCAACTCCACGTGTCAAAAATTCTTCCAGCTCTGCCTCATCTGATTTCCCCTCCTGAGTCCCGACCCCACCAGCATCGCTCAGATCATCCTCCACCCCGCTGGCTACTTTGGTTCGCTCGCCCAACTTACCACCTTGGCCCTTTGTCACAACTTTACTTTTTTAAAGTGTTTTTACAAATGCGGATCCAGTAAGTCGTATGCTATTATTGGTGGAGGTATGCCATTATTACAGATTATGACAGGAATGGTTTACGAAAAGCAATAAGGATACGTAGTAATTAATAATGAAAAGGTTCGATTATGATTTATTTTCTGCAGTTTGCATTGGCATTGATTATGCACGGAAGTTTCAGTTGAAATCTATGTGGTCAGCTCTTAAATTTTACCTTGTGTTTGATATGTAAGCGCAGATGATTGTTTATGGATTTCTGAGCATGAAAATTTCCGTTTCTATTATCAATCTCTGTTTAACCCTAACAAAAGAATAGAGACCATAAAGGCTTGCCGGCCACCTGCATGCTTTTTTGGTATTGTTAGTTGATAGATGATTTGTCAATAGTAAATACACTAATCTCACATTATTTTGACTTCTACGACGACAGTCTTCACTTGCAGCTGCTAGAGCAGACAACTTTTACTACCCTCCAGAATGGGACCCAAGTATTGTATGTTACGTTTGATTAGAGGCTTCGTTTTGCTTTTGTCCACAACAGAACTGTATAATATCAGGAGGCTCACTCACACCTGTTTTTCCTTTTCAGGGTTCTCTGAACCTTGAGGAAGAGAGCAAGAAAATTGAAGACTCTGGAAGATGATGAAATATCACCATTCTTGCTCTCTTTGGTCTTCAATGCAAAGTTGTTGATGATGAACATGATGTCTGTTCTTGATAATGCCATATATTTTCTGCGGGATGATTGAATTTCATAGTTGCATGGTTTAGGAAGGGAATTATTCTCTAAATTATAAAAGACTCGAGTGTTGTTAAGACGTAGAGTCTACGTAGAAACGGCAAGGGTGAGCAAAAATGTAAAATCGTAAAACGTAAACGAAACGTAAGAGTTTACTACGTACTACAAAAAAATAAAATCTAACATATATAAAACCAAAACACACCAATACATTAAAGCCATCACAAATTTAAGTCCAAACACTCAAGAAAATAATTAAGTTCAAACTCAGTCATCATAATACATATTAAAATCAAAACACCAAGGTAATAAAATTATAAAAGAGATCAACATCTCTAATTTAAGTCATTGGAGTCAAAGTCCGTTTCTACGTTTTGACACTACGTTTTTACCGAGTTTATCAGTTGACACGGCGTTTCAACCGTTTCAGCTCCATTTCCGTTTCTACCTCTGTTCTGACACGATTTTCAGGCAAAAAACGTAAAAATGTATGTTTCTACGTTTCAACACTACGTTTTAACAACATCGAGAGTATATATATTCTAGTGATCGGTTGATGATGAATTACGATTGAAAATGGATCCATATTTTTGGAGATTTTGTTATATGTTGGAATCTGCTCATCCACATTAATGAACTGCTTTGGCAATCTATGTGATTGCTTTAACATTTGTTGATCCTTGAATGGTCTTTTTTCTCATTGGTTTTCCTGGGTTCTTATGCTGACACAATTTTTCCTTAATTTTGAATTATGCTTCTTTCAGGGTGTTGAAATGCTTAGGGTGTGTTCGGATCGGTTTTTTACCAGGCAAAATGCGCGATCTAGACCATAAACATGCGATTCAGCATGATGAGGCCAAATTCTCTTGTTTGTGTCGGCGGAAAGGCAATTTTTGATCAAAAGCATAAGCTGAAATTTGTAGCTTTTAGATTGTTGCTTTTGGAATAGTGGAGAGAGAAGAAATAAATGCAGCTGAGGGAGAGAGAAAAGAGATAAGCCCCACCACATCGTTTTATTGAATAAATAAATAAACTACCCTAAAAACCTTATAAAAGTATTCATAGAATGAAAAAAATAAATAAATAATGAAATTTAGGGAAAATGGAGGAAAAGTTTCAATTAAAAATTTAATTGGTAAGAATAACCTGATAAGAGAGAGAGAGAGAGAGAGAAGAAGTTAATATCTTCCGATTTGTTGTAAATATGTGAGACGATAATAGTTTGTAGATAAATATAGGGTAAAAGATTTCTCGAGTCATTGGAAATAAGTTATCTCTAGTGACTCCCAAAACTACGTCGTTTTGAATTAATGAAAAATGTTTCTATAATTTTGTTTACTTTTTTATCATATAAATTTTACCGAAACACCTTTCATTAATTCACATAAAATTACAAATACACCATTCATTAATTCAAAACGACTTAGTTTTAGGGTCACTGGAGATAAACTTATCTCCAAAGGATTTGGAGAAAATAATTTTCCTATAAATATATTAGGTGGTAGTTGTTATTAGATTTTTTAGTTATAAATTTTGCATTTGTATGATTTAATTTAAAGGATTTTTTATTCATTAAATATATTTAACTAAGTATTTTCAATTTTTTCAAAAATAAATTAAATATTTTTATTTTTTAAAATAATTTAACTTTTCTTTTAAAATTATCATAAAAAACCACATATATTACCGCCAATCCAAACAAGTTTTAGTTTTAGAAAAGTCACTTATACTATTACTACTACCACTAGTGCAAAAAATGGCTTTAAGACCAGGACAAAAGAGGCATCGTAAGATCGGACTGCGACCGTCTTGTTCCGGCCGGTATTAAAAGTCTGTTACTTTTAAGACCGGATGCGCGTCCGGTCTTTAAAAAAAACACTTTTAAGACCGGACTTTTTAAACATCCGGTCTTAAAAGTCCATTTTTTTTTAAAAAAAAAAAAAAGAATGAACTTTTAAGACCGTATATATTTTCAAGTCCGGTCTTAAAAATTCCTTTCTATGAAAAAAAAGGTGAGATTGTAGACGCCTGAGCCGCCGCCTTCAAGAGAACTCCAGATCTTTCACCAGAAGAACTAAAACAAATAGATTCAGAGAGGAAAGTACCTAAGCTGCCTTAGAGAGAACTCTGAGAAGAGGTAGATGAAGAAGAAGGAACAAAGAAAATTTTGGCTGGAAGCAAAAAAAAAAAACGATACAAGGAGAGAGGGAGGTCGGGAGAAGAGTAATACCATTTTGCGTTCCTCAAAGAAGTTATGGGAAGCCATTCATCTATCTTCTTCTACTCCTCTGTTCGCTTATCTATCTGTCATTTTTGTGTATGCACATCTCAATATATTCAAAAAAAAAACAACAAACAAAAACAATCGATCGAGAACGCATAAATAAGCAAAACAGACATAATAGGTTTACCTCAAGAGAAGCGACGATTGTGACCGAGACTCGTTCCCCATGGAAATCAAGTTTGGAGCTTTGTCGTCGTTGAGAAGGAGGAGATGAGCAATAAAACAAAGAAATAAGAAATTGATATTTAATTTCAAACTTAAGCCGAAATCTACGTCAATGATTTACTACCGTTGCGTTTCTTGATCCGTGGCTCAACAACAATATAAATATATATATGTGTGTGTGTGTGTATATATATATATATAAAAACAATCCAAGAATCATTCTCGGATTGTTGAGATATTGATATATAATTTATATATCAATATCTCAACAATCCGAGAATGATTCTTGGATTGTTGAGAGAGATATATATATATATTATATATATCAACAACAATATAAATATAAATATATATATATATATATATATATATATATATATATATTTTGTTGTTGAGCTACGGAAACAGAAACGCAACAAACACGAACTCAACTGCACGAATCATTCTTGAATTGTTGTTGAGTCACAGATCTCCGAAATCTGAGACTACGGTAGCCATTGTGAATGAGCGGGGTGGGAAGTGAAAATGAGAAGAGAGCGGAGAAATCAATGGGAAGTGGAGGAACTAGAAAAGGAATAATGAAAATTCAATTTACGTTTGTCACGCCTAATGAAAATCTTTAAGACCGGTTGTTATCAAATTGAAGTTTTAAAAGTTAAACTTTTAGACTGGTTCTTTGTAACATCTGCTCTTAAAAAAAGTAGACATTTTAAGACCGGATCCTTTTTAGTCTGGTCTTAAAAGTGTTTTTTATATTTACAAAATCTGCACGGTCATACTTTTAAGACCGGATCATCTATAATCCGGTCCAAAAAGTTCTTGATATTTACAAAACTGCCACGGTCATACTTTAAAGACCGGTGCGTCAATACTCCGGTCTAAATGAGGTCTTAAAGCCTTTTTTTGCACTAGTGTACTATCAATTCAAACATAAATCATATTACATAATCTGACTTTTATTTAATTTTAAATTTGCAAAAAGTTATATTCTATGATTGCTAAGGGAGTCCGGTTTAATGCAGAGAAAAAGCAAGTCGGGAATTACTATTCTACTGAGGTATGTTTGCTTAAGCATCTGACAGTTTACTATGGCTTTAGTGGCAAAGTTGTGTTATTATTTTCACATTAATGCTTTAAACTTTAAAGATTGATGGAGAAATACAAGATCCTGTCTTGAGATATTTTAAAACGAAGATATGTGTTTTTTTTAAAGTCATATTCATTAAAATAAGTGATTTATATAAAAAGTTGTGTAAAAAGTTATAATACTAAAAGCTACTAAGGTTATGCCTCTTCAGTTTCTAAAGACATATGTGAAAGGTTATAATGAGAGATGTGATCGCCACCACTTGGTGAAAAGTTATATTGTGTTTATGAGAAAACTCTACATAATATAAAGGTAAAACTCTTCATATGTATGTTCATGAATCAACATATGAGATTCATGAATTTAATAAATCCTTTTTAATTGAAGAGGTGTTGCTTCAAGGAGGCACCACTTCATAGTCTATAAATACTCAGCACCATCAATCATTCTGACACATCAATAATCACACAATAAGAAATCAAACTTATTGACTTTGTTCTTAAGTGCATACAAAGATAGAGTCAAATTATTATTTTATAAAAGTTATTGTTGTCTTGCTTGAATATTCAAGAATCACACAATAAGATATCAAACTCATTGTCTTTGTTTTTAAGTGCATACAAAGATAGAGTCAAATTATCATTTTGTAAAAGCTATTGTTGTCTTGCTTGAATATTCAAGAATCACACAACAAGAATTCAAACTCATTGCCTTTGTTCTTAAGTGCATACAAAGATATAGTCAAATTATCATTTTGTAAAAGCTATTGTTGTCTTGCTTGAATATTAGGAGTAGGGTTGTCCAAAAAACCCGAGGTCTAGTTGGTCCGGTCCGACCCAGTCTAAGGTTGTCCAAAATTGGTCCAAGACAATTTGACCGGACCGGACCAAATTGCTCGGGTTGGACTGGACTTCGATCCAAAGGCTTAGACCTCCTAGACTGATCCAGTCTGACCTGAGGTCCTTTTTTTTTGGGTAAATCACTAGACCTCGGGCTGATTTTTCCAGCCCGAGATCATATCGGACCAGACCTCGAGTTGACCTCCAACCTAGTCTGGCCCGGTCCTTGCCTCCTTGGACATCCCTAATTAGGAGTGTAATCCATATTCAAGAATATTCGTTGTATCTTGCTCCAACTAATGTCTCATTGAACCATTTTAAAAAGAATTAAAGAGCAATTTGGCTAACAAACTATTACCTAAAGAGCACCCAGCACAAAAAACTTTTAAGTGGATCAAAAATACCAAAAAAATTTTAAAAATATGAAGTCAACACACAAAAAATTTATTCCAGGAGGCCCAGCACAAAATAGTTTTACTCCATTTTTTGTGTTGACCGCACATTTTTTTAAAAAATTGATATTTTTGGTCCACTTAAAAATTATTTGTGTTGGGCACTCCTAAGGTGATAGTTTTACTTCATTTTTTGTGCTGACTGCACATTTTTAAAAGTTTTTTGGTATTTTTAGTCCACTTAAAAATTATTTGTGTTGGGTACTCCTAAGGTAATAGTTTGTTGGCTAAATTACTCCTTAACCCTTTTAAAAGTAATGTTTCTTGGTTCCTTCCTTCAGGTAGGGGTGAGCATTCGGTTTTCGGTTTGGTAAACCGAAATACACACATTTTAACCACCGAACCAAAACCGAAGTATCGAAAAAGACCGAATTATTTCAGTTTGGTTTTGTAGTTAATTCGATTTTTGGTCTTAAGTTGGGCCTTTTTGTTTGGGTTAATTCTGTAAAATGGCCAATCGACTTTTTTTTTTTTTTTCTGAATCAATCTACAATATTGACTATTGAGTGCAACCCGGCTATAGTATACTTTACATAGAGCGCCTAGTATATATCGATTTTCACTTGTATGATAATAGGTTGCAAATTTTAAAATCAAAACATGGAATAATGATGGAAAGAGGAATTGGGTTGGGTTTGACGTTTAGTACTGGTCTTTAGTTGAGGTGGGTTGAGGGTCATGACTCTAAGGTTGGGTCAGACTCATACTTATGCATCGTTGTTTTAATTAATTTCGGTTATTTCTACCAAAAAAAAAAAAGAATAAAAAAATTTCAGTTTTTTGGTTTTAACCGAAATAAATTTGCAACCACCGAACCGAACACCGAATTATTCGGTTTGGTTTTCGATTTCGGTTTTGATTTGTTCACCCCTACCTTCAGGTATGGAGCTTTACAATGAAGTCTGCATGCTGTGAGCATGAGATTGTCATCCAAATAACACTGAGTATGTCTGCGGGGCCCAGAAAAAACTGAGGTTTTCGATGCTGAGGATGCAGAAATAATTGAACTACATGCTTAGTGAATAGTGATGAAGGTTGCTTATTGAGATCTTAATCTTTATTCGTTACCTATGCCTTGCTCTGGTCAAGAAAAGCTTATTACATTATTGTGAATTGTTCTGTAGCCATTAATTAGCAAAAGTGAATCATTTTAATCATGGTTGATGTAAAAAATTCAAATTTTTTTCATTTTGAAAAAAAAAAAAAAAACAAAAACAAAATGGTCAACCAATATTTTCCTTAAAAACAAAATAAAATTTGATTTTTTTTTTCAGGTGAGTTATCTGCCAACTAGGATTCAAATAATCTGAGTTGTTATGTTTTAATTAAACAGAGTTTAAATGAGGTTGTACTCTTAGAGTATGTAAATATTTATCTAAAATTGAACTATGTTTTGATATCTAATGAAAATAAAACGGTGAAATTTTAATTTTTTTTACTATTTTTTTAAAGAAAAATACCCTAAATTAATGCAGTTTTGATTTATTTTCTTTGAAAAAACAAAATGTGCTATTGCATACGGCACACAAATGAATCAACAAACATAATATTAAAACAACTAATGGTAGAAATCATTCATCGTTAACCCATAATCAAACTGGTTTAGCTATTTAAATTGAAAATTCTCATGAACACTCTACATCTTTAATTGTATGGATTTTTCAAAATATTCACAAGAAGAATACGACTTTTAAAACTAGTCTTTTTAGACACGTTATTGCAACGAGGTTTAAAAAAATATGACTAATAGCATTTCCATATATAACAAGTTTAAAATATACTTTCCAAATGAGGTGTTCGTATCAGTTTAACACGTACTAATTGTTTTTTTTTAAACTATTATTTTTTTTTTTTGCATATATAAAAACTATTATTTACAAACTTTTAGATTATTTGTGCATATATACAACATCAATCTAAAATATACTTTAATAAAGAATTTATAAACAAAATAAAATTTAGAAAATTTTAATTGAAAAATTGCGAAATATACTTAAAAACTTAAGAAAAAGATAAAATTTCAGAATCATAAATATCAATTTTAATTTATTAAAATGCCAAATGTACATAATTTTACAATATGGTATTTGTATTTTAAGCATGGGCGCGATCCACCTTATGAGTTGGGGGCAAGTCGATTTTTTTTTTTTTAAAAAATAAATTAATTAATTAAACTAAGTCTTTAAACCAAATCTTTTAAAAATTAATAGAAAATTTATAATGAGAAAATTTATAATGATGAAAATTTACGAAAAAATATACTTAAGAAAATTAAGAAAAAAAATAAAACTTCAGTAATAATTTTTTTTATAAATATCAATTTTAATTTATTAAAATGCCAAATGTACATAATTTTACAATATGGCATTTGTATTTTATATATTTTTTTCTTGTTTGTTTTTTTAGAATTTCTCCTTTGGGTACGGTCGATTCTTTGAATTTAGTGGGAATTTTCCTTTGGGATTCTTTGAATTTAGTGGGCTTTTTTTTTGTATTCCAAATAAGTTTAAACCAGTTTTACTCAATTTTTCTTTTCTCCTCAAGGAATTAGAAAGCTGATGCTTACCTACATGCTTTTCGTTAGGAATGCCACAGTTTTACGGGTAGATTAGTTCTCCCTCCTATCTTTTTTTTTCTTTATAAAAATCCAAAATTTGAATTAGGGTTAACATAATTTTTAATCCTTATAATTTATAATCATTTTGGTTTTGATCCTTGAAATTTTAAACAGTTTGTTTTGTCTTTAAATTTACTTTTTTTGTTTCTAATCCCTAAAGTTTTAAAAGGATTTGGAACTAAAGTTAACAATGTTGATTAAGCTTATATGATACTAACACCGTTAATTATGCTTATGTGAATGCTGACTGGCAAGCTGAGTTGGAAAAATAAATTCTAAACCTATATTTTTTAAAGCTTTTATGTAATATTTTTTCCGCAAACTTTAGTTCCACCTCATATTGCCCAGGCATCATCCACATAAGCATATTTAACGGTGTTAGTATCACATATGCTTAATTGACGGTGTTAACTTTAATTCCAAGTCTTTTTAAAATTTCAAGGATTAATGGTTTGAAACGGAATAAAATTGAGGGATTAAAACCATCTATTTTAAACTTTAAGAATCAAAACCAAAACAACTATAAACTATAAGGGCTAAAGATATTTAAATTGTCTTGGCCCTTTTTATAAGAACTCGACAAGAGTTGTCTCAATATTTAATGAGTTCTTTTTCATTTATGCCCCTCATTAATTGTATATATTACATTTATTAAAGGGTTAGTGATAACTCTATGTCTCTTTTTTACTTCCCCCTTATAAATAAGGGCATAATTTGAAAAAATTTATTTCAAGACATACTTATTATTTTTAACTAATTTTAATCGCTTTCGTAAACCGTAAAATTTGATTATCGGACTCTTATAAATATGACTTAAGGGAGTATATGTAAAATTGTAGTTGGACGTATCGTTCGAAGCATGTTAAATTTACAGCAGAAAGATAGTCAAATGAAAATAGCTAGGAAATTCAAAATAAAGAGTTTTTTAAAAATAAAAAATTATTATCTAGTAATCAGTTTGGGGTTTGTGGCTGTCCTTCTCAATACAAGTATCTCTTTGGGACTAGAACTCAAGATCCAAAAGGATTTAACATGGTCTTACACCGTTAAACCAATTCTATATTGGTAACTTCAAAATACAGAGTTAATTATGTTTGTTAATGATAAAATGAACGGAGGAAGTATCAAACAACTTGACCTTTTTTTTTTAAAAAAAATGTAAATAGAAATAATTGATTTTATTTTAAACCCTCTTTAACAGAGAGAGAGAGAGAGAGAGAGAGAGAGAGATAAAAAAAGGGATGGTAACATAGCTGATGGCTCATTATTCCAATCACCTTATTAATGTTGAATTAATTAAGCATAAGATATTGACAAAGAAATTAAGAACAGAGCTTACTCAGCCTTTAAAAGGAGGAAAAACTTTTGAATGATTAAGATATTTATTAATTAATTAACAGAATCTCAACCTTAATCCACTTCTTTGTCTTGAACACAGGAACCAAAGCATCTAGTGACAAAGAAATTAAGAAAGCCACTCCCTTTCTTTTGAATGATTAACTTATTAATTAATTAATAGTTTAGTATTTTGGCATGAACCAAAGCATCTAAAACAAAGAAGACCCCTCTTTCACTTATTTAATTAATAGTTTAGTATTTTGGCAAGCACACAAAACAAAGTGGAGTTGCATGGAAGCATCATCCTCCTCGATTCATCTTAAATTTTTCGAAGAATAATTTTTAATTTTTTGGAAATAGTTACTCCCTTTAGTCTCATAGAATATGACTATATAAGATACTACGTATTGAGTAATTTTTAGTATTCCTTCTGGTGTTTTTCATAAAAATCTATGAATTTAATTACACGATTTAGTAAAACAGTTAAAATTGGTTAAAAGTAATAAATGTTTAAAAAATTTAAGGTATACCTTTATTTATCAGAGAACAAGTAAAAAAGAGAAATATAGTAGTAAAGAGAGAAAATATAAATGACAATATAGTATAGGAAAATGATAATGAGAGATAATATAATTAATTAGGGGCTAAAATGATAAAAACACATTAAATGACAATATAGAACTTTATAAAAAATGATAATGAGAGATAATATAATTAATTATAAAATTTAAAAAAAAAAACCGGAGTATTTAATAAAAAATTTTACAAATTGTAAGCAATCCCTAACAGAACTTTATAAAAAAAAACGAAGGCAATTTAAATTTTAGACTTTTATTATTTAAAAAAAAAAACCGGAGTATTTAATAAAAATTATTTTACAAATTGTAAACATATATACACATATATATATATATAAAAGTATCATATGCTAACGGATAAAATGTCTTACCTAATTAGACCAACAATGCTCGAATCTCACCGAAATGGAATATTTATATAAACAAAAAGGCATCATATAAGTTGCATTGTACTTGGGGGGAAAAAAAGTTCCATTATTGTACATCATTTACAAGATACATAAATTTTACTCTCTCCAGTCTTAATTATAGGAACACTTTTGTAGTGTAATTTACACTACAAAAGCGTTCTATAATTAGGATCGGAGGTAATATATTATATTTAGATAGATATGGATAATAAATAACACTACATTATATTCGAGTATTTAATTTGTAAAAAGTGTTACATATATAACGTAATTTATAAATTATAAATGATATGATTCTTTATATTTTTTTTTTTTTTATAAAAGTATATGTATTTATAAGAGTGCAAATGGATCAGGAAAACAATGGGATTGGTCCACTGCGACAATCATAATTCCTGTTTTCTCCACTCACATGCTTCTCCTTCCTTTTTATTTAAAAAATAATTTCTTAACAAGATTTAGATCTCACTTTTTTCTGTTTGTTATCAGACAAAAAAATGATTCAACATTACATACAAATCCCTTGAAAAAAGGAAATAAACAGGTCAATTTCAAGAAAAGATTCTTGAATATACATTTTACAACCTCAATTGTAACAAAATATATGCATCATTTACAAACAAATCAAGAAAAGGGATCTTACAAATTCTTACAAAATATTAACTCTTGTGATTTATATATAGTCTGTTTGACAAGGTTGCAGAAGTCAGAAAAAGGCTAGTGGAAGTGAGTAGGAGCCCAACGTGGGGGAAAATAGGCCTTTGAGATAGCTTCAGTTGATGGGCTTCTCCAAAAAAAATGACTTTTTTTTTTTTAAAAGTTACTTTTTTCAGCTTCTAATTTGATTTTTTTTTTTTTTTTTCAGTTTTTGGTGATCTAATAAGCGATATCTTATTAAATATACATTCGTATGTATTTTAATTTATCCATTAGAATATATTTAATTAAGTACTTTAAAGTTTTTTAATTTTTTAATAACAATTTAATTTTTTTATATTCAATTAACACAATATATACAACTAATATATATATGTGTTTGTATATATATGCGTATTCAATAAAATTCAATAAGATTCGTGTCATTTTCCATATCAAATAATCATCCAAACAAGAGCTCATTTGGAAAAAAAATCACTTTTGTCACCGCTATTCAAAACACAAATTACATATACAATCTAACTTTTATTCTATATTTCGTTTATAAAAGCCCATATGGACAAAAGTCACTTCTGTCACCATTATCCTAAACATATCTATAAAAGATAGATAACTAACTTATGTATATAAATTTAGAAAATTAATTTAGTTAATTATTTATAATAAATGTATATTAAATTCCCTAAAATGCCCCCTTAATAATATGTAATGATGAGATTATCCTTGATGGAAGCCTTCTCATTTTCTTAATATATGCAACCGATATTAACACTTGGAGGAAACAATATTGAAAGATAAAGCAGACTGGAGTCTATATATATGAGTTCATAACAAAAATAGTAACTTATTTTCTGATTTTATTCTGCTTGCAATAATACATTAAAGTTTGCTTTTAAAAACTGTCCTTGAAAAAACAACAAAAAACAGCACTGACAATTTAATGGTACAAGTGAGATCAAATCAAAACTTCTCACATACCGAGAGAAGCTTTAGGGTTACTAGGTTATAAAACTAGTATAGCTTTCATGTCTTCTACTTAATGATTTGGCATTAATCAAATTCATAAAATTTACAGAGTATTCATATTTTTTTTTATAAAAATTCATTAAGTCCTTTTTATCAATAAAATTTTTAATGGTGAAAAGCATAGAGTGTTTTAAACTTTTTTTGTGCTAAGAATAACTTGAATTAATCTATAAAATATATTAGACCTTTTTTGCCAATAAAAATTCTATAAAAAATATTCACGGTATATAAAAATTTCATTGGGAAAATTTAAATATAATTTTTATTTTGACAACTTAAATATAATATATTTTCGGATTACAGCTGGACATATGACCTGGCACGCTATGATTGGTTGAATTATAACCTATAGAGCCAAACTGTTTGCATCAGGCAAGGCCCACGACAGGTAACGATACTCTTGTCCCTCACAAACCAACAAGCCCCAAAAGAGGCAAAACCAGTCAATTACTACAGTCAAATGGTCAAACCATACCAGCTGTACTCCTAATCGTATAAAACTAATCCAAACAATACAATTAAACCGTATTCATATACGTATAGTATACGGCATTCCCAACCCCAAAACGCGTTCTTCTGTCTCTCACTCTCACTCTCACTCGCCCTCCCATTCTCACTCTGCCTCCAACAATGGCGTTTCCCTCCTCCCTCACTCTCTTTATCTTCTTCTTCTTCGCCATCTTCCATTTCTGCAACTCTCTTGGCACCTCACAAGATTACCTCAAGCTTCCTCTTCTCCACAAGAACTCTTTCTCCTCCCCAGCTCAACTTCTCTCCTCTGACAGCCACCGCCTTTCCGTCCTGTTCTCCGCCCTCCACGGCGGTCATCGACGCAGCGTCAAGTCCCCACTCATCTCCGGCGCCTCCACCGGCTCCGGACAGTACTTCGTAAGTCTCCGAATCGGGTCACCGCCGCAGAGCCTCCTCCTCGTCGCCGATACCGGAAGCGATCTTGTTTGGGTGAAATGCTCCGCCTGCAGAAACTGCTCCGACTACCGTCCGGGATCGGCGTTCCTTACTCGTCATTCTTCCACATTCTCGCCTCACCATTGCTACGACCCGGCCTGCCGGCTCGTTCCCAGCCTGAAACCCGGTTTTCCTTGCAACCATACTGTATTACACAGCCCGTGTCGATATGAGTATTCTTACGCTGACGGCTCGACGACGAGCGGTTTCTTCTCGAAGGAGACGGCGACGTTGACCACCAGCTCCGGGAGAGAAGCGAATCTCCGAGATCTTGCGTTTGGGTGCGGTTTTCGGGTTTCCGGCCCGAGTGTTACTGGTGCGAGCTTCAATGGAGCTCAAGGGGTTATGGGTTTGGGAAGAGGCTCTATCTCCTTCGCTTCACAATTAGGGCATCGGTTCGGGAACAAGTTCTCTTACTGTCTACTCGACTACACCATATCACCGCCTCCGACGAGCTACCTCACCATCGGCGGTGGCGATCAAAACGGTGCCGTTTCGAAATCTTCTGGAATGAGCTACACACCATTACTGACCAATCCCCTGTCTCCGTCGTTTTACTACCTTGGCATTAAGAGTGTCTCCGTTAACGGCGCGAAGTTACCGATCAACCCTTCCGTTTGGTCCATCGATGAACTCGGCAACGGTGGGACTGTCATCGACTCTGGCACGACCTTAAGCTTCCTGGCCGAGCCTGCTTACCGCCATGTTTTAGCGGCGTTCCGACAGAAGCTCAAGCTTCCGATAGTAGCGATGGAGCCGAAGTTGAGCTTCGATCTCTGCGTGAACGTCTCCGGCGTGCGCAGGCCAAGGTTGCCGAAGCTGAGCTTCAGGCTAGAGGGGAAGTCGGTGCTGTCGCCGCCGCCGAGGAACTACTTCCTGGAGGTGGCGGATCGGGTCATGTGCTTGGCAATGCAACCCGTTAAAACCGGATCCGGGTTTTCTGTGATAGGGAATCTAATGCAACAAGGATTCTTGTTGGATTTCGATAAGGACAGATTGCGACTTGGATTCTCGCGCCGTGGCTGTTCGTCGCCTTGATGTGATGATGTCTCAAACCGGGTCGATCTCAATTTTACAGGTCAACCCGCTTTCTTTTCTTTTTCTTTTTTTCTTCTGCAAATGAAATAATTTCTGCTATTGCTTCATAATATTATTTTTGAACACTTTTGGTATATCTTGCATTATCGCGAGTGTGAATTCTCAGTGATAAAAAAAGGAATTGGAGTTTCTTTTTTTGTTTTCTCTATTTTTATTTGATTATTCCGATTTATTTTTTTTGGTAATTTTAATTTACAGCTAAAAAGATAAAGGGGTTGGGACAGTGTTAATGTTAGTGCAGATGATGTTTCATGAATGGATGATGCCTTTAAGTTCAATGAATGGATGTATAGTATATTAGTATGTTGCACTGCTCTTTCACAAAGTTTTTGAATGAAAAACAAGTATTCGTGTAACTTCAAAATTCCATTTCATTACCCATATTTTATAATAAAAAAATAAGTTCTCAAAATATATCTCTGTGAGATTTATATGTTCTCTCTTCGATCATTTTTGTAAGGAACATTTTCTATAACATGAGTAGTTCTTAATATAACTAACAAATCATATTTGTCTGTAATTTAAAATTGGTCATTCTATTTTTACTCTTATTAAATATATGTCACTCATTATCTCATATGCTCTCTTTCTAAACAAGATATAATTAAAAAGAAAGCTATATAAGTTATAAATTAATTACTTTTAACTAATATTTTGAACCACGTGATTTTAATCATTGTTCCTTATGAGAAAAGAAGCGGAGGGTATATTTTTACTTGTTTAATGTTTTATTTTTAAATAATTAATTTTTTTAAAAATAAATATACTAATTTTAAATGTTTTTCTGGCCTTTGTATTCTTGTTTTAGGTAAACATGGTATATTTTTTAAAGGTATTTTGAAAAATAAATATATAACACGTAGGATGTGCAATATCTCAGGTTGACTTCCATGGTAATTGGACTTTTTTTCTTTTTTTTTTTCATTTTGTAAAAATCATTATAAGATTAAAAGGAAATAATGTAATTACCCAAAGTCTAAATAACAAATGGGTAATATGGACCTATTATCATTTCTTGCGCTAAATTTTATTCAAGTATGTTGAGACTTTTTTCACTAAGCACAATCATTGATAATTTCTTTTTTCAATTTATATTATAGTAAATGTTTGGTAACTTCTAAAACCATGGTTTCTGAAGCATTTTTTCGCAAGTCAAAGCAAAACTCCTTTCATTTACTTACTTTCCTCCGGTCCTAATTATAAAGCCTAGTTGACTTTTTTGGAGAAATTAAGGAAGTTAAATAAGTTACTTAATCATTTTATATGTTGTGTATCCTTAAATTATATATTAGTTTATTAGTCAAACTATTTAGTTTGAAGAGGAAAAAAAAATACTCTAAGCTAATTTAATTAGCTTCATTAATATTTCTAAAAAAGTCAACTAAATCTTATAATTAGCACCGAAGGAAGTACTACATTTGGTTCTAACTATAAGAGCACTTTTATAGTGTAATTTGCATTATAAAAATGCTTTTATAGTTAATATCAAAGAGAGTAAATCATAAAAATTATTCTCTAAAAACTAATCAAATTTACACAATCTTAAATATATGTTGCTGAGCATTGCATAAATTGACAAGGAATGAAAGTATTGGGGGGAGAAATAATTGAAGCATAATATTCGAGGAATATCTAATGTGATAAGGGAAGCATCATCCTCTTGTCCCATCAATGCTCTCTTGTCTCTAGTTAGCTCTCCTTTGACCCCAAAAAAAAAAAGTTAGCTCTAAATCCAAAACCTAAGGAACTAGTTTTGTTTTGTTTTGTTTTTGTTTTTTAATGGGTTAAGTATCAATTTTATTTTGAATATCGGCAGGAAGCGATTTTCTTTGAAGTTTTTTAGCATGATATTCGCGAAGTATAAAAAGCGTAAATATGATGTTGCCCCTCCGTTAACAACCCTAACGTTGACCATTACGGTTAACGGAGGAACAAACTTTACGTTTTATACTTCGCGAACATCTACGCCTAAAACTTCTGAGGGCAAAATTCTTTCTGGCAGCATCTTGGGCAAAATTGATACTTAACCATTTTTTTAAGAAAAAGAAAAATACAAAACAAATTAATCTATTTAAAGTTGGGAGATTTTCCTTCCATTCTCAAGCCTAACCCAACTTAAAAAAATAATGGTTTAGTACATATGGTGTAAACTCGATTATAATTTAATCTTCGATGCAATTTAATTTTTATAATTTTGACTCAATTAAAAGCCAATCATAAATTATGACTTGACCCAACTTAATCTTTATAATTTTATCTTTTTAATATATTTATTCCTACATTTTAGAAAATAAAATTGTAAAGACTAAAATTATTTCTTGAAACTTAGGCCTAATGGTCTAAGTGTTAAACTAAAATTAAAAGGAATAGAGGTTGAATTTTAACCATAGGGTTTTATTACATCAAGTTGAAGGTTAGAAATTGAGTTAAATTCAAAGTTCTGAAACCCGAACTGACCACTAAATTGGTCGGAGTACTGGGTCATGGGTCAATAGGTCGACTGGAGTAAAACCAGAGCTAACTCAATGTCAAACCGATGAGAAATTGAAGATTTCAGGGCAATTAATATGAAATTTAAAAAAAATCCAAAAATTGATTATTATTATTTTGAACATTAGTTAAATTGAAAACCAAATGATTAATTGAAGAAGAAGGAGAAGGAGGAAGTTTGTAGTAATGGTGATGATCTTTTGAGTTGTAAACATTAAATTAAGAGCCGAAAAGAGGGGAGGTGTCATTATATTATATAATTTGATTCACGAGATTGGCAAGTGACATTAGAAAACGATTGCTGCTTCCCAACAAGTACCTACAAATAATAATGCAAAACAAATTAATTGAAGCTGCTTTAAATTCTGTATCTCGTGTGTCTTCATTCACACACACATACACCCAAATTCTCAACTCTCTCTGATTTCTCAGTCATGTGTCCACCTTAATTAATTCCAATCCAAATTAGAAACCCATCCAGGTTAGCCAATCTGGCAATAATATTCGCATGAAAAAACTTGTTAATTAATAATAATAATGTATTAAATGTCCTTCTTCGTATTTATTACTATTAGATCTTCTCTTGTTTTAATAATCTATAACTGTTTTAGTTATTATTCAGTCCCGAAGAAAATCTTGATGATGGATCAAAACAACTATTTTTCATGGGGTTAAAACTCAACTAGGTTGGACACTCTAACCAAATGAGGAGATTCGATCCGGAGTTTGTCGAAATATTTGGGGAAGATCTCAGCTCTTAAGTCTTGGGTTAACGCGAGGGTAATAGATACTTCGTCCGCCCAACATCGGTATCACCTAGGAAGAAGGGAAATTTCGTTATGCCCTTGAATCGTGGATGAACCCAACCCATTTCCTAAAATTTCTGTATCGAAAAAAAAAAACTCAACTAGGTTGGCTAATCAAACTAATTAAGTTTCTCCTTTAATTGGTTTGCTCAAGAGTTTTTAGACGAATCGACCGAGTTAAATTTTATATTTTTCCTCTCTCCCATTGTTGAACTTGAGCATGAGCATGAAATGATGTCATTTTGATCTTTTTAAAAATAGCAGTCCATCGGAAATGTGATTTAATTACTTTTTTTTTGTTGGATTATGTATAGTTTATGCATGAATATTATATTTACTTGTAGAGTGATGCCTATTTTTTACATATTGTATTTGTCAGAATTGTATATAAATACTGATCCTTTTTATAGAAGCTTGACAATAGGTATATGCATATTTATTGATTATTTTTTTCATGTTTTGCCCCTAATAAAATATATACATTGCATTAATTAAAATGATGGTGATATCTATATTTACTATATTTTTCTTGCTTACTTACCCCTCATAAATAAGGTCACACTTAAAAAAAATTATTTTAAACACACATATTGTTTTTAATGAATTTTAACCACTTTATTAAATTGTATAATTCAATTATCGGGATTTTATATATAGCAACAGATGGGGTATTATTTTAATCATAATTGGGTTGACTTCTATTCAACTATAGTTGGATCGCTGACCAATCACAATGTTAATCGATTTAATTATTTAATTTGTCTCCTATTATTAGTACCTTACTTTTTTTCACCCCAAAATAAAGTCCATCTTCCTTTTCTTTCCCTAATTTTTTTGTTTTTTTTAGTAGAATAGGGCATCTTCCCCTAATACATGTGGGACAGTACAGGGATGAGATTATAAGAGAAGGGAGGGGCCTTTAATGGAATATATGTAAAAGTGGAGTGCCTGGTTGCAATACTTTAAAAATGGAAGGAGCCCTCATAAATGAAATCAGAGAGAGAGAGAGAGAGAGAGAGAGAGGATAGTGTTCTGTAGTTGCAGATCATACAGCTGTCGAGATGGAACCAAAAGCTTCTGCTTCACATGCTCCCTCTCCCTCTCCACAACTAGGGCTTTGTGTGACGCTTCTGCTTCCTTTTTTTAATATATCCTCGAAATAAAAACAGGTTAAGAGGCTTTTTTGTTCGAACCTTAAAATTTTTTTATGAGGCCATTTTGCCCAGAAATTTTTTAAAATGGAGCAATTTTACTTTAAGTGTTATTAGTTAATTTTTCGAGTTAGTTGATCAAATATCTTTGAGTTAACTTGATCATATATCATTCAATAATTTTTTGTGAAGGTGTAAATTTTCCTCGAAAGTTTTAAATCTAACTTTGAAAAAAGATGAACTAGATGAAATATGAACTTCCAACCTAAATTTACACCTTAACAAAGTTGACGTAGATGACATGTGAACTGTTAGCTTAGTATCTTTAGTCAACTAATGGTCAAAATTAATTGGGATAACGGTCAGAAAAAAATTACACCCTTTTCTATACTTCTGGAAAAAAATTGCCCACTCAGTAAAAACTTTCGGGACAAACCTTTTAACCCTAAAAAAAAAATATAACTATAAGAAAAGCTAGGAACCAGCCACAGAGACAAAAATCTGTGTCAGCGACTCTGGAGTAAGGATTTTCAGTCGAATGACTTTGTTCAAAGCCCTTTTAACAAAATCATCTGCCATGACATTAGTGTGTCAACTTATACGTTGGATTTCCACCGGCCAAACACGTTGCATCATGCTTTTGATTTGCTACATACACCTCAAGCATGTATTAATGTAAGCTACTAAGACATATCGTAGTACTCTTTTTGGTCTTTAATATACGTTATATCTATCTAATTTGATTAAATTAAGGAAGTTAATTTAGTTAGTTAATATAACATGTATTTTTTAAAACAGTTAATTTCTTAATTCTTTCATTCTTCTCTTTGATTAAGGTTAAGTTAGGAAAAGATTAAATAATATGAAACATATTTTAATTTAAACCAAGATCAATTACACAAACTTATCTTGTATTAAAGACAAAATCCTACCATGGAATTTATTAAAATCAGCACATTTTAAAAAAATGCAATTAGCTCAATGAAGACGACGTCATTTTAGTGTTCAATGAAGAAAAACAATAATGCCAATCTATTTGACCAGTTGAGTTGACTAGATTTTAATACTCCTTGATTCTTAATATAAGATATATTCAGAGATTTGATCTTAGTCATAAATATAAAAAAATAATTTTTATATCTGTTAATGTTTTTTTAATTTACCCTTTTTGATGTTCATCAACTATGATCAAAGAGGAGAGGGAATGAAAAAATTACGAAAGATGATAAATTTTTTAGAAAATAAATTTTATATTAACTAATTTAACTAAATTTATTAATTAAATTAAATTAGATAAATATATATGTGTTAAGGATTAAGAGTACTATGATATTTTTTTTTGATATAAAGTACTATGATATACTGTGAGTCTGGGATTTCAATCCTCATTGACTTAATTTACTTTTTGTAATTTGGGCTCATGAACAAACTTGGGCTTTCTGTTAACCCAACAAAGGTTTTTTTTTTTTTTTTTTTTTTTGAATTTGTTGCATTGATCGGACTTCAATCACAGTACAAAGTTGATCCCTTCTACTGCTCCAAATTATTTTAAGGCCCATGATTTCCAATTTCGTTTAAGCCCATGTGATACAATAAAGGCCCAATTAAAGTCTCAATTCACCCTTCTTTTCTTGTTCCTTCATATTTTTCTCTTCGCTTTTCAGTTTTCCCCACCCTTATTTCTCTTAATCAAGCATCATATTAATTATCTTCCAAGCAAAAAGCAACATATGGTTTTACCATGAACATCATTTTCTTTATGTTTTATTTTTTAAAGTTAAAATCTCACTCACTTTATAGTTGAAAAATGAGCCATACTATTTATGGCTGAAAATAATTTGTATTATTAAACCACTCCTAATTATGTTTGCAACAAAAATATAATTTACTTGCGTTTAAGAAGAGAAATTTGAGAAGATAAGATAAGAAGCATATATATTTTATTAGTACTTGCCGTATTGAAAGAGACAAATTGAGTGGGAGAAAAAAGTTGGATAGTGGCCAAATTGTATTGTCCACTTTAATAATTAATAACCCAATATTCATTCCCTTTGAGGTGAATTGAAACTTCAAAGTGCATTATGGTTTTTTCCCCCCCCCCCCCATGTTCACCTTGTGTTTAGGCTTTTTCCACACCTTTTCTATCAGATAAGATTAAACGAGATGTTGTTCGAAGAGGTAGTTAAAATTACTTAGGTGTAATAAATAAGTAAGAAAAAAAATGAATTTTGTTTTCTAAAAATATTCTCATTTATGTGAAAGAGAGAAAATGTGTTATATTGAGTGCTTTAGCTAAACATGATAATTAATTACAACTGTGCCATGATTAATTTTTATAATTAAAGGTAAAATGAAGTTTTTTTTTTTTTTTTTTTTTTTTTTTTTTTTTTTTTCTATCTTAAAAAAAGAAACAAAGGGAGTGTGTGTGGTTTGGACTATACTTTTATTGATTCTCTTCCCACTTAAAAAGCATATATAAACTAATTAAATCTAAAGAAAGATACTTCCAAACCCATCAACTAGAACCAAATAAATACATACTTTAGACATTTTTTTAATCTTCAAACTACATATGCTTAAATTTGATTCTTTAGAATGATGTAGTAGTTGTGCATTTTCAGTACTCTCAGTTTAAAATTATTTTAATTTCCAGCTTTTTTTAACTCCCTATGTAACACTAAGCACTAAGGATGGGCTAAGATAAGGGTTAAGTTTAATTAAAGTGAAAATAAGATAAAATTAGAAGGAAAAAAAATATCTATCCGATTCTAAATATAAGATATAGTTGACTATTTTTGAGAGATTAATGAAGTTAATTAAATTAATTTAAAATATTTATATTTATCATTTTTTAAAAACTATTTTACCTAGCTTATGAATTAATATATAATATAAGGATACACAACATATGATATAATTAAATAACTTATTTAGCTTCCTTAATTTTTCTCAGAAAAAGTCAACTCTGTTTTATATTTAGGGAGGAAATACCTTAGTCAAATACCATACTATGGAGTTCAATTCATGGCCAGATATGAGAGTGTAGAAAAAGGCAGAACACGTCTAGATTTGGATCAAGCTGGATTTTGTAATTAAGAAAGGAAAGCTTAACTTTATTATTTATTTTTAATAGGAAAATTGCAGAAAACTCTACCATTGTAAAATTTATAACCCAAAGATATTTAAGGAGTCTACATTAGGTGCTTACACCTTATTTGCTTAGTACATGCTTATACCTCAATTAGAGGTATAAGCATATTTTTATATTGTATTTATTTGGATTTAAATTATGTGCTGCTTTCTGATTTTTATTTTTTTTGCACCCAGTATCTCAAATTAATTAGTTTCCATAATACTGGTGTTACAGACAAATATTTATGAATGCAGATTTGGAAACTAATTAATTTGAGATATTGGGTGCAATTTTTTTTTTCAGAAAGTTAAGCACATAATTTAAATCTAAATAAATACAATAAATAAATAAAATGCTTATACCTCTAATTGAGGTATAAGCCTATAATGAGCACATAAGGTCTAAACACCTAATCTGGACTTAGTTGCACATAGCTAAAAATAGTTGCACCCGTTGAAAATAGCTAGGTTGCAACTGAGTGCATAAACAAATTTCAAGTAGTTTTGGATAATAAATTTTGCAAAACGAGGGATTTTCCATCAATTTCCCTGGTTAATATTTTTAGTTGATAAATAAAAATTTTGAATTTGGCTTATATATATATATATATATATATATATATATATATATATGAAAGAGTAACTAAGAAGTTTAATCTTCACAAGTTTTCAAGAATTCCACTTTCTTCGCTGATTTTGTAACTAGATATTTATCCCTCCGCGCAATGCATAGAATTGATAACAATTAAAAGGAAAAAAAAAATGTAGCAATATACATGATCAGATTAAAAGTTCTATAAAGATCCTGCACATTTTTTAACATTTAAAATTTGTTAAAAAGTATAGAAAAATTGAAATGTATATATGGAAAAGGCTACAGAGCCGAAAAAAAATTGTGAGAGAAAACACAGATTATTAATAAGACAAGCACAACAGCTCACTTCAAAATCATTTGAGTTTTAAATTCAGACATGCATGCATGTTTAAGATATATGATCTTAAAACTGAACTTTTTTAATAACTTAAATTTTTATTTACAGATTGTTGCTTCACCCTCGTAGAAATAAATAAGCCCCACACTTTATTTCATTTAAAATTCTAAAATTTAGTTAACTTCGTCTCTCTACGAAAAAATGTTCTGCCATATATATGTCTTCTATTTTTGTCCGTCTATAATAATGTTTCTTAGTTCTTTGTATTTCATTTGAAAGCTCTCAACAATTATCTTTTGAGCCGATCGACTTGTACTTATCAAGTATTTGTCCTCATGAATTATTATAGATTTCATATTTTATGGTTGACATTGTTTTCTTTGTTATAGTTTGATGAGTGGTCAATTCAAATGTGAAATCAATGCGCACAATTTTGACTGGGATTGTGTAGTCAACCTTGACACGTTTATATTTTACGAATTGGCATTTTGGTCATACGAAAAAAATTATATTTATTTGATCCCCCCAAAAAATCTATTTTTCTTACTATCTTATTAATATTAATATTCGTATCTTTTAAAACATTAATTATGCATATTAAAAATCATCTTTAATTATATTTTTTAAAAAAAAAAAAGATTTTTTTAATAAAGAATAACGATTTTTTTACCAAATTTACATTATCAAATATTTAATACATTAACATAATATTAATAACAAGTAATCAAACTAGGTTTTGTTGTTGCTTCAAGGTAACACTCTAAGAGAAACAAAACTACTCAAACTAGTAGATATTATGCAGCACTTCAGCTTTGAAAAAAAGAAGAAGAAGCAAGCTTTAAGCTCAATCAAAACTTCATTATTATCTTATTAACTTGTCCTGTATGGTGGAATCGGTTATGTACATTGATCGTATGACGTTAATACGCTCTATCAGCAGACAAATTGTCATCATCATGTCTTGAGATTTTTTTTTTTTTCTGTCGGCATGATAAAGGAGGCTGACTGGTTTTCTGTGATCTGAGCCGATGGAAGCATGCATTTGAGAAGAAAAGTGGAAAAAAAGGAGTTTTGATATTGCAATTTGCATATTATTAATTATAAGATAAATTGAACCTTTCTTCTGTGTTTTGATTTATAGAATTAATTACATCAGCCTGATCTCATTCTTATGTGGAAGCAACCTCATCAAAAACTCAGTAGTGGGGGGATAAATTACGTTTTCCCCCCCTCTTTTTTTAAACCAACAACAAATTAAAGACTTTTAGGTATTTAAATCTCATGAGTTTCACCAAACAGGTAAAAAATATTCAGATAATTCTGGTCCTTGAAAAGTAATTTTTTTCAGGGGGGGGGGGGGGGGGGGGATTTAGAAAAAATTGGTTTGTATTTCAATACAACTAGAATTTTGTCCCCATAATTGTATTAATTAAATAAATAAAACAAAACATAATAATATTTACAAGTCAATGAAATCAATGACTGTATAATTTATATGTTCACAGAATGTTGATACATTTCTAAAGAACTAAATAAATTAAAATAGATAATCTGTTAAATAAAAATAATATATATACGATTTATTAATCATTTAATATATTTAGTTTCTTTTACCTTGTACGTACATCCTCAGGATCAAAGTCTTTCTGGTTGATCAATCACACATATGTCAAGAATATTTGGTGCAAGAAACCCATATCCCATATCTATTGATTGACACACACACACATACAGGTAAACAATTTCAATCTATCTTTGGTACAATTTCTATCTTGGTCCTTTCGATATGAAACACAAAAGAATACGCAGAGAATAATATCTTATTGTATGCATTTTTGTATTTTTTATGATCAACTGGGGAATGTTTGTGATATAGTCTTTTTGTCCTTAGCAACTAAAGTTGGTAAAGTTTATCACAAAACACTAACATTCTACATCTACTAAAAAAAATACTCCTCCAATGTACTATAAACTATATCATATATTTAAGACTGGTAGTATAATAATACTATACGTTTATATCCTTTTATATACATAGAACGTTTTATATATAATGCAAAATGACAATACTTTGCGTCGAATTCCAATGACTGACTACGTAAATAGACTCATAGAGTCTGAATTATGAACACAATAATTGGTGAATAGCTAGGGCATGCAACTCATTTCTTATGTTTTTGTAATGTCCAAAAAAATCATGTTTAATTAATTTCATTTTATATACCATCTACAATTTTAAAATGTTAGTTAACCAATTCAGATAAGTTAAAAAAATTAGGTAAGTTAATTAGTTAATTAAAAAACAATGTTTGCTGATTTTTCCCCTAAAATACCCCTCTCAACATAGCTTATACATCGTACAAGTGATCTAACTATAAGGGTAGTTAACAAAATGAAAATACTAAATATGGAATGAAAAATTAAAAGATTGATATATATTACATCTATGACCATGTGACAAACCCCACAAACCAACTCCTACATTTTAGGATACTTGTGCTTAGAAGCAAAATCATTAATGCATAAAATTTCTTATATATATATATATATAGTGGAGAAGGAAGATTGTGGGGGAGATAATTTTGGTTAAAGAGGGTTTAGGTAGGGAAGATGAAGAAGCTTGTGGTGAGAGGAAGGCATGAAATGACATATATTCAAAGAGCACTCATTAATTGAATAACAAAAAGAAAAAGAAAAAGGCAGAGGTTAATTAATTTCCATAAGTAGGTTGTGAAAATTGTAAGGAGCAAAACGAAAAAGCTTAGAGATAGAAGCCATAGCACTTTATATTTGAAAGAGTTTGAAAGTGAGATGAGCTCACACGTCATGATAGGGTGGGACTGATGTCATTATTCATATAGACCCTCCTCAAGTAATATATAATCAATAGATAGATATTAGATAGTAGTAACAGTAATAGTTTTATGTAGATGTACATATATCCATCTATTGAATTCAATCCTATTGAAAGATTTTAAATTAAATTATTTGAGTAAATTTTTATTTGAATTACCTCTATTTTAAATATATAAATTCATCTATTTGATCTTTCAAGATAATCAATTTATTATTCTGAGTTTGAAATTCATCAATATGGTATTTTTTTTCACCACATCATCACTATGGTATTGAAATTATCTATCTGGTTCGTTCAATTTTTTTGAATTGAAACAATTATAATTATAAATTTACACGGAATAGGAAAATGAGAATTTCAAGAGACCAACATCTTCAAAAAAAAAAAACTAGCCATTTATTTAGCAATATAAAGGAGTGCATGTTTAATTTTAAAACTAAGTTATAGTTTAGAGATTTCATTAAGGTTGATTTATTTTTAAATTTTTATTTATAAAAATATAGAAATTGTTTTGTATTTCTTTAGAATAATAAAATCTATTAATATTATTTAATCATTTTTAGATTTATTAATATCTTTGTGGATCTCTATCCATGCATCTCCATAATGTTATGACATTTTCTCTCATCTACCACATCATATTATTTTTAGAAGCTATTTAAAATATATTCTTATGGTTTTTTCTCATACTCTGATTATTTTTAGAAACTTAAACCAATATCATTAAATGTTACAGAATAGACATTTTTCGACAACAACAAAAAAGTGATTTTACATACAAAATAAATGAAACAAACGGGCTCAAAATATAATGAAAAAAAAATGATTTTGTATGTGAAAAACTCCATTAATTCATTTCCTTGAATAAGAATAAATTACTACTCCCTCCGGTCCTAATTATAGGAGCAAATTTTGGAGTTGGTTTTGGTCCTAATTATAAGAGCAAGTTTTAAATTTTGTCAATTTTTTCCTATAATACCCCTATTTATACTTTCTCAATAATAATTTAATAATATACCTATATATTTTATAAAGTAAATAATGTTTGCAACTCATTAATGTCATATACACCTAAATTATACTTTTTTATATAAAATAATTTTTTTAAGTAGCATTAATGCATTCTTTAATAATTATAATTTTGGGATGACATAATTGGAATAAAAAACAAAATTGCACTTGGTCACACACACAATGAATTAAAATTAGCGTGCCAAGATATATGAGTACTAAAGAAGGTGGGACAAAAGTGCACGTTCTAAACCCGCAGCTCAATAATCTCAACGTTAAAATCTCAGTAATATTGAAAAGCCCGTACATTGAGTAAGGGTATTTTAGGAAAATATACATAATTAACTAATTTAACTTCCTTCATTAATCCCTCCAAATTCTGGTAAATAGGTCTTATAATTAGGACCGGAGGGAGTATTAAATAACACTGAAAATATCATATATAGTATGATATATCTCATTCTTTTATGCTATAAGAAGAAAACTATCCTGTAAACCAAAACTCCTTTTTCATAAAGCATCCAAAAAAGGGTAATAATAGTAAAAAAAAGAGTTAGCCATAATTTTTTTTTTTTTTTTTTTTTTTAAAAGGATGAGAATGAAAGGCTGAAAAGGAATGAATGGGGGACCAAAGAAGACATGCGTGTGACCACAAAGCTCCCAAGAAAACAACCCTTTTAGCCCTTTTTCTGTAACCCTCCACGTTCTTCCTTCACAACAAAACAACACAACATAATTCACACACACACACACAACACAACACAGATGTGACTCCATGTGAACAACATACATTAATTAATATAACAACATTGCATATAATGACTGAACTTATTAGTATTTTGAAAAACATATTACATTCCGTACTCTATAAAGTGTTCACAAGCAAAGGGGTGTCTCAAAGGAGACATGTAATGGACTTCGATCTGTACTTTCAATTAATTGTTACTTTCCTTCTCCTTTACCCAAAGTAAAATTAATTATTATATTAAGAAGAAGAAGTGTATATATTGGATCTACAGCTAGCTACTCCTCTGATTTTAAATATAAGAGCTTATTGAAGGGTTTGCTTATATCATAAATGAAAGAACTTAATTTAATTTGCCTTCCAAATTTCTAAATTTTTGGGAAACCAATATAGAAATTAACCCAACACTATGTTGTTAAGTCCAGCTCATCTAATACCATAATCTTATTTATAGTGCATCCCAACACATTGATGTTATTTTTCTAGTGCTTCCAGCATTCTGATCTATATATATAATGTTACAAACAAGTATTTCGAGAAATCATGCCATATATATTATAATTAAGTGATTTATATATTTAGCTTCATCAATCTACTTAAATTAGATAGAAAGATGTTAAATTAACTACTAACTAAGAGGAATATGTGTGGGCATGAGAGAGAGAGAGAGAGAACATTTTAATCAGATGGTAAGAAGAATAGTGGCCAAATCAAAAATCGACGATTAATTTTAAAAATGTTTTAAAAAGGCGAAATATCTTCTTTGGAGATTCCCAGACGCATGCATGCAGACACAGCAAATATAATACCAGCAATATATATGCATAGTACGAGTAATATAATGTAGCATGCATGTGAGTTGTGACACTATATTTATATATATATAGCCAATGAAATTGAGATGTGAATTTGGGTTCAATAATTGTTTTATGGATCAAACAGTCTTAGTAATTAATTATGTTTGCAGACTTTGCCTGCCTGTGAAGAGTTCAAACTTGAAACACTTACTTGCCTTTTAAGTGTTGGCTGTCTCTTGCTTCTTCTTTTTCTAATGTATCACTCCTGAATCATTACACTACTCTGTAATCATTATTCAATATATACTTGTACCCTCACACATATATTATAAACTTTAATATTTCACTATTAAGTTATCCCACAATATAGAGATTTTTTTTTGAAAATATTTAATATAAAAAGTTTATTCTAATTCTTCAAATTTTTATCCTTTTTTTTTTGTATTGATATAACACTGATATAGGATAAGATTTTCTTTCTGTCCCATGAAATATCACCAAAAAATTAATTGTAGAGCCATTTCAATGTTTTTCCATAAATAATACTGTACTAGTAAAATTTAAAATATGATTACATATAACTAAATTGAAAAAGGTAGAAAATTTAAAATCAACAAATAACCCTCTCATATATATGTAACGGACATAAAAAAATCTTATAACATGAATAATTAAACTAAATATTGGAAAGAAATAGTATTATTGAGATATAAAAACCCATGTGTTTCAACCTAAAATCGAAATTCTCTCACATGCATGCAGGCTGTAAAATTAAAGGAAAAATATATCACTCCAAGTTATACTTTAATCATGTTTTGTTTTTAGCCCTATAGATTATTTTTATAATATTTCATTCCTTCTATTTGCTCTACATAAAATGTTATCCTCTTTATTTTGAAAAATAATCCGAAAGATTATAAATTGTCCCAAAATGAGTTAATTTTGTTGAGGTACAATGTCTTGATGCTTATCAGACGCCCTTCTCATTCTTACTTATGCATTGTGGTTTAAAGGAAAGCAAGATTCCTTTTTCTGTTTTTTAATCAGACCGAAATTTTTTAATAAACTAATTTAATATTTCTTTTAGGTCAGCATGTATTTTTCCTAGTCATCTAATGGATTTAATAGTGTTAAGTTCTTCTCAATTAAATTGATATTGCTTAGGCTAGGTCATGGTCCTTCTAAGTATTTTTCGAAGTGAAAGAATTAGCATTTCAAATGGAGCCTATAGAAGAGATGAGAAATCAAGAAAGTAAACTATGAAAATTAAAGACAAAACATAATTAAAATAGAGACTCAAAATTTAATTATATAACTTATTTTGGACCAACCAATATAATGAGGTGGGATGAGCAAAAAACCAGTTGTCCGGGGAGCCCGACCCGGTCAAACATCAAAAAAAATAATTAGAGACACTTTGAGCAGACCAAACCATACATGTTTGCTCGGGCATTGGGCCAAAGGCTCAGACCCCTTGGTCTGGACCGGTCTGGCCCGATAATGTTTTTTTTTATCCTTTATATTGTATAGCTATAGCTTGTACCCTATAAGTGAGTAAGTGACTGTATACCCACTCCACTTAAGTTAGCCACTCATCCACTCTAATGTCTCGGTCTCCACACTTAGCCACTCACACTCACATTAGTCTCGACAGCCGACCTCAGTCCTCCGTCGTCTTCAGCTCTTCCAAATCCAGGTGCCTCTCCTCCTCTCCTCACCGATATTGTCTCCCTCTAGTCCTTGTGTTTGCTCTGTGCCTAAATTTTTTGTTGCTCTGCCGACTACGTATGATTTGTGCTCAAGAACAGAGAGCTCATAGATTTGTGCTCGTTGATATTTCTGGTTCGATGTTTAGGTGATTTTCAAGCTGAAGTTATGGGCTTTAATGGCAGATTTGTAGAGAACCAGCTTGGAGCTTCTCTCGTCATGGCTACTCTCACTTCAACGGAGTTCAGAGATTCGTTTGGCGACTCTCACTTCATTGACCACCACCTTCGACAGCCACATCCGGCGAGGCATCGAGGGGTGAAAGAAGGAGAGAGATGAGAGCGAGGGAAGAGAGAGAAAGGGAAGAAGCATGAACTAGTTAAAGATCGGTCCAGCCTGAGGTCCTATTAGGATCAGATCTCGGTTTGAGGCCAAACTCAATCCGGTATGATCCATGATCAACCCTATAATGAGCCCTCACTAGCACTAGCAATCAGAGCACGCGATTGTGGCACAAGATAAGCCAAACAGTTGTTTGAGTAAGGACATATGTTTATTTGTGTATAGTAGGAGTTAGAAAAACTGTGCCAATTGTGAAAAGCATTTTCTCTTTAAATCATTTTTCAAGGCACTTGTTATGGGCGATGGAGATGAGAGAAATGTTGGAATTGTTAAAAAAAGGTGTTTGGTATGTTAGAAATCGATCAAACCCACTATGAAAATAATTACACTTTATATAATCTAATATTACATAGGAATATTTTAAAGAGATCATATTGTATCTGATCAAATTTAACAATTTATTTCATCCATTCAAATTAGTTAAGTAGCTCATATATTGAGAACTAAGGAAATATTTATTAAGGTTTATGTCCAATTTTGCTCCAAAAAGTTTTCTGAAAGGAGTTGTAATATCTATAATTTTTTTCCCAAATGTCACCCTAGAAGTGTTAAAAATAGATCAATATTGCTCCTAGGCTCCTAGATATAAAAAAATATTTACTGTCAAAATGTTAGTTTTTTAAATAATCAACATTAGTTTTTTAATGGTTAAGGCAACTTTGTTCATTTGCTAACATTTTGAGGCCATACTGATTAAAAAAACTTCTATATACCCAAAATTCTTACCCAAAAACTTTTGAAAAAAAATTGAAACTTAACCCTTTATTACAACTTTTGTTTAGCTTCCATGCATGGACATGTGAAATACATTTAATTTGAAACTCACCTAGGATACTTTCCATTTCCATTTTCTCTTGGACTGTACTCGTTTAAAAAAAATAAAAAAAATCCTCTTCTGTCATGTCAAACGAGGCCTAATTCTTTTTGTGGTGTTGTTGAGTGGCCCTTTCATGATGTGTTTTCAAATTCTATGTGGACAATATCTTACCAACCATCTCCCAAACTCACAATTCGCTTTTTTCCTCTCCCAATTATTCTTTTTGAACTGTACGTTTATATTATCCTTTGGCTTATTCAAACGATAATGAAGTTTGAGACATGTGTAAAGATTATATTACAACTCTTGAGTTATTTATGTCGTCATTGAGGAGGAAAAAAGACAAATTCATATATTACAAGACGTGGCCAACAATATCATATATTGTAATTAACACTAACTACTTTTACACAAGACAATATGTCCAAATATGAAAGGCTCCACCAAGATTTCTTCCGTACGATTAATTAGTAAGTTTGCTTTTAAAACTAAAAAGTCCAAAGTTAAGTAATGTTCACAGTACTATTGCTACACCAGCAGGGGAAAAAAAAGTTTTATATAATCCACTAAATAAGGTCGACTAGATAGATCGACTGGCGCCGCCATTGTGTTCTATCAGGAACTAAATACTTGAATAGATTGTTTATTGAAAGATCTCACTCAATAACTTAATGTTCTTTTCAATCTTTTTATATCATTTTTCAGCCTACTTGATCAATCCTCTCACCAACGCATCCAATTTTTTGAAAGTGTCTGAATCCCCTAAAATGATCTTCTACCATTTTATTTTTGGTAGATGTCACTTCAATTCTTCCACGCATATGTTTATATAACTTATCTCTTTAATTAGTTGAAGCCATTTAGCCCAACTGATACCAAATACTTTCTTAAGTTTTTATTTAAGTAAAAGATTGTGAGTTCAATCCTGAGTATGATGCGTGAGTTTTTTCTGCTAAGTGAAGGATGACAAAAAAAACCTCATATCCTTCTATATCATTATCAATATCAATGATATATGAATATGAAATATAAAAATCTATGAATTTTTTTTTTAAAAAAAGTTACAATTAAATAGTTCACTTTAATTTATTTGAGGCCCGCAATAATAAACATAAAGAAGCAACTTAATTTCAAGGGATTTACAATAATATGATAACCTTCTTTATATCATTTTGTGATAAAACTCACATCAAGATCTTACTCCTATAAGGTTTATTGTGTTAATTAAAATTGAATAGTGTGTAGCTTAGGCTACATGCATTATTTATTTAATAAATTTAAATATTTTGTTTAGAGAAAGAACTTTTTTTTTTCTCCGAAGAGAAAGAACATATACATAGTTTATCAAAAAAACGGACATATATATTTATAGTTAATTGCCGACATAGATGTTCATATATAGATAGAGTGAAGAGGTGGGGAAAAGAAAATTAGTCCATTTAATAGTTAATGGTGACAATAAGTTAATCCATCTTAATGTAAAAAAATATTACTCCCTCCGATTCTAATTATAAGACAACATTTGAGAGTTGATTTTGGTCCTAATTATAAGACAACATTTTAATTTTTGTCAATTTCTTCCTAAAATACCTCTATTTTATTCTCTCAAGTGTATTTGGTTTTTGATGAGTGTATGTATGTTGACGCGTAGACTCTTACAGTAAGTAAAACTTTTAAATTGTTGGATTTTAATTTATTTATCAATAAGCTGATATTAATTTTTCAATACATACATATATATATATATATATATATATATATATATATATATATATATATATATATATATATATATATATAGACACATGTAATACCCGGATATTTGTTTATCTGGAACCCTATATTTGAGAATTTGCCTATTTTTGGGAGACTACTAGGCCCTATTTTTGGGAGTGACAAATTTGGAAGTATAATTTTTGGATCCATGAATAGTATTTACTATTCAAAAATACGTATTCACTATTCATAAATACGTATTTACTATGCATGTGGGACCCACGTCAAATTATTTTCTCCTCTCGTAACGGAATTCCCGTGAGTTTGAAAAAAATGTCCGCGGGACCCACTCAATAGTAATTTACTATTTGGATAATAATATAATATTCTTTCTCCCACTTCATTCTAAGAACGCTATATGGAATAGTTGTGAAGATGTGGAAATCTGGAGAAAATATAAGGACTTATCCGGAACCCATATAATTTAACCTCGAAAACAAGACCGGTGAAGGTTATTTTTGCTAACATTGAGGAATAAGTTTAGTCCAACTAGGGAAGTCTAATTAGACCATAAATCTCGGTATCCGCCACCAACCAAAAAGTATACTCAAAACTTAAGGACGTTAGTAGTGATCTAGCAATCGGAAATGAATTTCGTTAAAGTAGAACTTTATTGGTACAGTCACATAAAGCAAGGTGTGGGACCTACGGACAATATTTTCTTCTGCCTCCATCCCCTTCACGTGAAGAGTTTGAAAATTTGGCTCGGGGAAAATTACGTAGAATGACCCAGAAGTGAAAATTACACTAAAGGACCCATTTTTCCACCCTATAAATAGAGGCTTCATTTCTTCATAATCTTCACACCAAATCAACCCCAAGAGGTGATTTCCGAAGGAGCTAGAGAGAAGGAGGAGTGCGGAGAAAGTGTAGCGAAGCCCTGGGTAAATTCTTCGGTCCTTAGTCTTAAGCTTTAGTAGTTCTTTCGGTAGATATAGTAGAAATGCTAGGTAAATCTTTATTTTACCAAGATAGTCTAGATATCATGTTTTAGGGATAAATATGATATTTATTTGAAAAATATATTGGAGGAAGAGATATGGCAAAATTTTGGAAGATTAGAGTCAAAGTAAGCGAAGCTGGCGAAATTTCACCAATTAGTCAAACTAGGGGCAAAATGGCAATGTGCACCTAAAATGCCGATATCTTTGCTAAATAATGATAAATGTGATATTATCCTTATAGGATATCCGAGGATTCCGGAGGCAGATTTGATGGACGGGCGTATTACTCTTCATGAATAGTGCCGTATACGTGAATAGTGCCGTATACATGAATAGTACCGTATACGTGAATAGTAATTACTATTCACAATGAAGGTCTGATGTGTCTTGTATTCTTATATGTGATGAAATGATTCATGTACTGTGGCTAAGACTCTGTCTTAGGTCATTGTTTATATACATTCAAACTTGATACGGGTTATAGTCTTGATAATGCGTGAGATTGTTTTCTAGGCGAGGACACGTGTTGTGATCGTGGCATAGGGTATGTGCGAGACATGTTGTGGGACTTTACATATTGCTTTGTGCTTATGTTGTCATTGTCGATCATACATCCGCTTTGTGCTTATGTGTTGATTCTTTTTGCTGAAATGTAATGAATATTTGTCATACATATATTGTTATACTTTTCATATGAGGTTAAATTACCACGAGGTCCGATGGGTATTGGATCTCGATCTGTCTAATAGTTCGGGTAAAGAAACCAGGATCGAAGAAGGTACCGAGTAGATGGAGCCATAGATAAACACCGAGTAAATGGAGCCGTGAGAAGGTACGGTTAAAGGAAATGAGGAAGAAAGTCAACAGAACCTACCGTATTGCATGAATCTAATAAGGTTACTTCATATCATTTGGTGCTTAAACTAGAAGGGTCGTCTATGTGGTTCGGTCAATCGGTCCCTAGCACGGTGAGACTTCCACTAGACCTACCCACTCGGCCAAATGGGATGATCTAAGCGAGTTAGGTTCTATGCCCCAAGTCTACTCAAGGTTTGGTTGAAGAGGGTATAGTTACATGTAAGAATTGTAATTATAAAGTTTTGTATTCTTTGTATCACATGAATAATTCCTTCGGGAGATTTTGTAATATATATATCGGTATACGTCGAGGCATCATCATATGTCCGAGTATTTTTATATCGATTACTCAATTGTTCAAATTTTTAGTACATGCTCCGTTCTCCGTTTCCGCAACGCTGATAAAGCACCTCAAAACTCGATGAATTTTTATAAAACCACGTGTCACCTAAAAGCACGTTTTATGCTACGGAATTTGGGGTGTTACATTTTGGTATCGAGCTAGCTTGTGACTAGTCTCAAGAGCATTGTATGAACAACAAAAACAAGAGTACTGATATAATACTTGGTTTTGTGATACAATAAAACAAATACCCTAAGGAAAGGTTAGAGTTTACGAAAAACTCTAAGACTTCGATATGGAAATCGAGTCGAATGAAATTCCGAAACAAAAGCGATAGTTGTACTTAGAAGACAATACTACCTAGGTCTTCCAATAAATAGTAACCTATTGTTTAGGTTTGGCAAAAAAACGGTGGCTTCTCGGTTATAAGTCTTCCGGTAAGCATAGTAACTTATACTTGGAAAAAAAAATTTGAGTGACATGTTGGAATCAGAGTAGAAATTTTGGAAATTGTCTGCTCAAAAATTTAGAAGTTCATTGTAGGTTCTCACAATAAGTTAGAAGAACCAGTTTGAGTTTAAATAGATAAAGATAAGTTTCGGGAAAGTTTGAAAATCCCTATGAATCTTAGAATAGAAACATTAGCAAGAAGACTAAGAATAAAAGACTATATGATTTCAAGTAAGAAGAGCAACAATCGGAACAACCCCATTACAAAGACGAATCATCTCTTGATGACGTTTGTAAATTTCTTCTTGCGTAATTTCTCTTGAGCTAGGATCTTGATGAGGTAATGCCTTTCTCGGTCAAAGCAACTCGCCTCATAAGTTTTGAAAGCCTTCGTGAGGCCAATCTCCTAACCCTTCCTTGCGACATATTCTTTTTATCGTACCTATACTCAAATTTATCTGTTGACTCGTTTCCTCAAGGGTCAAATGGAAAAAATTACAAAAATCTTTCGAGTCAATGCTTCGCTTTCGTGGTGTTGCTCAAGTCTTGCCCTATAAAATTCACCCGGTTTATATAAATCATCTTCAACCGCAGTTCTTTTCCTTTAGAAGATTTATCTTCCACGTTGATTGAACTACCAAAGAATTCATTATGAGACTCATCCATTCTAAACCAACACATAGAGCCTCATAATATGATGATAATGGATCTGGCACTAAGACATACCATGATGCATTTTGTTTTATGCAATATTGTGTCAGAAAATCTTTGATTTCCTCTGTATTCTTCTTACTGAGATCATACATTTGAAGGTTGGAAGAATCTTTTTGTACATTTTGGTGATGTACAGTATGACATATCATGCCAATCCTTCCATGAACTTCAAGCCTCTGATGATGAAGACCATTGGTATGAATAATTTCACGTAGAACATGGCAACAACCACATGAAAAAGGGTTAGTGATTTTAGCTAGAGTGGAAAAAAAGGTAGTGGTTTCTTCTAGCGGGAGCGGGGTTTCTTGGAGAAGAAGGTTTAGTAGACTCCATAAGTTCGGCCATGTTACGACATCTTTTGATTTGGTCGCCTTGATGGATCTACTTCGAGATACTTCTTGTTTTGGAGTCGAACCTTGAATCCTTGGGGATGGATGAAGTACATTAGCTACTTTGGAAGAGAAGTAGGAACATGAAGCATTGAGGTAGAAGGAGGAACGTACACCTCTAGGGGATTGTAAGAAAGTAATGACGAATATGAAAATGGTGCATTACTAGATAAGTCGGCTAATATGTTAGGCCGATTATCATGGAATATAGCTTCAAGAAACGAAGGGCTATTTGAATCGAAACGGGAATGTAGTTGCTTGGACTGCCATGTTTGAAGTAGTAAGAAGAAAGATTTGAACGAAGGAAAATGTAAGATAGTAACTGGTATTTTGAAAGGTTGAGAATGCATGAGAATGATACTGTATCATCCTCGGTTTATAAGCGAAGCGATCTTTGTGAAAATTTTGAATTTTAGTAGCGCCAAATTCAAATTCAAATTGTCGGTTCATAACCGTATGGATTTTTAATTAAGCGATGTAATCCGTAGTGTTGCTCCCTAATGCATCCTAGTAACTACTAGTCTTACACCGTTTGGACGTTTGTACGTCGTATGGTAATTGATTGATGGCCGTGTCTCCAGGAAATTTGAGTTGGAGAGTGTGCCACTGATTCGTGATGACAGGTTGGTTAATGAGATATTGATGGATCTCTGTAGTTAAGTGTATTCGGGTGAGAGTAATCTCGAAATGGATTACTTTGGAATTGGCCACGCATCAACGTCTTGCCAAAAGATATTACATGTGGATCCTTCTATTTTAATTTTAAATGAGGGACACAGAGACTTAGGAATGACAATATTGACATAGTTCAGTCCCTTATCAAAGTGAAAACTCCTCAAAAAGTTGTGTTGTTTAGAACGTTATATCAAAATCATGTCAAAGAGGTGTTTAACATTTTAAACATTGTGTGTCCAAATTCTCTCTATTCACAGACATCTCACCAGGTGCATTAATAAGTAGAGTACATGTACCAAGTATGTAGCATTTCTGTGTTTTGATCGAGAATACTTTGCAGAAGGACCATGACTTCAAAAGGAAGTGGTTTTCATTCAAAATTAGTAAGATGACAAGTCAGGTACTTCATTACTACAAAGGAGATAGAATTGGAACTTCATAAAAACTGTTGAATTTTATGAGGATAGGTTTGTATATGATCTAACATGAAATAATGTTTAGGTCAAAATGTGATCAAGAGATTTAGTACATGAAACTATAATTGTGTGAACCTTGTAATTCATACAATGTTTTATATAATTGATGGTTATCTTTGAGGTAACAAAATAATGTGTAGACTTTGTCTCGTGACATTGGGAATTAAGATAGTGGATTATGAGACTATCAAGGGTAAAGACCGATAAGATTTGAGTTCTCGTTATAATAATACTTTAATTGAGAAATGATTAACGAAATTAACGCTACTTATGAAACGTTTTGATTGGAGAGGGCTACCTACGGGGAGTTGATCTAGGAGGTTTTACCTACAAAGGATGCTTAGGAGATGACCGGTCATAAAAGATGTGAAGCACCGAGTAAAGTGCCGTAGAAAGCGAGCCACCGTGATGACAAGCCGTAAAGTGCAGCCAGCCATGACAACGAACCATAAAGTAGAGCTACCAATGTATCGGTTCTCAAGGTAAGTACATTATAATGAGTCTCACATTTAATAGGTTCCCTAGAGAAAAAGGTTTACGTAATCTAGTATATCACTAAGAGGTGCTCAAGTGTTGTATGATCTTCTAAGATTAGTTGTCGATTCCTCAATAAGATTTCAAGTTGAACTTGCCAATACACTCTTGTATTTGAAATTGATTTTCGAACTAGTGAATTTTGAAATTGAGTTTTCGAATGAAATGTTTCCAACGAAATTTGATACCACAAGTGATGGTTATTTTGAAATGATGTTGTCTTATAAAAGGGTTTTGTTAAACCCGAGTTTGAAAGCGAGTTTTCAACCGTGTTGTAGTAAAGTCGATTTGGAAGGAAGGAAGAGCTGTTGTAGATGTACACGGTTTGCTGGGTCTTACCAGATGTTTTAAAGTGTTTGAAATCGCTGGCCTTTGATAAATGATCTTTTGAACAAAGAGTTTTGAGGGGTTTTGTTTGAGAAAAATGGAAATCGCACCAGCAGTGAACGCACCCAATCCATAACATTTCGCCGAGGGCGTATGTTTTGTCTGCGAGAACACGAGGGTTGCTACTTCGTGTGCCGTGTGTGAACACCGGGTCTCTTATGGGAGGGCGAGGTTCTCCCACATTGTTTGTGATGCATCGCTGATGCAGAGGCTGGATTTGGGGATTGAGATAGTGCGCTCGCTGTACCAAGTGGTTGAAGTGGTGGCGTGAGCTCTCAAATGTTAAGAAATTTTATAAAATGAATTTTTCCCTCAAAGATATGTGTCGGTAGTAAAAGTTTTTGAAAATAATCCGACAGTGAATGTGTTTTCACGAATTTGTTTTGGCAGCGATTAAAATTGAAAATGTAATAGCACTATTACTCTTTGGTATAGTGCGGATTGCGAAAATGTCGAGGCCACGAAAAATTTTCAGTGTGTGGAAATTTGAAAATGAGACAACATAAGTTTTGTGTAACGATGACATGATTGTCAATGCTATTGTGTTGAAAAGCAGTGTAGTTGGAAATTTTGGATATAGGAACATGAACTATTAGAAAGGTCTAGAACCTTTGAACTAGTTAAGCCGGATAGTAGTTGTTAGCTATAGTGCTAAGTGAAAGTAGTCGAGAGCTTGAATGGGAAAGACTCGGATGAAATAGACAAGCGGATGCTCGAGCGCGTAAGACACGGTGTGCAAGTGTGCACGGGGCGATGTCCCTAGGCCATAAGAGGTGATGCTTAAACACTATATGGAATGCAGATTGGCATGGTGACTTTAGACTATTATGTCTACAAGACCTTTTAAGTCAGTAAAACATTCATTGTACCGGGTAGTAGTTGAAATGCCTAAGGCATGAGGATAATTTCCAAGGTAATGAAACTAGAATCTCCAAGGTGTTGTGGTAATTAATTGGTAGGAAGGCCAATATGCGTTAAGGCGAGAGGCTAAATGAGTCGCAATGAGGCCTACATAACCAAACACTGAGAGAATGGATCAGTGGATCCTGTGTTTTGGATACTATACCTGGGTACAATATGAATGAGATTAAGGTAAGTGCTAAGTAAGCATGCATAAAAAGGGAATAGATGAGACGTCTAGAGTTTTTTCTCCAAGATTATACGGTCAAATTTCGAGGGGACGAAATTTTAATTAACGAGGGGAGAAATGTAATACCGGATATTTGTTTATCCGGAACCCTATATTTGAGAATTTGCCTATTTTTGGGAGACTACTAGGCCCTATTTTTGGGAGTGACAAATTTGGAAGTATAATTTTTGGATCCATGAATAGTATTTACTATTCAAAAATACGTATTCACTATTCATAAATACGTATTTACTATGCATGTGGGACCCACGTCAAATTATTTCTCCTCTGCCGACGAATTCCGTGAGTTTGAAAAAAATGTCCGCGGGACCCACTCAATAGTAATTTACTATTTGGATAATAATATAATATTCTTTCTCCCACTTCATTCTAAGAACGCTATATGGAATAGTTGTGAAGATGTGGAAATCCTGGAGAAAATATAAGGACTTATCTGGAACCCATATAATTTAACCTCGAAAACAAGACCAGTGAAGGTTATTTTTGCTAACATTGAGGAATAAGTTTAGTCCAACTAGGGAAGTCTAATTAGACCATAAATCTCGGTATCCTGCCACCAACCAAAAAGTATACTCAAAACTTAAGGACGTTAGTGATCGATCTAGCAATCGGAAATGAATTTCGTTAAAGTAGAACTTTATTGGTACAGTCACATAAAGCAAGGTGTGGGACCTACGGACAATATTTTCTTCGCCTCCATCCCCTTCACGTGAAGAGTTTGAAAATTTGGCTCGGGGAAAATTACGTAGAATGACCCGAAGTGAAAATTACACTAAAGGACCCATTTTTCCACCCTATAAATAGAGGCTTCATTTCTTCATAATCTTCACACCAAATCAACCCCAAGAGGTGATTTCCGAAGGAGCTAGAGAGAAGGAGGAGTGCGGAGAAAGTGTAGCGAAGCCCTGGGTAAATTCTTCGGTCCTTAGTCTTAAGCTTTAGTAGTTCTTTCGGTAGATATAGTAGAAATGCTAGGTAAATCTTTATTTTACCAAGATAGTCTAGATATCATGTTTTAGGGATAAATATGATATTTATTTGAAAAATATATTGGAGGAAGAGATATGGCAAAATTTTGGAAGATTAGAGTCAAAGTAAGCGAAGCTCTGGCGAAATTTCACCAATTAGTCAAACTAGGGGCAAAATGGCAATGCGCACCTAAAATGCCCGATATCTTTGCTAAATAATGATAAATGTGATATTATCCTTATAGGATATCCGAGGATTCCGGAGGCGAGCATTTGATGGACGGGCGTATTACTCTTCATGAATAGTACCGTATACGTGAATAGTGCCGTATACATGAATAATAAGAGCCGTATACGTGAATAGTAATTACTATTCACAATGAAGGAAGGTACGTTCGCGTCTTTTGTAACTTTAACTCGATGTGTCTTGTATTCTTATATGTGATGAAATGATTCATGTCTTGTGGCTAAGACTGTCTTAGGTCATTGTTTATATACATTCAGCTTGATACGGGTTATAGTCTTGATAATGCCGTGAGATTGTTTTCCTAGCTAGCGAGGACACGTGTTGTGATCGTGGCATAGGGTATGTGCAGACATGTTGTGGGACTTTACATATTGCTTTGTGCTTATGTTCGTCATTGTGCGATCATACATCCGCTTTGTGCTTATGTGTTGATTATCTTTGAAATGTAATGAATATTTGTCATACATATATTGTTATACTTTTCATATGAGGTTAAGCTGTTACCTGAGGTCCGATGGGTATTGGATCTCAGATCTGTCTAATAGTTCAGGTAAAGAAACCAGGATCAGAGAAGGTACCAGTAGATGGAGCCATAGATAAACACCAGTAAATGGAGCCGTGAGAAGGTACCGGTTAAAGGAAATGAGGGAAGAAAGTCAATGAACCTACCGTATTGCATGAATCTAATAAGGTTACTTCATATCATTTGGTGCTTAAACTAGAAGGGTCGTCTATGTGGTTGTCAATCGGTCACCCTAGCACGGTGAGACTTCCACTAGACCTACCCGGCTGGCCAAATGGGATGATCTGGCGAGTTAGGTTCTATGCCCCAAGTCTACTCAAGGTTTGGTTGAAGAGGGTATAGTTACATGTAAGAATTGTAATTATAAAGTTTTGTATTCTTGTATCACATGAATAATTCCTTCGGGAGATTTTGTAATATATATATCGATATACGTCGGGCGCATCATCATATGTGCGAGTATTTTTATATCGATTACTCAATTGTTCAAATTTTTAGTACATGCTCTCCGTTTCCGCATATATATATATATAGACACACATTTACACACACACAGATATATGTGTGTGTGTCTACACACAAATATATATAGACACACACACACACATATATATGTGTGTGTGACATATATGTATATTTGTGTATCTATGTGTGTGTACATATATGTATATCTTTGTGTGTGTTTGTCAATATGTGTGTGTTTACATATATATATAAATATGTGTGTGTGTTTATACATATATGTATATTTGTGTATCTATGTGTGTGTACATATATGTATATCTTTGTGTGTGTTTGTCAATATATGTGTGTGTATACATATATATATATATATATATATATATATGTTGTGTGTGTTTATACATATATGTATATTTGTGTATCTATGTGTATGTGCATATATGTATATCTTTGTGTGTTTGTCAATATATATATATGTGTGTATACAGATATATATAAATATGTGTGTGTTTATGTGTGTGTAAATATATGTACACACATATATGTGTGTATAATATACATATATATACGCGCGCGTGCGCGCGCACACACACACATATATATATATACAAAACCATTATTTCAATTAGAAAGGGCGTAAAAAAAAAAAAAAAGGTTAGAGAAGTATGTGGTAAGGGTTGTTGATTTACTTTTACTTATGTCATTTTAAATTTATATGAGGGCATTTTAGAAAAATGAGTAAAATTAACTAATTTAACTCATCTCCTTAATCTCCTCAAAATCGGTTAAATATGTCCTATAATTAGGACCAGAGTGAGTATTAATTATAGCTAACAAATACTTTCTTAAGTTTTTATTGAAGTAAAAGATTGTGAGTTCAATTCTGAGTATGATGCGTGAGTTTTTTCTGCTAAGTGAAGGATGACAAAAAAAACCTCATATCCTTCTATATCATTATCAATATCAATGATATATGAATATGAAATATAAAAATCTATGAAAAAAAATATTTTTTAATAAGTTACAATTAAATAGTTCACTTTAATTTATTTGAGGCCCGCAATAATAAACATAAAGAAGCAACTTAATTTCAAGGGATTTACAATAATATGATAACCTTCTTTATCATTTTGTGATAAAACTCACATTCAAGATCTAACTCCTATAAGGTTTATTGTGTTAATTAAAATTGAATAGTGCGTAGCTTAGGCTACATGCATTATTTATTTAATAAATGTAAATATTTTGTTTAGAGAAAGAACATTTTTTTTATATCCGAAGAGAAAGAACTATACATAGTATATCAAAAAAACGGACATATATATTTATGGTTAATTGCCGACATAAATGTTCATATATAGAAAGAGTGAAGAGGTGGGTCGGGTTTCTCTCCTCATCCTTTTTTCATTATTCCTCATAATCTCTAAATCATGTTCATCCAATCAATCTGAAATATCACAATACTACTTTAACTTTTCTCTCATCTTTCAATCAACGGTCTAGATGAATTTATTAGGGATAATGAGAAGAAGAAAAAATCATGAGAGAATATGCTTCCGTGAAGAGGTGGGGAAAAGAAAATTAGTCCATTTAATAGTTAATGGTGACAATAAGTTAATCCATCTTAATGTAAAAAATTATTATTAATTATAGCTAACAATGGTTATTAAGGAGGATAATAATCCAATATTCGCATGTAATATAAAAAGAAACAAACAAGTCTCCATTACAGCGCAACATGTCTTTCTTATTAGTCACACTATACTCATTAATTGTTGGTGCTATTGCAAATGTTCCACTTCAAAAGGTAAAGATTTTATTTTCTTCCTTCAACATTAATCAATAAATTAATATATTGGATCACATCCACTTCCAAGGTAAAGATCAATGCATCGTTGGCTTAATTAAATTACTTATATATGTGCACTACGTAAGAGGCAAGCATATATAAGCATATTGTTATACTCCCTCCATTTCTAATTAAAATATTTTTTGAAAAAAAAAATCATGTTGCAAAATATAAAACGTTTTACAAAAAACAACAAAGTATTTATGATTATTTCTCATAATTACTCTTCAAAATATCACTTTTCTAATAAATAAAAAAGAGAGATAAAAGTTAGTCATAAATCAAGAGTATTACAATTTGTTTTTTCTTAATGTAAGATTTATTTATCTAATTTGAGAAGACTAAAGAAGCTAAATAAATTACATAATTATAAAATGTGGCTTGATCTCTCTAAAATACTTCTATATAATATTAGTATATATTATGTTATAAGTTAGGAAAAATAGTTTGGATAAAAAAAATGATAAATATAATAAATAAGATGGAAAAATGTCATATGTCATATTTAGGACCATAATTTACCCCAAACTAAATCTTACATTTAGGACATAAGGAGTATTATAATGGTCACATTTTTGTTGTTGAGAAAATCAAGATATCAGACTAACTTTAATTTCTTTTGTTGGTCTTTAAAAAGTAGTTAATTAAAAACATGGAGTATATATTATATTAATGGTATTTAGTTAGTGATACATAAATTTGATGTTTATATTTATACTATTTTTTTCATATGTTGGTTATATATATACACACATTCTAACAACATGTTAGTGTGTAAAGCACACTCAAAAGCTTTATAATACTTCATCCCACTTTGTGCATGAGAAGGCAGGGTAACTTTTTTCCTAAAAACTACTCCCTCTGGTCTTTTATGTAGGATTTAATTAGAGAGTTGGTGTTGAACCTAAATGTAAAACCTATTTTATATTTCTATCCATTTTTTTTTTACAAATTAACCTTTTTTGATATTTCCTTTAAAATAATTAAGTTGGAGAAGGAGTGAGTGAATTAAAGAAGATGACATGGTGTTTTTTAAAAAATATAACTTATTAACTAACTTAATTAATATCCTTAATATACTCAAATTAGCTAATTGGGTCTTATAGTAAGGATGAGGGGGAGTATAAGATAAAGCTACACAACATGAGTATCAATTAACATATAAATTTAAATACATATCGGATTATAACAAATATTAATTTTATTATTTTTATTTTTATTTTATATATATATATATATATATATATATATATATATATATATCAAAATCAAGCTCACTTACCCTTAACAACTAAATACACACATATTAATTAAAAAAAATACAAATTTGATCTTAAAAATGACAAATGCGAAATTTATTATCAGAATGCCCCTCATAGACATATATCATATATGTAACACACACATGTGTGTGTATCCTATAACTAACTTGATAGTTATTAAAGGTGAGGTTTATTATTTAGTTTATAAACTAAAAATGTTGTTCTTTGAATTTTAAGGGGTGAGCTTATCCTACGGAACCTTATTGTAGTTTGATAACTAACTTGATATGCGTACAATGCAATACCTAACATTGTATCACAGTATTATATTCATAAAATATTTTATTACTGATTAATTTACGTTCCTATATAAACTAGATTTAGTTAAAAAAAAAAAAAAATTAAAGGTTGGATTCTATAGGAGGATAAACTCTTCCCTTAATTTGTTAGTCTAAGGCTCATCAATTAGAGATTTTTTTTTGATTTGGCCAAGTATATAATTTCTTTCAAGACTTAAAGTGTAAATGATTTTCATCTCTTTCAATAAGTACGTTTTTTGAGATTTAAACTTTTTTTTTTTCCTTTTATGGGGTGAGACTATGCTTATCACCATGGACAACATCTTGTTGGATCATTAATTAGAGATTTTGTATATACTAAGTTTTGTTTTTAATCAAGGGGCAGACATTAACGGCATAAAATTATAATTAGGATGGAATCCTTGACTAGCTCTTGCATATGTAACTTAATTTTACACCTCCAAGCGGTAGAGCCATTGGCTATATACCATTAATTTGCACCCATATATAAGTCATTTTTACCATGTCTCGCTCATCAATAAATGCATTAAATTGATCTATTTCTCTCTTCTCTCTTTCTCCTTTTTTCAATAGAAATCAAATAAGGATAAAATTAAAAAATGGTAATTAATTATCCAGCAAATGACTTATATTTACCATCAAACTTTTCTACTACAAGTCACTTATTACATATCACAACATAGTAGTATTTGAGTTAATCATCAAGAATAAAGGAGGAAACAAGCCACACTTTATCCTAAACATGTCAAATATGTTTTGTAACAAATTGGTTTGAGTCGACTTGTGGCTTGTTATAAGCATTTTTTTAAGTCTCAGCTAGCTTGTATAAAGGCATGTCCCGAAGCTTGTTTAAAAACCCGCATTTTTAATTTTTTAATATTTATTTTTTCATTACAATTTTTTTATTTTTTCCAATTTTCAATCTTTCTTTTTCCTATGCCTTTTATTTTTATTTTTCAACCCATTTTATTTTATTTCTTTTTTTTAATCTTTTCCCTTTTATTATAATTCTTCTATTTCTTATTTTTAATTTCTAATCTATTTCTAATAATTTCTTTTACTCTAATAAATCATATTTTAGGTAAATCATGGTTACCCAACTAATTAATTACGTGTTAAAATTTATTTATCATGAAATAACTATTTCTTAATGACAATTAAATAAAAATTAGGATGCTACATTCAATACTTATTTTTTACACAAATTTTTATCACTATATACTTGTAATAGGCTCGACCACGCTTAACAAGCTTCTCAACAAGCCTAAACCTAGCCTATTAAGTGAAACAAGTCTTCTAACAAGTCGAGTCTATGGACATGCTATTGAGCCTGTTTGGAGAGATTTTGGTGAAAAAAAAGCTCGGTTGAAAACATCGTAGTGAAAAAGATGTTCGGTGAAAGATGTTTGTGGTAACTTTTAGTTCACCGGGCTTCTAAAAAAAGCTCTAATACGGTGGGGGTGGCTGACTTTTAGCTTCCCCCCCTCCCCCAAAAAAAAAAAAAAAAAAAAAAAAAAAAAAAAAAAAAAAAAAAAAAAAAATCCCTCTTCTAAAAAAAGGCTCCAATACTTCTTCTTCTTCTTTTCACTTTAATTCTTTCCTTTTGTTTTCTATTTAACAATTTCTATATTTCTATATACTTATTCTCTCTCTATTTTCTAAAAACATAATTTGGGATTGTACATCCAAAATTTAAATCCTTCCATGTAAATTTTTTATTTTTCTTTTTCAAATATAAATATAAATTTTTATCTTCGATTATCGTAATAAACTCCCTCCTGGTCCTTGTTATAAGGCACCAACTAACAATTCTCACAAACCAATAAAAGTAGTTAAAGTCAATAAAGTCGTCATATTGTTTAAGTAACTTTCAATATTACCCTATTAATTACACTAAACTCCAATATTATATTAATTATTACTCTCACTCACTACCCTTATTAATTATAGGCATACATGGAAAAAGATGATTAATGCTCTTTAGGAACAAGCAAGTACCTTATAAAAAGGACCAAATAAACTTGTTAGTTGGTGCCTTATAATAAGGATCAGAGGGATTATACAACTAATTTTAATATATATAGTATTCAATAAGATTCACGCCCTTTTTAGTCATTTTTCATCTCAACTGACTTTTCAACCACTAATCCAAACACATTTTTGTTTGGAAACAACTACTTCTACCTTCGTCAATCCAAACACAAATCATATTTATAAAATTTTTTTTTCTATTTTACTATATGAGTAAAAGTCAGATAAAAAATTAGTCATTCCTCCCACCACCACTAACCTAAATTGACTCATTATTTTCAAACAGCGGCCCCTTACAGCCGTCTGGCCTATACCAAGAATCAAACCGATGATTTGATTTTGTAGTGTTGATTAAAAAGTGAAACCAATAGACTGATGAGAGAGAAGGAGTGTCTTCCAAGACACAATGATGACATGGTCTTGGAGAAGTAGAAAGGTGGCGTGGACATATACTAGTACTTACATTCAACATGCCCTCTCTCTCTCTCTTTGCCTCGTGGGGTGGGGTCTCTCTCTCTCTCTCTAAACTCAACTAAATTACCCCCCTCTTTAAAAGGCCATTCCCTTTTGCACTAATTAATAAAGCGCTCGCAAATATTTGATACAAATTCAATAAAAAAAAAAAAAAAAGAAAGAAAGAAAGAAAAGGCCTAGGGATGCCTTTTATCATGACGGTACTCTCTTCTCAGTCTCAGGCTTTTTGCTTCTTTGGTCTCTCGACAATCTCTATTATGTGTCTCTTGTTGTCTTGTCTTCTCTCTCTCTCTCTTCTTCTTCTCCTCCTCTTCTAGGAGTATCTCTGTTTCCTTTGTTCTTAATCACTGATTATATCTGTTATTCCATGCATGCTTCTACAAAGGCAAAACTGCAAATAATTTGTACTTAAAAGTTAAAATAATACGTACATTTCACTCAACTTTAAAAAGCATGTATATATATACATATATGTTAGAAAAATTATTACATTAAAAAAGATGTGCCTTGTTATTTTGATTTATTGTTGTTGTAACACTTTGGTCTCATACTTAATCATCAATAATAGTGTTCAAATCCAAATTTGAATGTACATGCCGTGAGAAGAAAGGAAAGGGACAACATGCCATGAGCACTCAAAACTCCCTTCGCACTCTCTCTCTTCTCTATCTCTCTCTATACACATACAGGAGGGTAGTAGTGCAATAATATAATATTAGAAATAGAACAAACAAATAAGAATTCCAAAAAGATACCAACAAAAAGCACAAAAAAAAATTAAAAAATAAAAGATAAAAAGGGCCATTATCTCACCCTCTAGGCATAGCAATATACCTTCCCAAGCTAAGTGATGATTCAGTTTTCAGTCTAACACACACATCAAAGCCTCCCTCTTGCCCTTTTCAGATTTCAACCAAATTCACAAAAACAAATTAAACCCATATCATATCACACACACACATATATACCCAGCATGAGAGAACAAGAAGAAGAACACATCCCTTGTTTATACTTATCAAAGCAACAAGGTTGGTGTCTTTCTTTTCTCTCCTTTCCTCTTTATTTTCAATCCCTTAATTACATGCGTGTGTGTGTGTTTGTATATATATATTCTACTTTTTTGATTAGTTTTTGTTTTGCTGTGTTATCATATATATATATGAAAAGGATGAAAATAGAGGAAGATCAAGGACAGTGTTCATCATCTTCTCAAGCCATCAATAACATTCAAAGCTATCAAGAACAGCTTCTTCTTCACCAAATGATGCAGCAGCAGCAAAACGCCGGCGTTTTGGGAGGTAATTCTTCTAATATTAATAATAATAACGACAGCGAAAGAGGATTGGTGTTCCCTGAGGTTTCTCCAATCTTTCATCCTCCGCCGCCACCACAGCCGCCTTGGTCTCTCCCTCCGGTTCACTCCTTCAACCCGGTCCAAGACACCGACCACCACCACCAGTTTTTAGCCCCTCCACCTTCCTCTTCTCACTACGCCGGCCTCTTCAACCGGATGGTTAATCCTTCTCTGCAATTCGCTTACGACGGTCCCTCCAATTCCGACCAACACCATCTCCGGATCATCTCTGACACCCTCGGGGTCGGACCGGTCGCAGGGCAACCCGGTTCAGTAGCCTCCTTCGGTCTCCAAGCCGAGCTGGTGGGCAAGATCACGGCTCAAGAAATCATGGACGCTAAGGCCCTCGCGGCTTCAAAGAGCCACAGCGAAGCCGAGAGAAGACGCCGAGAGAGAATCAACAACCACCTCGCCAAGCTTCGAAGTTTATTGCCCAACACAACCAAAGTAAGTATAAACAAATTAAACCTTTACGTATTATTACTAAATTTCTCACATTAAGGAGAACAATCCTGGGAGGGGAAACCCTTCGTGTTATCAAAAAAAAAAACATAATCAATTATTCAAACCTTGTTTTTTCAGAACGTTAACCGTCAAGTTTGAATTTCAAAAGATGAAATCTTTTTTCACGAAAATAAGACCAAGTTTTAATGAACTTGAAAGAAAGCTCTCTCTTTTTCTTTCTTTAGCGTTTTGTGTGATCTGTGAATCTATTTACTTTAAGAGAATGAGGGAGCAACAGAAAAACAGTGTCATTGTACGCTATCTTCCCTTTGTTGCCTATTTTTAGCTTTTCTAGTTTCTTTGGTGTCTCTTCATTGTATACCCATATGTGTTTGTGTGTGGTACTATGGTTCTTTCTTGTGTTTCTTTTTTTCTGAGTCGTTGTGTGGTAGTTCCGAGGAGATAAAAGCAATAAGGAACAGGAGGAAAAGAGAAATAGGCGTTAGTGTCGGATTGTTGGTAAGGTAAAAGAGAAACCAAGGAGGAGAGGCAGTTGAAAAGCCACAAAATGCAATTTCTTGCCGGGAATAATAATAATAATGTGTATGTGTTTTTATTGATCAGTCATACTCAGTTCGAGAATGAAAGAAATAAAGGCAAGAGAGACAAACTAGCATGCATCCTTGTCAGTCCTCTCACTACTATAATATCTCATCCTACTTATACGGATACCTATACATATATAGATTTGTATATGCGTCTTCAAATTCCTTCCTGTTGCTCTCATATAATAATAATAATCAAATTAATTAATGTTTGGAGTTGTTTATCATAAGCATGTTAGCAAAAATTAAGACAAACTCTTTCTGCATACTTATCTAAGTATGTTGTAAATAACGATTGAAAAACTGTGTTATTAAAAACTTCAATTATCATTTTAAATAAAACCTAAAAACATCATGATATGTTATTCCTGCACCATGCATGCATGCATCTTATTTATTGTGAGACTTTTCTGTTATTAGGTTGCTTAATGTAGCATTGCATAGTAATTCTCCTTTTCTTTAGTATCATCATTGCCAATTATTTAGGAGCTATAATAAGCTCAAAACATCCCAGCCCCAGTGGATTAACTGATCACACTTGACCCACAAATGAAACCTAAAAATGGGAGTCGTATTTATCATTATTATTGTGTTTGATCCGTGTAAAACAGTCTTGTCTTATGTCATGGGATATGAATGAATAGGTAAAATCTATATATATATGTCTCATGTATACCTATCAAATCTTTAAGAAATTGTAATGTCTGTGAATAGTTCAACTTGCTATCAACTTTAATTTGATAGAGATATATATATTAATGTTACGAAATTTTCTTGTAGAGATTTATATGTATGCCTTTTTCACGAATTGGCAGTACATTACTTTTATTCTCTATAGTGTAGAAAAACAGTTAATTTATATGTGATACTTTTGTTCCATAATCTTCTAACTAGCCCGTAATACTATACTAATTAACTGCTAGAAATAATGTGCGTTTGTATTCTATACTAAGTCCAAAGTCCTGAGAACTTTTTCTCCAAGAAAGTAAGTATACTGAATTTTCTCCTACTTTGTTTGTTTGTTGTAAATATATAGACAGACAAAGCTTCGTTATTAGCAGAAGTAATCCAGCATGTGAAGGAGCTAAAGCGTCAAACTTCAATAATAGGAGAAACAAGCCCTGTGCCCACGGAAACCGACGAGTTGACGGTGGACGACGCTTCCGATGAGGACGGCCGGTTCGTGATCAAAGCCTCGATTTGCTGCGAAGACAGGTCCGATCTCTTGCCGGACCTCATCAAGACGTTGAAGGCCCTAGGGTTGAGAACTGTCAAGGCGGAGATCACCACGCTCGGCGGACGAGTTAAGAACGTCTTGTTCGTCACCGGCGAAGAAGATGAGTTGGGCGGCGGAGATCACCAGCATTGTATAAGCTCCATACAAGAGGCTTTGAAGGCAGTGATGGACAAGAATGGTGGTGGTGGTGATGAAAATGGGAATGTTAAGAGGCAAAGAACTAATAATAATATCAATATCCTTGAATAAAACAGGTCTTTATGATTTAATTACCATCTTTATTTATATTTGATTTGCCTCTTATATATTATGGCTGATATATATATATATATATATATATTTTACTCGGAGTGTGGTTTCTGGTTTTCATAGTGTGATGGAAAATATCGTTATATATATAATAATATAACATGTCTCGTAATTCTAGTTTGTTCTTTTTTCTTAAAATCATCGTCGTCGTCATGCAGTGAGGTCATTAGTACTAATGTGGTTTCTGTCATATGATCAGTGTTATTGCTTGAGTTCAGGGAGAAAGGGGGGTCCATAATATTTCATATTATTCATATATATATGCATGCAGTGTAATTTATTTTTTGAGGGGCAATCTTTAGAGAAATAGAAACTTAATAACATGTTCAGTCTTATTCTGGGGGGACCTATATATATTGTTCACCCTGACACTATCTTTAATTTGCCTTTTCTTTTGTTATAAGCGTAGCAAATACATACCAGTGTGCATGTAATAATAATGTTACTGACACCATGAGCAGCGTTGAAGTAAACTGACTAAACTCTGAATCATTATATTTAAAGTAACCTTTATAACATGGAAAATACTCCTTCTACTACTAGCTAATTGGGGAGTTGATTTTAATCATAAATGTAAAACATATTTATTACATTTATCAATTTTTTTTAATTTACTTTTATTGATGCTCTACAGCAACAATCAAATAAGAGTGGGATTGAGAAAATTAAGGAAGATGATTATGACATTTTAGATAAAATATGTCATATTAATTATCTTAACTAAGTTTTATTCATCTAATAAAACCAGGTACATAGGTTTTAGAGCAAATGAAACCTTAACTTTGTTGGTTCATTGGTGGAATTTTTAAAGCAGACTATAAAAACCTCTTTTGAATTGAATGTACTATGATAGTATTATGAAGAATAAGAAACTATATATGCGAGCGCGCACAAATATATACGAAAGTAGACTAACAAGATGGTAAAACCCATCACAGAAATCTTGTGAGACAAAACAAATATTTTTTCTGATACTGTCGTGTTTTTCAGAGAGAGAGAAAGAGGAAAGGGATCTTTTTCGTGAGAAGAGAAACCTTAGATAAAGTCCCAACATAGAAAATGAAGTATTAATGGCTCTGTACATAAAACCGAACCCCATATGTTTTCCCAAAGCACTTATCAGCTGGGGCTAGCTACCAACACAGCTGATCTGATCTATATCCTTTTTGTTCTCTAATGAACACTTCTATGCCTCTCTCTCTCTCTCTCAGAGTTGGTCGTACGAACGGTAAACCAAGTTCATAGGCATACCCTGCAATATTATGCATGATGAAGCATCTAGCTAGCTTCCTTCTTGTTTCTTTCAGTACACATTAATAAATATTTCAACGCCAACAGAGACAAAATGATGAGAGACTCTGCTTCTTCCTCAGGCTCACGAGATCATAGGTGACCATGCACGGAATATATATATATATATATATATATAGCGAGAGAGAGAGAGACACACAAACAAATTATATACATGTACACATAGTATACGCGGGGTTTTTATGGGTCATTTGTTGCTGCCTCCTTTACTTCAATCTATCTATAGACATGATTAGTTTATATGTACAATAAATTTGATTACGGCTGGATTTTATGTCCATTTTGTTTGATTTGTTTGATATACGCGAAGGATTGAGGTGATTAAATAAACTTTAACCTTTTTGAAAAGTGCAACAATAATCATAAACTAGTTTCTAGAGTAAAAGTAGTCATAAACATTATAAAAATGAGTAAAAATGACCATGATGTTAATAGTCTCAAATGTCCATTACTGTAAAATTTTTAATGAAACGTTAAGGTGTTGAGTAACCATAAATTTTTTCTATTATTTGTGCAAGTTAGAGTCTAAGTGGATTTTAATTATTAGATGACAATCGATAATATGGATTTTCCTAACCCCTATTATATGCATATGTGATCTTTCATTGCCTTAGTTTCCCACTTAGATCCTCCCTTATAATCTTCTCAGGGGCTATTCGGTGCAAGATATTTAGAGGGGAGAGGAGGGGTAGAGGGAAAATTTTTATGAGCTGGATTTTAATAAAAAAAATTATAAAATTGCAATTATAAAAGCTGGAAATTTTTATGAGCTGGATTCACCATACATAAGATTATGTAGCACTCATACTCTTGTTATAATACCCTATGGACTTGCTTATGATTACTTGTCAATAAATCACTAAAAATATGATATTATAAGCTACGTAGGAGAAAATTGAATCCAAAAGAAAACGACCTCGGGAGAAAATTTAATCATGCGCTCATTTATCAAGAATTAAACTTATAATAGTGATTTTTTATACTTTCTCTGATCCTAAATATAAGGTATAGTTAACTTTTTGGGGAAATTAAAGAAGGTAATTAAATTACTTTAAAATATTTATATTTTTCATTTTTTTTTCAAATTATTTTGTTTAACTTATAAACTGATATATAATTTAATAATACATAACATATAATATAATATGATTAAGTGACTTATTTAGGTTCTTTAATATCTCCAAAAAAATCAATTATATCTTATATTTAAGATTAAAGGGAATCATAAAATTATAATACTCGTGATATTACTAGACCATAATAACATTTTAACCCAATTTTTTCTTATATCTTTTTCTAGTTAAAAATACATATTTTATGGAAGTGCAGGTAATAATTGTCACTTTTTTTCCTGGTGTGCAATGAAAGATTTTTTTCCCTTTAAAAAAAATAAATTTTATGTGCGTACGTACAGTTTTTTGGTTTTGCATCAGAAATTATACGTACATTTGACTATGTTTATGTTTTTGGGCCAAGATGTTGGGCTGTGGAATTTTTGGTACAAATGAGGGCTAAAGCCCAATTAAAAGAAGCAAAGTGGGCTGTGGGTTTTCGTCAAGGCTATTGTGCATGATGTGAGGTTCAGTTTAGTAAGCCCATTTTAGAGCAGCCCATGTAGCTCTCAAAGCCTTCCTCTTTCAATCAAATGAGTTAATATACGCCAACGAACCCTCTTAAACCTTTTTGTATAAAAAAAAAAAGAGTTAATATATGTCAAGGAGTGACATAGTTAGCTAAGGCGTTGGCCTTCATCATAAAAAAGAGGAGATTCGATATCCACTGGTCGATATGAGGCCTTGTTGGTGGGCGATCTATAAATATTTCTGTAATCGCTCTTTGAGCTTGGAAGCATGCATTGACCTTGGTAGGTTACCAATGTCTATGCCCACTTAAACTTTTTTGTATATAAAAAAAAAAGTTAATATGGTTAAAAAATATCAATAGGTTGGGTCTAACATAAAATGTTAGTCTCTTTAACGTGATGAGTCAATGTTGGAATTTCCTCCATTATGAGGATATTTGTGTTTAGAAAGAAAGAAAAAAGTTGGGTTGAAAAACTATTTGATCACTTTTGTTAAAAGCAAATTAAACAAAATTCACTAGTAAACAACAACAGAGAAATTACGCATGTCCATTTAAGGACAAAACTTGTTATAATCTTCCCAAGACAACAAATTTAAAGGAGAATGGGAAATTAGTCTTTGATGCAAACTCTTTTAACAAATGTAATTAATATGAATATAAGGGATACTTAACTAATTGTAATGAATTAAAAAACTTAGTTATTTGTAAAAAAACATATGTTTGTTTTTCTACAAATGTAATATAAGAACATGAACCTAAATAGTAGGGGCCACCCTCTCTAATCAGTTGAGATCCATGAAAAATGGAACAAACTCATCTGAACATGGGGTGAGATATGTGTTATAGAAAGGAGGATAGAATCACACCTCTAAAAGATTATTCTCTCATACAAAATTCTCTTTCGGTCTTATTACTTTGTACTTTATTATTTAATCAGCTTATCATCTATTCTCCATTATCTATGTCCTCACTCATTACTTTGTATTATACTAATATCCTCAATAAAGCTACTCTTTACTTCTAATTGTCTATTTTTCATAGTTTTATCTATTAAATCTCTACGCTGTAGGTGGGGACAACCAATGTTTGGACAAACAGTTTGGTGCCGTTTGTGGGGACTCGACAATGAATTTGTGAAAAAACTTTTTCTTTGCTGTTCATTTTGATTATTCATCATGACGAACACATCTACTAACCATGGGAAGCGTCTTGACGTACTAACCATTTTGTTGAAAGAGCATACTGCAAAGATTTCCGCCTAGGCAAGGTTAGTAGTGCAGCAGGCCGAACGACTCCAACATTTGGAAGAAGAAAATTCAAATATGCGAGAACAAGTCACTTCCCTCACCTCGCGAGTTACCCCTACTTCTCGTCCTGCTAGGCAATTTCCAACCTCATGTCCCATATATGCTCCCACTAGGGACTCCTTGCTCGACGTACCAATAAGGGTTAGTAGGTAATGACATTTCGACTAGTATTAATACTAACGAAACTTGTGACGCAGGTACATGCAACGATCTTGGGGCAATAGGCAGTGGCAACGATGGCGAAAATACCAATGTCGATCCAACCGTGGCTAATGGTGTAAAATCCTCAATTTCTTTAAAATAATAACTAACTAAAGGTTTGATCAAGCCATTCATCAAAACCGAATACAGTTGAGCTTTAGAATTCATAAGGCCCAAACTCTTTAACTGAATAATATTTCATCATATATCAAAATATCTACATTAGATCAAGTTGTGGATCCACAATTTCAAAACAAATCATAAGGTCTCTAGGCCACCCAAAATTATCAAGAGTAATCAAAAGTATATAGTTAATACATCAAATATCCAAAATAAACTAGAGTATGTAGAATGAGTCATAACGTGGAAATATACAATAATCCAACATACACTAAAAAGATGGCATCACTAATGTTAGCAGAAGTAGCTTAAGCTTCTGAACTCTTCCCTGATAGACCCGCATGAAAACTATCATTTGAAAAAATGTTAAAACAACGAGGTGAGACAAAAGCCTCAATAACCAACAATCCATCTCATCAGGCATACGGGTAAATGCTCGTGAGGTGTCAAGTGAGATATTATAAAATCATAGCATTATTAAGAATGTCACATGGCAACATATATGTATATATCAATTTACAATATCATAATCTTATTTGTCATATTTATCACATAAGTTCACATGAATTAATACAAACAATTTTTTTCTATCCTCCCTTATTTCCTCTGATTGAACTCATGAGCTAGTACTCACCCATATGACTGGTAGTTCAACTCAACAAGCTTATCGATCAAGTGATATAGACTGGCCAAAATCCACATAACACAAGAACAGACCATGGGTTCCCCTTCTAATGTACTACTGGGGTGTCAAGGCCCTACTAAACACAAAGGGCCAAAGGACTAATTAGTGTACACCTGAAAGCCCACCATCTTATTTTCTTTTTTTGTACAAGAATTCACCCCCTTATTTTCTCTTTGAATAACCTCCCATTAAATCCACATCTACCATCCCCTCTCATATCAATACTAAAAAATATAATGACAATTGATTATCATATACCATAATCAATTCACAAGTTATCAAGAGAATATTTCCAATCTCATAAATCAATACCAATTATATAATATAATATTACTAGTCATTTCTCCATGTTCTCCATGAAAATAAATCCCACAAGACAAATAGCATTATTAACATAGTTTCATAGTTTTATATAGTTAAAAAATCACTCAAAAACATCATACAAGCATGCACAACAAGAAAAAAGTGGTTACCTCTTGTCAAAGCAAATTATTACCACACTACTCCTAATCCAAGAGCTCAAACACACGCCAAAATAAATCTATAACAATCAATTTACTACCTATTAATAACTCTTTGAGTTATTAGAATAATTGACTTACTTAACTTAATTCTATAATTTTAAAGTTTTGAATTAATTACTCAAAAATTCCAGTTTCACATAAAAATCCCAATTATTTATTTTAAAATTAATTCAAATATATTTCTTAACTCAACCAACCCATTTAAGTAATTGATTATTATCAATTTCATTTCATTACACAAAATCCCTAATTTTAAGTTTAGGGCATAAAATAACTAAATTATAAATCTTCACTTTAATAAAAAAATCTAAACCGATTAAAACTTTAAGAGCACCTCCATTAACCTAAATAAATTATTTAAACCACATTTAATCGGTAGAAACATCGTATAGGACATAAATCCTAAACTTTTTAAATAGAAAATTAATTGAAAATTTCTACAACAACCCACTAACGAATCTAAGTTAATTTAAACTAACTATTTTCATCCTCTACATATATAGTCATCTATTGTCAAAGCTCAAAACTCTCCCAAAATCCTAACCCTAAAATTTTCACTAATAAGCACAATATTACTCGAAAGAGAAAATTACGTGGAATACATTTCATGAAGGAAATTTGTGAGTAGAAATGATTTTAGTTACCTCCAGTTGCAAAAATCAAGAACACTGCACTAATGATTTGAACGCTCTCCCTCCAATTGCAAAATGAGCCTATTGATTAATGGGTAGGGTATTAAATACCCCACTCCACCTCTCTTGATGACTAAAGGGCGTTGAACCCAATATTGATAGGGGAGGTATTAAATGCCGCACTTGCCCCTTTTGACTAAAGACGACATACCAGCCTTTGGTGTGTCGAACAATGAAGGATGGAAGCGAAGGTGCCAAGAAATGGAAGCAATGAAGGATGGAAGCGAAGGTGCCAACTTTATGGTGTCTTGTGGCTGAACACAAATTGACCACGAAGATGTAACATATGTACCAACTAATTAAAATTCTCGTACTTGGTAGATGCTGTGGTAATATTACACATAAATATTCTAGATATCAAAGCTCTATACCAATGCTTCTAAATGTTGATAACTCAACTTTAGGGGTGTCCCATGGTGGAACACAAACTGACCACAAAGATGTGACATACATACCAACTAACCAAAATTTCCATACTTGGTTAGACACTGTGATAATATTACAGTATGTATTAGCATAAACATTCTCATAATCAAAGCTCTATACCAACACTTCTAAATGTTGATAACCCAACTTTAAGGGTGTCCTGTGGTGGAACACAAATTGACTACAAATGTGACATACACACCAACTAACCAATATTCCACTATTTGGTTAGACGTTGTGATAATATTACAGTATGTACTATCATAAACATTCTAGCAATCGAAGCTCTTTAGCAGCACTTATAAACATTGACAACCCAACTTTAGGGGTGTCCCGTGGTAGAACATAAAATGACCACGAAGATGTGACGTACATACTTACCGACCAGAATCCATGTACTTGATCAAACATTATCTCGACGCTACAATACGTACTAGAATACACAAATGTAGCATACATAAACATTCTAGCAAATAAAGCTCTTTCCCAGCATTCTAAACATTGAGAACCCGACTTTAGGGGTGTCTCTTGATGGAACACAAACCAGGCCACAAAGATATGGCGTACACTCTTACTAACCAAAATTCTCATGCTTGGTCGAATACTACAACAGTGTGTACTAGCATACGCGAACTTGCTAACCAACAAGGTTATACAATAATAACCTATCCAATATGAAAAACCCTTTTAAGTGCGATCGATTTACCACATATGTTGACCGACGTACCAAAGACACCAGGCACACAAGCCACGGAGTATTGCGTTGCATGGTCCTAAATGCAAAACACCTTAGTTATAGAAGATTTGTGGTCCACGCATAACCGACGTACCAACCGACCAAAATAACCGAAGTACTATACTAGCAAACGAAGTACCACACTGCATGACACAAAACATGAAATACCCTAGTTCTAGAAGGTTCGTTGTCCGAAAATAATTGAGATACTAGGGATGCCAACCAAACAAACCATAAAGCAATAAAAGTCACCTAAGATGGTGCGTCACAATACAAACCAAAGATAGTCAAGTACATAAATTCTCGTACTTGGTCGAGTATTACAACAATACAATGGATTCACTAATTAACAAAGTACTACACTGCATGACACAAAACATGAAATACCCTAGTTCCAGAAGGTTCATTATCCAAAAATAACCGAGATACCGAGGATGCCATCCAAACAAACCATAAAGCAATAAAAGTCACATAAGATGGTGTGTCACAATGCAAACCAAAGATCGTCAAGTACATAAATCACTACCAACCCATTAGTTGAGCAACACATATCTAAAACAAAAGCGGAGGCCAATCATAGAAAACCCAAGAGAATTTGAATTAAAGTAAGTTCTATCAAAACGACACGCACAACAACGAAACCGTCGTCTTCTAACCTACCACAAAAAATAATATGATATTTTGCTATTGGTTGGTCAGGATCCCATCGGTCCAACCGACCCTATCTAAACTCCTCTATCAGCTGACACTGAGTCCAAAATGTTGACTCTGCAGCAATGTCTTCAAGTTGTTACTTCAGCTCGCTATTCGGATTAAGCAGATATTCTTCTATAAGTTCTGCAAATTCACTCTCCAAGTCAATAACCAATTGGACTTGAAGAGTGGGGGGCTTAGTGTAGGGCCAAAATTAATATCTTTGGGGACCCTCATACAAATTATAGAACGGTGCTTTGGGAAAATCTATTAAGATTGTCAAAAAACATTGTAATTCCTTGGAGCATTCTAGGAGATTTCAATGATATATTGGCAACGAATGAACGAATTGGAGGCAAGATTGGAGAATACAATCGAATTAGTGGTTCCAGGATCGCATCAATGATTGTGGGTAGAGCCGGCAAAACGGGCCAGGCCCATCGGGCCGACCCGTTTAAGCCCTGGCCCTTTAAGGGCCGGGCTTGAAAAATGGACGAGATATTTGAAATTAGCCCTGGAGGGCCTCGGGCCAGCCCTGCAGGCCCTTATCACTGTAGCTTTTTTTTTTCCTTTTTAAATTTATTAATTTATATATATATATTTTGTATTTGTTATAGAGTTATTTATCCATTTAACTACAAATACATAATAACTATACTCTAATTTTATGATTTGATTTATTATTTATTGCAAATAAAGATTATGGATGTGTTCATGATGCGGGAGAAGAATTTTATGATATTCTTACTCATGAGCCAGAGGCTACTATTCAAAGTGAAGAACAATCAAATGTCGTTAAAATCGATGTTAGTGACGAAGATGACGACAATAATAGTCATCGTACTAATGTCGCTTAGTGATATGTTTTTTATGTTTTATGTGAGTTATTTGTGAACATAGTTTACTTTTGATTATGAATTAGTGACTGTGCTTATTTATTGGATGATTCGTGTTGTAATTTACTAATTATATTTTTTTTAAATGGAGGAAAAATAGTTAAAATTTAGAATAGTAATTTCCGAGCCCTGCGGGCCGGCCCTGGCCCTGGTGCTCTCAGGCCGGGCTTTGAAAAACATGTGTTTTTCTTACTCCGGGCCCTGGAGGGCCGGGCCGGCCCTGATTGCCAGCTCTAATTGTAGGCTTGCCGATATGGGTTTGATTGGACCAAAAATGACATGGAAAGGACCATGTATTGCAGGATGCACAAGGTTATTTGAGTGCCTTGACAGAGCATTAGCGAACAACCATCTTCTCAATTTAATGCCTGACTCTTATGCTAAGGTACTCCTTAGAACTTGAATTTTCTGACCAAAACCCTCTTTTACTGTTTGTGGGAATTAAGCAGGATGCCACCAGACCAAGGAAACCATTTCGTTTCAAAGAAATGTGGCTGTTACATGATAATTTTAACGATTTCCTCAAAAGCAATTGGTCTGCTTAGGACAACCTTCATGATGGTCTTGAATATTTCAAATGTGATATTTCCGTATAGAACAATAATGTTTTTGGCCTTGTGGACTGTTACATGATAATTTTAACGATTTCCTCAAAAGCAATTGGTCTGCTTAAGACAACCTTCATGATAGTCTTGGAAAATTTCATATTTCAATATAGAACAATAATGTTTTTGGCCTTGTGGAGAGGAAGAAATCAACCATCCTTGCTCAGCTTAATGACATCCAAAATTCTAATGCCTACTTACATTCTAGGTTCCTCAACTTAGAATTGCAACTTCAAAGAGAGTTGGAATATGTTCTTAGAGCAGAAGAGCTCAAGCGGTTCCAAAAGTCCAGGACATTTTGGATTTCAAAAGGAAATCAAAATACACATTATTACCATTTGAAGACAAGTTTTAGAAGGAGAAGAAATATAGTTTTAACTCTAAAAGATGACAATGGGCAATGAGTCGAACAAGGTGAGACATTCAAGAATTTAGTCTTGAACTTCTTTAAAAATTTATTTTAAGATGAGAATAATTATGTGGTGTCATTGCACTCTGATACAACTTTTCCTAGAATTGATATGTTAGTTCTTAAAAATCTAGGAGTTGTGCCCACTAATGAAGAGATTACAAGTGAATTTTTTTTCCATGGACCGTATAAATCCCCAAGTGTTGATGGATTCTCACCTATCTTCTACTAGTCCAATTGGAATATTGTAGGACCTATTGTATGTCATTTTGTGAGGGATGTATTTAATAGACAATTGTCTATAAAGGATGCTAATAAAACGTTGATTGCTTTAATTCCAAAGAGAAATAACCATGGAGTTGTTAGCCACTTTCGACCAATCTCTTTCTGTTCAGTACATTATAAATGTGTTACTAAGGTTATACTAGCAGACTGAAATATGCGATGAATGACTTAATCTCTTCATATCAAGCTGGTTTATCAAAGGGAGACATATATAAGACAATATCATCATTGATCAAGAAATTATCCATACGATGAAAAAGGATAAAGGAAGGAGAGGATACATGGCCTTGAAGATAGATTTAGTAAAGGCTTATGACCGACTCAATTGGGACTTCTTGAAGAAGTGCTTATTGAGGTGGGGCTTGAATCTAGATTAGTGAATCTGATCATGGAATGTGCTTCTTTTCTCACGTATAATGTTCTATGGAATGGTGAGAAGACATATTACTTTGCTCCTCAGAGAGGCCTACGGTAGGGCAATCCAATTTCTCTATATTTATTTGTGATGTACATCTATCAACTTTCACATATTATCAATGATACGGTTAGGAAAAGTAAATGGAAGCCTATAAGGTGTCCAAAGCCGGGCCATACATATCCCATTTAATGTTCGCGGATGATCTCTTGCTTTTTGGTGAAGCCACAATTGAGTAGGCTAAGTGTATTATGGAATGTCTTAATGGATTTTGTGGAGCATCAGGAGAAAAAGTCAATTGTTAAAAATCTTCTATGTTCTTCTCTCTAAAAGTCCCACAAGCAATTAAACAAAGAATTCAAGGCATCACACATATGAAGATTACCAATGAAATTGGTAAATGCCTAGGCTTTCCTTCGTCTCAAAAAAGGAGGTCGAGAGAGACCTTTCAGTATATCATATATAGAGTTAACTCAAAGCTCATTGTATAGAAGACAAATTCTCTATCCATGGCAGGATGAATTACACTAGCTAAATCCGTAATAAGTATGACTCCTTTAAGGATTTGTAAGGAAGTCGAGAGATTGCATTGTAATTCATATGAGGAAATAAATCAATCACGAACTCCATAATTTGGGTTGGAACCAAGGTTTTGAAACTCGGATGGCCAGTTTAGACCGAAAACCAACGAATCGGGTGGAATGAAGCATTTTGATGCAAACTAGCTTGGCAATTGATTGTTGGTACTGAGAGTTTATTGGCTGAAGTTCTTCTCAAGAAATACATGACTCAAAATGAACACAATTTGCTTGTGGCACATGGATTGCTAGTTTCTCATTAGCAATTGATCAGTGTAGCGCTCAGGAAGTGGAGGGATGGGCATTGTTTAAAGGATTGCAACTAGCTCGGAATATGGGGTTCAGAAAGGTCATTGTTGAATCTGATTCAAAAAATCTAGCTGATATACTGAATGATGTTGGAAGAAGCAGCACACAAAGCCTGCTTGTCTTTCATATTAAAGGCTTAATGGATCTTAGATGGAATCTACAGATCGAACATATGGTAATAGAGACGATTGTCAACAAAACCCTTACCCGGAAAACGCAAATCCAAGTCGTCAGGTTGGGGTTTGATATATCCATCAACTTTCAAGCTATCATCAAAGCAAGAGGTTCCACAAGCAAATCACACAAATATGTTTATTGCGGATAAACATAACGCACTAGCACTAAAAACCCAACAACACAGAAAAAGAAATAAAGGATGGACTTCCCCTCCATCAATGAAAAGCAAGAAAAAGAGAATTCCCACCACAAAAATCTTTCACAAAAGCCATGTAGTTGGTCTTCAAGGCTTTAATTGAAGTCTTCAATGTATATGGTAACTTATCTAGAGGGGTTTACAAGGTGCTTTATGCTAATAATCACGTTAATACAATCCCTAACCCAAGACATTATCCTGAATCAAATATTTCAACCCATGGCTTATAACACATCAAATCCCTATATACTTGGTACCAAACTACTCCATTCCATCCTCTACGTAGGAGCTAAATAATTAATTTACCGAGGTTAAAAAAAATAGTTAAGTTAATTATTTGTGAAAAAAAAATGTGTTTGTGTGTGCTACATTTTATCATCTGTGTTAGAAAATATTTGTTTGATGGAAAACCTCAATTACTATATGCAATTAATAGGGAGGTTTAACCTACGAAGGTTGTCCCTAGTGGTAGGTACCACGAGTTGGTATTGAGTTCAATCCCTATGTATGGAGAAAACTCTCATCAGGTGGGGCTGGATTAATCGGTTACCCAGATATCTAGTAATAAAATATATAAAAACCATTAGAGAGTGGTGGATTCATCAATATTTTTTAAAAAAATGGAGGGTTTAGGGAAAAACTATAAAATAAAGAGACAAAATGGATTAAAGTCTTATGTTTAAGACCAAAACAAACTCATATACTGATTCTTACATTTAAGACTGATGTTATCCCATTAAAAATCATAAAACCATGATTATCGGGGTAAAACATCTATTACATATATATTTCATACAATACATAATCGCATAAAGTTAGTAAAATCTAAACATATATGAATCAAATAATGTTAAAATTTGGTTCAATCTTTCCTTTTCCAAAAAAAAAAAAACATAAAAAAGAGTTTTTTGAGTATGTCCTAACTTCACTAGAACCAATGGGCCTAGAAACACCTTTAGGCTTTTTAAATTTTTTTTTTTAAAAAAAAAAAAAAAAACTGGTAATATGGGTGTTAACGGGTTTGTTTCCGTGTAATTTGGGTTAGGTTGCTTGTCGCTGTTATTTGGTTTGTCTTTTTGGATGAAAGTATTTTTAAAAAAATAGAAAAGAAATCATCAGAGCCATTAAATCCAAATTTAATGAGTCAAATTTAGAAATTGAAATTGAAATATCACTACAATTAAGAAGACATGAAAATAAAAGCAAACAAAACGTCACTTACACGATTTGTCTATTTTATAGACTTTTATTCTGATTAATATAATGTTTGTTTACTAAAGTTTTAAATAAGAGATTTTGGTGCCTCAAATTTACTATGTCTAAAAATGTAACATCCCAATTTTTTAATAGTAATTACAGTGACGGAACCAGGAAATTATTTTTTGCAAAAAAAATAAACATATTAACTATTTACTAAATAATATCGCATAACATCGATAATACCAATAAATAATAGCCGACAATTATAAATCAAAAGATAACATAATAAAAAAAAAATTATAACGTTGGGAAAGAAAGTCATTACAAGGTGCATCACTTTAAAAAATTATTTTCTTAGAAATATCACTTTCTGAAAAAAAAAATTCTTAAAGAACACATCTATGATTTTCTGTTTATCTTTACTCATCTTTTTCAACTTACAACAAATTTGGTGACCCAAAATATATATTGTTGTCAGTGTTAATTAGTATGTTGTGTCACTAAACATTAATTCTTGTAATACTATTCAATCCACAAAATTAACACTTAAATGTACATTCCACTAGCTACCTCAAAACAAAATAATTGGAGAAAATAAAAGAAATATAATGTGAACCCCAAAAAATATTTTTTAAAAAAACATACAAATATGATTGAATTTCAACTAAGCAAATAACCTTTGTTATAATCTATTTTTTAAAGAGAAAATCATAATAAAATCATAAGACAACTAAATAATAAATCCAAACCGATTAAAATTAGTCATTAATCATCCTCTACATATATGTAGTCATATATTGTTAAAACTCAAGACTCTCCCAAAATCATAACTCCAAAAATTTCATTAATCATCACAATATTACCCTCATTAAAAAAGAAAAATACGTTGAATAACTTTCATAAAATGAGTGAGGTGAAAAAAGTGATTTTAGCACTATTTAGTCTTAAAATGAAGATAAACATGTACGGATATAAGATGATACTAACATTTTTAGTAGGTATCTCAAACAAGAATTTTACTTTCCTCTCACAGGTCAATGAGTAATGAACCAAACATTGTCCTAATAAAAAAAAGTATAATTATAGAAAGATAAGAGCTTAGCTGGGCCAAATTATTGGCCAAAATAAAATATTATATAATACATACATACAAATACATAAAATAAGAGAAGGCAAACTAGGGCCTTTCCATAACATGGCTCCGCCACTACTTAGCTGGGGTCAAATTATTGGCCAAAATAAAATATTATATAAAACCTACATATAAATACATAAGATAATAGAAGGCCAACTGGGGCCAAGGCCCCAGCTAGCCATAACGTGGCTCCACCACTGAGTAATTAAGTGTTCTTAAGATATGATTTATTAAATAATCTGAACTTTAGAGAAGATCTAAAAGTATAAAGTAAGAGATAAAGAGTTGGAAAAAAATGTATATATATAATGTTTATCAAACTAGTTGAAAATCCAGGCTGCCACACTTCCTGCATCAAACAAAATTTGTGTATAAAAAAAAATGCAAATATTGGACAGAAGCAATGCAGATCATGAATATTATTTTGAGTTAAGAACAAGACTTTCAACCCGTGCGTGCGTTGCACGGATATGTTAAAACTGTATAGGGGCTAAAATGATTAACATATGCTACAATGTTATTATTCAACCAATTCATTACATCATAATTATGATACATGTCACAAAATTCTATGGACATAAAGAAGATTATCTTCATGCTATTATTGCAATAAAAAGGTTTTACAAAACTTCTCTATAAACTATATTTATTGTAGTACTGTTGTATTTATTGAACTCATCCAATATAAGTAATTTCAACTCATTAAAATTCTTAACCCTCAATAATGCAACATATAGTTGCCCATGTGAGAAAACTGGACTCGTTCGGTAGAGACCTACATTGTACATTGATTAACTTTGGCTTTTGTTTATCGTCATTGCAAATAAAATTATTATGGGGAAATTGCCTCCTAATCAAGTTGAAAGGCATTTTAGATTCAGATGGGTTCATATCTATTCTTTCTATCAAAATCTCTTCGCCAACGCTTATGTCATTCAAGGCCTTTGCCTTAATTACCTGCGCATTGCGCGGATTGAGAGCATCTTCATTACTGTTAACATAAAGACATATAAAGAAAAAAAAATTCTAAACCAATAGGCTCAAAAAGATATTTCAGTATGACCTGCGGGATAATAATATCACACACACACACACATATATTAGGATAGTCTTACCAATTCAGTATGCTTAGCCTCCCAATTTTGACGTTTACTTTGGTTTCCATATTTCAAATCCTTCCAATATGATAGTCTTACCAGTATCCTAAGGATCACACACACATATATATAGGATACAAACCAACAATATGAAACAGAAATAGTTTATGTTTATGTTAAATTTTATTATTTCAATTGTAACGCTCTAGTATATCAAAACTTTCCGATAATATCAACCCGCAGAAAAACGCAGAGCCTAGAGTTAATTTCTAGAATTAGAATAGCCATTCAAATTTTTTCATCCATCAATTTTATTTTTTATTTTTTAAAAAAACCTCCATTAAGAATATAATTTTTTTGTAATCAAATTAGATTTATTAATTAATCAATACATCTTGAGATAGAGGGATTTGGTATATATAACATGACAAACAACCCCGTTCGTTGCATGGAGTTATGTTTTCTATGCTTGCCTTAAGCAATGCAATTTCATTCATTCTATATCGAGTTTTTGAAATATCTCTCCATAGACCACTCGCACATTGGTTATCTAATTTGTACATTTAAATAGTTACTTTATCAAATAATAATAATAATAAAAAAAAAAATGTTTATATCCATAAAATGAAGAATTATCAACATACAAATTTAAGATTAACTAAAATCATATTCTTAGCGGATTGAATATAGTTTGAGATTTATATCCTTTCTTATTTTTATAAAAGACCTTCAAAATCTCCCAAAAAAAGTCCATTATTGACCTTTACTATATTAATTCATTTTAATCAAGTTCAATCTCAAATCTCAAATCATACTCATACTAATCTGAATCAATAAATTAATAAAAGAATAATAAATACAATCATTTGAAATCGGTAGAATAATCCTCTAAATCTCGTAATTTGCGGTGAACCCTATCAATTCTTTTGTATTGAAATTCAAATTTTAAATCTCTTAATTAATTCAATATCATTATCAATATAATAATAATAATAATAAAATCAACAATAAATAAATATTAATAATAAGTATAATTATAATCCTCTTATTGGCACAGAAGTAAGAATCATCTAAATTCCATCAATAATAATACTAAATTCATGGATAACGATTATGAATACTTTGTAATGTCCTCTTTTTCTGTTTTTACAAAATTACTTTGTAATTCCCCATATTACATAAGATCATTAAATCAGAATAAAAAGAAAGGAATATGAAAGGTACAACGGATAAAAAAATCTAATTCATTAAATGTAGAGCACAAACTAACGAAAACTAAACATAAGGAAAAAATAGCTGCAAAATCATATCATCTGATGCTTCAAGCTAGAGTTGTTTGTTTTCTCTCTTCTCTTTGCTTCAAAGATTAGGAAGTTTTTAGATTTGAATGCTCCTATCCAGCCATAGAGAATATTAGAGAAGAAGTGGAGTTCGAGGGATAAAAAACAACCATATCTTTCACATGGAATTCAATATAAGTAAAAGAATAAGAAATTATTAAACCATCCAGAAAATAGTAAACCGTCCCAAATAAATAGTAGTCAAAAAAACAGAAAACATTGGATGAAATAGAAATCATATAATTAATATTTACAGCAACAGAAAACATTGGATGAAATAGAAATCATATAATTAATATTTACAGCAACAGAAAACATTGGATGAAATAGAAATCATATAATTAATATTTACATCAGGGACTAATACAATGCATGTGATGTCACCATACCTAAAGACTAATTCAATTAATATTTATAATATTGTTTTTTTCAATTGCTTACAATTTGTATTTGAACGTCAGATATAATAATCTGATTTATTAGTTTTAGTTTCTTCATTTAATTGATTCTGGCTTTTGCATTGTATTTTTTTTTGTTCCTACATTGACACGTGTCACATCATCTTCGTATCTAAAAGTTGTGATTCAGTTTTTTCGTTATTATTACCCAGTCTTCATATTCGAAGGTGTGTGCGTCAGTCAACATTATTTAATGGTGTTTTGAATTTTCGTGGTGATTCAATTTTTTTGTTATTATTACCCAGTCTGTAATGTCATAAATGTTAGTGGTAATTTTGCTCATCCAGTGGAGTTATTGACGACATATTTTGATAATATGTGACGATTACAATATTTATTTTATACCAACTACCATCTATTCGATCTAATTAATTACTATCACAATATGTCAAATGGTGGTATTTTCCCATTGGCTGTGGAGGAGGGATGCAGTTATTTACCATTAAACTTTCGTTTAATTCCGACGCAATATTAATTTTCCTATACATTACTAACCCTATAACCATTAGTCAAGACATTTAAATTATCAATATATAATTACATGGAAATCATGTTGGGAAAAATTAAAACATGATATTCTCTTATACCGTTAAGATATGAAATTAAAACAATTAGTATTTATCATATATCTTTGCAATACGTCATTGAATAAATAATAAAATTTTCAAAAAACAAATATAACTTGATATTACCAATCTTTGAAGACCAATTAAAATCAATATGTTTTTATTGCAACAAACTTATTGTTAAATCCGTGGACGGTGGGAGGTTAGCGCTTAATAAGGTAGTATGTGCTACAAAATCCGAAATATGACCATATTAATTACTACTTTATTTAATGTTTTGATTACAACGTAACTTCCCATAAACATTATAATGAGGTGTTACTTTCATTGTTCAAAACAAAAAAGTTGTTACTTTGGAGAATCTCTCACTCCCTATGGCTTTCATCTCGCCTACCATAAATACGGATTTAATGCAGTCAATGCTTCACACGAATCTCTCACTACCCATGCCTTTTCTCTACCTATCATTCTTCATATTTCATTTGAAATTCAAAATTTATATTAATCTCACTTCCATATTTTGTATTTTGATCATTATTTTAAATCCTTCCAATTTTGTATCTTAAGAATCACAAATATACGATACAAAGTAATAAATATGGAATAAAAAAAATTTAGGTTAACCTAATATGAACAAAAGTAAATATTTAATTTATAATATAATTCATAAATACAAAAGCCAAGAAGGTCTTTGTGTTAAAAAAAAAAAGGTCTTTGTTATTTCTAGGCTTCATGGCCTTTTATTTCAAACTCTTTATTTGTATTACTACATATAAAAAAGTAAATATTAAATATTATATTAATCTTACTCATGATTAATGGAATTAGTGCCATTGACTAATAAAAAAAACATGGCAAATGTCTTATTAATTTTTTAAAACCTAAAAATAGAGAATAAGTTTTTACTAAAATTTATTCCAAACAAATCATAGCGAACATTAAAGAAAAATTGTATGATGTTATCATAACACAATGGAAATGTAGAAGGTATAATGATCTAAAAAACTGACACATTTAGAAATTTCAATATTGTGTGATCACATCACAACTCCATGGAATGTTATGAGGCATAATGGTCCTAACACACAAGCAGAATGATATAGAACATTATCCTATGGTATAATGGGCAGTTATTATTTGATTCTTTCAATTCATATAATATTTAACATAAAAATTGTGCTACATGGTTTACGATGAGTTTAGCATTCATAATTACAAATATGCGTAAGAAGGGTATACATTGGAAAGCATAAAGAATAAAAATATCAAAGAAAGGAAGAAACAATATAACAAATATGCGTATGACGGGTGTACATTGGAAAGCATTCTTTTTTGAACTTAAGGAACAAAGACACTCTGGCCTAGTTCTCATTTTCATTCTAAGTTAACCAAAATAACAATTCAGAGCGTGCATTCGCAATCTAGTTCCCAATGGTTAACGCTTCTCACTATAACTACATACATGCAAATGAAAATGCTTACACGTAGTGGCGGAGTTAGGATTTTTTGTTTGTGTCCACACAATTAGTGGGGGGATTTGGGGGTTTGGAGGCAGCGCCCCGATATTTTATTATTATTTTTTAAAAAAAAAAAACAGCATATCTGAGTTTTGTTGTTTTCCTTTCATACACACAACTATCGAAAGAAAATAGAAAACAACAATACTATTGGCAAACCACTATTTCAAATCCCATATGAGTAAAACTTAAATCAACAACAAACTTAACTCCACATTTGAAAACCTAAAACATGGGAGGATCTTGGCAAACCACTATTTCTAATACTAGCATGATCAATTAACAACTCAAAACTCTGGTTTCATACAGAATGACAGCAAACATAGCAGCTAGCTTCATTTAGCAGTGCATGGGAGGATCTTGCAATTTTAAACACAATAAGAAAAGAAGCTAACAGTAATTCCCAAGTCAAAGTTCTGACCAAAAGATGAACCAAGCTGTAGGCTTCAACTTATTATAGATTGTAAAGACATTAACTTTGCAGACCAAGACTCTGACCTTATGAACCATAATTTGCCAGCATCCTACATCCCAAAGATGTTAGGTTCAGAGATCTTAACTAAGCCATTGCAGGTGGAATAAGAAAAGTGTAGTATAGTTCAACTAATCTTAATGACCAACTTACCGTCAATATTCTCATCCCCTTCATCATCCTCATCCTCGTCATCTTCATCCTCCACCATAGGTTCATCAGGCTGCAAAAGATTTTATTCAAAAGTTCAAGTACTTGAACGAACTCATTGTGGCATTAAATTTAGGGTTCAAAAGTACTTTAGCTCCTATTATTGATTATAACACAATAGATATGATCGTGAGAAAAGATTCAATTGTTGATATAATTGAGACCAACCATTATGAAAATATAGTAACTACTTCTGGAAAACAGCTACCAATTCAACAGTTCAACTACTAATTTTTGGACCTATTTAAATGTAAAAGCCCTAATCGTGATCTGCCTCGAATGCATGAATATAAGGCAGATCAGATTATTCCATCCACACCTGCTTCAATTGCCTTCTTTTTGGACCAATGACATGACCTCCAGCTTCCCTTCCTTGTACGATTATTCCATCCACACCTTCTGCAATTGCCTTCTTTGCTGCTTCTACACTCCCAACCTCCAATAGAATTACAAGTAACAGATCAGATTCTAATATCAGTAAAAGCTAAGCAGCCACATAGTATACAATAGAAAACTTAAATCAGATTTTACCAAAAAAAAGAAAGAAAAGAAAACTGCAATCAGAAACCAACATGCCAGACATAAAAACACAATATTTCATTTAATTTATACCACATGTCTCCAAAATTGCCTAGTTTCTTGCTCCACTTTTCACTTGTCAATTTATCAAAAAGAAAGGGAAATTAGATGCCATACAACTCATAGATCATCAATATGTTAGAATTCCATTTGAACATCACAGGGAATATAAAACTTGTAAATTCTTATACAAGTTATCATTGTATTTTCCTTGTGGAAAATCCATATTTTCATGCGTTTAACTCTGCTTGGATATTAACCATAATTTGGAACTATTGAAGTACTAAATTAGTAAAACTTTACCTATTTCAAAGAATCCAAATTCAATTTAACTATGCATTAGAGGAATATGGAACTAAGGTAACAGGATATAAACATGAATACCGAATTTGCATAGCATTTGCATATAGGAAGTAACATTGATACAGATGGAAGGGATTAAGTACTTACTTGGGGTACAATCTTAACCCCAGCTGAATGAACCTCAGTTACCAATTCCCTAGAACATTCACCCCAATAAACTTGCAAGACTCCTACTTTTTCTTCCAAAATGACCTTCAAGTTCTCCTCATGGGGAAATGCCAGAACAACACCAACCCGAAACGGTTTGTCAGTTAAGGTACTAGTCTTCCTTATGAGCTCTCTCAAGTAATATGGCGATTCCTGATAGAGAAATTCCCAGTCAAATAACATAACAAATTGGAACATTCACGTCAAAGATGCAGGACGAATCCAAGCCATAAAGAAAAAAAATAAAAGGACACTTTTCTATCCTATTACAGAATCAAAATTACAATGCAATCATTAAAAGGGGAAAACCCCATAGTTTCAGTAGTATCTCTTGCCCTCACTAATTTTTTGAATCTAAGTCTAGAACAGCCAACCAATCTAATAACCATAAGATTATTGTAGTCAATTTTTGACCTAATAAAACGATAATCTCAGGGGAAAAGCTCGGGTGAATTGATCAAACTAGGGTAGAAACTGGAAAGCACGTAATAATAATGGGACTGTCGAAACCAGTGAAGTGGCATTGATAATTTTTTTGGGAAAAACGGACAATAAATTCTGAATTAAGCAAAACCAGGGGCAAACCCATGAAATTTGATTATTGAATTCAATTGAACAGCTGGAAAAAGCACAATAAATTCTGAATTTCACGTGAGGCTTGTGAGTATAAAAGTTTTCTCACCACAGTATACAGCCAGCAACGTGATGCAATCATTGGAGCGAACGACATGAGTGAGTGCCCAGGTCAATGCGGTCTTGGAGATCACCCTCTCCGCCTTCACGGCCACCAGAACTTTATTTGATGCCGCAGACACGGTGGCGCTATGCCTCGCGCTCCTCGAACCGACAATTTCATCCCTCAACATCGTCCAGCTTGCTTCCAGGTCCAGGATCACCGACGAAATCTCAAAAAAAAAAAAAAAAACACACACACACACACACAGTTTCTGTCTGCACTTGATTGTGATCAATGACAATCATAAATCATAAAAAGAAGCTGAAAGGATATAAATAGAGACTCAGAGAACAGCACCAGATCCACTCTCGGTTGTGAGACAATCGACGCCATGCTTTGTGCTATTAACTTCAATGAATGATGCAACTCTACAGAACCCATTTCGAAGGAAAGAGCTTTCACAAATGCCATTTCGTACGGACTAATAAGGTTTAAAATGATGAACGTGAGTTTTTCAAATGTGCAAATGACTATTGAACAAAACAGCATAAATAGATGCAGATTTACTTCCTCAATGGACGAAAACTAAGCATGGGGAAGGCAAAACTCCATTATGATACATGGGGAATGAAATAGACCCATGGAGATTACAACTATAATTAATGATATTAATTTACACGTTCAATGATATTCAAGATAAGGTTGACTTCTGAACAGAATATGAATGAATTTGAAAAAATGGGAAAGAGATGACGAAGATGCACACCTGTATCCACTAATGACCAATGAATGGTGAAGGAAATGCATGGTTACTGCCTGATTATCCAAATGAATGAGTCGTTTAGAGTTTTAGTAGTATATATTTGATTGATTTATTGATGATAGTTTTTGTATGATATATCATTATATTGTTCTTTAATAAAAGCATAGCCTAAATACCACAAAAGTTTCTGCCTTCTCATTTTAAAGGTACTGCCAAGCTACTTATGGAGCAAGACAACAACAAAATTTTGAATAAAAAAGACCCTAATGGCTTTGTATTACATCTATACGTCCTACTAATATGAAATTAAGAGTGGAAGCCTGGCAAAAAATCAACACCTGCAACATTAAACATCCAGAATTGATAAAATTCTACTGAACATTTGATTGTCATTAGAAATGGTAAATACTCACAAATTGAAGAGCTGGGTTGTTGTTTTGGGAAAAGGTAGCGTTGGCCTTGTCTAAGTCTCTAACTCCAGCAACAAAAGATTTCTTCTTCAAACTCAAATCCTCATCGTCTTTATTTGGCACTTCCTCTGCAATTTCATCTCCTTCCATGTAACCCAAATAAAATTGATTGGAATAGCAATTTGAGCCTTCAAAAGCAGGTTTTCAATTGTGATTTACGGTATACTTGATAAGTATGTAAGAGGATTTTTGTCTCGACTTACGTAAATAAACACTCTTAAGACCCCAAAAGTGATCCAAAACAAGTTAGAATAAATTATCATTAATTGTACTCAAAGTGACTTATATTGTAGATCAAGTCATTCTTCTAAAAGCGACTTATATTGTAGATTAGAATGAGTACATTGAATAACATGTAATTCTATGTAAATGCACGGGTATATGTCAATTAGACTTGTACTCCTCTAGTCCCATGTATATGGCTGAGATAGAAGGTTTTTTGTGTGTGTCATATTTATAAAGCACCTCATTTAAGTTTAAGTTTTGATGTGAATATACAATTTAATCATTCACTTATTAGTGTATTGACTTTACTTTCATTTGATATTGTATATAATAAATAGTGGTAAAGTTGAAAAGTTGTTGATTTTTATGATATATTAATGATATTTAAGGTTTTTCTTGATCTGTCTAAAAATATTGGAACTGCCTTATAAATATGACCAGAGGAGTAATTACATTTTGTAATGTTGTACCTTCTCTTGTCTCTATTAAAGGGCATATTTTAGAAGCAATTTTTGGTCTCAAATATAAGCCATAAACAATTTCATTAATTACTCTTTTTCCATTTTACTTTTCCCCCGTTATTAATTGAAGTTCAAAGTTGGAAAAAATTAAATCGCGTCAGTGAAAGATGGGTGAAGTTAGAAAAATGTATCAATTTATAACAATTTAATGACTTAGTTGTTATTCCTTGGTATGCAATAATTATTTGAAAATGTTTTACTCCCTATGATCCACAATATATGACACTTTAACTAATTCATGAGAAATAAAAAGTAACAGTTAACTTATTAAATACGTCATAAATTGATTTTTTTTCTTCTACTTTTACCGTTATTGGTAAATGTGTTTGAAAATTTAAGGGTGGGCAAAATTAAAAATAAGCATTAATTACAGTGAGAAAACTAAAAAATGTGTATTAATTATCTTACAAGTTATTTTGGAGTAAACTATTCTTTTAGAAACGCTCTATTGGTGTTGAGACTGAGGAGGTACCATACCAAGTCTCGAACCCCAAGCATCATAGTATATTTAAATAGGGTTTATCGTTTGTTATGTCACTTGATATAAGATTATGTTAAGTTATCCCAAAAATACATCGTTTTGGGAGTTAAGCGAATTAATAAAGGGTGTTTTTGTATTTATTATATGAATTTTACCAAAAAATTCTTCATTAATTCCCCTAACTCCAAAACTACATCGTTTTGAGAATTTATTAATTCCTCTAACCCCAAAACGACATAATTTTGGGGTGACTTGACAAAACCTTATGTCAAGTGACATGATAAATGATAACCCCATTTAAATATCAACATACCAGAATATCATAGGAGTGCTCTATATTGTGCATCAGAGGGAGTATTATAATAGGGAGTACACTGGTGGAACATATGAATGAGGATTACATGTGAGAATATGAAATACTCCTCCGATCTTAATTATAAGACCTAGTTGATTTTTTTGAAGAGATTAAGGAAGCTAATTAAATTACTTTAGAGTATTTTTTTTAAAACCAATTAGTTTGACTAATAAACTAATAAATAATCTAAAGATACACAACATATGATATGATTAGGTAACTTATTTAAGCTTCATTAATCTCTCCAAAAAAGTCAACTGGCCTTATAATTAGGACAGGTAGTAATACATTATATGCCCCTACCTCCTCTGCTTAACCAGCCATTCACCATTGCCGTCTACAAAAATGAATTTTTATTTTTATGTCAATTCAATAAGATATTAATTCTCATATTTTCAAATACTATGTCAAAGAAATGACAAAATTTAGGACCTGTTTCTTATATTTATTAGGTTAAGTTCTCCCATCATACTTATTAATGTGTTATTGTTAATTGTTAAAACTAATCATTTCTTTCTATTATTAATTTGTTATCCCTTGATTAATATGACTTCAGATAAAATTTAGGGAAAATTAGAATGAAGGACCTGAAGGAAAAGATATTTATTAATAAGGACCATAAAAATTAAAATTATTTAGAAGGACTAAATACAAAAATATAAAAATACTAAAATGCCCCTAATGAAATCTTTTACATTTCCTCCTACACTCTCTCCCACATTATATTTTTAAAACTAAGAGAAAATTCTAAATTTTACTGAATTAAACAAAAGTCTTCTCAATTTTAATTTTTGAAAACTTGCATAGATATCTGTAGTTTAAAAATTACACATTATTTAATTTTGTAAAAATCATACTAATAATTTTTTTAAATAATTAAAAATAAAAAAAAAATTAACAAAACTCAATATCTTTTATAATTTATTATATATGTTATACCAAGAAATTTTATCGGATTTATTTTCATTTTAGGAAAAATATATATGTGTTAAGAAAATTCATTTAATGTTAATAAAATTAAAAATTGTAAGTAATTTATTATATCTAAATAATTAAATGATATATCGATTAAATGGATATGAAACTTAGTTAAAAATTATAAAAATATGAGTTTAATCGTTGTTAATTAAATAACGCATTAATTAACAAACAAAATTTGCATGAATATCAAATTTGGTGAAAAAAAAGATACGTGAGCGGCTTTAAAGCTCTAACAAAGAAAATTAAAGCCGCTCATGTGAGAATATGAGTTTAATCGTTGTTGTTACTCCTTTTCTTTTTCTTTTTTGAATTCTATTCCAATCCACAAACAAACAAAGCTCTAACAACCTCCTTTTTTTAATCTTCCTTGAATAACATGAAAAAGTAAAAAAAAAAAAAAAAAAAAAAAAAAAAAAAATAAAATACGTGGTTGGTTGTTAGGAACCAAATCATAAATAAAATCATGGGCGTTATAAAGTTTTAGCTTAAAGTCAAACAAGTAACAACCTTATTCTACGACCCATAGCTTTTTTGACCAAATTCTACCCATACCTTATCTCTGCTTCCTTAGTACTCTTATATAGTATTCAACACTTTTGTAGTATAAATTGTACTATAAAATTGTTTTTATAATTAGGACAGGAGGTAATACTTTATTTCTTATTTTTTAATTGAAAAAAACGTAAGAAATCAATTAAAGAATCATTTGATCAACTTAAAATGCGCGTTTGGGACTTTGGGCTATACGAAATAAAACTCCTTCTAAAATGTTGAGCGTCAAATCAGTTATGCACGACTAATCCAAAACACGCATGGGCAATAATATAAGTAGCTATGATATGATAGAAGATATTATTGTATAACCACATAATGAATTTTACTATTCACTTTAAATTCATGGATTAAAATGTAAAAATATATATGTGGTTTTTCCAAAAGTATGTCCAACACCAAAAAAAATTTAGGTACAAAAATGACCGTGTAGAGGTGGTTACAAAAGTGAAACAAAAGTCATATATTTTGTTAAAGTGGCTGTAGGTCCCACCTACATAAAATAACGAAATATGTGACTTTTACTTTATTTTCGTAATCACGCGTCACTTTTACACATAAAAAAAGACAGTTGGTGTTGGACACACTTTTAAAAAAACCACATATATATTTTTATACTTTAATTTAACCCTAAATTTATTGACTTCAAACAATTAAAAATTAAAACTTAATAATTAAAAAACCTGAACACAAACGGTCAGATAACATACTCAATTCAAAAACACTTGTATAAATAAGGGAGACCATTGTGCTTGTTTGGAGTAACCGTAGAAACTGTCTTTCTAATGTAATTTACGATATACAAGGTAAATTTATAAAATGAGTTTTATCTCAACTTACAAAAACGTGTTTTTTAAGCGCCAGCTTAAACATGGTAGAAGGACAATCTCAATTCTCAAAGTCAAATGTATTATATATGGATGTATCTGGCCACATAAAGACACATACATGTATCTACATTTAATGCCAAGATTTAGTTTTTTGCCAATGTTTAGGATTTAGTCTACATATTTGTATGGTCGGGCATGCATTGTGTTATACAAATATATGGCCGCTCTTAGCTATCATATGTATGTCCTCGTTTAGAATAACAATTATAGCATTTAAAATTAGCTTTTCAATCGTGATTTAAGGTATACAGGGTAAGTATGTGAAAGGATGTTTGTCTCGATTTACATGAATAAACATTTTTAAGACGTTAAAAAATGATCCCAAATATACTTATATCATCCCGTAATAACACTTCTAATATGTTAAAAATGTTAAATTTCTCCATTTTACCCTTACTACACTTTTTAATAAAAATAACATTATACTGTTACACTCCACAGAACAATAAATTAGGGGTTAAATTGTTCATTAATCATATCATAAATTCAGTGAGATGACTTATGTCAAGGATAAAATGATACTCTCTTTGTCTTATAAGTTACTAGTATAAATGAAATCGGCCGAGCATACTTCTTCCGTATCTTATTATAAGACACTATCAATCACCTCATCAGAACCAAAAAGAAATTATTAAGCTATTAATTCATTTGAAAATAATAAAACTCTAAGTTTACTGATATTTACAACAATAAATTTTATCATTTAAAAAAAATATTGCTTCAAAATTTAAATAGGAACAATCTTAAAAAATAGGGAAAATGACAAAAATAATAACATTTGAATCACAAAAACTCCAAAATGACAAATATGTAATATGGTAGAAATGTGATATTTGAAGTTTTAGTGTTAACAATTTGAGTATATGAATTAACAATTTAGTTATAGAGATTTACAACTTGAGCTCTCTATGTTGTCACTGTGTATGTCCAACTTACATAAGCTTGTTTGGAAGAGCTTATGTGAGGAGCTTTTGAAGCTTATAGAGCTTTTCAAATGAACTTATGGATTTTTCCCCAAAAATTTTGTTTGGATGAAAACGGTTGAATCGAAAGCTTATCTTTGTTTGAGCTTATTTCATAAGCTCCAATTCGATTGACTTATGATAAGCTCTTATTTGAAAAGCTCCTGCGTGTGGCTTATATTTGTCGGTCTTCTTCTTTGCTCACCTTTGTGCAAATATATGATTATTTATTTGTTACTCATGTAATATTTATTTGATCAAATTATGTATTTTAGCATTACCAAATTTTGTAATTTTGATCAAATTATTTGGTCTAGTATTTTTGGTAATTTTGATTTTAATTTTTTCTTATAATTATCTCAAAAGTCACTTATCCATAAGTCATTCCAAATAAGTTTTACCCAATCGACTTTTCTATAAGCTACTTATGCAACCACCAATCCAAACATAAATCACGTTTCACAATCTGACTTTTACCCAATCGGACTTTTCCATAAGTTCGATTGCCCACCGATATCCTAAACAAGCTCTTTATACTCAAGTTGTCAACATTCAAACTTTAGAATCCTTAATTCCTACTACCTCCGATCCTAATCATAAGACCAGGTTGATTTTTTTAGAGAGATTAAGGAAAGTAAATAAGTTACTTAATCATATAATATATTGTGTATTCTTAGATTATATATTAGTTTATTAGTCAAACTAATTAGTTTGGAAAAAAAATACAAAAAAATACTCTAAAATTATCTAATTAACTTCTTTAATTTTTCCAAAAAAATCAATTTGATCTTATAATTAGGACTAGAGGTAAGACAATATTACATATTTGTCCTTCTACTCATTCAATAGATATTTTGGGATTTTTGTAATTCAAATAGCATGTTTCTGTCATTTTTTTAAAATAATTATTTAGAAGCTTATTTTTAATTGAACTAGATAGTTATCTTTTCCGCTTAATCTCAATGATGTATGATGTTTCAAGAGAAAGATTAAATTTATAGGCTTAAAAAAAAATCCACATATTTTCTTGCCACCCTCTGTTAGAAGGAAGGAACACATGCACCAATCATATTTACTAAGGTTTTGAATTCATAATTTCATACTAAAAAAAATAAAAAAGTGCCACCTTTGAACTAGAAGGCACCAACAGAAATACCCATTCATTTTAAAGAATAAATAATTACTTTTTTTAATCAAAGAATAAATAATTACTTTAAATGATCGTTCCCGATTGAAAATCATGGAAAGCTATGTCTTTCGTTCGTTCGTTCTTTCTTCTTATCTTCTTCTCATCTTCCCTTTTGATTGTCTTTTTCTTTTTCGTACTTTTTATATTCCTCAAGTGGATGCGGGGTGGTTCATTGTTTTTCATTTTACGGCAAAAAAAAAAAAAAAAACTTCGTTGTGTTTTTGTTTTTGGATATATACAACCTATGTGGGACCCTGGCATCTATAATCATGAGGAAGATTATTAAAAGAATAGATAAAAATAAAGCAAAAATTATATTTACGGTTACAAAATCATGAAAGATTACCTAATTTCATGGAAATACATTTACAATAACTATCATAAACATCAAATTTGAGGTCGTAATTAAGAAATAATAGTGATAGTGTACGTTTGTTTTGGCAACAAAAATAAAATAAAATTGTGTTATTGCCAATAATTATTAGCTTGCAATTAGTAAGTTAAAGTTTTAGGATATTCAGATTCAGACTCTCTTTTTTTTAGGGGCGAAATAAAGGTTTTCTCTGAAATACTTGAAATGAATATAATTTAATGATAGTAAAATTGAAAGAATATTTTGTAAACCTTTTCTCCTCTCCAAAGAAAAATTATATAAATAAATTAATGGGTTTATTGTTTATGCTTTTGTTGCAGATTTTTTTTTTTCTGCCGTAGTCACATAAAAATGAGTGGGTCTCACTAATATTTTATCTCTTTTCTCTTTATAATGGAACCTATTTACTTTTATGTGAGTGTGACAGGAAAAAAAAAACTGTAATAAAAGCAGAAACATTAAACCTTAAATTAATATAGTCAAAGATAGAAATAAATTATATCTCCTAAAATTGAGGGACATATGGCTGAAAGGAAATTTGATTACTTAACCAGTAAATTATGAAAAATAAAATAAATAAAATAAAATAATGAAATAATCAATAATAAATTGTATTTATTAATTAATGAATCCAAACCGAACCATTTCCTTATAAAGCGGGTATTACAAGTTTGTAAGAATTACGGTGATGATTGATGATCAATAGTCGGATATTTTCAATAAGAGAGAAGAATGATAAAAGTATATGAGATTCTGATTTAACGGTGAAAAAGTGGTAGTGACAAAAAATGGTAATGACAATATCCTATCCCACTTGAGAATATGACATTGAGCAGAGTAGAACAATTTTTGACATTTAACATATTATATAAAATTAAAATCATAATATTTATAGCGATTTTTTATTTTATAAAACTATTTTTTATTTACTTATTTCTGAGACGCCAACCAATTTAAAGCCAAATTGGACCATGTGTATTAAAAGTCCTCCTAAATCCTAACAATAATTTAGTTGTTTATTTGTCATGTGTAGATGCAACAAACCATGCATCAATAATCATTAATAAATTAATATCATTATTGATATTGTCATTATATATAACATAAAATATATATGAAATGTGATATTCACTGAACAATGAACCACCTAATTGTAATTTAATTATTTTTTGGTAGAACTAATTGGCCAATTGTAATTTAAAGGAAAGCAAATGATCATTTTGGCGTTTTCTTAAATTAAATCAAGACAAAATTTAATATATAATGTCTTAATGTCATTTTCCCGAAAAAAAAAAAAAAAGTGAGGACATGTCCATTAGAATATTTCATGATTTCATCGATTCATTCGACAGAAAACATATCCAGAAATATTTTTTTTTGCTAGAATATCTAGATTTATTTTCATATTGAGTTTTACGTACGTAGATTTTGTTTTTATCTATCGTCGTTGTGATTTGGATGAGGTTAAATTATTTAATAATTCATCTTACCTGCTATTTAGCGTAATAAAGAAATAAACATAATTTTGTATTATAAGTTTATAACGAGTGAAGAATGATAATTGATAATTGAAATGATCTTACACGTTTCAACATCAAGGGAAAATCATTTTGAGGCCTTTTTGATGTAAAAATCCTAAAAAAAATCCTCAAAATTTGACAATACATGGAAAGACCTAAGGTCTTTTCAGGTATTTTCAGAATTTTGTGTGAGTTGTTAACTTTGATATAGTTGTTAGCGAGTCTTGATATAGTTGTTAATGAAATTTGATTTAGTTGTTAAAAAATTGTTGTTAATGAGGCTGATATAGTTGCAAACCTAATTTAAATTTTAGTATTTTAATTGATATTTTTCTTTCATTCTTTTTTTTTTGGTTGGTTCATTTATCCGATTGATCCGCTTACTTTCTGACTAATTTGGATCCGACTTGGGTCGCGTACCTGACTTTGGTGGGTGAGTCTCTCAGCGAGACTTTTCTGCATTTTTTCTTTCATTCTTTTATACTTACCAATTCCAACAATTCGGCTTAGATTAAGATATGTGAATAATTAATTTAGGCTGTAAAAATGATAAACATCAAAGTGAATTTTCTTTTAATCTTTGTAGCTTAATGGTATTAGAGATTCCTTTAAGTGGGAGATCATTGTAACTTTAAGTCGTTAGTGTCGCTACTTTAATTTAAAAAAAATGAGTTTTTATGAAAAAATATTTTTAAGTTTACTAAAAAAAGAAAAATATTTGGTGATTACAATTTTTTAAAATTAATTAAAAATTTGAAGAATATAGAATATATTATGTTTTTTAAAAGACTGAAAAATGTGTTTCTAGACAAATTTACAAGGCGATTGATAATTTATGAATAGAGAACTTGACTTTTTGTCAATAAAAATTTGACTTTCATGATGCATTACCTTCAAAGCATCGTGGTATTTATTTATTAAAAAAAAAAACAAGAAAAGGACGGGCAATTCTGTCCGATGAAAATATTTAGGGGCTCAATTCAGAATAAAGAAAAAGGTTAGGCATTGCCTTAGCGTGACAAGTCGGAAAGGTGAAGCAGAGACCTTCCTCTCTCTCTCTCTCTAAAACAACAGCCCGGTCTGCTCTCTCCCTCTCTAACTTGTGGATTCTCTTTGCAATTTCGAGGAATGGCCTTCCTCTTCAATCCTTTTGACTATATTCTTCTCCAAATTTTTCTTTGGAGGGGATGAGCCGGTGAAGTGAGACATTTATAGTGGTGGGCGTGTTACTTTGTCTTGCTGAATCTATCTGTCTTTTCTTGGGCTTTGCTTTTTTGGTTCCCGAACATGCTGGTTAGGAGGAGATTGATGAGTTGGAGGAGGGTGGCCAAGTCTCTGCTAGCCTTTGCAGCTCATGGTTTACTCTTCTCCTTCACTCTGCTGCTCGTTCTGAAGCTTGACCATGTCGTTAATTACTCATGGTGGTGAGTTTTTGTTTTTTCTCCCTTCCTGCTTTGCACTGTATCTTTCAATTTCCGTTCGATTGCGCAGAATATGAAGTGAAAAACATTGAAAAAGCATTCAATTGATATACTTTTATGTGGGAGTGATGTTGAAAGGGTATTTTTTCGTTTAATTTCTCCCAGTTCCAGCATTGGGATTACTTTTTTGTGGATGGTGTCATTTCTGACTGTGCTGGTTCCTGTCTCATTAATTGAGAGGAATACAATTAGGTTTGCGTGAAAAATGTAGTTTTCTCCATTCACATACATAACTGCGTTAGTTGTAATTTTATGATTTTCTGTTAATATAGTTCATGATGGTTTCTTTCAGTCTGAGCATTTAGTGGATTAACAAATTGTCTTGTTTTAGACTATTTGGGAGTCCAATGTTTAAAATTGACATTTCAAGGCAAGTGAAGACAGATTATGGCTATTAAACTCAGGAAGTAGATCTAATTTATTTACTGATATTTTTGTAAATATGATGTAAATAGATGAGCTCTTGTGCATTAGATAGAGTTTGGCAATGAAACACTGTTATGAACAGTGGCAATAAGTTGTAATTTTATATTAATATTGTTGTTGGTTGGAACACTGTTTTGTAAATATTTTTGTAAATATTGATCGATCGATTTTATTTCAGCTTATTTACTGTCTGCTGAATGAGACCATCTGATTGGTTTCTCAATTCTTTAATGCAAATTGCGGAATTCTGTGTAATGCCTCGTTGTTTTGCACATATTCACCTCGCCAAGTGTTTCACTTCTGCAAAAGATTTTTTCTTTGAGAATCAGAGAGCACTAAGTATATCAGTTAGCTGTTTTTAATCATGAGTTTCAAAGATAATGGAGTGGATCGGAGTGTTCCTTAATGGAAAGGGCAGGACATAGTGTAAGGGGAAGAGGGAGCGTTCCCATTCAATTCATTGAAAGTTTAGTGGAAGAGGGAGCGTTCTCCACTATTTTGAAGTTACTATATTATTAATGGAGCCAGGTGGGATTGAGGTCTAAATTTTCAGTACATTACCTTATAGAAGAAAAGGTGAGTGAAGAATATTTGGATGATAAATGGGTAAAAGAGCAATTGAAAAGATAGAAGGAAGATAACCACCCCAAACTCTAAATTTGGTTGAGGGGTTGAGAAATTACCAAATTGGGGTGTGGGGTGGGTAGAGGGAGTTTGAGAACGCATCCTAATCTATCCACTTCATTTCTGTTAAACAATCCAGAAAATGATTTGAGTTTTCCTATACCTCACTCCAACCCATCACCCTGCAATCCATGTTCCCAAATAAACCCTAAGGTTTCTGGTTGAACTTTTCTTTATAAAAATATAGATAAGTCATAAGCAAGTTCATATGATCGATGTTTTTTAATATGAAATGACCGGTCTTATTAGTGATGCTTGAGATTATGTTGGTGCAGTACATTTGATTCAACGGTTTAACTCAGCAAAATGGATGATTGTTTGGTTTGGTGGCATTTCGTTTTTGTTATTGGTCATCCAGATGAGCAGTGGCACCATATCATGTAATCATATAAGCAAACCAAAGTATAGTCAAGTTAGTATTCTGGAGTATGTTTGCTATATTACATATACCATACATTTTGTGTATAAATTAACCAGTGAAGATGAAGAAAACATTTGATGCCATTCTGTTCAAGTGAGGTGCATTTTCTGGTTTAATCTTGAAATTTTATTGAGAGGTGGACTTGATTAAATGATGCGATAACTTATCAATCTGTAGTGATGTTTTGCTTTTTGTTTCCATCTGCCAGGACTGTATTTTCACCTCTATGGCTTTTCCATTCTGTTGTATCACGAGGAAGGTTTTCCTTGCCTGCTCCTTCAATGCCTCATGATCGCCATGTAAGACAGTTTTTTAAAGATAGTATCTTTATAATTTTTTAGAGGATTGGAAATTGGTTCTTTGTTAGGTGCTTTTTACTGAAGAAATTATTTTGTGTGTTGGCAGTGGGCTCCATGTCATGCTGTTGTAGAAACACCCTTACTTGTTGCTTTTGAGCTACTTCTTTGTATACATCTTCAGATCAGTGATGGTAGGCAAATTTTCTCGTCTCAACCTTCATTCATGCATTTCTTGCAAGAGTTTGTTATTTTTCAGATGTATTAAATTATTGTGCATTTCAATGATGCAGTGGTAAATTTAAAGATTGTCTTCTTACCCCTATTGGCTTTTGAAGTGGCAATTTTGTTTGATAACATCAGGTAATTATCTAATTCCATCAATATATGTATTATTAGAAAGTTGCACTCAGATTATGGGAAGCTTGCATATATCATTTGACCAATTGTTTGGCCTCCTTGTGTAATGATTGTGGGGACTGCTATGAAAGAGCTGACTAGAAAAGTCATTCAGTTTTATCAGATGATTTATATATGTAACTCACCAATTTGGTATATGCTTTTTGGCTCATCATTTGATAATTGATAAGTGTAAAGTTATTGATAAATGAAATGAGGTTCTGTCCAGTGGAATTGGGTGTTGTTGAAAGTTGCCATTATATCCATTATATCCATCATACTGGATTCATGTTCCTGCTTTAGTGGTAAATATATGTCTAAGCAGTTTGGCTTGAATATCTCACAAGACCTGTGAGTTTTTCACTTATTTTAAGAGATTCAACTAAAAATGGTCTTACTTTATTTGATCCCTTGATTTTGTACCACGATTAATGTCATTTGCTGTCTTTTATTTACCTGTTTCTTGAGATTCTAGCGAGTGCCAAAAGGTCAAGGTTCCTCTTTATTACCTCTGCATGTGTTACTCAGAAGTAATAAGAAGAAAACAACGACTTTGTGCCTTTTTTCTTAATTGTGTCAATACCTACGAGGCTTGAATGACCAAATGCATTGGCTGTTAGCATGAAAAAATTGTACTTTAGTGGTAATGATGAGAACCAAAATCTAAGACTCACAGGAAAGTAAGGTGGGGAAGATCAAGATGGTAAGAAACTATGGTGACTCTGTAGCAAGGGGAAATGAAGAATAAGACAGTAAAGAACTAAAATTATAAAAAATGACCATTGACTTGGATACAATTTTAGCTCATAGCTGCTGTCAACTTGAAGGAAGGTGTTGAAATTGGATTCTAATCTTCTCCTTTTTTTACTTGAAATTCAAATATGATATCTCATTTATGGATTTACCACACAGTTAAGCAAATATTTTATGTGAACCGTGTGGTTTGTTTTTGGAAAAAAGTCAGACCTCTAATTTCCCTTTTAGCCAGCCTTTAGTTCTGAACACTGGCAGACTTGTTGAATGGGTCTCCTATGTATTTCCAGCTTCTTCTGTTATAAAGAAGTAGGAAATCAAAAACATCATTTCTCTGATTTTCTTCACTTTACATAGAATGTGTAGGGCTTTAATGCCTGGAGATGATGAAAATATGAGTGATGAAGCAATATGGGAAACCCTTCCTGTAAGTATATTATTCGTTATTTGGTTAAATTATTTGCTATTTCTATGTTCGAAATTCTTTGTTTGGTACTAAATTTTGATGCTTCCGTGGTTGTAAATAAAGGATCAGGATTAGTGGTTACAACATAATTAACATTCCCCCCCAAATTCCTTTATAAATTTTAAGTATTAGCCAGTTATAGAGCGATAAGTGATGAAGAACAGTGAATAGAAAATTGTTAAAATCCACGTATTTATCTTTGATTAAATGGAAGCTTGAATTTATTGTTCAGAATCTCGTTTTGTAGGAAGTCAAAAGGATCTTGCTAGAATCGAGAAAATAAGCCTTCAATTAACATTTAAATAAAGAGTACTCTTTAAAAAAAAAATTCCTTTATTATTAAGCATGTGTTTTTTCTTTTAAAAAAAATTCTTTTCAAAACTTTGGTTCTAGACATTTCATTCAGTTTTCCTGAAGGATTGTTCTTACCCATTGAAAAATATCTTTTATACCCATTCTTCATTGGCATAAAAAATAACCTTAATGTTTTACTTAATACCGTGATGTGACTGCTTTTGTTTTATTTTCACAAAATCTTGATTCTAAAGTGTGTATCCCTGTTTTCTAGCACTTCTGGGTTGCGATATCCATGGTCTTCTTTATTGCTGCTACAGTATTCACTCTTCTTAAGATATGTGGTAAGTTATGATCATCCTTAAAATATTTGTTAGTTGTTAGCTTCCCTCTCTGCGGTAATTTTATTTATTCTTCTGATGCCTTGGAGCTACATGTTAATGCTTGGCGATCAATTTTTCCTTTCTCCTTTAGGATTTTGTTTTGTTTTGGAGGGGAGATAAAATTTTCATTCCTTTATAGTCACAGTTTGATGTAGCTCTCTTTGGGAATTGAAGTTTTCAATGTTCAAGTTTCGATTTGGGTAAAACCCAGTATAAATAACAACATTGCCAAACCTTCAGTACCCAAACATAGCCCAGTATAAATAATACTGAAGTTATGGATAGACAGAGCTTAGCCCTTAAAACCAAGAGATGTGTACAAAGAATGAAAAGTGCTTGTCCCATGAGGCAGCATTCTTCCCTTCACTGACATCAACACGCCAGCTAGCCTTGTTCAGAAAGCTTTGATCAGCTCAACTTGAGTTGGGTTGACTGCCACAACCAACTTCACTCAGAGAGCCTACCTTATTCCGTACTCTTAAAAATGTCTCTTAAAGAAGTTACATGGGTGCTAATTAGCTGAGACACCTTTAGAGACTAACTATAAGATTGGTTTTGCATGAGAGTGCTCCTTTTGACATCGGAAACTATCAAAAACTAGTAAATAAATTAATTTAGCTGCACTATCTATCTGTTTTGATGGTGTTAAGATTACTTGCTGAGTTGTGTTACTGTAATCACATTCTTTATATTGATCATTATCTGATGAGTAGTTGAATGCACATCTATCATATTCTTGCTAATTTCCTTTCAATCACCTGCAGGTGATGTTGCTGCTCTAGGCTGGTGGGACTTATTTATTAACTTTGGGTATAACCATATTTTCATATCTGATATACTGGTTGTATCTGGTTGTTGATTTGTGTCTTTGACCTTCATGGAATCTCTCTATCCTTTTGCAGCATTGCAGAGTGCTTTGCCTTTCTTGTTTGTACAAAGTGGTATAATGCAACAATTCATGGAAAATGTCACATGGACACAGCAGATCCCAGCTCATCATCACTCACATCATCATTTACTATAAGATACCTGGACTGGGATAGAGGTTTGGTGGTTTCTGCAGATGAAGAGAGGCAGCAAAGTGGCCTATGCAGTCTGCAGGACATTGGTGGGCATATCATGAAAATTCCCTTCATAGCTTTTCAAATTCTGCTATTTATGCATTTAGAGGTATAATATATCTTGATCAAGGGCCTATTAATGTTTTCAGAAAGTGCAAGTTGGCCAATTTTTTTGAGATTTTTTCCCTCGTGCTTTTTCAGGGAACGCCACCTGGTGCCAAAACTATGTCATGTGCTGTTGTCTTCTCTCCCCTTTTTCTGTTGCAAGGAGCTGGGGTTTTATTCGCGACTTATAGACTAGTGGAGAAATTAGTTCTCTTATTTTATAGTGGAGATGTTCCTGTAAGATACTCGGATATGGCACTAAAAGCCCGCGATTGTTTTGGATTCTTGCACCATGGCTCAAGGTATTAGTTTGTTCCTGTTTGATATGAAACCAAAACTTAATCTTTGGTAATTTTTTCGCTGAGCAAATAAAAACTGATAGTATTATTTAATTGCAACAGATATATTTCATTGCTTGCATTTTCTGCATTAACAGGCTGATGGGCTGGTGGTCAATAGACGAAGGAAGTCGAGAGGAACAAGCCAGACTTTATTGTGATGGAGGTCCAGGGTCAGTTTTTCTTTTAAAGCACGTTTGGCAGAAATTCAGTTTCTGGACTATTGTTTTCCCTTTGCTTAAAACCCTAATTTGGAAACTTAATAATCACTTTCACATCCTTGTTTTGGAAGTCTTGAACAGAGCACCATTTTCCCCTTCTAAAATTAGTTTTTTTTTTTTTTTTTTTGGGTTATGCTCTTTCAAAATGTATAATAATGGTGATGAACATATTCCACTTAACATGGAATGTTGATCCAAATTACCCTCACTGTATGTGAATGTTATTTGTTTTACTATTTAGGTATAGAACTTTCTCCCCTGATACTGTGAAGAAAATGCCTAAAGCAGAACTTGTCGAGGAGGTATTGCATTATACCTTGCATAATTGTTGTTTCCATTTTGGTGTTTATTACTTAAGCCTGTCTATTTAATATGAACCTTAGTCTTACATGTAAGTAATCTCAATTCTTAAAACTCCCAGATCTGGAATCTACAAGCTGCACTAGGTGAGCAGTCAGAGATTACAAAATATAGCCAGCAGGAATATGAAAGACTCCAAAACGTAATATTCTCAACCTTAATTGATTCTCCCACATTTAAATTTGTTAATCAGGTGCATATGCTATGTTGTTAGTTTTTTTCTCAATAACCATTTTCTTTATTCGCATTTAAGGAATTTAAAGTTCAAACTAATCAGGATCTAGCATTTTAAAACTTTCATATGATTAGATTGGGTCAATTTTGTTGTCTGTAATGTGGTAAACTGGTAATAAGTGATTCTCAATGTGTAACTGAACTGCTATTTGATTGAATTTGTTACTATTCTTATCTCTCTCTCTCTCTACCTTTGATAAAAGCTTGTGTATGAATATACATCCAATCTCAAGTTGTGCTGTAAAAAACCATACCCAGTTTTGTGAAAAGGGGATCTAAAAATCTGTGAAGAGGGATCCTTTTAATTCTCTCTACATTCGGGTCTAATTCCTGATGACCTTACAAAAATATATAATGTTGACTATTGACTAGGGATTGATGAATTTTTCAGGAAAGGATCCTGTGTAGAGTTTGCTTCGAAGATAGGATTAATGTGGTCCTGCTTCCATGCAGGCACCACATTCTTTGCAGGTAAGAACCCTAAAGCCCTGCTAATGCCTCTATATTCTATTACTAGCCTTTTAATGCAATCAATGTTGGCTAAAGAACTCTAAGCACATAAATCAGGTTGTACAGTAGCCAATAAAAGCTGATAAAAATGGATCTGTTTGCATATCCCATCCTTGGAATGCCCAATCTGACAAGTTTTCACGGGCTCTTTGCTCAGCCTGCTGATACTTATATACTCCCTCCGTTCCTCTATATAAGTGATAAGTTAACCGAATCATGTTGATAAAAAAGTTGGTTAGGGACAATAAAGATGTAAAAAATGTAACTATTTTTGCCAAAAATATCCTCATTTAAGTGGAAGAGAGAGAATATGTGAGAATCAAATATATGATGATATGAGTAATTAAATGGGGGTAAATGGGAAATAGACAAATTTGAGACGGCCTCTAAATGTCTATTCTAAATAGAAACAAGCCATAGGTGGTGGGGGTTGTTTCTTATAAAAAAGAACGGAAGGAGTATTATATATTCTCATAATTTTGGTCTACTTTCTTGTCCAATTTTTGACAATTTTAATGTGTATAACAACAGCACATGTGGTGAAAAGTGCAAGAGGTGCCCTATCTGCCGTGTCCCCATTGAAGAAAGAATGCCTGTGTATGATGTATAGATTCAATACCCACACACTAATTGAAGCCATGTCGCTGTCTCACAATACAGACTTGCTTTTGTTTTTAGATGATGCAAGCACAGAGATAATCATAGGTTTGTTCATTATCAACAGCTGTGTAGAGTTTCCCAGAGTTAGAAGTCTTACTCTTCTGTAAAGTGTATCTTATTTGTTGCAGTCGCTTTCATACATGGCTTGGAAAAGTTCACAATTCTCATTGCTAAGTGGTACTGTGTCATCTTGATTTTTAATACAGTTGAAAAGTTAATGATCGTAAGCCATTTAGAGCCCTTTCTATGTGGCCCGTTCATACAGTCTTGTGTGGTTTGTATGCTAATGTTCAAGACATTTCTGATTCACCCATGAAGCTGACATAGCCTGTCCTTCGTATTAATTCAAGGGTTTGTTTGGATTAATGTTGGCAAAAGTGACTTTTAGAGCAACTGCAAGATGCAAAAAACTTGGAGTAAGAATTGGCAACTGTATCTGTTCATGAATTCGTAAGCTTGTTTTGAAAATATACATGATTATATAGATAAAGCTCAATTTAAAAATAAGTTAAACTTTAAAATCCTTCTACTAAAATTTGTTGTGCTTGAGTATCTTTTTAAATTAGGTTTAACTTGAATTGATAAAAAAGGGATAGGTGAACTAAATTCTAAACTAACATGTAATTCTTCCTCCTCACCTCATCAATTCATCATCAGCTTGATTTATAATTCCCAAGAATCCATGTAAAAGAACAAGTAGGAAAATTAGTGCGAGTACTCACATTGCATAAAGTTAAAATAAGTAGTCTTATCTCATGTGTTTAATATATGAGCTAGATAATTAATTTGTATCTATTAAAAAAATTAGGTGAATTAGTTATTTATAATATATGTTTGTTTCTCTAAAATATCATTTTTAACTATAATTACTCCCGGATGGAAACTCATTTAAAATGTGTAATAAATAAGGATATTTTGAAGAAAAGTTATAAATTTGATAAATAAAGCAGATTGAAATCATATACTTCCTCTGGTCTTTATTATAAGGTACCATCTTGTAAGTTTATTTGGTCATTTTTATAAGGCACTTGCTTGTTCCTAAGGAGCATTAATTACTTTTTTCCATGTTTGCCCATAATTAATAAAGGTAGTGGGTGGGAGTAATAATTAATATGATATTAGAGTTTAATACAATTAGTAGGGGTAATATTGGAAATTACTTAAATTTTAAGATAACTTTATTGATTTTAACTTTTTTTATTGGTTTGTGAGAATAGTTAGTTTGTGTCTTATAATAAGGAGTAGATGGAGTATTTAGGATCAAATCCAATTCACTAAGGTGTGTATGTTGTAAATGACCCTTGGCTTGATTAAGATCCAAAGGTTATAAGTTTTCTATTTCAACTAGAGATTCAACCACAAAAGGAGTAAGGAACTAGAATGTCAAAATAAAAAAAGGGAAAATCCCTTTAAAGTCCCAAAGAACCAAGATTATGTCAAAAAAAGTCTCACAAAAATTTGATATAAAAAAAGTCCCAAAAAGTTGTTAAAATTCACAAATGGAGTTGTTAATCACCTACAGAAGGAGTTGTCAGTGAGACGCTTTTTACATTAGAATTTTCTATTGGACTTTTTTTACATTTTTTTTGTCCCTTGAAGGGATTTTCCAAAAAATAAATAAATAATAATAATAAAACATACAAACATCAAATTTATTCATAGTTGATTTTGAAATAATTCTCCGATGTGGGCCCGAACTTCATCTTCATCTAACTAATTCTCAGAAACAGACAATTCTAAAGCATACAATAATCCATAGGATGAATGTAAGAATCCTTTCAGAAAGTTGTTATTGAATGTTATTTATTCAACGATTTGTTTTTGAAAGTTCAAAGTCAAGTCGTCAACCTACTTAACCGCAGCCTTAAAACAACAACAATAATAATAAAGTTACTATCAAACATTTGAGTGGGTAGGTGAAAATTGAATCCCACCAAAATCGTGAAGCCACCTAGTAAGTTAGGTTTGGTCGTAGACAAGAAATGAACAGATGTTTATCATACATGAACCACCATACCACATCAAGCGAATCTTTGAGTGAGAGCACTCGATCATCCTCCCAAAAAAAAAAAAAAAACTACCGACAGAGAGTCTGACCAGTAAGAGGCCGAGTAAAGTATACATACTTGTGCTCAATATATACATACATCTTCAATGATCTCCCATATCCAAACACGTCCAGAGTCTTATCGGTGGTGGAGCCACACTTGTGCCCTTGTGTACAAGTGTAGACATAAGATTTTGGAAATAAATATATTTTTTAGCTGTAATCCATTAGCATCAGTAGGTCCATAACTCAGTGGTAGAAATAATGACTATGGATCAAGAGTTAGTAGTTCGAACTCGTTTGTGTCCTTTCCCATTTCTTGTGTTTTTCCAAGTTTTTCCTCCGTATGAAAAACACATGCAAAACTAAAACATCATTAAAAGAACCATTGATCATACAAGACAAGAGTGAAGATATGCTATATAATGCTGAAAATGTTTAAAGGTCTTCATTTTTTTTTTGTTCTTTTTAAGTTTTTCATCCCTATGAAATCAGTATTTTTATTTGTGGTTTTGAAACAACATTATAAGAACCATTAATTGTATGAGACAAAAGTGAAAAAAAAAAAAAGTCGAGATACAATGCAGAAAGATATATATTTTTATAACTAGCCACTATTTTCATTTTTTTATATTTTTAAAAATTATAAATTAAATACATTTATCATAATTTCACTCTTAATTATAAATAAATCCTAAAAGTAAAAATTAGGATATTACAAAAGTTGTTGAGCTCATAAGGGTATCAGCTCTGTTGCAGTGATCCATTCCATATTTCTTAAGAAGCTCTCGCAGGTATATGGTTTGGGAAATAAATATTCCATTCTTCTTTTGCTTGATTCGAAGTCCAAAGAAGAAATTTAATTCTCCTATTGTAGACATTTCAAACTTACCTTGCATGATCTTAGAGAACTCTTGACACATTTATGTTGAACGTGATATGTTTGATAATATTGATAATAAAGATATAATACAATATTTTCAAGGAATGAAGAATTAAATTTCTCAATGTGGTATTAAGTGATTCTCAATGTGTAACTGAACTGCTATTTGATTGAATTTTTTACTATTCTCATCTCTTTCTCTCTACCTTTGATAAAAGCGTGTGTATGAATATACATCCAATCTCAAGTTGTGCTGGACAAACCAAAATCTCTGCATTTGTTCAGATATTTCCTCTACTAGACGATCGTCTAGCATTTGATCGAACACGTGGCGAGCTCACTGTGCGATCGCACAGCGCTCTCTCGTAACTCGGTCCGACCTATGTCCTTGGGATATCAATCTAGGTATTAAATCTAATACTTAATCCGCAATTATAATTGGATCCGATTAAAATAAAATAAAAACGAATTACGTTATCGATTGAAGCGCGGGTCCTCTCGATTCGCAGAATCCTCAATCTATGGGTCAACCATAGAAGCTTAGCCAAGCATGGCTGGGCAAAACGCAGAAGAAAAGATGAAAAAGAACATAAACATGATGAACGATTCAAAAATAATAATAAGCTTCTAATTTAATCCTCAAAATCTCATAAAGCGTAATGTCTAATATGTTTTTCAGCCATCTTATTTTAGGACGCCAAATTTGAGTATATCAATATTTATTTTACAAGAATGCCACTACATTCACTTTAAACTTCTTTTTTAAAAATAAGGACGTCTCTTAAGGTTGTAGTAACCTTTTTTGTAGTAGTGTGAGTATCTTTTTAAATTAGGTTTAACTAGAATTGATAAAAAAGGGATAGGTGAACTAAATTCTAACCTAACATGTAATTCATCCTCCTCACCTCATCAATTCATCATCAGCTTGATTTATAATTCCCAAGAATCCATGTAAAAGAACAAGTAGGAAAATTAGTGCAAGTACTTACATTGCATAAAGTTAAAATAAGTAGTATTATCTCATGTGTTTAACATATGAGCTAGATAATTAATTTGTATGTATTAAAAAATTCGGTGAATTAGTTATTTATAATATATGTTGGTTTCTTTAAAATACCATTTTTAATTATAATTACTCCCAGACGAAAAATCATTTAAAATTTGTAATAAACAAGGATATTTTGAAGAAAAGTTATAAATTTGATAAATAAAGCAGAATGAAATCATATATTTAGGATCAAATCCAATTAACTAATTAGGTGTGTGTGTGGGCAGCGCTGGGTTGTAAATGACCCTTGCTTGATTAAGATCCAAAGGTTATAAGTTCTCTATTTCAACATGAGATTCAACCACAAAAGGAGTAAGGAACTAGAATGTCAAAATAAAAAAGGGAAAATTCCTTTAAGGTCCCAAAGGATCAAGAAAATGTCAAAAAAGTCCCACAAAAAATTTTGATATAAAAAAGATCCCAAAAAGTTGTTAAAATCCACAAATAGGGTTATTAATCATCTACAGAAGGAATTGTCAATGAGATTTCTTTACATCAGAATTTTCTACGGAACTTTTTTGACATTTTTTGGTCCCTTGGTATCTTAAAGGGATTTTTCCAAAATAATAATAATAAAACATACAAATATCAATCTTATTCATAGATGGTTTTGAAATACTTCTCCGATGTGGGCCCGAACTTCATCTTCAGCTAACTAACTCTCAAAAACAGACAATTCTAAAGCATACAATAATCCATAGGATGAATGTGAGAATCCTTTCAGAAAGTTGCCATTGAATGTTATTTATTCAACGATTTGTTTTAGAAAGTTCTTCGTCAACCAACTTATCCGCAGCCTTAAAATGATAATAATAATAAAGTTACTATCAAACATTTGAGTGGGTAGGTGATAATTGAATCCAACCAAAATCGTGAAGCCACCTAGTAAGTTAGGTTTGGTCGTAGACAAGGAATGAACAGATGTTTATCATACTTGAACCACCATACCACATCAAGCGAATCTTTGAGTGAGCACTCGATCATCCTCCCAAAAAAAAAAACTACAGACAGAGGGCCTGACCAGTAAGAGCCGAGTGAAGTATATATACTTGTGCTCAATATATACACACATCTTCAATGATCTTCCATATCCAAACACGTCCAAAGTCTCATATTAGACCTGATCGACACAACTGCTTACCTACAACGGTTGTACAGTTCTACCAGTCTTCACCGTACAGTATAGCACGCGTTATAACTACCAGTACTCCATCAACGATCTCACCAATTAAGGAGAACTTTATAGTTGTATTATTCCATGAATCATGAATAATAATATGTTTGAGCCTTTGGGGAGTTAATGTTGGTTGTAAACGTAAGATCCCCAAGAATTAACTATATGGATAGTACGTTTTTCAGTCCTATCTTTAATTCCTCTCTCTGGACATATATGAGACCGCGTGTCAGTATTTCAGTCTTAATTTGGTCCTCTCTCTGCACATATGAAACTGTGTCAGTGTTTCAGTCTTAATTTGGTCCTCTCGGCATATATGAGTGTGAATTTAAGTCTCTCGTTTTGATCCTCCCTCTGCATATATATATATATGGGTCCATATATATGCACTTTCCTCATATGGCTCATTTGTTCTTTCTTGGCTGTTAGGAACTTTTCAAGTGGATAATGAAGAAATATATATATTTTTTAAAATGAAGAAATCAATAATAAAATAACCGATCTAAACGGATCCTTTTCATATAAACTTGATATTACAAGTTTTTAAAAATAAAGTTGATTGATTCCACATCATATTACAAGTTTTTAAGCACAATGTAAATCTCTCTATAGTTATTAAAATAAAAATTTAGCTACAAAATAAACAATATTAAAGCTAAAAGGGTAGTTTATTGTGTGAATATATTTATCATCCTTTGGATCACCTAATATGCCACACTTGTTTACATATTACCAGCAGGTATATATCCATATCTAACACCACTGCAGACTTTGGGATAAATATTTGGGGGGCAAAATGTCTACTCATTAACTAATTAAAAATATATATTTGGGAGGCCAAATGTACAATAAAAGTATTTTAACAAGTATAATATATAAAATAATATACATTTTTACATTATATAAATTTTTTAAAAAAAAATTCTGAACAATTTTTTTTTTTTTTTTTTTTTTGGGGGCATGGCCTCCCATTATCTCTACCTAAGATCCACCCCTGTCCAACACTTTTTTATATTTTACCAGGCATCCGAACAACCAACTAATTTAGATTGAGGGTTTGCAACTAATATGCCTTTCCCTAAGGGTCCTTTTTAGGAAAGCAGAATTTGAATTAAGTTCATCCACTTTGTAATTTATTTGGTCCACGACTTTGTGTTAGTTTTTTTAGCTATAAAAAGATAAGAGTTTGCCATTTTCTAGGATGGTATATCTTGGTCCATTTTCCTGGAGAGTGGGGTGTGTATTAGAAGACAAGGTAGGATGGATTACAATACAATAAATGTCAATTAATATTTAAAAAATAATAATTAATAAATGTATGAAAATGACAAACGAAAGTGGGACCGAAAAGGTGAATAACAAATTAGTACAAAGTAAAAAACTTTGTGCCAAACAAAAAAAGAAAAACATTAAGAAATGACTTCTTTTTTTTGGGTCCAGCTGTTGACTTGTTGGTGCGGGTCGTTGTGCATGTGATGTGAGTAGTGAGTAATGAGTATGCGGGAGAGACAGATTTTGTTGACAACATTAAGAAATGTAATGTGCAAATCATTATTTATTTGTAAAACATTAAAATTATCCTCAACTAAAATTATTACTTACAAGAGTTTGGTTAATTAATTATGAAGTAATGTAAGTAGTTACACTATAAAAAAACTGTTATTTTGTCGCCGTTATATATATGACATATTATCTTAGAATCTTGTAACTGTTTTAAAACCGCTACAAATGTTGGAACAAAATTTTAGCAGAATTTGGCATTGCAGGAAATGAGAATTGAAAATTTGGCACTAACATTGTAGTGGTTCTGAAACCGCTACTAAGAACATCCAAAAATTTGAAAAAATTGTAGCGATTATGAAGTCTACTCGATATTGGATAAAAATTTAAAAGTTGCACCAAAATTTTAATCTGAATTTAAATTTAAATTTTGTAGAGGTTTTAAAACCGCTATAAAATATTGTAAAAAAAAAAAAAAAAAAAAAAGAGAGAGCAAGACTATAATTTGAGTCCATTGTTACAAGATTATGTTGAATATTTTATTATTTAAGTAAAAATTTAAATGATAGTAGTTAATATTTGAGAAGAATGATTAAATTAAGTTAGATAAGTATAAATATTATATAGGTTTCATATTGAAAATATGTAGGTAATAAGGACTTATTATGTTGTCTACTAGATGTTATTTGATTATGGAAGGAATAATGTTGAAAATGTTGGGGAAAAATCCTTAAATTTCTAGAGAAGAAGAAAAAATCATTAGTATAAATATTATAAGAAGAAAAAAAAATAAAATGTTGAAATCAAATATTTTTTTAAAAATTATCATATTTAATCAGCTTGCTTAGCTCTTCAACTCTTCAGGAAAACTTTATAGATGAGAGAAAACGAGAGAGAAGAGAGGTGGGAAGAAATGGACGAGGGTTTGAAAAAAGGTGTGGTGGGAGTATTTATAAGGATCTTTGTGGAGGATGTTTGTGTATGATCCTAAGTTGACGCTTCACGTGACTTCTGAATTCCCTACAATTCATCATGAGATGGAGATCATATATGAAATGTAAATAAAAAATGTAAGGAAATATATAAAATAACATATGAGTATACAATTCTTATTGAATGAAGGATTCAACTTGAGTGTAATTAATTAAGATATGTCTATGTGCTTGTAATTTCTCAGTTGCTGTTAGTTTGAAGTTCTCATTTCCTTCAACTGGTTTACCAACACGGAGGATTAACAACTCTCTTGATGATGACTCAAGTTTAGGACAATCATCTATACAAAGCGGTTGGTTGAAAGACGTCTCAGTGTCATCAAAGTAACTTGAGTAGAAATACAAGACCTCATCCTCTATATAACCTTCAACTACAAAACATTTTGGCCACGCTTTAATCCTTACGTAAGATTTCAATTTCCTAAAAAACTATAAAGTAAAGAAGGAAATTTTTTAATAAATGATGAAATGTGCGGCTAAAAAATTTAGAAATTAATGCTGATGCACATATTTAAAATGAGTACCTCTTAATAGGATATATCAATCAATATTGAACTGGGCTAGCGAGCTTTTTCTGATAAACAAGGTGGACAATCAGGTGAACCTTCACAGTGAAAAAGGACTGAGCAAAGACCATCTCTAAATGACAAAATGTACGAATGATTTTGTGTTGTAGCTGATCAAGCTCCTCAACAATCAAAACCTTATAACTCAACTTCCACAAGAAAGAACATAGCTCCACCAAAACGATGGACACATCAGGAGGCAATGTATTTTTTATTTTCAGTAGAAGTAACTGTTGCATTAGAACATGTGAATCATAACTCTTCAGTCTAACAACCTTTCGAGTTTGCATGTCAATATATCATGAAATGTTGCTTGAATATCCATCAGGAACTTTTATTTTCTTCAACACTGTGAGGAAGATCTCCTTGTTCGTTTTGTGAGGGTGAATTTTGCCAATTGAAATTTGTAATGTTCATATGGCCACATGTCTTCACGAACTCTCATGGCTCATAAATCTTTCCTCACTTAAAGATGATCTTTTGACTTGTCGGGTTCGTTAAGCAGGGTGTATAGCACATTGTCGCATACATTTTTTCAATATGCATAACATCAAAACAGTGTCTAAGCAAATTAGATTTCAATATGAAAGAGCGAAGATGTTCAATGGTGGAACGCTTTTATGGCCAGCTGAGGCCTTGGCCCCGGCTGATCTTATAAAATTTGTGAGAATATATATATGTATTTATTATATGATATTTTATTTGGCCACAAATTTGGCCCCGAGCTAATTTTTTATTTTTCCGTAAAGATAATGTTTGTTTCATTATTCATTGGATCTGTGAGAAGAAAGTAAAATTCTTGTTTGAGATACCAAAAAAGTTAGTATCATCTTATATATTGTTTTGATTTATAATTATCAGTTATTATTTATTTGTATTTTCAAGATTATTTGATACTATTTAGTAAATACTTCCTCTGGTCCTTATTTAAGGAACCAACTAACAATTCTCACAAGTCAATAAAAACAGTTAAAGTCATTAAATTTGTCCTAAAATTTAAGTAATTTTCAATATTATCCCTATTAATTATACTAAACTCTAATATCATATTAATTATTACTCTTTTTTTGCTAGAAAAAAAGAGTAATAATTAATTTTTATTAATTATTACTCTCACTCACTACCTTTTTAATTATGGGTATACATAAAAATATTTAATGCTATTTAGAAATAAGCAAGTGCCTTATAAAAAGGATCAAATATACTTGTTAGTTGGTGCCTTATAATAAGAACTAAAGGGAGTAGTTCAATATTTATTTTTTGGCCCGAGCTAAAAAAAAATTCTGGTTCTGCCACTGAAGATGCTTATCTTCCATCATTGCTGAGGTACAGAAGCAGAAGATTTGTTAGTCTTTCTCCTTGCTTTTGTTGCATTGTCGTTTTTCTAAACTTGAATTTAACATCATAAAGCTATTGTAGATATCTACACTGGATAAAGTCCAAGGAGGTCTTCTTTTTTCTGATTTCCCATTGAAAAGATTTTGTGCAATTTAAACTTGTTCATGGCATCGAGAAACCTCCGATGACCCATAAATCACCATTTTTTTACTGCGGGGAAGACGTACTGAATCAGAGTCAAAATTGCAAGATGGACACACTATCCCAGTATGCACATTCCACCCGAATAATGTTCCCAGGCCAGAAAAGTCACTTATCGTTCATATCAAGGCTGCACGCAAGTTGAGCAGTGTTTTCTCGTACGTGTCATATGTCTCGATGCCGACATTCCGCAAGTCCAGCAATTCCGCAATAAGTGGTTGGAGATACAAATTGATGTCATTACCCGGTACCTTTTGGCCTTGAATGATTATAGAAAAAAAATGAAGGAGCTTTGTTTCATATAGACCCATTGGGCAAGTTGTAGGGATCTAAAACTACCAGCTAAATAATGTAACTTGTGCTAAGATTCCCAAATAATTAAAACCTTCGGTCGTCAAAGCAAGACGAACATTTTTAGAGTCAGCCGCGAAAGCTAGAAAGTCTAAGTTGAAAGCTTTCCAGACTTCTATATCACGTGGATGTCTTAATTTACCATATTTATTCTTGTCAACTTCATATGCTCAGCTGTTTTAGACGACATAAAAAAATGTGTGTAAGCGCGACTTCAAAGAAAAGTACATGAGAATCTTTATAGGTTTCTTCTTCTGTTCTTTCCCCTTTCGTATTGTCTTGTACCTCAAGTGCCTAACTCTGTAAATTCTTGAGCAGAACCTCATATCTGAAGCAAAACCTTTTAGAGGGGACGCGAGAAACGAATTTGCCAAAAATGGTAAAATAAGGAGTGACGCATGTTTATAGTGTTGATATTTGTAGCGATTTTTCAAAAAACCGCTATGTAAACTACTACAAATAAAGAAACTCTATCTTGTGCAATGTGAAAGTTTGTAGTGATTTTACGAAACCGCTACAAATGTGCAGACCCTCTACATTCTGTAATGGTTATACATTGGAACCGCTACAAATATGCGGTCCTTTGCATTCTATAGCAATTTTTGTCATTTGAACCGCTACAAAACAACCGCCACAAATGTGACAGTTCATATAACAAAACCGCTAAAAATGTGGCACCATCTTGGCGTCAAGTTGGCGCCACATTTTATAATAGTTTGTTTGTAAAAATCACTGCAAACGTCGTTCATTAACCAGTGCGCCACTTGATGTGAATCATACCATTGTAAATTTGTAACAGGTTTGGGAAAAACCACTACAAATCCTTATATTTGTAGCGGTTTCATTCAACCGTTACGAATTGACAGTATTTTTATAGTGTTAGTGAGTGAAAAGTTAACACTTTAAACAAAACATATCATATTATGTCCTTATAATACGAGAGGGAGAACATTATCTACATATTATATTGACATTGATTCTTTCTAATAAGAAAAAAAAAAGGGTGCGTACCAAGAATCAAGAAGAGTGGGATGGGACTAGCCATATACCAATTTAATATAAATTATTACAGCATCAATTGATACACATGAAGAGGAATTGTAGGGGGCGAAAAGAAAATAACCTCTTAAAATACATTAATTACTGATATGGGTTTATTCTTGTTCAAACAGTGCTAGCAACATGTACCATCACCACATCACTAAACCAGATTACCATGTCACATGTTGAATTCCCAATAAGGGTAAAAATAAATTAAAAAAAAAAGAAAAAGAAGAAACAAGTACTACTAGTAAATATTATATGAACTCATGATCATTACGAGTAATTCAACACATGGCCGAGATGGGCGCCGCCGTCTTTGCCACGGCTGAGTTTGTGGCGGCGGAAGCAGTATCGTTGCTGTTACCGGAAACACCATTTTCAGTAATATTACTGTTATTATTGCCGCTTTCTCTAATAAGCTCGGTCGTCTTCTTGGTCTCCGGCGCAGGCTCCGGCGGCATCATCAGAACAAAATCCTCAAAGCAATCCTCCAAGCTCCTTATTTTCTCTTCAGGATACAGTGTTCTGATCTCCACATCACCTGGTCCATCTGGCTTGAAAATCTGACACCCTTTGATGAAGATATCGTGTGTAAACGACGCCACAACGCTCCTAGGCTCAACTTTCTCTGCAATACACACACATAACGAACTCAGTTAGGTATTTGTGGTGTCCATATATATATTTTTATGAAGAATTAATGGAGGGTAATATATAAGAGACGAAACCAGCAGCAACAGAAAGGAGGTGGTCTTCGGTGATGAAGAGTCTGGGAATGGAGCGACCAATCTTGGATTCCCACGTGGAAGCGAGCTGGTTCATGTTGTAGAAGTTGGTGGGTGGTTGGAAATGGAGGCTCTTGTTTAGGGTTCTGACATCACTTGCAGCCATCATCGTAAACTTCCCAATGTCAGCCCCACCAACAAAGTACGCTGCAAATCAATTTTATCAATTATACATAATCATGTAATGTATATGTTGGGTATGAGTTTATCCAATGCTTTTGTACGTACGATGCAATATATGCGTGGTTGTTAACTTTTTATGCACAAAGTTCTTAAACTTAGACGGTCGATCTATTAAATTGGTCGAGGAGGTACTAAGTTAAAGATCAGTATGTATGTCAGATTATAGTTAAGCTGGAGTTAACATGAGATAAACCAGTGTGAAATTGAAGATTTCAGAGTTATTTATGAAATTTTAAAAAAATAAATCAATTTTAAAAATAAAATAAAATAAATAGTGAACCGGGTTGATATCTTTAATCAATGACCAGTCGATTTACAGGTCGGTTTTTTAGTCGAACTGAATAATCCGATCTGGATTTCGAAACCCTGGTTATGCAACTAACAAATCCATCCCCACATATCGATAACATGTCCAAAGGAAGGGACGTGATAATTAATTTCACGTTAAATAAGCAGCATATAAAATAATAAGTTCCAAACTAAACTATTCCCTCCGATCCTAATTATAAGAAATTTAGTTGACTTTTTTAGAGAGATTAAGGAAAGTTTAATTAAATTAGCTTAGAATATTTTTATTTTTTTCTTCAAATTTAATAATTTGACTAATAAACTAATCTATAATCTAAGAAAACATAACATATGAAATGATTAAGAAAACTTTCCTTAATCTCTCCAAAAAAAGTCAACTAATTTCTTATAATTAAGGCTTAGGAGGTAGTATTAATCTTAACTTTTTTATCAGAAGGACACATGTCTTAACTTTTTTGGGGGTCTAAAATACATGTCTTAATTAACTTTTGTTAGAACTTTATAATAATTTTCCCTATATTAAAATCCCCAGCTACTGCTAGCGTGGTACCCTCAGGCAATAAATAATATAGGTATGGGACCCATGCCCTTGTTGTGAGGCACGCCACGCGCCTCTCATAGGACAATGGTAAGTCCATCTTGTAGGGTCGTATTCTGCTCTGCATAAGTTACTGTTCTTAACTTCTTATATATAGGATTCCATGTCTCATCTCTTCGATGTGTCTACAGTGCAGATCACGTTCGTTGCATGATACGACACCGTACACAAAGACAACCTATAAATGCAGAGTTGGGAAAACGGTAGGGTCTGCCCATATAGGCCTTGAATTTATAAGAGTCAGATTTAAGTTTTTTCTGGTGATTGTTTTGTTCATATCTTATATTATTTATTTTGCTGATACTTAAATTTTTTAAGACATATTTATAATAAGTATTTTTAATTTTGTTAAGTCGTTTCATTAATTATTTGTAATTGTGGCATGCGGATAATTGTTTACTTTTGATTATGATTTAGTGACTATGTTTGTTTATTGTACTAAATGTATCGTTTACACCTTGATTTTGATAACACTTATCTATTAAATTAGGACTTTCATTGTTCTAATTTTATTTCTTTAAAAAATATTTAAAAAAATAGTAAATATTGTTAAATTAGCTTCGGCCTTACAAGAACTCTAGCCCTGATGATCAAGGATTTATTGCGATTTTTTTATTTTCTTCCCATCCTCTTCCTATCATCTTGTTCATCTCAGCCGTTGAATTGAAATCTGAATGGTTTAAATTTAATTTTTTTATAAAAATATTATTTTTATATTAAAAAATATTAAATTATTAAAAAAAATATAAAAATAATACTTTTATAAAACATTAAATTTGAACGGTTAAGATTTCAATCCAACTATTTAAAATAAAAAAAATGATAGAAAAAGGATGGGAAGAAAAAGTTGAATCAGTAGCCAACCCCGATGATTAAAGGCCAAACATAAAAAAGAAATGTTTATTTAGTCGGCCTCAACCCGTGAAAGCTGGCCTTTTTTACCAACTCGACCCGTATGTGCTCCTTGCTTCCAATTTCCAAATCCATTTACTTTTTTCTGATAACAATTATGTATGTATTTATCTCATATATATATATAGAGTACGTATTCAAAATCAAAGCTAAGCTAACCTTTGACGGTGCCATCACCGTAGATATGCAATTGATCCAAGGGTGGAGGACTCTGGGAAGGGTGGCAGTTATCGTAGTAAGGCCAAGAAGCAATGGAGTTGCAGCAGATGTAAGTGTAGGGGACCCCAGCCTTCTCCACCACGCGCCTCACCAGACGCTTCTGTTTGTACATCCCCAAACCCGGCTCCACCGGGTCTGCCCGGTCCACATCGTGCCCGAATTCAGAGGGCATAAACCTCTGCCACGTGTACAAAACTTACGTTTATTATTACTATATTATTTTAATGAATTACATAGTACTTTTTTTTTTTGCTCTGAAAAAAAAAAAAAAAAAAAAAAAAAGTACTATGTACTCACATGCACAATAACGAATGGAGGCACTTTAATATTATTCCAAGAGAAAATAAAAAACTTAAGATTCACTTATTTGGTTGAATAAAAAAAACATCCATATTATATTTAAATTTTTCTCACATGTGATTCTTAGTTGAGTGACCAAATAAAAATCATATTAAATTTTTGATATATTGTGCTAGGTGCTAACATTATATTTTAAGTTCATTGGTACCACATGCAACTTAATTATACATGCACGGAGGTTCTCAACTAGACTCTTTATTTATTTTTATCAAGGCCTTGGACCACCACTACACTAGACTCTTATTTATTTTTATCGTTCAAAGTTTAAAGTTATTGAGATCAAATTCAATTTATCTTTCAAATTTATATTGACTTCTTCCGATCTTAAATGTAGAAAAAGGTTTTAAAGCTTCGATTTTAAATATAGGGCCAAACAAATGGTAGTTGTTAATTTCTTTTTCCAATATTGCCCCTACGTAATAATACCAAATTGTTAGCATGATGTGGTCCTTAACTAATTTTAATTACAAAAATAGTTAACTTGGCTCTATAATTAGGACATGACGAGGAACTATAATGCACATTGACTCAATATCTACTTCATCTATAATTTGATGGCAAGTTTGATAATTAATGTTATATATCTTTTGAATTTAACTTTGAGTATATAATATAAGTTCATGATATTCAAAATTAGCAATTAATGCTACCCCATCAAACCCACTCTAAGTTGGTATTTTAATTAATAGATGGATATTAATACCTAAGGAATTAGTTGTCAGCTATTTTTTATCATTCAATTCTTAAGATTTAGTAAAATAAAATCGGGAGAATGAGAGAAAAATATTATTTGAATTTTAAAATCCTGTTAATAAAAACAGTAGTGGGATTAACAAAAACAGTAATGAGATTAATAACTCATTTTATTGTAAAATCACTTATTTTTCATTTTAAATTTTAAATGGTATTTTTGTAGGATTTTCTCAATTAAGTTTTTTTCTGGGTGAAAATAATAGAAGATGCCTCATCGATATCATGGTCCTGTGGCAGAAAAATATGGGGTCTTTCCCAACATCTGGGGAGTTTCAATCACCACTAAAAATTATATTTTAAAAGAAAATATATTGAGACTCGTCAGGCCAGTGTTCTTGAACCAAGACCGGACTGGCCGGTTTAGTCTAGAAACCGGCGAACCGGTTGGTAAACTGGTTCGGTTCGGGAATTAACCCGATATATATCACGTTTTTTTTTCTTTATAATTTTATATTAATAACTCAAATCTTCATTTTTCACCGATTTGGCAAGTTTATTTCTGATAGCCTAACCCACTAACCTTTATTTCGATCTCGACTGGTCCGGTTTTAATAATCTTGCGCCTGACACATGCAAGTTTTATCATTAGTCTTTACTATCTCTTTTTTAAAAGCGGACTTTTCAGACTTAAAAAATGATTTTATAATTCTTTGAATAATCACAAAGTATGTGTTAATTAGCGTAAGATGAAGGCAACGAATCTGAGATTATTTCACGACATTCACAAAACTCAAGAATAAAATGTTCATCCTTTGAGGTAAAATAAAAATAAAAATAAATCAAGAAATAGTTTGTCAAATTAAAAATATATTTATTATTATATTGCAGAGATTTATTTATTTATTTCCCTTTTGTATAAAATATTCCAAGAAACAGCTGTACACACACACACGCGTCCAAATTAAGACCACAGTGAGAAACTGTGAACTAATTAATAACCCATATCTAACCTTCCAGCTCGCTAAAGTTCTTGTACTTGGCTGTTTGGTGGCCCATATATGTCATGTGGCCCATATATTTAATCATGTAATATTTTTATTTTTATTTTTTTCTTCAAAGTAATTAGTTTTAATAAACTAATATATAATCATATTTAATACTACTATATCTTATAATTAATTATAGTAATTAATTATATATATCACTAACTAAAAGACAAGCCAATTAATGCAAAAATATTAATAAAATTAGAACAATATTTATAACATGTTTACATGTACAGACACTTAGCTAGGTAAATTATACTCCTAGGGTGCTATATTTATAAGTCACTATATATAGTTTATAACATGTTTTACCGAAATCAAGAAAAATCTTATACTTTTAGTAGTTTTGTTTTAAAGTTTATTAGTTTTCCAAGTTTACCCCTTTAATTGAAATTGTACACTTATCATCATCATGAGGTGACGACTTGTATTCAGCACAAAAAATACGCTATTTTTTTTGTCTTATAAATAGGATCAGATGTGTACTACTGTTTATGGTTTATGAATAGTCAGTAACGGCGTGACGGTCTAATTAATGAAGAGGAAATTAAGATGTAACGTAACTAACCTTGATGGTTTTAACAGACTTCATGGCTTCCACCAAGACGAGTTGGTCCAGCAAGTTTCTGGCTCCCACAGCTGATATCACAATGTCTATCTCATAATCTCTTAGAATCTTCTCTATTAATTCCTGCTGATTTATCACCCCCTATATTTATGTGTGTGTGTGTTATATATAAACACGTGAACCAAACAAAGATACATTAGCCTTCAGCTTCAAAACAAAATATTTCAAAAACTTGACAAAGTACTAAAAGTGAAATGGATGGTGTATATATTATGAGATAATGAGAAAGTCAAGAATGAATACTTACATAAATGGCGACGGCGCCTTTCTCTTGGAGGCCCTTAATGACGGCGGACTTGGACTGGCTGATGGGTCCCGGGCGGACGAGAAAATAGGTGGCGTAGCCAGCGGCAAGGCTGGCCTCCGCCACAAAATGACCGATGAAGCCTGTGGCACCGGCGATGAGGACTCGGTCCTTCTTGGCAACGACGGGGACGATGGCGGGGGACACAGTCATGATGACAACAACGATAGGCTATTAGGAGGAATTTCAGGTGAGAAATAGCGTTGGCAAATAAAAAAAAAAGGTCAAAGAATAAGGTCTCAGTACACACAACACACTGAAAAAAAAAAACCCACCGAATAATAATAAGAAGAGGGTCACTGAGAGTAGTGCATGAGAATGTGAGGTGATAGGCGAGGGTTTATATAGGGCAGACACATGTTATAGAAGAAGAAACAGAGAGGGAAAGCCAAAAGAAAATTCAAAAGGTTGCGTGTTCTTGTAGTTGTTGTACATGTTGTGTGTTGTGTGTTGTGTGTGTGTGGAAACGTCAAAATGCAGCTACCTTTCAACCAAATGATCTATAATAATTAAAAAATAAATTAAATTAAATGGGTCTGGTATGGGTCTATAAAAATGAGAGTGTTTCGTAAATTTGAAGTTTAGTTTGAGAATGTCGTGAAGCATCATGTTTGACCGATAGATAGAACCTCGTGTGACTCTGAAAAGGCAGGTAAGCATTGTCTTTTTATTTTTATTTTTGAAAAAAATAAGACTAAAGTCAATTAAGAGAATAATATCAGAAAAGTAACCTAGCTTTGTCCGACAAGAACTATTAACAAATATATCAGCTACCATTAACAAGTTTTGAAATTTTTCTAATATTATTTTTCTTAATTGAAACTTTAATGTCATTTTCCTTTTTCCCCCTTTCTTTTTCATTGGTCATTAGAATAGTCCACAGTTCCTAATTTTATTACATTTATCCATAAATTCTCTTGGAGATTAATCATCTCAATTATTTAAACGTACACTCTTTTTCTTTAATTAAATGAGTTGTTTATTATTAATTACTCCCTAGCTTCCCTTCTAAACGTAAAATCTAGCTGAGTGGTTTGATTTGTTGAAAATGTTTCATCAAATTATATTTGTTGTTTTCTCTTAGTCAAGGTATGCCTTCTTTTATTAAGTTTTGCTATTTTTTTTTATACTGTGATTAGCCTTCCTAAAGTGTTGTTAAAAACTTTTATTCTATCATATAGTAGTGTGTTAAAAAATTTAAAGAAAGTAGTTGTTTTCTAATATTCTCCTTCTGATATTTAATATAATATCCACTTTATAGTTTTTTTTTTATTAAAGTGGGTCTCATATTAAAGATGGAGTAGTATCATGATAGACATTTTATATACAATATTGTTCTTTTCTATTATTTTTAGCTTTTGGGATGACAAGTTTAACTTTTTTTCTATTATGGTGGAGTTTCTTCTTTTCTATTTGATCATTGGTTTGATAATTTTTTTTTAATTGGCTTTTAAATATTTTACCATGACAATCTTTATAGTTTAGGTTTTAATTCTTTATTACCATGGAAGGGTAATTAAATAATAATTAAAATGTGATTTAGAATTTAGAGAGTTACAAATTTTTATCTCTCGCTCCCAAATTTATAATTTTTTACTAAATTATTTTATTTAATTGAAAAATACTAAATATGGTTTTCATCAATGGGTAATTTTCACTTTTCAATCCAAATGATTAAAGGGGTATATTTAAGAAAACAAGCACATGTTTATTACAAATTATTAACTTAACTAATTTTTGTAATCTTTGTAAATTCATTATTTAACTTCATTATTTAGTGTAATATCCTGAATTTCCAGAACCAAAATTCTTTATACAAAATGTGTGTTCAATGAAATAGTGAATTTTGATTAAATGATCGATTTTCCCAAACCCAAAATTTTGGACACATGGTGGCACAAAAATGAGACACATGAGGGAGACATTCCTTTATTCCATTATAGTTCATAATTTTGGCCAAAAAGGGAAGAAAGAAGGCCACATGGATTTTTCTTTATGATCATGCCAATGGTCAAAGTGCAATCAAATATCTCTTTTTGCATAAATATGTTCCACATGTCACACTTAATGGATATTTAATTAGAGACATATGCATGTGCCAAAAGTCTAGAAGAGTGATGAAAAAGCCTCCTAAACAAGCCCATGTTTCGGCCAAGAGAGAGAAGGGGATCAAATGGAAATTTTATTAGAGAATTTCAAGTGTGAACAAGTCTAATTATCAAGCAATCATCATACACCTTTCCTTGCATCTTCTTACGCCACATGTACAGCTTGATTAACAAGTTGGACTTTTAATGACCATGTGATCATACACTTAAATGGTCAAGAAAATATAAACAATAAGCTTTCATCTAGGCTCTCATGTTCGGCCAAATAGAGAAAGGAAGAAGGTAATTATTAAACATATATAGTATGAACATTTGCAAATAAGTAGTCAATCGAGTAAGCTTCAAACTTTTTACCTTTGGATTTAACTTCAAGCTTCTTACCTAAGCCCTTGTATTTTTGTCAAGTGAGTAAAAAGAGAAGACTACAAAATTATGATAATTTGACATGTGATAAAATGTCTTCATGAAGCTCCAATTTCACTCCCTATTCGTCCAACAAGATAAGGAAGGGAGGTCATATGAATTTAATATTTATGATATGCCAAAGTTAAAGTACAAGCCATAACTTTATCTTGGGTTAAATATCATTTTCACCATAGAAGCTTAACCTAAAAAGCATTGGTCACCTATAAGTTTTTTTGTCTCATTTTTGCTCTAGAAATTTAAAAACATAGTAATCTTGCCCATCTGTTGATTTTGACCGTTGATTGTTACTCTTTTTTGTAAACTTCCAGGGACAAAATTACACCTATAAAAAAACTTTCAAGGCAAATTTGCTAAAAAAAAAAAAAATTTCTAGAGCATATTTGCTCCGTTTTGTTAACAGTCAAAGCAAAAATGAGACAAAAAAACTTCTGAGTAACCAATGCTTCTTAAGCTGAATTTCATGGGTTAAATATCATTTTTGCAATGAAAGTTCAGCTTAAGGAGCATTGGTCACTCGGAAGTTTTTTTTTATCTCATTTTTGCCCTGGCTGTTAACAAAACGAAGCAAATATGCCCTGAAAGTTTTTTTTTATGAGCAAATTTTCCCAGAAGTTCTTTTAAGAGCAATTTTGCCCATAGAAATTTACAAAGAAGAGCAAACAATTCAACGGTCAAGATCAACGGATGGGCAAGAATGCTATGTTTTTAAACTTCCGAGACAAAAATGAGATTAAAAAAACTTCCGGGTGACCACTACTCCTTAGGCTAAACTTCTATGGCGAAAATGGTATTTAACCCCTTCATATTGCATCCTATATTGCCATTTGTTATGCTAGGGAGTTATGGTGACTTAATGATAAGGGACATATATGCATGTAATTAATGTAAGAAGGATAACTCAAAGGTTGCTTAAATAATTAACAAAGGCTAATTAAATAACTATTTTTGGTATTTTTACAATATCTCATGGTCTTTTTGGCTTCACAGCCATTTTGATCTTTATTTTTAATAAATTGATACATATTAGTTTGTATGACTTCTGGTCATATTATATCATTTTTTCTATCAATATGACTTCTAGTCATAATATAACATTTTCTCATAATTTTAATCACCTTAGAAATGTTATTATTTCAACGACTGTGGTTCAATAGCTTAGGCAAAGTATTCTTGGCTTTCAACCATCAATTCCACTATTGCAATGTGATCTTGTTCAATTTCACTCTTATTGATATATTCTTTGATTTCAATAGAACATAATCGATCTCTCCAAATATTGGTCTTCAAGACCATAACAAAAATCTAACAAAGCTTTTTTTTTTTTTTAACTTTGATATTTGAACCTTTAGCCTTCAAGGCTTTGATATTTGTAAAAAATTAAATTATCAAAGTACCAAATTTTTTCTTGGCAATCTTGTTATTTAATGAAACCAATAGCGTTCTTTCATATAAGAACTATTACAAAAGCAATGTGACTTCTAGTCATCTAATCATGAAATTAAGAATATTATGGCTTCCTTTTGATAAAATTAAAATACTCTAAAATAAATTAAGTAAATTCAAATTCATAATCAAATATAAATAATAGATAAGCCTATGATCACATAAATCACATTATATGGTCGTATATAATACTATTATTTATTAATATAATAATAAAAAATGAAAATAAAATATTGACATAATGATATAACAATATTATATTAATATAAATAAATGAAATGTAAATAAAATCACACTAAAACAAGATGAAATAAATAACGTAAAATAAAGAAACATAAACAATAATATATAACATAAAATGTAAATAAAATAAATAAGTAAAAATGTTAAATAAGTAAATAAACAAATAAAACGTAAATAAATGAAATAACATAATATAAAAATATAAAATATAAAGAATACAAGCATATACAATATTTAAATAAATATAAACTTTACGTAATAAGATACTCCTGAAAAATAATAAATCAAAAGGGGAAAAATTTGTGAAGGAGAATAAAGCAACAATAATCTTCAATATTAGCTACAAAACTCAATGTATAAAACAAGCAATAAAAGTGTCTATGTTTTTAATTCCGTGTAATAGCTTAGATCATCCCAGATAAATCAAATTAGGTATACGGTAAAAGAAGGTGGGTGAAATCGTTAAACCAACAATAAGAAAAATAAACATCCATTAGAGCTTCATGCTGTTAGCGTGTTATGAAAGCAAAAATATATAAGAGATTAGGATGAAGGGATGAAGAGTGGACGAGAAATCTCATTCACATAATATTTTCATTTACATTCAATCATTTGTGTTAAGCCTCTATATATATAAGCCTCTAATCCTCTCAAGAGTTACAATGTCATAAACATAAGAATTAACCCACATTATAATAGAGTTACAATATCATTAACATAAGAATTAATCTACAACATAAAATCATGGAAGGTTATAGGCCGTATGGAATCATAAGAGACTATGAATATCCACTACCACAATATTCATAACAAATACAAAGTTTCTCCCATATTTATAATTATTTTCCCTAACTAATCCCCTCGGTCATTTTTATAAGACCTCAAAATTTCAATTGCTTTAATCCTTTTTTAAAAAGCCTGACAAGAATTGTTTGAACATTTAATGAGGTTTTTTAGCTTATCGTTAATTATCTTTATTGCATTAAAACATATATTAACTATAATTATCTCTCTTACTTGCCCCCTCATAAATAAGGGCAAACTTTTTTTTAAAAAAAAAATTCGGGTATAAATATTGTTTTTAACTGATTTTAACAATTTTCTTAAACCGCATAATTCGATTATCTACTCTTATAAATAGTAGTGTTCACGGAATAGGAAAGGAATGAGACAAGTCCATTCTGTGTCCCATTCCAGAAAAGTGTCCCGGCCCATTCTGTGTCCCATTTCTTTTGAGGATATGGACCATCAATTTTTCCCATATTCTGAACTTATAAAAACTAAAATGTAGGGAACTTATAACCAATATATGATCATATCTTTTTATATGACTAAAATCTATCTAAAAAAGATTATATGATAATATCTTTTTATATAACTAATATATATTTAAAAAGGATATTAGTTATATCTTAATAAAAATATTAGATATTATAGTAAAAACTTTAAAATATTATATATTATATAAATAACAACAACATGATTCTAGGTGGGACAAAAAGCCGGACGAAACAAAGTTCATCTCATCTTGGTAATAATTTTGTCCTGTTTTTGTCCCTTTCCAAATTTTTTGGGATAGGACTGTCTCATCCCAAAATGACTAGGATTAGAACAGGATCACCAAGATGGGACAAAAGTGAATCCCCCAAATATTCTTTAGTCGCTTATTATAAGCGCGATTAACAAGTTGATTTGGTTCTTTTTATAAAGCGACTTGCTTTATTCGATGGCGTTAATTATTTGTTTAATGTCTCGCTCATAATTAATGAGGGTAGTGCGTAAGAGTAATAATTAATACTCCCCTCGGTCCTAATTATAGAAAGCGAAATTTTGGAGTTGGTTTTGGTCACAATTATAAGAAGCAAGTTTTAACTTTTATCATTTTTTCCTCCTATAATACCCCTATTTATACTTTCTCAATAATAATTAAAGACAATAATAATTTAATAATACACCTATATATTTTATAAAGTAAATAATATCTACAAAACTCATTAATGTTATATACACCATCCAAAATTATTGTTGCCGTAGTCATGCTATAAGTATTTCATACATATCCAAAATGAAATCAAGTTTATATTAAATCCACGAATAATTAAATTTCTATCAAAGACATTGCTCCATCTCCCGATCGAGGAATATCCGTCGCCCAACAACAACCTATATACATGTTATGTCTTCAACTGATTGAACTATCGTTTCCTTTCCTTAATGTCATTTTAAATTTTAGGTAAGGGTATTTTAGGAAAATATATATAATTAACTAATTTAACTTCCCTCCTTAATCCCTTAAAATTCTGGTAAATAGCTCCTATAATTAGGACCGGATGGAGTATAATATTACAGTTTGGTACAATTAGTAGGGATAATATGGGAAGTTACTTAAATTGTAGGGAAACTTTATTGACTTTAACTGTTTTTATTGATTTGTGAGATTTATTAGTTGGTGCCTTATAATAAGGACTAGAGGGAATAGGACCAAATGGAGTACATTGATTAAACATATTTAGAAAGTTTTAATCTGAGTAATTTTTCAATATAAACGACTAAAGCGTTACCTTAAGAAAATTAACACACATTTCATAAATAACTAACCTTTTTTTTTTTTTTTTTTTACATTTACAAATTAATTATCTAACTGATTTCAAATCCTTTATAAACAACCAGGATTGGATATTGTGGAATCAAACATGTTTGAATGAAATTCAATAGTCATCGTTTAGATTATTGGTTTCCTTTGGTTCAAAATATAAGCTCTAAATTTTTGTGTGGCTCCTTCTGATTTTTTATATACTTTTTCTTATCATTTAATGTGTTTTTTTTGGCTATAAAAAAATGGATCATCACTTAATTAATTAATTAAATGTCACTCTGATCTAACTTTTTCCACTCATTCTCTCCTACTCACCCTCTCCCTAAATAAAGGTGTTTTCGGAACGTAAGTTATATTTTTTACATATCTATTGACTTTATCAAATTTTAACTAATTTTTTTTAATGGCTCAATTTAATTATTTGGTGCTTGTATTTTAAACCGAAGGCATTAGCATATTCGTTTGATCACCCTAGGATAATTTATTTTCTAGTTGGGGTGCGTCCATTTGGCTGATTCAAAAAAAAAAAAAGGGAAAAAGGTTTCATTCTAGATCAAATTCATACAAGAATAAATATTTATATATGTTTCAGAATAAATTTGATGAAAAAATAATTAATTCATCCATTATACATGAACATTTAATTATGTTAAAAGTAAACTCCCCTAGTAAAACCATTAAGCTCATGCAGGAGAGCATGGCCTACCAGTGTTTTTATAACTGGCTTTGACTTGGCAACATTTAAATTTAAGATACAATGAATTCATTTGAGTAATCAAGTGTTGTGAACTAATGAAAAAAAGGGTAATTTCTAGTCATATATGTGGAAAACCTGTCAGTAAAGATACAATAAATATCCCAAAAATTTGAACATTGGATTAGAGACATAACTGATTAAGATACCCCACTAAGAATATGAATTACAAACGAACGGCAAAATTTTTACAATATTTCTGTTTTCTCTTAAACACCCTCTCCCCAAGAAAAATCAGAACCAATGGCAAAACAACTGAAGCCAAGGACCAAGGAATTCCTCCCTCTTCAGTCTTCACAGCCAGAAAAAAAAGATAAAATATATGCACTTTATAGTTGCTGGTACCTGGTAGAACTATGCCATATTTACGAGACAGACCACTAAGAAAACTGTTGATGAAGTACATATGTCCCAGCAGGTTTTTATTCATGCCTTTTTTACCCTAGTGGGAGAGAAATGCCTCAATAATATTCATGGTTCATAAGCAATTGTAACGCATAGTCCCCACATGAATCTTTGGTACAGACGTCAAATTGATGTCATGAAGGCCCACTTCAGTTGTGATGTTTTGAGTAAATTGACATGAGAAAAGCCCTCTTAGCTCACAATGCCTCCTTGAGATGGAAGGTTCTGGCTATATTCCTAGCATAATCATATTCGTTAATGTCAACGAGTATTTTCTTCAAACGCCGAGCAAGTTGACTTGTGTCGCCTTCCATCACACCACCAACATTTCTTCTCTCCAAAATCCTTCCCAGTGACAGCACGTAATCAACCAGTGGCTGCAACTTGCGACTATACATGAACAAAAAGGAAGCAATGAAAACATGAGATTACCAGCTAAAAAACACGCAACACTACACATGCATGTTATAAGATTGGACACATATTCAAAAGGTTACTGAAGTGGGATGGGGACCCCTTCCTAAAGAGCAGCTAATGAGATGAGAGAATCACCCCACTTAATTTCTCATGTGAGATTTGTAAGGACCTAATTATAATCTTCCAAACAATAGAGTCTGAAAAGCGAAGGAACCTACAGGCGCACACCAAAAGGTTTTAATTAAAAAGGCACAGCAAGACTTGGAACTCATGAATGTTCGAGATAGAGAACCTTCAGTCTATGTCAGGTTCTTGGTAACCTGTTCAAGTGAATGGCCACAAATAAACAAACAAGCAAGTGTTCATGTGCCACTTGAACACAGCAGCATACAAGGAAAACCTCATTTGAAGCGTTCTTTCTACTTGATATCACTCTTTGGTGATAAATTCCCCATCCATGAGTTTAAATGATTAATGGAACATTTCTGATTACATATACATAATTAGCTGGCTCTCTTCCGTAGCAAATGGGTAAGGTGATAAATCACAACTGTTTTCTTGGCCTATTTCATGGACCAGTACTCAATTAATACTCAGCTAGTACTAGTAACCAAATTAGTACTGATGTAGTTCAAAAGACTCAAGAATTAGCACAAATTAGTTCTACAATAGATAAAGGTAATTATTATAATGCCAGGGGAGAAAAAACCCAGTCACCATACCTTTTATCTACAACACTTGGGCCAGCCCACACTCCAGATAGGGAAGCAATAATCCGTTCTGTTCTAGTTATTGCATCATGAACATTTTCTGCTATACTTCGTAAGTGAGGTAAAACTTTTCCGAACAAAAGCTCATCAAGAGCTAGCTTCTCTAATACTGGCATTGCAAAAACATCCTTCCAAAGGCAAATATTTCTCAGTAGTCGAACAGACACACCAAATCGATATGCTGCAACTCGGGCAGCATCTGGAACAGCAGCTAATATCAGCGGCCCCCATGTTGGGACCTACAAATGTAGAAAAGATGAAAATTTCATTCATCAAATGCTTTTAAAAAAAAAAAAAAAAAATCTAGCAACTACAAGGCCATTTTGTTAGAAAATTCATCCTCATGCACACCTACACAAAATACAGTCATGCACCTATTTAAGAGAATGGGCATGCCAATACGAATGCAACTGGGCCTTAGAATAAGAGTGCTCATAAAGTAAATTGAAACTTGCACATTCTAGTCATACCGTAATATTAGCAACAGCATCAGCCAATCTTGTGCGAATTGAAACTAGTAGATCAGCAAGAGCTTCACTCTCATGAGACACATGTTGTACAATCAACTTTGTAGTAGCAATTGCATTAACTGTTTCCTGTTGACTGAGCATGTCCCAACAATGGGCAATTTCATACTGAAGAATAGGAAGAGCAACCTTCTCCACCAAACTAGGGACAAGTTCAAGGTCAGCATCATCATCATCATGATGCACCAGATCTTTACCATCTTTGGGCAAACCATAGGTGAACAACAATTTATACCTAAACATGAGAAGAGAGGAAAAAACATTATATAAACTAGTGCAAGATAAGGGACACCCCGTTATATATGCATTTATCTGTAACAATAGTATCTCAAGTAGATCAGTAACAAATTCAATACATTTTTTACCATTTCATCTCTTGAAAATCAGATCCCTTTCGGAGTGGGTCCCACTTCAGGAGTTCCAACCTCACATATGGAGAGAAGATAGATGGAAGACTCAATGAAATATAAGCATCACGATAGCTTGATGAATACTCCTTTTTCCATTCTTCAAATCTTTTTTTAACCAAAGAGAGCTGGCCGTATTCCTCAGCTGCATCACTGAAAATTTGATCAGCAGTCTGCAGCAGCAAATCACGTTGTGATTGATAAGCTTGGATTTCACTATCACTCTCATCAGTGCTAGATTCTCCCTCTATCTTTGGATTATCCATTTCCATGTAATCAGCCTCCATATGTGCCTGTTTATTAGATTTAAGTGCTCGAAGTTTCCTACGTTGGCGTTCCTCTTCCTGTGCTTTCATTTTCATCTGTTTCTCGAGATTTAAATCTCTACCAAATTCATCTAATTTCACCGGTAGGTTTCTTTGCTCTCTAGCAGCAGTAGATGCAGCCTGAGCTGCGCTTGCAGCAGCAGCAGCAATCACTTCAGTATTGCTACCTCTCCTGTTGAAAACCGACACTGCAGCTTTCACGGCAGCTTCTACTTCCTTCATTTCATCATCATTGTTGGTGTTTCTTCTTTCAAATATAGCTGAAGCCCGATCTCCATGAAACCCTTCATCTGCTCTTCAAGTTCCTCAATATAAGGAGCTTTGTGCTGAAAGTTGCAGGATTATCTTAGCAACAAATTGATAAATGATATCCCACAGAGTAGCTTCAGTAAAAGAGACAAGCATGCACTTAAATTTCCAAATTTTATAGATGGGAACAATTTTTCCAAGATCCTATACAAAAATTTGATTTAGATAAAATTATTATAGATAATCAAGGCAACATAAAACAGAAACTAAAAGAATCCATATTCTTTCATCCTGAACCAAAGAAAGGTGTAATTACTTGTCAAGATCAAGGACAAACCAATGTAAAAGATGGCAACCAGACTGGAGAAGATGTTGACAATACATTTTTCATAAACTTAATGTCACTAATCAAGGTTTGCTGGTAATAGAATAGCGATGAGATCATGACTAACTATATACATAGTCTTCAACTTTCTGCTAGACAAAAGCTTTCCAAATTATTTTTTAGCAACATGTGATTATCCTTCCACCATTTTTCATGTTTTGGCTCTACATGAACTTTAACTAAATCGCACAGCTTAGTAACAGTCAAATTAGACACACCCAATTTGCAAAGCTAAGTGACTAAATTGCACAAGTCAAAATGAGTTCAGCAAGTGATCAGTAACAATATGCACTGTGACTCTAATTCAGAGGATGGATGCAAACACGTGAACTTATGCCAGTAGAATATATAGAGTGAATACCAGCAAAATTTTCACTAAAAACACTATAGAAGATAGCAGCATATACTGTCATAAAATCATTCATGGCAGCCCTTCCAACCAAAACACTATAGAAGATGAAATCTCCCAAGCCTAACTTGATCCCACCAGATGGTGCTAGTCCTATTCCCTCTAGAATCATTTACATTTGATGCTGCTGCTTCTGCTCTATTTAACTGGACATTCTTTCCATAGTCAATTAAAGGAGCAGAAAACTATGAATCAGTTTCCTGATAAAGGGCCAGCTTGTAAAACAAAAAAATGGGTATGCCCTTGCTTGACCAGCAAAATGTTATCCATGGGCTTTTCATGAGATGGAAGTCAGCCATGATAAAAAAAATTGTGCACCTTAGCTTATTATTACAAATCCTACTTGAAGTTTGGTTGGTCAACAACCCTCATACACTAGGAAATTACCCACTGACTTAATGTCAGCAGATGGAGTTATAAATGACATCAACTTGAAGTTTTCCTACTGGTTGCTACTTAAAACGGAATTTATTTATTTATTTTCAAAAGTTGAGTATGCATGCATACAAATTTCCATGCTTCAAAAACTTATCTAGTATTCCAAACCGTTTATCCATACCCCTATAGGCTAAAAATTTGGGTGTAGCTTAGGCCAGATTAAGGCGGTCAAATGGCTATGGCATTGGCTGATGGGACATAATTGCCACTTCTAGAGAGAAAGCCACAAATATTATACTATCCATCACATAAATCTAATGGCGAAGACAAGCATTCAGCTCAAAACAAAGATTCCAAATCTAAGGAAGTCATTTAGATCGACAGATTATGCCCCCCTAGTCCATCCAAAACCTTGGAACAAAATAAGGTAATATTTCTCTTAGAGTTATTCATACATGTGTTCCATTCCCCACAATTCCATCATACCAAACGTTCAGCTTAAAACAAAGATTCCAAATCTAAGGAAGTCATTTATATCAACAGATTATGCCCCCTAGTCCATCCAAAACCTTGGAACTAAATAAGGTAATATTTCTCTTAGAGTTATTCATACATGTGTTCCATTCCCCACAATTCCATCATACCAAACGGGGCCTAAAGTTATTCACACGTGTTCAAGATCAAACCAGGAAGATGAAGCAATCAAGAAGTATCACCTGTAAAAAGTCACATATATTTGCAACATAGCTTCGAAGCTTTTGCATAAACCTGTACTTCTCATCTGCTGCTGCTAAAGAGTTTTCAAGAGCAGTGATATTCAAAAGTGAGGAAGACAGATTTTCATCAGCTTTATTCAACGATGACACTGTTCTGCCATGAGATTCCTGTCAAGTTTTAAAAAAAAAAAATTATGAAAATATTTATGGTATATCAACCAATTATAATTGAAATTTGAGAGTGTTAGGAAATTCTCAGTTTACAGAGAGCACTTCACATACATAACACTTCAGTTGTCCCTAAAACTTGCAAGCATGAGGTTTAACACTTCCTATTTTTCTTCTTATTCAAGATTCTAAGAGCACAATAATGGCTCCAAAGCATAATAAATTTCTCACATTATTCCTAAAAAGATGTTCCATGATCCATGTTTACACTTTAGTTCGGATGCATGCTGTTCACAAAAGAAATATAAGTATATAACTCGCAATCATAATGATAAGTTTAAGGCAATGTATAATCACATTTTCAGACCGAGAACCTGTGCCCCATAAAACTTAATATTTCTGCCAGTTTGACAACGATAAAAGTCGCTCATACCTTAAGCCTCCTAACATTGTCTTGCAGAGCTTTCTTTGCAATCTCAGCTTGTTGAGAAAAGGACATAACATCCAATACCGGTGATGTCCCAATTGCTCCTCCTATGCTAGGACTTATGGAGGCACTTGAAGCTGCACTATACACAGTAGAAACTGAAGGAGTAAATTTTTGCTGCTGGGCACCCTGAGCGACAGGAACATCGTTGCTGCCTACTCTAGCATTAGACCCTTCATCCATTCTTTTTCCCAATCCTTTTCTAAATTGCTCTTCTTCCCACAACTTCTCCTCATCATCATCATCATTATCATCAAACTCCCCAATATCTTTTAAACGCATACTCATCGCTCTCTCATCCACATCCTCAAAGACGCCCTTCTTTCCCCCTTCCTTTTTCTGCCCAAGCATAGCAATTCGACCCTGGAACTCTGGTTCTTCGTCGCTCAGCCCCTCCGCGGCACCATGGTTGCTTCCACCATCCAACGAGATATAATCTGGCGCTGCTGGACGAGCTTGCCTCAGCCGTTCCCTTTTCGCCCGGATAGCTTTTATGGTCTCTTCATCGGGAAACAGTGACCCAGATGATTTCTTGCCATTTGTAAGCCCTATTGAAGCCAATTTGTCCTGCGCATCATCTTTAACACTGCGAAAGAAGTCAGCCTCTTTCTCCTTAAGCTCATCTTGTTCGTCATCAGAATCAGATTTCAGTACTTCTTTCACTGATTCCGCGGGTTTCACAAGGCCTTTTAACACAATAACAGGTTCAGAGGAGGGTTTAGAATCCGAAGAAGGACGAGAGCTGCTAGCCAAAGTTCGTGTGTTCTTCTGGAGCTCACGGAGTGCTTCCTTGGTGTAGGTTCCAGCTTGGGGCTGAACGTTAGAGGGAACAGAAGCTGTGGCGGGCGAGGAATGAGCAATACGGTCTTTCAGGGAGGTAATCTTGTGAGATGAGGAAGACGACTTGGCAATACGAGAAGAGGACTTGTCCGGAACGGACCGTTTCGAACGCGATGGGGTTTCATTATCTTCGTCGTCGGCAAAGCTAAGGAGCTTGGGGGCTTGTGGCTTCTTAGGCTTGGCGCCAGAGATGGACGAAGGTTTCGACGGGGGTTTAATTGTGTTGGTCGTCGAGACCGTATCGCCGCCAGTGGCCTCGACATCATCGTTGTCGTCTCCGGCACGGCGGCGAAAATTCCTTGCTTTACTGCTGCTCATGGAGGCTCCGGCTACTATTAGTTGTTATCTTGTTCCAATTTCAAACCTCTGAAGGATTTGTAAAGCAATGTCTATGTTGGCGGGTGCTGCACCTTCGATGGCAGCGACGTCTGGGAATTGCTTCCGACCTGGTTTTGCATCCAGGCTCTCTCAGTCGCTCGAGACGTCCATGCCCCACCGGCCCGACCCGAATAGATAGTATGAGCCCAAAATAAAGGGTTATGCAGTGTCTGGATAGGGTCCGAACATAGGCGCATCACTTAGGCCCATTTAAAGATATCGGCCATTATGATATACTATTTGTTGACCATCAACTGTTCTCAAGCAAAATGAACACAACCAGAAAGCTAAACGGCGGAGGAACAGAGGAATGACGGACCCAAAAGTCCAAAACGCCTCTGGACCCAAAGCAGAACCATTTTCAAGCACAATGAACACCCAAAGCTTGAACGACGGACCTAAAATACCACTGGACTTGAGGAATGAACACAAAGCTTCCACCTTTCAAGGCAAAAACGGCGAAGGAAAAAACAGATCGTCCATCAGCCAAGGAGTCCTAGAGTGAGGAAAAAATGCCTTTTTTTCATAAGTCCAGTAACAAAATCGCTTACTCTCATACCGTCAGCCCAAACATGCTGTTAAGTCAGTATCCAAAAGGTATTACTAGTTTGCTTTTTCTTCATCCACCGATTACTGAATTATAAAATAGCGAGTACCTATTCAGTGGAAGGTTTTTCCATTGCAAGGGTGACATTGTCTAGCAACTCAGCCATCTTGGCAGGAAACTGAACTAATGGCGGCACGAGGCACCGACGGCTAAACTCAACTATAAGATCGATGTCCTCTTCCCGCCACAGCGTTGCTTCGACCTCGAACGGTGATGCTCGAATCAATTCCCTGAGGACGCAGACTAAGGAAAACTTTTGCAGAGAGACGGCAGACGAGACGAAGGCGGGGAAGAGGTAACCTGATGGAGGACTGGAGAAAGACGGCGGCTTTGGGTCACTCTGAGGGTTTCTGAAGTTTTTGCAAAAAAGTTTCCTTTCTTAGGCAGAGGTGACTTGATAAAAAATGAAAAATTTAATTATTACGGTCTTAAGTTTAGCATTCTGCGAACTTTTCTGTGTGGCACAGAGTAAATTACGAAAAGGATTATTTGGTCAGAATGTTTATATGAACTGACATTTGTATGGATTTGTGAGCCTACAATTCATATACAAAATTGACCAAAAGATAATGGGAAAATCCTTTTCAGGTCTTTTTTAGCGTAAAAATCTTTAAAAAGGCCCTCAAAAACAGAAATCCTTTGGGCGCGGGGATTTTCAAACAATTTTCAAACAATTTTCTCAACAACCGTTAACAATATTATTTAACTATTATATCAATACCCGTTAACAACAATTTTCTAACAACTGAATCGTAATTTAACAACTATATCGCATCTCGTTTAACAATTATATATCGTAAGTTAACAATTCATTGGAGATTTTGAAAATCATGAAAAGCCCTAAAGGCGCTTTTTGGGATTCAGTTTTTTTAGGCGCTTTTAAGGATTTTTACGCTAAAATGGACCATGAAAATGATTTTCCCAAAGATAATTGGGTATTTTTTTTTTTTGGGCTATTAAATTATTAGGAAAAGGACAAAAAAAAACTTTAGAATTGCAATAGCCCAAACCAAGCTTATTATCAATAAATGAATAATAAAACTTGATAAGTAATTCACAGCTCATTTTTTTGAAAATCCTTTATTTGGAATTTTATAATTTCAAAGTTTTGTTTCTTGTTTTTTTCCCTCATAATGATCCACTTATGTAGCACCCTCATCAAATATTCCTATCTTATCTTCAATCCAAATAATTTAATTTTTTCCCTAAAATATTTATGTCATATTTGGTCATTTTCTATTTCAACTACTTTTTAAATAATAATTCATAGACATTTTAATTTGGACCCAAAAAAAAGTCACCCCGCCACCGTCAATCCGAACAAAAATTACATCTACAATCTAACTTTTATTTTATCTTATTTCTACAAAAATCATATTGAAAATAAATCACTTCTCATACCACTAACCAAACGCAATGTGCTTGGTCTTAATTAGCTTCCATGTACGTTCAGCTATTTCCTTCAGTAAGATTTTTTTGATTTTATTATTTAGAGTTCTAAATTTTATTATTCATACTGTTATTTTCTATCTCAACTTACTTTTCATTTAAACACTTTTCACTTTGACCCCATGACGCAACATGAAAGACAAATACCAAAAATTAAGATTTTTCCCTATGCTCTATCGACCTAATTGCTTGTGAATTTATCTATAAGTGGGAGGTTGTGGATTTAATTCAACTTGTAATATTAAACCATTGGTGTCTATCCCTCTAATACAAAAATAATATTACTGTGTAGAATATGATAAATGAATTATATTCTTCATAATTTATATTTATGATTTTCAAATAATAACAACAAAAAGTGATTTTTTTTTTTATTTTTTTTTTGATGTTAGCCCACTTTTCTGGAGACGTTGCGTCCGTGAAAAGTGGGTTGGAAACGAAAACTTTACTCTCTTTTTTTCCCAACGAAAACAAATTCCCAATCAGTAGGCCCATAAAATATTTGGAATTTGTCTTCTCTCTGCCCAATAATATCGATTGACTGATGATTACTTGAGAAATCTCAAATTTTTGAATTTCAAGGAATTTTTACTTTGATAATTTTGAATAAAATATAGGGAAAAATATTTTCAAAGTCAATGGAGATAAGTTTATCTCCAGTGACCTCCAAAACTACGTCGTTTTGAATTAATGAAGGGTGTGTTTATAATCTTAGGTGAATTAATGAAGGGTGTTTTAGGTAAAATTTATATGATAAAAAAGTAAAACAAAATTACTAAAAACACCTTTCATTAATCCAAAACGATGTAGTTTTGGAGGTCATTTGAGATATAAACTTATCTCCAGGTGATTGGAGAAATCCTTTACCCTAAAATATAATGTAAATGGAATTAGAATTTAAATTATGATCTTAAAAAATAGATTAAAAATTCATATGGTTCGAGCTTTTCAATTGAAAATATTTTTCAAAAGAAAAAAAAAACAAAAAAACTTGAAGATGAGAAGAATGATATGATACTCGATGGTACATATAGCAAAGGAATTGGTTTAGAATGAGTGATTATGGTGTTTGGTTTGAGATAAGAAGAAAGTTAGGTCTCAACATTCCTAGTGGATACCAACCAAAGGCTTTTGTCTTTGTTTCTAAACAAGAAATATTCTAGTCATGTTCAATGTTTTTGTTTTTTGTTTTTTTAAAGTTACTATGTAAACCTTATTCTCAATTCTTTCATGGCTAGGACTATATATATTTGAAAATTATATGGAATTTGAAAATGACTTATGAATAAGACAATTTGTAAGAAATTGTATCATTTTTTATATAAAAAAAATATTTATTATTTATATTGATATTCATGTTTTTTTTTTCACATTAGCTTCATTTTTATAAGGAAAAATCTCATATAAAGATGGTTGAATTATTCAAATTTTAATTTATGTTACTAAACTTACAAATTATTAATTAAGCTATATGACACAATTATAATTTTAGAATTTGGGTCAAATTACCTCTATATCCCTTAATTATTAAGGGAAAAAAAAGTAAAAATTGGAGGAAAAAAAACAACAATATTGTTTACGTTTATGTAAGAACCCTAATAATAGAAAATTGATTGGAGGTTCCATTTGGTTTCACAATAGATATTATTGGACTCATTCTGATGAGGCCTCTCTTTCTGAATTACGCAACCACAAAGTTAGACATTTTGGGGATCCATATTCAGAATTGCAGCAGCCGTAAATGTTAGTATTCTTGGCAGTATCGTAATGTGTGCCCAATTTTATGATCGAACTTAGGCTCAAATCCATTGAAATTTTTTACTATTGTTTATTGTTGTTTTGTTCAAATCTTTCCTTACGGGAGTCTGTATAATATAAACTGGACTATTCAATATTTAATCAATATGCAACAAGCCCAGATTCCTCTGATTTTAATTTTCTATTTGACAGCCAGTGAAGAAGATCAGAATAGCGTTCATGGCGGACAAAAAAAAGTAACTAGCCACCAAACCCGGTAGAGAGATAGATATCGTGAGTGTATATATCCGACACGTTAATCCTAAAAATCTTAAGTTTCGAGAAGGAAGAGAAAACTGAAAATATATAATATAGTCCGCATTCACTAAAAAGAACACATGATCCCCACGAACGGCGGCGACAGTGGTGACTGCGACTTCTCATGGTGTCATTCATGCTTCACAAGGTATACAACTGCATGAGAGAGAGCGACGAGAGACATCGGCTTCTTCCTCTTCCTTTCCTCTTTTCTTTGCAAGGTAGGGGTATTATTGGAAAATAACCAACATTTAAATATTTTAAATTGGGTCATTGACCCAATTTAAGATTTATTGGATTTACCAGCCTTATATAAGATTTTTATATTTCAACTGTCTTTATATATAGGATTCTCCCTTTTTATAATTGTTTTAAGAAATTCAAACATGTCAACTAAAAAAAGTGTTATTATCATCTGTGCCATCATGACCATCATAAATGTTTTTATGATTTCATTTTTTAATCTCTTTCAAAATTTTAAATCAATTTTTTAACTTAATATTATGTAGAAAAAGAATAAATTTTTAAATATATATTACTCTTGACCCTAATATTAGTTTTATGATAAATGTATTTTAAATTATGTCACTTATATTTTTTTTATGACGAATAATTTTTTTCATATTTTAAAAATGTTTTTGAAAGATGATTCAAGTTAGGTGAAGTCTGACCTTAATATTGGAATACTGGATTAACCTAAATTACTCATCAGGCTGGGGTGACACCAAACTCATCAATCATGTTCATGAACAGCCTTAGTAAATATCTCTATAAATACTTTTTGATTTTGGAGACATAACCGGATTCTAACGAACCCCTTAAATCTAATTAACTTAAACCGGATTCTAACGAACCCCTTAAACTTTTTCGCACCTCACAAAAATAAAGGGAATGCCATTGAAATCTGAGGTCTCTTGAATGCTTTTTTCGCCATCATTTTATTCTAAACTGTAAGTTAATTGTAATCAAGCTACACTTGATTGCCATCTCTCTTAAAAGTGGGTGTGATTGTTCTTTTTCTCTATTTCCTTGATCCTAGCTGCTTTGTTAAAAGCACTGATACTATCAGTAAAACAGAAAATAAATTTCTAAGGAAACCAGAAGGGAGTAAGAATAGTGAGTCAAATTATAAGAACACATTATCATGAAAAAATTTCGCTTCAAATGATTGATGGGCCTACATATATCAGTATCTAATAATTGTTACCTTTCATCAACTAGAACCTTTTTATTATAGGGAGTTGGTGGAAGTTACTACCGGCCATAATTATAAAATTTGTAATGTAAATTACACTACAAAAAAGTATTCATAATTAAGATCTTAAATCTTAAACCCTGTCTATTTGTTATAATATGTTTTGATTAATGGACCCTAACTTTGATTCAAACAAAGAAAAAAAGCTTGCAAACACTTGTTCTTTTTTAGCTAAATAAACTTGTAACTGAACCAAACCACCTAATGCAAGTCGACCCAGCTTTCCTCTAATTCTTTTAAGATCCGCTGTCCTCCTTTTCTTTTAAAGGGGTGTCGTTTTTGTGCAAAATAGCACTGTTCAATTTCTTTTATAAAAAAAAAAAATAGCATTCATCATCTTGATGAAGTATTTTTTTTAATACCAATTAGTGTCCTCAAGTATTCTTTTAGTATCGATCAAGATATCAAAAAGTATTTTTTAATTATTAACATTCAGTACCCTAAAATATTTTTTTCAAGATCATAAAGTATTTTTTCAGTACCAATCAGTATCTTGAAATATCTTTTTAGTACCTGTGAGTACCTAAAATATTTTAAGGATCTTGAAAAAATATTTCAGGATACTGACGGGTAGTAAAAAGATATTTCAGGATACTGACTGGTAGTAAAAAGATATTTCAGGATACTGACTGGTAGTAAAAAGATATTTCAGGATACTAACTGATAGTAAAAAGATATTTCAAGATACTGACTGGTAGTAAAAAGATACTTCAGGATACTGACTGATACTAAAAAATACTTCAAGATACTGATTGGTACTAAAAAGATACTTTAGAATACTTACTAGTACTAAAAAAAATACTTCATGATCTTGAAAAAATATTTTAAGATACTGAGCAATATTAAAAAAATACTTCGGAATACTGATTGGTATTAAAAAGATACTTCAGGATACTGACTACTCCCTCTGATCCTTATTATAAGGCATCAAATAACAATTTTCACATACCAATAAAAAAAGTTAAAGTTAATAAAATTGTCCTACAATTTAAATAATTTTCAATATCACCCCTATTAAATACACTAAACTCTAATGTCATATTAATTATTACTCTCACCCACCACCTTTATTAATTACGGGTATACATGAAAAAATAATAATTAATATGCTTTGGAAACAAGCAAGTGCCTTATAAAAAAGATTAAATACAATTCTTTAAATTCTTATAATAATAGTTCAGGAGGAATAGTACTAAAAATATTTCATGATCTCCTAAAATAATTTTAGAATATTGAAAAATATTTCAAAAATCTTTACTGGTATTTAAAAAATACCATAGTTCTCACCCACCACCTTTATTAATTACGGGTATACATGAAAAAATAATAATTAATATCTTTGAAACAAATGCCATTTTTATAAAAAATATTAAATACAATTCTTTAGTTGATCTTATAATAATCCAGGGAATAGTACTGAAAATATTTCATGATCTCCTAAAATAATTTTAGAATATTGAAAAATATTTCAAAGTACTGACTGGTATTTAAAAAATACCATAGTTTGGTGAATGCTATTTTTCAAAAAAAAAAAAAAAACAATGTGATTTTGCAATAAAACGGTGCCGTTTTAAGAGAAAAGAAAAGGACGGAGGAAGCGGAGGATATGGGTAAAGTAGAGAAGTCACGTCCAATGCAAGTGGAGTCCAAAGCCTATTGGTTTCAAATTAAATTCACTCTATTTCAAATTTCAACCCAAGGGGTGGTTAAAAATAGTTACTACATAGACTGATAACTTGTGATATAATTGATATAATTAAGTAATTTATTTAACTTCTTTAATTTCTATAAATTAGTCAACTAATTTTTATATTAAAGATAGTATTTCTTTTACTAGGGATATAGAAAATTCTCTCCACGGTATTATTAAGCACAAAATGTGGCCACTTTCTCCAAACAAGGTTTATTATGATACTAATATGAAAACACAAAAAGGAGGGAAAAAAAACCCCACAAGGCTCTGTAATATCTTCTTCCTCTTGTTCCATCTATGAAGATATGCTCTTTTTGCCCACATTAATCATATGTAAAGGAAAGATTCTTACTTTTCATGAAAATTCATACTAAAACTTTCATATATGCATCACTTTTCAAACACTTACAGAGTTAGCTCATACATACAAATTAAAGGAAAACAAACTTTGACCTACTAATAATTTCAAGTAAATAAAGAGAGCGAAGAAAATGAAGGGAGAAATGGAGTTACAAAAAGATGAGAAAACCACACAAAAAATAGATTAATTTCACTCTTCATCTAATATTTTTGCTTCAACTATTTACACCACTCCCCCACTACGAGTAACCAGAAAAAAGATAGAAAGAAAATTTGAATTTCATGCATCTTTGTCTGATGACATAACAATGCCTCGAACAAGATTATTGGGGATATTACTTACGCAAGCGAACAAAGATGAACAAACATCTTCTTTGAAGTTGTAGAAGAAGATATTGGAGTAAGAACCCAGAAAGTGGATTGAATCCATTGGAGGGACAGATTAATCATGGAAGCAGAGGAGCATGATGATGCATCTTCTGATAATGTAAAGCCGAGATCTATGCTCTCTAAGGGCTCCTCCAAGTCCTTTGTTTGTGATCCTTCTCTTGGAGTTGGAGGAGTGACTTGCTCTCATCTTCGTCATGTGTTTTTTTCTTGAGAATATATATGGTAATATGGAGAGCTTAATTGGTTAGTTTCAGAAATGAAAGGAGGCTTAGGCTTTTATTTATAGAAAGACTAAGAGTAAAGAGGAAGGCATGGAGCATGAAAGGGCCTAATGGACCTCGCACTATGCCTTTTTTAATAATTAAATAGGCAAAGAGACTAATGGCTTGAGACCCTCGTCCTGGGACAACCAAGAAAGAGGTCTTTTTCTCACCAAAAGGAGGGAGGGTTTGATCCGGAAGTTGGTCAAGGCGTGGAAAGATCACAGGGTCTACATGAAGCAATGGTAACTGGTAAGGTGGAGGCGTGTGTCTTTCTTAGTCCTAAATTCCTTATGGAGTGGCTCCAAACGCCGCCTCCCTTAGGATCAGAAAGGTGGCCCAACCCTCTCCTAAAATTTTTTTAGCAAAAAAAAAAAAAAAAAAGACTAATGGCTTGAGGTTATGGCGCGGATTGGACTAATGACCTTCTATTTGTAGGGCACGTTCATATCACTGGGCCACAACTCGCATAAAAGTTAAATTCAAGAATTTGGGCAAAAAAGCTCATAAATTATAGGAAAATCATGGTATATGTTCCTTCAAGAATATATTACAAGTCACATCTAAGTCTCTAATTACTTCATAGGTGGTTAACTTGTTAACTTTGTCTGAAAAAAATTATTCTTAAAAGCGCCCCACGTTTGCTGACTAAGGAAAAAAAAATTAATGATTACTCGTTTACGTCTTAAATATAAGACATTATTGATAGATTTATTTGTATCCTAAATATATCATCTCAAACCTTTTTTTCGCTCTTAAATATTTTTTCCATATTACTCTGATTAATTTCATATCGTTTTGTCTTTCATTTTTAATATTCTCATCAAAAGAAGGGTATTTTAAATGAAGTAACACATTTTTACGTAATAATTGCAAATAACCCACATAATCAATTTTCTTAATCTTCAGAAATTGTATTTATGTCTTACTTTCTCATGTCTTTTTAATAAGAGCCTAAAATTTAAATTGTTTTTGTTTTTGTTTTTTTAAAAGCTGGACAAGAGTTTTATGAATATTTAATAAGTTTGTTTTCTTTTCATTTTTACCTCTAATTAATTATAGGGTTAAGGAGCAAAATCGCCAACGAACTATTAGGCCAGGAGCATCTGACACAATTAAGTTTTAAGGGCACCAATAATACCAACAAACAATTGAAATTCTACAAAAATCACAATCCATCAGTTGCTACAGTAACTTCCGTTTATGACCTTTTTTTGTTTTTTTGTTTCCTGGTCAATGTCGATGGCAACAACAAATCTGAAATTCATCATCAAACTATCCTCTCATCACCCCTTCAGAACTTCACGATTGATACAAGGGTGTTCGCACAGGGAGTGATGTATCGCAGCCCCTAGAGTGAACGCACCGTTCTTGAACACCGTGATTTGCAGAACACAAAGGTGTTCCATCGCACCTTCCATGTCCGGATCGGGAACCAAATGTTCAAGGAAAGGAGACTCAGGATCATCAAGATAATTCACGGACTCAAGCGTGAAATCCACATTAGCCCGAATCAAAGGGAGGCCTGCCAGACGGAGCACCAAATCTCGAGTCGCTGGTCTTCATGTTGGCGTCGACGGAGTTTTCCGGCGAGTGGGAAGTATTGAACGAGAGCTTGGGAGAGGGCGGAAGAGATGACAAGAAAAGGGTCAGCGGAGGAGGAGGGGTGGGTATTGACGTAAGCACGAAGGTATCGGAAAGTGAGGTGGAGGTTGCGATCGGTGTCGAGGTGAGAAGAGAGAGGGCATGGTCCGGTGAAGGGAGAATGAGAAGGGTGGATGAGAGTGGTTTCAGAGACCTGAACCATTTGCACCATTGATGAATGTAGAATTGGGGATATGGTTGAAGCTATGGCATGAATTGTATGGTTTGGTTGTGGTTGTGATTGGGTCGCAATAGTAAACTATTTATGAAGTTTGTTCAACAGTTCAGTCTCACCAACCCAAGGAAGATGAAGGCCTGGATTAAAAAAATTAAAAGATTTTAAAGGGGAAAAAAAAACAGATGGAAGTCCGTCATAAACGGAAAATCTTTAGAAGAATCGACGGATTGTGATTTTTTTACAATTTCAATTGTTTGTTGGTATTATTTGCATTCTTAAAACTTATTTGTGTCGAGATCTTTCTTATTTTTAATAGTTCAATGGCGATTTTGCTCCTTAACCCTTAATTATATGTATTGCATTAATTGAAAGATTTATGATACTTACATTTACTTCCTTATAAATTATGGTATACTTGAAAAACAAAATTTATTTCAAATATGCTTATTATTTACAATTAATTTTAATCGCTTTCTTAAACCACACAATTCGATTATTGAATTAGGACTGAAGAGAGTAAATTTATTAACCAGAAAGTACATCTCGATAGGGTTGGTTGAGTTGAATCCTACATAAGAATTGATCATAACACACAAATGAATAATTATTTGCTCCTTGACTCTTAATAAAACAAAACACACGCACACACAGGGGCCACACACATTCATATGGATCAACATCAAACATAGTATTGCTAACTTGTGTTTATCGAAAAGCAACAAAAGTCCGGAAATCATTGCAGTTGTTAGTGATTAATGATGATGACACAGGAAACAACACGACACAATTTCATGGACCTGCCTAAACCCCACCTTAATTATTAAACCTTGTTCCTCCTTTGATGTTATACGCTTAAATCCTATATACTTTTAATTAACATCTATACATTAGTAATCTAACTCCTACATTTATACATTTAAGATTTGATGGAGTATTTAAAAACCCAGTATTTATTATTACAACTATTGGTAATGAAATCATTAATTAAAGCACCAATCATTCATCAGTAATTTGTGTTCCTTTCATCAATAATTGTCGTTTCACACTGCATTAGTAGTAGGGGTGGAAATCGGTCAGACCCCTATCAGTCGACCTACGACCTAACCTGACCTATTTAACAAAAAATATTTTGTTCTTTAAATTTTAAGCTGTTATCAAACACTTCAAAAATTACATTCAAGGCTTGGCATTTAACTAGGTTATAGTCAAGGGTGATAAAATTAAGGTCTGAAACGCACTATAATCAAGGTGGTCCAAAATCTAAGCATTTCTGGAAAATCAGAATCTATATTCTTTGTTGAAAGTTTGAAACTTTATGTGAAAAATTAAATTGGTTTGGTTGTCCTAAACAAGGAGGGTCAGAGTTACACGTGAGGTTCTCGCGATTCAAAGCAATATTTCCAGTCAAATTGAATCCTTCTTTTTATCAGTACTCTAGCTTTTAATTAGCCTTGTTTACCTATAGATGTTTCTTTATTAGGGAACAAAATTACCCGTTTTGAGAGGATCTGAGTTCCAATTTATTTTTTTAATTTATTTCTTTAAAAAAGTCCTTGTGGGAGAAGAGAATCGATCAGTAAATCAGATTTTACATTGTTTTTTCTTGACTGGAAACTTGTGCTGTTGTTGACTAATTAAAGTTATACTACGTCCAGCTTTAGTCTTGTACGTTTGTCAGTTTTACATTGAACTGTCATGGAGACCTGAAACAAATATTTATAGCTCAACTAAAAGGTGTGTGATTTTTTTAACACGGAGTTAAGTATTATTCATATACCTCTAGCTGCTTGTTCAGATCTAATGTTAAGCTGACTTAGACTTACCACTCTGATCCTATTTATAAGTTCAATTTGACTAAAAAATTTGGTTCTATTTATAAGTCTAGTTTCATGTAATAAAGGAGATTGTGACAATTTTACCCATATTAATTACACCCATGAAGATAGAGAGAGAAGAAATAGTTGAAAAATACTCAATCATAAATGAGGGTAAAGTTACAATTTTACCTCATAATCATTATGTCAACTAACTTTCCTTGGTATGTGAGATTTGGTCAAAGTGGACTTATAAATAGAACCAGAGTGGTAGATTGGATTTAGCTACTAACTTAGTATATTTATTGTGTTTAGGTTTTGATGTTTGCATGATATAATACCATGTGGTAACTTCCCATTGTAATGCTTGTCTTTCATTTCAAAAAAAGGCGTGATTTGAATTGAACACGTTTCTTCAGTTTGAAGAATTAACTACTCATAATATTATACACACACACACACATATATATATATATATATATACCACTTAGTACTTATTTATAAATCACTTGTATCTCATTATTGCATACCAATAAAAATATTAAATGGATAAAAAAATTATATTAACCGTTATTTATGAAAGGCTACCCATTTTCTTTCACATCCCGTTATCTCTTTGCATACACCTCTCTCTCTTTTATTAATTTATTAATATAGTTAACTGGGATAAATTTGATAAAAACTTTTTTTAAATATTACAAGTGACTTATATTTTGAATAAAACTTTTTGAGTATAAATGACTTGTAAATAACACCGAGTGGTATTGAATATATGTTGAAACTTATTTACTGTTTACGAAGCATGAACTTACATTTTGTTATCGAACTAAGGTACTTTCTCTCTCGATCAATAATATCACCTTTCACTGCGCCCCAGGTTTGTGAAGCACGATGAAGATGTTATCGACCTAACTGCTATACATGAGAGCCAAGTAGTTCATTGGAAATATGAAATAACTTCACAAATCTTGAAGCTTTTCCATGCAACAAGCAACTCTCACTTTATTGGATAATCTTTCAAATTACATTTTGTTCTTACCTATAATTTGTCAGTGTTTAGAACCAACTGTTGCTTACTTGCTTTATTGTGATCAGAAATGCTGACTGCTACATATGCAATAATGACAGGTTTTGGTACTATAATAGTTAAAAGGGAGACTAACGGGGTCTTAAAGAAGAAATGTAATCACAAAATAGTTAAGTAAGCAACATGTAAAGACAAGCTTCAATGCAGAAAAAGACAATAGATTCATACGCTTTTTTGTTATTGAGACTTTTTCGTAAATACATTACTTCCTTGAGATGTTATAGTGATTCCTCCTAGTCTTTAAAAAATAAAGGTTGAATCAAGAACATATCTAGTTTCATGTTGGAAACCAATTAACCCCTTCCATCAAAACCATGGTTATGGAGTTTTTCAATAAGAAATCAAACACAATTTCTATCATCTAGTCATGATTCTGCACTTTTTTTGCAAAGTAGGACGGTGTTATGAAATTTCAAGTAAAAAGATAATCCATGGCCATAAGATTTACAAATTACAGTCCTTCACTTGGGAAAATAAAAAGAGAGAGAGAGAGAGAGAGAGCTGTCCTAAAATCAGGCCAAGGCCTTTTCATGCTCTCTTAAGTCTGAGGGAACAAAGGGTTTTCATTTATTCTAGGAAGTGAGAAACTGGGAATACAGCTAGCTAGAAGGAATATCAAGGAAAGTGATATTTTTTAGATATAAAATATGCATTCTATCAAGTTTCTTCTCATTCAACACCTTTACAAAATATACTACAGGTTGTATCAAAATGTAAGTTTGCCAAACAACTCTACATTACTATTTTTAGAATTTACACGAGTGGTGAAAAGATTCCTGACATGTTTTCAACAGATTCTAGTCAGTCACCTCCCTCCCTCTATTTCCCCTTTCATATTAATAAACACTAATCTATTTTATATGAAGATAATTATCATATTTAATATACAAGTTATAGACAAAAAATTTCAACCAATAGTGGATTATTATAGGTGTTTACAGTATTCATTCTTCCCTGGGGATCCATCTGCTCCACCAAAGGCTTTTCCTGCGTTGGCTAAGCTCATCCATACTCTCATTCAATGTTTTTATGATTTTCCTCTGAAGTTTGAGAGCTGAGGCTAGAGCATTTCTTTGCGAAATATTCTTCTTCTTTGGTTCAATTTTCTACAGGACGAAAAAGAGAAATCAGTTTATATGATAATGACTGGAGCAGAAAAAATAATTTCTCAATTAGAAAAGCAAGTTTCAACAATTTTGCACGCAGAAAATAATTACCAACTCCAAAAGTTGAAGATACAGAAATATGGCCCTGACAGAGTCTTGTTAAATACTATCAATTTAATCCACAACAGTGTAGTTAGGACCATATTGTATGTTAAATGATGGTAATTATCACTTAAGGACTAAAGTGATAGAACAAGAATCTCTCAGGGACCCAAATCATGGTTTATTAGTCAAGATACATACTCTTAGTTCCAGGAGCTGAGCTTCAGTAAATCCTCCAACTTCTGGGGTTCCAGATTTTGCCATGAGCTGAATAATCCATTTGGCTGCTTCTCCATAATCCTGCTGGGTTGCTCGTAAGAGCTGCAGTCTTAGATTTTGCATGAAAGATAGTGCCAACAAGCCTTCCCTGTCAAAGTAGGGATGGGCTAATGCTGCTTTTGCACTGGGTCGTTGCCTTGCTTTGAAGCGGACCATCGATGTCAGAAGTTCCCATCCTACTCCACCATCTAAATCCAGAAGGTCAAAGCCTCTCCTTAGTTCAGGACCACACCGAGTCTCTACACTTTTTCTCCAGGCAACCAAGTCATAGTCACACCTCTTCAACTGACGCTTAAATTGTATGAGGCAATTATCAGAGCGTAATCCAGGGATTGCCTGTAAAAAGAAAATGCATGACTTCTAAGCTCTCCAAAACTCCAGATTGAATGCTTGATCGCATAGTACATAAGATAAACCAGTTGTCATTGACTCTGGTCCCAAAATACATCATACAATTCTACAAAAAAGTGTAAAAAACAAGCTAACACGAGAAACTTCTATTTGCAGTCTTCTCGTTATTGAGATGGCCTATTCTTTTTGCAAAATATCATATGAAATTTGTTGATGAGTTCGAAGAAATTCTTAGGCAGAATAGACCCAGGTTGTGAATTATAAGCAAACGAAGCCAATCATGAATAAACATATAACCCTATAAAAGAAATCTCACAATGAAGTGTGTCAGTCTGTCAGACATGTTATTTATCCATGATTGGTTTGATTACCTGTCTTTTGTAACCAAGGCTTACCTTATAATTTTTCATAGAAATTCACAGATTATGGTTTAATAACAATAACAAAATCTACTCATCAGTTATTGGCACTCACCATTTGAAGAAATATTAGGCCAGCACTATAGATATCAAATCTATCCGGTAGATTCAACTGTTTAGGGAAAAAAAAAGAGGAATATTATAAGCAAGAAAAGACTTCAAATAATAGTTAAGTATGGATGGCTCATAATATATGTTTTGACCTGCCATAGGACTGGGGAAAGTGCAGTTGCAACTGGTGCTGAGGGTGCAGAGGGAGTTTGTGTGCTCATGATGTACTGCTCTGGGGCAGCATATCTGAAAGTTAAGGGTCATACACAGCATGAATTGCCTATGGTAGGACACGGTGTAAGCTGTCTAAAATATACACATCAGTGGAATAAGTTTAATATCAGTTGGCTACCCGGATCACTTATGCCAAACAAGATACCTTGGATCCAAAAGAAACTCATTAGGAATATAGTTGATGCCAACTCGCAAATCTGCTGCAGCTCCAAGATCAATAATCTTGAATGTACGAGATTCTGATCCCATGGTTTAAAGAAAGTTAGAACTTTGCCAGATCAGGGTTAATCTTTTGATTGTACAAAGTTTTGCATGTACTACAAGAATTTGAGCTCTAATTCTCTTAAATGTGGTGCAAAAATGTTTGTAAGGAATTTACTATAATATATACTTGCAATATTAAAAATATATTAGTATTTACCTTCAGAGAAAATAATATTCTGGGGCTTAATATCCCTATGCACAATTCCAGTTGAGTGAAGACCGTCCAATGCAAACAAGATCTGCCTCATAATTGTTTGAATTATTCTATTTTCTCTATCCAATCCCTTAGGCAAGTCCTGGACCTTGCCCAGAATCATTGTTTCAACCTGAAATTCGTCAGTGGCCATCATTAGGGCTGATATTGGGGAATTCAAGACATAATGGTTTTCCATTGATGAAAGACAGAAAATGAATGGATCCCTTCCCATACAGTTTCCAACAGACAAGAAATACTTTTTTTTTTTAATTCCTTGTGTGACTAGTTGTATAAATTTTGGTATCTGATTAATCAAGTGCAGTTATTAGACAAGAGAGACTACCAACATTATATGGGAACTCTTTACTCTGCATTAGATCTGCTAGGGTGGCATCCCCTTCAAATTTCCATATAAGCCAGTATCCACCACTCTTCTTCCCAGAAGTCTGCAAAAAAATTTGTCAGAAAAGTTCTGGTCACTAGAACGAAACTAAAGTGCTTAAAGGATGTGAGTGAGAATATCTTTGATCTGTTCATAAGTGATACAACAATAATACCCTTAATTCTATGGTAGAAGTAGTAGTCTTATAAGAGCAGCACCTCAAGAAAACCGTAAACATAATCAGCACAGCTGTTTGCACAAGCTCTCCGAACACGCTCATTCATCCAAATTTCTACTGCACCATATTCAGTAGCCTTCTTCAAGACCAAGTCACCTTCCTTCCAGTGAGAACTAAAATACATCAGTCAACATTCTATAACCAGACCAGTCTAAGAAATTGAAAATGAAAAATAAGGAAAACTTCAAAGTAATGAGCTCATGGTGACATAATTATTGCAAGATAAACCTTAACCACTTAACAAGTGAGTGGTCAATTAAGTCAATATGTAGCATTTGTTTCAAAAATTTCTACCAGGACAGTGAATACCTTTGAAGAGGGCTTCTTCGCCAATGAAACCCTATAAACTACACCAAAGGATCCCTCACCTAACTTCTTCCCCAGGACAAAGTCATCCTGTCACAATAAAACAATTCAATTTCATATAAATGTCAGCCTTAATTGTATTCCACTCTTTCTAATTTACTCAAGAAAGCAACTTAGTCAACATTAAAAATCAGCAATTGTCCTTCTAATCTATTTGTTGAAACAGTGTCATTAACTTCAGTTAGATCAACATTATACCTCTAATCATTTGTAAGAAAAAGTAACTGGAGACCGCTTCTATATCTTGCAAATGAACTTGATCTTATATTTAGGACCGGAGGTAGAGGTAGTATAATCAATCTTTGCTTCTCATTGCAATATTTATTCCTCTAAAATGTATGTGCAAAAATGTTTTTATTTAAAAGTATTAAAACACCCTTTTGTCTCATAAGAATCCTTTAATGAAGAATGAGTACGTTTTCTACTTTTAAAAATTGGCCCAATTATAACAAACAGTTCAAAACTCAAGAAGACCAGTCAAAACTGAGTAAAAATCATAATTATAACTAGGAGATGCAATTAGATTCAAACCAACACCCAAACCAGAAACTTTTATCAGTAGGGGGATGATTATAGACGCCTAAAGATGAAGACAAGAAACTCCTAAACTTGAAATATATTTTGCGTCTTCTTTAAAGTACACAAGAATGAGTACCAGACACCATGAAAGACATGAGTTGTAAAGTTGGCGTCTTCTTTAAAGTCAGTCAAGAATAAGTGATAGTTTTGTTCGATAAAGAAGTGTGTATTTGCTTTGGCCAAGATATGATTATAGTCATGCAGCTGATCAATAAAGTGAGACCTAACAGCTAGAGATGAAAAGCGGCAAAATTTAAAAGGACTATTTCAATGATCCATTATCATTTTAAACTGTCTGTTCACTGTCATTTACCTCTAATATAATAAAATGGTTAGTTTATTGTTGTCCTCCACATATATGATAACCCTGTTTCTCTTTGTAGGTTGTTTACTGATATTTTACAGCAGTGATTCATAATAACATTTAAGGTCACATATTTAAAATTAATAGTACTGTTTAAATCAGCATTAGAATTAGAAGAACTCAATTCCTGTAACAAATAAGTTAGAGGAACAATATTGCTCCCATTGAAAAGTCTAAGACTGACCTAGAATGTTAAACTTAACTCCAGAAACAATACTACATCCAAATTCAGATAAAATTCCTGAAATGTGCCTTCAAGTTCTCAGATAAAAACATAACGCTCGCCGAGAAGAATCATGAAACGGTATCTTCAATAGCAAACTCATCATCAACTCACTGACCTTTCTATAAGTAGGTCTGAACAATCTTTCAACAAAGGCAAGAACGAACATATCAAAGAAACCAGGGGCCACACCAGGCGTAGCCCAGAGGTAGGACACAGCACCGAGAGCCAAAACCACTCCAGGAGTTGTAATCGTCAGGCCACTCGACTTCGGAAGAGTGCTTCTGTAGATTATATCGCCACACTCCATAACCGTGCAAGGAAGCCCAACGCCGACACCCACAAATAGGTGGTGAATCGAATCGAGCCATTCGCCTCCCAAAGCACAGGCCACGAACGATTTAGGGTTCGAGAATGTTGTGATTCTTCCACTGCATGGAGATTCTGTAACAGAGTGTTTATTTCGAAGTTTGTGACCTAAAAAGAGCGACTTATTGCTGTGGTTGGAGTGAACATGATTGGGTCTTTGGTGAAGCTTCGTCGCTCCTACGCCAATTCCTCGAGCTGCAGCGACAGTGGCCATTTCAGTTTCAGTGCAAGAAAGGCTTAGAGCTTGGTTTGTGGTGTGAGAGAAGAGCAAAGGAGTATCACACTTTCAGTGAGATTTTTAGACCACAAGATCGATTCTATTTTATTTTATTGTTATTATTCGCGCGTTTTTTTGGCGGTTATTTCAGGTATTCTTGTGGATGGAGAGGATTTGGAACTTTTTTAGAATTGGATTAAGGATTAATATCCACCACGCGTTTCACGTAAACAAATAGATTTGGACTGGCCTTCTTGTGACTCTATATGATCTCTTATCCAGACTTACATACTTGTTTTGTTTTTGCCCGATTTCTTCCTTCCTTGAGGACTAGATTTCCACTCCCTCTTGTCCTAATTTTAAGATATAGATGATTTTTTAGAAAAATTAAGAAAGCTAATTAAATTATTTTAGAGTATTTTTTTTTCAAAGTAGTTAATTTGACTAATAAACTAATATATAATCTAAAGATACACAACATATAAAATGATTAAGTAATTTAGCTTCCTTAATCTCTCAAAATAAAATCAACTATGTCTTATAATTAGGACCGGAAGTAGTATTTTTTATTTTTTTCATCAATCTTGAGGACTGGATTTCGGGTCACAACTGGTATATATTGCTAATTTGGTTAGAAATTTTCCTCTCTCTCTCTTTTTTTTTTTTTCGATGTTCTGAGCCTCTAAGGTGTGTGTGTGCAAGCACAAGATTTTATGTTGTGTTTCTCAATGGAAACATAATAGGTAAATGATACCAGTTGACTTTTTTTTAAAGATATTAAGAAAATTAATTAAATTATTTTAGAGTATTTTTATTTTTTTTCCTCTAAACTAATTAGTTTGACTGATAAACTAATATAGAATCTAAAGATACACAACATATAATATGATTAAGTAACTTATTTAACTTCTTTAATCTCTCCAAAAAAAATCAACACGATTTTATAATTAGGACTGGAGGTAGTATTTCCTAAAGCATGCGTATTATTGACTTCAAGATTCACCATGGTTATTTTTTCTAGTTTTCTGATCACCTTAAAATGATCAAACAATATTAATATAAAAAAATACCACATAGATTTATACCCGCCCCCGGGGGGGGGGAAGACAATTTTGTAGGTAAGAAAAGAGAAAAATTTCAGCAAAAAGCTAAGGACATGTCTTGCACAATGACATTATGATTCCCTCGTAGAAATATGAGTTAGGGCTCTTTTGTCTTCCGTTCTCCCTCCCTACTCTTCTTATTATAAGTGAAGTAGGGTACTCACTTTTTTTCTTTTCATTATCATTCTGAAATGGTGTTGGCGTCCATTATGGTGGATGGGTGGGGCTTTGGTAATGGGCTTGACCTTCCCAGGGAAATAGCTCCATCCCTTCGGTCCTCGCTCTAACTTAGAACTTATAGCATATAGGCTACACAAACTACGGTTTCCCAGTAAGAACATTAAGAATAGTCCAGGATGCGGGATAAGCGCTGTTAAAGACTGAATTGCGTAAGTATAAGTATAAGTAAGAGAATCAAGCTTTATTAACTGCTCATCTTCCGCACCAGTAGTCAGTCTTCTCTTTCTATAAGCAATTCTCAATGCCTATTGTATCCGTCTTTGAATCAGTCTACCGTGCGTGGCTAGCTTATTGTTAATCAATAATCCCAGTGTAGGCTTTTAGACTCGTTCCGTAAACTACACTCGCTATATGTTTAAGCAATCCCTCTTTCTGAAGCATTGAGCAAGGCAAAAGCAAAAAGTAAGCCATTTTTGGAAGCTTTAGAGTTCCCTGTGTTAAGAGAAGAACTTGCTTTATTAACTGCAACTATCAAACCCCGGGATTTAAGATGAAAGAATGAGTTAAGAAGAGAGATCCCATTGTTTCTAGATACCCGTGAAAGTTACTCCTTTACTTAAGGCATGCCCCTAATAAAGAAACTTCCTATGGCAAATGCCAAAGCCAAGCTTACTTAATTGAATCTTTTAGTTTGAAAGCACAGTGGAATCTGTCCCTGCTAACTAGTTTAATTACCGAAGAGAACCTTAAAGGAGAACTGAAACGAAACTCCCTTGAAAGGGAAGACAGGAGGAGATGAGCTTGATTACGCACCTGGCTTACTCTTCGTTTAGTTACTGAAAGCGCTGATGAACGATCTTCCTTATTTTACTTACAACTCGGATTCCTCCTTCACGGCTTGAAGCCGGATAGCTTCAAGCTTAAGGGCTCTCGGAATTCCCTTTCAAGCTTTCTCGAGTCACCCTAACGTAACGGCTAACTGAACTTGGCTTACTTCTTACTTCATGCCGTACTTCGAGTTATCCCGTCCCGAGTTCTCTCGGGATGAGCTCTTAGCGATTAGTCAGTGCGGGCCGGGAAATTAAATTAATAGAGCCCCCAAGCCTTTTTGCCGTGGATCGCCAGCTCCACGCCAACATGCTACTGACGTTTAGGTAACGCGGGTATGAGTTAGTCATCCGAGCAACTAACCTGGTAGGTTGGTTCTCTCCGTCTATGAAATCGCATTTGACTCACCACCAGCATGCATATGAATCAAAGTAGCAGCAATTTCGGTTTCAGTGCGGAAAATAAAGCAGCAGTTTCACCAATTGATTTGATTGACCACCCAGTGGAAGTAGTAGCAAAGTCAGTGGTTTCCCCCGATCCTGAACCGGATTCAGGACCAGCATTCTCGTCTGTTGGATAAGTCTGTAATCCTACGGATTACCTCAAGGGGTGGGAGGCCCTTATTTATCGATGTTGATTGAGAAATCCATCTCGGAGTTGAAAGGGTTGGTGTGGCCAGAAGTGAGAACTCCTTGAAGAGCTTCTTCTTGTTCGCAGCTAATCGTTTTGTCATACTTGACTTTTTTATGAGTCTTCCCCTGTCCTCCCGAGCTGGGATAAGTCAGGAATGGAAGTCAGGGATTGGAACGACTGATTCTCTCTTGGGCTTCCACTCTCCTTCTGGGAAGTCCCCTTCTCTTTTTACCCTATAGGCATTAAGAAGGGAGTTCTTTCCCTATATCTTCATCAGCTCACCATTGAATAAGAAACAACTTTTGAGTATGTCATGGAAATCCAGGCTTTGTAGCTAGGCAGCAACTCTCTAGCTTCCAGCTCTTCTTCCTTCTCTTACTCTTCCGGTTAAGGTAAGGAACCTTGAATCCTGGAACCCTTATAAATGTTCTTACTGGTTAACCACCGTTTAACAAACCAGATAGGGAATCGTTAACATGAGGTTCTGAATACGCATTTTTATGGCCTACAGTTCCCTTTAAGACGTCTTCAGGTACTCATGTGGCTGATTACCTATATGACGTCGTTAAACGGAGGAAAAAGGCCCCTAACAGCTGTTGAAGGAATAGATGCTGTTCTTGCTTGAGTTGAATCAGCCAAGACTTCCCCGAGAGGAAGAATACGCTCTTTGAAGGCTATTCCCGACATCCTATCATCCGTACTAAACTAAGGCTCACCAGGAGAGAGATGCCCAAAGATCTTCATAAGGGGAATTGCTGCATCTACGGCTACTTCAGATGGAAGAGTGAGCAACTCTTACTCTTTTCAACCGGTCTGGGATAAGCGCTGTTTTCGTAACCGGACTTAAGAGTAGGGAAGAAAAAAAAAGTCAACGACTAGTTGCATCAACGAATGGATATGCGTTTGCTTTTCCCTCTACGAAAGAAATGAACGAATGCGGGAAAGAGATCAAAGGGTGGTACAATCACTTAAAGGAAGGAAATGCGCCAGGCAAGAAAGCGCTTACCACAATACCAATAAGACGATCGAGAAGGGTTCACCCAACGGAAACCCACGCTACAACCGAAAGAATCCATTTCATTACAAGACTTCCAAGACTAGCCGGAAACCCATACTCTCGCTTAGGCGGGCATACGGAAAAAACTACCATACATACGTAATGGACTACTTTTCAGACTTTTTTCTTTCCTACTTTGACTGATAGCCCTAAAGGATTAGGCCAGGACTCATACGATTACTAAAGCGAGTAGCTACCCGTCGACAAAAGTTAGGCATCTGTTGGTGGTTAAGCCTTTGTGACTAGCTCTGTAAGCTATAGGTTCTTTTTCTCCCCAGTGCAGTAGGACGGGTGGTGTAATGACTCTTTCTGTCCCTGCTCTCGGCAAGAAAGTAGGAATCAAAACCTTGACCGGTCAAACTCTTGAAAGCAAGCAAGCCTGTCCCAAGCCGGTCTGTTCACAAGGATGTTAGCTCTTTTGCACGAATCTGCTCTTATGGAATCGGTTGTTAGAGAATCCACTTTGTTGAATCAGCTGAGAACGGAATAACCGCTGTTACAGTATCCGCTGTAGAATTCATCAAGTCTTAAAATCAACCTCAAGATAACACTGTCCAATATTCTCAATTAATAAGATAGGCTACAAACATAGCTAACCACTACCTCTTGAGAAATTGTTAAAAACCACTTGATGTGCAATTAAAATTGGATTAATGCAACATAGCTTAGCCAAATTCAAATCGAAGACATACTTAGGTCCTCAAAGGGCAAAAAATCAACCACATTAACTAGACAATAACACGCTAATTAATATAATCTAATTGCAACCACAAGAAATTAAACATATATTTTTCACACTACAAAATCCAATCACAATCACAATTATCAAAACTAACAAAGACAATAAACATTAATCTCATCCTTAATTTATACACAATAATCCCTATAATTAGGCAACCTAAATATATAAATCTAGACTAATAGAATGAACAAATTAACTCCCTTTGTAGTCCATTGAGCTCAAGTAAAAATCTCCACTACCAAGAAGAAAATGGATTAGCTATATATAGCCATTAGAACACCAACTCGAAGCTGAACCAAAACCCCATGGAAATTGATTGATTGAAATAGCGCTGGTGGTGGCTGGTTAAGGCGGGTGAAGAGAGGGCGTCTTGGCGGTGGTGGTCTGTCCCGTCTCTTTCCCTCGAGGAAGATGGAAGTCATTTGGTGAGAATGGAAGGTGGAAGAACGATGATGGTCCAAGCTCATTTGCGGCGCTGGTTTAATCAATATATCAGGTTCCTCTTTGCGTCTCGGGTCTCTTTCCGGTCCGGAAGAAGGGTCAAATCGACCTCAAGCCCATAGTCAAAACGCAGGGGGTTGCTGATAGGGACCTAAGTGAAACTTTTTAAAAGTTAAGTAGGGACTAAACTGAAAAGTTTATAACTTGAGCTCAAACTTCCATTTTCAAATTTGGTCCAATTTCTTCAACCACCTACAATTTAAATCAATCAAGCCAACATCAAATATTTCTAAGAAATAATGAATAAGAGTAATTACAATAATTATGACAATTTTACCCTTTTTAACACATTTTTCATGTAATTACTCTCATAATCCAAATTAATCATAAATAATACATTTTTGCCCAATTAACATGATTAAATCCCAAATTAATCATGAAAGAACACATCAAAATATGGTTTGATCGAGGAATATAGTTATGCGCTTTGGTGTCTTTCTCACTTAATTCGAAGTTGAGTTGACTTCTAGTAAATAAATCCGTTGGAATAGCAACTTTGGATGTGGTAATCATTCTTTTTGCTTTGCAAGTGTGTGCAGATGGATTACCCAAAGTATGCAACTTTTCTTGGTTCAGCATTTAATGCTCTGACACCCTTTTGCTTTAGCTTTAAAACTTCGTTAATCATCCTCTAATTCATCTGAAACTCATCAACAAAGTGGTTAAACATAGCTAGGAATATAGAGAATTAATAATGGGAAGTATTAAGATCAAACATGAATGTTTCACAAATTCGTCAGATTTGAGTTTCAAATTCTTCGACTCATACTTGAGTATGTTCTTCTATACTCGAGTGTGTCACTGTGCACTAATGTCTATACTTGAGTATGAAGAGTGATACTTGAGTATGGTTCTTACAGAGAGGAATATCGTGACTTAAGCTTTGGACTATATCTTTGAAGTGAAAGTCATACTCGAGTTTGTCATTACATACTCGAGTGTGAACCTTTTAATATGAAAATAAGTTTAAGTCCAAAATCTTTATACTTGAGTATGTAGATCTATACTTGAGTATGTAAGTCTTTCAAAAAGAAAGAACTTTCGTATGTCCTATACTTGAGTGTGTACACCCATACTCGAGTATGCAATAATTTTGAAAGGTTTTGTGAAATCAAGTTTCAAATCCATACTTGAGTATACAAAGTCATACTTGAGTTTTCAAAGTATTTGGGAAAGAAAGATTTCTTTGTTTGTATCATACTCGAGTTTGTGACTACATTCTCGAGTATGCTTAAGTTCAAAACTTTAGTATCTTTCTGTATGACTTATACTTGAGTATGCATATGTACACTTGAGTATAGAAGACTAAAGCAAATATTCAAGTAGTCTCTGTGTGATCCATACTGGAGTATGCAAACTCATACTCGAGTGTAAAAACTTGGAGTGCTCTCTTGTAAGGAAAATACTTGAGTTTACCCTAGTGTACTCAAGTATTGTTTAGTTCAATCAAATTTGAGCAACTCTTTGGTAAGTCCATACTCGAGTATAGATACCCATACTCGAGTTTGGCTTTGTTGAGCTTTCTTGAAATAATTGTCAACTTTCGAAGACCGTATCTCTCTGGTATGAACTCCGTTTTGGTTGGTTCAAGTCTTGATGGAAATCCCTTTGAGTCTACTTTCATATGCCACCAATTTCAGCTCAATCCGATTTGTAGTTTGTGAGTTACACTCAAAATATTGAAGCTTGGTTTGCTGTGTGGCGTGGATTTATCTTTCATCTTCCACAAATCATATCTCTCTCATATGAACTACTTTTGGTTTTCATTTTATATCAAAATGACGCATTGGGAGTCTAGTTTCATATTCCACTGATTTCATTTCAATCCGATCTCTGGTTTGGGATATATCATCAAATTACCCGACGTCGTCGCCCATCTTTGAACATGAAACGAGCTGATCAACGCTGCATACTCGAGTATTGGCTCTCATACTCGAGTATTGCAAGTCCAGAGAGCCGAGATGCGAAAACACGTATGCTCTGATGAACATACTCTCCTAAAGTATTGATGAACATACTTCCATATGATCTTGGACTAACATCAATAAAGCTGATTTTTCATTTCATTCAACAAGTTCTTCATTTTTAACTCTAAATTGATCATTCTTTCATTCAACTTGGACTCATCCATATAATCTTGGAGGCTTCTAACATCAATATAAGAACTTGAATAAGGTTGATATCTTCAAGTTATTAACATTCAGTCTCTTCTCCTTCTTCTTGCTTACAAAAAGATTCTTGCTTTTTGACAACCTCTCGCAAGTACTTCTTTCTTTCATCTCTTATCTCCTTCTTGATAATTTAACTTGGAATAATCATCATTCAACTCAATATACTACTCAATCTTTTGCTTTTCATTCTTAACAACTTCTACCTTCTTCAATATCCATAAAATGCTATAGAATAAGGTTCTTGGCCTTAGAATTCAAGGTTCTTGGCCTTAGAATTCTAAGATTAGAATCTTAGGGTGCGAAGGAGACTTAAATGAAAATAAACTTGCTCTCACAAGATCTTAAGGTTGATATTCCTATTATATTGAATTGCTCCTAAGTTCTTTTGATAACATACCTTTTCTTATCGGTGAGATGAATGATATCATATTCTAATCTTCTTGCTTATCCTCTAAAATCCATTGATAACATCTGCTTTCTTGACAATCCCAGAAGGAAGGGCTAAGGGCATCAAAAGTAAAACTATTATCTTTCTTTCATCTCTTATCTCCGTATAGGTCATCAGGAAGATTATTCTCTCTTAATTTAACTTGGAATTTAGATTGATTGATTCTTTGCTTTATAAGATTGCGCATACAAAGACTTGAGGTGAGTTGACTAGCCTTACTTGAATAAATATACCCCAAATTACACTCAGCAAATAAGGATACAAACTAGAACTCAATCTTTTTGCTTAACAAGGCTTGGGTGAAAGGCAAATCCCACATACATACGGAAGAGAAAAACCAAATAAAGAAGGCCGAACCCCAGGTATTAAGGAGAAAACTAATCATAATTTTGTCATGGAATCCTAACACGTTGTACATGACAAGCAATTGGAGCTAAATCATCTTCTTTTCTTATTCTTGTAGGTTCTCGAAGGCCTGTTTGCAATGAGTGATTGAAGTGCTGCTCGGGTTGAAGCCGCTAAAGAAAATGAAGCCAACTATCAATAAAATGCTATAGAATAAGGTTCTTGGATTTCTTTCAATCTTAGAATTCTTGAAAGTTAACATATAATCGCATTTTAAAGTAACTTTAACGACAGCTCAAAAGGGTCAATGGAAAGCTTACTTAATTCAAAAATCTTAAAAGGAGAGATTTGATGAGCTAGGTTCTTGGCCTTTTTTAGAAGAAAGTGTTCTAAGATTAGAATCTTTGAAGTGCTTTGTCCAAGCTCTAGAAGGAGATTATCAGTTCTTCCCTTCCCCCTCTTTTCCCTTTGTTTATAGTCCTAAGTCAATATTCAACCAAAACCGCAACATCCTCTCTTTGTTTTGATCCTAGGACCATTCCCTTAAATGAAAATAAACTCGCTCTACAACTTCGAAAACGAGAAAGAGAATACCCCTAAACTAAAAGCTTTGAAGAGATTCATTACGGATTGGAATGCTAACGAGTTTTTGCTTCCTATGAACCCTTGATTTCCTGTGTAAAAGTACACAAGAACGTTTTGAACGAAATGATGAAAGAGATCGTACTGGATCCAATACAACCGGAAGCTAAAGCGGGCTATTGGCAATAGTTCGCTAGGCATGCTATCATTGGGAGAAGCAGATAAGTTATCTTCTGCGTCTTATTTTAGAGATATGGTCTCGCTTGGGATTTCAATATATCTAATCTCATAGAGACATGTTATAGAATTTTTTATACTTCAAAAAAGAGACTTTTTGTTGTTTACACAAAAATGAAGTATTCCTCTCTATCAGCCGCATTTACAATGCTTGCCTTTTATCCGCCCACTTCATTATTCGAGAATGCTTCGCACCCGCCTCTATGAGAAAGTGCTTTAACTCTCGAGTTCGTCTTTGGCCAGTCATGGGCTTTTATGTGTATGCCAGGTCAGGACGAAGGGAAATTGACTAGCCTATAGTTTGCTCGCTGATCGAATGTGAAGTACAAAGTGATCAAGTGGAAGTTGTGCCAGCGATAACCCTCGACCTGCCACTATCTATGTATCTGTGGCCACTAGGGATGAGGAAGGGGCTACGGCAGTTCGTTATTCATACTCGTCATTTATATGGTTACAGATTGGAATTGGCTTGCTTGGAAATGGAGAAGCAAAACAACAGTCATTTTTTCTGTTGCCCGAAATGGTGACCCAACACTTGTTTTCCCGGAAAAGGGTTTAGATCTAGATCAAAATACATAGCCCTATTTGATCTAGTAAGGGGAAGGCAAAGGCAGTTTTTCACAAACTTTGCGGCAAGAACCCAATGGGATGCTAGTCATTAATTCTTCTTCATTTGCCTCGAGGATATGCCTAGTTGCCAATAGGTCTTATCATGGCAATGATCAAATTAGTGTTGGAAATGGCTCTCTTTTGCCTATCACTGCTGTTGGCATCTCGATCCTTCACACACTTGTAACACAATTTCCGTGAAATAATGTCCTCTTATTTCCGAAAAATCTACTGATTGTATTGTTCTGTTCGAAGGTTCTGTCTAGACAATGATTGTGTCATTGAATTCTCACCGTTTGGTTTTTGTGTGAAGGATCGCATACTTATAAAACCGCGACAAAGTCTTTTCAAGTGCAATAATCCCGGGTTGTTGTACCCCTTCTTTCCTACTGATGCATCGGTTGAAGCTGCTTATTTCTGTCTGAATCCCACCTTGTGGCTTCAAGGTTTAGCTCATTTAAACTCTCATACTTTATCTGATCTGTTGAAGAAGAAATTGCTTGCCTATAATTCATCTGATTCAAACGTTGGCTTTCCCAATTTTTTCCATTCTGACAATGGCGAATGCACCTACAGAACAAGTTATGCAAGTTCCGGGCTTCGAGAATTCGTTCTTATTCTTAGCAAGAAAAGAATATAGGGTAGCTGTTCTTAGCCTGGCTGAATATGAAATCGGTTTAGCGTGGGTAAGAATCCGACTAAGCTTTTTCATTGATTGAGTCCAAAAGAACGAGGTTGGATGCGCTTCTGTTTTCAAAGCCGAGTCCCTTTCGCAGCACGGAGTATACCTCAATCTCCGTTAGTGGAGTTTCCGCTTTTTCCCCAATTTCCCACGCCTTCTGTGAGGCAAAACCTCACCACACTACACTTCGACACAAGAGAAGAGGACCGGGCGCTTTGCTTGTCTTGTATCTTCGGGATAGGAGTAGGCGGTCTTCTTTAAGAAAACTTGAATCTAATACTCATGAATTATGCTCTCAGTGCATTCGATGGAGCCAGAGGAAGAACTCCTATGCAAACAGAAAAGACTGGGGCTGCTACAGTTGGAGTTGCTGTCGGTGCAGGCCTGTTTTCAAGCCTTTGCATAACAGAAGTATTAAGCTAAGCCCATGCAATTTGCAGTACTTTGTAATATCTTAATCCTCTAGGCCTGTCCTTCGCCTCTTTACACTGAAAAACTATACCTCTGCTCTGACTCAAACACAGAGTCTCATGATCAGGGATGAGAAGGAGAAAGTAGGAATATCTTTGGTAATTATGTTAAGATAGGATCCGTTCGCAGACGAGTGATAGCAGTCCATTCGGAATAGGAATGTGATCATAGGATGATTAAGCCTTTTATAGCTATTCATCTTCCCGGTCCTGGCTTTATAAAGGATTTATCGCAAAGAGGCGATTTGATCACAGCTGAACCTGTAATGTCCAATCTTGCCCTATTTGTTCGGTCTTTAAGATAACCTGGCAACTTTAGCTATGAAAAGAGCAGCTCAGTATAAATTTATCTCATTATCATTTTACATTTTATAAGGAAAAATTCTTTTATTAGCAAGAACGGTTGGTAAACGAAAGAAGAACTAGGCTATGGCTCAACTTGCAGCAAGTCTAGACTTCCCTGGCTTAGCAGGAGGAATTGGATATATCTGTCGAAATTCATTGTCGAAGAATAAGATTGCAACGTGTTACAGTTGCTGTTACAATTGGTAAGAATTCAAATGCGGCTGGAATCAAAAAGATAAACTCTTTAGATTGAGTGAGCCAACTGATGTTAGGCATGGCCTTCCTGATTATCGTAAGAAAACTCTTCTATTCATTACAGAGAGTGATGGGACTAAAGAAGCAAGGGACTGAGACAGACTATTCCCTTTGATTGCTGGGAGAGGATCGAAGTTCTCAAAATGGTTGATCTTAGCGTGCTAGCCGCTGCTTCATTTCGTATAGTGATAACGCTTTCTCTTTCTTAGCGCTCCGCCCCCCCTTGTATAGTAAGGGGAACTCTGGTTGCGCGGCTTTCTCTTATAGGGGTCTATTTTCTCTGACTTGACTCAGCTTGACCTACTTGACTCAGCGGTTAGAGTATCGCTTTCATACGGCGAGAGTCATTGGTTCAAATCCAATAGTAGGTAAAACCGGCCGAAAGCCCTGCTTTTGCCAGCATGACAGCAAGCACGGACTGGCGGAGTCAACTGAATGACCAAAGCATCGGTTGCTTCCACTTGTGGCCTTCTTCGACTGCCTTGACACCTTAATATCAGGGAACCCCCTATCCTCTCTTCTTCTCTTCATGTATGTGGGCTGCCTGCCCCGTCCCGAATAGACGAACAGGAACAAGCTGAAGAAAGGCGCGAGAGAGAGTTGATACTCAACGCACCTACCCTCTTCCACAATTAGGTGAAGACCAGGGGGGCCGGAAACCCCAACGGGAAACCTTTCACCGCGCCACAGGATTCTTTCGCGAAGCGCTCTCTCAGACGTTTCCACTCCTGCCTCCGCAAGCAAAGAGGTTTCAAAGATACCAGGCGACCAAGTGAAAGTGAACAGCCCCGAGCAAATCTTCTAGAGAGCGTACCCGTTGTAGCCAAACAACAAAAAAAAGAAAGAATATGAACGTTGTGGATCTGTTGAGATCTATCGCATCTTCTATTTGTAGATTGATTCGCGCGATCCTGCGGATTCTTCAAATCTTTCCGTTTTGATCCTCCGCATCTTCTATTTCATTATGTCAGCAATCTACCTATCGATCTCGATCTTTATTATTATTCCTGAAATCAGCTAGATAAAAAGGTCAGAAAATATGCCGCATAGCATTGCGTCCTTTACTTTGCTATAGCTTTTGTAATGTCTTTTATTGCACTTCGAGTTGCGGTTAGAATGCTATAGCACCGTATCAGCTTTGCTATACGTTCTTTAAAAACACTGTAATTTGCTCCTTCTTAGCTCATGTTTAGGATGTAAATGGTTTCTATCCTTCAATTCCCTATATCATGAATATATGCCTTTTTGCTTGGATTGTTTGCAGTTAAACTTTCATTTATCATACAATTCAGTCATGAAATGTAGAAAAAACATGGCATAATTTGTGCTTATCAAATACCCTCATTTTCTTTTGGTAAAGTTAGTTCCTCCCATTTCAAGTAGTGGGCACCATTATAAGAAGAAGAACATCCCCATAAAAAATTTGCCATTTTCATTGATAATTTATGGCATATGACTAGAGGAAATTTGATGCAGGAGAAAGGATAGACCAACAAGGATGTCAAAGCATTGTTAATCAAAACTAATATGCCCGCATGAGATACGAGGTGACTTTTCCAACCAGCTAATTGCTTATCAACCTTCTGAAAAACCTCCTCACACCTCCTTCTATCAAACTTAAGATCATCAAGATAAGTGCCCAAATTTTTCCCAGTTGAGAATGGAATTTAATTTCCATTAGTTAAGATAGCTTCTTTTTAAGGTTGTAAGGAACAGAAGGACTAAAAACCATAGTAGATTCTTGATAATTAATTTGCTGGCCCGAAATAAGAAAATACCTTCTAAGCAAAGCCTAAACTATACAGCAATTCTCCTCCATGACTTGGCAGAAGAACCAAGTATCATCAGCATACATAAGACAAGATAAAGGTTCAGTGTTGCGGGAAAGTCCAACACCTCTCCACCATTCACAATGTTAAGCTTGATGGATCATACAAGAAAGTCCATTTGCACATAGCAAGAACAAATAAGGAGAAATTGGATACCCTTGTCGCAAACCTTGTGAGGGCCCGAAAATAGCACCAGGAGATCCATCGATCAAGACTTGATAGGATATCGTTGAAACACACTGCATGATAAGCTGAGTCAGCCATTGGGGGAAATTCATCATCTGAAGGACAAGTTCCAAAAAAGACCAAGAAACCTTGTTATAGGCCTTTGCTATATCCAACTTGATCGCACACCATCTCTTTTTGCTCTTACGAGTTTGATGAATCTTTGTCATACATTCTGAAGCAAGAATGATGTTATTTGTGATAAGTCGTCCTTTCAAAAATGTAGTCTAATTCGGAGTAATCAATACATCCAGAATCCAGGGGCAGTAGATATCTCAGAAAAGAAGCTGGTGGCTTCATCTTGAATCTTTGCTGCATCTTCTAACCCATTGCCCTTCCGAATTCTTGATCCTTAAAACTTGATTTTTTTTCATTCGCCGAAAGAAAGCAAAACTATGAAAATATTTTGTATTCCTGTCTTCTTGTAGCATCCAATTATGTTAAGATTTTTTATACCATAGCATTTCCTCACATTCATACCAGAATTATAATGAAAGATTTCAGAAAGTTCATTTGTTTTTCCTCTGCTGAAGACAACTTTACTTTCTTATGCCAGAATTGTAACTCCTCCAATTCGCGTATATTAGAAGAAATTCGACCCACAGAATTCATACTCCATTGAATAAGCACGCGTCGAATATTCTTTAGCCGCAAATTATTCTTATAAGTGAAGGAGCCAGGAAATTCTGTTATCCATTCTTGCTATCAAAACAAGAACCATGGAAGTAAAAGCTCTAGTTCAGTGCAAAAATGATTGTTTTGACTTTAATTCACTGTCTCCCAATATCATAATTTTTTCCTAAATCCTTCCTACTGATTACTTATATATTGAGAGACTCATCTATCAAAAGGAAAAGATTTCAATGCAAATAATTGAAAAATAACACATACGTAGTACTATTTTTCACAAATAATAACTATCTAAACAATTTTTTAATATACTGGTATATAAATTCATGGTTTATAATCCCATAGGGAGCAAAACATTCTCTATGATACAATATTTTAATATACTACTACCTCCGGTCCTCATCATAAGACCTAGTTGACTTTTCTTTATAGAGAGATTAAGAAAGTTAAACAAGTTGTTTAATCAATTCATATATTGTATATCCTTAGATTATATATTAGTTTATTAGTCAAAGTTTGAAAAAAAAATTAAAAAAAAAATAAAAAATATCTCTCAAAAAAAATAATTTAATTAAAGCTTCCTAATAATCTTTACCAAAAGTAATCAATTTTATTTGGCAAGTTGACTTTATAGTTAAAGTTCTCGAGGGAGTAATAACTATTTACCAAGAGTATTCCCATATTTTATTTGGCAAGTTGACTTTGACACAGTCAAGTTCTCCACTAATCATGGCTGGAGACCTTACTCTTATGATACGATGCATGTATGAGATTACCTTTGGGTATTCCAAAAGTGTTTGTTTGAGAAAATTAAGATAAAATTTATTTCATATATTTACCTTATATACTACCGTAAATCACAATTAAAAAGCTATTAGTAATGGCAAAAAGCTATTAGTGAAGGCTCCAGGCACATAACAAACTCATTATCATCCTACTTTCATCTCCTTGCTTGAAAAATATGTCTCAAGCAAACCAAAACTCTTTCATACAGCAAAAGTATATAAGACCAAAATAATCATACAATATAATTTTTGCCAAATGACCAAGAACAAATTAAACAATTATTTTTCGGGTTATCTTTCTGTCAATTATTATACTGTACATACCATGCATGATATAACAACCTCCTTACGTCGCCGTTTTGTTTAAGTAACCTTTCTAGTTTGTTCGCACTTCTGTGTCCTCTTTCGTCTTTTTACTCTTTCTGCTTCACAGCTTCACTCCACTCACACAGTCCACAGGGTCCACTAACCACTGATCATACTCACAAGTCACGGGAGAACAACAACGAACAGTTGAAGACTTGAAGTGACTCGTCGGTGGGCGAAGGTGGCGCGTGGTGAAACATCGCCGTCGTCCGCTAAATGTCAGAGAACAACCGAGAGTGACGAAACAGATCGTATGGGGCCCACAAGCTATCCAACGGGCACGGCCTCTTCGAGTCAAGCCTCAGCCAAGGCTTCCCCTTCCCGCTCCAGTGAAGCAGGCTCACCGGTCCAGGATGAAGATCCCGGCACAAACCTTCCAGATTGTCGCCGCCAAGCCCGTGCTGGTTCCACCGGTGCTCCACCCTCTCGACTTCGCCGGCGAACACCAGTAAGAACGGCGGCAGCGAGCCCAGCTCGTAGATCCGGTACCGCTTCTGAATCCTCATCCAGTTCTCAAGCTTCTCGGTGTACTTTCCTTCCCTCCATTTCCACAGATCGATCACCATGACGCCGGTGTTGAAGTAGCATGGCTTCCGTCCACGAAACGACGCCGCATAGGTCGGATTTGACCAGAACTTGGAGGTGAAGTAATTGGTGAGATTGGCGTGACAATACTCAGGGGCGCCAAGCACACGCGCCCCCAAATCGATGTTCCAGAGCTTCGCAACGTCATCGACAACGATCAGATCCGAATCGAAGTAGATTATTCGGCGAACTCCGGCTGGGAGGAGATTGGCGAGATACATTCTCGCGTAGTTGAGAGGCTGATCGAGAGCTCGGCGAATGGAGTAGGAGATCTTCCCCTTGACGAGGTTCGAGTCGAAGTGGTACAGGTGGAAATTGAGGTACGGGAACGTGGAGGTGATTATCCGACGAAGCTCCGAGCGCCGGTGCGTGGTGGCGATGAAGTGGAACACCACATTCTCCGGGCAAGACGAGTGCTGCAGAACGGAGAACACGCCTGCGACGGAACCACGGAGATAAGTGGCATCGAGAGTCATCGCGATGTGTATGACGGACGGATTGTGAGCTCGTTCGTCGAGGTCCGACCACGCCGTCTTGGGACACTCCCTTCCATTTCGAAATGCTGGTGCCTCACTGAACACCGGAAGCACGCCGGTGCCATCTGACGCCGAAAAACCCGCGACGGCGATGAGGAAGACAACAAACACAGTGTGGCAGCGGAGTGTCGGTAGCATGATGGAGTGATTTGCTAACAGATAAGAGAGAGAAATGGTATGGCATTTTGGTGCCTTAAAAGGTCAAGGGTACTTTTAGAATTTCTCAATAATAATTCGAATTGGGTGTGGTATTGTGGGGCCCGCAAAACGAAATGGAGGGATTTCGCCAGGCTGGAAAGACGCGTGAATGAGTAGGGGCGAGGTTAGAACTTGAGAGCGAGTGTTGATGTTGGAATCGTGGCGCGCCAACTCATCTCGTACTCGTAGACATCGGAAGTAAATATTCCTGTACCTTGTAACCCTGTCGTTTAATGATGATTGGTGACTCTCGTGGGTGATCACGTGTGGGATTCAGAATGAACGGCTGTGATCTGATGTGCGTTTATTTGGTCAGAATCGTCATGGGAAAATTATATTCCATGACCCCATCTTAAGTTATCCTATTAATATTAATTAATACCCCCTCCAGGCTCCAGTACTTATAATATCAAATATTTGAATAGTGGTTTTAGTTTTAAATATAAGATATATTTTTTATATATTTATAAATCTTTTTCTAATTTATCCACGTGATTCTTAACAATAATAAAGGAGGAAAGAAACGAGAAAATTAAGAAAGATAAGTGTTTTAGAAAATGCATTTAATATTAACGGACTCTTTTAATCTAATCAAATTAGGTAAATAAGTCTTATATTAAGGATTGAATGTAGTAATTAATAGGGAAAATCACTTCAGGGCCCAAATAACTAAAAAATTGCCAAAAAAGGCCCCGGTCTTTTCTGGTATTATTTCATATAACGTTAGTTGTTAACGGGTACTGATTTAGTTGTTAGGATATTGTTGTTAATGCCTACTGATTTGGTTGTTAGGATATTGTTGTTAACGCCTACTGATTTAGTTGTTAATATTCTACTGATATAGTTGTTAATGTTTATGAGATAATATCAGAAAAGACCCTAAAGCCTTTTTTGACATGTGACTTTTTCTTAGACATTTTTTGACAATTTTTTACTAATTTGGGCTCTGAGGCAGATTTTCCCTAATTAATACTCCTCCGGTCTTTAATATAAGGTATATATGAAGAGTTAATCTTTTTCCTAAATATAAAACATAATTTTGATATTTGTAAATTTTTTCCTTATTTACCTATATTGATACTCCTTCAACAATAATAAGGAGAAGAGGGAATGAAAGAATTAAGAGAGATAAATAGAGTATTCTAGACAATAGATGTTACATTAACGAATTTAATTAAATTTTTAATATAATCAAATTAAATAAATATGTCTTATATTACCTATCACAAATAGTAAGTCCCCATCCTCCATTTATTGGTTCTTACATAAATATATGTAGTTATGGAACGGACAAAGTTATATGTACATGGAGTTTTAAAAAAGACAACACAACATATAAAGTTAAAGCAAATTGAACAAACTTAGTGAACTGCGACGCAACTGACGCACAAGGTGACAAGTACTTGCGCTCCACGGCCTTGTATTTATGTATATATATATTCCTTTTTGTTCACTTCCAATTCAAGTACATAACTAGTTTCAATCCTCAAGGTAGCTTGTTTGGGATCATTTTAGGGTCGTAAAAAATGTTTATTTATGTAAATCGAGATAAAAATATTCTCACATATTTTATTGTATACTGTAATCATGAGTTTAAAGCTGTGTTTGAAAGCTTTAATCGTTCATCATTTTCATCCTCAAATCTGCATCTCCTCATTTGTGTTGTGTTTATGGGGTTACATTGTCTCAGAAATAAAGTATGCACTGAAAAATTACTGCATTTTGATGTGGAAGTGTATGTTAGCAAAAATCTCAAATCTTTTATTCTTGACCAAAAAAAAAGAAGAGTTCAAGTTATCATTTCCTATAAAAGGCAATGTCTAGTGCTAGTTTAAACACACTGAGTTTATAGAGTGTTGGAAGCTCTTGCCCCCTCCATGCATCCATTGTGGTTTTGTTTCCTACCTTTTTGTAAGAAGGATTTGTTAAATATTGGGAAGTTGTTATGTTTTTATCTTATGTGGTAGAATAACTTTTAAGCCCCGTTTGTTTGTTACATATATAAAGGAAAATGAATATTAACAAATATTTTGGATAAATCTTTTAAGCTTTAAGCACATTTTGGATAAATCTTCTTATGTGGGAAATTCAAATTGGTGGGACCCACCCCAAGACCACCAATTTTCTCTCAATTTGAACTGGGTGAAAAAGTTTGAATTTTGCGGAAATTTTTTTACACGAGTTTGAACTTGACAAGAAAGCATATATTTAAAAAAAATATTTTAGCAAAAAAAATATTTTTCTTTTTTATTTTGAATTAATTACTTTTGAGGGTAAAATATACATTTTTTGATTCTTTACCAATTACTACCCCTTCATTTTCTTCCTATCAAACAATTCATCTTCCTCGCCCATCTTTTCATCATCTTTCAAAATCTTCAATTTTTCTTTCTTTCTAAGTTTATTTTTCCTCCTCAAATTTTTAAAACCAAAACGGGGCCTTAAGAATGCTTTGTCGGGCATGCATGACTCGAACTAATAAGGCCCTTTTATGTTTTCTTACAAATTGAGGATATGTTGTGTATCATTATATTATATATCAATTTATAAGTTAGAAAAATTAATTAAGAGAAAAATGATGAAAATATATTAATTTATTTAACTTTATTAATCTCTAAAAAAATTGTCAATTAGGGCTTATATTAAAGACCAGACGGAATATTTAATATCAATTGAGTCTCAACTAAGGAGAAACAAAATCCTTTTCATTCCTATGTGGGACGTTGGCCAGTTAAAAAGGTGCGAAAATAGAATTTTAAGATTACTTTTGAATTTCCTTTTATATAGAATTTCTCAACATCAAAACCATGTTGTGTTGTGTTTGCTCTCTCTAGAGAATGGGGTCTTACTTAGTGATGGGGAGAGTATTTCTCAGTACCCAAGTTTTGAAATATGAAAGTTGCCCTATAAAACTGATGTACTTCTCATCCCCATTTCTTTTGACTCTAGCAGTATAATCTCTTATGTTTATATAACATTGATCATTTTATCAAATAAAAAAAATCTAAAAGTTGCCAAAAATCACTTTTTCAGCCAATTACCAAATAAACACAACACTTCATAAATTATATTAGGGGTTTATTTAGAATAATGATTAAAGTCTTCAAAAAATCACTTTTCAATTTTGATTTACGATGAATGGAGTAAGTAAGTAGCAAAGTTTTATCTCTACTTACATAAATGTGTTTATCATAAGTAGCTATAAACAAGAACCGGGTGTATATATTTCGTTGGGTTTTAATATAGGATAGAGCATAAACAGGTTTCTTGAACTTTTTTTTATTTATTAATACTCCCTCCGGTCTTAATTATAAGAAAGCGTTTTTTGGAGTTGGTTTTGGTCCAATTATAAGAGCAAATTTTAACTTTTGTCAATTTTTTCCTATAATATCTCTATTTATACATTCTCAATAATAATTAAAGACAATAATAATTTAATAATACACCTATATATTTTATAAAGTAAATAATGTTTGCAACTCATTAATGTTATATACACCTCAATTATACTTTTTTCTTATAAAATAATTTTGAGCAATTTTTGTCATATTTTTCCTATATTACCCCTACTAATACTTCTTCCACAATAATTAATTTAACAACACGCTTTTATATTCTATCAAGTGAGAAATTCTACTTTATTTTTTATTTTTAAATAAAATAATTTTAATATTCCTTTAAAAACATTTTTTTGTAACTATCAGTCTAAAGTGATTAATTTTTTCCTCCTGAAATAACCTGAAACCAGAGATGAGTTTTCTATTAGCTGGCAAAAAAATGGAAAAACACCTACTTGTGTGTTATATATTCGTGAGTTGGTATGGTAAAAGTGGTCATCCGAATCTATCTTAATCAAATAAAAAATTTTGCTTTTATATTTGTTTGCTATTTTAAAATTTAATTTTTCTTGATTTTATTCAAATATTTATGTTTATTTTATTTCATCATATTTATTTAAATACATGAGATATTAGAAAAATTTGTGCCAATTATTTCACAGATAAATTTAACTTTTTGAATTACAGTTACTTAATTAAGACCTCAAATGGTTTGAGGATCGACATACTATCCAAATAATCCAAAAACTGGTGAAAATTTTGAAATTCATTCTGTGCAATCTAATCTCAGAATGGACTAATAATGCAAATCATCATAATTTTTCACCAGTTCTCTTTTGATTTAAGTTGAGAAAAAAATAAGTGAAAAGATGGTGAATTCATTCAGATATTAATACACATAAAGCGGAGGGATGATCAGTATATATTATTGCGAGTCGAGTATCAATGTGCGGGTTACCGATTCAGCTCATTTTCCCTTGATGTAATTTTCAATTTTAATTAGGGGTATTTTTGGAAAATAATTATAATTAACTAATTTAACTTCCCTCCTTAATCTCTCCAAATTTTGGTAAATAGCTCTTATAATTAGGACCGGAGGGAGTAATATGTATATTTTATCACAACATATAGTTGTTGTGGTATCAACTAAAGTTGCTTCGGGTTAAAGGCAAGATGCCCCGATGCTCACCATATTTAGATGAAGTTTTGATGTGCTCGAGACTAATGTTGTGTTTTGACCAAACAAAAACATGAAGTTAGTTGGGCTTCTTTTATATAATCTGTCACATTATAAATAATCAAGGACTACTCTCGTCTTTGGGTTTAACTGGTAAATAGGTCGGACACTCTCATCAAAAGGAAGATGTTCGATTTTGGAGTTGGTCAAGGCACTAGATGAGACATCCTAGCTCCTAAGTGCCTAGGTAAACGCCTGAGGGTAATAGACGGTTCGCCCTGCCCAGCATCAGTATGACTTAGGAAGGGAGATTTCGTCCTACCCTTGGATCGTAGATAAACCTAACCCTTTTCCTAAAATTTATGTATAAAAAATAAAAATAAAAAATCACATAACTAACATAAAAAATAGTTGATGTTGTTGTTGTGTAAGTAATTCATATAGCATGTTAGCTTAAAAATGGATTATAGTAAAATCAAAATCTATATGATTTTAAATCTAGCTGCCATCTAGCAACCTACTATCACCTAACAAATGTACCTTCACCTCCAAGTCGAAGTTTGGTAGAATCATAAAGATTCATTGATTGCCCACAGCAATGTTCCCTTTTTTTTCTTTTCTTTTTTCTCACTCCCTCTCTCACACAATTATACCCCTTCCTATGCTTTTAATAAGAGCTTCAAATAGTAAAACTCGCTACTATCAAGTAGTTATTGCAATTGTATATTCAGAGTTCAAAATCACTAGATAAACTGAAACAGTCCAAAACTAATTACGCTTACGTCATCTTCCGCCCAAATGAATTAGATTTGTGACACAATTAGAGACCAAATTATACGAGACCTATGATCTAGTTACTAATGTAATATTATTTGATCAAAGTATGTAATCTAGCATTGCTAAATTTTCTAAGTTAGCATTTTTCATTTTTTTGTAAATTTAATTTTAATTTTTCTATCATAATTATCTCAAAAATCACTTATACTACCGTCATTCCAAACAAGTTTCAATTTCACAAAAACTATTTATGTTATCGTTAATCAAAACATAAATCATATTTCATAATCTCGATTTTTATCCAATCTGATTTTTCCATAAGTTAGATTCGAAATAAGTCACTTTTCTCGCTATCTCAAACACACACAATGGGTCCTTGGTTCTTCGGATTGAAAAAAAGGGTGAAGGGCATTCGGGTCTTTTAAATAAAATCATACACATTTTAATTAAAAATTAACTCTCAATTCCATGACATTCAAAACACACTTTTAAACTTTATTTCCATATCTGTCTCCATTTCCGCCAAAACTAATTCCAGCGGGCTCTAAGATCTCTCACTTCTCCTTATTTAGTCTATGTGATACTTTTTAGCCTCTTTTATTTTATTATTTATTTACCTTTACACACATAATTAAAATTAAAATTAAATACTCTCATTTAACCTATACTAACTTTATTATTTTATCTTTTCTAAAATAATTCAATAATAATAATTGCTTGGTTATATTTATATTATACTTAATTAAACTTTAATGTTTTGATTTATTTTAGATATATCTTCCTTAGTTAAAACATTATTCGCCAAATTCCTTTTACAACTAAATATTTCCTTCATAAGATTATCTAAGTCTTATGAATGTATGGTGTAACATCCCAAATTTTATTAAGTATTTCAAAGAGAAGTTTATTGAGCATTTTAAGGTTTAAATGGGGTAAAGGAATATAAGTATAGAATTAGTATGTATATATATATATATATGTTTTATTATATTATAATAGTATATTATTATACTATATATTATATATATATATAGTTTATTATATTATTATAATTATTATTATATTAAGAAAAAGGTGAGGAATGAAGACGAAGTAGAAATGAAGGAAGAAAAGTGGGAGGACCCCACCTCTTTTGAAAATGAAGAAGGAGGTGCTGACAATTGAGGAGCGGTGCCTCAATCAGCGCCTCCTCAATTGAAAATGGGGGCACCTTCCCTTTGAAAAATGGGGGTGCGGTGCCAAATTCCGCCCAATTTAGGCGCGGTTGCACCTAATTATTTCGGTGTGGGGATTATAAATACCCCCACCCCAATGCACAAACACACACACACTTCCATTGTACGCAGAGGAGAGCGTGAGAGAAAGAAGAGAGAGAAGGAGAGTAAAGTGATAATTATTTAGGGATATTGGTAGTTGCTTTTTGGTGATTACTTGGGAATTAGCGAGTAGAATGCGTAACTCGAATATTCTTCCATATCTTGTGGTGTGTATGATTGTAAATTATATTATTTTAATAGATTTGAATTATGTGTATATGTATTATAATATTATTATAATAAAATTGGAATATTACAGTTTTGTACCCACAAAAATTATAGTTTTGTAACCAAGAAAATTACAGTTTTGTACCAAAGCCAAAAATTACGGTTTTGCCCTTGAATTTCAAAAATGTCGTTTAGTCTCGAATTTCAAAAATGACAGTTTAGTCCTCGAAATTCAAAAATGACAAACATTGGATTTGATGAGTTTTATGAGATGTTTGGTTTACCTTGTGATGATATTTTATATAAATGAAAGTTTATTTTAATACACTTTATTTTATTGAATATAATTATCATGGCGGAGGTATGTGTGATGGGTTGGAGTAAGGAGGAATTCGAATGATAAAATTTCTTTATGCCGCCACTCGGTGTGTAACATCCCATTTTCAAAAGTAGTATAATTTTTTTTTCATCAGAGTAGAGCATCAGAGCGTAAGAGTAACTGATACATATATTCAAAATGTCGTAAGTCCGGGTCATTTGTTTAAGAAACAGACATCATACCGAGTGTTTTCAAAAGTAAATAACAACGAAGAAAGTCTTCAACGAGTCCCTATGCGTCTTTGTTTGCCTCTCTGGGATCAGTCCTCCGACCCCGAGGTATATTAAGAGCTGAGGTTCAATGCCCATTAAACCTCAGGTAACAGTTAACCTCATGTTTATATATACAACATAGACAATATATGAGCATACAACAAGTATTTCCCAACATCACATAAGCCCCCTGGCAGATGTGTCACACTTAGCATACGTTTCACACATAGCAATCGTTTCGCACCTAGCATTTTGCACCTAGCAAACGTATCCCAACACCCAAACAAACATAATAACAAAGACAATGAACATACCACGGAGCTATCAACTACCTCACATAAGCATACCATACACATAGCACATGTACGCATACAATAAACATCAGAGTTAGTGTTACAGTACGCGAACGTATCTTCGTTGACGGTACTTTGGTACGTTTGACGAAAACGGTGCGTTTGATAGCGGTACGACAATGGTACGTGATCACAGGTATCCTATAAGGATAACATCGCATCTATCAATATTTGGCATCATAACAGGCATTTTAGGTACAAATTACCATTTTGCCCCTAGTTTGACTAATCGGCGAAATTTCGCCAGAGCTTCGCTACTTTGACCCTTATCTTCCAAAATTTTGCCATATCTCTTCCTCCACTATATTTTTTTGAAATAAATTTACCCCTAAAACATGATATTTAAACTATCTTGGTAAATTAAAGATCTACCTAGCATTTCTACTATAACTACCGAAAGAACCACTAAAGCTTAAGACTAAGGACCAGAAGAACTTACCTGAGGGCTTTGCTACACTTTCTCCGAGACTCCTCCTTCTTTCTAAAATCTCTCTCTATTTCGAAATAGGCAAGAGGATTTGGTGTGAGGATTTTGCAAAGGAGTGAAAGGGCTATTTATAGGAAAATTTGAGACACTATTCACACTTTTTCATATCGGATATCAAAATCGGATCTTGTTTTTGTTGCAAGTCTTCTTCTTGGCCCTTGGATCCTCCTTTTAGAAGAAGTTTCCTACATCACCATGATGTCACCTTCTTGCTTTTTGATCTTGTACCGATAAAGTTCCCTGTTCGGTGTCCTAATCGCGTAATCTTAACCAATCTCAAAAATACAGCAACACAACTCTGAAGGTCTATTCATCCTCTTTCAAAATACTTGGGTTAACAATATTTTTGATCCCATTAAGGGTATTCCGTATCTGTTGAACATTTTCGGATAAACGTCGTCGGTTACGGAAATGACTTCGAGACCCACTCCAGGGATAAAATTATACTCGTTTATAATAGGTCCCGATGTTAGATACTTAGTTCACCTATTTTGAGATAGGATTTAATTTATCGGTTCTCATTTATCCTATTTGCTTTTTCCACAAATATCTCATTTATATTATTATTTAAATAACAAATATCATGATATTATTTCTCAAAAATCCACAACCCTTTTCACACCTAAATTTCGCCCTTCCCCTTTTATTTTCTTTATATTTATTTTTTTAATTACTTTAATATTATATCTTAATTTAATTAGAAAGCTTAATTAGGCCTTAATCCTATGATTAGCAATCTTTTAGGATTTAGGGTTTTCATGTACTTAATCTCATACATTATTCTTAACCTTTTATAATTAATTAGCAAGTATACTTTATGGTAATCTTAGTCATAAACACTTAATTAAAGGGTTTTACACAATTTACCTTGAATACTCTCTTGTTCAAGCTTAAACAATTAGCCATTAATTACTTAATTAATCACTTACTAATTGTTGATAATTTTATTAATTGAGATTAATTATTATCTCACAACTATTTTACTGACATTGGTATTTTATGCTCCATGTAAAATATTAAAAATCATGGGGCAACTTATGCTCCCCAAAATTATATTTAATTTTGCCTCATTATTTTCCAAGGAAAATAATCCCATAAATTCATAAAATTAGAGACAACATACTTTCTAATTTTTAATAAATATTTTATTGCCTCTTGGGATTTATCATAATATTTTCGGGGCATTTAATGCCCCATAAATGCATTTTAGGGATTTTTAGCTCTTTATCTCTCCTAATTTCTATAGAAATTACCTTAAAAAATAAGATAATTATAACTTATTATTTGAGACCACATATTCACCTATTTTCCAATAGATATTATTTACTAAAATATAATATTCCGAGATAAATAATTATCAAGGGTATTACGGTGCACGAGTGGATGATACTTTTCGTGGCCCCATCTTCCATGTTTTCCTCGTAGGGATTACATTGGAGTTGTGGGACAAGTGACACCTCCTTAGTTGTTCTTTTTAAGGAGGAGCCATAGTCCATACTTAAGCTCTATACCTTTGGTAGGGTGTATCTTAAGTTTTGGTGAGCTTGGAACCATCCAGGTCAAATGAATGAATTTCTATCGGACTATGTGTTAGCCTATGGCTCCGATCCAGTGGTGACAAGGGTGGACGGTGATATAAGGGAGGCTGCATATGCATACTATATAATTGTATATTTCACTATTCAACATAATGATGATTACTTTTGCAAAAATAATTTTGTATGAGAAAATATGGTATACACATTTATATTTGAAATCACCCCCGCTTTTTGTCATATGTAATTTGCTTGTGTACGGTAGAAACTTTCGGTGAGTTCGAGACGTGGAATCTCATCCCATATTAACATTTTCGGGTGAATATCCTAGTAGAGAAGCAAGGGAAGCACCTATGAAGTGAGCTTTGAAGCTCTTTTGTCTCCACATGGTTTATGTTATGTTATTTTATTTGCCATGACCCTAAGATTTCCACTTTGTATTAAACTCGAAATATTTTTGGATTTTTTTTTTTGATAATGTATTATGGATTTTATTTGAAATAGTTATGTAATTTAATGATTTGGATATTGATTATTCTGTTAGAGGTATTTTCAAGTATTTTGGCCAAGTTTTCGGATGTTGAATTTGAGGTGTTACATTTGGGATGTTACAAATGACATATTTGAAAAAAAAAAAAGTTTATTTTTACATACTACCTTTGGTCTTTAATATAAAAGCTAATTGAATTTTTTAAGAGATATTAATGAAGTTAAATAAACTACTTAATCATAGTATATATTGTGTATTATTAGATTATATATAATCTACTTGATAAGTTAGAAAAATTAGTTTAAAGAAAAACGATAAATATAAATACTTTAATGTAACTTATTCTGCTTTCTTGATCTCTTAAAAAAAAAAATAAATAAATCAACTTTGCTTATATTAAGGATTGGGGATAGTATTTATTACTTTTAACGAAGGGTTAATAATATTTAGTCCCTTAAGTTTACCCTCATTTTAGTTTTGGCCTTTCAAGTTGCATTTCCATTGAAAAAATTGGGCTTTATAAGTTAATAAAAACCTAGACCATTTTATCCATAAAGGAACCAAAACTCATAGTTTGAAACTTGAGAGACCAAAACTAAAATGATAACAAACTAATTGACCCTTTAACTAATTTTAATTATTTTCTTAAACTGCATAGTTCGATTATCAGGATCTTATAAAAAAGACGAGAAGGGAGTATTAACATATAATATACAAGTTATAAAAAGCCAAGCTATAAGTAATAATCATTTAACATACAGTACAGTCTGCTTAAATACTCTATGTAAATTGTATACAAAAAAAGCCCCTATGTAAAAGTGAAACCTTTAGAGTATTTAATTAACTTGAAGAAGTAACTAATTATTACTTCTTCTAGTCCTTATTACGTATAAGACACTAATTACCGATTATATTTAATTTTTTTTATAAGACACTTGCTTATTCCCAATAAGCATTATATATATATATATATGCCCCTAATTAATTAGGGTAATAGGTGAGAGTAATAATTAATATAATATTAGAATAGTAGGGGTAATATTAAAAATTACTTAAATTGTAAGACAACTTTATTGACTTTAACTGTTTTTATTGATTTGTGAGAATTGTTAGTTGGTGCCTTATAATAAGGATGAAGAGTACTTCCTTTAGTTTTTATTATAAGGCACCAACTAACAATTCTCATAACCAATAAAAACAGTTAAAATCAATAAAGTTGTCTTATAATTTAAGTAACTTCTAATATTACCCCTACTAATTGCTCTAAATTCTAATATTATATTAATTATTACACTCACCCACTACCCTTATTAATTAGGGGCATATATGGAAAAAAAAATGCTCATTGGAAACAAGTAAATGCCTTATAAAAAAGATAAAATACACAAGCTAGTTGATTGATGCTTTATAATAAGGACTAGTACTAGAAGAAGAGTTGGTAATTATTAGTTAATTATTCCAACAAATTGAACTAGGGTAGTTAATTTCGGTTCGATTTCAACTCTAGTGGTTGTAGTAGTTACATTCCCTCCAATATTTCGTTGGCCTGAAATTGTTTGATGCTAACTGACGTTGAACAAAAGTAGTTAAAAAGTCACAAGACCTAATACTCCTAATTATTCCAAATTTTGCATTAAAAAAAACAAATGAAGTCTCATGCAATTAACTAGATTACTCTTAAAATATGTTTGCCAATTTAGCTCTTCATTAAACTCATTCCTTAGTATCACACATTGTCTATGCTTGATTTGGAGTTAATCCTATTTATGAACTGAGTTTCCCCTCTTCATGTTTGTCAATTCAAAAAGAAAATGATGGTTCAATTAATTAACATATACTGACTCTAAATAAATTTCCTTTTATTACTCCTTGTGGTTCTAAATTAAGACATTGTTGACTTTTTTTGGAGAGCTTAAAAAAGCTACATAAATTACTTAATCTTATAATATGTTGTGTATCTTTATATTATATATCGGTTTATAATTTACAAAATAACTTAAAGAAAAAATGACAAATATAAAATTTTTAAAGTAATTTAATTATCTTTTTAAATATCTCTAAAAGTTTTAATTTTATCTTATATTTAGGCCCGTAGGAGTACGCTGAGAAGATCTTTCGAAATTTCCGGCCACCAAAACAAACAAGAAATAGAAAAATAATAATATAAATTAATGATCAACACACACACAATATGTTATACTCCCTCTATTTTAAAGATAAAATACAATTTAATATTTTTTTAAAAAGAAATATGAACATAAAAAAGTCCTTTGTTTAACATTAAACCCTAATTAATTCCAATTTAATTAATAAATTGAATTTTAAAATAATATAATTAATAAATAATCATTTTAAAACATTTTATACTATGAAATATAAAATTACTCCAACAAATACCTTGTAGTTGTATTATTAAAAGTGTGGAAGTAATTTTTCTATTTTGTACTTATTTTTATATATATATATTTTTTTTGGCAACTACACGTCATTAACTATTTTACATATACAGTTATACTTGATCAAATGACAAAAGTAGGCATCCTTAATTTGAGATGTCCAAATTTTGAATTTATTTAACTGATTTATTTTTTTTTTTAAAAAAGTTTCACGGATGAAACAGTACCTCTTTAGTCCCTCGTGAAGGTGCATTTTATATGTACATTTTCAGTCCATTTTCTCTGTTTTTTTCGGTTTTTTTAATTAACCATCCTTCTGCCCCCCTTTGACCGATTGACCACTTTCCCTCCTTTTTACGTTATCACTCTCGCTCTCACTCACTTCAGTACTGCGAAAATGTCACTCCCCTTCTTCGTCTTCTCATTCATCTTCGTCTTCATCTCCACCACCATTTCCACCTCCTTTTCTTCACCTTACCCTTACGGTAACGTCTCAATCTCTTCTCATTTTCGTTATATTAATCATTCAATCACTTGGCTTGTCTTCATACTGATTATGCTTTCTTTTTCCCTAATCCTTTTCACAGGTTTATCTTACCACATTGATTGCGGTAGCCCCACCAACACCAGTGACCCCTTCAATACCACCTGGCTCTCCGACCGTTTCTTCACCGGTGGCGTCTCCTCCGTCGTATCCGAGCCACTCCGATTCAACTACCCCTACGAGAAGACCCTTCGCTTCTTCCCTGTCTCTCACGGCAAGAAGAACTGCTACGTTATCCCTACTCTACCCTCCGGTCGTTATTTCCTTCGCGCATTTGTTGTTTATGACAACTACGACGGCAAGTCTCATGCTCCTTCTTTTGATGTCGCCGTCGAGGGCACCGTTGTCTTCAGCTGGCGATCCCCCTGGCCTGAATCTGTAGCTCTTGGGGGTGCGTATTCTGATCTGTTTGTTTACGTCACAGACGGTGAGGCTGATGTTTGCTTTTACAGTTTGGCCACTGATCCTCCGGTTATCTCTTCCATCGAGCTCGTACACGTTGATTCCTTGTCTTATGATTCGACGAGTATAGGAAATACGCACGTTCTCGTCAATTATGGGAGGTTATCTTGCGGGACTGAGCAATGGGGTCCCGGATTCAGCAACGACACTGATCTATTTGGTAGGTCGTGGCAGTCCGATTCCGAATTCCGATCAAATTTCGGTGCATCGAGTCACCGGAATCGTGACGGTGTAAGAGCTTTATCCACAAGGAACACCATAAGAGGAACTGCACAGAAGCCCAATTACTTCCCGATGAAGTTATACCAGTCCGCGGTAACCGTTGGTGGAGAAGATGGTGTGTTGGAGTACAATTTGAATGTGGACGCCAAGTTGGACTACTTGGTGTGGTTGCATTTTGCGGAAATTGATTCGAGCGTGAAGAAAGCAGGGGAGAGGGTGTTCGATGTGTTGATCAATGACAAGAATGTAACTAAGATTGACATATACAAGCAGGTGGGAAGCTTTGCTGCGTTTACTTGGCACTATATAGTAAGGAATTTGAGCAGTAGTGTGTTGACTGTGAAGCTTGTGGCTGCAGTAGGCGCCCCTCTGATTAGTGGGCTCGAAAATTATGCTTTGATTCCCAGTGACCCTTCCACCGTACCGCAACAAGGTATATTGCTGAATTGTTGGTGCATTTACCATATATTGGTTTGGTTACATTTACTCAGACATATGAATTTTCTTCTTTGGCACCTGAAATCTAAAATTATGCTTGAGAGTTGTTACGAAGTCAATATAAAGACAATTAGGCAGGAGGAAAAGGGAAGTTGGCAATACAATGCTAATGTTAATGGTTGATGTGATTTCATTTTTAACATATTTTTTAGTCATGTGGACTATACTGTGGAGGGAAGTATTTAACTGGGGACCCTTTTGCAGCAATTGCCATGAAAGCATTGAAAGAGTCACTTCGTGTTCTTGATAGAATGGGTTGGAATGGGGATCCTTGTGCTCCTACTAATTGGGATGCTTGGGAGGGAGTCACCTGCCGCATGGATAAGAATCATGCTTCCCTCGTGATAAGTGAAATGTAAGCATGTCTTACTCTTCTTTAAAGTTTGAATATACATTTATAAATAGAATTTTGGAATAGGATTGATTGTACATCCATAATGACTGTTCCACTCACCAAATATTCATGTGGTAGGAGAATAAAAGCAGTCATATAGCTGTTTGTACGCATTTAGGCTTTAGCAAGCAAGATTGTGGGGAAAAAAACATTTTCTTTTAATTTGTGGATTCTATTATAATTTGCAACTAGTATAAAACATATTTTTTTGGGCGAAGAAGCGAGATAGAGGATCATGGGTGAAACTGCTATTTACCCATATGCATATAAAAATAGGTTAAGGGGCAATTTTGCCTCGGCCGTTTTCCCAGTTAATTTTGACCGTTAGTTGATAAAATATGCTGAATTGACGGTCCACATGTCATCCACTTCATTTTTTGAAGGTACAAATTTCCGGGGACAAAATTGCCCCTTAATCCTATAAAAATTACTGATCCACAAAAAGAATGGAAGAAAAGGCAGAGGTTTCATGTTTTTTTTCCCTTTAACTTATAATTCTTTTTACATGACTTTGATTTTATCTTTATTTAACTACAGAGATCTTGGTAGTCAAGGCTTGAAAGGGTACATAAGTGACCAGATTAGTCTTTTGTCGGACTTGGTAAGCCTGTAAGTATCAGCTGCTAAAAGTTCATATAAACTAATGCCAGACATCTATCACTAATCACTATACAACTTAGATATGTTGAGGCTAACTATTACATAACTCTTCAGTAAGAAATATGATAAGTCCATATTTGTTTTTTGGGCTAAGAGCTTTCTAGCGCCTTTGCTGTTTATGTGATTGAAGCAGCAGTCAGAACCAGCAGTTTTCTTTATACTCTCCTTTTTTCCTTACCGTGTCCTTGAATTAGAACAACAACAATCTTTATTTTGAAATGGATTGTTTTTTATTCTTCCAAGTTTCAGTTAACCTTGTTCTTTCATTTGGTGGCTATGTTATTTAACTTCAAATTTAAAATTTTCTCAACTATGTTGATTGAATCATCCTGCCTGTGGCGCTACATAATACCTGATAGCATTATAACGTGCATTAGAAGCTAAAAGTGTTATAGTTATCCTTGCATTAATTTGTTGTCCTTCATAATGTCTTTATTTAATTTTTGTTTCTCTCTTGGTGTCATCCATGATCATATACCTGCATTCATTATCTATAAAACATTTCTCTCTTAATCATGCTGGTCAAAATTTTGGATCCACCTTAAATCTTCTGTGGAAGATCATTGTTCACCATATGTATGTTTTCAAGAACATGTTGTCTTCATATACTCATATTTATATTCTTTTCAATCATCTAGTAATCTCTCTTAAAATTACAGGAACTTAAGTTCTAATTCTCTGTGGGGTTCAATACCTTCTGGATTTGGGCAAAAATCCCTGATACGAGTGTAAGTATTAATGATGTTATATTTGTTACCTAGTCTTTCTACCAGGCTTTGTTATGTTTCAGATTTTAAGCAAATTCACATAACTCATCCTAGTGGGGTTCTTTCTTCACTGAATGACGATCAATTTTCTATATCTTTATGTACTGAAGTATTGTTTACTTAGAAGTTAGAATTATAACTCTTATAAGGAGTTTGCCATTACTCTGAAAATTCTGATATTTTCAGAGTCCATATATCTTTCTTGCAGAATTGTTTGTCAGCCCAATACTCATGCCACATGAATAACAGAGTTACTTGTTCCTTTTAAAAAAAACTATAGCACAGCAATCTAATCTGTGTAAAGGAGAAATTTTAAAAAACGACCTTGTTATTATGCAATACTAATTTATTTTCTTTATGACGTATGCACCAGGGATTTCTCCAAGAATGAGCTAACAGGATCCATACCAGACAGTTTAGCCTCTTCAAGTTTGCAGCTTGTGTAAGTATCCATTGTGTTATCTATTAATTCTCTCTTTCTATTTCATAAAGCAATAAACATATAATGATTGGCATCTAGTTCTGGAATTTGCTTGTATACACTTTTCTTGAACATTTTGGATAGTTTATTAAAATCTCAAAAATGTCATGGGTAAAATATTCGAAAACTTATGACTTGAAGGGAGAATTTTTCTTCAGCCCTTGTGTCATCCTTTATTTATAATGTTTAAAATATCAAAACTTGAAAGTGAAACTATCTCCTAGAGATAGACGATTAATGAGATAAATTCGACCTAGTCACATCAATGCCAAGAAAAAACTTACCACAAGCCAAGCCTTAGCTTTGAGGCGATTTTAAGTTGGAAAATCCTTGGCCATCATCTGCTAAATTCACAGCATCATCTACATAAACAGTCAATTATATTTCCCCACATAGGACTATAATTATCAAACAGTGATCCACTCCACACCTTTGAATCTCCAAGGGTGTAATTAGTTCGCTAAACCTGCTAAACCATGCCCAAGGCAGAATTAAATTATATAATGACTTATCAGGAGAGCAACAAACTCCCTCCGTTGCTTCATGCAAATCTCTTCATAAACATCTTCATGGAGGAAAGCATTCTTAATATCTTACTTTTGTAAAGGCCACTTGAAGGTTGAAACCACAGAGATGAAGCTGTTACATTAGCAGTTTTCTTGGGTTTAAAGTGTTCAGAATTTAAAGATGAGACTTATGTATCTCCTTATATGAATAGATTGAGTATATATGTTAACTTGTATCACAGTATTGCTTTGGACCCTGGTGTTTGTTTTGCTAATCCATTTTATCTTAACAGGCTATTGAATGATAACTTTTTGGAAGGACAAGTGTCAGAAGGACTTTATTCAATTGGTGTGCATGGGGGAGCTTTTGAGTATGTTACTTTAACCTGAGTTTTTGCATAACACTATGTTCAGAATGGAATTTTGGTTAATTTATCTTTCTTGGATGATATCCTTATTTGGCTGATTATTCTATCTGTCTCTGTCTAAATTAAGTGCATGTAGAGCCACAAAAGTCCCATGTAAGCTCACTGTTTTATCGTTATCAGCTTTGAACGATGAAGGAGGGATATAATGCATGTTCTTACATAAAAAGTCGTTCTGCCTTTTCTCAGTATCCATTGTGGATTCTAATACCCACCTACTTTTCTCATGTAAAGTTTATTCAATTTGTATATATCTGGAAAACTGAAGTAAAATTCGGATGATTTATAAAAACTGTCCCACCTTGAGTGATGCTCAGTTTTCTTGATTGAATGACAACGTAGAAAATTTGACCTCTGCCATTGGTTTTTGTTTTACTGGGCATGGAGATTTATCATAAATGACATAAATCAGGTTCCCAATGCAAATTTTTCAGACTCATGTTTATTTTGTTAGGTTTCTAATTGGTGCAAAAATAGTGTTTCAACATAAGAGTTTTTTTTTTGGGTACAACCATAGGATAGTTTTTTTCTGTCAAAGTTGTAGTCCTTTGTAATCGTTAATTAATAATTTGGACAATAAATATTTTTTTGTTCAGTCTCTCTGGCAACAAAGGTTTGTGTGGTGTGCCATCTCTGCCAACATGTCCTCTATTGTGGAAGAATGGAAGACTATCTACTCTGGGCAAAGTTGCAATAGGCTTGTCATGCCTTTTTGTTTTCTGTGCGGTCATGATGTTGGTATATATTTATGTCAGGAGGAGAAGGAACGAATATGATTTTGGTCTTCCCCATGAATTAATGTGTAAGTATGACCTCATTTGCATTCTGGTTTTGGCAAGCCGTTTTTATTGTTTCAAATATATTTGGCAGTATGATTACTTGTGTGGTTTTTTCCCTTACGTTACTGTTTACGTTGAACTAATTATACTTTTTTGCATATAAGGAGGATTTATAACTTTGAACATAGAGGTTTGGCTTTTTTATGCAGAATATATATGTATTTTCAACATGAGCGAATCTGTAAAAAAATTTGGTTGGAGGGGGCATCATGCAACTTCAGTATAAATCCTTGTAAAGTTTGCCTATGAGAATCTCATTGTTATAGTCAAGACACATGATTTCTGACTTGAATTTCCATTTGATGATCAATCCTACGTAAGATGTTTCTTCATACTTCTTAAGTAGACTTTTGAACCCCGCTCTACTTTTGCTTCCCTTGTTTGTGAAACTCATCCATGTAAAATGGTCAAGTTATTACTTCAAAATATGGCTCCTGGGGAATCTTTGAAGCCCATCATTTTGTCCAGTACCTTCTGATGAATATCCTTGGTTAAACCCATCATTATTGTTTTATCAAAAACCTATTGGAATATTCTTGGTAATGTCACTGTTGCAGTTTTTTGGATTTCTTATGTTCAATCCATTTACTTGTGATGGAACAATATGCTCATCGGTTCAAAACCCAAAGTTACTGAATAGTACTCAATCTGAATGTGACCAATAATTTCCTTTTTTTCTACCTCAAACTTGAGACAATTTTCAGACGTGGCAGCAATTTAGAGTCAATCCATTTGTTGTGGTCACTTGACCGTTTTAGGGGCTGCAAGCTTCCCTCTTTTTTGTTACAATCTTGTCCCATTGTGGAAAATGGAAATATTAAAATTTTGCTGCAACAGGGAATACTTTGTGCTGGTAAAAATGATTCTTCCTTGGTCCAAGTTTGCGGTATTATCTATAGATTCTATTCACATATACTTTTTTTTTTTGTTGGTCGGTATTCACATATACTTGAAGTCAAGAGTAATAAATTACAAGTTTTCTAAATAATTTTAAGTCCTAATCGGTGAGCCTATTCAGTCTGAGTGAATACAGGAATGTCTAGTTAAAATATACACCAAAAGTCTTGATACACGATTGAAGCATCTCTCTCTCATGAGTCATGGGATGTTTGATCCTTAAATTCTTTGCTTTCATTGAGCATGTGTTTTATATCTTCTTTCGCAGCATTAGCTGGCAAGAGAAGCCGATATCAGAGACACAAATCCTTGATGCATCTTGAGATGGAGAGCCAACATGCCAGGGGTTTATCTTCACCATATACGTTACAGTAACCGAGTTCCCCTGCAAATTTAAGGGTTGAGTTTTCATGACACTCGCCGACACAGCTAATACCAAAAGGAAATCGAAAGTTGTAAATGCATCAATAATGCTATAAGCCAAGGTTGATGTGACATCACTGCCTTACTTTTAGAGAGAGCAAAGAAGGGCTTCTTGAGGTTTGGCTTTTCTCCTACAGCTTTTTATGTGGCCAAGGGTTATGGAAGCCACTTATTGCCATGCTGTGTAACATTGTTTGCCACCCCCACCAGAGACACAACCCGTTATATCAGTAACCCATATACAAAGTTACAACCTTCTTGATGAATACGTCATAGGAACACTTCAATTCAGTGTAAGTTATCTGAACCACAAGTTAATTAGCTAGGTGTCTACTTTAGGTTGACGTGTCTATTCTGCTTAGCTCAACACTGTACCCTGATATTTATGTCGCCTAATTAACGGTGAGTGGGCTTTGCTGTGCTATGAACTTTTTTTGAAGTTCTATACTTGTATATTATCTGTGACTGCATTGAACGTGCCTGATTCTTCATTAAAAGTTGTTTGTTTTGCATGTCATTATTATATTGAAGAATTTAGGGTTAAATACCTTCATGGAAGTATTTATAAGGGGTATTAAAGACGAAAGTTTTTTTGTTTTGCCGAAGTTTACAAACATAATGATCTTGCCGATCGTTTCATTGGATCGTTGCTTCTCTTTTAAATATTGAAGAATAAAAAACTTAATAGAAGGATACCAAAAAAAATTGTCCCCTTACCAATCTTGGAAAAAAATGATACTTAACCCAAGAATTTAATAGGAATTGTCTGGAAATTGTGTTTTTATTTTATTTTGAAGCTTTATATTTTTTTATCCATAATAGTAGACTAAATTATATAAAGCTCTTTTTGAACTTTGAATCATGCTGTCTTGTTTAAAACTTGACAAGAAACTCTTTTATAATTTTAAGTTATTTGTAAATAAGTCCTTTATCATATTATACTCCTCTGGTCTAATGTATCACCTATTTAATTAATTTGATTAAATTAAAAAAGATAAGTAAATTAATTATAATAAATATGACACATTTTTCTTAAACACCTTGATCATTTTCTCTAACTCCCCCTTCTCCAATTTGAGGGAGTATCAATAAATTTTAAAAAAATAAAAAAAATGGAAAATAGCTCTTACCTTTAGATCAAAATCAACTCTCCAATTCGATCTTACATTAAGGATTGGAGGAGTATTATTTTAGTGAAGTAACACACAAGTTAATGCTTCAAAAACTATTAGAATGAATGTCAAGTCTTAAGAATGATAAAAATTATGCAGATAATTCAAAGCTAAAAATGTTTACGTATTATTTAGCCATAATATTAAAAAGAAAAAATGACTTCCTTGTCAACTCTTGTCACAGGATAAAGAAGAAAAAGGAATCTAACCCCCATTTTTCTTCATTCAATAGTTCTATCTACACGTGGGACCTTCACATTTCTGCCAAAAGGTTTTTTTTTTTTTTTTTTTTTTTAAAAAAAAACTACATGAACGAAATTGATGGTTAATTGAGGAATCTAAACACTGCAACTAATTAAGGGTGTGATGAGTAAATCAAATGTATTCTAACATTCAAACAAGAACGTTCCACAAAAGTAGTTATGATGTTCCATTCATGTTTAGTTCCAAATTAGAAGTAGGCAACAAAATTACAGTCCAATTCCTATTGCCGTAGGTCGTCATTTCTGACTTGTGGTGGCTCAAGAATCTTTCCTTAGTTTTGTTATATACCACTCACTCTTTTGTTCGAATCTTCAACTTTTCAGACTGTATCAAAATTACACTTTCATCCTTCCCTGTGATTCATTCATTTGTGTTCAAAAGTTAATCAAAGTGTTCTATTATTGTATAGTCATGTGAATCTATGAAATTTCTTTTATTCCAAAAACATTATATTAAATGTAATTCACAATTTGATTAGATTCTATAAAGGGAAAAAAATATTACTTAAACTTCAAAATCTTAAATCAATCTTGTTATCTACAAGAGTATATATAATAATTGACAAATTATTTTAGTACGACATAACTAATTTAAGATTTTGAAGTTTAAGTGATATTTTTTTTTCCCTTTTATGAATTTACAATCCCTAATTCAATTAATTATATATATAGTTGAGGTTAAGAAAATCAACCAATAAGCTGTTAGTTTAGGTGATAAACAGCTTTATCCCCGTAAGGTGGACTGGTCACTCGTTATAAGAGATAAAAACTCTTTGCACTTTAAGCCTCAAAAGGAAAAACCCTAATAAAAAAAACAGAAAAAAAAAAAGTAAGTTTGTTAACACTGCATGGAATTTATAAAACTAATTGCAATATTTATAATAGGCATAAATAGTGGGTTCATAATTCATATCTCCAATACAGTTCCTTAGAAATAAAAATAATTAGCAAGGACCAAAGAATCATCAGCACACCCAAGGGGGAAAAAAAAAGACCTTATGAACAAGAACTATTATTGAAAATTAAAAAATAACCAGGTAGTAATAATGTTAAAAAACACTCTTAAAAATAATGGTAACATTCCTATAACTATGAAGCTAAGTAGCAAATTATGGACTACCGTGAGTTAGAATGTCCAGATATAAGTTGTAACGTATATCTAATAAAATTAAACTTAAAAAAGAGTATATAAATTGAAAAATTCATAAAATCGTAATTTTAAAGTTTTGAATTAAGTTGTAACGTCGAATCTAAATAATATATATATAGAAGTGTTGTGTGTGGCTATTTTTTTTTTTTTTTGTTCTATGATTAGTTTAAATTGCTTATGGTGTAGTTGCTGTTTTGACTTGTACAATCTTTCAATAATGCTTCAATATATTTATGTGATACTCTTTTTTGTCTAGCCAACTAAGAATGATGTGTAAATGTTCTAGTTGCATTTAGAAATTACAAAAATTATTGAATAGACCTAATTAACAACTAGTAGTGTCAGATTGCTTGACTTAAAAACAACTGTTAACTTCAATATAAATATACCTATTAGCCTCTAGTCACTTAGGTAATGTGCATAATTAAACCATATGATTATTAATCTTTAATAGAAACCAAGGGTAATAATCAAATGGGAAAAAGATAAAAAATAATTTTGAAATTGCAAAATCACAAATCAGGTTTATTACCAAAAATTTATAAGGAAATGACTAAACTTGATAAGCAACATAACTCAACTCATTTCTTGAGAAATATCTGATTTGGAGTTTCTCAATTTCAAAAAAATCTCTCTTTTTCCCTAATTAAATGGTGTGCCTAACGTAGTCATTTGAAAGATCACGTAAGTGGAAATTTAAATCTTCACTATCATATGATATCTACTTCTATGCTTTAATATAAGACCCAGTTGACTAATTTGGAGAGATTAAGGAAGCTAAATAAATTACTTTAAATTAAAGTATTTATAATTATCATTTTTTCTTCAAACTAATTTATTTAACTTAGAAACTGATATATTATAGGGTTAAGGTGCAAATTTACTTTCGAAGTTTTCGTTGATGAGGAATGTTATCCGGAAGTCTTTTCGATTCAATCACTACGGTAGAATCGCCAATATATAACAGTTATTATCAGTCATAAATTATGGTTCCGAACCATTATATACGAGATAATCCTTGATAATAACAAGATAATAATATTAAATTACATTTTTATTTATAGTATTCAAAATAAACAACATACAATTTAAAAGAAATTAATCACTTAAAAACCCTAAAACATTATCTTATAATTTTTTTTTTAATTCTAAAAGAAAATATGTTAAAAAAAAATTCAGTAATATTCTCCAATGTTTTGTTGTAAATTGTCGATCACCTATTAATACTCCAAAGTATCAGTAACTGCAAAAAGATAAAAAAAAACTATATGGATTTTAGTTTATATATTCTAGGGGAATCAGAATTATTTTCACTGCAATAAAACAATAATAAAAAATTTGACATTTTACCTCATCATTTTTTCATGCTCCCTACTTTTCTTTGGTATTTTTTTCTTCAAACTAACGGCCATTATTAGAAATAAGATATCGCTTTTTTCTACAATTCTTCTTCTTATATAATCCGATAACCTTGAGCCTCGACTAGTGAGCTCCCGTTACATAAAAAAAAAAGAAACTAAAAATATTAATATAATAAAAATGAAAGCTTACTCAAGAAAAATCACGAGAGGAAGGAGCTGCAAAGTGAAGATCCATGTTAGTGGTAGAGGATGGAACCTGTAGCGGTAGAGTAAAACCCATGGAAAGAAGAGTTATGAGAACCACTTGGAAAGTTCAAAAAACGTTTAAGAAGGTATTTGAAAAGTTACATCAAATAAATTTTTCTTAGAATTGTCTCCTTATATTTGATATTTTTAAGAAGTCCGTTTTTTTTATATGAAAGAATAGTTAACAGTTATTTGAACCACTAAGGAAGTTCAAAAACATTTAAGAAGGTATTGGAAGAGTTGTGTCATATATATATATTTAAGAATCTTGTCTCCTTATATTTAATATTTTTAAGAAGTCCGTTTTTTATATGAAAGAATACTTAATGGTTATTTGTGAAGAATCGTGATGTATTGTTCATATATGATATTAATTAATATATCAATAAATAATATATTAATATGTTGTTAAATTACTTATCAGTTACTTGTGAAGAACCGTATTGTCAAAAAAATTATATATATAACAAGATACTTAACGTTTCTTTATAAAGAACCCTAATTTTCTTTATATAACAAGCTTTAAGTGTGATTAGTTAATCTAGACTAGAGTCATATAAATTGAACTAGTGTGTTGTGAAATAACAATAAGCATGGATGACTAACCTACACTTTGTTTTACCAGCACTATCCTTTCAGTTACTCATGTGTGATTCTTAATTAAGTTCATGAAGTATCGATCTTGTGTGTTGCAATGAAGTCTATTAGATGCATGACGAGTACACTTGTAAGAAATATACTCTATGAAGCAAACAGTTCCACTTGCATAATTCAAATTATTTTATATACTCACACTCTTTGATTATATTCTATTTATAAGTCACTTCCAACATGTTTTATGAAACCAATAAAAACTTTAAATATTATTAAATCTGTCTTAAAATTTAATAACTTTCTAACTCAAATTCCTATTTAATATATACTCTACCCTAAAAGTACATAATAATATATGAATGATAGTAAAAGTATACATTGATGTGGAAAATTCAATAATAGGACAAAAAATATATTCTTTCACCACCTTTCAAATAGGACAAGGGGCGGAGTATATATATATAAACAATAATACAGAAATTATTGTCACACAAAACTTGTAGAGAAAAGTTATCCCATGAGAATAAAGTTGACACAATAATAGATGCAGGGCAAAAATGTATGTTCATATGAAAAATTTATTGAGGTGCCTTATAAATAGAATAAGAAATTTTCTTCTTATATAATTAAAGACGTAAAGAGTACAACCATATTTTACTTTACTTTCCACGTCGTGGGAAAAAAAAAGAAATATAATAAAAGTAAGTGTTGAATTTGACCAAGCCATGCAAATAAATAATGCACAACCACAGATCAGATCACCAAGTTGACTGTGTTGTACAAAAGCAAATGTGGAAAAAAGACTTCCTCATATACACACAATCAAAGTATGACTTGTTTGACTTGTCATTCCAATTCTCTCTCTCTCTCTCTCTCTCTCTCTCTCTCTCTCTCTCTCTCTCTCTCTCTCTCTCTCTCTCTCTCTCTCTCTCTCTCTCTCTCTCTCTCTCTCTCTCTCTCTCTCTCTCTCTCTCTCTCTCTCTCTCTCTCTCTCATGTGCTCTAATGGTTTGACTGAAAAATCTTGTTCAAAGTTCAAACACCACAAATAATGTTGCTGTTACGGTCCGGCCAAGCGGCCCATAGTTGTAGACGGCCCAATACCAAATATATCATATATCCGGGAGCACCTACAATCAGGGAGAATCTATCATATATACAATCAAAGATATAAGATAGATCAGACGGTTATGATATCCAAGCAAACCCTATAAATACAAAGGTATAACACTAAGGTGCACACGTTCTAACTTTACCCTATTTACATTAAGCATCACTGAGTACAATCCCCACTGAACACATCCCTCATTCCCCATTGTGGCGGATAGCCTATAGTGTATAGTGATCCCGACCCTTCCTGGATATCTCTTCCATAGACGATCCGGCAAGGTCATCCGATCCAAGATCAAAGCACTAGCCCAACGGGCTAGACATCTGGTTCCACACCAGAACATTGGCGCCGACCGTGGGGACCGTAAATTTCGATCCCCGTGACCACCGATGGCAAACACGAGAAGTTGCAGTCGGAACACTCAACCCGCAAATCCGCAACAGGTTGAGGCTACTGGAAAGAATCAGGCTCAACAGCCACCAGTGGAAGTCCAGGAGGGGAACGTCTCAGATACGGCCTCCTCCCCTTCGATAGGTCAAAAAACACATAATGTAACAACGACGCCGACTTCGGTCCAGAAACCCGACGTCGTCCTCCTGCAGAAAACGCAGGAGTCACTTCTGAGACGCATCGAGAACAATGAGAAGCGCACCAACCTCCAGCGCCAAGAAGACCTCAGAATTATGCAGCAGATGGTGGAGGACCGGTTTAACAAACTCGAGTCGATAGTCGGAAACCGAGAGCGAGGAGACCCGCGGGAAAGCCGGGAAAGGGAATCTACCGATACAAGCAGTCAGTCCCCTAGTAAACATCCGAGGCAAGGACGCCGGGATACCAGCCGAGTTTCTCACGGGACAGGTTCAGCTTGGACTCGTCCTTCAGCGTTAGAAGCAAAAAGGTTACGCCTAGAAAAGATCACGCAAGACCGAGACCTCGGTAGGAGGAAGGAACCCCGGTCTCGGGGGTCCCCTGAAGAATATAAGATGAAATATTTGATCGACCTCAACCGAGGCCCCTTTCTCGAAGAAATTGCCATTGCCCCATATCCAAGGAAGCCTGGATTTGACACATCTCCCTAAATAAGACGGGACCCAGGACCCACGAACCCATCTTGACACATTCGAGCTGGGAATGTTTGTCCGTTTAATTAAGGGCCCGGTCATATCAAGAATCTTTGCTGCAATGCTTACCGGACCGGCCCAGAGGTGGTTTCATACCTTACCTACCGACTCAATCCATAACTTTGAAGAACTCGGTCGGAAATTTGAGTTGAATTTCGCGACTAGTAAAAAGCAACCGAAGTCTCAATTCACGTTGAGCAAAATCAAGCAGAGAAAGGGGGAGACCCTCCAGAAATACCTAGACCGATTCAAAGAAGTAGCATTGCAAGTTCGCTCGCTCCCTGATGACGTCCACGTACACTGCATAGTAGATGGCTTGGATCCCTCGTCCCGATTGGCTAAGAATATCTTCAAGAATCAAGTCCGCACGCTCACTGAATTTCACACCCGAGCTAAGCAATACTTAGACGTAGAACAGATGGAAATAGCTAATGCGGTCGGGGCCGAGAAACGAGGAAATATATCACCAGAGCATAAAGGCCAACCGAGATGGACGCAATAAGGAAGGACGACTTGAGGCGAAAGGACGATATGAAAAGTATACCCCTTTAAACGCCTCTCGTTCCCAGATTTGGAAGGAGGTGGCCCAGACCGAGATGAAGAGATTGAATAGACCCCGTCCTCCCAGAGTTCGATTCGCGACTGATCAGTCCAAGTTTTGTGAGTTTCATGATGGACCGGGGCACAATACGGATCAATGCTTTGAACTTCGAGATGCCATAGAACGATTCATCAGAGAAGGCAAGCTACGCCAATACCTAATACAAACTCAAGGGCGTAAAGGTCCCAAACGAAAGCAAGGAGGCCGAAGCAGGAGTCTAGACAAAAGCCTGAAGAAAGATGAGAAGCGAAGGAGGCCGGCCAACGAGGAAGATGAGTACCCGGAAGCCCAATTCCACTGTAACGTAGTCAGCGGAGGTTTTGGCGGGGGAGGGGACATGGTCAGCCAGCGCACGAAATATTTGAGGGAAGTACTTTCCGTCAGGAATACCCCAAAGTTCAAAGACGATCCAACCAAACCGACACCGCCCCCATTAGTCTTCACCATTGAAGAACTAAAAGACGTGGTGCCAGGACACCAGGATGGATTGGTTATTACAGCAACCGTGGCCCAATGCTTGGTGAAAAGGGTATTTGTTGATGCAGGGAGCTCGGAAGACATTATTAGCTGGGATGATTATAAAAGAATGAATATGGATGTAGAAGATTTAAAGCCGTGCAAAACAACCCTTATAGGTTTCAACGGGGAACATTCACCTCCCAAAGAATATATCGACCTAAGATTGACCTTGGGAACCAGGGAGGCATTCAGATCCGAACGGGTAAGATTCATAGTCGCTGAGTTCCCCTCCCCATACAACGTCATACTCGGCCGGCCGACCATTCATAGTTGGGATATGATAGTATCCACGAAGCACCAAAGGTTGAAGATGATAAACAACAAGAATAAGGTCATGGTTGTTAAGGGAGATCAGAAGGAATCTCGTCAATGTTATTTCGAGACAATCCGAGCTGGAGAAGGGGGACCGTCGTCCCCACCCCAGATTCCAAGAGGCGAACAAATCCAGAATCCCGAAAACCGGAGAAGAGACGGACGACCCGTCAGCATGGTAGAGCTCGACCTTAGGGAAGAGCTAATCCTCGGAGGAAATCCATCCAAAACAACGAAGATCGGAGGGGCAATGGATCAAGATTTAAAAGATAGGTTGGTCAAATTCTTAAGACGGAACCAAGATGTATTCGCATGGACGTCATCCGAGGTCCCAGGTATCGATCCTGGTTTTTGTTGTCATAGGCTGGCCATCCAGCTGGGGTCTAAACCGGTAGCCCAGAAAAGAGAAATATTGGGGCCGACAGGCGAAAGGCGTTCGAGCAGCATATAGAGGAGCTCTTGGAAGCCGGGTTCATTAGGGAAATACAATATACTACGTGGCTTTCTAACGTAGTTATGGTAAAAAAGCCAAGCGGAAAGTGGAGAGTATGCACGGATTATACTAATTTGAATAAAGCCTGCCCAAAAGATTCATACCCGATGCCTAACATCGATCAGCTGGTCGACAACTCGTTGGGCTTTCAATTATTATCGGTTACAATCAAATACCCATGCATCCGAGTGATCAAGAGAAGACAGCTTTCATGACCGACAAGGCCAATTACTGCTACAATGTGATGCCCTTTGGTCTAAAAAATGCCGGGGCAACTTATCAACAGATGATGAACAAGGTATTCGCTGATCAGATTGGACGAAACATTGAGGTCTACATCGATGATATGATTGTGAAGACAACCGACCCACAAAACCATGTCCGTGATCTAGAGCAGACATTTGATAAGTTGAGAAGGTTTCAGATTCGATTGAACCCGACCAAATGCGCATTCGGAGTCCTGGCCGGGAAGTTATTGGGTTTTATGTTGACAAACCGAGGAATTGAGGCCAATCCGGATAAATGCAAGGCCGTCCTCGATATGCAGCCGCCGAGGACGAAGAAGGAAGTACAGCAGCTGACTGGCCGACTGGCTGCGCTAACCAGGTTTCTACCGAGATCAGCCGAGAACGCGCTCCCATTTTTTTGGTTGCTAAAGAAGGAAACACAAGGAGGATGGAACACAGAATGCAAGGCTGCGTTTGAAAAGATCAAACTTTGTCTGGCAACCCCACCAGTTCTATCAAAACCCGATCCGGGTGAGTCGTTGTTCTTATATTTATCTGTGGGAGAAGAAGCAGTGAGTGCGACCTTAGTAAGAGAAACCGAGGCCGGTCAGTCCCCAGTTTATTTTGTCAGTAAGGCGTTACAGGGCTCGGAATTGAGATATCAGAAGCTAGAAAAAGTGGCTTTTGCCATGCTTATCTCGGCAAGAAGACTAAGACCTTACTTCCAAGGGCACCGTATTATTGTCCGAACTAGCCAATCGCTCTGGCAGATATTACACAAACCAGACTTGGCTGGGAGAATGACTAGTTGGGCCGTCCAGCTATCGGAATTCGACATCTCTTACGAGGCCCGACATGCAATCAAATGCCAAGCATTAGTAGATTTCGTCAGGGAACTCACCACGCGGGCAGAGCCGAAGGCGTTCTAAACAAAGTATGGAAGGTATACGTGGATGGTTCTTCGAATGCAAAGGGAAGCGGAGCCGAAATCATAGTTGAAAGCCCAGAAGGTATTGCTATTGAACATTCCCTCCAGCTGAAGTTCCCGACCTCCAATAACCAGGCCGAATATGAAGCTCTACTGGCCGGATTATTGCAAGCCCGAGAAAATGGAGCGCAGAGAGTAAGGGTTTTCACCAACTCGCAGCTCGTAGCCGCACCGATAGAAGGCACTTATCAGACGAAAGGCCCGTTACTGGCTAAGTATCTCAATAAAGCAAAAGAGGTGATTTCTGACTTCGATGAGGTTATAGTCACCCACATCCCAAGAGAAGAAAACAGCCGCGCCGACGTCCTATCGAAACTCGCAGTACCAAGGGCCCGGAAGTTTCCGAACCGTCGTCCAACAAGATTTGACCGAGCCGAGTTGTGTCGACAATATCGGCTACTGCGATTGGAGGAAACCAATTGAAGACTACCTTGAAAGAGGAATTATACCGACGGATTCAGTCGAGGCCAAAAATTTAATACGGGAAGCAGCCGTCTACACAATGATCGATGACCAACTCTATCGGAAAGGTTTACACTCTCCGATGATGAGATGTGTGGATTCATCCGAGGCGAGATATGTGTTGGCCGAGATACATCAAGGTGTGAATGGCCATCACATGGGAGGCAAGGCCCTTGCCAGGAAAGCTTTGCGGTCTGGATTTTATTGGCCGACAATGAAGATGGACGCCATGGAAGCAGTCAAAAGGTGCGAAAGTTGCCAGAAACATGCCAAGATTATATGGCCTCCGCCGTCAGAATTAAGCGGCATCTCGGCTCCATGGCCCTTTTACAAATGGGGAATGGATCTCTTAGGGCCATTTAAGGTAGCCCCGAGGCAATTTAGGTGGCTCATCGTGGCAGTAGATTATTTTACTAAATGGATCGAAGCCGAGCCGTTAACCTCTATTACCTCGGCACGAATTCAAAGGTTTTTTCGACACAATATTGTCTCCCGATTCGGAATTCCAACTGAAATAGTCACGGATAACGGGACCCAGTTTCTAGACAAAGGATTCCAGACCATGGTCTCGGATCTGGATATTGTACAGCACTTCGCCTCAGTAGAACATCCACAGTCAAACGGCCAGGCCGAAGCCGCCAACAAAGTCGTCTTAGACGGCCTAAAGAAGCGGATGCACGACGCAGAATCCAACTGGGTCGAACAGCTCTACAACGTACTTTGGGGATATAGGACCAGCGTGCAGACCCAACCCAGGAAACTCCTTTCAGGTTGACTTATGGATGCGAGACGATGATCCCGGTGGAGATGGGGCTTCCATCTTGGAGGAAGGCCAAAGCAATGCAGGAAGGAGGCAAATCGAACGAGGATGCCTTGAGGACCGAACTGGATTTGATTGATGAAATCAGAGTCAGGGCGCACTGTAAGGAACTGGCGTCCAAGCAACGCATCGCGGCAAATTATAATCGGAAAGTAAGACCCCGTTCTTTCAACAGGGGCAACCTAGTACTTCGACGCGCTGACATCGGAAACAAAAACGCCAGACAGGGCAAGCTGGCAGCAAATTGGGAAGGTCCGTACCGTGTCAAAGAAAAGCTGAGCAATGGGGCGTACGTACTGGAAACCCTAGGAAGGAAGCCCGTCAAAAGAACCTGGAATGCCGATAAGCTGAAGGCCTACCATAGCTAGACCTCAGTTCGGAAGACGGCCACGATGGAACTTGTTTTAGTTTTCATTATTTAAATTTGTGTCGTTTATATTTGGCTATTTTTGTTTAACTCTATCAACTCTTTGAAGTTTTATCTTAAGGAAGGAACCCGCTCTGGAGTTCTTGGTTCAAGTACGTACTGTTTATAACTTAATTTTGTGACACCGAGGTCCATACACCCGGTTACACCGCGGTCTTGGAACCCGGTTTATATTGACACATCTAGATGGCTGACACTAGGGCCGATGTGCCTTGGTTTCGAACACTGTGAACTCACCTGTAAAGGTCTTCACAAAATTGACGCGTCAACGCTCGCTCCTTGATAAGAAGATGAATTGTCATAACCGACCCTGATCAGGCCCAAATGTTTGGCTTGGAGTTAGGATAATTCGGCCAAACATGTGACATTTTGCCCTTATCTTGGTGATTGAACCCAGACGAGGGAGCCGGAACTCGGTAGTGCGTTAAATAAACACCCGATGTGGTTAACTAAGAAAACCCTACCAAACTTCCCCAGATGGCAAGTCTGGACGATAAACGCAGATCTGCATTACGACCTTGGCCCGGTCAATTAAGGTTAACATTTTAACGATGCTCAATCAAATAGAACAAGTTAATTTATATAAATTAACTAGCCGAACCATAACGGCATAGCAATTACAAAAAAGGGGCATTAACGCCCAAAGATGATAAAAGAAAAACGAAAAATTAAGCATCCGGAGCAGGTGGGTTGGAAGGTTCCTTTGTTAGGACGGCGGTTGAAGAGTGCACCTCCCCATCACCAGTTTGATCTCCATCATCAAGGAGCGATGTCGAAGTTATTTCGGGAGAAGCAGGAGGGGGAACGAGGTGGTTACCTTGTATATAGGCCAGATGGTGAAATCCCTCAATGTTAAATGTAACGTCAAGGTTCAAATGGCAAAGTTGAGCCAGGGCCATTTTGAAGGCATCCTTAGCCGTCTCCTGAACAGTATCGGAGCAATCGGCATAAGCCTTCTGAGACTCTGTAAGGGCCGCCCTGGTCTCCTCCAACTCGTTCGTCAGGACCCCACGTTGAGATTGCAATACCCGAAGGGCCTCGATGTCCTGCGCATGGGCCTTTTGTAGCTTGACCAGCTCTTGATTAGCTTGGTCAAGAGCTTCTCGAGTCATCAGGAGCTCCTCTGCAAGCTTACCCTTCTCAGCTTCAATCCCTGGCAGAGCATCCTCGGCTTTCTTTTTCGCCAACTCGGCTTCCTCAAGAGCCTCCTCTGATTTCTTCCTGGCTGCCACAGCGTGGTCCCTCTCCTCCTGAACCTTGGTCAGAGCAGCACTAGTGCTCACATAATTTCTTTTTACAATCTCGAACGCCTGCACCATCCCGGCAGACTTTAGAGTAGCCTTATGGATGCTCCAAAGCTCGGCCTCATCAACCTCAGTAAGAGGAACAGCATCAGTGTAACGCCAAGGTGGAAGGAGAGAGACCGCCAATTCATCAGTCCGCCCTTTACTCCAAGTAAGCCCGCGAGGGAGCTTCGGCAACGGTGGAGGAGGAGGTAGGGTCAGAGGCGAAGGCTCAGGAGCAGTATTCGATACAACAATACGCGAAGTTGACCCAAAAGGCACAGATGGGGGGACATCCGTCGATACAGGAGGGCTTTCTTTCACCTTCTTTACCTTTTCCAAGGCATCCGCCACCGTCCGGGATCTATGGGGCTCTGGGCCGACCTCTTCTTTTGACCTTGGGTCGCCTTCTGACCTTGAGTCGCATGAGTAAGATAACGAGGTAGAGGCTCCATCGCGTGGGCTACATAAAAGAAATCAAGCTACCATTAGCAAAACCATCCAAAATGAAAGACTTGTCTGAAAAAGGAATAACATAGTCAACAAAAATTTATATACGTGGAGTCGGATGAAGCTCGGCAGGACGAGCTGAGAGAATGGAAGCAACGGTCCGCACTCCATGGCGCAAGATGTACGCGCATAGACTGAGTGACATTAATGACGTGACGTCCTCGGGGAAAGATCGTCGGGTCCACTCGATAACTAGACGAAATGTTATTGTGGTGGTCGTAAGTCCGATAAAGAGGGAATTTCCACTCCACCTCTTTGGATTTCCGCCCTAGAAGGAACCACGGTTGCTCACCGGATTTGGCAGCAACCTTGAAGAAAGAATTTTTGAAGTGCTTAAAAGAATCGGAATAGGCGTGAAAAAGTTTCCTACCAGGGACTCCTCGGATAGAAGTCAAACCTTTTAAGTCCGAAGAGTTTTTTCCAGAACTCGACGTAAAGGGGACAAAGAAGTAAAAGAAAACCGTGGCGGAACAAGGAAGGGGCTCAGGAAAGGATTTACAAAGTTTCTCGAAGGCTAGCATGAAGCCCCACCCGTTAGGATGGAGTTGAGAGGGGGCCAGACGGAGGTAGTTCAGGACCGAGATCTGGAAGTCGGTAAAGGGAAAGCGAATACCGAGGTGGGTGTGGTATTCGCGATAGAAGAAAAAGAAGGAAGTATTGTTTCCCTCACGGGTAGAGCATATCCGTTCCTCGTCGACGGGGGACACGGTAGCGTTATCAGTATCACCCAGCTCAAGCTTATCAATGTCAGCCTGAGACATTAGGGAATGCGTAGCCAAGACGCTATGAGCAACCTGCATATTTGCGAACCGGGACGGGGTCAAGACTCCCTTAAGTCGACTCCCCAGTGGCGGAGGGTGTTCGGTCGGAAGACGTAGGCGAACCCATCTATACCTAAAAACATAAATAAAGAAGGTCGAAGTTAGAAGCCTATAAATCATACCTGAAGAATGCAAGTCAGGCCGAGGAGATAAATTGACAAGATCAGGAGGATAGGTGTTTTGAACGGTCGAGGCTGAAACTAAGTTGGATCGGTGTTGGCACGAGCCAAGGGTAGTATTCGCCAGGGAATCCCAGCCGTTAGCAATAAAATACGAGCTGTCGGCGAGACAATCCCAACAGGGGCCGAGGTATCCCTCAGGCATAGATTTTACCCTGGCACGCGGTCTACGGGGTTGAGGTAGATCTCGGCCTACGGGGTTCGGCGATCCACTCAGGAAAGGACGAAGGGACGGACTTCTAACAGAGGCAGGACGGGACCCTCGGGAACTTCCCCCTCTCGACCCACCATGGAGTAATCGGTTGGACCGTTCTCCCTCAGGCAAAGGGGAACCCAATATCCAATGACTCATCCGAGGGACGCGCCTCTTCATCATCTGGGTTTGGGGTTTGGGTCGGGAAGGATGGAGGAGTAGGCCTAACCATCGTAAATAGACGATGAACCTATAATAGGTAGCAAAAACATGCAATGAGGAGTAGAGTTGGCAAAAGCAAACGAAAAATAGACAAAGGATAGTTTAGCACAATGGGGAACACAAACCTAACGGGAGAAACTCAAAACCCCATGAATACCCAAACCTCTCACTGGAACTCACCAAAACAAAACCGCATTTAAGTATACGCGAGAATAAAAGTAGGAATGATCGATCAAAGCCATAAAAGCTGTAGAAAGAAATAAATACGGCAATCCGAAGAGGAGAATATACCCGATTAGAAGGGAGGCTTGAAGAGACTTGAAGAACAGAGAGAGGAGTGAAAGAGGCTTGGTCGCAAGAAAACCGCCGAATCGAAGAATAGAGGGAGATGGGAAAGCAGAAGGCCAAGTAATTGGGAAGGTTAAAGAAAATGGGGGTAATGGAGGGAAGAGCAAAGCAAAAAGTTCAAACGACAAGGGTAAAAAGGGAAATTTACCCTAGGCGAAGGAATGACGTGTGACGTGCACTGAGCGAAGTTAATGCGCACGAAATCCAAAGATGGCGAAGCAGGGCAGTTAAAAACCCTCGCCACTCCAGGGACGCCACATGGTAGGGGGCAATGATGATGAAGGCGGAAGGTTACTTGACCTAGAAACACATCCTCGACTCTTGGCCTTACCTCATACCTCGACCCCTGAGATGAGTTTCTTAGACATGGAAGAATCCTGACAATGTCAAGGATTCGGCACGCCTCCATGAAGGACCTCGGATCTTGAAATCGGACCTCAGATTCTTGAGAACATAACATTCATGGCCGAGGTTAAGGGTGAACCGGTTCAGGCCTTGCCTTCACTAAACATCACCCGACCAAAGGACTAGTAACACCTCGAACTACGTGGGCTTTGATCCCTTATAGGGTACGTAGGCCCTAGGCACCGATCCTAGGTCAAGCCCAATCAAGTCAAATATCCAACATGCTAGGCCAACGGATCCAATCATCCTCGGTATCGCACCTCGGGCATGAAGTACCAGGGCATGATACATCTCGGCAGCTCAAACGCTTGAACTACCGAGCTGGGGGGCAACTGTTACGGTCCGGCCAAGCGGCCCATAGTTGTAGACGGCCCAATACCAAATATATCATATATCCGGGAGCACCTACAATCAGGGAGAATCTATCATATATACAATCAAAGATATAAGATAGATCAGGCGGTTATGATATCCAATCAAATCCTATAAATACAAGGGTATAAAACTAAGGTGCACACGTTCTAACTTTACCCTATTTACATTAAGCATCACTGAGCACAATCCCCACTGAACACATCCCCCATCCCCCTTGTGGCGGATAGCCTATAGTGTACAGTGATCCCGACCCTTCCTGGATATCTCTTCCATAGACGATCCGGCAGGGTCATCCGATCCAAGATCAAAGCACTAGCCCAACGGGCTAGACATCTGGTTCCACACCAGAACAGTTGCATCAAAGTTAATTTGTCGACCCTCAAACTTAGGTTCGATTAATGTTTAGTCTTCTTCTCCTGTTGAGTAATTTTTCTATTGTTGATTATGTTTCTTCAACGTACCAAACACGATTGTGTCGTCTAATTAATAATTTAATTAATACCCTCTTGTTTATCAGGGTGATATAGTCTACGAATTCCTAATTCAGGGTGCTTGCTTGTATATAAATATTATAATTAGCTGGATCAATGGATTAATTAAGCTAATGATGATAACATGCTGGAAAATTAACTATTTTTTGTAGGAGTCAAATGAAAAGCATGCAATTAAATTTTTTGGATTTTTGCACAAATACATGACGCTATTAGTAACCGACTAATCCAACTCATAGGAATATAAACTTACAATGGGGGAACCTCGATCGTTACCTTCGAGTAATAATCGCGGCTCCATATCGAGAACTCGAATATGAGATCATTGGTTAAGTTATAATTGTAATACCTAAATAATTATTTATCTTAAATATTATATTTGGATAAATAATATATCTTAAATATTATATTTGGATAGATAATATATCTTAAATATTATAATACCTATTTAAAATAAGTCAATATGTGGTCTCAAATTTTTCTATTATATTTATTTTATTTCATAGGCAATCTTTTCCTAGGATTAAGGTGATCATGTATTTGATTTTCTAAATCTTATTAGGATCATAAAATATCCTAAGATTATCATAATCAAGTATAATCTTAACTATATCATCAAGATATGCCTAAATCAATTAGAGAAAATTAGCAACAATTATTGGGCAATTAAATTTGCAATAATTGAGATATTTATATTAATTTTCGAAATTAATTAATAATTAATTTAAAAGGGGCATAATTAAGAATATATCAACTTAATTAATATCCAAATGATATTTAAAGGCCAAGATTAGTACACAAGGGGTTTTTAATCATCAAGATTAATTTAAAAACCTATCAAATATTTACAATTAGGCCTAATAACACCTAAAACACTATATTAGCAATATTAACCAAGATTAATTAATCCTCCCTTAAATTATTTTAAAGTGGCAAGAATTACTAATTAAAGAGGCTAAGTAATTGCATTAATTCTTAATCCTAAATCATTAACAAATATCATAAATAGTGTTTAGATTTTTCCAACACAAATCAAAGGCTTGGATTAAATTTAATAAAGCTAATCTAAAGGCTTTAAATTTGATTTCATAAAGCATAATCCTTGTGAAGCAAAAATCTACCAATGAGAGACTTTTCTTCTTGATTTTATGAGACAAATAAAGAACAAATTCAAGAGGCAAATAAGGGAGCATTTACACGGCTCTTTGAGAAGGGAAAAGAAGAGGAAAAAGTTGAAGCAAATAATATCTAGATATTTACTACAAACAAGTCTTAATCAAGCCTTAATTAAGTAAAGACTTTGGAGGTAAAATTAATAATGACAAAGAAGACTTTAGTGTTAAAGATGATGTAAGCATAGGTAATAAAGGGATTAAGTAGCTAATTAATTAATGGTAAGATAAAAACCATTAGGATAAATTCAAGACACAAGTAAATGAGAACCGATAGAAAATAAATTATATCTTGAAATCCATTGATCCTAGAACAAATATAAGTAGATATTATGAACAAGCACAATTTAAGCTTGAACTTGGTTATCTCCAAAGTGATTTTTATAAACTTTTGTGATTCAAACCTAAGTGATTTAAAATTTTAAAAAGACTATAAATCAAGTCATAAAATTGTGATTTCAAAAGTAGAAATAGATCTTGAATAAAAACACCAACTTGCACCTAACTAAATAAGCATTTGGGGAGAAAAAAAGATGAAGTAGAAAGAAGGAGAGGAGGTGGCAGTTTTATTAGTGTGAGTGGGTGAGATCAAAACTTCTCAACTAATTTTAATCCAAGGGTTAAGAATGAATAAGAGTTGTTAGGTAGTTAACCCACAATTTGCTATAAATAGGGCCTTTGGCTCTTCATAATTCCTCACCAATTCACAAAGCAAGAACAAGCTTAGAGCAGCTGAAACATAGAGAGAAAGTGAGAGTGAGAAGCTTTGGGAAAGAAGGAGCAAAATTCTAGGTAAGTTCTTAAGCTCTAGCTTTGTAGTTTATAGCTTAAATGTTGTTTTGATTCATAATCTTCCAATTATAGTTTTATTTTCATGTTTTTATGGTTAAAATTGGCTTTATTTCGAAAAAATGATGAAGAAGAAGTTATAGCAAATTTTTTGAAAGATTATAGTCAAAGTAGCGAAGCTTTGGCGAAAAATTATCGGTTAGCGATTTCTGAAAGCTATTTCAAAAACGCTGGTATCTTATGTTGAAGATGTTATGATAAAATTCTGAGTAAATTCATGGTAAAATTAGACATATAGAGGTTTCCAAATATACCTATAGCATGTCATTTTGAGTTTTTTTGCTAGGAGATAAAAATTCTACAAAATGGGCTACGAAATTCTGGAAAATTCTTAGCGAGAGGATGAAAATACGAAAACTGGGAATTTTTCATAAAATCTGGGCAATAACCAATATTTTTCTTAAAATTATAAATCTTAAGGATTCCGAGGAATTTTACGGATCCTCGTTTCGAGTTCTGTGGAACTAGTTATGATTTTTCAAAGTTAGGCGAAAAATTAGCCCACTTGCTGTACAACAACGTTTTTACGAAAATAAAAGGGAATTAAGTTGAAAATAATTAATCCAGGGATAAAATGGTCATTTGAGACTATGATATTTATTAGAATATTAATTATGAATTAATAAATGCGATATTACCCTTATAGGATATCCGTGATCACAGTTTGACCATCCAAACGTACTGTGAACAACAACGAAAGTACATTTGCGACGTACTGTAACATTGACTCTGATGTTTATTGTATACCTATATATGATAGTTGTGTTCATATACTAAGACTCTGTCTTAAATTGTTCTTTATACATTCAAGAGTACACGGGTTATGGTTTTAATAATACCGTTAAGTTTTCCTAGCGCTAAGGACACGATTGTACATCGTGGCACTGGTAGATCGTGCTTGATGGGATAACAAACATCTCGTAGGGCTGTGTATTGTTATGGCCCTACATATATGATTATGTATTTTTTTCCTATATCTGTTATGGGCTTTTGTAGTGATTATTGCTGAAATGTCATGAATACTTGTCATACATATATTGTTTACATAAGCATGAGGTTAACCGTTACCTGAGGTCCGATGGGCATTGGACCTTAGTTTTAATTAATAGTCAAGGAAGGATCATGGATCAGAGAAGGCACCGGTAGATGGAACCGTAGAAAGACGCCAAGGGACGGAGCCGTGAGGAGGCACCGGTCAAAGTAAAAGCAGAAAGAAGATTAACAGAACCTACTTTATGGCATGAATCTAATAAGGGTACTTTGTAACATCCCATTTGAAAACGGCGGAATATTTTTTTTTTAAAACGTTTCCAAATATTTCAAGCAGAGTAATCAGAGTAGAGCATTGGAGCGAAAGAGTAACGATTCATAACAAACATCAACCACGGTGTAACATTGTAATGATTACATTAATCCTAGAGTTTGAAAGTGAATAACTAAAAGCGGTAAAGATAGATAAGTCTCTGGCCGCACGTCTACTGCTGCTTGCCTCGATTTTCGATCCGTATTCCTCCGGATCCTGAAGCTATAGCTGAGATTCAATTTACCGCATTGAATCTCAGGTAACGGTTAATCTCAAACCCAAACAATACAGTATACATATAACATATATTCTAGACAATACAACAGTATATCACTACATAAGCATACGAGATGCATGATCATTATGCCGACAAAACATAAGCATTAGGCAGTATGTAAAGCCCCACAATGTAAAACAACAATAACAGCTTGCACTATTCACCGGTGCCACGATACCACTCGTGTTCTCGCGCTAGAAAAACATACGGCGTTATCATGACCATAACCCGTGTAAAACCGTCTCGTATATTGGTCTACGAACATATCTATCACATATATGCATTTAAGAAGCACAAGATTAGTGTTACAAAGACGCGTCCGTACCTTCGTTGACGACGTTAGGTACTTACGCGGAAAAACGTACTTTTTACGGAAAAACGTGAAATGTTCGACAATGACGACGTCGGGCGGCGTAACGGCGGCAAATCGAGTTTCGATGCCCTATCGAGTAATATCACTTTCATTAGTGATTTGACATCATAAGCGGCATTTTAGGTAAAAATTACCATTTTGCCCTTCTACCCCTAATTTGGCGGAATTTCGCGGAACTTCGTTACTTTGACCGTATTCCATTTCAAAATTATCCCCACTATGTTTTTACCTCGTCATGCATCTTTCAATGCAATGAGGCATAAAAACAAGCATAGGAACAAATTCGAAACTTCCTAGATCAAAACAACGGTTCTACTATAACTACCGAAAGAACTACTAAACTAAAAACTAAGGACGACGAAGAACTTACTCGGAGCTAAGGCAAAACTTTTGCAGAGCTTCTCACTCTAAGTTTTGGCCAAGGTAGAGATAAGAGGAGGTGTGAAGAAATGAAGGAGGTGCTCATGCCTTTATATAGGCAAAATTTGTGCCACTTTGGTAATTTCTACATTCCAAATCTTGTAATTTTTCCTTTCCTTATAACCATGTAAATTCAAGACAAAATGGTGGTTAATTCTTGACCATGGGCAGCTCATAGTCGACACAAGGGGGTGATGTGGCATCAAACCATTGGTCCAAGAATGGTGACTTAAGCTTACTTTATGCCCGGTCCGATAGAATTTCCCCGATCGGTGTCCGTTTCGCGTAGTCTCTAAATTCTGAATTCATAACTTTGAAGATCTTCTCTTCCTCATCAATAATATCTAATTTAACTTAGATTCCAGTCCCTTACTGTGGTCCCGATGATCCAAGTTGAAGTTTTTCGAAAAACGTGTCCGACGCGTCCGATTCTGAAAATCGTTTTCGGAATCATCAACCTCTGGACAAAAATTCACTGATTCCAAATATGTCCATATAATCATAAACTCATCTCCGGATGTTGAGTTATAATTTATTTTCTTCATATCCAAAATGTGACTATCTGCATTTTTCCCTATTTCGTCTTATTAGGTAAATGCACTACCGACCTCGGAATTAACTTCCGGAAGAGGTCACTTGAAGGTAAAAACTCACTGATCAATATTTTACCTTGACTTTGGAATTCCTATTCCTGGTTCTCTAGATAGGATCCGTTTCCTATTTATTCATTTACTATTCACTAACTTTAATTATATTATATAATAATAAAATATCATGATTTTTTAAAATTTATTCCTTTCTCTATTTTCGGCTGCCTCCCTTTTTTTTTGTATTTATTTTATATTTATTTAATTAATTAATTATTTATTTATTCCATTTTTCCAAAAATTTCTCAAAATTACCTAATTGGTCCATTCTTGTATTTAGGCTTAAAAATACCTAAACTCACTTATTTTTTACAAAATTCTCCAATTAATTACTAAATATGTTCTTACTAATTTTAAGCCAAAAACCACTAATTTTAGGGTTTTACAAAATTACTTATGAATTTCCTTTACTTATGCTTAAGTAATTAGCCGTAAATTACTTAACTACTTTATTATCACTAGTTGATAATTTTCTTAATTAAAATGCCTCATTACCTCATAATTCTAGCACTGACATTTCTGTTTTCATGTATTTTGCGTTATTCTAGAATTTGAGAGAGTATTATGGTCATTACAATGTTTTTTGAGCATTTTTATTCAATTTCCCCAAGCTCACAATTTATCAAATTATCACAATTAGAGATAATATACTCTCCTAACTCAAATAATTATTTCATTGCCTTTTAGGATTTTTCACAATTTTCCTAAGTCATTTTGCATACCAGGAGTATTTTGGTCATTTGGCACTTTGGCCCTTAAATTCTCTAATTTCCTAGTAACTCATCCTAGAAAAATAGGCTATAATAACACAAGTCTTGCAACAATAATTTCACTTATCAGAAATAGCCTAATTTATTTACCAAAATGTAATATTTCAGATAAATAAATATGCGGGTATTACATACTTCATACCATTTGGTGCTTAAACTAGAAAGGGTTGTCTATGTGGTTCAGTCAATCGATCCTTAGTTAAGATCGGGAGACTTCCACTAGACCTTACCCACTGGCCAAATGGGTTGATTTAACTGAGTTAGATTCTATGCCCTAAAGTCTACCTAAGGCTTGGTTGAAGAGGGTATAGTTACATGGAAGAAATTTGTAATTATAAAGTTTTGTATTATTGCATCATATGAATATTCCTTCGGAAATTTGTAATATATCGATATCGTCAGGCATCAGCGTATATCGAGTATTTTATATCGATTACTCGTTGTTCAAATTTTTAGTACACGCTCTCCGTTTCCGCAAAAACGCTAAATCAGAAGACTCAAACTCGACAAATTTTATAAAACCACGTGTCACCTAAAGACGATTTATCTTACAAAATTTGGGGTGTTACAATAATGACCTTAACCAATCAATCTAAGCTTAGTGGTGAGCGCACACGTATATTAACACGAAAAAACTACATAAAACAATTAAGAAAATTAAATATTTGATGTTAGGTGGAAATTAAATATGATTTTAATCAGGCATTATTCAACGGTTTAATATGATTTTTTTAATTAAGCTAAAGATAATGCATTAGTAACTGTAGCAAAACTTTGAGGGGTGTATGTGTGTAAGAAGATATAATTATAGGAAAACATATAAATAGAGCATATATATGGTTTAAATATGATTTTAAATCTGTTTGGTCAGTTTGTACGTATCAGAATTCTCTTGTGATTATTAAAGTTTTTTTTCACCTTACATTTTAACGAAGTTAGGCTTAAGAGCATATATATCTGATCAAGAACCATATGGTTTTAATTTATATAGCAAGTTGGTCAAGGTGTAGATAAATACTATATAAACCTAATCACATGCAGAAGATTTCCCCCCCCTCTATTTTGGGATGTATAAGACAAGTTATTTACTGGATAATTTCCTAATTTAATTCTTTATATTACGTGCTAATTTTATATGCTAGACTAGACATGGCTCAATCTCCCTATTGATGTTCATAGACTATTTATTATCCTATATTAATCCTTAGAAATGAGACTAATAAAGGTGGATAATTAAATTGTGTTAGTTTTAAGTATAGTTTGCTTATTTTGTATATTAGTTACATTAAATGAAGAACTGACTTTGAAGCATTTAAAGGTAAACAGATTGTACACAAGTGAAACTAAACATTTTGACCGTACCAGATCAGGAAATGTTATGCTTCAAAGATCAAATTATTGACTTTACATTAAATAGTATGCATAAAATAAGTTTAACAACTAAAAAAAAATGGACACAAGTGATCATACCAAAGCTGGGAGACCAAAACCTATTTCTTTCTTGATCACTTTAATTAAGAGCGCAATTATTAGTCAAGAAAACAATGATAAAAACCAATGGTTTTTTTTCACTTATATATGTATATATAATATATTTTTTAAAAAAATTATTTCTGAGATATTAATATAATAATATAATGTTTGATTATGTCATAGGTGATGTCAACGATATCTCTTATACATACATATATAGGACCCAAGTTGCAAGTGACCTAATAAATTTGTATTATAAAATATATATAGTTGAAAATTGACTTATTTCAATTGGCTTGTATATGATTTCAATTAGAAAACAATTATAATCTTGATAGACTTTTTAATGCATGAAAAAAAAAGTTGTTTATATATATATATATATGTTGACATCGCCAATTAGCTAGACAGCAATAAATAATTCCATATGGCTAGCTAATTTCTTTGTGCATCTTTGCTAGCATTAATTAGTAATATTTTAGGATTTTAATTATAATTTAACATATTAAAATTTTCATGACACACACAAATTTAATTAATTAATTATTGCTTATCATAACAACACAAGAAATTAGGAGACGAAACAATTGAAATAGAGCCATTCATGGTCAAAGATCCTCACAAAAAAAAAAAAAAGCATTACTTAATAATCAAATTAATAAGCAATAGACGATTTGTCCCACTAATTAATTTAAATATCGTATAAATATATTAAAAAACAAGTTTTCATAGTTGAGATTAGGGGTGGAAATAGGGGCGCAATAATGGTGGCGCCTGTGAAAAAGCCAGTCGGGCTGTCTGTCGGTAAAAGGCAAAAAGCGCCAAGCGCTATTTTAAGGCATTTGTTTGTCTTAATAAGTAGGGCAGGTGCCGAAAAAAGGCTGTTAGGCAGCAGGCTGACAGCGCCGGCTGTTAAAAGTAATTAAATAATTTTTTTCTTACAAAAAACATTAGGCGCATTTTGTGGCCATTTACATTAAGCTGCATTTCCTACTTAGATATCTTTGGCTGCATTTTAGGCAGATATCTTGTAGGCTTGTTTGTTTCTGTTTAGATATCTTATAAACATTTTCCAGATATCAGTATCTTTGCATTTTAAAAGTAAGAAATGAGCTCTTACGCTTTCTTAATGCGCCATGCGCCAAATGCCGCCACTTTGCATCGCATAATGCGCCCGATTGTAAAGGGCCTACGCATTTCCACCCCTAGTTGAGATCATCCCTAGTCTTCACATGACTACATATGAACGCGTACTGATTCCACTTCTATATGGATATTGCAGCAATAAAATTGTTGCATCAAATATCAAATTATTGAATTATTGAATAAAGTAGTAAAGGACAACCTCGTTGACTTGGTTGACTTGGAAATTAGTGCCCACAAATTGTCTTTTCCATGGCTCCACTTATCGTTCAAATTGTAATAATTATTTATCAAGTAATTTTTTATATACTTTCTATAAAGAGTATAAAATATAAAAACATTTTCATAGAATCTATAACCGGTAAAAATTGCAACTTATAATTATTATATATTTAGCTATATTAGTTTAATGGAGATCTAAACGGTTGATTTTTTTTCATATGATAAAAACTCAATAATTTAAATATTTTTAATAAAATGATAATATGTAAGATTTGTGAAGAAAATAAAAAATTATGGATATTAATTTTAAATTAAAAATAATATTGTGTCATGGTTAATTAGATATAATCTGAAAATGGATAAGACTATAAGAGTAGTGATGAAAGCTCAACATGTTATGAAACAGATTCTTAGATTTTTTAACAATGACAAAGCAGAAAAATAAATAATAAATGGATATTTGAAGTGGTTGAAATGTTGGTTTGAATAGTTGTATAGTTTGGCAAGTTGAGACAAACTAAAAGGATTATTTAAAAAGAGAGAAAAGAAGAAGAAGAGGCGAATGCTTATCTACGAAGAACTGTCTGTCCCAGAAGCAAACAAAATATAGTTTTGCGTTTTAATTCCAAAAATAATATGCCTGCCCACTATGACACTTTTTGTAATATCGCGTTTTTGGCTTTTTCATTTTTGGCAATGTTTTTAGTCTCTTTTACAACCACACAAATAATTTTATATTCTAAACACACAATTGTGTGTGTGTGTGTGTGTGTATGGAGGCTATAAAGATAGAGTTTTCACGAACCAAAGAAAAAAGTGACAATGAAATTGACTGGGCATGTAATTCCATGGAGAAAAATAAGAGGAAACAAAATTAATCAATTATTTTCAGCCTTTGTGGGAAGGAAAAAAATCCAGCGCACAGTGTTTTAAATCTAGTGGAAAGAATGGATCATTTGGGATAGTAGTCAGATTGACTTATTTAAAAAAAACTACCTTCGATAGAAGTCACTTTTTTCAGTTTTTAGCGTGATTTTTTTTAGCTTCTGGAGAAAAATATTAGAGTTAAGTGATCCAATAAGCGATCTTATTTATTAAATATACATATTTGTATGCATTTTAATTTATCCATTAGAATATATTTAATTAAGTACTTTAGATTTTTTTTTTTTAATAATTAATTTTTCATCATATTTAAATTTTTATATTTAATTATCATAATATATACAACTAATTTATATATATATATATATATATATATATATATATATTCAATAAGATTTATATCATTTTTCATCTTAATTGACTTTTTATATAATCATTCAAGCAATATAATAGCCCATTTGAAAAAGACAAAAAAAACTACTTCTCTCGTCGTCATTGTAAACAAAAATCACATTTACAATATGACTTTTATCTTATCTTACTTCTACAAAAATCAGATTACAAATAAATCATTACTATCTCAAACGGACCCATACGTTCTAAAGGTCAAAAAATTATTTTATCATTTTATGCAGCGAAGCAAGCGGTACATGAAATCTATTTGATGAAGCATTCAGTACATATAGTAAATAAATATATTAAGATAATTTATTATAAACCTAACATTATACATATAATAATATTTCTTTAAAAAAATCTTTTTGGGTACGGTTGTTCTTGTTAAGATATATATATATATATATATATATATATATATATATATATATATATATATATATATATATATATATATATATATATGAGGTTTTAACTTCTACGTTTTTGAGAAGAAGAAGATTCTACACACACATGAAATGATGGGACCCACATATATATAAAATACTAATTATATATGTGGGTCCCACCATTTCACGTGTATGTATGACGTAATACACTTCTCCTACAATGACGTGAGAAGTGTTTTTAATATATATATATATATATATATATATATATATATATATATATATATGATTAGGTCAAATTCAGTGATGCCCAGTTTTGAACTAATCTGTGGGTTCATTACCAAAACCATGGAAGATCCAAAACTTAATATTACTTATTATATTAATATATTTTAAAAAATAATAATTTTATTTACATTTTAATCACATCAATCTTGTGTATAAAATGAAATTTAATTTTCTGAAATTTTATAGGGAAAATTTTAGATAAGGACCATTGTGGCAAATCAATTTCCATTAGCTCCCACAAAAATATGAAATTTCACATTATGAAAAGTAGAATCAATTCTTAACAATAATACATTTGAATATAATTTAGTCAAATTCCAATTCCATTTACAACTAGCGAATATATTATCATGAACAAGTGAAATATAGAATTCCACTTTTTTACCTAGTATCATTCTGAAATTGTTTATAGTGTTATTTCACTTGTTCACAAGACTATTCCACGTATTTATGATGTGTTCGTTAATTACAAAATAAATTTGACTTGATTATGCTCCTTGTAACATCCCATTTGAAAACGGCGTAATATTTTTTTTTTTAAAACGTTTCCAAATATTTCAAGCAGAAGAAATGTCGAGTAAGCACGGAGGCGAAAAGAGTAATCGTTCATAGCCAAAACATCAACCATTGTGTAATATTGTATAGATTACAATAGTCCTAAGGTTTAGAAATGAAATAGCGGAATGACGGAATAACGAGAAGACGATAAGATAGAAATAGTCTTAACCGCACGTCTATTCCGGCACTTGCCTCGATCCCCGAACCGTGGTCCTCCCGACCCGAAGCTACGGTGAGATTCAATTCACCATATTGAATCTCGGGTAATTGATTAACCTCATACCCAAACAATACAATATACGACAACGATATTTCTAGAGCTAATACCACAAGTATATCATAAGCATACAAACGATGCATGATCATTATGCCGACAAACATAAGCACAAAGCAATATGTAAAGCCCCATAAGGTAAACAATAACAGCCGCACTATTCACCAAAGTGCCACGATAATTACTCGTGTCCTCGCGCTAGGAAAACAAAACGGTGTTACCAAAACTATAACCCGTATAAGCGTCGTATAACGGTCTACGAACATATCATTGACATATAAGTATTTAAGATGTACAAGATTAGTGTTACGAAGACGCGTCCGTACCTTCGTTGACGACGTTAGGTACTTCCGCTTTAAAAACGTACTTTTTACGGAAAAAACGTGAAATATTCACCGGCACGTCGGGCGGCGTAACGCGGCTAAAGCAAATCAAAGTTTCTGATGCCCTATCGAGTAATATCACTTTCATTAGTGATTTGACATCATAACTTGGCATTTTAGGTAAAAATTACCATTTTGCCCTTCTACCCCTAATTTGGCGGAATTTCGTAGGAACTTCGTTACTTTTTGACCGTATTCCATTTCAAAATTATTCCCACTATGTTTTTACCTCGTCGGGCATCTTTCAATGCAATGAGGCATAAAAACAAGCATAGGAACAAATTAAAACTTCCTAGATCAAAAAACAACGGTTTCTACTATAACTACCGAAAGAACTACGGAAACTAAAAGCTAAGGACGGAAGAACTTACTCGGAGCTAAGGCAAAACTTTTTTGAGCTTCTCACTCTAAGTTTCGGCCAAGGTAGAGAGAAGAGGAGGTGTGAAGAATGAATGAAGAGTTCATGCCTTTATATAGGCAAAAATTGGGCTACTTTGGTAATTTTCACTTTCCAAGTTTTGTAATTTTTCCTTTCTTTTCAACCATGTAAATTCAAGACAAAATGGTGGTTAATTCTTGTCCATGGCTGCCTTGGTCGACATAAGGAAGGTGATGTGGCATCAAACCATTGGTCCAAGAATGGTGACTTAAGCTTACTTTATGCCCGGTCCGATAGAATTTCCCGATCGGTGTCCGTTTCGCGTAGTCTCTAAATTCTGAATTTATAACTTTGAAGATCTTCTCTTCCTCATCAATAATATCTAATTTAACTTAGATTCTAGTCTTTACAGTGGTTCCAATGATCAGGTTGAAGTTTTCTCAAAAACGTGTCCGTAGCGTCCGATTCTAAAATCGTTTTCGGAATCATCAACCTCTGGTCAAAAATTCACTGATTCCAAATATGTCCATATAATCATAAACTCATCTCCGGATGTTGAGTTATAATTTATTTTCTTGAGATCCAAAATGATTATCTGCATTTTTCCTATTTCGTCTTATTACGTAAATGCGCTTACCGAGCCTGGAATTAACTTCCGGAAGAGGTCACTTGAAGGTAAAAACTCACTGATCAATATTTTACCTTGACTTTGGAATTCCTATTCCTGGTTCTCTAGATAGGATCTGTTTCCTATTTATTCCATTACTATTCACTATATTATATAATAATACAACTTTACAAAAAATATCATGATATTAAAATTTTATCCTTATCCCTTTTTCTTTCTCAATTTTCGGCTGCCTTTTTTTTTTTTTGTATTTATTTTACATTTATTTAATTATTTATTTATTTATTTATTCCATTTTTCCAAAAATTTCTCAAAATCACCTAATTGGTCCATTCTTGTATTTAGGCTTAAAAATACCTAAACTCACTTATTTTTTACAAAATTCTCCAATTAATTACTAAATATGTTCTTACTAATTTTAAGCCAAAAACCACTAATTTTAGGGTTTTACAAAATTACTTATGAATTTTCTTTACTTATGCTTAAGTAATTAGCCGTAAATTACTTAACTACTTTATTATCACTAGTTGATAATTTTATTAATTAAAATGCCTCATTACCTCATAATTCTAGCACGACATTTTGTTTTCATGTTTTTTCGCATTATTCTAGAATTTGAGAGGGTATTATGGTCATTACAATGCTTTTTGAGCATTTTTATTCAATTTCCCCAAGCTCACAATTTATCAAATTATCACAATTAGAGATAACATACTCTCCTAACTCAAATAATTATTTCATTCTTTTAGGATTTTTCACAATTTTCCTAAGTCATTTTGCATACCAGGGTATTTTGGTCATTTAAGACTTTGGCTCTTAAATTCTCTAATTTCCTACAGAACTCATCCAGAAAAATGATTATAATAACACAAGTCTTGCAACAATAATTCCACTTATCGAAATAGCCAATTTATTTACCAAAATGTAATATTTCGGATAAATAAATATGCGGGTATTACACTCCTAAATTTGAAAGTTTATTTTTGTCTTTTAATTCACAAATTAATTACACTATAAGCTCACGGAACTTGTGAAATTTCATGGTCTTGGTCTTTAATCACAAAAAAAGAAGAAAAAAAACACTTTGTAGTGGTTAATACGTAACGGTTAAAATTTAATACGCATCTTAAACTCTAGTTTATTTATAATTTTTTATAATTAAATCACATAAACTAAAGAGAAGTAGTTATTTCAACGATTATCGCAGGTAAATTTTTAAGCTTTGTCGCCGTCATTTTATGAATAGGTAGGTATCTTTCAAGTTTTTATTCTCTCTCTATTTTTTTGTTCTGATTATTATGTGTAAAATTATCACAATCTCATTTATTATCCGAAAGAAAACTTATATATATGATCGATTTTTTTTTATATAAAAAAAAAATTATAAATAGGATTAGAGTAGTAGTCCTTATCTAATATTTTCCCAATTCTATGGTCCTGAAAAATAATTGTAATTTTGTTTTTTTGGTTTTTAAAGAACAATTGGCAGTAAGGCACTCATTCAACTGGTTGCTTTAAGGAAACAGCGCATAAAGTGGGTCCCGCTTGATGTCTTATCTCATCACTGTTCTCTTCCCACTTGGATTGGAATCCAAATAGAATCTTCGCTTCTATATCACTTCAACATTATCCTCAACCTTCTTCTTTTTATTTCTTTGAAGCTTTAAGTACATTTAAAAATTTAATTTAAATCTTCAAAATTTCAGATTAAAAATATTTAAAAATATAATTTTTTACAAAATTAAATTTATAAATCATATTTTTCAAACATAACTTGTGTAGCATAACTCTCATAAAATTCATTATTACATGTTTTAAAATATAGTAATAAATTTTCAGATTTGGTTATGACCAGTAATGATTGTATTTTAGATATTTCATTTAGAAAAATAATTATGTCCGGTCATATTTTTAAAAATATGTTTGTATTTTTAAGAGTATCTCACAAAATTTTAATTATTGTAATTTGATAAAATAAATACCCTTACTTTGGTTTTCCTTGACTGAATAATTGTCGTGGCATTTGGTTTCCAGTTCAAATTTTTTTTTGGCACGAAAAATTAAATAGAGTTAATTTTAATTAATCAAAATATTTGGTTCAGTTCGGTTAATGAACGTAATTTTAATTTAGGTTTTTTAATTAGATATGATCAACAAACTAATCAGACAATAAAATTTTAACAAGCTCCCATATATGATCATGCGGGTTGACCCGGAAAGGCTGGTCCCCGTACACGTCAGCAGAATGCCAATGGCATCCTTTCCTGCTTGGCTTGATTAAGATTCTGTAGCATGCAATTCAGATTTTTCTTTTTATTAATTAATATGAATTATTTATTTTATTTTTGTCACTTTCGGTAGGCTAGAGAAGAACGTAAGGAAGGAACAAAAATATAGAATTGGAGGAAACAAAAACAATTAACAGATGCGTGTTGTTGACGTGGAAGAACTTATCAGTTGAATTTCCACATCAAAAATCTAAATATCCTATCATTTTATTATTTCACAACCTTTCAAATATTATTATAATTATTAAACTAATTTTTAGCAAATTAAGGAATGACATGACTTTCTAAAGCATATGCAAAAGTTTGATTAGGAAAAAAAAGGAGATCATCATCCAAAAGGTGTTACTTTATTCTATCTCTGTGTGTTTTCTACATTTATAATTTTACATTATCCTTGATGATTTATAATCTTCCTGGATAACTGAGAATCTGATTAAATATAAATTCATTTATATCTCACATTTATTTCAAGCTGCATGCTTAAAATACATCATTTTCAATTAAAAAAGGGTTAAGGTAAATTCATCCTTAAAGTAGTTAAAAAATCTTAATGTTGTTCTAGTAGTTTAATTTTTTGGGTCTAAATGTCGTCTCAAAAATTTAAAAACAAAATAATGTTGTCCCTGACTATTGATAGTAGTTTGACTAAAATAATATACATGATACTCTCATCTGGTATTCAGTACGACACTTAGAATAAAAGATATTGAGGTGGTGTAATGACTAATGAGTATTATGTGAGACTGACATATATATTATTTTAGTCAAACTAAAGAGTTAATGGTCAAATATTAACTTTGTTTGCGGTCGAAAGTAATTCTTATGTTTTAAGTTTTTTGGGTAACATTAAGACCAAAAATTTTTTAGGACAACATTGATATTTTTTGAATACTTTCGATTGGATTTACACCTTAACCCTTCCTTTTTTTATATTATTAAAAATGATGTATTTTGACTCATTTCTTATGCATTATGGTTTAATGAGGATTATTACAAATATCAATGTTATTTTTTCTCATTTTCATTTTATTAGATTCCACGTGCTAAAGGGATATCAGTACCAAAAAAGAAATTAAGCATGCAGCTTCAATTAAATGAGAGATTTATGAATTTATATTTAATCAGATTCTCGGTTATCCAAGAAGATTATAAATCATCAAAGATAATATATTTTATTTTTAGCCTAATGCATAGTTTCCTTTAATTAACCCTTTTAGTACTAAGCTTATCTCTTATAAAAATTTAAATAAATATAGCTAGTCCTAGGAGTTTTTTTTTTTTCAACAGTTGCATCGGCTAGGAGCCATTAAAAAATAGAGATGTTAGGCTTAAATATTATGAAAAAATAATAATAATAATGGATGAAAATGAACAATATAATATATTTCGCTCATCTTTAATGACTTTATAATATAATAACATGAAAGTTTCTACTTGATAACTCAATATGCTTATAGCATACCCTTCTAAATATATACATATACTTTTTTGCCAGATAAATATACGCACACACATATAATATCCCCACATCACAAAGCATATCCACATATTAACTTCTCTGTTTTTTTTTCCTTACCATTCTCAAATAAAATAATACTATTGATAGATATTAATAGGTGATGTCACTCACAACGTGTTACATGCACATTCATAGCAATAACAAGCTATTAGTAGATTAGCTTTGCAATATATATATTAATTGCCGTAAACAAATTAATTAATAATTAATTAAAAAGGGAGAGAGAGATGCAAAACCTTATCCTTTTTAAACCAATAGAAACATCAAAATGACACACACTCCAACATACAAAAGCAAAACTTAAACTATTTCGATGTGATGCATATCCCACTTACATAATGAGATAATCAAGTTTACCAAACACTCATAGCACACATTAATGTCAATCCTTTTTTATTTTTTTTGAAATTATTTTATCGTTTACTAAGCTTTCCCTCAGTTCCCGCATGACCTTTTATATTATTTTTGTTTCATAAGTTTCAAACATCTCTACTTATACATATATATACTGTATGTATATACATATAGGGACTTACAACAACTACTACTACTACTACAAAAAAAAAACAGTTAATTATTGACGAAATTCCATTGCTAATTAATTAGTGATAGTTTATTTAACGAAGGAATTGTAAAAGTTTGTTACTGATCACTGTTTTTGTTGTTGTGATGATGCTAATGTCCACCACGACATTGTGAGCCCTTTAAGGCTGAGCCATTTTGTGGCGTCTTATGACGGGGAGGATTGTTTGTGTGGTCAATCATGGACTCACAATAACTGGGAGAAATGTAGATAAAATGTTAAATATATTGAACTTGTTCTGATAAACACAAATGTCTAGCCTCAGTGGCGGAGCCAGAATTTATACTTTATGGGTGCACAATTAGTGTAGGGGTTCGGGGGCAGCGCCTCCGATTTTTTTATTTTTTTTTAAAGAAAAGTTTTAAATGCATTAAGATTGTATCGTTGACATTTTCTGAAAGGAAAAAAGTTTGACAAAATTAAAGAACATGTTGTAAAGGAACTGAACTGTAAAGAATGCAATAAATAATACACTCAAATCAATCAACTTACAGACCTCATGCCCTGGAGGACTTATATGATATATGTAGAAGTTGTGAAGCAACAAAGACGCTGCCTCAGGACAGAAAAATAATCCTTGGAAACATGACATATCTTCCCCAGACAAAGACAGATAAAAAATTTCAAATTAAAGAAAGAGAAAAACACGAACATATGAAATTGTTGATCTAATCTAAGAACAATATAAATAAGTTTTAGGACATCATAAAGAATTAAAGCTGAATATTGACATTTCAGAAAAAGAAGCAATGAATATGAGAAAATATCACAGATGCACTTACGATTTAGTGCTAAATCTGGATAAGTGATGAAAGCTGGCTTGTCCTGATCCCCATAGACAACTAAACTTTAGATTACAAAAGGGGAAAAAAGGCAATGGCATCTAAACAATGTTTTAGGAGGCATCAAATTAAGGATAAACCATCAGTAAATTTCATTTGAAAGCTATACACTTTATTCTCCTTTGTTTCACAAAATGCCACTGTTCCATTACACATATGGGCTAAATGGTAAAAAAAATAGAAAAAGGTAGATGCATTCACGAGTTTTAGTGCCTGTTTGTTTTAGCTTTTTAGAAGTGATTTTATTATTTACTTCGTACAAGCAAATCTGGATCCCTCCAAGGCGAAACAATTGACTCGAAAGTAGAATTAGCTACCAAGATTATCTTTGATAACCAGAGAAGTTTTGTCTCAGATGTGTGACAATCAAAACAGCAAGGTCAGGTTTAGTGATACTTTGAAAATAATTAGAAAGGGGTGAATCACAGGTGGGTCAGCTGTTATTTGACTCCTAGAAGAAAGGCATATAATTTCTCAACTCAATGTCGTACATTTAGACGGCATGGTTAGATTTGTTTTTAAAAAACAAATGCTTTATTTCAGGAAGGTAAGGAGTTAATAAGCTCAAGGAGGAAGAGTACGCAAAGATGATATTTTCCTCATAAAAATGTAGGTTCATGCACTAACTCATAAGAGAGGCCTAAATTCAGAGCTATAAGATGGGTTAAGCTTACATCAATTAACTTGCTCGGTGCTCTTTGATAATCTTTAAATTCATATTATTTTAAATGCAAAAAGAAGTTAAAAACTCTGTCATTGTCATGATTTAATAGACCAATTAGTTAAATATATGGTTACACTTCATAATGAGTTTTTAAACTTTATTTGCATTAATCTTGGTCACATCTTGAGTTTGGATTCAAAATTGAACTTGAGTCATATTCTTACTACAATTGGGTAGTGAACACTGTTCGGTATTTTGGGTATAACTTGAGTTTTAGAGATCCAATGGCTCTGCAATTTATATTTTCAGAAAGCTAAAATGAAGATCTACAAACCATATGAAGAGCCCAAAAGCTAAATCAAATGTTTAAAGGACCAAATTGGGCCTGGAATACGAAACAGGGGCGCTGAACTGGGCTCCGGAACAACGTTCGGTGTTTGATCCATATCTTGAGCTACAGAACTCCAAATGAGGCCCGGTTTGAACGACTGGAAAGCTGACACAAACTTCCATATTTCATATGAAGACAACAAGGCCCAGTTCCACCGAATTTGTGGTGTAATACAGCTTGCAAGATGGAACACGGTTTTGGAGGTGCAAAAGTCAAAAAGTATGGCTAAATAGTTCTTCCATGATTTCTATAAATAGATGGATTTTGAGAAGAGCAAGACACCTTTGGAGAAGACCAAGATCTCTCTAATTCTCCCATTCTAAATTCTTTCTTGTAGTTCTTGTCTTTAATTTCTTGCCTCCTTCTTGGTATGGCAATATCTTGCTTTATTATTTTCATGTATTGTCTTTAATTCTTGTCTTTAATTTCTTGCCTCCTTCTTGGTATGACATTTTAATATTTTCTTTTAATTATTTATGTTGATTTTATGTTCTTCATCTTTTTCTTTTATGGATTCATTATGCTTGTGAGATTTACTTTCATTTTTCTTAAGTTGTTCTTTGTGTTCTTCGTGTTCATGTTGAACTAGTTCATGTTCTTCGTGGTCATGATAAATATCCTTATTTCTTCAATTTTATCTTACATAGCAATGCTTGGCTAAGTTTCTGTGATCGACCCATGAGTTGAGGATTCCATGGTGTCATCCGGAGGACTTGTGTTTTAATCGATAACTGACTTGTTTCTATTTACTTTAATCGGATTCGAATTTAGAAATAGATTGGATGTTAGATTTAATATCCAGATTGATATCCCAAGGACATAATTCGGACCGGGTTATAAAGAGCGTTGTACGTTCGTATAGCAAGCTCGCCACGTGTTCGAATAAATGCTAGGCGATCGTCTAGTCGAGGGAGCTTCTAGACTAATGCGAGAGATTTCGGTTTATCTAGAATCAATCACAAGGTCGTTATTCTATTTTTGTCCGATGATGGAAGATTTTGGATCCCAGTGCGGGTTGATCGTTTTAATCTACTTAATTTCATTTATCCTTCCACTCTATCCTTAGTTCTTTCTTTAATTTTAACTAAACCTTAAAACCCCCATTTCATTCTTGTTTTTACCAATTGATTTAAACCAACTATGAATTCCTTGGGAGACGATCCAGGTTGTCCCTATACTGCAAATATTTGGTAACTTGGTTATTTTGTGAGAGCTCGACAACTCGCATCACTCTTAATGCACAATGAGTTGATTCCATATGTTTGAAAGTGGTGAAGCCATAACCACGGGATTTTCCTGTTGCTTTATCATAGATAACAGCTCCTTCCTCAATTTCTCCATGTTCTTGAAATGCCTGGAAGAAAATATAAATCTAAGATGTAATATATATGAAATGCGTGGAAGACTTCAAATTTTAAAATAGAGAGACAGTTGAAGATCAAGAGAGGGTACACAAAATGAAAATAGGAAAGAAATGTCATCTCATCATTAAATCATCTTGGGCTTGTTTCTCATGATATGCGACAAACACAAGCATGGCACACTAAACACAATCAACAATCAGCAATGCACTCACAGCACACAAGGTTTCTGAAGAGGTATTCCAGGCCAAGCCCACATACAGAGGAATAATCCCAGCAACAACTCAGCAACCACCTGCATTCATTCAAAATTCCAGATGCATAGACGCTAAGAACCCCCAGACATGCATCAAAACCGTGTTCTTAAAGCAATATTTTCGATAAAAACTCACATTCAACGACGGAGGATCGATTTGGGGGAAAATGAAATTGGAGAGAGTTGAGAGTTATCAAAATACCTTCCGGATGAACGATTTGAACGATTTGGGGATGGATCGAGAGAGTTGAGAGTTGAGAAAATGAAATTGGCGGATCGATTTGGGGGAAAATGAAATTGGAGAAAGCTTTACAAAGATTTGGCGGATCGAGTTGGAGCGGAGCTTGATCGCGTGAGAGTTGAGGGCGGATCGAGAAGGAGCCAAGCGTGGATGCGTGAGTGAGATTTGTGAGAGTTGAGGGCTGACAAAACGAAATTGAGACTGTGAGAGTTGAGGGCTGACAAAATGAAATTGACAAAAAAAAGGAGCAAGCAACGCGTTCGAACCCGGGACCTTTACAAATATGGCCAAAGCTCTTACCAGTTAAGACAACCAGATCTATTGTAACAAGATTCCTTCACAAAATATATATTTTTATATTTTTTTATGGGTTCACTTGCCCCCATAGGCCCTAGTGTGCCTCCGCCCCTGTCTAGCCTCAATGGACTAGTAGATGATTTCTATCGGATCAAATGGAGTGATATCTATGAAGAAGATAGCACAAAGCGTTTGATGATCACTGTGCTACACAAGTATGACGTTTCGCCAGAGGGGTGGGGTGTGTGCACAATGAGATTGAATGTAAGTAATTGAATGGAGAAATGGAGAGAGTGCACCTGGTGGGTATCCTTCTATTTATAGAGATCACCTAGGGTTTCAGTCCTCTGGCTGTGCGTCCGTCTTTTAAGCAACATGCACCTTCACGATCTGCAAATGCCTGCTCCACTATCTGTACTATCCTGGATTATAGGCATGATCATTAGGTGATTAGCGTTTTACCTTATTAAGGAGGGATCCTGTTGTAACATCCCATTTGAAAACGGCGGATTTTTTTTTTTAAAAAAACGTTTCCAAATATTTCAAGCAGAGTAGAGAATTGGAGCGAGTAAGTAATTTAAATTTCATTCAAAATATGGACCATAGTGTAATTGTATTGGATTACAGTCATCCAGAATCTTAAAGGTTAAAGAAACTAAGGAAAACGATAGATAATGTAGACACGTCTTGGCCTACTCATTTGCTAGCTTCGATCGCCAAACATCGGTCCTCCGGACCACGATGCTAAGTGAGATCCATTCCACATATGGATCTCAGGTAACGGTTAACCTTATGCTCAAATAACACAGTATACGTACAACAGATATTCATTTCAATACAGCATATCATCACAAAAGCAGACAGCAGATGTATGATCAATAACATGGACAGAACATAAGCACAAAGCAGTATGTAAAGTCTCTCTCAACTAGTTCTGCACATATCCAGTGCCACGCCACCAACGTGTCCTCAGCGCTAGGAATAACTCAAACGGCATTACCAAAACTATAATCCGTGGGTAAAGCTGTAAGTATCTCTGACAATTCTCAACAGAACCTCAGTCTATGAACGTATTTTTAACGCAAAAGTATATGAGCAGCATAGATTTAGGGTTACAGTACGCGTCCGTACCTTAGTTGTAGATATCAGGCTCTTAGGCTAAAAATGGTACTTTTTGACTACCGTACGTAAAAAATGAAACGGCAAACAAACAGCGGAACGATGGAATTTCGACAGCGGTTCGACGTCAGAAGTATTCTAAACAGAATAATAACACACTTATGAATATAACAGGAATTTTAGGTGAAAAAGACCATTTTGCCCTTACTACCCCTAATTGGCGGAATTTCGCCAGAACTTTGTTACTTTGACCGTATTCCATTTCAAAATTATCCCCACTATGTTTTTACCTCGTCAGGCATCTTTCAATGCAATGAGGCATAAAAACAAGTATAGGAATATATTCTGAAACTTCCTAGATCAAAACAACAGTTCTACTATAACTACCGAAAGAACTACGGAAACTAAAAACTAAGGACAGAAGAACTTACTCGGGGCAAGGCAGAATTTTTCCAGAGCTTCTCTCTCTAGGATTCGAATTTTGGTGTGAAGAATGAGAGGAGAGGGGCTCTCTATTTATAGAAGAAGGGAGGGACAAGGTGGGTATTAACAAAAAGTCTTCAGATATGATTCTGGCCATTGGATCTAGGGTTTTGGGAGAAGCAATCTTGACCATTCAAGGTCTTGGTCGACATCTAAGAGCCCAAAAGTCAATGGATGAGTTGTCATCCATGATGGCTCTTGCTTTATGGCCTCCGCCCGATAAAGCTACCGTCGGTGTGTCGTTTCGCGCGATTTCGAGAAACTCAAAAATCTGGGCATGTAACTTTGAAGGTATTTTCATCCTCTTTCATATTATCTATTTGGATCCTCTTTTTGATCATATCCAGGTATTCTCCGGTGCGTCGGAAGATATTCGGACAAACGCGTCGATTACGGAAATCGCTCCGATAGAACCAACTTCGGACAATAATTTGTTGAATCGTAAAACGTCCGGTTGTTGCCTAACTTAATCCCGTGTTTAAAAAGACGCAATTGTTTCTATAGGTTCCCACTTTGCCTATCGACTCTACTCTATCGATCAACTTTTCGTCTTATTTGAAATTAGGGTTTTCGGTTCGGAAACAACGCTGGTAAATTCTTTCTTCGTGTAAAAATTCACTTGTTCTTAATTTGATCAGTCTGAAAAGACTTTTACCTCTGGTTTACCTGTAGAATTTATTTCTAACTTTTCCCTGGCCTACGCCTATAAGCCGACTCACCGCATTATATTATTATTTTATTCTAATTATCATTTTAATTATCTAAACAATTCTTTTTAATTAAAAATAACCATAATTTGACCCCCTCTTTTTAAAAATTCAGTTTTAATTATTTTTCCATAATTTTTTCCATTTTTAAAAATATAATATTTTTTACCAAAAATTCCCGTTTCACCCTCGCCCGTTAGGGCTTAATCGAGACCTAATTTCTTCGTTTAGTGATCTTTTTAGGATCACGTTTCTTCATATATTTATCTTTACTAATTTACAGTATATTGTTATCTTACAAACTTCTATCTTGATATTGTCATTTTATATTCTATGTAAAATATTAAAAATGTTTACCTCATCAAAAAGTTCTTTATGGTTCGAAATGCTTTTTAAACTTTTCTTCATGTTATTTCCTCTGAAATAATTTATTAAATTCTCATAATTAGGGATAACACTTCCATATTTTTCTCATAATTTTTCATGATCTTTCGGTATTTATCATAATATTTTTAGACCTTTTTTTATCACCATTATATCATTTTTAGTCATTCTATTCATTGATTTTCCTGAAACTTTTTTGACAATTTACTCTATAATTATAACAATTTTCTATAACAGTTTTATCTCATGAATTTACTTTCTTAAAATATTCATTAATTTTCTTTTATCTAAATTCCAGATTACTAATCACAAGTGTGTTGTCTATATAGGTAAGCAGATTGTGCTTTCTCTTTTGGGAAATATATATATAAGGAATAACGACACGCGGAATAATAATCTAAGTCCTGCCCTAATCGATCACTATCATCTCACCCACAAATTGGGTTTATCAATAAAATCAATTGAGATTTACTTTGGGATTATTTTATTTGTGAAAAAAGTGAAGGGTGCACTTTATTACTTTATTGTAGCATTGGTTTATTCAAGGTCAAAATTAAAAGGTGTCGACTTGCATTCACATTGTGAATAGAATGATGACGAAATTTGAAGGGTGGCTCTCAAATTTGAAAGAGGTAAGCATTCATATTTTTGAGGAAATCCGAAGAGGAATACCACATATTGATATAGCTATTTTTTTTTTGCTCGGAGATATAGCTATTTGATGGCTAGTCAAATTAAACAAAGTTATATTATGTCTAGATAAATTCGAAAATAAACTAATGTTGTCCTCTTAGACCAACCGAAATAAACTAACTCATTTTGATCGATTCATAAGAGAAAGGCGGCGTGTGTTTTTTCGCCAAAGACATGAATGAATATATATATACCTTCAGTCTTAATTATAGAAACACTTTTATAGTGTAATATACACTACAAAAGTGTTCCTATAATTAGGACCAGAGGAAGTATGTTTTTTTGGCCAAATATATGTTCAACTATATATATATATATATATATATTTATTTATTTATTTATCATTTTTTTTTTTGTAATAACATCATGTAATTATAACAAATTACCATTTATATTTTATTATTACTATCTGGATGATTTTTATAGTGTGCATTTAGATTAAATTATATAATATTTTTTTAACTTTGAGTTAAGTATAATAAATCTTGTAATTTTAAAACAAATTGACAGAGAGCTCTCAATAAAATCTTGAACTTGTGATTGAAGATAACTCTCATCTCCGTGCTTAATTAATTAATTATTTTGTTATCTCCTCACTCATGAAGTGACACATATCAACAACAATATATTTTAATTTGATATAATATAAGACAATCATTGTAAATCTTAAAGCTTGTTGAAGTTATTTGTACATGAGTTCAAAGTGATATATATTTAACCACATATATTTCAATGATTCATGGTACTCTCTTTGTTTGATTATATATATTTTTTCAAATAAAAATTAAATCTTTTAAGGAGTTATATAAATGACCTTAAGGTTAATTAATCACGTTCACATTAAGACATATTTCATACAAAGATTATTAGGTAGCATGATCGATCTAATGGGATAAGTCTGTAATTAATAGTTTGCACAAACCTGATTTTGCCTAAATTACGTTTAGAACAGAGACTATGATCTGAAGTCAGCAGACTGTTGAAGTGGTTATCGAAATGAAAAAAAGAAAAGTTAATAACAAGATAATATAGATTAGTTCCGTCATTAATTAAATTGAATTAATTATATATAGTTGTAAGGAAAAGGTAGGTATATATGAGATCAAAGTGCTTGATGTGTGTATATGTATGTGACGCAAGAGATTCAGTTTTATCAGATAGATGTACGTGTTATTATTTTATTATAGCAGCCATAAAAGGAGGTGTAGATTAGCCGACCACTGATCCACATAAAATATATGATAAAATGCGTATAGCTATAGGCTCGTGTAATTTGGCATTTTTTTTAATAGAATTTTTTCTTTTTTCTTTTTTTGATTAAAAGGCCAAATAACATCAGTGAGATAAATATAATAGCTAGTGTTGTTACGTCTGAACTGGTATACAGTATACAGGGGGATCAGAAAAGTTAGAATATCCTCCAAAACAATGTTTTATGTTCCGTTCGTTTGACTAGCCACTTGAGTACATTTCTTAATTGAAAATAAGAGCTGTAGCGATGTGGTTCCAATAGAGAACAAAGAAGATTTTATAATCGGAAAAGAGTGGAGAAAAAGTATACTTATAATTAAATAAATAATCCCCTCTATCTTTGAACCTACCAAAAATATTGAAGAAGAGGCTTGATCTTGAAAACTAAATGAAGAATAACAGAGAATAAAACATCTTTTTTAAGCTCTATATGTGTAGTATAAAGGTCAAATAGTACCAATGACTGGATTCAAAGATAGGCCAAAAGTTGCTGGGAGCCAAAAATGAACATTTTAATTAATGGATTTTTTAATATTCGATGGTATGTATAATTTTTGTTAAAAATATCTTATAATATGAAACAGAGAGCCTAGATGTAACATTTATTGTGTTTTATTATTTTTTTGCCAACAATGTTTTATTTATTGTTGATTGATAGTCACTGTGTGTCTGTATATATTACTTTTGTCTGATTCAGAACCATGAACAACATTTATCATCTATGAAATTATTTTTTATTTCACCAAACCAGTCATGCTTGTTCATGTAACTAATCTATCAAGCCCTACATAGAACATACAAATAATTGAATTACATAGATAAAAGATTAGGTTAAAGTTGCTTAAAAGTAAAAAATGTACAAAAAAAATATTTTATCTCTCAACAATATATCATTATTTATTGGGGGAGAAGTGAGTGAGATATATTATGCTTTTTATTGTAGTAAATTTTTATTCAGTATCTGATATAAATAATATACTTTAGATATCAAATTCATGCCATCCTAACTAGAATTGGCTGTCCCAAAAATATGGATGGCCAAATATTTTCCATCTATATATTCCTTATTTCTTTGAGTGATAATGCAACAATTAACACTTTTGTTAGGTATTGACTCCTTTGAAAATTTTTAGTTAAATTTCTGTAACTTTTTTTAAAATAAAATTTCAAAAATCAGTTGCATATCACAGAGGATGAAAGACTTCAACTTTTATATGTGTATACCCAAAAAAAACTAATGAAAATTTTCACTTTTAAAACTTTATAGGAATAAAATAGTAGTTTGATTTGCGCGTTGAACAAAATATCTTATTCTATTATATTATTTGCTAGAATCAAATAATTGAGAAGAATATTCAACATATGCGCCAACAGTACTTGTAGAGATCAGATTCCAACATTTAAAGGAATTAGAGCGCGAGGGCAAAAACAAGAGGATGAATATATAAATATAACTATACCAAATATGACACAATTTTGATTCAGAATGCATAAAAATGTATATTTGTATTGGCAATAATAAATAAAATAAAAGCCGTTTGTTCACTAAACATGGATCAAAAGTATAATGTAGTAGGTACAATAAAATGCTGCTACTTCTTGTTCTTAAGATAATTAGTAATGTAAATTATATGTAAAAATATATATAGATTAAAACACAATCTTTTATCATGATAACTCTTTAATAGAAAATCTTTAATATGTGTAATCAATAAGGATATTTTAAGAAAAAAAAAAAATTGGAAGACAAAATGGATTAATATTTTATATTTACAACTAATCTCAACTCTCAAGTAACTCTCATATATTAAAAGCTGGAGGGAGTATGTATTTTTATATACAGTGCATCATTTTTTACTTGGATGTTTTGAATGTATTTTAACTGATATATTTATTTGATTTGATAAACATATTTACACCAGAACCAAAAATTTATAATTACTTTTATGGTCCAACTCCAATCACGGAAATTTGATAAAAAAACATTTGCCGCCCTTGACTATATAGATTAATATGATAAAATATGACATGAATGTCACATTTTATTTTATCTCTTTTTCTTTTTTTAATTTCCTTCTAGCAGAATACTTGCTACCTAGACTTCTTCAAATTTTGTACAAAGATAGAAAGAGATATATATTTAGCTATACCAACAAAAATTACCATGAGTATTATGAGCTCTTGTCTCTTAAACAAATGCTTGGAGCTTTTGTATATGGAGCAAAAATTTATTTGAAAGAATCCTTACCTTTAATGATGTTCAATAAACGAGATTACTTTCTTCTACGGAAACAAAATATCCCTTATCCATACAAAAAAAGAAAGAAAAAAGAAATGGTTTACAAAACCAGAGAAAGTGAGAATCAAAAACCAGGGACGAGTTGGCCCTTGGTTTTGAGCCACTTGTCCATGTGCGACATAACGTGTCCTACGTGCAATATCCTGTCAATATCAATGTACCAGTCTAGTCCTATTTATAAGTCTTTTTTTACCAAAAAAAATTGATCCTATTTATAAGTCTTTTTTAACCAAATAAATGAGATTGTGACAATTTTGCCCATATTTTGTACCAATAAAAATAGAGAGAGAATAAAGAGTTGAAAGGTAGCCATTCATAAATGAGGGTAAAATTGAAAATTTATTCCATAATCATTGAGCTACCTATCTCTCCTTGATATGTGTAATTTGGTCAAAAGAGACTTATAAATAGGACCAGAGTGGTGTATATATATATATCGATGCCTCTAATATAATTAGAAGTTCCTTTGGATTAAAATGGGTCGTCCACTTGCTCTCCTACAAAAAAGAGGGGTCGTACGCACACTCCATGGACATTCATATTTATTCCTATATATATATTCTATATATATATATAGATCCAAGTCATCCATAGAACTTTCACTTTGAAACAAATAATTGAATTGAATTCATGCATGTATGCTCCAAAACAAAATCAACGTAACCCATTTGAGAATTTGACATGTATGAGTTATTGACATGTCATTGTTTGTTGTTGCCACTCGCAATTTTGATATTCTTTCACGCCATTTGTTTTCCATCGTCCAAATTTTAATAGCCTCAATTTCAGACATTATTCTTTTTTTAAAAAAAACTAATAGGAAAAAATGTGAATATTTCAGTATAAATTATCGTTAATAGGTGTGTGTGTTAGTTCATATATTTCTAATTAACTTGAAACTTTATGCATGCCAAAATGATTAATGTCGTGGCCTTTATTTTGTTTTATTATACGAAGAGAATGGAAGTGAACGTGGGGGAATCCGACAAAATGAGCAAGTTTCATGGAAAAGCCAACAAGGATTCCCTGTCGTGGTCGTTGGATGAGGTTGTGCCTTCAATGCCCTTCATTAACGTTATAGATACATACATATGTATGTATTGCCCCACATCCCCTTTTGCTACGTACAAAACGCCACTTTGAAAAATATATATGTGGCAACTTCGTCACAATACTACTTCGCCACTTTGAAATATAAGTCATCTCATTCAATTTATTATATGAACATGCAACTTTATCCCTAATTTATTAAACAATGGTAAAGTTGGAGATTTATTAAATTTTATGTCAAATTTAATGAGTTTTAAGATTTTAATTTGGTAAAATATGTTAAAAATGTTTTATAAATAATATTAAAGCACTATATGACTTAATAATTTAATGTGGTGGCTACATATGATATAATTTTTATTTTAAAAAAAAGTTAGCATAATTTTTTTTTATTATAAAAAATAGAGGTATTTATGGTTAAAATAATATATTTTTGGATATCCATGAATCCATGATAGATCAAGATTCCTAATTAACTAAATAAATAATCAATATTAATTTTTTATCCTTATTATAAGTAACTTTAATATTTTTTTCGGAACTAAAAAAATCTTAAAGTCTGATTCCTATATTATATTTTAATGATTTTCCGAATTCACCCATACTTAATATATATACTTTCTAAAAATTTCTATAAAATAATAAATAAGGAATAAAATTACACATTCATGATCCATGTCAAAAATTTAATAACATGATTTGTAAATAGGATTAAAAAAAACTTCTCCACAACTTATAAATGAGACTAAGTGAGTATAAAATTTAATTCATTGTATATTTTTAACGGGTCACAAATTTTTAATGAAAAATAAATGAGACACATGACATAAAAATATAATAATGAGAAATTCCACATAAACATTAATGGATCTAGGCATGTTTATAAACACAAAATTTAGTTCAGAATATAATATATTCATCATATCACATTATTAGATGAGATGTGTCTAAAAACCAAATAAACATGTTTAAGAGAGAGAGGGCACGGAGGGGAAAAAGATACTCCCTTTAGTCTTAAATATAAGATAAAGTTGATTTTTTTGAAGATATTAAGGAAGTTAATTAAATTACTTTAAAATATTTATTTGTATCATTTTTCATCGAACTATTTTGTTTAACTTATAAAATTAATATATAATTCAATGATACACAACATATGATGTAATTAAATAACTTATTTAGTTTTATTTTACTCCCTTCGGTCTTAATTATAAGACAACATTTGGAAGTTGGTTTTGGTCCTAATTATAGGACAACATTTTAATTTTTGTCAATTTCTTTCTAAAATACCCATATTTTATTCTTTCAAGTGTATTTGGTTTTTGGTGATCAGTATATGTATATAGGTGCATAGACTCTTCTAGTCAATGAAAATTTTAAATTGTTAGATTTTAATTTATTTATCAATCAGCTAACGTTAATTTGCCAATGTATATATAGAGACACACACATATATAAATACATACATATACACACGGAAAGATACACAGTGTGTGTCTACACACAAATATATATAGAGACACACACACATATATTTGTTTGTGTAACTATCAATATATGTGTGTGTACATATATAAACACACACACATATATCGGTGAGTGTGTGGGTGTGTGTATCTAGATACACATGTATATATATAAAGACTATTATTTCAATTAGAGAGCCTATGGAAAGAAAAATTTTAAGTGGAAGAGGTATGTGGCGGGGTTGTTGTCTTGTTGATTAACTTTTATTTTTGTTATTTTAAATTTATATAAGGGTATTTTAAGAAAAATGAATAAAATTAACTAATTTAACTCATTTTTTTAATTTTCCTAAAACCAATTAAATATGTTTTATAATTAAGACTGAAGGAATTATATTTTTTAAAAAAAATCAGCTCTACTTTGTATTTAGAGAGTACTACTGGAGCAGGAAAAGCACAAGTGGGGATGAATTTTCACTAAATCCAGGTCCACCCTGTCATGTGAACCCCACAACTTGGCAATTGCGTGGGTCCTACCTTACATACACAGCACTCTACGCGCGCACACATCCCTACCTGTGATCCTCCCTCGCTCGCTAAGAATCTTCCCCCTTATTGCCCAAACTGTCAGTTTGACCCACCACACTCTTATCCTCCATATCTCTCACAAATCACCGTTATTCAAAATTATTATTTATTTAATTAACTTAATCACCCATCTTTTTAAATTCAATTTCCTTTATTTCTTCTTATATATACCACGTCTATTCCCTTACTGGCTGCTTCAAACATACTCTAAACAAATCAAACTCTAACCTTCTTTCTATCTCTCTCTCTCTGCTCGTTTTTGGTTTTTGTAACAGCACACATTAGAAATGGAGGCAGGAAGCTCCATGGACGAAAGCGTTACAACTGATTCAGTTTCTGTTTCCCTTTCTCCGGCGACAATCCCGTCGAACAAGTCATCACCACCACTGCCCAACAGTCTGTGCCGCGTCGGCAGCGGTGCTAGCACCATCGTGGACTCGGACATGGTTGGAGTCGAAGCCGAGTCCCGGAAACTGCCGTCGTCGAAATACAAAGGTGTCGTAGCACAGCCTAATGGGCGTTGGGGTGCTCAGATTTACGAGAAGCACCAGCGAGCGTGGTTGGGCACTTTCATTGAAGAAGACGAGGCAGCGAGAGCTTACGACATAGCCGTGCAGCGATTCCGAGGCCGAGACGCAGTCACCAATTGTAAGCCTCTTGCCGTCGCCGGAGTCAGCCCCGGCGCCGATGATGACCACGACGACTACGAAGCGGCGTTCCTCAACGCGCATTCGAAAGCCAAGATCGTCGACATTCTAAGGAAACACACTTACAATGACGAGCTGGAACTGTTTAAGCGAAACTACGGATTAACGGTGGATGCGAACGGGAAACGGATCATCAAGGAAGGATCCAAGGGTTTGGGTCGGGTCAACGACGCGGCGCGTGATCTGCTATTTGAGAAAGCAGTGACACCGAGCGACGTTGGAAAATTGAATCGGTTGGTGATCCCGAAGCAGCACGCGGAGAAGCATTTCCCTATGCCGTTGCCGGTGGGAGTCTCCGCGCCGTACACGGCAGCGACGGCGGCCGCCGCGAAGGGCGTATTGCTGAATTTCGAAGACGGCGGCGGTAAGCTTTGGAGGTTCAGGTTCTCGTACTGGAACAGTAGCCAGAGTTACGTTCTGACGCAAGGATGGAGCCAGTTCGTGAAGGAGAAGAACCTCAAAACCGGCGATACGGTTTTTTTCTCCCGGTCCACTGGACCCGACAAGCAACTGTACATCGACTGGAAGAACGCCAGAATTAGTACTACTACTACCACCTGTACTACTACAAATTCTGGTGGCGCCGAATTGTTTGAACCGGCCGGTCCAGTGGTGAGACTCTTCGGGGTCAACATTTTTCAGATTCTCGGTTCAGAATTAGACTGCCAAATCCAAAACCTAAAAGGGACCGTTCGGGATGATAAGTCGGATTCAATACCACGTAAAAGGAAGAAAAACCAAAGAGGTAAAAAGGGAGCCCGTAAGGAACTTCTACCTTCATGAGGTGTTGGCTAGCTTCACTCCTTAAATTCAACCTGAAGAAAGAAAAAGAACAAAAAAAATAACCAGATTGTTATAAAACTAAAGATATATCTAAGATAAGAGATAGAGAACAAAAGTAAAAGAAGAGAGAAAAATTCCAGAGAGAAAGGAGGAGGAGTAATTCTCATTCAAGTGTAAATCAAATGTTTACACAAAGCCTCTATTTATAGATTTTCAGAAGGCTTGCAGAAGAAGCCACTTGCAGGAGAAGCCACTATTAGTCAAAACTTGTAGAGGAAGCTTCTTGTTGGCTTGGAGAGGAATGAAAATCTACATAATTAATATTCATAACACTCGCTCTTATATGTCTATTATGAATGTGTTTCATAAAAAACTTTGACTAGGAAAAACCCAGTGGGATAAAAATCTAGCCAAAGAAAAGAGTACATCATCCATTGATGCCGCTTCATTAAAAACCTTTATAGGAAAACCTAGTGGGACAAAACTTAGATAAGGAAAAAATAGTATAGCGTGTATTATGTATATGTGTGTGTATTATGTGCTTCTCCCACCTTAAGTCCTTCGAAGATATGTGCTCCTGACATCTTAAGTTTTTCCAGAACATGTGCGTGCTTCTAACATTTTTGGATCCTTTAAAGATTCTTATGCAATCTTCATAATCTTCGTCACAGTACTACTTCAATACATAAAAATTGAAATGCATATGTGTGTGTATTATGTACTTATTTTTTATTCTAAAACGTGCGTTCAATAATTCATTTTTTTTTCACGTATCAAATGATCTATAGCACTCGAATTAGTTGGAGATTAAAGTAAGCATGCAAAAATGCCTTTATATGACCAACAAGAAAATGAAATGAACTGATGGAAAAGATTTTGATTAATTAGAATATCACATGGAATTATTCTATGTGATCCAAGAGGAGAAGTCTCGATAATCACGAGAAAATCAGATACACATGAAGAAGGATTAGCTTTCTGAGCAAAAAAGAAAAAGAAAAAGAAAAAGAAGGATTAGCTAGCTAGTGTTGTTACGTCTGAACTAGTATACAGGGATCAGAAGAGTTAGAATGTCCTCCAAGACAATGTTTTCTGTTCCGTTGAGCAAATTGCTTAATTGATAATAAAAGTTGTAGGGATGTAGTGCCAATAGAGAATAAAAAAGATTTTATAATCGGAAAAGAGTAGAGCCAAGTACACTTATAATTAAATAAATTATCCCCTCTATTTTTGAACCTACCAAAAATATTGAAGAAGAGGCTTGACGTTGAAAACAAAATGAAGAATAACAGAGAATAAAACATCTTTTTTAAGCTCTATGTATGTAGTATAATGGTCAAATAGTACCAACGACTGGATTCAAAGATAGCACAAAAGTTGCTGTCAGCCAAAAATGAACATTTTAATTCATGGACTTTTTTAGTATTCGATGGTATGTGTAATATTTGTTAAAAATATCTTATAATATGAAACAGAGAGCCTAGATGTAACACTTATTGTGTTTTAGTTATTTTTTTGCCAACAATGTTTTAGTTATTGTTGATTGATAGTAACTGTGTGTCTGTATATATTACTTTTGTATGATTCAGAACCATGAACAGCATTTATCATCTATGAAATTATTTTTTATTTCACCAAACCAGTCATGCATGTTCATGTAACTAATCTATCAAGCCCTACATAGAATATACAAATAATTAAATTACATAGATAAAATAGTTGGTTAAAATTGCTTAAAAAAGTAATAAATGTGCAAAACATTATTTTATTTCTAAAAAATATATCATTATTTATTGGGGGAGAAGTGAGTGAGATAATTAATGCAGGGATACATGACGTGATATGTAATTAATTAATGGGGTAAACATTAAAAAAAAGTTTGTTAAAATTTCAAACATCCTTTATAATATCAAATTCATGCCATCCTAACTAGTCGGCTGTCCCAAAAATATGGATGGCCAAATATTTTCCATCTATATATTCCTTATTTCTTTGAGTGACAATGCAACAATTAACACTTTTGTTAGGTGTTGACTCCTTTGAAAATTTTTAGTTAAATTTCTGTAACTTTTTTTGAAATAAAATTTCAAAAATCAGTTTCATATCACAGAGGATGAAAGACTTCAACTTTTATATGTGTATGTATACCGAAAAAAAAAACATAATGAAAATTTTCACTTTTAAAACTTTAGAGGAATAAAATAATACTTTAATTTTCCCGTTAAACAAATTATCTTATGCTATTACATTATTTGCTAGAATCAAATAACTGAGAAAAAATATTCAACAAATTATTGAATATGCCCCAACAGTACTTGTCGAGATCAGATTCCAACATTTAAAGGAATTAGAGCGCGAGGGCAAAAACAAGAGGATGAATATATAAATATAACTATACCAAATATGACACAATTTTGTTTCAGAATGCATAAAAATGTATATTTGTATTGGCAATAATAAATAAAATAAAAGCCGTTTGTTCACTGAACATGGGTCAAAAGTATAATGCAGCAGGTACAATAAAATGCTGCTACTTCTCGTTCTTAACATAAGAGATACCTGACTAATTTAGATAGATTAAGAAAATTAGTAATGTAAATTATATGTAACAAATATATATAGCTGATGTTCTTAAAACACAATCTTTCATAAAATTATAAACAAAGAGGATTAAGATTTTATATGTAGGATCAAACACAACTCTCAAATAGCTCTTATATATTAAAAAATGGAGGGAGTTATATCTTTTTATATACTGTGCATCATATTTTACTTGGAAGTTTTGCATGTATTTTAGCTGATATATTTATTTGATTTGATAAACATGTTTACACCAGAACCAAAAATTTATAATTACTTTTATGGTCCAACTCCAATCACGGAAATTTGATAAAAACATTTGCCGCCCTTGCCTATATAGATGAATATTATAAAATATGACATGAGTATCACATTTTATTTTATCTCTTTTTCTTTTTTTATTTCCCTTCTAGCAGAATACTTGCTACCTAGACTTCTTCAAATTTTGTACAAAGATAGAAAGATACACACACACACACCAACAAAAATTACCATGGGTATTATGAGCTCTTGTCTCTTAAACAAATGCTTGGAGCTTTTGTATATGGAGCAAAACTTTATTACTTGAAAGAATCTTTACTTTTAATGATGTTCAATAGCTCAAACGAGATTACTTTCTTCTATGGAAACAAAAAATACCTTATCCATACAAAAAAAAGAAAGGGTTAAGTAGCAAATTTGCTACACGCCCAGAAGTAATGTTGCCCTGGAAATTTTTTTAGTCTCAATGTTGCACTCGAAGTATCAAAACGTTGCAATGTTGTCCTCCCCGTTAACAGTGTTAATTTTCCCCTTTAAAAAGACACGTCACACACTTACAGGCATTTAAATCGCCACCTACTTATTCTACCCTCTCTCCTATCCACCTCATCATCACCCCGTCTTTCCTCCCTCTCCTTCCTCCCTCTCGTGTTCATCAAACCCAGAAGGTGTAACACCCCAAGTTCCGTAGCATAAATCGTGCCGGTTGGCACTTGGTTTTAGAAAAATTGTCAGAGTTTGAGGTGCTACGACTCCGCGTGTTGCGGAAACGGAGAGCATGTACTAAAAAATTGAACAATTGAGTGACTGATATAAAATACTCAGTCATATGCTGATGCCTGACGTATACTGGTATATTAAAATTTTCCGAAGGAATATTCATGTGATACAAGACCTTATATAATTACATGATTTACATTGTAAATATACAACTTCAGACCAAACCATTTCTTGACTTGGGGCATAGAACCTGACACAGTTACATCAATCCATTTGGCCAGGCTGCGTAAAGTCTAATGGAAGTCTCCCCGAATTCACGGTGACTGATTAACTGAACAACATAGACCGACCCTTTCTAGTTTAAGCACCAAATGGTTTGAAGTAACCCTATCAGATTCATGCCGAAGGTAGGCTCGTTAACCTTCTTCCCGCATTTGCTTTGACCGACCTTTCTTTCCGGCTTTGTCCCTTGATGTCCGTTACTGACCCTATCTCGCTGTCTACTTGTGCCTTCTCTTGGCCCCATCTACCGGTGCCTTCTCCGATCCATGATCATTTCGATTATTAGTTAAGGCGAGGTCCAATGCCCATTGGACCTCGGGTAATCTGTTAACCTCATGCTTATGTAAACAATATGTGTATGATGAGATATTCATGACATTTCAAAGCAACAATCAATACATAAGCACACGAGATGTATCCCAAAGTACATAAGCACACCAGAGATGTATCCCAATAGTACATAAGCACACAAGAGATGTATTCCAATAGTACGTAAGCACACAGCAGATGTAAAGTTATCGTCTATCACATATAAGCATACAATAAGGATCAGAGTTAGTGTTACAGTACGCGAACGTACCTTTCACCATGTATTGGCCAACTTTCCTGACTATTGATCCGACTCCGGACCTCCCAAATATCCTATATGTTATCGTCAGATTATTTCCTTTTCCCATAATATCACAACTAATATTCTATCTCTTAAAATAATATCAAAAAGGATATTTCCACCCATTTTGACATTTCTACCCTTGGTGTATTCATTATTACAATTTTGCCCTTACATTTTCTCAAAAACGCAATACTGAATTTCTGGGCAGAATTTTTGATTAACTTTGAAAAATCATAATTAAATCTACAAAAATCGAAACGAGGATCCGTAAAATTCCTTGGAATCATTAAGATTTTTAATTTTAGGAAAAAATATTGGTTGTTGCCTAGATTTTATGAACAATTCCCAGTTTTCGTATTTTCATCCTCTGTTCAGAATTTTCCAGAATTTCGTAGCCCATTTTGTAGAATTTTTATCTCCTAGCACAAAAATAAAAAAGAAACACTCTAGGTATATTTGAAATGCCCTATATCTCTAATTTAACCATGAATTTTCTCAGAATTTTAGAACCTCATCTTCAACATAAGATACTGGCATTTTTACCCCTGACTTCAGGAACCGCTAACCGATAAAATTTTCGCCAGAGCTTCGCTACTTTGATCATAATCTTCCAAAAAATTTGCTATAACATCTTCCTCATCATTTTTCAAAATAAAGCCATTTTAACCATAAAAACATGAAATCTAAAATATATTGGAAGATTAAAGATCAAAACAACATTCAACTATGAACTTAAACTAGAACTTCAAGAACTAGAGAACTTACCTCGCTAACTTCCTCCTCCTTCTCCATGCTCTCACTTGCTCTACTAACTCTACTCTTGCTTTCTAAAACTCATTTGAGTTTTGGTGTGAAGATTTATGAAGAGGCAACCCCTCTATTTATAGCAAAATGCAATGGCACTCTTTGCAATTATTTCAAACCTAACTCTTCTTCAATTGGAAGCCATAAGATCTAAATAAAACTTAGTTAAGCCAAAAGTTTCAATCTTAACCATGGATTCATACTTAATGAAGAAGTTTTAATTTAATTAAAAGCATTTCTCTTGATTTTTCTCATTGGATGTTCAAAAGTTGTGGGCCCCACATTTCTTCTCCACTAAGTTTTCTTTTCTTCAAAAAGTTTTATCTTCCTTCCTCTTTCCTTCCTCCAAACCGTGCTCTCCCCCTCATCTCTCTCCTTCATCCATTTTTGCTTTAATGACCCCATGTGCTTGCTTACATCATCTTATCTTCTTGCATTGTTGGCTTAACTCAAGCCATGTGTGTGAAGACTTTTGGGGAAGATTTTTATGATGACATTAGTTACTCTAAGTGTTCTTTGTAACTAGATGCAAAGTGATAGTTAGTTACCAACTAAACAAGATACATCTAGGAGTTAATCATAAAATCTATCCAAGTCCCTCATTTGGTTCACAATTTTCGAAAATTAGAACCTTCCTTAGATGTCTCTAATTGTCTTTTTAAATGTATAAGTTGGGTAAAAATTATGGTGATTCTTTAACCCAAACTTATTATGTAGATTTGTTTAAGATTAATCCCTATCATTAATCTATGATTTAAATTTCTCATTGATCCAAATTAATTAACTAGGGATTTATAATATTTACTTCTTGATTTTGGCCAATTCAATTACAAGGATTAATTAATTGACCATGAAAATTAGTGTTCAACTAGGCAAATATTATCTCATCTTTATTGGATTAATTATTTGAGATATTATTTTAGAAAGCTTGGCTCTCATGGCTCCAACAAGGCTACTTTGACTTTAATTACTCCATGGGATTTATTTTGCATGTGATTATATGATTAATATTAAACAATTGCATTCTTATTCAACAAGTTGGCTTGGTAAAGATCTAATTACTATTGATGATATTTTCTCAATTTTGCATGTGTTCTTATGATGACAATATCTTGGATATTTATTGTAAAATCCTATCCAAGTCTTATTTCCATCCCATGTGTTTTGATGAAGATTTATTGAATAATTCCACATTCTCTCTCCCATGTGCATTTCGTACCACACTCTTGATTTTGGGGAATAATTATTCAATCCTAATTAGCCCCCTTAGTGTAGTGCTTTAGATGTTATTAGGTATATTTACCATAGTGTGATTGGTTCCTTAATTAATTATGATCATTAGTGCTTTATTTGAGGCTAACCTTGTCTTTTAATTAGTCCTTGATTTCTATTTAAGAAAATCACTAATTGATGCTCTTTAATTTGCCTCTTTATTAATTATGAAGAATCACTTAAACACTTTAACTAGTGTAAGCTTAATTGCTCATCAATTGTTGTTAATTTCCTTTAATTGATTTAAGTGTTTTCATAACACTTTCTTGCCTATTTTATTTTGGTTACACAAGAACCATGATTTAATATGGTAATTTTATCATATTTTATGTTCCTTATATGGAGTCTTAAAATTGGTCTTTTGTTTAATTAATTTCAAGGGAAAATTGCCCAAAATTTTAATTAATAAATTACAAAATTTTGAGACACATATTCACATTTATTTAATATGTATTATTTATCAAAAATATATTATTTATGATAAATAAATTTTTGGGGTATTACAGAAGGCATAACTCTTCAATATGCCTTCCCATCAAATCCAGAAACCCAGAGTTCAACAAAAAATAAACTAAATCCATAATCAAGAAATCCAACGGGTTCAAGAAATCTAAAGCCATCAATGTCTTCTCAGAGTTCAACAAATCCATAATCAAGAAACTAAACTCAGACTCAAAATCTAATCCAGAAAATGATCAAACTTAACACTTCAAGAAGATAACAAAAAATGAAAAACCCATAAAAATGAACAATGAATCTATTTGATTCAGAAGTGAAAAATTTGGATCAGTATCTCAATTTCAATTCAAACATGGGTTTGAGAAATATTTACCATCTGAAAAGAGGAAAAAATGGAGGCTTTGTCTAAAAAAATGGCTTAAGAAAGGGCAGATGTATGAAGAACATGGCGAGAGGAAGAGACGGTGAGATCTGAGCTGAGAAGCCAACTGTGAGATCTTAGCAAGGGCGACAGCGAGATCTTTGCAACAGTCGAGAGTCCAGTGGGGAGAGGCAGAAACAAAGAGATCTTAGCAAGGGCTGACGGCGCCATTGCTGGCATTCATGATAGGGAAGGGAGTTTTTGAAGGATGGCGAGATCTAAGGAAGATGGGAGCCGATGGCGAGATCTTAGCAAGGGTCGACGGCGCCGTCGCTGGACTTCATGGTGAGGGAGGAGGCATCGATTGTGAGAGGGAAGGGAGTGGACAAAGGTGACACGTTGTCTTCCCAGAGCTGAACACGGGAGGGAGGAAGGAAGTGACGATGATGATGAGGTGGATTGGAGGGATAGGGTGGAAGAAGTAGGTGGCGATGAGGTTGCAATTTAAGTGTCATGTGAGCGTGTGACGTGTCTTTTTAATGGGAAAAATTAATGCTGTTAATAGGGTGGACAACATTGCTACATTTTGATACTTCGGGGACAACATTGAAACTAAAACAACTTCCAAAGCAACATTGCTTCTGGGCTTGTACTTCCGAAACAAATTTGCTCCTTAACCAAAAAAGAAATGATTCACAAAAATAGAGAAAGTGAGAATCAAAAACCAGGGATGAGTTGGCCCTTGGTTTTCAACCACTTGTCGATGTGGGACATAACGTGTCCCTACGTGCAATATCCTGTTGGAGACGGCAATATCATCAATATATATATCTCGATGCCTCTCATTGGAAGTTCCTTTGGATTAAAATGGGTCGTCTGCTTGTTCTCCTACAAAAAAGAGGGGTCGTACGTATGTAACACCCCAAGTTTCGTATCAAAAATCGTGCCGGTGACACGTGGTTTTATAAAAAGTTATCAGAGTTTGAGGTGCTACAACTTAGCGTTTTGCGAAAACGGAGAGCATGTACTAAAAATTTGAACAACGAGAATAACACTGAGTAACTGAAATGAAATACTTAGACATATGATGATGCCCGACGTATGCGATATATATTATAAAATTTCCGAAGGAAATAATTCATGTGATACTGATAATACAAAACTTTATAATTACAATGTAACTATACCCTCTTCATCCAAGCCTTAGGCGAGACTTGGGGCATGGAACCTAACTCGGCCTAAATCATTCCATTTGGCCGGGTAGGGTAGGTCTAGTGGGAGCCTCACCGTGCTAGGGTGATCGATTGGCTGATCCACTAGACGACCCTTTCTGTTTTAAGCACCAAATGATATGAAGTAACCTTATTAGATTCATGCTATATGGTAGGTTCGGTTGACTTTCTTCCCGCATTTTATTTGACCGGTGCCTTCTCACAGCTCCGTCTACTGGCGTCTATCTACGGCTCCATCCCCTAGTGTCTCTCCTCGGTTCATGACCCTTTCCGTCTATTCATGCAGACTGAGGTCCAATGCCCATCGGACCTCAGGTAACGGTTAACCTCATGCTTATGCAAGCAATATATGTATGACAGGTATTCATGACATTTTCAGAAAAATCACTACAAAAGCCCATAACAGATGTAGGAAATACATAATGATGTATATAAGGCAATAACAATACACGCCCCCCCCCGGCCGCTTGTTATCCCGTCCGCACATTCTACCCGTGCCACGATGTACGGTCGTGTCCTCGCTAGGAAAACTCTCAACGGTGTTATCAAGACTATAACCCGTGTATATCATGATTTCATCAAAATAGTGAGACAGAGTCTCTATACAGGAACACAGCAAGCATATACAAGCATAACACAATCATAAGAGTCAGTGTTACAGTACGTCGCGAACGTACATTTGTTGAGGGTCCTTTCGGTACGTTTTACGAAAACGGCAATTTGACAGCGGCCCGACAGCGGTATGACAACAAATATCCTATAAGGATTTATATCGTATTTATCAGTATTTAGCATTATAACGGGCATTTTAGGTACAAATTACCATTTTGCCCCTAGTTTGATTACTCGGCGGAATTTCGCCAGAGCTTCGCTACTTTGACTCGATCTCTCCAAAATTTTTACAGATCTTTTCCCCCATCATATTTTCGAAAATAATACCTTATTTACCCCTATATATGATATCTAGACTATCTTGAAAATTTAAAGATAAATCTAGCACTTCTACTATATCTACCGAAAGAACTATCGAAACTAAAGACCAGGGACCGAAAAACTTACCCAGGGCTCGGCTATACTTTCTCCGGCTCCTCCTTCTCTCTACTCTCTCTAGGGCACAAAATTTTGGTGTGGAAATGAGAAGGGAGAAGCTTGCTATTTATAGGAGAAAGGAGGGACAATGTGGGAATTTCTTCAATTGTTTTCAGATCGGATTTCAACCGTCGGATCGCACTTCGCCATGTGGCACCATCTTGACCTTCCACATGTCCCGCTTATGTCATCCTTCTAGAAGAGGATGATGTCATCTTTGCCGACTTACCGATAAAGTTCACGATCGGTGTCCGAATCACGTAATCTTGACGAATCTCAGAAATCCGACAACGTTGTTTTGAAGGTTTAATCTTTCTCTTTCACAATACCTGGGTTAACTTAATTTTTGATCCTATTAAGGGTATTCCGTTACTGGTTGAACATTTCAGGACAGACGCCCTCCGTTACGGAATTAAATTCGAAAGCAGCAACCGTCTAGACAAAAATTCACTGGTTTGAAATACGTTCTAACTCAAGACACTAGATTCCTAATTCGCGGCAACTACTTGTTTCTGCATTGCCTCTTTTTCCCATATCTTCATTTTCTCTCTCCTACCCTGTGTCTTAAATAACCCGTTGGTTTTTCGACCCCGAGACAGTCACCCGGGATAAAATTTCACTGGTTTATAAAAAGTCCAGATGACTTAGACTATATCTCTATATTTTGGTGTAGGATTTTATTTCTATCCATTCTCGAATGTCTGTTGGCTCTTTCCGAATATATTATTATTTTATTCAAAATATCTAGATATTTATTTATTTTTATTTTATTTTTCATTTATTTTTCTAAGCATAAAATATTTTATTAATATTTTATTATTTTTATTTTTATTTATTTATTAATTTCGAATTTCTCCCTTAATTAATTATTTTTAATTAATTTATTTAAATCATCTTAATCCTCTCTTAATCCCTAATTAATTACTTAATTAGCCACTTACTAATTGTTGATAATTTTCTTAATTAGGATAAACTATTATCTCACAACTATTTTAGTTACATTGATATTTTATATCCCATGTAAAATATTAAAAATCATGGGGCTTAATTAGGGTTTCTAAATAATTATTAGAGTTCCTCTTATATTTTCCAAGGGAATAATTTATTAAATTTCCTTAATTAAGGACAATATTTTCCCTTATTTTTAATAATTATTTTATTGCCCTTTAATATTTATCATAATATTTACAAGTCATTTTATACCCTAAAAATGTATTTTTAAATTTCTTAAGAACTTATCTCTACAAATTCTAATAGAATTATTCTAAAGTAAATAGGACAAAAATACTTATGATTTGAAAGTATATATTCACCTATTTTAAATAGGTAATATTGATTCACAAAGAAATATTGAAGGAATTTTATTAATATAATAATCATTAGGATATTAAATATCCGGGTGTTACAACGTACTCAAGTCATCCATATAGAACTTTGACTTTGAAACAATTAATTGAATTGAATTGAATTCATGCATGTATGCTCCAAAACAAAATCACCCCACTTGAGAATTTGACATGTATGACTTATTGACATGTCATTGTTTGTTGTTGCCACTCGCAATTTTGATATTCTTTCACGCCATTTGTTTTCCATCGTCCAAATTAAAATAGCCTCAATTTCAGACATAATTCTCTTTTAAAAAAACCTAATAGGAAAATAATATGAACATTTTAGTATCAATTATTATTAAGAAAGTACATATATTTTATATACCACTCTTGTCTTATTTATAAGTCATTTTTAACTAAATCACATATACTAATAAGAGATAGTTAAATCAATTATTATGAAGTAAATTTACAACTTTGCCCTCGTTTATGAAAGTGTATTTTTCAACTCTTTCTTCTCATGTCTATTTTCATTGGTATAATTATAATATGGGTAAAATTGTCACAATCTCATTTACTACCTTGAAAAGGGATTTTTAAATAGAACCAATTTTTTTTTTATCAAAGGGACTTATAAATAGCACCAAAGTAATATTATTTTAAGTGTATGCCGGTCAACTCTTGCGTGCCAATAAATAAAATAAGACTTATAATTAATGACAAACGTTCATCAGCCCTAACCAATAAACTTAAAATAAATGGTATTATCATGGTGAGACATTAGTAATTGGATCATGGGGTTCAAGGTTCAGATGTTGGTACCTTCATATTTTTTCCAACTGGTACCATCATACTGATGCCGAATATATATATATATATTAGTTCATCTGTAATTAAGTTGAAATTGTATGCATGCGAAAATGATTAACGTCGTGGCCTTTATTTTGTTCTATTATACGAAGAGAATGGGAGTGAACATGGTGAAATACGACAAAATGAGCAAGTTTCATGGAAAAGCCAACAAGGATTCTCTGTCCTGGTCGTTGGATGAGGTTGTGCCCTCAATGCCCTTAATTAGCGTTACACATAAATACGTACGTATGTATGTATTGCCCCCACATCCCCTTTTGCTACGTACAAAACGCCACTTTGAAAAATACTCCCTCCGGTCATAATTATAGGAACACTTTTTGGAGTTGGTTTTGGTCCAATTATAAGAAGCAGTTTTAACTTTTGTCAATTTTTTTTCCTATAATACCCCTATTTATACTTTTTCAATAATTATTAAAGACAATAATAATTTAATAATAAAAATTATTATATAATTACATTTGTCACTGTATACTTCAATAAAACTTTAGATGGATTAATTTGTGGGCTTTTTATTTTTTTTATATCGAAGTTATTTTAATTTTTTACTTTTTAGAACCATTTTTTTTAAACGTGCAAACATATATATAGCTTTTTTGTGCCATTTGCTTTTTTCAACAGAAATTTATGTGTTTGTTTAGACTTTTATTTATATTTTTCTTATTTGATAACTAATATTACTAAATTCAGTCAGATTAAGGCACATTATCAACTTTTTCAAGTAGTGTCGTTTAAAGAATACATAATCTCATTAAACTTTTCTTTATCTAAACGTCTAAAATATCGAAAACAAGCCGACATCGAGTACATTATCGACGTGTGGCCTCCAATAAAAGATTTAAATCTAACAATAATCGCGAGAGTACTGTGGCGGGTTACAATTCAACTAATTTTGCCTTATGTAATTTTTAATTTTCAGGAGGGGTATTTTCGGAAAATAATTATAATTAACTAATTTAACTTCCCTCCTTAATCTCTCCAAATTCTGGTAAATAGCTCCTATAATTAGGACCGGAGGGAGTATGTGGTAACTTCGTCACAGTACTACTTCAAAACATAAAAATTGAAATTCATATGTGTGTATTATGTACTTATTTTTTATTTTAAAACGTGTGTTCAATAATTCAATTATTCCATAGTACTCGTATTAGTTGGAGATTAAAGTAATTAAGCATGCAAAAATGCCTTTAGATGACCAAAAAGAAAATGAAATGAAATGATGGAAAATATTTTGATTAATTAGAATATCACATGGAATTATTCTAAGTGATCAAAGAGGAGAAGTCTCGATGATCATGAGAAAAATTGTGTCTCTTTATAAATAAATAAATAGAAAAGTATGGGGTTAAGTACCAATTTTGCCTTGAAAGTTTTTCTTGGAGCAATGTTGCCCGGAAGGTTTTTTTTGGAGCAATGTTGCCCCTCCGTCAATCCTGGTCAACTAACCGTTGATCGTTAGGATCGTTAATGGAGGGGCAACATTGCTCCCAAAAACTTCCGGGCAAAATTGCTCCTGGGGGTAAAAAAATGTTATTTATGATATCATATATTTTTAATTCTTATTTATATAATATCTAGGGGTGGAAAAAAGGCCAATTTAATTTGTGCTTCAGGCTTCTTAATTCGACATGTTTAAAATATGCCTATTTTTAGCCTTTTTGAAGTAGACACTTGTTTTGCAATGAGGCACGTGGCCTATTAGCCTAATTATAAATTTTTTAAAAAATATAGGCTGCCTTACCAGGGCAATGCTAGGCTGAAATTCAGTGAAAAAATGACCTCTAACAGCCACGCGCCAGGCTCGTGCCACTTTATTGTCGAACGTGCCTGGCTTTGTAAAAGGGTGAGTGGCACAATTGTCCGTCCGACATTTCCACCCCTAGATATTATATAAATAAGAATTAAAAATATATGATATCATAAATAACATTTTTAACATTTTTTTTGGGTTAAATAGCAATTTTGCCCCGGAAGTTTTTTTTTTTGAGCAATTTTGCCCTTCCGTTAACGGTCAACTAACCGTTGACGGAGGGGCAACATTACTCCAAAAAAAAAAAAACTTCTAGGGTAACATTCTCTAAGAAAAACTTCCAAAGTAAAATTGCTCCTGGGGGTATACTTCCGGGGCAAAATTGGTACTTAACCCAAAAGTATGTGAGGTTTAGGTTAATCCTAAAAGGTGTTTTATCATAGAGTTAAAAATAAAAAATCAGAAGACGTGCACCATGAGCCACAATAATAAAAAGAGATTTTACAAAAGATGATAATAATCCATATTGTTCCAACTTCCGACATCAAAGTAGTCACGATCGAACGAATAACATGTTAAACATGAACAAATAAAAAACATAATAGTATAATGTTTCTTATTTACCAATATAAGTCTCACTATCATTTAAATGTTGTAAAAATCCATCATATGATCTAAATGAAATATTTTTAAAAATAATCTAGTGAAGAATATTTAAAATTAAAGTGTGTGCTTGTTATGAGTTTTCAGCTAATGTCTGAGCTTTTAAAAAATAACGAAATGGATATATGAGTTTAGAACTTTTAGAATTACAAAACTATTCAAATTTATATTTAACTAATCAAATTTATATTTTTGTATATATATTTGAAATATTTTCTTAGTAAAAACGTAACTAAATATATTTACTCACAAAAAAAAGGTTAATGTGTAAATCTACTCTAAAAGTTTTTGCTCATGAGTAATGTTGTCCGAAAGTTTTTTCAGATTCATTGTCACATGGAAGTTTCAAAATGTAACAATTTTGCCCTTACCGTTAAAAAATTGATGTTGTCCATTAACTTCTTAACTCGTATAAGACAACATTCCTCCATTTTAGTACTTACAGAGTAACATTGCTACCCAACAAAAACTTTCAAAATAAATTTATACCTTAGACCCACAAAAAGCCACATCGTATAAAAATTGAAACTAATTTTTTTTGCTGTATCCCATACCAAACACTGTGATATGTGCTTGGAGTGATTGTTTTGAATTTAGTGGTTTGGAAGAAATTGATTAATAGAGGAAATGTGTGAAGTTTTGGCTGCTGGAATGGTAAAATGAATATTCTTTAGGTGTGCAAGATTGAGTGCACACAAAGTGTTGGATTAAATGTTTAAAAGGAAGAAGACTTATAACAATATGTGTTTTTATAGTACAGTTAGAGAAGAAATTAGATCTTTTTTTGAATTGATTCTAATTTAAAGCTTGCATAATAATAAAAATTTGGAAGCCCTGTAGCTTAAAAGTGATGTGGAATCAAGTTTGGGTGGGCAATTCAAGAACTCAATTAAATCCACGTATTCTTCACTTTTTTTAAAAAAAAAAAAAATCTATTGTGGTACTCAAATATGTTTAATGTATTATAGACTAAAAGTTATTATTTAAGTTGTTCAATTTTCACTTTGGAACTTGAAAAGGTTTAAATATTGATTTTATATATTTTGGTTGATATGAAAGGTTGAAGAGGAATTTATGAATCTACATTGCTCTTGCTCATGTTGTACTTTTTTTTTTTGGAAAGTTATGTTTGGAAATGCATGGTTGCTAGTTTTCGAATTATGGCGGTTGTTTTCTAGTTTGGTTTTGTATGCACAAAGGATATGTTATATGATGCATGTTAGACGAATTTTTGGTCTATTGAGGCTTATGGAGGTAACTTTTTGAATCATGAATGAAAGCGATTAAAAGATGAAAGAGGCAACAATCTAAATTTCAGCTGAGACTTGTGGAATGAAAAAGGAATTTTAATATTAAGCATAAGTGTAAATTTAAGAAAGGATAGGATATTTCATGGTTTAGGGCAATTGAGTGGTAAGCTGAACTGAATGTGAATGTGTGTTTATTTGGGAATGTTGTAAACACATTTATCATCTAACTGTTTAAACTTTCATTACAACGAAAATGTTTCATGGAAATACTCTAAAGAGTTAAGCCACAGTTGTTCCAGCATGAGGATACAATTCCCAAAAAGTTATAGGCAAAAACATAACTTTGATTGTATGTAGGACACATGTCTACTCCATCAATTGTTGTGTACACGTGAACTTGTATTTATGACAAAGTTGTGAAGAATTTGTTTTTGTGAGAAGGTTCATTTGTATTGATAAAAATGACCTTCACAATTTGGTATTGTGTAAATGCTCTTATGATGGTTGCTTGATATTTTAATTTCAATGACAAGGAGAATTATTTTCTGCCTCTGTGCTCTTTGTTAATGGTATGTCAAGAAGCATAATAATGGAAAATAATCTGTTCAGTAACCTCTTGCATTTTTTCTCCCACTTTTTCAATGTTATGTCCTAGCTACAATATTTAATTATTTAGAAAGAGATCTGAACTTCTTGCCATCTGACAACCAAATTTATTTCACATTTGATATTGAATCAACATCAACATTAGATCATAGTCAAGGAAAACCCAACAATACATTGATCTGACATAGAAAACTTGAGTAATTCACACACACAAGCATGCACACTGGAATGATAAATAATAACATTATCTACAAGGCATGAAAGAAACACAACAACTTCAGCCTTAGTAAATGATTATCCATCATCCTTCAATGTGTCAAGTAGTTGTGGAAGAAAGTCAAGCACCTATGCATTTCAATTACAATGAAGTCATAAGACAAAAAAAACATTATGGAAACATATAGAAAGAACAAATCCAAAAAAAAAAAGTTAAAACAAAAACGCACTTGCAATAAACATGTAATATTTGTTTTTCAGAACTATAATACAAACCAATTAAGAAGTATATCCAAAATTTGTTAACAATTACATCAATGGGTTTTTATAATGGGTGTTAACAACTTCATCAATGGGTTTTTATAACTTCATCAGTGGGTGTTTACAATTACATCATATCAATGGGTAATACTATGTCAATGGGTGTTAACTACTACATCAGTGAGTTGTTAATACCCACTTATGGACTTTTAAAAACCAAGTGAAGGAGTTGTTAACAGCCACTGATGGACTTTCAAAAACCTACTAATGGAGTTGTTAACACCCACTGATTGAGTTATTAACACCCATTGATTAAGTTGTTAACACCAACTGATATACTTGTTAACAGCTACTGATGGAGTTCTTAACACTTAATGATTGAGTTGTTAACACCCACTATAGATTTGTTGACAGCCACTGATGGAGTTTTTAACACACATTGATTGAGTTGTTAATACCCACTGATAGACTTGTTAACAACAACTGATGGAGTTGTTAACACCCATTGATTGAATTGTTAACACCCACTGATAGACTTGTTAACAACCACTAATTGAGTTGTTAACACCCACCGATGGTCTTGAAAAAACCTATTGATGGAGTTATTAACAACCACTGATTGAGTTGTTAACTGTAACACCCATAATTCAGTACTTCTCATTATGTACAACAATAAGAAGTATATAAGAATATCATCAGAGTGGAGCGATTTGAGCGTAATAGTTAAGTTGAGCGGATAAGTAACTGATATGTGGCTGTAACTTAAACCGTTTGCGGTGTATCCGGTCGAGGGATTATATATACAATTATCCAAATATACAGACACAAAATATCCAACGGTAATAATACAACCCAAATATAAAAACTCCGGTTGAGTCCTTATGCGCATACTGCTTACCCTTTTTACCGGCTCCCGATCCTCCAGATCCTGAAGCTAGGGTCAATTCTGAAATTCAATACTCATTGAATCTCAGGTAACAGTTAACCTCATGCTCAAGTAATAATAATATATATGATAGATATTCATTACATTTTAGCATCGACCTTACATAGCACATAGTAAATGTAAGGTTACAACAATACATATCACACAGTAGATATAATGTCAACAACACAACAATACATAGCACACAACACATGCAATGTTATCAACATTTACACTAACCAGTACCACGACTCCTCATGTCCTCAGCGTTAGGAAAATTACCCTACGACATTATCAAGACTATAACTCGCATAAAGCTGAATGTATGTAAACAGGTGAACTAAGACCAAGTCTTAGCCACTGTGCATGACTCAAGGCTTAGTCTTTTCCATGACTCTATGAATCATTCTATCACATATAAGCACACAAGACACATCAGAGTTAAATTTACAGTACACGTCCGTACCTTGGCCTGTGTAGCTAGCGGTATGTTCTCCTTTCGGTATCGATCCCTGATTCCTTGGATATCCTATAATGTTATCACCACATTATTTCCTTTATAAATAATATCCTAAGAGATACCTTAGCCACTATGAACCTTTTTACCCTTGGTGGATTTATTATTGCAATTTTGTCCCTTCATTTATTTAAAAACGCAATTTCAGCAATTTTGCCTAGATTTTTCAGTAACTTTGAAAAATCATAATTAATTCTAAAAAATAGAAATGAGGTGCTTTCAAAGCCAAAATGACCCTTGACAAGTTTATTTTTGAGGAAAAATAACGGCTTTCACTCGAAATCCTTGAATCAATACCAATTTTTCATTTTTCCAACCACTGTTCAGATTATCATCCAAAAACGTGACCCAACTTCAAGAATTTGTATCTCCTTGTACAACACTCAAAACGTTACAAATTCTATATCAATGGAAAGTTCTACATGTTTACTTTATGCTTGAAAAATTTCATGATTTTTAGAAATCATTTTACACATAAAATGACGTTCTTAATTTGACTGACTCCAGAAAAACTGAAATCTAGGAATTTTTCCAATTTTCACAATCTTGCTTCATTGATCCCCAAAATTATTTCCTACCATGTTTTTACCTCATTCAGAATTTTAAATGCAATGGAGGCCTAAAAAGAAGTATATGAATTTATTTCTTAATTTTCTAGATTAAACCACAATTTTACTAAGAACTAGTTTAAGAACCCACCTTAAATTCTTGAACTCCTTCTTCCTTTTGTGAATTTCGATCAGCTCTCCCTCTTCTAGGATCAGCTGAGTTTGTGATATTGGTATGAAGAATCTAGGAAGGATGATGCCTCTATTATAGGCAATGCTCCAAGGTCACAATGGTAAATTCCAAGCATTCCAAAACTTCTTCCTTATCTTCCACCATTGGATTAAATTCACTTTACAACATCAAATCTCCACCCTTCCATGTGGCTGTCGACATGCTCCTTTTCTTTAGTCATTTAATGTGTTTTCTAATAGCCAAATATCTTTGAATATCTAACAATAAATTCCATCCAAACTTAGTCCCTACGCTAGACGCCATTTTTTACTAAAAGGGCATATTTGAGGAGCTTTATTAATTCTCTAATCAAGCACTTCAATGTCCTTTAATTACTTTTATCATTGGTTAATTATATTTCCTAAGCATTAAGCTCAATTTCTTGATTTTTTCCATGGCTAGTTGCTAATATTAACTTTTCAAAGATGATTAATAATGTTTAATTAACTCTCTAATCAAGTGCTTAATTGCCCTCTTTTTGATGCTTTTTAATTTGTCTTTAATTAATTAGAAGAATTTATGAAATTAATCTTAATTATTTCAAGCTAATTTACTCATTAACTTTTGCTAATTCACTTTAGTTTACTTAAGTGCTTTCATAATATTTCCTTGCCTTCTTTGGTCATAAAATAACCATCATTTTATGTGTTATTTATGTCATAATTTATATCTCTAAGTATAGTCTCTTATTTTGCTTTTTGTTAACTCAATTCAAGGTGAAATTTGCCTAAAATCATAATTGATAAATTATAATAACATGAGACACATATTCACCTTTATTTTTGCTAATTATTCATCAAAATATAAGATTTATTACGAATATGAATTTTGAGGTATTACATTAACACCCACTGATGGTTCTTGCAAAAACCTACTGATGAAGTTGTTAACACCCACTAATGGTCTTGCAAAACCTACTGATGGAGTTGTTAACACCCACTAATGGACTTGTTACAAACCTAGACATGAACATGTTAACTTGTGGACATGCACTTGGCTAAAGGCATCCATGACTTCTTTTAAAACCTGGACATGGACAGCCAACCATTTTGTTCACATTTCATTACATACCATTAACAAAGAGTAGAGAGACAAAAAAAAATGATCATGTCATTAAAATTAAAAACTCAAGTAATCATAATCAAAACCTTTACAATTGTTTCAATACAAATGCACCTTTGTCCTAAACAAATTGTTCACAACTTTGTCCTAAATACAAATTGATGCTTACACAAAAATTGATAGACTAAACATGTGTCCTAAATACAATCAGTATGTACGTTATTCGACTTCACAACTAATCCTTTTACTTTTGCTTCTACTCCGTCTGGTTGAAAAATTCTTCGTTAAACAAATTGTATGCAAAGAACCTTGGGGCCTAGTCCAGTTTTGGTTTTTTTTTTTTTTTTTTTTTTTTTTTTGCTAATTTTTTTAACGCCCTTTTCTTCTCGCTCTTGTTTACCTGGAAAAAAAATAAATTCAACAATAATATCTACAATAAAAACACCAAAGATTAGCAGAGAACTTTGCTTCAGTGGTGCCAACTTCATTCTTCTCTCAACTATATTCTAATACTCAGATGCTAAATTGGTAAGTTAGAGAAATATGCTAAGACAAGAAGTTAGTAGTTAAAAAATCATAACATTATAATGAAAATCAACTATCCCTAAGATTGTTTTATGGCACGCGTGCACGTGTTCCATGTTTCTCTTGAAATTGAAACTCTATTGAGGGATTCCTCTTGGTCATAACTTGATGTCAGTGTTTAGCTAGTCAACACTTGTAATAAAATAGGCAATGCAAGTAAATGTAATGAAAGAAAAAAATTCTAACCAAGCTTTGTCCCAATGAGAATAATTGGTTCACCAGGTGCATAGTGCCTCAACTGAGGAACCTACTGGAAAAAGAGAGAAGAACCATTAGTATTGAAAAGAAAGGGACAAAACTAATATAAAAGAACAGAACAAGATCTTACTTTCTTAACAACATTTTCATAGCTTGCCTTGCTTATGAGAGAGAATGCTAGCAGAAATACATCTGCTCAACAATAGCTTAAAGGTCTTAATCTATTGTAATCTTGTTGGCCTGTTTCATGTCATTAAAACATTAGAACAATGGCAAGACTCTTCACAAGTACGTACAAGAAAAATGAGAAATAACAGTTAATAGAAAAGTACCAGCAGTATCCCACAAGCGCAGATTCACAGTGCTTCCATCCACAACAACATTTGCACTGAAATTGTCAAAGACAGTTGGTACATAATCCTGTTGCCAACTATTACAAATAGACAAAGGATATTTCAGTCATTGTATACCAAATTATCCTCATATGTTAACCGAGGGCAAGTGAAAGAGGGCAAATTGAATGAATTTTCAGATTATTGCATCAATTAAAATTAAGGAATTTTTGACAGTTTTGTTCCCATTAAAAATGGCGAGCGAGAGAGGACGTAAGAAGGGAAAGGAGATCGGCGACAAGGAGGAGTCGGGAGGAGGAAACGGGGAAGGAGATGACGGAAAGGACTCGAAGGTCGGTGCTCAGGTTGACGGTGGGAAGGGTTTTGTCTTCGGGAAAGTGGCTAAGGGAGAGAAGAGTGTAGAGGGTGGACCAAATGCGAAACAAAGTGTTAAGAAGGCTGCACCTCTGTCTTATCGGGACAAGCTTCTTTCGCCTGGTTGCGCAGGATTTTTGGTGCAACACTCTGAGGAAGACAATATTATGCAGGGATGGAAGGAGTATTTTAACAAGATGAATGTGAAGGACTCTCAGTGTGATCTGGAAGAATCGAATGAGGAGGATAACCTGATGGCAAGAAGGATGGAGGGGAAGCCTGGGAAACTAAACTTTACTGTCGAGGAGTATGCAACCTGGTGTCTGCCATGGATGAACTCCCTTATTATTAAGATTTTGGGCGCTACGTTCCCTACATATGTGGTTCGTGATCGTATTAATCGTATGTGGCGACCGAAAGATCCTTTGAAATTGATTCCTTTGAGTAATGGATACTATATTGTATCTTTCTCTAACAAAGAAGACATAGTATATGCTTTCCAGGAGGGTCCATGGATGATTGAGGACCACTACCTGACTGTCCAAAGATGGCGTCTGAACTTCAATCCCCTCAAAGCATACCTTCAGTGCAATATTGCGGCTTGGGTTTGATTGCCGGATGTCCCTTTTGAGTTTTATAATGTGGAATCGCTGAGAAGGATTGGAAACATGAAAGGCAAGCTGATCAAATTTGACTGCTCCACGTCAATTTACGATAAGGGCGGCTTCACATGCATTTGTGTGGAGATCGACCTAAAACAACCATTGCTTCCTACATACCTAGTTTTTGGTGAGGAGCGTCCAATTATTTATGAAGGGCTTCACCAAGTCTGCTTTGGATGCGGAAATTATGGGCACCAAAAGGCTGGATGCCCGATGAATTTAACTCAAGCATGTATGCCAACGTCTGAACAGGGGGACGGGAAGGTTAACGTAGGTGGTGATGGCGGTAGTACCTCGGAGAAGGGAGTTGAAGGCAAGGAAAAGTTACTTGGTGGCGAGAACTCAGGGAGTGGCGATACAAGGAAGCCGGAGAGTGCAACAGGGTCTGCTGGCAGATATACTTCAGTCTCTTGGGGAGAGGTTTCCAACAAAAGCCCGTTTGGGAAAATTAGAATTCTTCGGCGGGATTTTCGTTGACAGTTTAATGCGGCTGATGCTAAAAAAGAAACTTCGAAGGATCCGGCTTTGACCATGGCTATGAGATCTAATGAGATTGTGAGGGATTTGTGGCAGGTTAACGTGAAGAGGGAATCAGGGATGGGTATAAATGACAATAAAAAGGCTTTGACCAAGGATAAGGCCCCACAAAAGGCTGAATGAGTCCAGGTTGGCACTAAAAGGAAAAGTGAGAGTAAAGGAAGAATCAAGGGCAAAGAAAATAAATCACCTGCAAGGAATAGAGTGGCCCGTGTTATAAAGGTGGGCCAAGGATTGGAGTCCATTAAATCAAATTCCTTTCAAGTATTACAGGATATGGAGGCCCAGATGTGGGATGCAACACTAGTTGATAAAAAAGAGCCCATAGTTTGTCATGAAGGAGTTCAGGACATGCACCAAGTCAGGACATGCGTTCAAGCATAAATGACGGTTTTGGGGCAGAAGCAACAAGTTGATGAGACCAAGTGTGAATAGGATAAGGCCAAGGGGGAGGTTGCAATACCCCAACACCCACCTACTGTTTCCTAATGAATTTCTTGATATGGAATTCTAGGGGCACGGGAGCCGAAAGCTTTCCTGCTCTAGTTCGTGAACTTAAAAGGTACTACCAACTGGATTTTATGGCTATCGTAGAAACAAGGTATAATAAGGAGGTATCCAAAGCCAGAGCAACAACACTGGGATTTTCCCACATGGAATTAGTTGACTGCGAGGGGTACAGTGGCGGTACTTGGTGTTTATGGGATAACAATATTTCCTCTATTTCTCTGCTCGAACGACATCATCAATTCATTCACTTGCAAGTTACTAGAGCAGCGGGTTCTTCTTGGATACTTACTGTGGTATATGCTAGCCCTTCTTGTGCTTCCCAGCGTGTTCTATGGGACAATCTCTCTCGCCTAGCCCCATCGGTTCAGGGTGCCTGGTTGATAGGAGGGGATTTCAATGGTACTTTAATGCTAGGTGAGAGACGTTCAACGGCCACGTTTTGATGCTCTGTAGATCGGGACTTCATTAGCTGGGTTGACATACATGACATAAGCGACATTGGGTTCGTTGGGCCCGAATTTACTTGGAAGCGAGGCTCTTCAAAGGCAAGACTTGACAGGATGCTTGCTAATGAACAATGGAGTAATCTTTTCCCTAATGCTTCAGTGTCCCACCTACTGTTATTCAAATCGGATCATAGGCCTTTACTTCTCCGGCTTGATTCAGAAAAGAATTCAACTAGGCCTAATCGACCGTTTCGTTTCATCGCAGCCTGGGTTCTCCATGAGGATTTTGATGACTTTTTCCGACAGTCTGTGTATCCGAATACTCCTTGGTTACAGAATATTTCTTAGTTCACTAATGCATGCACTATGTGGAATTAAGACGTTTTTTGGCACATGGAGAGAAGGAAAAGACAACTCATGCGCCGTCTGGATGGAATAAATAGGGCTATCTCCCGGTCGGGACCGTTGCCAAAATATGAGGACTTGCAACTGACCATTTGGAAAGAACTGTAGGACGTCCTTCTTCAAGAATCCCTTATCTGGGCCCAAAAGGCTAGAGCGGATTGGTCAGTATATGGAGATCGCAATACTAGATACTTTCATGCACGGGCCAATCGTAGAAGGAAGACTCAGCGCATAGAAGCTATTAAAGATGGTGAGGGTTCATGGGTCTATGATTCCATGGTTATCAAAGGTATGGCTACTACCTTTTTCTCTAATCTCCTTTCTGAGGACACTGTGGACAGGCCAACACTTAATTGTACCATGACATATCCATGCGTTGAGGAGGGGTTGTTAGGATGGTGTAACAGAGAGATCTCAGAGTCCGAAGTGGAAGAAGCTATTTTCAATATTGGTGCTCTAAAGTCTCCGGGGCCGAATGGTTTCAATGCATTGTTTTACCAAAACCAATGGAGTACGGTATGCTCATCTGTGGTGACTTATGTGAAATATTTATTTTCTAACCCTCAAGCCATTAAGGAAGTTAATGGGACTTTGATTGTGCTTATATCGAAGAAAGATCACCCGGAGTCTTTTGGGGACCTGAGGCTGATTAGTCTATGTAATGTAGTCTATAAAGCTCTATCTAAAATCATTGTGAATAGACTGAAACCTATTTTACCCCAGTTAATTGCTCCAAACCAATGCAGCTTCGTTCCAGGGAGGCACAGTAGTGATAACATATTTGTGGCCCAGGAGGTTATTCACACCATGAGAAATCTGAAGCAGAAAAAGGGGTGCATGGAAATTAAAATTGATTTGGAGAAAGCCTATGACTGGTTTAATTGGGACTTCTTACTAAGCTGCCTCCAAGAAATTAATCTACCAAGTCATATCTCTAAAGTTATCGGGCAGTGTATATCTAGCTCCAGCATGCAGCTGTTATGGAATGGTGATAAAGCTGAGACTTTTCTTCCCTCTAGGGGAGTGAGGCAGGGGGACCCTTTATCACCATATCTATTTGTAATATGTATGGAGAAATTGGCCCATCTTATTCAGGCTGCTATACAGGATGGACTTTGGAAACCCATCTGACTCACAAGAACTGGACCTCCCATTTCCCACCTTTTCTTTGCGGATGACATTATTTTATTTGCAGAAGCCTTTATGGAGCAAGTATCTACTATCAACGCATGCCTGGAAGCTTTCTGTGAGAGTTCTGGGCTAAAGATTAACAACCAGAAAACTCGGGTGTATTTTTCTGAAAAAGGTCAATCATGTGAGAAGAAGTGAAATGTGTGCGTCCCTTGGGTTCTCTATTACAAGTGATCTGGGCAAATACTTGGGTGTTCCCCTACACCACAAGCGTGGAACTAAGGAGTCCTACTACTATGTGGTGGATATGGTTAAGACAAGGTTATCAAATTGGAAAGCAAAGTCAATATCATCGGCGGGGAGGTCCACGCTTATTTCATCGGTGACCACAGAAATCCTGGGATATGTTATGCAAACCTCGTTGTTACCGACAAGCACGTGTGAGACACTGGATCAATGTAACCGTAAATTCCTTTGGGGAACTACCGAGGATCAGAGGAAAATTCCCTTGGTTGCTTGGGATGTGGTTTGTAAACCTAAATCTAGAGGAGGGCTGGGGCTTCGGCATGCTAGTCACTATAACCAAGCTTATCTCATGAAGGTTGGTTGGAATCTTTTGACCAAATGAGATGACTTGTGGGTGAAGGTTGTACGCAACAAATACAACTGTGGCTCGGATGTGTTTCCCAAAATTGAGATGGGTAAGTCTGGTTCGAATTTGTGGAGTGGGATCAAGCGTACGTGGAATAATGTGCGGGAAGGGATTGAGGAGATGCCTAATGGCCAATTGAGATGGAAATGGAACAAGAATGGTGCTTTCTCAGTCAAATCAGCATACAACACACTTATCCAAGATACAGCTCAACCTGACCCTTTATGGGGTATAATTTGGAAGCTAAGAGTTCCAGAGAGATGTAAAATGTTCATATGGCTCGTTGCTCATAAACGGATCCTAACAAATGCTTCACGGTGCAAACGTGGGCTGAGTCTTGATGGACATTGCCCGGTGTGTAATGGGGAATTAGAGGATTTACAACATGTGCTTAGGGACTGTCTGACTACTTTGGAGATGTGGCACCAAATTATCCCTCAGAATATGTGGCGGACCTTCTGTTCATCTCAGTTTGAGAATTGGCTCCGTTGGAACCTTCGTACAAGAGGTGGGAAACAACAAACTGAGGAGTGGAGACAGCTCTTTGTCATCACATGTTGGTGGCTTTGGTGGCGTCGAAACATTGCGGTGTTTGAAGGAAAGACGTTTTCGAATGCTCAGTTATAAATCAGCGTCTCGGCTGTGGTGAGAAACATGCAGGAAGCTCAAGACCGTCTTTGTTTGAATAACGGTAAGCAGCAAGTGGGGAATTCTCATGGGGAAAAATGGCAAAGACCTTCAGCTGGGTGGTATAAGATTAATACAGATGGAGCTTTCTCCCACTCATCTCCTGGCGTCGCGAGTGGAGGGGGGAGGGGGTCATTCGCGATGATCTTGGCGGCTTTCAAAAGGCGTTCCTATTTAAAGGTGAGGAGGGTGACTGTCTGACTGCAAAGCTGTGGGGATGCACTCACAGTCTCAAGATTGCCTAGGACTCTGGCTATCGAAACATTATTCTGGAAACTGACTTTGCAGACGCGTTAACGCTTATAAGGAGTCCGGTCAACGAAGCACACGAAGATAGGAGTCTGGTGGAGGTAATCAAAGGCATGCTAGATCAAGAGTGGAACGTGGAGGTCAGGCTTATTAGTAGAGGGGCGAACGAGGCCGCATATCATTTAGCCAAAGTGGGTTTATCATCTATGCCAGGTCTCCAGGTTGTTTCGCAAGCTATCGAGGCGTTAAAGAGGATCCTCGACGTGGATAACACTTAGATAATTTCTGGTTTCTCATTTGTATCAAAAAAAATAAAGGAATTTTTAACGCCATAACTCAAATTAGAATAAAGGAGCTTTGAGAACTACAAAGCTTCCAGTTCTTAACATTGAGTGCAATGAAGTAAAAAAAAAAACTAAAGAATCTCACCTTACCTCAAACAATGATTACATATCAAAACAGAGAAACATCTAAGAGTGGAATTAATACCAATCATCAATATCACAATATCATGATATAATCAGTATATCAATGGATATAAAATATATTGTTCACAGAATCACAGCACTGCAGCTGATTTCCCAAACTTTAGTCTCAATGCAAGGAAAATCATTGTTAAATATGATTAGTTTTGATGATGTCTTATATAGATGCCATTGTTAAGAGTTTTAGCTTGCATACTACATTTATATGTTACTTTGACTAATTCTTATATTTAATGTAGATGTGAAGTTTACTAATGAAGAACAATCAATAAAGGAGACTGAAGAAGGAAGAACTTACACAATATAATGGAAATATCAACATTCAAGTTCTTGTGATACTGGAAGTCTCTTTGATCAAGCGGAAGTTGGAATAGCTTAATCCAAAATTAAATTAAGCTATTTGAAGCATCATCATAAATAGTATCATATACGTGAATAGTACACCGTATACATGAATAGTGCCATACAGTATGAACAGTGTCATACGAATCAGTATGTGTTTGCTACAGTGATCTTGCTCTTGGAATGAGTTGCCTCGAGGTGCTCCACTAATTGCCTCAAGTCATTTCTCCAAATTCACTCAGAATGGCAAAATCGTAATTATGTTGAAGTTCAGTTTTAATAGCAAAATCGTAATTTTGATGAACTTCTTATTTTGCCTCTAGTCAGTCTCCACGCATGACTCGACATTACTCGCATATGAAACTAGACTCCCAATGCGTCATTTTGACATAAAATTCAAGTCCAAAGGAGTTCGGATGAGGAGATATGAATTTTGGAAGATGACAAGTGAAATCAACGTCACACAGACCAAGCTTCGGTAATTTGAGTGTATCTCACAAACGACAAATCCAAATGAGCTTAAACCAGTGGCATATGAAACTAGACTCAAAATTCGGTGTTCCCCAATTTTGAACACTCAAAACAGAGATCAGACCAAGGAGATATTAATTTCGAAAGTTGACACATATGATTCTGGAATCAACTCAGCATAGCTTCGGTTTTCGGTGTATATCTCACATTATACACAACCAAGTGAAGTGAAACCAATTCCATATGAATCTATACTCAAAAATGGTTTTACAGAATTTGGAAGCAATCAAAAAGAGCTTGAAACGAAGGAGATATACATTTCGAAAGTTAATGGTTGCTGAAACTCTATTTTCTGGACAGTCTTCATTCGGATGATGATAATGATCAAAATACGAGATTTTTTGAGTTGATTATTCTTTCATGGGAAAGAATACATCAATAGCTTTCAGGGAAATTTAATTTACTAATTTTGGAGCTAAATTCAAAAAGATATAGCCTCGGAAGTTGACACATGTTCGAAACGTTGATATCTCAAGAAGCTCGAAAAAACACCGTGTCCGGAAAATCTTGTTGCTTATGGAAAACGTCCGGATGATTACCAAAATGACTTATACTACTTCTTAACATTATTTATATCATTTGTGTATGAGCTTTAGGTGATTAACGTTGGAAATAAGATGAAGACCGATTGAAACGAAATCACGTCAACGGATTCAACAGAGAAAGCTACGGACATGGTTGATGAAGCAAAGATTAAGCAATAGCCATTTTGTTGAAAACAAGAGTGAAGAGGTTTAGACAAGCTTTTGATGAAATGAGAATGATGAAGCAAACGACTATTTCTCAAAATGGACCGAAACTTCCAACGGATGCTCACAACGTTCAAATGGAAGGATACACGACCAACTCTCACAACGCTCCAACGGTAATACTCAAACGGTCAAATGCTCCAACGGATGAATGCTCTCAACGGTAAAAAGCAACGGACATCTGCAACGGACGAATGCGCAACGGATATAACAATTCAAAATGCAACGGTTACTATTCACGAAGTTCAAAGAGTTCTCCAACGGGCTTCCAACGTACATGCCTATAAATGGAAACAAATTCAAAACGAAAGGACATGAGCTTACACCTTTCAAAATGCCTTCGATGTTTATCTCATGTTCTCTCTATTTTCTTAGTGATCATATAATTTATTAGAGAGTGAGATTATTTGTAATGCACTTCAAAGGCTTATTTATTCACTTCGTGAGAGAGAAGATTTATCTGTAAACATTTTATCTTATCTAAGAGTTACTCAAGATTGGGTGATCTTGAGTGGGAAACACATTGTGTTGATTACAGCTTGAAAGGGGAGTGAATCCTAGGGAGAGGATTACTTCGAGTATAGAGTGTGTGATCAAGCGGTGTATCCTTACAGTGTGTAAGGGGGAGTATCTCAGTGAGAGATTGTAAAGGCTGCACAAGTGCCCGACCAAACTTGTGAGGTTGTAAAGGCTTTTCTCTTGTGCCCGGTTAAACAAGGAGATAGTGGATTGAAAATCTCGGGAGGATCTGGGGATTTGGACGTAGGTCATCGTGGATTGGGCCGAACCGGGATAAATCACGCTTGCATATTCTCTTCCTTAAACTCTTATATTTCCGGCAAATATTATTTTAATATTTATTTGAATATTTGATTCGTTGATTTATGAATAGTTATATTCATATTTATTACCTTCATTAAGTTCGAAAAGATTTATCAAAGTTTCCAAATTTTTATCGGACACCCAATTCACCCCCCCTCTTGGGTGATAGCCAGGTCTAACAATCATGTCTAGATAAAGATCAAATTTCAAGCACAAGTTTTTTCCCTTTCCACTGTGCACCCAACAAATCAATCACCAATCCAATTCAACAATTGCTTTGAAGAAAGGTCCATGAAGATCGCTTGATTAAAAGCAACTCCACGTTGCTTCTTTTAAACAAAGCAAGACCATTTCTTTTTCCTCAGAAACAACGAACCTTATCCTCAAAATTTCTTCACTTCCGCAAAACCCAGCAACAAAAAGAGTTCAAATCTAAAGAATGCCAGTCTTTCTTCATCTTTTATACATTTTCTTAGAGAATATACAAATGCATTCACCGTAGGGAAAGTATTGCTGGTGTAGGAAAAAAGCATGCAAGTCTTGCCGATAGCTTCGTCACCAACAATGAGACACTTTATAAACCTTGAGGCACTCATTGCAGTTTGCTTCTTTGTTTCCACCGAAACTTCTTTGCTCCAATTTTAGTTTTTCCAGCTGGAAAACCTAATTCGTTTGGCAGTCGTGTTGATCAAGGTCTTGATGAAGAGGTCGATGAGGATCGTGAGTGTGACCAGCCTCTCCAGATTCACCAATGACCCACGAGATAACCCGACGGTGACATCTTAAACATTGGGATCCAAATGGGTTACCGTCACTACTAGAAAATAGCAAAGTAGCAACAAAATTTGCGACAGAAATAATTCGTAGCAAAAAATAAGCAATTTTTTTACGGATATAAAAATCCATCGCAAAAATAAGCCATTTTGCGACTGATCTAAAAATACATCGCAAATTGAGTGATTTACGACGGATTTTTTGATCCGTCGCAAAATAAGGAAAGCTTTTTGTGACGGATTTATTTTTCCGTCTCAAAAAGCTCATTTTTACGACAGATAATCAATTCCATCGCAAAACTTGTGACAGAACTAATATTCTGTCACAAGATGGTGGCTTGAGGCCGCCAACTTGCGACGGATCTCTATTTCCATCACAATTTTTGCGACGGAACAAGAGTTTCGTCGCAAAAAGGCAGCCCTACGGTCGCCTTCTTGCGACGGATGAAAAGTTCCGTCGCAAGGTTTGTGATGAAACTTGAGTTCCGTCGCAAAATGATGAGTTTGCGACGGAATTAATTCCGTCGCAAAATCATTCATTAATTCCAAATTCCCGAGACTCTTTCATTTCGCGAAAACGTTCTCCCTCTCTCTTGTCGATGTGCTCTCCGCCTCCAGTTCGTTCTCCTTCTCTCTTAGTCGCCGTCTGTGCTCCGCCGGTCTATCTTTCGGTCGCCGCCACCCTCTCCTGTCGTCGCTGCCGGTTGTGTCGTCGTCCTTTATCCGCTGCTTTGCCGTCCGTGCCTCCCCCTTCCAGGTAAGTTTGAAGTTTTTTTATTTTATAATGGAAAAAACATGGCATTAAATAATTAATTAATAAATGAAAATTCCTTATTACTCTAGATCCATTATTTGCGGCTTGACTTTGCTAACTATCTGCGGTTTTGGGTGCTACGATTCCTCTAATAGATCAACGTGCAAATATTTAAAAATAATCATTATTTCGATGATTTTGCTGTTGATGCAATTAGTGACTTTTATTAGGGATAATCCAAATTAAGAGGGGCCACGTTGATGAATCATCAATGTGCAAATATTTGAAAATAATCATTATTTAGATGATTTTGTTGTTGATGCAATTAATGACTTTTATTAGGGATAATCCAAATTAAGAGGGGCCACGTTGATGATTCGTTATTTATTGTTATTATTATTAAATATACTATTTATTAAGTGCAAATGGGGACACCAAAACGATAATATCTGGTTTGAGCCTCTTCAGGTTTAGGGCTGTCTTAGATTTCTATGACATAAACTGCCAAATTAGAAGCAGACACGATTTCTAGTAGATAATTATTAATTATATAAGCTAGTTTCATGAACCTCACCCTCAAATTAAGTAAATTATTCTTATTTAGCTCACTAAGTATTCTAGTCAGCATAATAGTCATTCATCCTTAAAAAATGCTAATTATAATCATCACTATATATGCTTGTAATTTGTTGTGACGTATGGATATCTTCAGCTATTCTTTAATTTACCGACTAAGGAGAAACAAATAATACATCTACAAATGGTATTGTTACAGACCTACATCAGGCCCAATAGCAGTACAACCCAATAATAGATATGATATACCAATATCTATCTAATATAAAGGGGGAGCCTAACCCACCCATAATAAAAGGATATCTTTGGATATGATATAACAGCCAGAGATCATATGAGGCCCAAGATATCCAACCTAAGGTACACTCTATAAATACAGAGGCAGAGTCCTAAGGTGCACACGTTCTAACTCTGAACTATTTACATACAGTCATCACTGTGCACACACATCACCCCCTTTCGCGAAAGCCTTGTTTGTATATAGTGATCCCACGCTCTCCTGGATATTTGCCTCATAGATATTCAGGCAGAGCCTATCGATCCAATAGTAAAGCACTAGCCCACCAGGCTAGACATCTGTGTTCTACACCAGAACATTGGCGCCGACCGTGGGGACGTTAAATTTCGATCCCCGTGACCAACGATGGCTAACACCAGAAGCAGCAGTCGGAACCCCCAGCTTGGAAATCCACCACAGGCTGAGGCAAGTCAACAACAACAAACTCACAACTCGCCGCTGCCTGAGGACGTCCCAGAAGATAATGCAACGAATGAGGGGAATGACGTTTCTGACACGGCTTCCTCCCCTGTAGTGACTGTTAAACCTCAGGGCGCGGCGGCACAAGAAACCCCAACCCAAAGTCCAGACTTTCTTCTCTTACAAAAAAACCCAAGAGTCAATGCTGAGGTGAATGGAGAATATGGAGAAACGCAATAATCTCCAACGCTAGAAAGATTTCAGAGTGATACAGCAGAAGATGGAAGACCGCTTCATGCAGCTGGCAACAATGATTCAGAAAGACAACTGGGATGAAGGGCGTGGAAGGAAAGAAAGGGCGGCATAAGACACCTGTAACCCTCTTCGCAGTGAACAGCCAAGGCCCACACAACGTGAAACTGGTGCAACGGCTCAACAGACGGATTCGGGACGACCACGAGTCCAGAATCCTGCTTCATCTTAGAAGAAAATGCGCGCTGAGAGGACACCGGACGATGAAGACCGAGATGTTGAAAGACCACCTCGGTAGGCAAGCTCCCTAAAAAAGTATAAGATGAAATACGTCGTGGGGCACAACAGCAGTCCCTTCTTGGATGAAATTGTGAACGCGACGTACCCAGAAGACTTCGACTTGGCGGACTTGCCAAAATATGATGGAACCCAAGACTCGAGGTCCCATCTTGATACATTCGAGCTACTCATGTTCGTGCGGCGGATCAGTGAGCCGGTTATTTCGGGCTCTTTGCCGCCACATTGACCGAGGCTGCCCAGAAGTGGCTCATTACGCTGGTGGCCAATTCAATTTAGAATTTTGAAGACCTCGGAACCAAGTTTAAATTGAACTTTACAACCAGTAAGAAGCAGCCGAAGTCCCAATTCGCTCTTAGCAAGATTAAGCAGCAGCGTGGAGAAACACTCTAGAAGTACCTGGATAGATTCAAGGATGTTGCGTTGTAGGTGTGATCACTCCCATAGATCGTATACGTACATTGCCTCATCGATGGGCTGGACCCAACATCCTGATTAGCGAAGTCAATTTTCAAAAACCGAGTCTATACCCTCACCGAGTTCAACACACAGTCTAAGCAATACTTAGAGGTGGAGCAAATGGAAATAGCCAACGCGACCGGGAATGATAGGAGGAAAGATACACCCCTACGAGGAAAAGGACCATCAGAAAGTCGAAGAGAAGATTCCAACAGACAAAACCGAGACAACAGATCCTGGGGTGACAAATTCGAAGGGAAAGCTAGGTATGATAGATACACCCCTTTGAACGTTTCACGTTTTCAGATCTGGAAGGAGGTGGCGCTGACTGAGATGAAAAAAGTCGAGAGACCTCGACCCCCCCCCGATATCGAGCCAATACGGACCAGTCCAAGTTTTGTGCATTTCACGACAGACCAGGACACACCACGGACCAATGTTATGAACTCCGTGATGCTATCGAGAAATTCGTAAGAGATGGCAGATTGTGTCAGTATGTGACCAAAACTCAGGGGCAAAGAAATAACAAACGCAAGCAAAGAGGCCGAAGTGCTAGCCCGGCCCACAACCAAAAGAAAGAAGATAAGCGGTGAAAACCACCTAGTGATGACGAGGAATTTCCAGAAGCCGAGTTCAATTGCAATGTTATTAGTAGAGCCTTAGGCGGTGGAAGAGACACGGCAAGCCAGCGCAAGAAATACTTGAGGGAAATCCTCTCCGTAAGGGACATCCCAAAATTTAAAGAAGACCATAGCAAACCGACACCTCCCCTACTAGTTTTCACTAATGAGGACTTGAAGGACGTGGTTTCAGGCCACCAGGATGGTTTAGTGATCACGGGAACCCTGGTAAACTGCCGCGTAAAAAAGATTTTCGTGGATGCAGGGAGCTCGGCAGACATCATTAGTTGGGATGCTTTCAAAAGGATGAATCTGGATACAGAGGATTTGAAACCATGCAAAACGACCCTCATAGGATTTAACGGAGAGCATTCTCCCCCCAAGGGATATATCGATCTCAGATTAACATTGGGAACTAAGGAAGCTTTCAAATCAGAATGGGTAAGATTCATCGTTGCCGACTTCCCTTCCCCGTATAATATCATATTAGGAAGGCCGACTATCCATAAGTGGGACATGTTAGTTTCTATAAAGCATCAGAAGCTGAACATGGTAAACAATAAAAATAAGGTTGTTACGATGGCCGGAGACCAGAAGGAATCTCGACAGTGCTATTTCGAGACGATTCAAGAAGGTGAAAGTAGGTCGTCATCTCCACCTCGGATTCGAAAAGGCGAAGGAAGTACAAGTGCGGGGGAAAAAAGACAGGCAGGGCGGCATATAATCATGGTAGAACTCGACCTTAGAGAAAAGCCCGAGGTCCCTCGCCTAGAGCCAGAAGGGGAACTAGAAGACTTCATACTGGGAACCGAGGCCTCCAAGGTCACCAAGATGGGAGGAACCATGAATACGGAACTGAAAGACCGGTTGAAAGGGTTTTTAAAGAAGAACCGAGATATATTCGCCTGGACGTCGGCAAAAATACCCGGGATAGACCCCAGATTTTGTTGTCACAGGCTCGCTATCCGGCCGAGATCATCACCTGTGGCGCAGAGGAAGAGGAAACAAGGATCCGACAGGCAAGTAGCCTTGGAAAAGCACGTCGACGAACTATTGGAGACCGGATTCATCAGGAAAATTCAATACACCACATGGTTATCAAACATGGTCATAGTCATGAAACCAAATGGTAAATTGAGGGTATGCACAGATTACAAGGACTTGAACAAAGCTTGCTTCAAGGATTCGTACCCAATGCCCAACATTGACCAATTGGTCGACAACTCAGCCAGGTACCAGTTGTTATCTTTCATGGATGCCTACTCCGGATACAATCAAATCGCGATGTCCGGAAGATCAAGAGAAAAGGGCTTTTATAACTGAAAGAGCTAACTATTGCTACAACGTGATGCCCTTTGGATTGAAGAATGTCGGGGCCACATACCAGAGAATGATGAACCGAGTCTTTGAAGACCAACTCGAGCAAAACATAGAAGTTTACATCGACGTTATGATCGTCAAGTTAATGGAGCCCGAAGACCATATCCGGGACTTGGAGCAAACCTTTGAAAAACTGCGGACGTACCAAATCCGCATGAACCCCGCCAAATGCGCATTCATAGTACCAGCGGAGAAGTTCTTGGGTTTCCTGTTAACAAGCCGTGGAATTGAGGCCAACCCGGACAAATGTAAGGCGGTCTTAGACATGAAAGCTCCTCGGAACAAGAAAGAAGTCCAACAGTTGATGGGAAGATTGGCGGCACTGACTAGATTCTTATCGAGGTCGGCAGAAAAAGCTCTTCCATTCTTCAAACTCCTGAAAAAAGAGGCACAAGGAGGATGGAACCCGGAGTGCGAATCGGCATTCAGCAAGATCAAGCAATGCCTGGCAACCCCGCCAATCTTGTCAAAGCCCGAACCAGGAGAGATACTTTTCCTCTACTTATCGGTAGGGAAAGAAGCTGTGAGTGCAATCTTGGTTAGGGAAACAGAGAACGGCCAAGAACCGATCTATTTCGTAAACAAAGCGCTGCAGAGCTCGGAGCTGAGGTATCAGAAACTAGAGAAAGTGGCCTTCGCCTTGCTCATGGCGGCAAGAAGGTTACGCCAGTACTTCTAGGGATACCAGATCATCGTTCGAACCAGTCAATCGATCCGACAGGTGTTGCACAAACCGGACTTGGCTGGCAGGATGATTAGTTAGGCAATAGAGTTATCTGAGTTCGACATCACATACGAAGCCTGGCACGCGATTAATCACAAGTGCTGGTGGATTTTGTAAGGGAGCTCACCCCGGCCTATAAAGAGGACGCATCCGGATTCGGGATGTGGAAAGTGTATGTCGATGGTTCATCAAATGCCAAGGGAAGTGGAGCTGGGATCATAATCGAAAACCCAGAAGGGGTCGCGATCGAGCACTCACTTCACCTCAACTTCCCAACCTCGAATAACTAGGCAGAATATGAAGCATTGTTGGCTGGGCTGCAGCAAGCCAAGGAGCATGGAGCCCAGAGACTTAAGGTCCTAATCGACTCTCAGCTCGTAGCAGCACAGATCGAGGGAACGTACCAAGCAAAAGGTCCTTTGCTGGCCAAATACCTGAATAGAGCAAGGGAAATGATCTCTGACTTTGAAGAGGTGACGGTCACCCACATCCCACAAGAGGAGAACATCAGAGCCAATATCTTGTCAAAGCTAGCTAGCACGAAAGGGCTGGGGAACCACAGAACCGTGGTGCAACAAAATCTAGCGGAATCGAGCTGCGTTATGACCATATCGGCAGCTATAGATTGGAGAAAACCAATTGAAGACTATTTAGAAAGAGGAATTATTCTCATCGACTTACTGAAGCAAACAAGTTGGCTCGAGAGGCCGCCATGTACACAATGGTGGACGATCAGCTATACTGACGAGGCCTTCACTCTCCAATGATGAGGTGCTTGATACACGAAGGAATTAATGGCCAGCACATGGGAGGAAAAGCTCTAGCCAGGAAAGCTTTACGAGTAGGCTATTACTGGCCGACCATGGTAGCGGATTTCAAGGAGTTTGTGAAGAGATGCGACAATTGCCAGAAGCACGCCAGGATCATTTGGCTCCCTCCTATAAAATTGAAAAGTATCTCGGCTCCGTGGCCTTTCTACAAATGGGGGATGGATCTTTTGGGACCATTTAAAGTAGCGCCCAGACAACTCTGATGGCTAGTAGTCGCTGTCAATTACTTTACAAAGTGGATACAAGCCGAGCCTTTAAACTCAATCACTTCTGCTCGCATACAGTGGTTCTTCCAACACAACATTGTTTCGCGATTTAGAGTACCTGCTGAGATAGTCACGGATAATGGGATCCAGTTTATTGACAAAGGCTTTCAGGAGATGATTTTGGACCTTAGCATTGAGCAGCATTTCGCTTCCGTAGAACATCCCCAGTCAAACGGACAAGCTGAAGCAGCAAACAAAATAATCGTCGAGGGTTCAAGGAAGCAGATGCAAGAGGCAGAATCCAGTTGGGTCGAACAGCTCTACAGCGTGTTGTGGGGTTACAGGACCAGCGTTCAAACTTCAACCCAGGAATCCCGGTTGAGATAGGCCAGCCGTCGTGGAGGAGATTGAAGACTCTCCAGGAAGGCGAGGCGATGAATACTGAGGCACTAATGACGGAATTGGGTTTCGTGGACGAGGTCAGGATTACGGCACACTGCCGAGATATGGCCACGAAGCAACTCATCGCAGCCATGTACAATCGAAAAGTGAGGTCCTGGTCTTTCGACAAGGGCGACATAGTACTCAGAAGAGCCGACGTCGGAAACAAAAATGCCAAAGATGGAAAGTTAGCTACAAATTGGGAAATCCCTTACCGGGTTAAGGAGAAGTCGACAAAGGGGTCTACGTTCTAGAAACCCTGGCAAGGAAGCAAATCAAAAGGACGTGGAACGCTGACAAGCTGAAAGTCTACTATAGCTAGACCTAGCTACCGCACACATAATGTGTCAGATAAACCATGTCCAAGTCAGTTAATTTTGATTACAGTATTTCCATTTCAATTTTATTTTCCTGCTTATGCGATTTCCTTAATTGAAGTTGTTAGCTCTTTAGAGTGGATTATTTCGTGAATTAATGAAGAATTCCTCAGTGGAGATTCAATTTATAGACTATTTAAACATCGTTCGTATACCTACAAAGGAATGGGCAAAGACTCAGGTCATGGAACCTAGTCATACACCAGCACGGTTTAAAGAATGACACCGGGGCCAACGAGCCCAGGTTCGTAATTACGAGAGGCTGCCGTTACAAGCCCTTACAAAATTTTGATGCATCAAAAAATTGCTCCTAAATAAGAAGGTGAATTGTCATCACGACCCTAATCAGGTCAAAATGTTTAAGTCTTGTGTTTCTACACCACGGCTGAACATGTGACAATTTGCCCTTATCCTGGTTATGATCCCGGACAACGAAACCGGAACTCAGTAGCGCAGTTAAATTGAAAACCCCTACCTTAATACCTGGTCTTAGATACTAGATGAATATAAGTGGATTCTGCATACATCAGACCCTGGCCCGGTCATAGAATTTCCAACATAGATTGGAAGTCATAAATGGTAAATTGCTGCAATAAATAAAGGACAATGAAGCATGCGCGACTTGATCCAAAAAGAAAGAAAGTTATTATGATAATTAAGCAGTGTACAAAGTTACAAAACCGGAATAAAAACCGGTGAGAATATAAAGTTGAAAGGGCATCAGTGCCCAAAAAAGAAAAAACAACACAAGAAGAGCCCAGGCTACTCAATTAGTTGGTGCTACCGGCTTGGAGGATCCTTGACCATCCTCTGGAGCGGTGTCAGGCAAGATTTCTTCCTCCCCTTCCCTGGCTTGATCTCCACCATCCAGCTCCGACGCTAAGGCACCATCGAGAGAAGGAGGAGGCTAAACAAGCTGGCCACCCCACATATATGCCCGATAGTGGAACCCAGCAAGTTCCAGGTTCACATCAGGGTTTAGATGCCAGATTTCCGTGAGGGCCATATGAAAGCATCCTTGGCGGTCGCCCTCACGGTTTTGGAGCAGTCGGCAAGAGCCTTCTTTGTATCAACCAAGGCTGCTTTTGTCTCGCCCAACTCCTTGACCAGATCACCACACTGCATCTGCACCGTCTTCAGGGCCTCAATGCTCTTAGAATGAGCGGTCTTTGTACTGAGGAGCTCAGAGCTTATTTTTTCAAGGGCTTCTTTTGTTGCATTGAGCTCCTCGATCGCTCTTTTAGCCGCAGCCTTCGCAGCGTTAAGCTCCCCTTCCAACCTCTCTCTGCCCGACACGGCCTCCTCCTTCTCTAGCTTCACATGCCGTATTTCAACGGCGGATGCAACATACTTGTTTTTCAAATGAAGCATGGCCTGCATTAATCTGACGGCCTTCAGGAGATGATCTTGCACACCATGAATCGTGCGCTCATCAACATCAGACAAGGGAATGGTGTCGATAAAGCGGCGTGGTGGCAAGAAGGTGACGCAAGTTTCGTTGGTGATCCCTTTTTCCCATGCAAGCCCACGGGAAATCTTGGGAACAGGAGGATGAGCTGTAAGAATCTTGGTGGGCGAAGAAGGAGCTAGTGGATCCGAAGGCGAAACCTCCTTCCCTTTCGAGCCATGGCCGTCAGGCTAAGAAACCGGGTCAAGAGGAGGAGAGGAGGAAGTTCTTTGGGGGCCGAGGCCTTTGACTTCTTGGTCATAGCAGCTTGAGGGGCTATCCTGGTATTTCTCTTCTCGGATGCGGTAGGGGCAGATCGTTTCCTGGTGTTCCTCTTACTCGAAGCCCCCGCAGCCGAGTTAACGTAGGATAAATAGGGCGGCAGTCCCTCCATTCCCTAAGCTACAAAACAAACAAACACGGAAGTTAGAATTCATGCAGGATATAGTATAGACAAAAGTATAAACACGAGTCTAGGACAAGTAACAAAGGGATCATACTAGCTACCGATCTTACCCCGGCACCAGCCCGGTTAATATAAAAGGCCGCACTTTTAACATCGTTTATATTGACGTAAGAAGTCAGCCGATCTACAGAAGAAACCTCTTCGGCTGGAAGATCATCGGGGTCAACTTGATAGGAAGTGGAGGTCAGTTTGTGATGGTCTTCAGTTCGGTACAACGGGAACCTCCATTCCACGTCTTTGGCCTTGGCTCCTTTAAGAAACTAGGGCTGTTCCCCAGGTTTGGCTACTACTTTAAAAAAGCTATTTTTGAAATGCTTGAAAGAATCGGAAAAGGCGGTCAAAATTTTTCTATCTGGATCACCTCGAAGGGAGGTCAACCCTTTTAATTTGGAAGACTCCTTACCGGAGTGAGGAGTAAAAGGGTCTAAGAAGTTAAAAAAAAAATAAGGTAGTAGATATGCCCACCCGTTCGGGTGAAGTTGATAAGGGGCCAGATGAAGGTGGTTTAAAGCAGCGATTTGAAACTCGGTAAATGGGAATTGAATACTGAGTCGCGACATGTAGTCCCTATAGAAAAAGAAGAAGTTGGTGCGTCCGACCTCCCGGGTAGAGCAAATAGGTTCATTATCATCGGGAGGGCACACGAGGCATCCGTCCAATTCTCCCAAACCCAATTTGCCTATATCGGCAGCAGTCATCAATGAATGAGTCTTTAGTACCTCATGCGTAAGCCAAGGTATCGCTCGACCAATACTTTGGGAGGACTGGAAGAATCCGACTCTCTGGCATCGGAACGGGCACTATGGGTTGAGGATGACGACTCCATTTACCTATAACAAAAACCAAAAAAACTAAGATCAGTAAGGAGGGGTATACCTGACGTGCGCAAGCTACTGCGTGAGGAAGGATAAACGGGTGGCCCCAGAGAACGCTGACTTCTAACAACCGGGATAGGAATAGAGGACGACCTATGACAGCAGGAACCTAGGATGGTGTCGGCCATGGAGTCTTGGCCGATGGAAATGTAATGGGAGCTTGAGGCGATGCAATCCCAGCAGGGGCCAAGGTATCCGTCGGGATGGTTTTCCAACCTTGCACTGAGGCGAGTATCGTAAAAATTGACGGGTAGTGCTGGAATAGCATTGGATTCACCCCGGTTCCTGGTACAAAGCAAAATACTAGCAGAAGCCTCATTTTCAGACCTAGCAACGGTAGGGTGAGATTCCTCGACACTCCTCCCACTGGAACTACCCCGGAGCAAGGTGGCTAGTCTTTGCTCTTCAGAAAGAGCGGAGCCAAGCAACCAAAAGTTGGTTCTGGGATAATGGAGATGCAATGATTCTTCCTCCTCGGGGGTTAGGTTCTGACTCGAAGAGGGCGAAGGGTTAACCCTACCCATCAACACCAAAATTTGAGACCTAAATGGCATAAAGGCTTGAGAAGGAGGGGAAGAAACCAAAGCGAAATAAAACTAGACAACTAATATTCCTACAAACAGGGACATGTGGCTGTAAGAATGAATCCAGAAACTAAAGGTTACCCAGAGACTCCTACCAAAACTCAACCAGAAAACCTAAAAAACAAGCTTGTCAGGGGAAGGTGGAGAAAATGGCGGAAAGCATAAGTTTTGAAACTGTCAAACTTCGAAAATAAAAGCAGAGAAATGGTAAGAAGTGGAGGATATACCTGAGTAGATAAAACTTGGGAAAGTATGAAGCAGCAAAATCCGCAAGTCGTTGAGATATTGACAAAGAAGAAACGAGAGTGTTTCAAAAGTTTTTGTGAAAGTGCCAGGAATAGCTAAAGTGTGAAGAATGGAGGGAAATGCGATGTATAAACGTTGCAAAACTAGAGCGTCAGGGGTAAAAGCGACAATTCACCCTACCAGCAGGGGTGACGTACGGCATGTGATGGGTGCATTAAATGCGCACGAAAATCGCAAACGGCTAAGCGTGGCGGTTGCAGCCCTATGCCAATCCAAGGGAGCCAAGTGTCAGGGGGCAATGATGGCGAATGCAAAGGGATCCTGACCTCGAAGTCAAGCGAACCTCGTGGTGTTACCTTGGATACTCAAACCTCTTGGTGGTACCACGGAACCCCAAAACCTCTTGACATGACCTCAGACCTTTGAGATATGACCTCAGATCTTTGAGATATGACCTCGGATCCTTGAATGACTGACTTCCGTAGCCGGGGCCAACGTAAACTAGTTCGGCAGTACGCCATAGATAGGCAGAAGGATAAGAGGCACGGCAACCTAACTCGAATAACCTATCTGGGAGAAAAATACATCCCGGTAGCTCAAAACCTTGAGTTACCGGGCTAAGGGCAACTGTTACGGACCTACATCAGGCCCAATAGCAGTACGACCCAATAATAGATATGATATACCAAGATCTATCTAATATAAAGGGAGATCCTAACCCACCCATAATAAAGGGATATCTTTGGATATGATATAACGGCCAAAGATCACATGAGGCCCAAGATATCCAACCTAAGGTACACTCTATAAATACAAAGGCAGAGTCCTAAGGTGCACACGTTCTAACTCTGAACTATTTACATACAGTCATCACTGTGCACACACATCACCCCCTTTGGCGAAAGCCTTGTTTGTGTACAATGATCTCACGCTCTCCTGGATATTTGCCTCATAGATATTTAGGCAGAGCCTATCGATCCAATAGCAAAGCACTAGCCCACCAGGCTAGACATCTATGTTCTACACCAGAACAGGTATAATATATATATATATATATATATATCACACAGAAAGTTTGGATCTTATTCCTCAATCAATCTATATTACTCTGCTCTTATAATTTGAATTATGAACTTTCCTAGGATGCAAATTATATATATGTTGTACATAATGATGAATTAATATGAAATATAATGCCGCAAGGAAACCACTTTCTCCAAAATAATAGTAAACAATGCCTTATATTAAGGGAAAGAAAAATAATTGATTTTATATATAAACCGATCAGTAGATTAAAGAATTTGAATTTTGTAATTGCTTTTCTGTTTTATAATTCCTAGATATTAGGATCTGTCTTTTATAATCCTAGATATTAGGATCGGCCTAAAGAGTATCTACATGTATAAAATCCTGAAGGCATATGAATAATAAAAATAAAAAACTCAAAGGATTTTATACATTTCTTTTTTATTTCGTAATTTTTTATATAATTTTTAATTATTAATTTTAGGAATCGAGTTTTGCGACGGAATGACCATACTGGTGCATCAGACACAGGAGATGATGAAGCATATGTAGATTCTACTTCAGTCCTTAATGAAGGACAAAGGTGCGGGGTCGGCTTCTGGTGATGATGATGACCATATTGCTACTGTTTAGACTTTTTTTTAATACATATTGTTTGCAACATTATTATTTATATTTTGTTTTCTCTATGTAAACTCTTTATATTGTTATGATATATTTTTATGATATACAATTTTTTTTATTTTGTAAATTTTTATGTAATTTTTATATATTTTTTTTCATAAAATCAAATTTGCGACGGAAAGTTAATTCCGTCACAAATTTGAAAATTTGCGATGGAATCAAATTTGCGACGGAATTATGTTCCGTCACTAATTTCTGAAAAAACGACCTTGTTATTATGCAATACTAATTTATTTTCTTTATGACGTATGCACCAGGGATTTCTCCAAGAATGAGCTAACAGGTTCCATACCAGACAGTTTAGCCTCTTCAAGTTTGCAGCTTGTGTAAGTATCCATTGTGTTATCTATTAATTCTTTTCTTTCTATTTCATAAAGCAATAAACATATAATGATTGGCATCTAGTTCTGGAATTTACTTGGATACACTTTTCTTGAACATTTTGGATAGTTTATTAAAATCCCAAAAATGTCATGGGTAAAATATTCGAAAACTTATGACTTGAAGGGAGAAATTTTCTTCGGCCCTTGTGTCATCCTTTATTTATAATGTTTAAAATATCAAAACTTGAAAGTGAAACTATCTCCTAGAGATAGACGATTAATGAGATAAATTCGACCTAGTCACATCAATGCCAAGAAAAAACTTACCACAAGCCAAGCCTTAGCTTTGAGGCGATTTTAAGTTGGAAAATCCTTGGCCATCATCTGTTAAATTCACAGCATCATCTACATAAACAGTCAATTATATTTCCCCACATAGGACTATAAGTCTATAATTATCAAACAGTGATCCACTCCACACCTTTGAATCTCCAAGGGTGTAATTAGTTCGCTAAACCTGCTAAACCATGCCCAAGGCAGAATTAAATTAGGGAAAATCACTTTCAGGACTCTTTTTGGAGAAAAAACCCCAAAAAAGACCCTCAGAATCTAACAATCCCAGAAAAGACCCAGGGCCTTTTCTGGGATTTTCATAATCTTGCGTGAGTTGTTAACGGCGCTAATATAGTTGTTAACGGGGCACTGATATAGTTGTTAATGAGGCTGATTTAGTTGTTAGAAAATTGTTGTTAATAGGGCTGATTTAGTTGTTAATGACCTACCCGTTAACAACTAAATCAGCCCCGTTAACAACTCACGCAAGATTCTGAAAATCTCAAAAAAGGCTTTGAGATTGTCAGATTTTGAGGGCCTTTTTTGGGGTTTTTTCTCCAAAAAGGGCCCTGAAAATGATTTTCCCATTAAATTATATAATGACTTATCAGGAGAGCAACAAACTCCCTCTGTTGCTTCATGCAAATCTCTTCTTAAACATCTTCATGGAGGAAAGCATTCTTAATATCTTACTTTTGTAAAGGTCACTTGAAGGTTGAAACCACAGAGATGAAGCTGTTACATTAGCAGTTTTCTTGGGTTTAATAAAGTGTTCAGAATTTCAAGATGAGACTTATGTATCTCCTTATATGAATAGATTGAGTATATATGTTAACTTGTATCACAGTATTGCTTTGGACCCTGGTGTTTGTTTTGCTAATCCATTTTAGTTTAACAGGCTATTGAATGATTAACTTTTTGGAAGGACAAGTGCCAGAAGGACTTTATTCAATTGGTGTGCATGGGGGAGCTTTTGAGTATGTTACTTTAACCTGAGTTTTTGCATAACACTATGTTCAGAATGGAATTTTGGTTAATTTATCTTTCTTGGATGATATCCCTATTTGGCTGATCATTCTATCTGTCTCTGTCTAATTTGAGTGCATGTAGAGCCACAAAAGTCCCATGTAAGCTCACTGTTTTATCGTTATCAGCTTTGAACGATGAGGGAGCTGAGGGACATAATGCATGTTCTTACATAAAAAGTCGTTCTGCCTTTTCTCGGTATCCATTGTGGATTCTAATACCCACCTACTTTTCTCATGTAAAGTTTATTCAATTTGTATATATCTGGAAAACTGAAGTAAAATTCGGATGATTTATAAAAACTGTCCCACCTTGAGTGATGCTCAGTTTTCTTGATTGAATGACAATGTAGAAAATTTGACCTCTGCCATTGGTTTTTCTTTTACTGGGCATGGAGTTTTATCATAAATGACATAAATCAGGTTTCCAATGCAAGTTTTTCAGACTCACGTGTATTTTGTTAGGCTTATAATTGGTGCAAAAATAGTGTTTCAACATAAGATTTGTCTTTTTGGTACAACCATAGGATAGTTTTCTTCTGTCAAAGTTAAAGTCCTTTGTAATAGTTACTTAATAATTTGGACGATAAATATTTTTTTGTTCAGTCTCTCTAGCAACAAAGGTTTGTGTGGTGTGCCGTCTCTGCCAGCATGTCCTCTATTGTGGAAGAATGGAAGACTATCTACTTGGGGCAAAGTTGCAATAGGCTTGTCATGCCTTTTTGTTTTCTGTGCGGTCTTGGTGCTGGTATATATTTATGTCAGGAGGAGAAGGAACGAATATGATTTTGGTCTTCCCCATGAATTAATGTGTAAGTATGACCTCATTTGCATTCTGGTTTTGGCAAAGCCATTTTTATTGTTTCAAATATATTTGGCAGTATGATTACTTGTGTGGTTTTTTTCCCTTATGTTACTGTTTACGTTGAACTAATTATACTTTTTTGCATATAAGGAGAATTTATAACTTTGAACATAGAGGTTTGGCTTTTTTATGCAGAATATATATGTATTTTCAACATGAGCGAATCTGTAAAAAAAATTGGTTGGAGGGGGCATCATGCAACTTCAGTATAAATCCTTGTAAAGTTTGCCTATGAGAATCTCATTGTTATAGTCAAGACACATGATTTCTGACCTGAATTTCCATTTGATGATCAATCCTACGTAAGATGTTTCTTCATACTTCTTAAGTAGACTTTTGACCCCGCACTTTTGCTTCCCTTTCTTGTTTGTGAAACTCATCCATGTAAAATGGTCAAGTTATTACTTCAAAATATGGCTCCTGGGGAATCTTTGAAGCCCATCATTTTGTCCAGTACCTTCTGATGAATATCCTTGGTTAAACCCATCATTATTGTTTTATCAAAAACCTATTGGAATATTCTTGGTAATGTCACCGTTGCAGTTTTTTGGGTTTCTTATGTTCAATCCATTTACTTGTGATGGAACAATATGCTCATCGGTTCAAAATCCAAAGTTACTGAGTAGTACTCAATCTGAATGTGACCAATAATTTCCATTTTTTCTACCTCAAACTTGAGACAATTTTCAGACGTGGCAGCAATTTAGAGTCAATCCATTTGTTGTGGTCACTTGACCGTTTTAGGGGCTGCAAGCTTCCCTCTTTTTTGTTACAATCTTGCCCCATTGTGGAAAATGGAAATATTACAATTTTGCTGCAACAGGGAATACTTTGTGCTGGTAAAAATGATTTTTCCTTGGTCCAAGTTTGCGGTATTATCTATAGATTCTATTCACATATACTTGAAGTCAAGAGTAATAAATTACAAGTTTTCTAAATAATTTTAAGTCCTCATCGGTGAGCCTATTCAGTCTGAGTGAATACAGGAATGTCTAGTTAAAATATACACCAAAAGTCTTGATACACGATTGAAGCATCTCTCTCTCATGGGATGTTTGATCCTTAAATTCTTTGCTTTCATTGAGCATGTGTTTTATGTCTTCTTTCGCAGCATTAGCGAGTTCCCCTGCAAATTTAAGGGTTGAGTTTTCATGACACTCGCCGACACAGCTTTTACCAAAAGGAAATTGAAAGTTGTAAATGCACCAATCAATGCTATAAGCCAAGGTTGATGTGACATCACTGCCTTACTTTTAGAGAGAGCAAAGAAGGGCTTCTTGAGGTTTGGCTTTTCTCCTACAGCTTTTTATGTGGCCAAGGGTTATGGAAGCCACTTATTGCCATGCTGTGTAACATTGTTTGCCACACCCACCAGAGACACAACCCGTTATATCAGTAACCCATATACAAAGTTACAACAACCTTCTTGATGAATACGTGATGGGAACACTTCAATTCAGTGTAAGTTATCTGAACCACCGTTGATTAGCTAGGTGTCTACTTTAGGTTGACGTGTCTATTCTGCTTAGCTCAACACTGTACCCTGATATTTATGTCGCCTAATTAACGGTGAGTGGGCTTTGCTGTGCTATGAACTTTTTTTGAAGTTCTTTACTTGTATATTATCTGTGACTGCATTGGACGTGCCTGATTCTTCATTAAAAGTTGTTTGTTTTGCATGTCATTATTATATTGAAGAATTTAACAGGAATTGTCTGGAAATTGTGTTTTTATTTTATTTTGAAGCTTTATATTTTTTTATCCATAATAGTAGACTAAATTATATAAAGCTCTTTTGTTTAAAACTTGACAAGAAACTCTTTTATAATTTTAAGTTATTTGTAAATAAGTCATTTATCATATTATACTCCTCTGGTCTAATTTTAAGTAATTTGATTAGATTTAAAAAGTTAGATGAGTAAATTAATTATAATAAATATGACGTATTTTTCCTAAAACACTTTGATCATTTTCTCTAATTCCCTCTTCTCCAATTTGAGGGAGTGTCAATAAATTTTTTAAAAATTAAAAATATTGAAAATAGCTCTTAGCTTTAGGATCAAAATCAACTCTCCAATTAGATCCTACATTAAGGATTGGAGGAGTATTGTTTTAGTGAATTAACACACAAATTAATGCTTCAAAAACTATTAGGGCCCGTTTGGTACGCTGATTTGGGGTGAGGGAAAGGGAAAATAACTGGGTTCCCTCTGTGTAAACGTGTTTGGCGCGCCCCCTCCCCTGAAATTTGATCTCCCGCCAAGCTTGATCTTCCCACAGTGGTGGGAAAGTTGAATCCCACCAAAAGTGGCGGGATAGCATTTTTATTCCCGGGAGAGTGTTTTCGACGGACAAAAATGCCCCTGTAAACAGTGGACCAATTGATTAAAAAACCGAAACGAGGCTGGAGCTCAACAAAGCAGACGAAGCCAAAATTGACGATAGGAGCTGAACGAAGACGCACAATTGAAATCGACGACAGGGTAGTTGGAGTCGCAACACAAGTTCAACGGTGGTGCAAACTCAGGTGAGTTCCCATGGCTTTGAGTTTTTTGTTTCATGCTTCGCCTGATGCCCTGTGTTGATTCTTTGGTGGCATATATAATACACATCTTTGTTGGTTACTGTGAGTGAGGAAATAAATGAGAGAGGCAGCTTCCTCTACCTCTACATGCGTCTGTGTGATTGATTGTTTACAATTAATGTTGTCATTAATGTGTTGTGTGTTATAAATGAAACTGACTTGTGTGCATTAATGACATTCTCTGTAAACCGAAAAATTAAACCATATTTGGTAACCCTTGAATTTCAAAGCTAACGTTGTTTAATTATAGAATTTATGTGAGTTCATTTTAGTGCGAGTGTGATGTCTATTGTTGGGTCATAAGTGCTGCAATGAAATTCTTTGGGTTGGCTGAAAAGTTTATGTTTGGATGTAAATAGCGGTTGTTTGTTTAGAGGAGTAGTAGATTATAATGAGAAGGAAATGGGTGTGCACACAAATTGTGTAAGTATGGAGCCACACTCTCAAGAAATGGTTGCAATGTTGGCGGGGTGCCTAGCTTTTCTTCTAGCAGTGAGGAGGTTGATTGTCATTATGATAGTGGCAATGGGAGGAGGTAGACCAAGGCACTTACCGGAGAGGTCATGTAGATTAGATTTTCATGCGAAGAGAGCGAATTTGAGGGCTATGATATATAGTAGTGACACCACTTGCTTCAACCAAATTAGGATGTACCGGGCGACGTTTGATAAATTGTGTTACATGTTAGACACAATTGGTGGATTGAAAGCAACTAAACATATGCTAGTTGATGAGCAAGTGGCAATGTTCCTTCACATCTTGGGGCATCATGTGAAGAATAGAGTAATTCAGTTTGAGTTTGGAAGGTCAGGGGAAACCATTAGTAGATACTTTAAATTGGTGCTCAATGCAACGATTAGATTGCAATCATTGCTTCTAAAGAAACCAGAGCCCATTCCGGATGACTCAAATGATCACCGTTGGAAGTGGTTCAAGGTACGTATAATATGTTTGTGTGACTTTCTTTCTTGACAAAAATTAAACAAATTTTGGTTTAACCCAACCGGTGACAATGTGGTTGTGTTTTCAGGGGTGTCTTGGTGCATTAGATGGTACTCACATACGCATACAAGTACCTGCAGCACATAAGGGTAGATACAGAAATAGGAAAGGAGAGGTAACAACCAATGTCCTTGGTGTATGTTCACCGGATGGCCAATTCATTTATGTGTTGCCTGGGTGGGAAGGGTCAGCTGCGGATGGGAGGGTGTTGAGGGATGCAATAAGGAGACCACACGGCTTACGAGTTGCACAAGGTATGGGTTTACAATGCTCTTGACATGCTGAAATGGTTTTTTTGAAATAGTGTTTTGCATGTGTACTTCATAGGAAAACCCAATTAACGCGGTTGCTCTTTTCTCCCAGGATACTACTACTTGGTTGATGCGGGGTACACGAATTGCCAGGGTTTTTTGGCGCCTTACAGAGGGCAACGCTACCATCTTAATGATTGGAGACACGGATACCAACCCCAATCTGCGCGTGAGTGCTTCAATATGCGACATTCATCTGCTCGGAATGTTATTGAAAGGTGCTTTGGCATGCGAAGTTGCGTTGGGCCATCCCGAGGAGCGCGTCCTATTACCCCGTGAAGATCCAAACAGATACATCGTCGCATGTTGTTTGCTACACAACTTGATTCGTCGAGAGAATGTTCAAGATCCCCTCGATCGGGACCTTCATACGTTTGAACACGGAAATGCTACAAATGACAACACTCCCATTGTGGCAATGGAAACCAACGACGTTTGGAATAATTTTAGGGAGCATGTTGCAAATGACATGTTTGTGGATTTTGTGGCGCGTAGGGATAATTGAATATGTAGTAAAGTTTTATTGCTTGTTTGTAGACAATGGCCTTCCAATTAGTGTGAGGCAAAAACAATGCTTGTTTATGTTTTAATTCCAACACCATTCAGTGACATTGGTTTGCTATTTTTTTGTTACCTGTAATGCTTGTTACATTAATGCTGAATTATCCTTTCTTGCTTATGTTGTCGAAACTATTGTACCTTAACTTGTTTTGTGGCATGAGTTTTGTTTTAGATGGAGCCGGCTGATCATGCGGCTAGGGGAGGGAGGATGAAAATGTGGTCTGCCGAGGAGGACAAAATGCTGATTGACTGCTTACTGACTTTGAGGGTTGACCAAAAATGGATGGCTGATAATGGCTTCAAGTCCGGCTTTGCCAATGCCCTGCAAACGATGATGGAAGAAAGGCTACCTGGCTGTGGCATAAAATCCACTCCACATATTACCTCTAGAATTAAGACATTGAAACGATCGTGGCAAATGGCTTATGATATGGTGTATGGTCCCAACACCTCGGGATTTGGTTGGGACCCGGACACCAAATTTGTCGCTGCGAGCAGCCGGCGGTTTGGGAAGAGTATCTCAAGGTATGCCTTAACATTGGTGTGTTGATCTTAGCTTAGAGCCATACTAACATGACCCGTGTCTTTTGTAGGCTCATCCAAGGGCTTGTCATTTTCGCACCAAGACCTTACCCAACTTTGACGCTCTGTGCATTGTGTGGGGAAAGGACAGGGCTGTGGGTGATGAAGGAAGATCCCCTGGTGGGATGGAGGACGATGTGAATGTTGAAGATGATGGTCTACCAGGAAACACCCCGCACGTAGCCGTTGATTCGATTTCTCACCAACACAACCCGACATTGGTTTCACACAAATCCCTCCAAATGAGGCATCCGTATGTGGAAGGAAGAAGTGCCGGAACCATTCAGAAGTGATGGCTGAGGCTCTGCGAGACACAGTAGCTTCTCTTGACAAGACAATGGTGAGTGTATTTGAGAAACTTGGGAATCAGATGTCCACACAAGAAAGGCAAGCAGAACTTGATGCGAAGGGGGATGATCTGTTCATGGAGCTGCTTCAGCTTGAGGATCTCACATTTAATGAGAGGAACTTGGCTCATATGAAGATAATAGCGTGTGACAAACTCCTTAGGTCATTTTACAAGATGCCTCTTGCGTTTAAAACATCATGGATCCGAACCTTGCTGCAGCAGTAGATCTTGTATAGATATATGTATATATAGCTCGAATGGCCTTGAAACTGTCTTTTTGTGTAGCCATATATAATACAGATTGGCCTAATTTACGTAGTCTTTTGTATAGCCATATATGATGCGGGGTGTCGTTCACTTTTTGGGACAAGTCTGTCTTTTGTATGTTTAGGATGACAAAGTGTAGACCATGTTAGCGATAGGAAATTTAGAGTTGGAGATGGGATACACTTTGTGTCTTTCGTCAATGTAACAAGAAATGTTTTTGTCTTTGTTGTGAGCTTTCAAATGTATATGCAAAGAACATATATGGAATGTAAATCAGGAACAAGTTTATGAAATTTAAAAGGACCTTTGTTAAGTCCGCATTTTATGCTTCACATAATTCAGAGTTATTGTATGTCTTCTATTGCTATGGTTTTATTTGCACATCGTTAGGTATCTGGTTTAGTACCAGGTTGTCGCCTCGTCAATTTTAAAAAACTTGTTATGAAATACCTACGTCGATTTCGCAGACGAGAATCAAATTCCCGAGATGTATGACTCGAGTCATGCCTAGAGTTATGATTCAAAATAAATTAATGAAACTTAGATGACTCGAGTTGTCACTTTGGAGTTATGATTGAGAATTTCCAAATAGATGCATAGATGACTCAAGTTATAACTTGAGTCATTGTTGAGAAATTTCAAACACAAAAGTTTCTGTTGAGATGACTTGAGTCATGACTGGAGTCATGTATGAGAAAGTTCAAACGAATCGATTTGTGTTCGATGACTTGAGTCATGACGACGGAGTCATGTTTCCAAACATAGAAGAATAGCGCGAGATGACTTGAGTCATGACTGGAGTCATGTCTGAGAAAGTTCAAACAGAATCGATTTGTGTTCTGATGACTTGAGTCATGACTGGAGTCATGTTTCCAAACATAGAAGAATAGCGCTGAGATGACTTGAGTCATGACTGGAGTCATGTCTCGAGAAATTTCAAACGGAATCGATTTGTGTTCGATGACTTGAGTCATGACTCGGAGTCATGTTTCCAAACATAGAAGAATAGCGCCGAGATGACTTGAGTCATGACCGGAGTCATGTCTCGAGAAATTTCAAACGGGAATCGATTTGTGTTCGATGACTTGAGTCATGACTGGAGTCAATGTGAAATAATTTATGAAAAGCAATATTCTGACTCGAGTTAAGCCAAGGATGACTCAAGTCATATTATCGAGGAAATCATTTTGCGAAGTTTGAATTTCAGGGAAGTACAGGGATGACTCGAGTTAGTTAATGATGACTCGAGTCATACACATTATTTTCAATTCTTGTCAAAGCTCAGTGACTTGAGTCGTGACTAGAGTCAAAAATCGATTTTTTAAATTATCTTTTAAATGAAATCTTTTTGGCTCGAATTAATCTTACAATTGTCAGTCATCATCAAAACACATGAAAACTAACACATGTAACTCAAGTTATATAAGATAGCCAAAATATGATATCGCGATGATCTTTTTGAAGCTTAAAGTACAACTCATAACTTGAGTTGTTTAGTGACAACTCGAGTTATGACCTTTGCTAAACTAATATTCCTTAAGCTTATAACTTGAGTTATGTGTGGCAACTTGAGTTATGTAACTTGAGTTGTTTTCAACAACTTGAGTTACTGGTTTTCCAAATCATTTTTCAAGGAACTCAAGTGCAATTTGTCTAAACTTAAAACTTCACAAATTAACCCATTAATTATTACAATTATTAGACATCATCAAAACACATAGAGAACTAACATCTTATACCTTGACTAATTCTTATATTTAATGTAGATATGAAAGTTAAACAATGAAGAATGATCCAAAGTTATACCTTGCCTTCCTTCTTCTGAAGCATTTGAGAAGGCCAAATTTGATTATGTTCATTCATTCCATCTCTCAAAAGTTTGCTTCAATCTGTCTTCGTTTTGCATTTGTGTGCATTATATTGGTTCACTCTTTCTCTTCTTCTTTATGTTGATATTTCTCAAATAAAAATATGCTGATATGCATCTTGTATCACTCATTCTATCTTCTTCTTCATACGCATACAAGTGCACATGTTTTGTTTATGTGCCACATTAACGCAACAGAGGTCACTATCGTTGTTCTAAAGTGGAATTAACACAGTGTTGATTAATTAGCTAAATTAAAAGCAATCAATTCTTTTCCTGCTTTTCAGTCGTCACCTATGTTTTTCCTAACGAAGGAACTCCATTTTTTCATGGACTTCACACTTTTCGGGTTTTTTCTTTGGTCTTTTTATTTTCATTTATTTTTCCCTCCTCTATTAATGTCTCGACTGGGTTCAAAGGTTTTCTATTTTTTCCCTGTTCCTCTGTCACTATTTTCGTTGCTGGTTTCATCATTTACTGTTGTCACCTTCTAATTCCAATCATGTGCGTCGTCCTTCTCAACATCCCAAATCTAGTGGTCGGCACAATTCCATTTCGCATACACGTCTACTTCCGTTTTCAATCTGCACGTTGATGCAATCTGGTTAGGTTTTGTCGTTCTCCCCCCGTGCGAAAAATAAAAACTTCAACTTCATGCTTGATTTTTTGTTTTTTTAATATAGGGGCTTTTTTGGTATTTCACCTCATCTTCCCATTTAACCAACACTCAATTCTTCATACCAAACAATTCATCTTCCATCAACTTAAGTTCTCTTCCCATATCTACCAAACAACTCAACTTTTTAATTTCCCTCTCAATCTTCCCTTCCATTCCTTTCCCTCCTTTAAATTCCTTTCCCTCCTTAAATCTTCCCCGTCAAAAACTATTAGAATGAAAGTCAAGTCTTAAGAATGATAAAAATTATGCAGATAATTCAAAGCTAAAAAAGTTTACGTATTATTTAGCCATAAAGAAGAAAAAGGAATCAAACCCCCATTTTTCTTCATTCAATTGTTCTATCTACACGTGGGACCTTCACATTTCTGCCAAAAGTTTTTTTTTGAAAAAAACTACATGAACGAAATTGATGGTTAATTGAGGAATCTAAATACTGTGCAACTAATTAAGGGTGTGATGAGTAAATGTATACCAACATTCAAACAAGAACGTTCCACAAAAGGAGTTGGACAAAGTAGCTATGATGTTCAATTCATGTTTAGTTCCAAATTAGAAGTAGGCAACAAAATTACAGTCCAATTCCTATTGCCGTAGGTCGTCATTTCTGACTTGTGGTGGCTCCAAGACCACTCACTCTTTTGTTCGAATCTTCAACTTTTCAGACTATATCAAAATTACACTTTCATCCTTCCCTGTGATTCATTCATTTGTGTTCAAAAGTTGATCAAAGTGTTCTGTTATTGTATAGTCATGTGAATCTATGAAATGTCTTTTATTCCAAAAACATTATATTAAATGTAATTCAAAATTTGATTAGATTCTATAGAAGGAAAAAAATATCAATTAAACTTCAAAATCTTAAATCAATCTTGTTGTCTATATATAGTTGAGGTTAAGAAAATCAATCAATTAGCTGTTAGTTGAAGTGATAAATGACTTTACCCCTGTAAGGTGGACCAGACACTCATTATAAGAGGCAAAAATTCTTTGCGCTTTAAGACTCGAAAAAGAAAATCCTTAATGAATAAAAAAAATGTAATTTTGTTAACATTGCATGGAATTTATAAAACTAATTGCAATATTTATAATAGGCATAAATAGTGGGTTCATAATTCATATCTCCAATAAAGTTCCTTAGAAATTAAAATAATTAGCAAGGACCAAAGAATCATCAGCACACCCAAGGAAAAAAAAAAGACCTTATGAACAAGAACGTTCTTGAAAATTCAAAAATAACCAGGTAGTAATTAATAATGTTAAAAAACACTCTTAAAAATAATGTTAACATTCCTATAACTATGAAGCTAAGTAGCAAATTATGGACTACCGTGAGTTAGAATGTCAAGATATAAGTGGATTTGACCTAAGAAGTATCATATCGAATAAAATTAAACTTAAAAAAGAGTATATGAATTGAAAAATTCATAAAATCGTAATTTTAAAGTTTTGAATTAAGTTGTAACGTCGAATCTAAATAATATAGATGCTCTCATTGCTTCTAGAGCACTTATATATAGAAGTGTTGTGTGTGGCTAAAATTTTTTGTTCTATGATTAGTTTAAATTGCTTATGGTGTAGTTGCTGTTTTGACTTGTACAATCTTTCAATAATGCTTCAATATATTTATGTGATACTCTTTTTTGTCTCGCCAACTAAGAATGATGTGTAAATGTTCTAGTTGCATTTAGAAATTACAAAAATTATTGAATAGACCTAACTAACAACTAGTAGTGTCAGATTGCTTAGCTTAAAAACAACTGTTAACTTCAATATAAATATACCTATTAGCCTCTAGTCACGTAGGTAATGTGCATAATTAAACCATATGATTATTAATCTTTAATAGAAACCAAGGGTACGTAATAATCAAATGGGAAAAGGACAAAAAAAAAGGAATTTTGAAATTACAAAATCACAAATCAAGTTTGTGACCAAGAATTTATAAAAAATGACGAAACTTGAAAAGCAATTAATAACTCATTATTTGGGAAATACCTGATTTAGAATTTTATAATTTCAATTTTTTTATCTTTTTCCCTAGTTAAATGGTGTGCCTAACGTAGTGATTTGAAAGAACACGCAAGTGGAAATTTAAATCCTTACTATCATATGATATATACCTCTATACCTTAATATAAGACCCAGTTGACTAATTTGGAGAGATTAAAAAAGCTAAATAAATTACTTTAAATTAAAGTATTTATAATTATCATTTTTTCTTCAAACTAATTTGTTTAACTTATAAATTGATATATTATAAGGTTAAAATGCAAATTTACTTTGGAAGTTTTCACTAATAAGCAATATTATCCTAGAAGTCTTTTCAGATTCAATCACTACTGCAGAATTACCAATATATAACAGTTATTATCGGTCATAAATTATGGTTCCAAACCATCATATATGCGGGCATTATATATGTTTAGTTCCGAACCATTATATGCCCACCGTAATATATTGAATGCCTATATAACGGTTATTTATTAATAATCGTAATGTATTGACTTTATTTATTATTATATATAATTATTTTTTACTATTTAGTTTTACCGCTAATATTTATTATATATAACACAACATAATCCTTGATAATAATATTAAATGACATTTTTATTTATAATATTCAAAATAAACACCAGACAATTTAAAATAAATTAATTACTTAAACACTCTAAAACATTATCTTATAATTTTTTAAATTCTAAAATAAAATATGTTAAAAAAATCAGTAATATTCTCCAATGTTTTGTTGTAAATTGTCGATCACCTATTGGTACTCTAAAGTTTCAGTAACCACAAAAATATAAAAAAAATTATATGGATTTTAGTTTATATATTCTAGGGCAATCAGAATTATTTTCACTGCAATAAAACAATAATAAAAAATTTGACATTTTACCTCATCATTTTTTCATACTCCCTACTTTTCTTCGGTATTTTCATCTTCAAACTAACGAATCATCATCAGAAATAAGATATCACTTTTTATCTATGATTCTTCTTCTTATATAATCCGATGACCTTGAGCCTTAACTAGTGAGCTCCCGTTACATAAAAATAAAATGAAATGAAATGAAACTAAAAATATTAATATAAAAAAAATGAAAGCTTACTCGAGAAAAATCACAAGAGGAAGGAGTGCAAAGTGAAGATCCATGTTAGTGGTAGAGGATGAAACCTGCAGCGGCAAAGTAAAACCCATGGAAAGAAGAGTTATGAGAACCACTTGGAAAGTTCAAAAACGTTTAAAAAGGTATTGGAAAAGTTACATCAAATAAATTTTTCTTAGAATTGTCTCCTTATATTTGATATTTTTAAGAAGTCCTTTTTTTATATGAAATAATATAATACTTAACAGTTATTTGAACCACTAAGGAAGTTCAAAAACATTTAAGAAGGTATTAGAAGAGTTGCATCAAATATTTTTTTAAGAATCTTGTCTCCTTATATTTGATATTTTTAAGAAGTCCGTTTTTTTTATATGAAAGAATATTTAACGGTTATTTGTGAAGAATCATTGTTCATATATGATATTAATTAATATATCAATAAATAATATATTAATATATTGTTAAATTACTTATCGGCTACTTGTGAAGAACCGTATTGTCAAATAATTTTTTTATATATATAACAACATACTTAATGTATCTTTATAAAGAACCGTAATTTTCTTTATATAACAAGCTTTAAGTGTGATTAGTTAATCTAGACTAGAGTCATATAAATTGAACTAGTGTTGTGTGAAATAACAATAAGCATCGATGACTAACCTACACTTTGTTTTACCAGCACGTACTATCCTTTTAGTTTCTCATGTGCGATTTCTTAATTAAGTTCATGAAGTATCGATCTTGTGTGTTGCAATGAAGTCTATTAGATGCATGACGAGTACACTTGTAAGAAATATACTCTATGAAGCAAACACTTCCACTTGCATAAGTCAAATTATTTTATATACTCACACTCTTTGATTATATTCTATTTATAAGTTGTTTTATGAAACCAATAAAAACTTTAAATATTATTAAATCTGTCTTAAAATTTAATAACTTTCTAACTCAAATTCCTATTTAATATATACTCTACCCTAAAAGTACATAATAATATATGAATGATAGTAAAATTATACATTGATGTGGAAAATTCAATAATAGGACAAAAAAAATTCTTTCTCCACCTTTCAAATAGGACAAGGGGCGGAGTATATATATATATATATATTCTGTATTATTGTTTATATATATATATATATATATATATATATATATATATAAACAATAATACAGAAATTATTGTTACACAAAACTTGTAGAGAAATATTAAGTGATATGATTGTGCTAGTTACTTTTCTTATATATACTCAAGTACTCCTGTGAATCTATAGGGTTCTTCAAACATGTTTCATACGGGTTAAGAAAAATTTAAAACTTTAATTATTAATTCTGTAATAAAATTTAACAATATTCTAACTTTATCTCTATCTAATATGAGTATATCATAGCCCATGAGAATAAAGTTGACACAATAATAAATGCAGGGCAAAAATGTATGTTCATATGAAAAATTTATTGAGATGCCTTATAAATAGTATAAGAAATTTTCTTCTTATATAATTAAAGACGTAAAGAGTACAACCATATTTTACTTTACTTTCCAAGTCGTGGAAAAAAAAGAAATATAATAAAAGTAAGTATTGAATTTGACCAAGCCATGCAAATAAATAATGCACAACCACAGATCAGATCACCAAGTTGACTGTGTTGTACAAAAGCAAGTGTGGAAAAAAAGACTTCCTCATATACACACAATCAAAGTATGACTTGTTTGACTTGTCATTCCAATTATTTACTCTCTCTCTCTCTCATATGCTCTAATGGTTTGACTGAAAAATCTTGTTCAAAGTTCAAACACCACAAATAATGTTGGATCAAAGTTAATTTGTCGACCCTCAAACTCAGGTTCGATTAATGTTTAGTCTTCTTCTCCTGTTGAGTAATTTTTCTATTGTTGATTATGTTTCTTCAACGTACCAAACCCGATTGTGTCCTCTAATTAATAATTTAATTATTACCCTCTTGTTTATCAAGGTGATATAGTCTACGAATTCCTAATTCAGGGTGCTTGCTTGTATATAAATATTATAATTAGCTGGATCAATGGATTAATTAAGCTAATGATGATAACACGCTGGAAAATTAACTATTTTTTGTAGGAGTCAAATGAAGAGCATGCACATAAATTTTTTGGATTTCTACGTCTCTGACGCTATTAGTAACCGACAAGTCCAACTCATAGGAATATAATAAACTTATAATGGGGAACCTCGATTGTTACCTTCGAGCAATAATCGTGGCACCATACCAAGAACTCAAATATGAGATCATTGGTTAAGTTATAATGACCTTAACCAATCAATCTAAGCGCTTAGTTGTGAGCGCGCGCGCGCACACACATATATATATATATATTAACACGCAAAAACTACATAAAACAATTAAGAAAATTAAATATTTGATGTTAGGTGGAAATTAAATATGATTTTAATCAGGCATTATTCAACGGTTTAATATGATTTTTTTTAATTAAGCTAAAGATAATGCATTAGTAACTTTAGCAAAACTTTGAGGGGTGTATGTGTGTAAGAAGATATAATTATAGGAATGTGTGTGGTTTTAAATCTGTTTGGTCAGTTTGTACGTATCAGAATTCCCTTGTGATTATTAAAGTTTTTTTTCACCTTACATTTTAACGAAGTTAGGCTTAAGAGCATATATATCTGATCAAGAACCATATGGTTTTAATTTATATAGCAAGTTGGTCAAGGTGTAGATAAATATTATATAAACCTAATCACATGCAGAAGATTTTTTTTCCCCCTCTATTTTGGAATGTATAAGACAAGTTATTTACTGGATAATTTCCTAATTTAATTCTTTATATTACGTGCTAATTTTATATGCTAGACTAGACATGGCTCAATCTCCCTATTGATGTTCTTAGACTATTTATTATCCTATATTAATCCATAGAAATGAGACTAATAAAGGTGGATAATTAAATTGTGTTAGTTTTAAGTATAGTTTGCTTATTTTGTATATTAGTTACATTAAATGAAGAACTGACTTTGAAGCATTTAAAGGTAAACAGATTGTACACAAGTGAAACTAAACATTTTGACCGTACCAGATCAGGAAATGTTATGCTTCAAAGATCAAATTATTGACTTTACATTAAATAGTATGCATAAAATAAGTTTAACAATTAAAAAAAAAATGGACACAGGTGATCATACCAAAGCTGGGAGACCAAAACCTATTTCTTTCTTGATTACTTTAATTAAGAGCGCAATTATTAGTCAAGAAAACAATGATAAAAACCAATGGTTTTTTTCACTTATATATGTATATATAATATTTTTAAAAAAAAAATTATTTCTGAGATATTAATATAATAATATAATGTTTGATTATGTCATAGGTGATGTCAACGATATCTCTTATACATACATATATTATATATAGGACCCAAGTTGCAAGTGACCTAATAAATTTGTATTATAAAATATATATAGAGTTGAAAAATGACTTATTTCAATTGGCTTGTATATGATTTCAATTAGAAAACAATTATAATCTTGATAGACTTTTTAATGCGTGAAAAAAAAGTTGTTTATATATATGTTGACATCGCCAATTAGCTAGGCAGCAATAAATAATTCCATATGGCTAGCTAATTTCTTTGTGCATCTTTGCAAACATTAGTAATATTTTAGGATTTTAATATAATTCAACATATTAAAATTTTCATGACACACACAAATTTAATTAATCAATTATTGCTTATCATAACAACACAAGAAATTAGGAAACGAAACAATTGAAATAAAGCCATTCATGGTCAAAGATCCTCAAAAATTTTTGTTAGCATTACTTAATAATCAAATTAATAAGCAATAGACTTTTTGTCCCACTAATTAATTTAAATATCGTATAAATATAATAAAAAACAAGTTTTCATCGTTGAGATCATCCCTAGTCTTCACATGACTACATATGAACGCGTACTGATTCCACTTCTATATGGATATTGCAGCAATAAAATTGTTGCATCAAATATCAAATTATTGAATTATTGAATAAAGTAGTAAAGGACAACCTCGTTGACTTGGTTGACTTGGAAATTAGTGCCCACAAATTGTCTTTTCCATGGCTCCACTTATCGTTCAAATTGTAATAATTATTTCTCAACTAATTTTTTATATACTTTCTATAAAGAGTATAAAATATAAAAACATTTTCATAGAACCTATAACCGGTAAAAATTGCAACTTATAATTATTATATATTTAGCTATATTAATTTAATAAAGATCTAAGCGGTTGATTTTTTTTTTCATATGATAAAAATTCAATAATTTAAATATTTTTAATAAAATGATAATATGTAAGATTTGTGAAGAAAATAACAAATTATGGATATTAATTTTAAATTAAAAATAATATTGTGTCATGGTTAATTAGATATAATCTGAAAATGGATAAGACTATAAGAGTGATGAAAGCTCAACATGTTATGAAACAGATTCTTAGATTTTTTAACATGTACAAAGCAGAAAAATAAATAATAAATGGATATTTGAAGTGGTTGAAATGTTGGTTTGAATAGTTGTATAGTTTGGCAAGTTGAGACAAATTAAAAGGATTATTTAAAAGGAGGAAAAAAAGAAGAAGAAGAAGAGGAGGCGAATGCTTATCTACAAAGAACTGTCTGTCCCAGAAGCAAACAAAATGTAGTTTTGCGTTTTAATTCCAAAAATAATATGCCTACCCACTATGACACGTTTTGTAATATCGAGTTTTTGGCTTTTTCATTTTTGGCAATTTTTTTACAACCACACAAATAATCTTATATTCTTCACACACAATTGTGTGTGTGTGTGTGTGGAGGATATATAGATAGAGTTTTCCCAAACCAAAGAAAAAAGTTACAATGAAATTGACTGGGCGTGTAATTCCATGGAGAAAAATAAGAGGAAACAGAATTAATCAATTGTTTTCAGCCTTTGTAGCATAGTGGTGGGAAGGAAAAAAATCCAGCCACAGTGATTTAAATCTTGTGAAAAAAATGGATCATTTGGGATAGTAGTGGTCTCAGATTAACTTATTTAAAAAAAGCAACATCTGATAGAAGTCACTTTTTTCAACTTCTATCTTGATTTTTTTTCAACTTTTAGAGAAAAATGTTAGATTTAAGTGATCCAATAAGCAATATATTATTAAATATATATTTGTATCTTTTTAATTTATCTATTAGAATATATTTAATTAAGTACTTTAGATTTTTTTAATAATAATTTAATTTTTTATATTTAATTATCATAATATATATATAAAAAAAGGGTCAAGGGTCAAAAATACATATGGCTTTTCCTTGATCCCCAAGGATCCTTTATGTGCCTTTTTTGGATCAAAAATACACACGACGTTACGTTTTGGGTGCAAAAATACGGTAGTTAGTTGGATCAGTTGACCGTTGGTCGTACAGCGTGGACGCGGGCGATGGCGATGGGCCCGGTGTGGACTGACGCGTAGATCGCGTGGAATAAAAAAAATAAAAAATAGGAAAAAATAAAAAAAAATTAGGAAAAAAAAATAAAAAATTCGATTTTTTTTTAAATAATTAGAAAAAAAAATCAACAAATTAGGAAAAAATTTAAAAAAATAAGGGAAAAAATATAAATAATTAGCAAAAAAATTCAAAAATTAGGGAAAAATTTAAATAATTAGGAAAAAATTCAAATAATTAGAAAAAAATTCAAATAATTAGGAAAAAAATTCAAAAAATTAGAAAAAAAATCAAAAAATTAGAAAAAAAATTCAAATAATTAGGAACAAATTCAAATAATTAGGGAAAAATTAAAATACCTCTGCTAGTGGGCCCCACCACCGGAAACAATCGGCCGGCGGCCGCCACCCTCAGCTGCGGCGATCAGTCGCCGGATAACCAAAAATACTAGGGTAAGCTATTGGAGGAGGAGTTGTATATCTGGTAGAATGCAATTTGTTGAAGATAAGCTGTTCATTGAAAATACCTCTGCATCTTCAACTTGTATCGGCCTTTGATATACAACTCCTCCTCCAATAGCTTACCCTAGTATTTTTGGTTATCCGGTCCCGATCGACATTGCCGAATGGGCGGCCATGTCGATTGTTTCCGGTGGTGGGGCCCACTAGCAGAGGTATTTTAATTTTTCCCTAATTATTTGAATTTGTTCCTAATTATTTGAATTTTTTTTCTAATTTTTTGATTTTTTTTCTAATATTTTGATTTTTTTTTCTAATTTTTTGAATTTTTTTCCTAATTATTTGATTTTTTTTTCTAATTATTTAATTTTTTTTCTAATTATTTAAATTTTTTCCTAATTATTTAAATTTTTCCCTAATTTTTGAATTTTTTTGCTAATTATTTATATTTTTTTCCCTTATTTTTTTATTTTTTTCCTAATTTGTTGATTTTTTTTTCTAATTATTTAAAAAAAAAAATCGAATTTTTTATTTTTTTTCCTATTTTTTTAATTTATTTTCCCTATTTTTTTCCTATTTTTTTAAAAAATTTATTCCACGTCAGCGTCCACGTCAGCATCTACGTCAGCGTGTCAGTCCAGTCATCGCCACGTCAGCGTCCATGTCAGCGTTAACGGTCAACTGACGGTCAACTAACGTAGTGGTATTTTCTTTGCACCCAAAACGTCGTGTGTATTTTGATCCAAAAAAGGTCGTGGTCTTTGGGTGATCCGGAGGAAAAGGTTATGTGTATTTTTGACCCTAAAAAAATATAAAAAAATATTCATATCATTTTACATCTTAATCGACTTTTCATATAATCATTCAAGCAATAGCTCATTTGAAAAAAAAAAAAAAAAAAAACTACTTCTCTCATTGTCATTCTAAACAAAAATCACATTTACAATATAACTTTTATCCTATCTTACTCCTACAAAAATCAGATTACAAATAAATCACTACTATTCTCAAACGTACCCATACGTTCTAAAGGTCAAAAAATTATTTTATCATTTTATGCAGCGAAGCAAGCTGTACATGAAATCTATTTGATGAAGCATTCAGTACATATAGTAAATAAATATATTGAGATAATTTATTACAAACCTAACATTATACATATAATAATATTTTTTTAAAAAAATCTTTTTGGGTACGGTTGCTCTTGCTAATTTTAATGTGCATCTGTCCCTGCCCTCAATAAAATATGTATATATAAAAATGTTTTTCTATCATAGGTCAAATTCAGTGATGCCCAGTTTTTGAACTAATCTGTGGGTCCATTACCAAAACCATGGAAGATCCAAAACTTAGTATAGAGGGTATAAATCAAAGACATAAGGTTTTTTTCTGAGAATTTTTATACTTATATACATGTACATATCAAATTTATTAATTAGTATAATATTACTTATTAGATTAATATATTTTAAAAATAATAATTTTATTTACATTTTAATCACATCAATCTTGTGTATAAAATGAAATTTAATTTTCTGAAATTTTATAGGGAAAATTTTAGATAAGGACCATTATGGCAAATCAATTTCCATTAGCTCCCACAGAAATATGAAATTTCACTATAATCCCATGGGTGAACACATTATGAACAAGTAGGATGATTTCTTAATAATAATACATTTGAGTATAATTTAGTCTAATTCCATTTACAACTAGCAAATACGTTATCATGAACAAGTGAAATATGAAATTACACTATTTCACTAAGTACCATTCTGAAATTGTTTATAATTCTACTTCACTTGTTCACAAGACTATTTCACTTATTTATGATGTGTTCACAAGACTATTCCACTTATTTATGATGTGTTCGTTACTCACAAAATAAATTTGACTTGATTATGCTCCTAAATTTAAAAGGTTATTTTTGTCTTTTAATTCACAAATTAATTACACTATAAGCTCACGGAACTACAGTGAAATTTCATGATCTTGGTCTTTAATCACAAAAGCAAAACAAAAACCACAGTTTGTAGTGGTTAATATGTAACGGTTAAAATTTAATACAATATCACTTTGGTCCTATTTATAAGTCTCTTTTAACTAAATTACGCATATACTAAGGAGAAGTAGTTAGCTCAATGATTATAAGGTAAATTTTCAACTTTGTCCTTATTTATGAATAAGTAGTTAGGTACCACTCTGGTCTTATTTATAAGTCTTTTTTGATCAAATCACACATACCAAGGAGATGTAGGTAGCTCAATAATTATGAGGTAAATTTTTTATTTTACCCTTATTTATAAATGGGTACCCTTTCAACTCTTTATTCTCTCTATTTTCATCGGTACTGATAATGTAGGCAAAATTATTCTGATCTCATTTATTTGATCAAAAGTGACTTATAAATAGTACCAAAGTGATACCTTTCAAATTTTTATTCTCTCTATATTTTTATTGTTACAATTATTATGGGTAAAATTGTCACAATCTCATTTATTACCGAAAGAAATTTATATACATAATCAATTTTTTTTTGTTAAAAAAAACTTATAAATAAAACTAGAGTAATAGTACTTATCCAAAATTTTCCCCATTCTATGGTCCTGAAAAATAATTGTAATTTTGTTTTTTGGTTTTTAAAGAACAAGTGGCAGGCACTCATTCAATTGGTTGCTTTAAGGAAACAGCGCATAAAGTGGGCCCCGCTTGATGTCTTATCTCATCACTGTTCTCTTCCCACTTGGATTGGAATCCAAATAGAATCTTCGCTTCGATATCACTTCAACATTATCCTCAACCTTCTTCTTTTTATTTCTTTGAAGCTTTAAGTACATTTAAAAATTTAATTTAAATCTTCAAAACTTCAGATTAAAAATATTTAAAATTATAATTTTTGTTAAGATTAAATTTATAAATCATATTTTTCTAACGTAACTTTTGTAGCATACATAACTCTCATAAAATTGATTATTACATGTTTTAAAATATAATAATAAATCTTCAGATAGATAATTGGTTATAACCAGTAATGATAGTATTTTAGATATTTTAACTAGAAAAATAATTTTATCTGGTCATATTTTTAAAAATATGCTTGTAATTTTAAGAGTATCTGTAATTGTCAAAAAAATTTAATTATTGTAAATTTGATAAAATAAATGCCCTTACTTTGGTTTTCCTTGGCTGAATAATTGTATGTAAGGGGAGCATTTGGTTTCCAGTTCATTTTTTTTGCACGAAAAATTAAATAGATTTAATTTTAAAAACAGAAAATCAAATTAACCAAAATATTTGGTTCAGTTCGGTTAATGAACGTAATTTTAATTTAGGTTTTTTAATTAGATATGAGTAATTAACAAACTAATCAGACAATGAAATCACACAAGCTCCATTATATGATCATGCGGGTTGACCCGGAAAGGCTGGTCCCCGTACACGTCAGCAGAATGCCAATAGCATCCTTTCCCGCTTGGCTTGATTAAGATTCTGTAGCATGCAATTCAGATTTTTCTTTTTATTAATTAATATGAATTATTTATTTTATTTTTGTCACTTTCGGTAGGCTAGAGATCGAAGAACGTAAGGAAGGAACAAAAATATAGAATTGGAGGAAACAAAAACAATTAACAGATGCGTGTTGTTGACGTGGAAGAACTTATCAGTTGAATTTCCACATCAAAAATCTAAATATCCTATCATTTTATTATTTCACAACCTTTCAAATATTATAATTATTAAACTAATTTTTAGCAAATTAAGGAATGACATGACTTTCTAAAGCATATGCAAAAGTTTGATTAGAAAAAAAAAAAAAAAAAAGGAGATCATCATATAAAAGGTGTTACTTTATTCTATCTCTGTGTGTTTTCTACATTTATAATTTTACATTATCCTTGATGATTTATAATCTTCCTGGATAACTGAGAATCTGATTAAATATATAAATTCATATATCTCACATTTATTTGAAGCTGCATGCTTAAAATACATCATTTTCAATTAAAAAAGGGTTAAGGTAAATTCATCCTTAAAGTAGTTTAAAAATCTTAATGTTGTTACTACAAAAAAACTTTGATTACCCATTCGGTAATTAAAAAAAATTCCGTCGGAAAAAATTCCGTCGGTAATTTTCCGTCTGACGGAATTACCCACGGAAAATTACCGACGGAATTTTTAATTACCTACGGAATTACCCACGGAATTTCGTGGGTAATTCCGTGGGTAATTTTTACCCACGGAAATTACCCACGGAATTCCGTGGGTAATTTCCGACGGAATTTTTTCCGTGGGTAATTCCGTCGGTAATCAGAAGTTTTTTTGTAGTCTAGTAGTTTACTTTTTTGGGTCTAAAGTGTCGTCTCAAAAATTAAAAAACGCAACAATGTTGTCCCTGACTATTGATAGTAGTTTGACTAAAATAATACACATGACACTCTCATCTGATATTCAGTACGACACTTAGAATAAAAAATATTGAGGTGGTGTAATGACTAATGAGTATTAGGTGAGACTGACATATATATTATTTTAGTCAAACTAAAAAGTTAATGGTCAAATATTAACTTTATTTGCGGTTAGGAGTAATATTACTATGTTTTTAAGTTTTTTAGGTAACATTAAGACCAAAAAAACTTTTAGGACAACATTGATATTTTTTGAATACTTTCGACTGGATTTACACCTTAACCCTTCCTGTTTTTATATTATTAAAAATGATGTATTTTGACTCATTTCTTATGCATTATGGTTTAATGAGGATTATTACAAATATCAATGTTATTTTTTTTCTCATTTTCATTTTATTAGATTCCACGTGCTAAAGGGATATTAGTACCAAAAAAGAAAGTAAGCATGCAGCTTCAATTAAATGAGAGATTTATGAATTTATATTTAATCAGATTCTCGGTTATCCAAGAAGATTATAAATCATCAAAGATAATATATTTTATTTTTAGCCTAATGTATAGTTTCCTTTAATTAACCCTTTTAGTACTAAGCTTATCTCTTATGAAAATTTAAATAAATAGAGCTAGTCCTAGGTCTTTTTTTTTTTTTTTCCAACCGTTGCATCGGCTAGGAGCCATTAAAAAATAGAGATGTTAGGCTTAAATATTATGAATTTTTTTTTTTTATAAAAATGGATGAAAATGAACAATATAATATATTTCGCTCATCTTTAATGACTTTATAATATAATAACATGAAAGTTTCTACTTGATAACTTCATATGCTTATAGCATACCCTTCTAAATATATACATATACTTTTTTGCCAGATAAATAGACGCACACATATATAATATCCCCACATCACAAAGCATATCCACATATTAACTTCTCCGTTTTTTTTTTTCTTACCATTCTCAAATAAAATACTACTATTGATAGATATGAATAGGTGATGTCACTCACAACGTGTTACATGCACATTCATAGCAATAACAAGCTATTAGTAGATTAGCTTTGCAATATATATATTAATTGCCGTAAACAAATTAATTAATAATTAATTAAAAAGGGAGAGAGAGATGCAAAACCTTATCCTTTTTAAACCAATAGAAACATCAAAATGACACACACTCCAACATACAAAAGCAAAACTTAAACTATTTCGATGTGATGCATATCCCACTTACATAATGAGATAATCAAGTTTACCAAACACTCATAGCACACATTAATGTCAATCCTTTTTTATTTTTTTGAAATTATTTTATCGTTTACTAAGGCTTTCCCTCAGTTCCCGTGACCTTTTATATTATTTTTGTTTCATAAGTTTCAAACATCTCTACTTATACATACATATATATATATATATATATATATATATATATATATATATACTGTATGTATATACATATAGTGACTTACAACAACTAGCTACTACTACAAAAAACAGTTAATTATTGACGAAATTCCATTGCTAATTAATTAGTGATAGTTTATTTAACGAAGGAATTGTAAAAGTTTGTCACTGATCACTGTTTTTTTGTTGTTGTGATGATGCTAATGTCCACCACGACATTGTGAGCCCTTTAAGGCAGAGCCATTTTGTGGCGTCTTCATGACGGGGAGGATTGTTTGTGTGGTCAATCATGGACTCACAATAACTGGGAGAAATGTAGATAGAATGTTAAATATAAATGAACTTGTTCTCTTCTGGTATAGAACACAGATCTCTAGCCTCAATGGACTAGTGGATGATTTCTATCAAATCAAATGGATTGTTCAGTGATATCTATGAAGAGGATAACACAGAGCGTTCAATGATCACTGTGCTACACAAGTATGGCGTTTCGCCAAAGGGGTGGGATGTGTGCACAGTAAGACTAAATGTAAGTAATTAAATGGAGAAATGGAGAGAGTGCACCTGGTGAGTATCCTTCTATTTATAGAGATCACCTAGGGTTTCAGTCCTCTGGTTGTGTGTCCGTTCTTCAGGCAACATGCACCTCCATGATCTGCAAATGCATGCTCCACTACGTATACTATCCTGGATTATAGGCATGATCATTGGGTGATTAGCGTTTTACCTGATTAAGGAGGGATACTATCATAAAGCACCCTTATCGGGCCGCATCTCTGTTAGACCCATTATATGAGTCTATAACAGAACTTGACTTGGTTTGAGAAAATTCGTATTAAACAAAATCAGGCTTTACAAGGATATATATATATATATGTGTGTGTGTGTGGAAAACTCACAATTAATTTTAATATTTTAGGTTAAGATGTGATATTATTAAGTCCATTTATATCCATTCCTCCAATACTTCAAGCTAGTGGGGTGAGGATTCAGTTCTCGGTAAAACACCAAAAAACCAAAATGAAAGAATTTTTAAAATTGATCGAACCGAACCGAGTAGTGAAAGATAACCGAATTGAAATGATTCGGTTCAGTTTTGGTTTTTTTTAGGTAAATTGAAATTTTTGGGGCTCATATTTGAATTAGAATATCTGGGTTCTCAACAAGAAAAAGTTAATACAAACTATAAATCAAACAGCCTCAATAAGATCCAAAGAAAGATAATACAAAGTATAAACAACATATATAATCAATTCAGTATTAACACTTAACTGCATCGTGGAAAAATGTGAAAAATATTATATGGTGTATTCTTTATATATTTTTCAGTTATTCAGTTAAAACTGAAATTTTTTTAGGAACTGAACTGAACCAAAACACTCCCCAAAAAAAAACACCGAATACTGAAAAAAACCAAACCTGAACATCGAAAGTGATTTGGTTCGGTCTTTTGTTTTTATTTTGCTTTGCCCTCCTCGGAATATGGATTGGTCTCACCTCTATTCAGTCGAAGTGCTTCCCTAAGTAATTCCAACCAAATAAAATAAAAAAATATTATGCATATTAATTACTTTCTTTATTATTTTGTTGGTCCAAAATGACATGCCACTTTGGTTTGCTCGACACATTGCACATTGGCATAGGATGAATGACGTGGCATAACAATGATCTCTTCCTTAAGTCATGAATCTAAGTCACCAACAACTAACACTACAAAAATATTGACTTTCGGGCGACAAAAGTCACCGCTGAAAAGTCTAAAAGTCGTGAAAGTGCCAAATGGGCGACAAAAAGTCGTCGCGATACGTACGTTGCCGATACTTTCGGCGGCGACATTTTAATGTCGCCACCGAAAGTAAGGTATCAGTGGCGACAATTAGTTGCCACTGAAAGTTCATCAAAAGCCACGAAAGCCGGTGTCGCCGCTGAAGGTAGGGTTTCGGCGACAACAATTGTCGCCACAGATACTATTTTCGGTGGCAACACATTTGTCGCCGCTGATATCCTTTTCAGCGGCGACTAATGGTCGCCACGGATACACTCTCGGCAACCATGTATCGCCGCTGATACATTTTTTCAGCGGCGACACAAATGTCGCCGCTGATAGTCTTTTCAGCGGCGACATTTGTCGCCGCCAAAAATACATTTTTTTTAAAAAAAATTATCAGCAGCAACAAAAGTCGCCACTGAAAGTCACAATTTTTTTTTAAAAAAAAATAAATGGGAAAAATTTCAATGAGTTTACAATTGTATAGCACCTAATTTCTAGAAACCAACTCAATGTAATTTAACAAGATGCATACACTTCAGTTCAAACATGGACATGACCTATAAAAAAATTCCAAAGAAGCTTCAATACAATTACGGGAAAAAATGAAAATCAAAAATCAAACTTTGGTCTTCCATCTTGTATGTTATGCCGATCAATGAAGAGGAAAGCACCGAAGATACAGAAAAATAGGAATCTGAAGCTTCAAAACAGAACCTTGCTAACTTTACCAAGAACAAATCACTGATCACTGATGAGAATCAAACCAATAATAACTCTTTAAATCAACAAAAGGTTTGATTCCACCAAGTGAAACAACAACAACAACCTTGTCCGACAATGGTTCTGTTGTTGAGAGAGCTTGGTGGAATTATTGTTGTTGACTTGTCTTGTGTTTCATCACTGCACCTAGGAACCCACCAAACCCTCGAGCTTTTATCAAGACTTCCACCAAACCCGAAAGTTTCCAGAAACAAGAGTTGTATTGATTGTTGATGTGGCAGTCCACTTGCCTCCGTGAAATATAGTCTCAGAATCTCCCTTGACGTGAAGAATGAAAGTATAGCAGAAACATATTTACTGGCTCTCCTTTGATATAGATTAGTACTTTGTTTAAGAATAACACTTCCCGTTCCATAACAGTTTCCAGCTTCCAATTTTGCCTACCATCACACACAAACATAAATATATATAGATATGCCATGTTCATAATATATGAGCGTTCTCTAGACATATAATAAACTACATAGCATGGAGAAGTGCCAAAAGAGTAGGATATAACAAATTTTGAGGCTCCACATCTTCAAATTATCACTCCCTATAAGCTGTCACACACTTTCAACTAAACTCTTAAGCTAGAAAATTTTCCATTCTCACATTATCAATCATCCAATTCAGAGATTAAAGGCAAAAGACTTAGGCTTACCTTCCAAAATCGATGGGTCTTTGGCTTAACTTCAGGTCCACTTGCTACCCAAAGCATCATCTTATATTTAACATACGGAGGCCTTTGTATGTGCTTAGGCACTGGTATAGGTGGAGAAACTTTTCCAGACTTCAAACTTTTACGCTTATTATTTGGAAAACTATCTAGTTTTCTGCAGATATTATAGCACCAAAACCTAGTACAATAGATGGCCATAAGGTACATGAACTCTTTTAACAAGTGCTTCACAAAAAAAGGGGACGTCAGATTACTCAATAAAGTTGAATTCAAATACTAGGGATGGCTATAGGTCTCATGTTGTTTGTCTCTACAAGGACAAACATTTCTTTTAAAATGAAGGAATCATGGAAGATTAAATTACCTTTGAAGATCATCTTCATAGTATGGAATCTACTAGAAAAAGGAAGTTCCAACTTACGTCACGCTAGTGAACATGACTTATATACTAGCAGAGAATGTGTCAATAGCTATAGTTATCTCCTATATTATTTATCAAAAAAATGAATGAATGAAGTCATTTTAACAAACACCCTACATGCTAAATTTTTTCCACCCGCTAAGCCAAACCACATTATTGGAATGTGGAGCTACATCACACTTCCAAGAACATAATTTGATGTGCTGATTAATTGGCTCATGAAGGTCATAATGACTCCTTTGAGACAATGGTGGCACTCAATGTACATGATGGTTGTTTGTGAATGGTTTTGGAAGATCAACAAGGCTATTGCTAAGTTTTTGTGTGTTTTCATTGTTAGACCTGGCTATCACCCAAGAGGGGGGGTGAATTGGGTGTCCGATAAAACTTTAGATAACTTTGAAAATATTTTCGCAACTTATCGAAATCAATTCGTATGACGTAAATACTTTATAAAGAAGTAGTCGATCATTCAAACATATATTTGGAAATATAAGAGTTTAGGTAAGAGAATATGCAAACTATGATTTATCCTGGTTCGGCCCAATCCTTGACCTACGTCCAGTCCCCAAGCTCCTCTTGAGATTTCCAATCCACTATCCTCTTGTTTAATCCGGGCACAAGAGAAGCCTATACAATCCCACAAGTTCACCTAGGCACTTGTGAAGCCAAAACTCTCACCGAGATACTTCTTTCAATCAGTTACCCACTCGTACTCGAAGTTATCCTCTCACTAGGATACACTCCCTTACAAGTTGTAACCGATAACCCAATCTCCAAGTCCCACGACTTGAGATTCTTACAATGATTTAGTAATCGAAATGTTCTCTATAAAAGAGTAAATGAATAAACACTGAAGTATATTACAAATAATCTCACTCTCTACGATGAACTATACAAGCATTGAGAACAGAGAGCGTGTGAGCTAAATGTTGGATTCAGAATATCAGCATTTCGATAGTGCAAGCTCTCATCTCCAACCTCCTCTATCTTGAATGCTTCTTCTTTTATAGTTAGTTGGAATTTATGACCGTTGAGCAATTCCTTCAGTTTTGAATATGACCGTTGGCATAAACAAATATAGCCGTTGAAGCTTTTGACGTAATCATCGCTTTTTGTAATATGATGTTAATCCTTCACATAATCATCCGAAACTCATTAACAAACTGATTAAAGATGATTAGGAATAGTAATGAGTAATGGTAAGGATTAATGAAATCACAAACAATGATTTTGAGATTTCGAACAACGGTGATTTTCTAAAGCAGAGAGGTTGACTCGAGTTATTGTATGTGACTTGAGTTTCCTAACTCGAGTTATCCTTCATGACTCGAGTTGCAGTATGTGCGCCAAAGGTCTGATTGCTTTCTGCCTGAAAGTTGACTCGAGTTATCTTGCATGACTCGAGTTAAACCAGTTCATTCACTTATGCATTGATCCTCAATCCGAGCTTTTGATCAACTAAAACTTCCTCACAAAGATTATTAATAACATTGAAGAGTATAGCAAGTAGTAATCAATTGATAACATTAATTTCAGAATTCTCGGAGACGTTGTGAATAGTGCTATGCTACTTTGTTGATTCGAGTTAAAATCTCTTCTCAATATTCATTCTTCTCTGTCTGCCTCTCTGATTGATGTTGACTCAAGTTTCCAGTCCTAACTTGTGTTATCCAAGCCTAGTTAAAGCTCATTCCAAACTCATTGTATGTTGAGCGTTTTTGAACCATCTTGAACTTTCCATAACTTTCGAAGACCATATCTACATGGTCTGAACTCCGTTTTAGTTGGTTCAAATCTTGATGGAAAGCCCTTTGAGTCTACTTTCATATGCCACCAATTTCAGCTCAATCCAATTTGTAGTTTGTGAGATACACTCAAAACACCAAAGCTATGTCTGTACTGTGGCGTGAATTGTAGTGTCAACTTCCACAATTCATATATCCTTGATCTAAACTCCTTTGGGCTTGGATTTTATGTCAAACGGACGTATTGGGAGTCTAGGTTCATATACCACTGGTTTCACTTCAATCCGATCTCCGGTTTGGGAGATATCATCAAAATACCAGACCTCGCTCATTGAAACGTGAAACGAGAGGTGAACGAGTTCTTGATATACACCTTAACTCGAGTTTTTAGTGATAACTCGAGTTACACAACTCGAGTTACTCATATATAACTCGAGTTATCTCGTTCTAGAAGAGGGAAACACTGTAGCAACTTATTAACTCGAGTTATTTAGTCCCCAACTCGAGTTAACTCGTCCTGAATCATATTTTTGCTTGTTTTAACTCCGAATTGAGTCATTCCAACTTCCATTTGATCCTAGAGACTTCTAGAATCAATCTTAGAACTTGTATAAGGATATTCTCATTCCATGCATCAAGTTCTTCCTTCTTCAACCTCTCCTCTTCTTCTTGATTATTCCCAAAAATCCTTTGACAAATTCTGCAGGTTCTTTTTGCTGTGAACTCTTATCTCCTTCTTGATGAATCTCTATAACTCAACTCTTTCTTTCTTTTCTTCTCTTGATCATTCTTCATAATTTAACTTGGACTCTTTATTCTCTGCAACTTCAATATCTCTTTCTTGATTAATTTCTACAATTCATCTTGGATTAATCTACATTAAATACAACAGTTAGTCAATGTAGGAGATAACTTATGTTACTCAAACTTTTTGCTTTTAAGAATGACATCTATATAAGACATCATCAAAACTAATCATATCTAACATTCATCCTAGCCTTGTTTCCTCAAGCTGTTGCTTACCTTTGTATCCAAACAAATAAATTAAAAAGAAAAGAGGTTGCAGAACATTTTAAAAATCTTACACTTATAGTTGAAGAGATTGCGTTAATCACAGGGGCCACATACGTTTTAACCTCTGTTAAGCTCTTTCGTAAAGCAAAAGGATAGGTAAAGTCATTGCCTCTAATTTATCCTATGAGAAACAACGACTTCCCAAGAACATTCTTACGGCAACAAGATTGAACATTAATTCGGATATAAGTATAACTAAGCTTTCATCAAAGAGACTTTCAAATCTGTGAAACCTTCAATTTTCTTTTGTCCTTAAGGGAATGTCCAGTGCAGCTATGAATCGAGCAGTTAAAGAATCAATCAACAAAAAATTTGCATACCATTTACTAAACTTAATTTAAGGAAACATGAAATGCATTTTATTATTTTTCGAATCAAAGTCAAATTTTCTACAGTTTTGAGCAGATACACCCTTTCGGCGGCGAAGAATTGATGGAGAATAGCTAGGATATGCTATTCATTAGGGGAAAAGGAATAGCTAGTAACTTACTTGATGAAGAATTGCACAGGGAAGGCAATAAATCCTTGAACCAACCCAGTTGAACTCTGAGAGAATCATTCATCGGAACAACCACGCAGATTGAACAGATCAAAGTCACTGGATTTTGGGAGAAGACAGAGCCCTAGAGTTCGAACCGTTTTCAATACTTGCCGGAGAACAACCACGCAGGGCTGACAAGGTGGACGGCATCCGACGGCGAGCTCGACCAGGCGTGGCGTGCTGTTTGGCGACCAAGAAGAATAATTTATTAATTTTCAAACAAACAACGCCCAAATCTTTCCGCTAAAAATCCAGTCTGGGATGGAGAAGAGGATGAGTAGATTAAGGCGTACCTTTTCCTACTTGGAGGAGAGGGGGCTCCGGCTCTCAAAACATGCGCAATGAAGAATGATCTGGAAGAAGAAGCAGGCACCGTAGGGTTTTCGTTTCAAATAAGCTTTTTTTTCCAGAGAGTTTCGATCGTTCGATGACGGCCCTAAAGGCACAGGGCAAATGTTTTTTTTTTCATTTTGCCAATTAAATAGAGGGAAGCTATAAAATTGTAGCATATTCACTATTCTTGCTTATTTGCTTCTGAACACTACTCTTAAGATCTTCAACTCTAGTCTTCGCAGAAGCAATACTATTCATAAGCGCCATACGCTTGGCCTCTTTGCGAGTCCTCACTGTGTGAAAATGCAATAAGAGTTGCAAGAAGTGAAAAGTTAACGCTTAGGGAAGGGAGATTTTAGCAGAAGATTTCGCCAGGAGGGAAACGAAAAAATGGCGCTGGACTGGAAGGAAGTGGCGCGGGAACTGTGTTTAGGGATTTAGGGTTTTGGCGGCGACAAAAAGTCGCCACCAAAACACCCTTTCGGCGGCGACAAAGCATCGTCGCCGGCAAGGTGTTGTATATTTTTAAAAAACAAAACTAAAATTTTATACTAGACTTTTGGCGGCAACAAAAAGTTGCCACCAAAATACCCTTTTGGTGGCGACAAAGCATTGTCGCGCTGAAGGTCTTGTATAAATATTATAATTTTTTAAAAAAACAAAAATAAATTTTTAAATTAGACTTTTGGCGGCGACAAAAAGTTGCCACCAAAACACCACTTTCGGTGGCGACAAAGCATTGTCGTCGCTTTGAAGGTCTTGTATAAATATTATAATTTTTTTAAAAAATGAAAATTTTAAATTGACTTTTAGCGGCGACAAAAATGTCGCCCCCAAAACACCTTTCGGCGACAGAGCATTATCGCCGCTGAAGGTTTTGTATAAATATGATAACTTTTTAAAAAACAAAAATAAAATTTTAAATTAGACTTTTGTCGCCGCCAAAACACCCTTTCTGCAGCGACAAAGCATTGTCGCCGCTGAAGGTGTTGTATAAATATTATAACTTTTTGAAAAAACAAAAATTTTAAATTAGACTTTTGGCGGCGACAAAAAGTCGCCACCAAAACACCCTTTCGACGGCGACAATGCTTTGTCGCCGCCGAAGGTCCTACTTTCAGCGGCGACTACAAAATGTCGCCGCTGAAAGTATTACTTTCAGCAACGACACTATTGTCGTCGCCGAAAGCTAATTGTCGCCATTAAAAGTCTATTTTTTTGTAGTGTAATGAGCCGCCTTCGCTAAGCATGCATTTCAAAAAAAGTGCAAGACCAAGTCATGTTCTTACGAAATAATTAATTATTATTATTATTATTTTCTTTTTAAGATAATTACAAGTGTGTTGTCTATAGAGGTAAGCAGATTGTGCTTTCTCTTTCGGGAAATATATATATATATATATATAAGGAATAACGACAAGTGGAATAATAATCGAAGCCATGCCCTAATCGATCACTATCATCTCACCCACAAATTGGGTTTATCAATAAAATCAATTGAGATTTACTTTGGGATTATTTTATTTGTGAAAAAAGTGAAGGGTGCACTTTATTACTTTATTGTAGCATTGGTTTATTGAAGGTCCAAATTAAAAGGTGACGACTTGCATTCACATTGTGAATAGAATAATGACAAAATTTGAAGGGTGGTTCTCAAATTTGAAAGAGGTAAGCATTCATATTTTTGAGGAAATCCAAAGAGGAATACCACATATTGATATCGCTATTTGAGGGCTAGTCCAAAAGAACCAATATAAAATTAAACAAAGATATATTATGTCTAGATATATTCGAAAATAAACTAATGTTATCCTCTTGGACCAACCGAAATAAACTAACTCATTTTGATCGATTCATAAGAGAAAGGCGGCGTGTGTTTTTGCCTATATATATGGGGTTTAAACTTCTCATGTTTGCATGAGAAGAAGAAGATTCCTACACACATGAAATGGTGAGACCCACATATATATAATGCTAATTATATATATATATATATGTGTGTGTGTGTGGGTGTGGTATGAGAATACACTTCTCATACAACATGAGAAGTGTTTTTCCTATATATATATGAACATATAATGTTATCATTATTAGTTTTTTTTTTTTTTGTAACAACATGTTATTACAACAATTTAACATTTATGTTTTATTATTACTATCTGGATGATTTTTTTAGTGTGCATTTAGTTTTTATGATTAAATTATATAATATTTTTTGAACTTTGACTTAAAGTATAATAAATCTTATAATTTTAAAACAAATTGACAGAGAGCTCTCAATAAAATTTTGAACTTGTGTGTGAAGATAACTCTCACCTTCGTGCTTAATTAATTATTAGTTTATTATCTCCTCACTCATGAATTGACACATATCAACAACAATATATTTTAATTTGTTATAATATAAGACAATCATTGTAAATCTTAAAGCTTGTTGAAGTTATGTGTTCAAAGATATATATATATATATATATATATATATATATATAGCCACATATATTTCAATGATTCATGGTACTCTCTTTGTTTGATTATATATATTTTTTAAAATAAAAATTAAATCTTTTAAGGAGTTATATAAATGACCTTAAGGTTAATTAATCACGTTCACATGGAGTATTTCATACAAAGATTATTAGGTGGCATGATCGATCTAATGGGATAAGTCTGTACGTAATTAATAGTTGCATAAACCTGATTTTGCCTAAATTACGTTTAGAGCAGAGACTATGATCTGAAGTCAGCAGAATGTTGAAGTGGTCATCGAAATGAAACAAAGAAAAGTTAATAACAAGATAATATAGATTAGTTCCGTCATTAATTAAATTGAATTAATTATATATAGTTGTAATGAAAAGGTAGGTATATATGAGATCAAAGTGCTTGATGTGTGTGTGTTTATGTGACGCAAGAGAGATTCAGTTTTATCAGATAGATGTGTGTGTTATTATTTTATTATAGCAGCCATAAAAGGAGGTGTAGAGATTAGCCGACCACTGATCCACATAAAATAAATGATAAAATGCGTATAGCTCTATAGGCTCGTGTAATTTGGCATTTTTTTAATAGAATTTTTTATTTTTTATTTTTTAATTAAAAGGCCAAATAACATCAGTAAATAAATATAATGGCAATACCAATGAAGGGGGAAAAAAGTTAGCAAGATACACATGAAGAAGGATTAACTGTGTGTCTGTATATATTACTTTTATCTTATTCAGAACCATGAACAGCATTTATCATCTATGAAATTATTTTTTATTTTACCAAACCCGCCATGCATGTTCATGTAACTAATCTATCAAGCCCTACATAGAAGATACAAATAATTGAATTACATAGATAAAAGAGTTGGTTAAAATTGCATAAAAGTAATAAATGTACAAAAAATTATTTTATTTCTCAAAATATACCATTATTTATTGGGGGAGAAGTGAGTGAGATAATTAATGCAGTGATATATGACGTGATATGTAATTAATTAATGGGGTAAACATGGAAAAAAAAAGTTTGTTAAAATTTCAAACATCCTATAAATATGTTTAATAAATAATAAATATATATATATATATATATATATATATCTCAATTTTTTTTCTTATATACAAAAGGAAGTATTATATTTATATAGTATCTAATACTAGTATGTAGGACTTGAGCACGGTTGAATAAAAAAAATTATATATGGTTTTTATTCTAGAAAATTTTTATTCAGTAACTTATATATATATATATTTTATATATATATATATGATCTTATCTTTTGGGTAGGATTTGAATATTAATATATTGAAATTAAATAGGGGTAACTCTTCTTAAACATAATAAAGAATATACTTTAGAATATCAAATTTACGCCATCCTAACTAGTCGGCCAAATCTTTTCCATCTATGTATTCCTTATTTCTTTGAGTGACAATGCAAAAATTAACACTTTTGTTAGGTATTAACTTCTTTAAAAAATTTACTTAAATTTCAGTAAATTTTTCTGAAATAAAATTTCAAAAATCAGTTTCATAGCACATTGAATGAAAGACTTCAACTTTTATATGGGTATATACCCAAAAAAGCTAATGAAAATTTTCACTTTTAAAACTTTATAGGAATAAAATAATATTTTAATTTGCGCGTTCAAAAAAATATCTTAATTATTCTGTTATATTATTTGCTAGAATCAAATAATTGAGAAGAATATTCAACAAATAATTGAATATGCCCCAACAGTACTTCTAGAGATTCCAACATTCAAAGGATTTAGATCGCGAGGGGAAAAACAAGTGGATGAATATATAAATATAATTATACCAAATATGACTCAATTTTGATTCAGAGTCATATATAGACTTCATAAAAATGTATATTTGTATTGGTAATAAAATAAAAGCCGTTTGTCCACTAAACATGGTTCAAAAGTATAATACTACCCCTTGTCCTTAAGATAAGAGTTACTTGATCAATTTGGATGTATAAAAAAATTAGTAATGTAAATTATATGTAACAAATATATATATAGCTTATGTTCTTAAAACAGCATCTTTCATCGTAACAACTCTTGAATAAAAAATCCTTAGTATATGTAATTAATAAGGATATTTTTTAAGGAAAAAAGTATAAAATTGAAAGACAAAGTGAATTAAGATCTTATATTTAGGACTAATTGCAACTCTCAAGTAGCTCTTATATATTAAAAGCTGAAGGGAGTATATATTTTTATATACAGTGCATCTACTTGGATATTTTGCATGTATTTTAACTGATATATTTATTTGATTTGGTAAACATAGTTACACCAGAACAAAAAATTTATAATTACTTTTATGGTCCAACTACAATCACGGAAATTTGATAAAAACATTTGCCGCCCTTGCCTGTATAGATTAATATTATAAAATCTGACATGAATGTCACATTTTATTTTATCTATTTTTTATTTTTTTTTATTTCCTTCTAGCTTAATACTTGCTACCTAGACTTCTTCAAATTATGTACAAAGATAGAAAAATAAATAAAAATATATATATATATATATATATATATATATATATATTTATATATATATATTATGGTTTATCGTTTCACTAAGGTTATGTTAAGTCACCCTAAAACTACGTCGTTTTGGGATTAGAGGAATTAATGAACTCTCAAAACGACGTAGATTTGGGGTTAGGGGAATTAATGAAGAATCTTTTGATAAAATTCATATAATAAATACAAAAACGCCCTTTATTAATTCTCCTAACTCCCAAAACGACGTAGTTTTGGGATGACTTGATATAATCTTATGTCAAGTGACATGACAAACGATAAACCTATATATATATATATATACACACCAACAAAAATTACCATGAGTATTATGAGCTATCTTCTCTTAAACAAATACTTGGAGCTTTTGTATATGGAGCAAAAATTACTTGAAAGAATCTTTACCTTTAATGATGTTGAATAGCTTAAATGAGATAAATTTCTTCTATATATGGAAAAAAAAAATTCCTTATTCTTTCAAAAAAGGAAATGGTTTTGTGTAGATTCAGTGTATGTAACCAGAGAAAGTGAGTATCAAAAACCAGGGATGAGTTGGCCCTTGGTTTTGAGCCACTTGTCGATGTGGGACATAGTTGTGTCCTACGTGCAATATCCCGTTGGAGATGGTTTTGAGCCACTTGTCGATGTGGGACATAGTTGTGTCCTACGTGCAATATCCCGTTGGAGACGCCAATATCATCAATATATATATGTGTGTGTGTGTGTTTGTGTGTATGATGCCTCTAATTAGAAGTTCCTTTGGATTAAAATGGGTCGTCCACTTGTTCTCCTAAAAAAGGAGGGGTCGTACGTACACTCCAAAACCATATATATATATATATATATATATATCTCCAAGTCATACATAGAACTTTCTTTTTTAAACAAATAATTGAATTGAATTCATGCATGTATGCTACAAAACAAAATCAACCCACTTGAGAATTTGACATGTATGACTTATTGACATGTCATTGTTTGTTGTTGCCACACGCAATTATGATATTATTATTTTCCGCCATTTGTTTTCCATCGTCCAAATTAAAATATATATATATAGCTACCCTCAATTTCAGACATAATTCGCTTCAAATATCAAGTATCGTTAAGACAGTACGTATATTTTATATTATTTTAAGTGCATGCATGTCGGTCAAATCTTGCGTGCCAAAAGTCTTGGTTTGATTTTAGTTCGTTGAGATGGTAGCTTGTTAATCGAAATTAATTTGGCAATTTTTGAGGATAAGCTAGTAAGAACTACAATAAATACCAGGAAAGTAGAACTTACATATATAGGTTCTTCTCAATAAGTTACCTCCCTAGTTTTGATGGAAATGTGATCCTTTAACTTAATTATTGGTAAAAAAATATGAATATTTCACTATAAATTATCGTTAATGTGTGTGTATGAATTAGTTCATGTCTAATTAACTTGAAATTTTATGCATGCCAAAATGATTAATGTCGTGGCCTTTATTTTGTTTTATTATACGAACATATGAGAGTGAATGTGGGGGAATCCGACAAAATGAGAAAGTTTCAAGGAAAAGCCAACAAGGATTCTCTGTCGTGGTCGTTGGATGAGGTTGTGCCTTCAATGCCCTTCATTAACGTTATACATACATACATACGTATGTATTGCCCCCATCCCCTCCGCTAATCTGAACCATCTAGAGTTTATTTTTATTTTTTTTACTTTAAAAAAAAAAAATATTTTAATTAGTGGAGAATCTAAAATAAAGATAATCTCTTAACTAACATTTTTTTAAAAATGACTTTTTTTTTCTTGTTTAAAATCACCAAATAAATGAAACAAAATATGAATCGTCTAGATCTCATATAGATGACCCAGATTAGTCGAGCTCTCCCTACTCATCCAAAGAATGAGCAGTGAAACGGTTCCACTACTCCCTCTTTCCCCTTCATCATTATCTCCTTCCCAATTAATTTATCTAGCTACGTACAAAACGCCACTTTGAAAAATACGTGGCAACTTCGTCACAGTACTACTTCAAAACATAAACATTGAAATGCATATGTGTGTATTATGTACTTATTTTTTATTTTAAAACGTGGGTTCAATAATTCAATTATTTTTTTCACGTATCAAATTATCCGTATAGTACTCGTATTAGTTGGAGATTAAAGTAATTAAGCATGCAAAAATGCCTTTATATGACCAAAAAGAAAAAGAAATGAAATGATGGAAAAGATTTTGATTAATTAGAATATTACATGGAATTATTCTGAGTGATCCAAGAGGAGAAGTCTCGATAATCATGAGAAAAATTGTGTCTCTTTATAAATAAATAAATAAAAATAAATAGAAAAGTATGTGAGGTGTAGGTTAATCCTCAAAGGTGTTTTGTCAGAGTTAAGAATAAAAAATCAGAAGACGTGCACCATGAGCCACAATAATAAAATGAGATTTTACAAAAAGATGATAATAATCCATATTGTTCCAATCCAACTTCCGACATCAAACTAGTCACGATCGAACGAATAACACGTTAAACATGAATTAATAAATAAGAAACATAATATTATAATGTTTCTTATTTACCAATATAAGTCTCACTATTATTTAAATGTTGTAAAAATACATCATATGATCTAAATGATTTTTTTATATATAAATAATCTGGTAAAAAAATATTTAAAATTAAAGTGTGTGCTTGTTATGAGCTGAGTTTTCAGCCAATGTCTGAGCTTTTAAAAAATAACTAAATGGATAAATGAGTTTAAAACTTTTAGAATTTCAAAACTAATCAAATTTGTATTTTTGTGTATATATATTTGAAATATTTTAGTAAAAATGGGTTAATGTGTAAATCTTGCTCTAAAATATTTTTTGAGGAGTAATGTTTTCCAGAAGTTTCAAAATGTAGCAATTTTACTCCATACTCTTTAAAAAATTGGCGTTGCCGTTAACTTCTTTACAGTATATGACAACATTTCTCCATTTTAATACTTATAGGGTAACATTACTCCTTAACAAAAATTTCCAAAATAAATTTACACCTTAAACCCAGAAAAAGCGACATTATAAAAAAAATATATCACACTAATTGGCAGGGGCGGAGAAAAACAACAACAACAATTTAAGCTCAAAATATGATGAAATTTTTATAACATGGTTTATTGGTCCATGGAATAATATAAGTCATCTCATTAAATATATTATATGACCATGCAACTTTATCCCTAATTTATTAAGGGGTTTAAACTTCTCATGTTGCATGAGAAAAAAAAAGGTCCCTACACAAGAAATGGTGGGACCACACACACACACATATATATATATATATATATATATATATATATATATATATATATATATATATATATATATATTATATATATATATATATCATGCTAATTATATATATATGTGTGTGTGTGGGTCCCACCATTTCATGTGTGTGACATGAGAATACACTTCTCCTACAACATGAGAAGTGTTTTTCCCATTTATTAAACAATGGTAAAGTTGGAAATTTATTAAATTTTCAGGCAAATTTAATGATTTTTAAGATTTTAATTTCTTTATTTTAATTTGGATATATTTTGAAAATGTTTTATAAATAATATTAGAGGACTATAATGACTTAATAATTTAATTTGTTGGCTACATATTATATAATTTTTATTTTTTAAAAAAAAGTTAGCATAATTTTCTTAAAAAAAGAATAGAGGTATTTATAGTTAAAATAATATATTTTTGGATATACATGATCAAGGATTCCTAATTAACTAAATAAATAATCAATATTACTTTTTTATCCTTATTATAAGTAACTTTAAAATATTTTATCGGAAATAAAAAAACATACTTAAGCCTGATTCCTATATTAAATTTTAATAATTTTCCAAATTCACTCATACTTAATATATATATACTTTCTAAAAAAATTTATAAAATAATAAATAAATAATAAAATTACACATTCATGATCCATGTCAAAAATTTAATAACAAAAATTTATATATAGGATAAAGAAAACTTCTCCACAACTTATAATTAAACGAGACTAAGTGAGTATAAATTTTATTCATTATATATTTTTAACGGGTCACAAATTAGTAAAATATTCTGACCACCCTCCTGTTTTACCTTAATTACACAGACCCCTCTCTATTTTGAAAACCTACATGAACTTCCTTTAAAATTAAACATATGTTACACAAACCTCCCTTATATTTTGATATTCTATTTCCATCCACCCAAATTAAACTATTAATTGACCGTTAAGTTTGACTTTTAAACCTTTTTTTTTTTGTAAAATACTCGGACTACCCTAATGTTTTGCTTTAATTACATATATCTTCCCTCTATTTTGAAAACATACGCCTAAGTCTAAATAGTTAACTCCGTTAAGAATATTCTAAAAAGACTCCAAAAATATATTTTTAACTAAAGTTTATATAAAAATAAAATTTATTTACTATTTTACCCTTAATACTAAATTTTTTAACTAAGTTTATATATAGAAACTTACACATGGTTGATGTATTTATTTTGTCTTGCACATTTTCACTAAAATTGTTTTAAAAGAATTTAAGAGTTTTTTTTATCTATTCCTTAATTTCTATTTTTATCTTTACAAATAGTTATTTTTTTGATGATTTTATATTAATTAATGTAATAAATATCACAAACCGCGTTGAATATTCAAGTAAGTTATTAAATAAACATGTGATTGATCAAATGTGTTTATAAATATTTGTGAAGAAAGTATTAAATTATAACTTTAAATGACACATACAATCTCAAACTTATATAGTTTATTATATTTGACAAAAATATATGTGTTTAATATATATTTTAAGTCATAATTAATTTATAATATCAAAATTAATACTTTTTTTAACAAATTAGAAAGTTAAAAAATCCATTAGAATAAATTTTTGGTTGTATAAATTTTTATTAGCCTATATGTGTGTGTGTGTTTAAATAATTCTAATACTGAAAAGAGATATCTTGGTAAAAAAAAAAGGAAGAAAAAAAAGGTTCGAAAATCAAATTTAATGGTCAACTAACGGTTTGGGTAGATAGAAATAGAATATCAAAATATAAGGGAGGTTTATATGGGTTTTCAAAAATAGAGATAATTTTGTATAATTAAAGTAAAATAAAGTGTGGTCAGAATATTTTGCTCTAAAAAATAAATGAGACACATGAGATAACAATATAATAATGATAAATTCCACATAAACATTAATGGATCTAGGCATGTTTATAAACACACAATTTAGTTCAGAATATATTCATCATATCACATTATATGAGATGTGTCTAAAAACCAAATAAACTTGTTTAAGAGAGAGATATCTAGAGAGAGAGAGAGAGGGCATGGAGGGGGAAAAGATATCCCTTTCGGTTTTAAAGATAAGATAAATTTGACTTTTTTAATATATTAAAGAAACTAAATAAATTACTTTAAAATATTTATATTTATTATTTTTCTGTCCAAACTATTTTGCCTAACTTATAAATTGATATATAATCTAATGATATACAACATATGATATAATTAAATAAGTTATTTATTTTATTAATCTCTTTTAAAAAAATCAGCTCTTAATTATATTTAACACGGGAGGAGTAACACTAGAGCAAGAAAAGCACAAGGGGGGATGAACTTTCACTAAATCAAGGTCCACCTGTCATGTGAACCCCATCAACTTGGCAATTACGTGGGTCCTACATTACATACACAACCCACAACTCTCACATACCATCACCCTTCCATACACAACACTCTACGCACACACACATACCTACCTGTTATCTCTCTCTCTCACTAAGAATCTTCCTCCCTATTCCCCTACCGTCAGTTTGACCCACCACATCACCCATATCCTCCATAACTCTCACAAATCACCATTGTTAAAAATTATTATTTATTTAATTAACTTAATCACCCATATTTTTAAATTCAATTTCCTTTATTTCTTCCTCCTATATATACCACGCCTATTCCCTCACTTGCTGCTTCAAGCATGCTCTAAACAAATCAAACTCTAACCTTCTTTCTATCTCTCTCTCTGCTCGTATTTGGTTTTTTTAACAGTACACACTAGAAATGGACGCAGGAAGCTCCATGGACGAAAGCGTTACAACTGATTCTGTTTCTGTTTCCCTTTCTCCGGTGACGATCCCGTCGAACAAGTCATCGCCGCCACCACCCAACAATCTGTGCCGCGTCGGCAGCGGTGCTAGCACCATCGTGGACTCGGACATCGTCGGAGTCGAAGCCGAGTCCCGGAAACTGCCGTCGTCGAAATACAAAGGTGTCGTACCGCAGCCTAATGGCCGTTGGGGTGCTCAGATTTACGAGAAGCACCAGCGAGTGTGGCTGGGCACTTTCAATGAAGAAGACGAGGCGGCGAGAGCTTACGATATCGCCGCGCATCGATTCCGAGGCCGAGAGGCAGTCACCAATTTTAAGCCTCTAGCCGTCGCCGGAGTCAGCTCCGGCGCCGATGATGACCGCGACGACTTCGAAGCGGCGTTTCTCAACGCGCATTCGAAAGCTGAGATCGTCGATATGCTAAGGAAACACACTTACAATGATGAGCTGGAACAGTTCAAGCGAAACAACGGATTAACGGTGGACGCGAACGGGAAACGGATCATCAAGGAAGGATCCAAGGGTTCGGGTCGGGTCAACGACGCAGCACGTGATCAGCTATTTGAGAAAGCAGTGACACCGAGCGACGTTGGAAAATTGAATCGATTGGTGATCCCGAAGCAGCACGCGGAGAAGCACTTTCCCTCGCCGTTACCGGTGGGAGTCTCCGCGCCGTACACGGCAGCGACGGCGGCCTCCGCGAAGGGCGTATTGCTGAATTTCGAAGATGGCGGCGGGAAGGTTTGGAGGTTCAGGTACTCGTACTGGAATAGTAGCCAGAGCTACGTTCTGACGAAAGGATGGAGCCGGTTCGTGAAGGAGAAGAACCTCAAAGCCGGAGATACGGTTTTTTTCTCCCGGTCCTCTGGACCAGAAAAGCAACTGTACATCGACTGGAAGAACGCTAGAATTAGTACTACCACCACCTGTACTACTACTACAAATTCAGGTGGCGCCGCATTGTTTGAACCGGCCGGTCCAGTGGTGAGGCTCTTCGGGGTCAACATTTTGAAGATGCCCGGTTCAGATGCCATTTCTGCTGCAAGTGGGTGTTGCAATGGGAAGAGGAGAGAGATGGACCTGTTCTCGTTGGAATGTACCAAAAAGCCAAAGATCATTGGAGCTTTGTAACATTAGCTTTTTTAAATTTTAAAATCTTTTTTCTCTCTTTTTATAATTATTCTGTTTTCTTGAATTTTGGAAAATTGTCTGACTTGTGAAGTAAGAAAAAGATTAATGTAGTGGGAGAAAGAAAATTGATGGAAAAGTCTAGGTGATGGTGTTATGGTGTTAGATGCAAATTGCAAAGGGGAAATTGTATATTATATTATTATCTTATTAGACAGGAAGAAAAGGCTATAAAGAGGTGAAACTATGTGCAACAAAATTGTAATATATATATATCTCAAATTCAAGCATTGTTAGCTCCAATTGAAAGATCCTTTTCGTAGGCAGCAATGACGGTTGATTAGTTGATATGGAACGGGCTTTCGTCCAATACCATTCCCATTTGTTGTCATCCGCTGCATTGAAGTGTTGTCGTTTTGTCACAAAAAGCTGACCTTGTGCCCTTTTTTAAAAAAAAAAAAAAAAAAAAATCAGGGTACTGCTGGTACTAAAAAGATACTTTAGCATACTGAAAAAATACTTCATGATCATGAAAAATTATTTTAGGATCTTGAAAAAATATCTCAAATTATATTTTTAGTATCATTCAGTACCCTTAAATACCAGTTAGTATCATTCAGTACCTTAAAATATTTTTTTTAAGATCGTGAAGTATTTTTTCAGTATCCTGTCAGTGCCAATCAGTACCCTAAAATATTTTTTCAATACCCTAAAATAATTTTTCAAGATCTTAATGTATGTTTTTAGTACTACTCAATATCTTAAAATATCTTTTTAGTACCAGTCACTACTCTTAAATATTTTTTCAAGATTCTAAAACAATTTTTCAAGATCATGAAATGTTTTTTCAGTATCCTTAAGTATCTTTTTAATACTAGTCAATACTCTAATTTTTTTTTTAAAGGGCACAAGGTTCAGCTTTTTGTGTCAAAACGACGCCACTTCAACGCAGCGGATGGAAATAGTATTGGACGAAAGCCGGTTCCAGTTGATATATGCTCTCTCTGATCCACAACATAAATCACTTCTAAAAGAATAGTTTAGTTTACAGTATAATGAACACAAGTCGCTTCTAAAAGAATAGTTTAGTTTATAGTATAATGAACACAAGTCATTTCTAAAAGAATAATTTAATTCACAATATAAGTCATTTATAGAGTAATAAATATATTTTTATTAATTTTGCCCTGTAATTTATATTTGAATATGATTCATTATATTTCTCCTTCATTTAAAATCTCATTTAATACGAGTAAAATTGTTTTTTTTTTCAATTTATGATAAATTTAACGAGTTAATTATTATTTTTAAATTTTGATAAATTAATTAAAATGATTTATATTGTGTACGAAAAAAGAGTAAATATAATAATTGGAAAAAGAAAAAGGGATAAATAACAGTTTATTTTGTTTGTGTTCATTTATGAATGATGGGGTGTATTCCATGAGCGATTTAACTTTTTTGCAGTTTCTTTGTTCTGTGAAGGGCATGGGCAATTTACAAATTGCTCATAGCTTTTCCCAAAATATCTGTGTGTTGACAAATCCAACATTTATTATTTTTAGTATTTTTTATATTCATAGGCCCCTGGTTTGACGAGTTTTATGTTTTTGTGGAAAAGAAATGAGGTGTGAATCAGACAAATTATGCTCTTCTCTCTTTCTCAATAATAGAGGACAAATTGTATTTGATAAAATAACGAATTATGATTGGTCGAGTTTTTGCTTACCTGGTGCATATATAATTTACTACTATATCTGACTGTGCACATGATTCTTCTTTTATTTTTACTATTTTTTTAATTCATATAATTGTTTAAATATAATTGTTTTATTGAAACTCGTGCGTCATTCACCAGTCATATTGCATTTGTAAATGAATTTCGGACGCAATTTCAAAAAATAAAAATAAAAATCCCACACTTCACACGCATCTTTATTTATCTTAATAATTATTTTTGTTTTATTTATAAATCATATAATTAATTTTTTCACATAAATATACAACTTTATCTTTCATTTATTGTGGTGTATATAGTTATTTTCTTGATATATATATATATATATTGAACTTGAATAATAAAAAGTATTCAATTTTAAAACAGAGATATTAAAATTTAGGGATAAGTAGCAAATTTGCCCCGAAAGTATACGCCTAAGAGCAATTTTGCCTTCAAAGTTTTTTTTGGGTCAATGTAGCATCGAAAGTTTAAAAATGTAGCAATCTTACCATTTTCCGTTAAAAAACTAATGTTGACCATTAAAAAAGTGACATTGGCTATTAACTTTTTAATGGAAAAAACAAAATTGCTATGTTTTTATACTTCTTGAGCTACATTGAGTAAAAAAAACTTCCGGAAAAAAATTGCTCCTAGACGTGTACTTCCAGGATAAATTTGCTACTTAACCCTAAAATTTATAGTTTTTCTTGATTTTGGTAAAAACATGTTAGAGATAATTATAAATAGTATTAAGGGAGTAATTTGTTGGTTACTATATTTATATATAATTAAAAAAAGTTGAGATAAACAGAAGGAATCTAGAGGCTGCGAAAGAGAACTATGATTTAATATGGTTTCGAAATCCTGTACAAACTTAGCTGTATATTTGTCATTTAATAATTAATCCAGTAATGAGTTTGACTTGATTTAATTTAGTGTTAATCGTGATTAATTTTAAACTACACCTAGCTAGCTATATTTAGATTCTGGGTCTACATTGTAGTATAATTATTAGTATATCTCTATAGCTAAATCAATTAAAGTTGACACTCAATTAAGTTTATAAAAAATGTTTTGATTTCTTAGTGGATGGATAGATGCGATAATTTGGACTCGGATTTTTTTTACCCTTTGATCATGATGAAGAGTTTGAAAGAAATTTTGAATAATTTACATATTAATTAGAGTTTAAATAAACTTATCGTGATTCTGTCCAACTATTTGGCAAATATATATATATATATATATATATATATTTCATATCCTTAACATAATATATAATTTTAATTTAAATTAAACTATAAAGTAGATATTATATTGAAGATGGAAAGTAGTATCATATAGCTAGGTAATACAAAGGCTTAAGATTTACAAAAAGTCTAATATTAGACTGTATTCACTGAACTCAGTGACATTCCACTACCCTCAATATACACATTCACACGTAGATACACGCGTCTTCAAAGATGTATGATTGTACGTGTACATATGTGTCTGTGTTTTTGCTTGCTTATTTTTTGTTTAAATATTCAATAATTAAGCATTAATCTTCTTTCAACATTCAGAGACTACTACTTCCAAATTCTCACATTTGACATTTCAGAGTGTGCTAATTGTATATTGGAGTAAATTGGAGCTGACCTAACTTACATGAAATACTGTTAAATAAACTACCAATGGATATCATGAAGAAGAAAAATATTACTCCCTTCCCTCTGATCTTAATTATATGACCAAGTTGACTTTTTTTGAAAAAAAATTAAAGAAACTAAATTTACGGTATTTTTTTTTCCAAGCTAATTAGTTTGACTAATACACAAATATATAATCTAACTATATACAACATACTCCCTCTCGGTCTAATTATAAGAGTTAGTTGACTTTTTTGGAGAGATCAAAAAGCTAATTATATTAGTTTAGAGTATTTTTATTTTTATTTTTTTATTCAAACTAAATAGTTTGACTAATAAAGTAATATATAATCTAAGAAAATACAACATATGAAATGATTAAGTAACTTATTTAGCTTCTTTATCTCTCAAAAAAAGTCAACTAGCTCTTATAATTAAGTAACTTATTTAGCTTCATTATTCTCTCCAAAAAAAAGTCAACATGATCTTATAATTAGGACTGGAGGTAATACTGTAGAACTATAATTATGAGGGTTGACCATTAAAATTTGTCAAAGCCTGTAATTCACTATTTTTTATATATAAGAAAAAAATAATAGATGGAGGTGCACTAGTGCTGGTAAGGTGGCACTAATATCCTGAGGAATACAAGTGTATGTTTAATATGTTAAATATTACTATCATACTATTAACATTATATGATTATATTTTACCAAAAGAAAAACATTATATGATTATATTAGGGGAGTCTAATGTTTTATGCATAAGCCTCCCTTCTCAAAATTAGCGGATAATATAATATAAATTTATCAAATTTAATTTACACTAGTTAAAATGAAACCATAAGGTTGAAATAATTAATGCTGACAAATATTTGTATGTGCCCTCCATCATGATATATAAAAATGTGCTTTACGATTGATTAAAAAAAATATTATTTTATTAAATCATAGAAAAATATATAACTAATAAAAGTGATTATACAATTTTTTTTATTTGACAAGGACGGTGATTAGATTAAACAATTTGACTTGTTGGTACTTTGTAAGATTAATTTTCGCCATATATAGTTGGCGTAACTATAATTTATTTTCATGTAATTTCTTAATTTTCAATTTGGCTTATTTAATTAATCACTGGTCTTAATAATTAATGGAGCAACTTAACGTGTGTGGAGGAGCATGTTGTCATGGATTTGCATGTAGGGTACATTTTCGTGGAAAGTTCCGGCACGCGCTGGTCACGCAATGAAACTACGTTAATAGCTCATGACCGTCACATTTTATGTCGTTTTATTGATTCTTCATCTTTTAGTTCACCTATTGCCACTTGTCCCCTTTGACCCTTTGCTAATTTACTACATCGTCAGATTTGTACACGGTAAGAAATTTAGTTAATTTCATTATTTGTAATGAATAAGTGCTGGTTTTTAAAAATACTCTCCTTAATTATATACTCCCCCGGTCCCAATTATAAGACATAGTTGATTTTTTTGGAGAAATTAAGTAAAAGTTTAATTAAATTACTTTTAGAGTAGTTTTATTTTTATTTTTTTCTTCTATTTAATTAGTTTGACTAATAAACTAATATATAATTTAAAGATATACAACATATAAAATGATTAAGTAACTCATTTAGGCCTTCCTTAATCTCTCCAAACAAAGTCAACTATATCTTATAATTAGGACCGGAGGTAGTACCATATATGTACGTGCGTTTTAGAATTATCTCTTGATGGAGATCTCTTTAATATATGCAACAAATAAGGATATTTTGAGAAAACAATATGTAAATTTGAAAGATAAAATAGATTAGAGTCTTATATTTAACAGAAAATATAGTTTAATTTAACTTCTCTGGGTCCACCCAAAAAAAAAACTCCTGTAGAACTCAAGGGAATATATAGGTTACGTGTTTTTTACTATCATTTTTATTAAAATATGATAATGATGTATTCTTATTTAATAATATGACATCGATACATACATAATTTGGTTGTATAATCATATTATTATTTTAAGGATTATTTGAAATGACGATTAGAGCTTAAAAACAATTTTTCAATCATAACTATTGATAATGTATAAGATAAGCATGCGAGATGAGTTGTGTCAGCTGATATAAACATACTTATGATAATTTGCTTCAAACAATTAAGCATTTATAAAATTGTATGTTTATTGTATCATATAAAATCTAAAGCAAGTCACTATTCAAAATCACTAGTCATAATATTAAAAAAGGATGTCTCAAAGAATAAAAACGAACGTTCCTTTGTTAATTTTTCGGTCAATAACATTATTTCCTGTGTGCGTATGTATATCTCCATATATGGTTGGATATTATTAATGCTCACATCCCTTTCACAAACGTTAAAGTTAAACAACTATGAAGTGGTCTTGGTCGTCTTTGGCCTTCTCCTTTCAATTCCAAGCTTAATGTGTATAATCCAGAAGCTTCATGAAAAGATCAAAATTAAGGTCTCACATTAATTCAGACTTATATATCCTTTGAGTTTCTTCTCTTCTTCGTTTGTTTCTATCACCATTGAAACTTGGAAATTTTCGTTCAGGATTTTGGAATATATATACATAAGTATTGGGGATGGGAATAAACATAAACATGTCACTGTGCCGTTGGAAATTGATGTTTGGAGAATTTTTTGTTATACATATTCCTCTCTCACACACACGTCATTTTCAAGAGCACTTCTTATGGTATTGTTTGTTCAATAATAAATTGATATATCAATGTTTATTTTGACTCTACGTATGTGTAATATACACTAAGTGTTATCAAACTCGGACTGACTATTAAACCGGTTTGGATAGTGAGTTAAGGGTTAGTGGATTAGATCAAAGTCATATCGAAATTAACTGGGGCCAAATTGGTGAAGAAGTGAACTTAAACAATGATATTTGTTAGAATAATTTTTGAATTTGATAATTTTCGAGGATCAAATTATAATAAGTTTTGAATGATTCTTTTTACATTATAAACTTTCGATAGGGTCTTAATTTGTAATTTTTAAAAATATGTTGAATTAGATATAAATTTTTATAGTCAAGAAATTTTGAATAAACATTGAACCGGTTAAACCGAGCGGACCGAACTGGTTAGGTGACCGATTTCGTGGTCGAACCGACTGTTCCGATCTAGTTTTAATAACCATGATACACACACATGTACTTATTTATTTTTACTTTATACAATTTAAACATGCACATATACAAATAACACAAACATGTAAATGTCAAGCACTTACCGAAAACCTTATCCAAGTGTAGCTGGTGGTGTTATCACTAATGCAATTTGCTAGAGTATTGACATATACACTACACAAAAACCTTAGATTACCCACGGAATTATCGACGGTCTGAAATTACCCATGGAATTCTATAGGTAAAAATTACCGACGGAAAATTTCCGTCACAAAAAATCGTTGTGGTAGAATAAGCCACGACATGATCAACAAGAAGGATTTTATGGATTAATGAAGAGTGAAAGAGATAGAATAGAAACTCCTCATACACAGTCCTGCTATTCCTTATATTATAGAAGGGTTTTGAGAATATTTATGTGGTTTATAATATGAAATATGGGGTAACATTTTCTGATGGTTTGACATGCATGTTTATCCTTGAGCCTTTTTAATAATCCCATTGTAAAGAATGATTGAAATAATGATAATTATGATTTCATTATTTTAATTAATAGAGGCAAAAATGGTATATTGAGCTGCATTTTTTTTTTTGTCGAAGTATTGAGCTGCATTTTAGTAATTATAAATGTAAAGAAATTTTACTATCCTCTGTTGTCTAAAATAATTGAGCTGGTAGATAGTTTATTTGATTCAACATTAATAATAAATAATATCTAATTTAATGACTTCATCTAATATTATATTATATCTGTCATGTTATATTATATTATTATTAAAAAAAGTAAAAATATTGAACAAATTAAACCCATTCTCTTCTTTAGGATCAAGAACCACCATATGCACCTACCTCAACAAATGTTCACTACATAAAAAACACTTGTTCTTTTTTTTTTTTTTCCACCGACAAATTAATTAAATCCGCAAGGGGGAAAAAAAAGTGAAAACTCCTCGTAAAAATCAACGTTTGATTTCCCATAGAAAAAACAGAGATAGTCCCAAAAGGCTGCGTATTGACGATTCAACAATGAAATGAAGTCAAGGTAGGCCCCACATGAGATGGAGATGTCTTGTAGGATCGGGTTTTTCTCATCATTATTTTCTCTTTATCCCTCGTAATCCCTAAATAATGTCCGTCCAGTTAATCTGAAATGTAACGATACTACTTTAACTTTTTTTTCATCTGCCCAATCAATGACCCAGATGGACTCATAAAAGATAATGAAAAAAAAAAAAAAACATGAGAAGATTTGTTTCTTTTTGTTTTTGAGTTGACTAATTTTCTACATAGTGTTGAAGTCTCGTATTATGGTTATGGGGTCATAGAACACCACACTTGAATGCTTCACTAGGACCATGCCTACGTATCACTGTGAAAAGAAGAAGCTGCATTATACTCCCAGACTTTTATGTTTTCTCTCCAAAGTAATTCACACGTTTCTGCACGTTACGTTGCTGAATGTTCCCTGAAAGTCTATCCTGTGTCTCTTTCTCCTTGGCTTGCCAATTAAATTTAGAGAGAGTTTGTATTAATTTTTAGAGCCACTTCTACTACCATCAATCCAAACACAAATCATTATCTATAAGTACCTTTTATAAAAAAAAAAAAAGTGATAAAAATGCTTTTTCAGAATAGATTTTGAGCTGAATGGAATCTATATATGGCCAATTAAAAAAGTTTGTATTAATTTTTTCTTTTATAAAATATAATGCTTTTTTATATATGAATGAATCTATTGATTTTCATAAAATGATAATGAATAATTTTTTCATGCTCAAATTACTAAAAAGGACATTAGTTTTTTTGATAATTGCATATAAAGGATAATGTTTTATTTTAAATATTTTTAACATTAAATTTCATAAAAAAATATTAAAAATTACATAAATTTGTCTACATGTGATATTAATTAACTTAATTAATTTTTTTAATATAATAAAATTAGATAATAGATCATATACAAGGATAGGAGGGAACATTAAAATGTCTTGAAAGTATAAAATTAACACTTTTAATTTTCATGAAATTAAAATTAAATTGAAATTAATTTTTTATTACCAATTTTAAAAAAACTAGAACAAAAAAGAGAGAGAGAGAAGATAACTCTATAAGCATAAGAAAGAGGAAATTGTAAAAGGAAACGATGAACTTAAAGTGTGGAGTCCATTATATCAAAAAAAAATAAAGTGTGGAGTCCATCAACATGAAAAAGGATACAAAAGAGAGAGAAGCGTGGGGCCCACCAACTTGGAAAAAAAAAAAAGAACTCCACTTTTCGAAAACCATGTTTTTGTCAAAAATGGGATTCTGGCTTTTTCATCAGTGTTTTGGTATTATTTTGCAAAACCATGATTTTTTTTAAAAGCATATTTTTTCTTCATTCAAACACACACTTACTAAATTACCTCATTAAGATCATAAGCTTTTTTAGTAAACTAAAAAGTGTAGGTGATTTGGGGTTTCGTGAGGTCACAGGGTCAAGAGACATACCTCTAAGCTCAAAAAACACTTATATAGATAATTATAGATCGCTAATCTATAAGATTCTTACATTTCAATAAGATTTGAACTCACAACTTTATGAGTTATAAATCAAGTCGTTGTTTACATGTTTCTAAGATTTCAGTTATATCAATTTTTTAGTTTTTAAGTATTTACTACTATCAAATTAATCATATTTTTTATCTTAACAGAATTCAAATTGAACTATATATAAATTAATGGGCTTAAATTTCTAAAGTTTAAACTAAATTATTAACATTAAACTTTCTCATATAGTGGTTTCCGCATGCATTAGTAAAAAAAAAAAAAAAAAAAAAAAAAAAAAAAAAAAAAAAAAAAAAAAAAAAAGACTTTTCCCACTTTTGTTACATTAATTATTTTTAATTTAAAAACTAAGTATGTATTTTATTTTATTTTATTTTGTAACTCAAAGTTACAGATGGAAGTAAGGGGGAAAAGCACCAAAATAAATTTTTTTTTTTTTTTTGATTTTTTTTACCTCATTAAAGCACCTTGGAAACTTTTTACCGGATTAATTTCACGCCACGGCACTAATCACGCCACTAACACTTTTGACACAAAAGTGAGTTCACGTTCACGCCACCTGGTGGCGTGAATGTTGTTCACGCCATCGACACTTTTGTGTTAGTGGCGTGAACCCTATTTACGCCACTAGTGGTGTGACTTGTCCTTGCGCCATTAACTGCATTACTTTGGTAAAATGTTTCCAATACTTTAATTAAGTAATTTTTTTGAAAAAAAATATTATTTTGGTGCTTTTCCTGAAGTCAGGTCACATAGTTAAAACCATTAATTAATTAATTATAGATGGAAGTATATATTTAGATAGTGGGTCATTTTGTTCACTTTTTTTTTTTTGGTCGACAGTCATTTGTTCACATTACACTTTAAGTGATTTGTACTATTTATAACTTGCGAATAACATGATATTTTATAGATTTTACATTATATATTAAATATATTTTTTTTGTTATGATAATTAAAAATCGATATACTTTTTTAAAAAATAAGGAATATGGATATGCTGATGATTATTATTGATGAAATTCTTTTGGATAAAAACTTGGGCCCAAGCATTTGGGTTTTTTTGATCGAAGCAAAAAAACCTGGCCCAAGTTTTGATTATTGGGATTTGTTTGAACGGCTAATCAGCCCAACTCTGAAATCGTAATTTTCCTTCTGAAGTCCCCTTAATTCCATTTATCCACTTTCCGTTTACCGTTCACAGTCTCTGCGGAAAATGGCGCTCACTTCTTCACCGTCTCATAGTATATTTCTCAAACTGTCCTCCTCCACGCACGGCGAAGCGTTTTCTTCGTCAAATTCTACTCTTTTTATGGGAGCTTCGATTGCCTTTTCCCGCTCTACGTTCTCTGGTTCGTCAGTTCATCTTGAACCCCTTTTTTCCTTTAAAAGTAGAATTTTATGATGGAGAAGTTTTTTTTTTCCCCAGTAATATCCTTAGGTTTCGAACTACAAATGTAGTGAAAGAAAAGTGGTTAGTTTTTGCTGTTTTACATCCATGAGAGTTCCCTGAATTATTGCATTTCAAGGCTTCTGATGCCTCCCATTTCACAACTGAAGCACCGTTGAATTATTCCTTCGTGGCATTTGGTAGGTAGGTGTTTCAATTGCTATAAGTATTTTGAAATGAAATCCTATTTGTTGCAGACCTGGCTGCAAAATATATGAAATATCCAGGATCTTGCGTGTTCATTATTGCATTGCCAATATCTTGAATCTGTCATATGTCTCGTATGCAAGTATATTGCAAATAAGATTTCGAGTACTCGAAGGATTAGGATGCTCGGTTACCAGACGCCGCTGGTATAATTAACACGTTTTATGAATTTTCACGTTCCAGGAAACCAATCAGCTTCGAGGAAACGACTTGTGGTTTTCTCGAGGAAGATTTCAGGATTGGAGGAGGCCATCAGGATCAAAAGGTAAGCATTTGTGGTTGCAGCTGAGTTATGCTCTGTCGTTTATGGACCAAACTTGCATTTTCTGGACTCTTAATCAGGTTCATTAGTTTCTTTTCACGTCACCTTTCATATCAAAATTCTTTCTTCACAACAGAAAATCTTGGTCCACTTCTTTGCTCATTCATCTCTTTCTTTTATCCTAATAAAGACTTAAATTGCTCAATCATATGTAGACAACGCGAGCTTCAAGGTGTGGCAGATGTCAAGAAAAGGCCTCCATTGAGGCGTGGTAGAGTATCACCACGTCTCCCTGTCCCTGACAATATACCAAAGCCTCCTTATGTTGATTCAACTACATTGCCAGAAATTTCAAGTGAGTATCAAATTCTTAATTCTGATGGCATTGCTAAAATGAGGGCTGCATGTGAGCTGGCTGCTCGGGTCTTGAATTATGCTGGAACATTGGTTAGGGTAAGATTTTCTCTTTTCAGTTTATTTTGTAAATAACTTATTTGACGTTACCTACCTTTGCATGTGGGATTTCATTTTGATTATTAATTTATTATTTCTTCAAATTAACCTCTATGTTCAAATTAGTGTCTAGTGCATGGATTTGGTTTGTCACTAATAATCTTGTTTAACACTTGAGTACTTGACAATGTTGACATAGGTTTCTATCATCATATTTGTTGATCTGTTCATGAATATGAAATATGTTACTTGAATTAATTATTTCTTGAAATCATATGGTCATGAATGTATAACCATGAGAATGACATTATATATTGAAGTTATTCTTACTCCAAAGAAGTATTTAAGCTGACGATCTTTGCACATCTTCCAACCTTCAGCTACTTAAATTCTGAAAATGTTGAAGATAGAAGAAACTAAGCCTGGTGGCATAAAGCCTTATATTAAATTAGGCTTATTAGATGTGAGTTATCTACTTCACTCTAGCTTCTATAAGTTAAATAGGTTGGTGAAATTTGATGTTTTGAATTTGTTGACACCGTAGAAAATGAGTCAATATATATGTGGCTATCTGCTATTTGGAAGGAAAGGAAAACTTAATGCCAGTGATCTTTACCGTCTAATCATGACAAGTTTGATTTTCTAGTCTTACAGAGGTGCTCTTTGTGGCTTACAGAGGAAATGGAGAACCCTCTTGTGTGGCTTCTCTTATTCATGTTGGGTGGATCCCAATCCTTGTGTTCTATATTTATTTCATTTCTATTGGATCATTTCATTTTTCATTTAAAAAATGTGAGTGGTTGAGAAGTTGCAATCAATAATGATTTGAAGCTTATGTCTGTTTTGTAGTGAATGTTATTTGTTTAATACAAAGGTCTCCTTTTAATGTTTTGCCATGATTTCTTGTCTTTCATTCCATATCTACCTCTTCATTTTGCACCACTTTCATTGTTTGACTTAGACATGGGTTATATTTTCAGCCTTCTATAACGACAAATGAAATTGATAAAGCGGTGCACCAGATGATAGTTGATGCCGGTGCTTATCCCTCACCCCTTGGATATGGTGGATTTCCAAAAAGTGTGTGCACATCTGTTAATGAGTGCATGTGCCATGGAATACCTGATTCCCGGCAGTTACAGGTTTTGCAAGCATTACTTTCTGTTTGGCTTCTTTCTTGGCATGCATATGACTCATAACTAATGACAATTATCATTATTTGCAGAATGGTGACATTATTAACATTGATGTGACGGTCTATCTGAATGTAAGCTCATCAATTTTTATGAGAATTAAGTCAGCATTACGTGAACACTCAACTTTGAAACAGCTCATTTGTTTATGTTAGAAATTATGGATTATTTAGATTAATCATTATCTTATTATTAAGTATGATATTTATTATATCTTAGGAATAGATATGGATATATTATATCTTAATTATTTTGATTTATTTTCATTGATTAGATTCTAGGGTTAGCTCTAGGTTTGCCTATATAAAAGCCCATATCTACACTCTTTTTATACAGAGATTAATAGAGTGTGTTTTATCCCTTTAAATTCAATAGTTTACAGATCAAGCACTTCACATGGCTTCTTTTTAGTGATCAACTCAGTAGTTAAGGAACATATAAGGAGTCTGTCTCATGCATGTGAAATGGGATTGTGGGGTTTTATTATATGATGCTTTGTACAATAGTTGTTTGAAACTTCAGGCCTGTCTATTGGGTAATGGGTACCATGCTGATCGCAAAATTGCAAACATTCTCTCCTTATTTTTTGGTAGATTAAATTCATAAAATACTAAAACCGCACACCTATGTGTAAGCTGAATGCCTTTTGTGATTTCATGATATAAGCATGCTATTTTTAGCGACCAAATTAACTCATGCCATGTTTATTCTGTATTAGGGATATCATGGAGACACATCAAAGACATTTTTCTGCGGGGATGTAACTGATGCTATGAGAAAGCTTGTTAAGGTAAGTGTTTGTCAGTTGACATATGTTGCATTGAGTGATGTCTTATGCAAAGATTTGGGTTATGCATCGACCACACTATTTTTCCCTATGTTGATAGGTAACTGAAGAGTGCATGGAGAGGGGAATAGCTGTTTGCAAGGATGGTGCTCCTTTTAGAAAAATTGGGAAGAGAATCAGGTACATTTTTAGGATCATAATAAAGACAAACCTACATGATCTGGAGTCATGAAACTGCCAGCACTTATCATGTATTGCTTTTGAAATCTGTTTGCCAAGAGAGAGATCCCATGAACATGACATGTATGGAAATAGGTTCCTTCTCCAACAAGAATTAAGACATACAGACACTGGATAAACTTCCTTGAGTCATCTTTAATACCATCCAATTCTATTCTGTAGCATTTGCCAAATCCATTACAGACTAGAGACGGAGTTAGAAAAGAACTGGGACTAAATATTCCTAGCCATAGAACAATGAAGAAGTGAGTTATCATCAGTTCAAAATGAAACTTGTACCAGCACCAGCTTAGCATTTGATGCCTTCTTCTTGAACAGTCAAGTTACATATGCTGTTTATTTTAAGGAAGTTACCTCTTACTCTTTAGTCATAGGGAAATCTTTCTTTCATGGAACCTTCTATGTAAAATCCATGTTTTTCATTTTTAACACTGCTTAACCTATGATCATTAGATGAATATTGTTATTTTTATCTCTCTCTAATTACTATACTAGAGACTGAAGTAAAGGTAGAAACATAATCAATAGCTTGTGGATTACGTTGAACTTCCTTGTTTTCTATGCATAGACATAGGCACTGCAGCAATTCTTTCTCCAGATAAATAATACAAGTAAAATTGATTCTCTAGCTCTTAAAATGTGTCTTTGTGATCAATATGGAAGTGCTTGATAAAAACAAGAGTTGACTTGGTAAAGCTGTCAAGAGGGATGAAAGTGAAACTAGTTAGGTGTAAATGGGTATCCACCATAAAGGACATTTCAGATAGTACTATGGAAAGATGCAAAGCAAGATTAGTCGTCAAACTCTAAATTCAAAAAACAAAAAATTGCTAAGTTTAAGATTCCCCTGGGTTTGGCTTGAATTAATAAAAGGGAATGGTGTGTAAACTAAAGAAGGTTTTGTATGGTCTAAAGCATTCTCCAAGAGATTAATTTGGGAAAGTAGTATCTGTAATTATTGCTTAGTCTTGCTATAAGCACGGTGATTATATTTATAGGGTGAATTGTTATGTTGTAACCCTAATAGAGGATAACTAAGTAAGGCTTAATGAAATCTAGTCCTGATTAAACAGAGATAACCAAAGGACTTATCTGAAAAATAAAAATACTATGGCAACATGACAGCAGAAACTTCAAAAGAAGTCTCTTTGAAGCTGCCATTGACTGTCCTGCATATGTGCCACTAGCACCTACGTAACTTCTCTTGGCTGTATATATACCAGTGATATATGTTTCTTTGATCAACTATACAATTTATTTTCTTTTTACCACACCTAGTGGGATAAGGCTTGTTGTGGTTGTAGTATTTTAAGCTTTTTCCTTACGTTTGAAACATTTTTCAGTGAGCATGCTGAAAAGTATGGCTATGGTGTAGTGGAGCGTTTTGTTGGTCATGGTGTGGGAACGGTTTTTCATTCTGAGCCAATAATTTTTCATCATCGTAAGTGAACTATTGCCTGTATCATATTTTTCTCCTGTTGCTTTTACTGTCTTGCAATGGTAGCCTGCCTAACAATCAAATCTTGTTGAATTGCATATTTGTATCTTGCTTTTCCTACATATGCTAGTGGAGTAGTGGTTGCCTAACTTCAATGTTCTTAAATTTTTAATAAAGTGTGTTATGAGGGCCTTGGTTCCTTGGCAAAGCTAAATTGCTACCTTTAGTCCTTTTGATTTTCAACAATGATGGGATCAGATCTTTTCATGGAAAAATTCCTGCTGATAAAGCTTGAAGGCTGGCAAACTAACATTTGGTTTGTGTTTTGAAATTGACTTATTTTTCATTTTCTAATGAATGATAGATTCTACAAAAGGACCAAAAAATATTTAATATGGCTTCCCCTCTTTGTTGTTTTAAAAACTATCCGTCTTAGTTACAAATGTAGCATTTTTTAATGAACTTATATTTTTTATTTCGTTGCTTGACAGGTAATGACAAGCCTGGTTGTATGGTTGAAGGTCAAACGTTTACTATAGGTAAGTCTATGACTATTTTTACCTAGAAACTGAAGTAATCATCACTAACCAAAGTTATTCCCTCGGTATTGCGTCAACTTATTTCTTAAATATGCTTTCCTTTTCTGATTTTTGTTTGGTTGAGATTTTTCCCCACACCTACTGATAGAACTTGCAGAATTTAAGGTTTAAGAAAAGACAATAGAGATAATCCAGAGTCAGAATCTGTACTCTAGCCAAGGGTAATAACACAGGAATAATATTCTTCATTCCTTTCATAAAACACACGATACAAACATATAAGGATCAGCAAGGATAACTGCCTTTCCTTCTTCCTAGTAACTACTTTCAACAGATAAGATAAACTAACCACTGCAAACATAAGTAATAACTTCTCCTAAACAAAATAACTGAACATAATAACTCCTAATAACATAATAACTAGACATGTGGCCTTTTCCTTCTTGAGTAAACCAAGAGAGGGCCACGTGTGTCCCTATCACCTACTGTTTCATTCTTTACATAGTCATTGGTAGACTGCCAGTGGGAGGGTTTATTCCAGAAACAGAAAATAAGGGCTGTTATGGGACGATGGGTTGTTTGGGGCAATATGACCTGGACGAATAACAACAGAATGGGGGTGGAAATAGTAAAGAATGGGTGTGTGTGTTGCTGAGAGTGTTCAACCCTAAGTTAGTTGAAAGCGAACAAGTTAGGCAGGATTTCAGTATCTCAAGGAGGTCTTGACTCTAAGGAGCTAGGAGTTTTTTCTTTCAGGTTTTATTCGTTTTTCTTGAGATGCAAACTTTGAATAATGGAATCATAGCCAAAGAAAAAAATAATAAAACAATCGAATAATGGAGCTTAGCTTAGCCATGACATGGAGTGTCAAAAATTGTATAAAACTCAACTCTGCTTACCCTGTCACTGGGGAGAATACCTAGCATTAGCACTACTATCTAAAAGCATGTACGCTGATTAAGACGGGGGGACACAAAATGAGATCAGATACTGCAACACAGTAAAATTAAAACTGTTCACATGCATACCTTTTGAAGTGTCGAATAATGTCTTTTATTAAACATGCCTAATTTCTTAGTATGCATTAATCTCATTCCCATTCCTAGCTGCCACTTCTTCAGGGGTTCTTTCTTTCTTTTTTCCATAAAATTCAATCATCAGAACAGTGTAGTTATAACTAAGTTGACTCCCAAGCATTATGTAGTATGTCATATTGTTCTTGATATTGATTCAATGCTACGTCTCTCTGTACCTTTCTTGTATTTCCATGCACATCTACTAATTCATGTTCCATTTGGTCATCAAGCTATACACATAATTTTTGTCATGGTACTTTTTGGTGATCTTTGTCACCCCTTTTGCTCACATCACTTGTGTCATAGCTAAAAATGAGAATCTCAAGCTAGCTCATTTGAGCTTCCATTACAAAACTTGAATCCCTGTCAAGAGTACATATCTTACGTATAAATTTACGTACGCATGAAAACAAGACTTGGGTTGTTTTCTTAGAGTTTGGAACAAGTTGGGCAGTCCTTGAATTTTCTTACATTGTTGCTGCAGAACCTATCCTTACAATGGGAAGCATCAATTGCATTACATGGCCAGACAATTGGACAACTGTGACTGCTGATGGGAGTCCAGCTGCTCAGTTTGAGCACACCATTTTGATCACTAGGACTGGAGCTGAAATTTTGACTACCTGTTAAATTCTGACAAGATCATGTGATTTTTGAATGTTACGTACGTGGGTTATTAGTTAATTGTAAATATCTTTACCTTCTTTCTTCTGGTTCTGTAGAGCGATACAAGAAAATGCAGGCTAGGACAGACACAGAAGTTGAGGATCCATTGAGATAGATAGACACAACTGAGCAGTGAGTACCATTTTCTCTAGTGCATATATATATAGATTCAATTTATGCATACTATTGTCCCTGTCAAAATAACTGAGACTTGACATTTTTGTTTTTTTGACATTTATTGGGTCAGCAAATGCGTGAGTTTGCTGCTACTAAACAGTGGTAACAAACAATAATGCATTTGGAGGGTTGCTGATCCTATTTGAGTTGGCTCTGCAGGATAGACCTGCGCTGCTCATTATGTAGTTGGTCAACACACAAATTCTGTTTATGTTTCTGGCTAAGGTACCATATGGGCGACATTAGATTTTTATCTTATGCTACAGATGATAATTTTAACAGTTTTGTACTTTGCAAATTTTGTTAAAACATGTGAGGAAAGTTGATTAAAAAAAGTTTAATACAATCTTTAATCCTTCAAGTTTACTCTCATTTTGGTTTTATCCCTCAAGTCTTAAATTATAGGTTTTGGTCTCTTAAATTTTATTTTGTTCAAAACGTGTCTTTATAATTTAATACAAACCTAGATCATTTTACCTCCTCAAGGGACCAAAACCCATAATTTAAAATTTGAGGGACCAAAACTAAAATGATAGCAAATTTGGAGAACCAAATATTGTATTAACCCCAAAAAAAGCAAGAAAAGCTGCATGAAACTCAATAAATATATGCATAAAAATTAGGGAAAATCCTAGTAAAAGAATTTTAAAAATGCTAAAAGACAAAAAAGTGTTTCGAATATTTATAATTTCAGAGAAGTGTTAAACTCAATTTGTCCTTTTTGAAATTAAAAGGAAATGGTAAAGATGCCCTAATACATATTTCAGAAAAAAGAAGCAGCAAAATCCACCATTGTAGTCGGCGGCCAACGACAGCTAGCAAACCACCGGCGGCTACCCTTTGCCAAAGCTTAGTGGAATAAATATTCCCAAAATGGTGGGGGTGGGATTTGAACTCCTACAACTTGTTTTGCCAAAAACATTATCCTTTTCAATATATATTGTGCAAACAAATATATACAAGTTAACTCTTTAATTTTAACTCAAGCTCATTCACAAATTTTATTGAGAAATTCACAATATTCATTAGGTTTTAACTATTTTTGTTTACCGAGCAAAAAAATTTACACTTTCAGCTCATTCACAAATTTTGTTTAGGAATTCACAATATTTTATTTGATTTTAACAACTTCTATTTAATCACACAATGAGGTCATTCATAAGTTTTCTTAAGGAATTCATAAAATTTTAACAACTTTCATCTACTAAGTAAAAAAAAATCACACTATCAGGTCATTCGCAAGTTTTGTTGAGAAATTAATAACATTTTATTAGGTTTTAACAACTTTTGTTTGCCAAGTAAAAAAGTCACACTATTATGTCATTCACAATTTTTGTTAAGAAATTCACAACATTTGATTAGGTTTTAACAACTTTCATTAAAAAAAAGTCACACCATCATGCTTTAATTAACAACTTGTGAATTTTTTTATGGCAAAACAAAAATTGTTAAAACCTAGTGAAATATGATGTATTTCTTAACAAAACTTGTGAATGACCTGATAATATGAATTTTTCACTTGATAAATAATAGTTTTTAAAACCCAATGAAATGTCGTGAATTCCTAAATAAAACTTGTGAATGAATTTGGGTTAAAGATCAAACGTTTTATATATATATATATATTATATATATATATATATATATATATATATATATATATATATATATATATAATTATCTATTGGTAAAAAGTATTCTAAAAGACCGAAATTAGAAATTTTATATATTAAATGACTATGAAGTACTGAAATTACTTTGACAGATCAATGTCATTATTTTCAAAATAAATAAAGAAATTGTGATGACCAAAATTTTCTTATTGTCATAAATAATATGATTTTATCTATAAATAATGTATATATAAGTGTTCTTTTAAACCTTACTATACATATGACCTCATCAAATTGTAATCCTCAACTCACCTAAACTTTTATATAATAATAATGATAATAATAATAATAATAGTAGGGCAAGATAAAAATATAAAATTCCGAGGATTATCCAAAGTTAATGTTAACCTCTCACAGTCTCACGTGTTTGATTTTATCTATGGTACCAACATGACATAATTACCACCCTTTTGTGTTGCTTCAGCAACTGAAAAACAACACAACTTTTGGTAGCACGCGAGGCAAGAAAAACAAAAGAAAACGAACAACCAACTATAAATACTCCATTTTAGTTCTTATTATAAGGTACCAATTAGTAAATGTATTTGGTTATTTTTATAATACATTTGCTTGTTCCCAAGGAACATTAATTATTTTTTTCCATGTATGCTCATAATTAATAAGGGTAGTGGGCCGGGTGAGAATAATAATTAATATGATATTAAAATTTAGTGCAATTAGTTGAGGTAATATTGAAAATAACTTAATTTATATGATAACTTTATTTACTTTAACCGATTTTATTGATTTTTGAGAATTGTTAGTTGATATCTTATAATAAGAATCAAAAGAATATATATCAATTAATGAGATATAACTTCAAAATCCATCCAAGCTCGCCGGAGCAAGGTGGTAGGATTATAAATCTCTAGAATAAATATACTTGCAAAGATGACAGTTTATAAGTCACGAAGCTCTGTGAAAGAGTAGTGTACATAAAATATGTAACATTCAGAAAACAGTAGAAGTCATAATTATAATAAGCAGACCAACTTTATTCAAATGTCTTGGTACTTACAAAAAAGACTGAACTGGTATGCAATTATCCCCACAATCAATACAAAACTTGTCAGTCTCATATATTAACAAACAAAATTTATATCTTCATTGTACCATGAGATGCAGAATTTTATTTGTTATCAAAATATAATATATGAGACTGACAAGTTTTGTATATAATGCATGCCAATTTTTATAGGCATGGCTTTTGAGGACTTTACGTACTGATATTGCAGTACTTCTATATTTTGTGATGATGCATACCTACTTTCTGAATAGCATAATGTACATTAGTTTTTACCTTTTATCTTTATTCATATCCATCACAAACTAATTTATTAGCCTATCTTATTTTTATTAATATAAGACATATTTACTTAATTTAACTATATAAAAAAGAAGTTAGTTAAATTAATTAATATGATATTTTTTTTAAAAAAAAAAGTCTAGTTATCTTTTTTTGATTCCCTCCCCTCCCCTCTTTAATTAGCGTTGAGTGGAAGATCAATAAAGATAAATTAAAAAAATTGATAAATATAAAAATATGTCTTATATTTAAAATCAAGACTAATTATTTAAATATGTCTTATATTAAGGAATAGTAAATTTAGTCTAAATTTTCTATCCTTATCTCATGCCTTTTGTTTGGAATATAAGGGTGAAACGTGCAGGGATTATTTAGTTAATGAAAGCCCATATATACATAAAATCTTCAAAGAGAATAGCCCTATACTCAACAGAAGGGATATTCACGATGATAGCTTTAACGTCCATTTGATGACCAGGAGAGCAAGAGAACCAGCACAGCGTTTGGCCTCCCTTGGTATGAAATCAAAAGTAACAATCCAGGCTTGTACGTGTTTGGTGAATTTGTCTAATATAATGTGGCCGTTGAAGGGATGATCTTGAGTTACGTCTTTATTGATTAGATGCAATAATGCTTCTGAAGATCGAGTCACCAAAGACAGCAATTTTACGATAACTATGATCCCAATAACTTAAGCAAATTCTTTCATGTGGATCTCATGCCTATATTGATGTTTGTTGATTCTCAGATTCTGGTCCATCAACTATGTTTGGATCTCTTCCTGACCATGATAGGATAATATCATAAAATTGTTTTCTAACACTTGCTTACGTGTTTAATGTAAGAGCAAGCTATGTATAATTAATATGTAAAAATAAAGAAAATTATTTAAGTTAGTTATTTATAAAAACATGCATAATGGTTTCTCCTAAAATACCATATTTATATATGATGAAACCTTCTCATACTACTCCCTCCTTCTTATTATATAAGCGCACCAACTAAAGCAATTTATTTTGGTCTTTTTTATAAGGACTTGCTTTGTTCCCAATGAGCAATGATTATCTTTTTCCATGTATGCCCCTAATTAATAAAGGTAGTGGGTGAAAGTAATAATTAATATAATATTAGAGTTTAATGCAATTAGTAGGGGTAATATTGAAAATTACTTAGATTCTAGGACAACTTTATTGATTTTAACTACTTTTATTGGTTTGTGAGAAAAGTTAGTTAGTGTTTTATAATAAGGACTAGAGGGAGTATGTGCAATATCAATAGGGAAAGTTTGAGAAAGGAACTATCACTCTGGTCCTATTTATAAATCCTTTTTGACCAAAAAATTTGGTCCTATTTAGAAGTCTTCTTTTAGGTAATAAATGAGATTGTGACAATTTTGCCCATATTAATTATACCAATGAAAATAGAGAGAGAAAAAAGAGTTGAAAAATACCCAATGAAAAATAGAGAGAGAAGAAAAAGTTGAAAGATATCAATTCATAAATGAGGGCAAAGTTAAAAATTTACTTCATAATCATTGGGCTAACTAACTTTCCTTGCTATATGTGTTTTGGTCAAAATGGATTTATAAATAGGATCAGAGTGGTATAAATTTGGAACATAATATGAATTGAGATCTCACTCCCATAAAAAAAAAATAGATTTTACTTTCTTAAAAAAGTCTTTTTAAAAAAAAAAAAAAAAAAACTAAAAGTAGTAACATTTTTATAATTATATATGGAAATTTCGGACATATTCATCGTCCTTTTAACATTAGAATCAAAATAAATATCTTCACTAACTCCGGTACGTTGTACTTGATTACGCTAGAATCTCAAAAAATACAAATCATTACAAAAAATCAACCCAACGGTCTCGTTTTTCTAAGAAGTATATACCACTCTGGTCCTATTTATAAGTCCATTTTGACCAAAATACATATACCAAGGAAAGTTAGTTAGCCTAATGATTATGAAGTAAATTTTTAACTTTGCCCCTCATTTATGAATATGTATCTTTCAACTTTTTCTTCTCTCTCTATTTTTCATTGAGTATTTTTCAACTCTTTCTTCTCTTTCTATTTTCATTGGTATAATTAATATGGGCAAAATTGTCACATTTATTACCTAAAAGAGGACTTATAAATAGGACCAATTTTTTTAGTAAAAAATAACTTATAAATAAGACCAGAGTGGTATAAACTATAGAGGCTGGTTACGAGTACTAGCAGTGTGATATAATAAAACATTGTGTAGGACAAAATACTTTTTGAGTGTATACACACACTTTAAATTTCAAAAAACCACTTTATATATAAATTCACTTGTGCCTATATAATTAATGCAACTGATTCAAATTATTATGGTTATGTATAGCAAAAGATCAACCGGAGAAAAGGGAATATTGGAATTACTAGCTAGATCTAACATAAAATTAGGTGAGTCTAGTGTGTGTATTTATATTGTCCTATAAGTTAAACAAATACCACTTTACTCCTATTTATAAGTCGATTTTAATAAAAAAAAAAATTGGTCTTATTTATATGTTCAGTTTCATGTAATAAATGTGACAATTTTATCTATATTAATTGTACTCATGAAGATAGAAAGAGAAGAAATAGATGAAAAATACTCAGTCATAAATGAGAGCAAAGTTAAAAATTTACCCTATAATCATTGAGTTAATTACTCCTCCTTAGTATGTAAGATTTTATCAAAATAAACTTATTACCCTATAATCATTGAGTTAATTACCCCTACTTAGTATGTAAGATTTTATCAAAATAAACTTATTACCCTATAATCATTGAGTTAATTACCCCTCCTTAGTATGTAAGATTTTTATCAAAATAAACTTATAAATTGAACCAGAGTGATATACAAATTCATGGTTTTTGATTAGCTAGGGCCACGTATTATAACTTTTTTTTATTGTATATTGAATATAGCATGAAGAAAGCAATCAAGGAAGGGGCACCGAAAGCCGACGAAGCTCAATGGACGGGCATTATTAAGAACAAACATGATAAGTGGCACTATATTATATTTATAAATGAAAATAATGTTGTAAAAAATTGGTGCAGCTAATTAATGGAAAATCCTAAAAAAATACCACTTGAATTTCAAAATCTCAAATAAGTAATTTGTCAACAAAACAAGTTGTCAATTGCTTTATTATTCGTATTAATCCCATTAATGTTGTTGTCAATAGGATTTTGAAGTTCAAATGGTATTTTTCTGTCATTTTTTCCCTTAAATACATGTGCTTAGGTTAAGAAATATATAGTATTTCAGTTTTTTTTTTAAAAAAAAAGTATTTTACCATATACTTAGCAATTTGGATATATGGTTGTTTTCAAATATTAAAATTATTAAATATTAATTAGGGAACTCATTATTAAATTAAGGATGCTAGTTCTATATTTAGAAAAATTTACTATTAATTATTTAAAATGAAAATTTTCCTAAAAATCCAATTATATCATAACTTTTTTTAAAATATAGCAGTACATTCCTTAAAATTTTAGACTAATTAACTTTGTTCTTTAAAAATAGCTGGAGCGTGGGAGAGAATGTACATTTGCATGGAGCCTAAGATAAGCTGTGTTACATTATTTAGGGCTTATGCACATCATTTTTTTTTTTTTTTTACAGTTTTGATGATACTGAGTAATAATTATTATTATATAATTTAAAAGATTATGTTAAGTAAAGGATAAGAAATTAATTGGGGCAAGATTCAATTTTGCCCTGGAAGTTGTCATGCACAAGTAACGTTGTCCTGGATTTTTTTTATTTTTATTTTTTTGGTTCAATATTATTCTAGAAGTTTCCAAATCGCAACAATGTCACCCCAACCGTTATCTAGGTTAATTGACCAAATGTGCCGAGTTGACAGGTTCACGCGTCATTTCTGTTTTAAGGTACAAAGTTGACCCGAAAGTTTCACTTATGAGCATTGGGTATCCAAAAATTTACAAATTATAGCAATTTCACTCTAGCTAGTTGTTATCCATGTTAACTTTGACTCTTAGTTGACCAAATACTTTGGAAAATTCACATGTCATCCACCTTATTTTTTTTCTAAGTTAGATATATAAATAAGGGAAAAAATTAAATTTGAAAAATTGCATCTCATCTAAAGGATTGAATAAAATCAAAGAGGTGGAAGCATTTATATAGTGAAGAGCAAATCAAAGAGGGAAGAGAATTCTCTCATAATCCTTTTCCTCATTTTCTTCTTAGAATCTCATCTCCACCCTTAGATCAAAAAATGTTTGGTTCATATTTAATATTTTCTAAAACTATTATTATAATATTTTATAATTTAATTTTTTAAAATTTTGTTTTTGCGTAGTTATATAAATTATGTAGATCACATTTAAACAATTTAAATTTATTTATTTATGCTTAAAATTATAATTTTATAAAATCTAAAATCTGAACCATATATTTTTTTAATTTAAGGGTGGAGATGAGATCCTGAGAAGAAAATGAGACAAATGATTATGAGAGAACCCAAACACATCAAAGAGATACTCATTTAATTTATCTTAGCCTTGATGGGGCATAGCGGTGGGTTAATTTCCGTAGCCTTATTCACAACAACTCTTTGGCAAACATGAGTTTCCCCTCCATCTACGAATTCTTCTTCTTCACTAATGTTCACTGTACTCTACCATCTTATCATATATTTTGTCAACTAATGATCAAACTTAACATGGATAACAGCCAATGTGTCATTGTTATACTTTGGAAATCTTTTGGGCAATATTGAACCCACCAAAAAACTTTCGAAGCAACATTGCTTTTGAGTAAACACTTTCGTCGCAAAATTGCAACTTAACAAAAATGGCGTGAATGACATGTGGACCTGTTAGCTCAGCATATTTAATCAACTAATGGTTTAAACTTAACATGGTTATCGGCCATGACGAAATTAGTTTGATTTGGAAACTTTCAAACAATATTGAACTAAAAAAAAACTTAAAGGTAATATTGCTTCTACATGACAGCTTTCAGATCAAAATTGAACCTTATTCCAAAATAATTTATAATCTTGAATCTTTGAGATCCAAGAGTTGATAACCATATAGAGGAAACTAACTTCATGCTCTAAACCAGACCAAATAAAAGTTGAAAATACCTAAACTAATTACACTACTAAAAATTTCGGTTTTTGCTACGGAAAAAATCCGTAGCAAAAACCCATTTTTCCTACGCAAAAATGTTTGCAAAAACCCATTTTTCCGTAGCAAAATATCGCGTGTTGCGACGGATCGAAAATCCGTAGCAAATTTGCTATGGATTTTAATATCCGTAGCAATTGCCACGGATTTTAACATCCGTAGCAATTGCCACGGATTTTCAGATCCGTCGCAATTGCTACGGAAAAAAATCCGTAGCAAATTTGAAAATTTGCTACGGATATTTTCTCCGTAGCAAATTTCACAAATTTTGAAATTTGCTACGGATTTTTTTCCGTAGCAATTTCCAGAATTTGCTACGGATTTTTTTCCGTAGCAGATTTGTTTTTCCGTAGCAAATTTCAGAATTTGCGGAGATTTTCTTTTCGGTAGCAAATTTTAAATTTTTTTAATAGAAAATTGAATACAAATAGTAAAGTAATGTACCATGAATATATTAACGATAAAAAAGAGTTTACATAGTGAAAACACAATATATATATATAATCCGTAGCAACAAACAAATACAAAAAAGTAGTAGCAACAAGCAAATACAAAAAAGTAGGCTAAAAATGAAGATTGTGATCATCGTCATCACCAAAGATGGTTATCATCACCAGGAGTCGACCGGAACCTCTGTCTTTCATAAGGGACATGATTTGAAGCCGCATCACCCTCATCAACTCATTCCGCCGAGTCATCTCCCGTCGCATCACCGCCCGTTCTCGCTGCAATGCCCGCTTGATCGATCTTTTTCCCGCCGCAACGCCCGCTTGATCGATCTTGTTCTCGAATCATCTCGCGCCTCATCATCTCTCGTTTCCCGAGTCGCCACGGCTCATCATCTCCCGTTCTCGGGTCATCGTGTTGCTTGCTCCTCCACCAACGCCTTCATCTTCTTCACTCATCGACAAAATTGATTAGTACATTTATTATTTGTACTTCATTTGAATGGACAAGAGAATGAAAATTATCAAAAACAAATGTATTATGTTTACCCGAACAAACCCCTACAAAGTGCCGGATGAGAGGCGCTTTGTCCGCTTCGGATCCTTGGCAGACTCACCGTATCCAAAGACCCTCCCCTTCTTGTCAAATCCGCCAGTAGCCTCAAAGAACAGACTCTCGTTGTCAAAGAATAGAATACTAAGTATTTTGGAGTTTCTAACATATATGGGCTAGATCAAAGAGATTACTTAACATTTAATCAAATTTATTGTATAACTTGTTAAACATAGATTGAAATAAAAAATTTAAATGAAATATTTTTTAAACAAATTACTAACAGTCATTTTTATAATAGCCTAAATCAAATAATAAATTCTACTAATTTTTATAACACATACAAATGTGATTATTCTTCAATGTCACACCTTCCTCCTCCCAAAGGTTGACATTAATTAATTCATTGTCTTATCCCTAAATTTCATTTCCAAACACTTCACTTTTCTAGTTTCAACATCATCCTATTTAAATATTTATGTATCAATACCAACTAATACAAAATCTTAATTTTATCACACCAAAATCAGAATTGGAATTTATAAATTCCTAAAAAGTGCTAGATAAAAATACTTCATTATTCATTATTTTCATTATTCCAGCTAAGCAAACATAATATAAAATCTTAAAGTGCTAGAATTGGAATTTCTAAATACTTCATCAATACCAACATTATAATTATATAATTATTTTATTTAATATTGAATTCTATTTTATTTTTTTATTACTAAATATACTAATTTTATTATAATAATAATATATAATAAAAAAATGATAAAAAAATTGAATAATTTAAAGCTCTACTTCATTTAAATTGTTATTGTTCTATTAAGATTTTTACCTGTTATTTTTCTATTTTTATATTGTTACAAAGAGATTTTTGAATCACTACAATTCATATCATATATACTTATACAAAGTAGATTTTTATATAGAAATCTATATAGAATTCTACTAAGTATATCTAAATGAGTATGAGTATATATAATAAATTATTCAATTTTTAATTAGAATTCTAATTTTAATTATAAATATAAAAAAAATAGTAATATTGAATATTCATTTTAGAATGAATTTTAGAATAGTATAATTCTATTATAATTATATAATTATTATATTTAAATACAAAATCTTAATTTTATCTTAATTTCACAATTTATCTTATGTAAAAAAAACGATTTAAACTCATGTAATCGATAATCTTCTACCAACATACATATTTTCATAATAAAAAGTGCTACAATTGAAATTTCTAAATACTTCATCAATATCAACTAATACAAAATCTTAATTTTATCTTAATTTCACAATTTATCTTATGTAACAAAATACAATTTAAACTCATGTAATCGATAATCCCATACCAACATACATATTTTCATTATTCAAATGCTAAGCAAACATAACATAAATATCAAATTGTAATAAAAAGAAAATATACTTCAAGCTAACCCGCAAAATCGAAGGGGATTTGTTTGTAACCCGCAAAAAAAATGAAAGGTAAAAAAAAAAACTACAAAAAGGGGGAAAAAAAAGGCGGCTTACATACCTTGCAAAAATGGGGGATCGATCGGGAGAAGAAGTTGACGGAGGAGGGGCGACGGAGATGGGGGGGGGGGTCGGGATGAGGGAGGAGGCCGGAGGTGGGGAGGGGGGAGGAGGAGGAGGGGGATCGGGTGAGGGTGGAGGAGTGGGGGTCGTGGGTGAGGGTGGAGGGGTCGTGGGTGAGGGTGGGTGAGGGTGGAGGGGGGGGTCGTGGGTGAGGGGGGAGGAGGGGGTCGGGAAGAGGGAGGGCGGCCGGAGGTGGGGGGGGGCCGGAGGCGGGGGGGGCGGGGAAAATTGGGTGAGGGAGGAGAGGCGAATGTTGCGGCTTTTAGCCGCAACATTTTGCGACGGATCTATGATCCGTCGCAAAAGCGCTAAAGTGGCGGCTTTGCGACGGATCTATGATCCGTCGCACTATTTTGCGACGGATCATAGATCCGTCGCAAAAAGCGCTAAAAATGGCGGCCTTTTTGGCCGCCACTTTGCGACGGATCATGTATCCGTCGCACTATTTTGCGACGGATATCTTATCCGTCGCTATACTGTGACGGTTTGCTATTTCCGTCGCAATATCCGTAGCTATTGACGGAAATTTTATTCCGTCACTGTTTTTTTTTTTTTTTTGCTACGGATTTAAAAATCCGTAGCAAAATCCGACACCATTGCTACGGAAAATTTTCCGTAGCAAATTCCGTAGCTATTTCGTATTTTTCTAGTAGTGTTAAGAAGCCATGAGTAAATGGAGAAAGTGTTATATAGTTGGAATAATAATAAATAACAAAGTATCAAGTAATGAATTGATGTTGGGGCTTTGTATCTAGATGACACTAAACTCCTCCTTCAATTTTTTTTAAGCAGGAGGCTGTTAATTAATTCAAACATTCTATAAATGTTATACAACGTGAGTTATAAGAGAGAAAGTAATGGAATAATGAGAAGAGGAAGATATAAAGGGAGAATTAAAAGGAAGCCAATGATCTTATAATCTAGTGGCATAAAAACTCCTTATAAATGGTAGATTGACGCTAGTTAGATCTTACTTGTAATTTTAAGTTATTACTGCACGTCTCTTTTTTTTTTTTAACGAAAAAAGAAACTCAGAAAGAGAGTGAAAAATTGAGAGGGATGTGTATGAGAATGAATGAAGGGAGATGTGGTCTGAAAAGGCAAAAGACAGCCCTTTGGGTGAAACCCCAAAAACAGCAAAGTATCAGTGGTCCTTTGTTACCCCTCTCTGTCACTCCCACTCTTTCTTTCATATTAGTGTTAGTCTCACTCTCACTCCTCTCTCTCTCTCTCTCTTTTACTTACACTGTACTCTCTTACTCATCATCATCATTCACATTCATTCATCCCTATAACCCTAGCACTAATCTCTCTCTCTCTCTATCAACAGTGGAATCTGTGACTGCTCTTGTCTGCATGCATGTCTGCCCCCTTCTCCTATCTGCAGTCACTGAGTACTCTTGACCACCTTCACTACTCTCTATCTCTCTCTCTCTTTAATATTATTAATAATATATCGAACTGCCACCTTCGCCATTTAATGCAAAGATCCTCACCTTTCATTTCATTGTTTGTCTCCTTCTTCTTTCTCTACCTCTCTCTCAACAAACATCAAAGACAAACGTACACACTCTCTAATTGATTGTCCCAAATCTTATTCACCACGAAGAGCTTTAACCAACTCCTACTTCTCCCACTATGACACTCCCTGTTAACTATCTAGTACCGATCCCCCACAAAAAAAAATATATAGAGGGTTAAAAGGCAATTTTATTTTAAAGTAATCACTTAAAGAATATTGGGTATTCAAAAATATTTAAAGGATTAATTTTATTCTAAAAGTAATCAAAATTTAATAATTTTGTCATTTGCAGTTCTCAACATCAATTTTTAAATAGTTAATCTTAATTTAAGAGTTAGGGTGAATTTGATACCTTAATGGCAAGGCAAAATTGTTTCTCAAAAAACTCCAGCTATGAAATGGTTCCTTCTGGAGCAACGCTCCATCTTAACACTATGTGTGTATGAAATATATATCAGACTCAGCTCGCAGATTTTCTGGATGCTTTTAGGGTTTCACCTTTCAATTAGACATATGTGTGTGTGTGTGTGTGTATATATATATATATATGAAGCGGTAGTACTGCATTAGCGTTTGGAGCTTATCATATAATTAAAACTGTCTCGAGGCTTGAGAGTATCTTAAACATATGTATCAGAAGTAAATGGAGGCATGATTTCCGCTGTAGACAAACACGTCACTGTTATTATCATCATCTTCTAATTCATCGTCTTCGTCTTCATCATCGTCGACTTCTTCTAACTCTTGGTGGTGGTGGTGGTGGTCCCGGCTGTCGACGGTGTGAGGAGCATGGCCGTCACCGAAGGATCGAACGTGGTCTTTGAGGGATCTTTTGTGCTTAAAGTCAGAGCCACAGATACAAAACCAGAGCTTGCCGCAATTCTTCTCGTGGGTCCTCCAGTCTCCTCTGACGGCGAACGCCTTGCCGCACTTCCGGCAGCCGAAGGGCTTGGCGCCGTGCTTGCGCTTGTAGTGTGTCTGAAGTGTCCTGAAATCCTTCAACGGCCTCGACCTTGGATGGTGGATGTTGTTCCGACAACCTTCGGCGCAACAATAACATGGCAGTCTCAGAATTGAAGACGCTGGTTTTGCCCCTCTCAGTGATTCTGGTCCTTTCCTATACTGCGATCCATGTCCCCACATATGCATCTGCATTAACAATAAGTTTAAGATTATCCATCTTCTTGTTAAAATTTGAAAGATTATATATATTTATGCAACCTCTGAAATACTCTTATTAATTAATCCAAAAGTGAGAGGAGTGAGTGAGTTGTAATAAACATGAACTGAACTCAATGGTATAGAGAAATATATAATCAAAAATGATGAAAACATGGCTAAACTCTAAAAACTAAAAAGATAGCTCTTTTAGAGTCCAGGGGCCTCGGTACTATTAATTTGTGATTATAAAACAAGAGAATCTGATATTTTTTATTGCTAAAAAAGGTAATAACAATAAATTAGTCAAGAAATCGTGGGTCAAATCAGCATGACTGAATTCCCAAATTTGCAGGGAAAGCCCCAATCGAATAAATTACTTCCAACGAGGATTATGATTTTTATAAAGAATATGATAAGGAAAAAGTTGAGATCACTAACTAGTTTGGAGAACTTAACCCCAAACATAAAATCATAATCCGGGTCTCTTAACCCGATGAGTTGACCCGTATAGAGGAGCAGATGAATTCATGTGTAGCAGTTATTTATTTTGTTTTTTATTGTTTTGTGAGGTGAATGGAGCAATGATTACCTGCATGTTGTTGAAACGGTTGAAGGTTTTGTTGCAGACAGAGCAAGAGAATTGGGTGGGCCCGATGAGGATCTGGGCAGGGGAAGGAATCCAATACTGACCCGGAACATGACCCGAAGAAGACGACGAACTCAATAATGGGTCGGGTTTATTGCTATTAGAACCACCCCCACCAGCACTGTTAGTGGTGGCAGCTGCAGGGAGGCCGATGTGGAGGGCGACGGTGACGCCAAGATCAGAGTTAGGGTTTTGGTGGTGAAGAAGATGATGATGATGTAGTGATACGACGTCGTTGGACGAAGAACAAGTAGTAGTAACAGTGGGGTTCACCTTATTGGAAGAAATATTGTGTTGGCCCGGAGGTCCGAGAGAGAGGGAAATGGAATGTTCGTCTTGTTCTTCAGGTTCTAAACATGACGAGAAGAAGGAGAAATTAGGGTACTGAGTCTGCATGGTGATCGATGACGATGACGATGATGGCGAGTAATTATTCCCCACACAGAGGGAGAGAGAGAGAAGTGGAAGTGTGAGAAGGCAAGTGGGGACGACGATGGAGGCCTATAAATAAAGGAGGTTCTCGGGAATATGGATTTGTAGCTTTTAGGAATTTCAATAATTTTTCAATATTAAGCTAAAATGCTTACACATTCTTGTAATGTGGCTTTTACTCCTGTTGTTATATTATACTGGGTTTAATGTTTCTGTTTTTACTATAGAATTTTTTTTCTGTCACCTTCACATAAAAATGAGTAGGTCTCATTATAAAAAGAAGATAGATAAAATATTAATGGGACTAGCTCACTTTTATGAGAATGTGGTAGATAAAATATTTCTACTGCAAAAACAGAAACATTAAACTTGTAAAAAAGGTATACATAAAAAAACAAATTAGTGTAGTCATAAAACATTTCTATAACGTAGTACTCTAGTCTCTGTTATAAGTCACTTGAAGAAAATGTACATGATCCTTATTACAAGTAGCTAGCTAGGGTAACTAAGATTGCTCCTATTCAAAATTTGATATATGGTTTTGTGTTCAATCTCTAAGTATACAGCTGTGATAATTACATAATAGTAGATAGCGAGGTTACCCTTATTGTGGACTTACATATATTCCTGCAAACTAGACTAAGGGGAAAATGAATTTACTAACTTAACAACATCTCTTTAATTCTAGTAAAGTGTTTAGAAGTGACTTATAATAGAAACCAAGTAGTCAAAGTGGTGCGTGAGAGAGAGAGAGGGATCAAGGGAGGAAGGAGAATAAGGGGAATGGAGGGGGATGATGAGAGAGGAAGAGGAGACAAGGGAGCGGCAAAGAAGGAAAAAAGAATGCATTGAAGAGCGCACCAAATACTTACACAGTACCATCACTCTTCTCTCTTTCTATCTATTATATTATGCTTCCTTTTTATTTCATCTTCATTTTGTTTCTCATTTCTCACATAACTAAGCCTGGCCCCACCCTTTGGATCATCACACTAGCACCATGCCTGTTTGATAGGTATGTTAGTAAGCTGAACTTTCTTTCTTTCTTTATTTTTATTTATTTGTGAAGAAAATGCGCAGGGATTAATGTCCTGGGTTACACGCAGATTGGATCCTAGAGACTTTCCAAGAAAGCTTTTATGCCACTAGGCTATAAAACTATTGGTGTAAAATTGAACCATTCACAAGGTGCAGTTCGCAAATTGAAATTAAGGTTTAAATCCTTCACTATAATAAGATGGGACAATTGCATTTACATTCCGGCCAAGAGAAAATACGATAAAATGGTTTCTTCTCAAAATTGTATTCAAGTCATGTGGGACTTTTTCGCAATAAATTTTAATTGTCAAATGCCCATGGACTTGTTAGTGTAAGCATCTATAGACTTGTCAGTGGATGTCCATATAGACTTATCAGTGAAATTGGAATTTATTGCAAAAAAGTATCATGAGACTTGAATACAATTTTGAGATTTCAATGGACCATTTTGTTGTATTTTCTTTTACCCGGAACTTAAATGCAATTTTCCTTGATTTGATTTATATTTGGATGTGAAAAACTTAAGGGTTAATATGATATTTAGTCCTTGAAGTTTTCTTTCGTTTTAGTTTTGGTCATTCAAGTTTCAAACCAGATATTTTAGTCCCTCATGTTTCATTTCTTATTAAACATTTATCCCTATAATTAAAACAAAATTTTGGACCATTTGAACCCCTGGTGGACCACCTCTCATTTAAAACTTAAAGGATCAAAACTAAAATGAGAGCAAACTTGAGGAACCAAATATTATTTTAACCCAAAACTTAAACTAGTATTGAGAGTTAGTTAGTTACTAGAGTATAACATGATTTATGTTTTTATATATCAACCTAGATAACTAAATAATAGCACATTAACATTTAACAACTAAATATTTTACCGTGTTAAAAACAAAATAAATTTTTTAATATATTTACTATATATTCAAAACTCCTGTCTCAAAAAAAGTAAGATAAGATGCAGGTGTCAACGGCCTTCTACTACTAGCTTAGCTTAGTAACATGAAAATTCTTATGAAAGTCAAAGGTCATGAGTCTGATTTAATTTTCTACCCCTTTAAATCTTAAAAAAGACAAGAAGAGGAAGAAGAAGAAGAAGAAGAAGCAAGATGCATTTCATAATTATGACCGGTGCGCGCGACTTAGTATAACTAGATGATAATATATGGCAAATTAAAGAAAGTTAAAGGGAAATAATTGACAGCTATATGATTATTTTTAGACTAGTGTGTATATATATATATATACATATATTTGGTATTTATTAGCGTTTGATATTAGTGTTATATGTGTGTTGCATCAATACGACATTATGTGTGTTGGTGCTTTTTTTGTACGTACCACAAGCGAAATGCTCGTCTTCCAAGTCCGAGCACAATAATCTCATCTCTTCACTTCCTTCTGGTTTCACTTCTGCACTCTCTCTCTCTCTCACACGCTCACATAGAGAGAGAGAGAGAGAGAGGGTCACAACTCACAACACACAAACCCAAAAGTGAGAGTGAGTGGGCGATACATAGGGAGAGGTCTCTTTCTCAAATTCAGACAGACACAACAAAAACACAAAGCCACAAACTGATAAGAGTTAATCATAGCTTATATATATAACGTACACAGTATGTGGACTTGGAGAACTGTAGATTGTGTTTGAATGTGTCTCTTTCTCTCTCTCTCTCTCACTCTCACTTTTGTTGCCAAAAGGGTTGATGATAGTGATAGTGAGGGTGAAAAGAGAAGTTACCTGCATAGTGAAAATAATTACATCTAAAGAGACTTTATCACAGACTTTCATTATATATCTTTCAATTTCTCTGCTGCAGGTTAATGTGTTTAGGTTTTATGGTGGTTATATGTATATATATATATATATATGCGCACCTATACCCTCATTCAAACTCTTCAATACTACTCATATCTTTCTCTAAGGATAATTTATGTTACTTTTAAAAGATGAGAGTGACAGTAAATTAAAACAAAACATAGATGAAAGTGACAGTGTTCGAGCAGTTTTCCTTTAATTATCTCCAGTCTCCACCATCTATCTATATCTATCGATCCCTTTTTTTTTTCCTTTGGCCAAAATTGGATATCAATCCATTTGATTGGATTGTTTTAATAATCTCAAGTGGTGGGTAAATTTTGTTTCAGACGGTTGCTTCTATCTAGAGCTTTATGACCTTTTTTTTAAAAAAAAAAAAAAAAAAGTTTTCTATGATATTTTCTTGTATTTTGAATATTTTTTCTTTAACTGTATAATATAATTGTTTTTATTTAAAAGAAGAAGAATGGAGTTCAATAACGTGCGTTGAATATGCATATATACCTACTTTTCACTTTTTATCAGATATATCTTTTTTCATGCTAAAAAATTCAGACAAAATAAACAGATGGGCCAGACTTGTGGGCTAGCGGGCCTAACTCTAATTTGACACCCCTAACCTAGGAGCCTTTGATGATCCTGCCCCACCATTGTGATCATTATTTTAAGGGAAAATTGCAGTATGATCTCAAGAAACATAAAAAATAATAATAATAATAATAATAAAGTCCCAGTATAGGATTCCTGATCTAAAATATTTTAAAGGACTTTATTAACATAGATATGAATTGTGAAATTATATGTTTACCTCATAGTCAATACAACACATAAATTTTCCAACGGTAACACTATGACCGCCAATAATACATATACACTTGTCAATGATAACACTATAACTTGTTAATATGACACATACACTTGTCAATAGATGAACTTACTAATAGTAACACTATGACTTGTGAAGTCCCTTGAAAAAATTTTATACATGAATCACATACTGAAACTTTTTTTTTCTTTTATTTTATATTTTTTTATGTTTATACGAACTGCTGCTATTTTCTCTTATTCTAATTAGCACATTCATATAATAATTCTTTTGGAAAAAACAATAATCTAAAAAAAAATTATATATATATTATGATTGTCTAAATCAAAATTTAGATGATTTAAGTAAGGTTATACCATTTTTACCACGAAAGTATTGGTATGGGGCATTCAAGACCCGAAAGTTTTTTTGGCATTATTTTTTTTCGAAAGTTTACAAAAAGGAGCAAATATGCCCGGAAGTTTTTTTAGGAGCAAATTTTTATAAACTTTCGGAGCAAAAATGATACAATAATGATCAATCCAACGGTCAAAATCAATTGATGGGCAAGATTGCTACGTTTGTAAACTTACGGGGCAAAAATAATACCAAAAAAACTTTTTTGGGTCGAGTCCTCCAAAACCGAACTTCCATAGCAAAATTGGTATTTATCCCTTAAAGTAAATTCAAAATAATACTAGGCTTGAATAATCTTCAAAAATAATTTCATGATTTCAATTATGAAAAACAATTAAATATATCAAATATATCTTTCAATGTAATTATTTTCTCATTAATTTAGCTAATATTTTGAGTTATTTTTATTAAGTCATTTGATGTATTAGAAATAAAAATTGTGTTATAAATTTATATGGAAAATCCCAGAAAAATACAATTAAAAATAAGAAAATACAAATTGGTGCTATTAATTTATTAAATTCCTAAGTCAGAATTGAAGTAAGAATATGAGATTTCTAATTCTAACCAAATTGTCTTGACTTGAGGGAACAAATTGCAGAGGTCAATAACAAAATCTGTATTTATATTAACATCAAATTTTAGTTTCACAACTTCATATCCCAAAAACCAACACATACCTAGAGATAATTTTGAGGGCATAAGTTTCAGGAGTCAATAACAACATTTGTATCTAGATTAATAATATAAAATTTTACGTTAATGACTTTACTCTCATGTTTCACAACTTAACTTAGGGTAATTTGGTCAGAATTAGAAATCTCATATTCCTATTTCAATTATGACTTTCTGAGTTAAAGATTTGATAATTAGCAACATCAATTTATTTTTTCCCATTTTGAATTAAATTTTTCTGAAATTTTCCCAATTTTCTATATATCGTTGTGCAGACGCTATTGCGTAATAAAGTGAAAAGAGGTTGGATGTTTTTTTTTTCTCGAAGGGTTGGATGTTTCACTGTGTTGCTTCTATTTGAGGAAGAGCCTTGATTTGATGTGTCCCTGAAATTTCCCAGCACGTGTTGGTCAAGCCTTCCTATTTATTGGAAATCAACTCCTTTGTCCAAATAAATACATACACAACTACTAGTTAGTAATTTTCTTATAGTAATTTTCTAATTTTATACCTTAACGTTTGTTTCTTATAGTAATTGTAGTTCTCTTGGAGACTTCGAAAGTTCATAAACATAATTAACGTTGTTATTGAACTAATAAATACATATTTAAAAATAAAATTTTTAATAAAGGTAAAACATGTAAATTTATAGATAAAAAATATTCTTAATTGTTGTAAATTATGAGTAATTAAGAATGTTTTATATTTTGGATCGACAGCAATAGAGACATGGAGGAAAGAAACGGTCAAACTCAAACAGGTGATGAGGACCAAAATATTGAAGTGTCAAACATTAGTTAGTGTGTGTCATAGTCATTTATTCGGTGGCTAGACAAACGACAACTACTGAATCTCCAGAGACTACATTAAACGCAGTGACGTAATACGTTTATAACTGCAGTCTGTCTATGCATAACCAGCTACAGCAACCAAACAAAAAACAAAAATACTTTTTCCAACAATTATGATCAACCCTTAAATATATTTGTAATCACCTCATATGTATACTTGGAATCCTCAGGCTCCTTTAGTCTTATTTATATATTACTTCCGTATGTTTCATTTAGGCTCAGAAAAACCTTAAACTTCATTAATTTTATCTTAAAATTCAATAACTTTTTAACTTTATCCCTATTTGATTAATATACATTATACTACTTCTGGTCCACAATATAAATCATTTCAACTAATTCATTGAAATCAAGAAATAGTAGTTAACTCATCAAATTTTTCTTAAATTCAAAGAAATGTCCAACTTTATCTATATTAAATGAGATTTTTAAGGAAAGAGGAAAAAAAATACAATGAGCCATGTTTAAATATTAACTACATAGGCAAAATTGATAAATTAACATGAATTGCTTTTAAAGTGACTTATATTATTAACATAGCAATTCTTTTAAATACAACTTATATTATGGACCAGAGGTAGTACCACCTAAGAAAAGAGTCGACACAATAATAAAGGAAGTCTAAAACTTTACGTTCATGTATATATATATATATGAAAAATTTAATAGAAGTGATGACTTATAAATATGACTAAAAAATGTATTCTCTTTCTACCCAATAAGTAAAACTAGAGGAGTATATTGTTATAAATATTGTATTTCATATCATATATTGATAATGATAATGATAAAAACTTAATAAAATTGATAGGTCTCCATCATCGTAATCAAATTGGCTAGGTTACGTTACGTTAAAGAGAGTAGTACGTAAAAGGGAATGTGGTGAAGCAAGGAGACAAAGAAGACAAAGTAGTAGCTCCACGAAGAAACCTATAAAACATGAGTAAATACAAAGTAAATGGCATTGCCATATAAAGTGAGTGCAGAAATCTAAGAGGGGTTGAAGAAGGGAAAGAGAAGGGCCATATAACTAGAGATAGAGACATTGGATTCTATTATAATAACTATAAGGGAAAAAAGCAACAAACAAACAGACATAAAGAGCCATAAATTTATAATCAAGTTTCTGTAGCAAGGTGACGTATGAGAAGGACAAGGGTTAAAGCCGATGATGGATGATATAACATATTACAGAAAGGTTTATATTGAGAAAACTTGGAAGCGGAAAGCTATAACAAGAGTTATCCAAGAATGTTGCAAGTATGAGAATGGAAACTGGCTTAATCATCTGAGTCTTTCTTATTAGCCTCCATCATTGATCTGTCACTCAAATTTCTCAGATCTCAGTCTCTCTCACAGAACTCTCTGTTTAATATACTCTCTCTTACATGTCTGTGTGTGTGTGTGTTGTCTCTTGCGCTGGTCAAGATTCATTGTTTGACTTTGACTAAGTGTGTGTGAGAGAAAGAGAGAGAGAAGAACATTTATGTGGTCCGCTAACGTCGTCGCTGTTATAAGGGCCTTTTGTTTTGTGAACGAGGAGATTCTTGGGCGACTTGAACATAATAAGAATGACGATAGCAAGAAAGTAAATGTAGAGATAATAGGATAATGGATTGAGGTTAGTGGAAATAAGAAGGGAGATATGTTAATTGAGAGAATTTAGCAGGTGGCTTTGAAATCCTCTGCTGTTTAAAATATGGGAAAATCATTCTTAAGTCCAATGTAACAAGTCAAACCATATAAAGAAGTCCCATATAAACAAACTTAGGTATGGTTGACTGGTATAGGGTAACTATGAATATGTTATATTGAAGCTGTCAATTCTTGTTAGGTAATTGTTGCATAGCTGTCAGCTAAACAATTCTCCTAACAACTACCTATCAAGAATTGATAACTTCAGTATAGTAAATTGATAATTGTTATTCATAAGTTTATTAGTCATTTGCAAATGAAAATGAATTGCATGCTTCGTAAACAAATTCCTTATTGAAATTTAATATTTTTTTAGTTAATTGGAAACTAATTCTAATAAGATGATTTTCAATTGAACAATTATTTAACATGGATTCATTTCTCAATTGATTGAAGATCACTGTAATTATAAATGCTACCTAAAACTCAAGGTATATGAGTTTCTTGAAAAGTTTATTGTTGTTCTAAATATAATATCTCAATTTTTTTTTGTTTCTCATATTTATTATTTTAAATATAAGCACGTTTTAAACATTTGTTTATCCTAATAACTATGGCTTAAGACAAAAATGCTCTTGTGACAAATGCTGAACTTTTTCCCCTAATTTAATAAGGCTCATTGTGGTTAATAAGGGGCAATTTTGGAAATATGTTTTAAATGCTTCTCATTTTTTTTTTTCCTTAAATAAGAAAGAAAGAAATGATGTTGAACATTTTGCTTCTTAACTTGGGACAGAACAAAGGCCCAAACAAGAACTTGGGACAGAAAAAGCTTACGGATCGTATCAAATCAATGGACACAGACGTATATTGGGTATTGGAAGTCGGCTAGGTTGATGCTTCTTTACAATGGGCCGAATTTGGGCTGAAGTTCAAAGCCCAAAACAAGGCCCCTGCGACTCTTAATTATGGACAAGTGGGAAATCATCGATCTTCTGGGTTCACATTAGGTGCACTCATCTCTCTAATTTTGGGTTAAGCACATTATATATATATATATATATATATTTATTTATTTCGATTAAGTTATATGTCGCATCCTAAAATATATTTTACACCCAATATATCAAATTAATTATTTTTAATTTTGTATTCAGAAATATTTTTGTTGTAACACTAGTATCCTGGAATTTAATTAATTTGAGATTCTGGGTGCAAAAAATATTTCATGATACAATATATAATTTAATCTAAATAAATAAAATATATAAAAAAATATGATCACCCCAAAATTAGAAGGATGAGCACATAAAATACACATAAGGGATGTGTATATAATGTGAACCCCGATCTTCTTCTTCTTTTTCCTTAATTTTTTACATGAGGGAAATCAATCAATCTTGAGACATACGTTTACTTCACACACGCATATAATCTAAGATTACTCATATGAAAAAGGAATTTGAACCTTAAAATGACTTAAACCAGTTTTATTGTCTATAAAAGTACATGTACTAACTATAAGAGTATAGAAATTGATAATTTATTTTAGTAAGAAATTACTAATTTGATATTTTAAAGTTCATATGATTTATTTATTTATTTTTTTGTCTTTTCAGATTATATAGATATTTTTTTCATAAGTTTTTCTTATTTTTAAATGTCAGGGACAAAAAAGGCGAGAAAATTTGTGAAATTATTTAGGGTAAATGGTAAAGAATATTAAATGAGAAAGACAAGTGAAATTGAGGTCATATCCTTAAAGTAAAACATATCTCTTAATGCCATCTTATATTTAGAAAGCGAGGATATACATACATTCAAAAGTGTTGAGATCATTGGAACTCTTTTCTCCCTTTTCCCCCCTCTTAGATTGGAAATTCAAGAGGAGGGTGAATTGGGTATAAAATAAAAACTTAGGAACTTTAAAAATCTTTTTGCATCTTATACATATGAAAGTAATGGATTATAAATTCAAAATCAGCTATTCAAAACGTATCTGCTGGAAACATAAGGGATAAGGAAAGAGAATATGCAAACTGTGATTTATATTGGTTCGGTTCAATCCTCGATGACTTATGTCTAGTCCTCAAGCTCTACTTGAGATTTTCAATCCACTATCTTATTTAATTTGGGCATAAGAGAAGCATCTCCAATCCCACAAGTTTAGTCGGACACTTGTGAAGCTGTTTACAAATATCTCACCGAAATACTCCCCTTAGACACTGTAAGGATACAACCTTTATGATGAAGGATTACAATTAATCTTCTTTCTCAGAAGTGAATAAGATGAACACTGAAGTACATTACAAATAATCTCACTCCATAAGGTAAATTGTATGATCACTAGGAGAAAAAAAAAAAAACATAGAGCAAATGAGATAAACATCATAGTGTTGTCATTTTTTTTTGAGTGAACAGGGGATTTCATTAAAAGCAAAAAATGATTTGTACAAAATGGAAAATGAAATTACGTGATAAAACCAAACTTAGAAAAGGACTGCTGAGTGTGAACTACGCAAGCCTTAATCTGGGCCAGAACCTCGTCAGGAGAGAAAGTTCCATAAGCAAAAATGGATTTATTCCGGGCCTCCCAAAGCTTCCAACAAGAAACACACACCCCTATCTTCCAAGAGATGTCCAGGGAGGGAGAGAGTGTTGGCATTTTAATAGTGAAGGTCTAAGCTCTTATCTTTTCATCTTTGAATGCTTTTACTTTTATAGTCGATGAAGATCATTTAACCGTTGAACACATTCTTCCGTCGAGTATCTTAGAATATGACCGTTAGAAATAGTCGTTGAAACTTTTGTGCTTTCCCTTTGTTTTGTCTGTCATATAATGAACTTAATGACCATTGTGAGTGTTCAAGCTTTTCGTTAGAGACATATTGGAGCCGTTGGAAAAATTCGGGATTCAGTCGCTTTTGCTTTATTGCAATAATGGCATCCCTTTGGCTTGCTTTGACATTATTGTTTAAGGTTCGATCACTTTCGTCTTCGCCGCAATTGATGCTTTAGACGATATTCATTTGGTCTTCTCTAAGATCACTTCTATCTGCTCTGTTTCTGTTGTCGCATTTAATGCTCTTACACAAAAAATTTCTTTCATGTTTCTAGAACTAATTCATGATCTAAACATCTGAAACTCATATATAAATAAGATTAGTAGCATTGAGAAGTATACTAAATAGTAATTAAGTATAAATAAATGTTAATCAGAAAATTTGAATTATAGGAGACAATGGTTCGGTTCAGCAAGAATAGTCACTCGAGTATGATTCCAGATTCACTCGAGTGCTTCACTCAAGTGGGTTTGTTGTCATACTTGAGTGCTGATGAATTCTGTCTCTAGTAGAAGATTGTTGAAAAATAAGGTACTCGAGTATTTTGAAACACACACTCAATTGCAAGTTAAAATGGTTTCAACTTCTACCAAATACTCAAGTGTCACAGAGGCACGCTAGAGTGCTACACTAGAGTGTTACATAGATTCACTCAAGTGCATCTCATAAAAAGAGATAGCACTCTTAATTCATCAGCGAGTATCTTGCATTGAACTTGCAATTGTTCATCTTTCACTTGAGTGTCAGAGTTCACACTCAATGTCCATCACAATACTTCTATGAGTAAAGTGAGTGTAATGAAAAATCTTTGCAAGTGTTAGCCGGTACTTGAGTGTTCATTTATGCACTCGAGTGTTCATCACAATACTTGCAGTAATGAAGTGAGTGTCTTGCATTTTTCTTGCGAGTAAAGCTTCATTACTCAAGTGGCAATTTGATCACTCATGTGTCCTTGCACAGAGGTTGACTTCGAGTAGACATAAGTTTTCGAATAGAACTCTAAATTTGGAAAATGACCGATCCCCAAAATTCTCTTTAAGTCTTCTTTGCAATGCAAAAATAATCAGCTCCAAATTCATTATATTTTGAAAGTTTCAATCACCTTAATAACAGTTGGTATGGAGCAGCATTTTGCACCATTTGTGAATTTCCAAAAATTCATATCTCTTCCAATTATTCCTTATTGACCATGATCTTGATGTTTTTGAAACAGGTTTGGAGTCTAGTTTCATATGCAATAAGTTTCACTTCAATTGGATGTATATTTTGGGAGATACAACCAAATTATTGAATATTTTCTGAATTGACTTTAGAACTTTTAGTGTCAACTTCAAAATTTCATGTCTCTTCATATGAACTCCTTTGAGCTTTTTCTTGGTTTCTATGTGTCGCAATGGGAGTTTGGTTTCATATTAAAGAAGTTTCAACTCAATTGAATCTGTGGTTTGAGAGATATGATCAAATTACTGAACCTTATCCATGTTGAATGTAAAACAGAGCTGAACAGAGTGGCTAGAACAGTGTTCTCACTCGATTGTCCTTGTTCTGCACTTCGAGTATACACTTTGTTTTGTGATATTATTTCAGCATTTTCTTTAGAACTTCAAGTGCTAAATTTCCTTACTCAAGTGCCTCACTCAAGTGTCCTTGTTTTGCACTTCGAGTGTCCTTGTTCTGCACTTTAAGTATACACTTTGATTGGCATTTCAAAAATTTGTGGACAAAATTGGAATTTTCAAAATTCTTGGTACCAAACTGTTATTTCCGAGATTCTAGCCCCAAATTGTCATCTTCAGTTTTAATCCAATTTCTTTCTTCTTCTTCCTCTTAATCATCCAACTCAAAAACTTCTTTATTAATCTTCTTCTTGATTATTCTCCATAATTGAACTTCATATCTTCTAATCTTTGAATCTGCATTAAATATAGGAATTAGTCAACGTAAGAGATAAATATATTATAGAAACATTTTGCTCTTAATATTGACATATACAATCGATATCATCAAAACCAATCATATCTAACATAACTTCCATAAAGAAATCAAACACATTGCCTCAAACCAAAAAAATCTTGTTGCCATCTGGGTTACAACTTACAAGGTTTTTCTGGTATTCTTTGAACTTCATAATATTTAGAGGGATAAAATGCACTTTTAGTTTTTCAATTTTACACAATATTTTATTTTGATTAAAAGAAAATTCTGATATTAAAAATTAAAATGTTGACAAAACATTTTTAATAATTAACAAATTAAGTTTAATTTTTAAAATAACAATAACTATTACAAAAAAAAGAAAATTCCATTTAAATACAAGTTGAATTTGCTAAACCCCTAGAAGCCCATTGAATTTGTTAAAGGACTAAGAAGAGACTTGGGGTAATGAGGGATATGCAATTTAGGATGTAAAGTCTAAACTGTTCTTTCCTTGAATGCCACCCTCTACGACTCCCTGAACCTTTTCTTGTTTCTCTCCGCCCTCGTTGCTCTCTCTGGCGTTTGGCTCTCCTCACCCTCTCTTCCACTTTCTCTCTCCTCATCTTTTGTGATTCTCTCTCTCTCTCTCTCTCTTCCCGCCATGGATACTTCTCTGCAACTTGTAGGGGTATAGAAAGGATCGGAAAGAGGGAAAGGAAGAGAGGGTGAGGAGAGAGAAAGAGGAATTCCATTGTTGGAAGGGTTTGGGATGTGGTGGTTGTTGGGGCTGGACTCCATTGTTGGAAGGCAAAGTAAGGAGTGAAGAAGACGATGAACAGTGTCACAAGTGAAAAACCTGACGAAAGGACTGGTTATTCCAATTACTGAACTTGTAAATATCATTAACAAATTTGTGATTCTCATTATAAGATTTAACAAATAAGGGTCAATTTTAACAATTCTTGTAATGAGAATTACAAATTCGTTAATGGTATTTACAAGTTTAGTAATGGGAATAACCAGTTTTTTCGTCAGGTTTTTCACTTGTGTCTCTGATGAAACAACAAATAAGGGTCAATTTTAACAAATCTTGTAATGGAAATTACAAATTCGTTAATAGTATTTACAAGTTTAATAATGGGAATAACCAGTCATTTCATCAAGTTTTTCAATTGTGTCTCTAATGAAATAACAAATAAAGGTCAATTTTAACAAATCTTGTAATGAGAATTACAAATTCGTTAATGGTATTTACAAGTTCAGTAATGAAAATAACCAGTCTTTTCGTTAGGTTTTTCACTTGTGACACTATTCATCATCTTCTTCATCTCTCATTCCGTCCACTTCCAACAATGGAGTCCAGCCCCAACAACCACCACATCCCAAACCCTTCCAACAATGGAATTCCTCTTTCTCTCTCTCACCCTCTCTTCCTCTCCCTCTTTCCGATCCTTCCTATACTCCCCACGAGTTGCAGAGAAGTATTCGTGGCATAGAGAGAGAGAGAGAGAGAGAGAGAGAGAGAAGAGAAGGTGAGGAGAGAGAAAGTAGAAGAAAGGGTTAGGAGAGAACACTGGAGAGAGACGAGAAAGGATTCAAAGGGGTCGTAGAGGGTGACATTTAAGGAAAGGGCAGTTTGAACTTTTCTTCCCAGATTGCATATTCCTCATTGCCCCACGTCCCTTCTCAGTCATTTAACAAATTCAGTGGACTTATGGGGATTTAGCAAATTCAACTTGTATTTAAATGAAATTTTCCTTACAAAAAATCATCATTTGAAACCGACGGTATTTAGGTTAGAGGACAATTATCTTGGTAAGAAAACCATGGTTTTAAGTGATTTTTCATAGTTTTTTAGAAGCAATTTTTTCTATTTTTTCAGAAGTTGTTATTCAAAATTTATTCTCTAAAATCATTTTTATCACTTTTTCTTTATAAAATATTCTGCAAAAGCCAATTAAAACACATCCAATTTAGAAGCACTGTTCAAAGTTAAACACCAAAAGTTGATTCTAATAAGCTACTGAAGCCTTTTTTAATATTATCAAGTGTTACTTATTTTGAGGTGTAGAACATAAAAGGGTTTTCACCTCTTTTCATAAATACGTTTTCCAAAATTTAAAGTTACGTTTTATTATTTACAAAGGTGAGGCTGTTTACTATCTCAAATCAAAAACTTGTTGGTTATTGAAGCCATTTCACCTTAACTTTTTGGTTGGCTAACATTGTTGTTTGGCAACTTTAACTTTACCCAAAAATTTAGTTTAGTCCATTAGTTTTATATAGTGTCTATTTAGTACGTTAATCATAACATTGTTAATAAATAAATAAAAAAATACTGACATTGAAATTTTAAATATTAACAAAACATTTTTAAATACAAGTTTAATTTTCAAAATAACAATAAGTATTTTTTTTTTTGGTAAAACCGGGGCCTTAGCCCATTCTCATTAATCTGTCAGTATAACCCTAGGGTGCGAAACCCCCACACAATCATCATACAGGCACCTAATCACAGATCTTGGAGGATTCTGCAGAATTAGTCTAGTTTCCTCTTGTCCTAGGCTCAAACTAGCAAGTGCATCAACACAAGCATTCCCTTGTCTATACACATGAACAAATACAACATTGGAAAACTTATTAACCAAACCATATATCAGCTTCAGTAACGTGATATCAGCAATTTCTTTCCTCTGCATATCAGATAGCAATTGTATCACAGCAACACAATCACTTTCTACAATCACCCTCTCAAACCCATAGTGAACCGCTAGCTCCATACCAGATAGCACTGCCCATAACTCTGCCTTCATCGCTGAACATGAGCCCAACTTCCTGGTGAAACCACAGAACCATTCACCCATGCTTCCTCTTATCAGTCCTCCACATCCAGAAATTCCTCTTGCTCCTTGAGCGGCCCCATCTACATTTATTTTTACCCAACCATCCGGAGGAGCAAACCATTTTATATTTACCTCCCTAGGCACACCAGTAACTCTCCCAAACTCCAATCTTGCTCTCTTGATTTCGTCCACATACCACCTCACTATCTGCGCCCTATTTTCTGGCAAAGAGTACCCCTCCTCAAAGCAGCACTTGTTGCGCCAGTTCCATAATAACCAGCGGGATATTCCAAACCATGATTCCAATTTCCGGTGATATCGCTAGGTTCCAATTCAGCCATTCCCATCCCTGCAGATTAACAAACTCAGGTTCCAAAGTACCTTGCTTCAGTTCCATCCACAAGTCCCATGCTACTGAGCAATCTCTCAGTACATGCAGTAAATTTTCCTATTGGCAGCAATGATGACAGGCCGAACAGCCACCCATTATCTTGTTTTTCCTCTCACATGTCAGTAAACGGTCATGTAAAGCTAGCCACAAAAACATTTGCACCTTCTTCGGTCCTTTCCATTTCCATAGCCTCTTCCACACCACCTCCTCACTACCGAGACTCTCCCTCAACTTATGATACATAGCCGCCACACAATATTTATTATGTAGATTCTTCCCCCAACATACTGAGTCTACCCCGTTGCTTTGCTTTGGGAGGAACCCTTGTCAATATTAGATTCCTTCCTTCCTCACTTACTCTACCCTCAAGCTTCTCCATATCCCATCCTCCCATTCCATTTAGCATCTCCTTCACTTTAATATTCCTCTCCTCATCATTAAGACTACTAGGCATTTGTCCCTCAAACTACTTCCATCCTCCAACCAATTGTCTTCCCGAGAATTTGACATCATTTCCATTCCCAACCTCCATGAGATATTCTCTAAAACCTTGGCCACAACCCCACCAATGCTTTCCACAATTCGAATCCGCTTTCGGCCCTACACACTCCTCCGTAGATTTTCCCCCCTTACGTATTTACCTCAAGCACAAGCGAGCACAAATTATTGGGCTTTGAAATTATATTCCATGCCACTTTTCCCAATAAAGCTTCATTCATTTCTTCTAATTTCCTTACCCCTAACCCACCATACTTCTTTTCCTTACACACCATTCCCCAATTAATCGCATGGATTCTCCTCTTTCCTTCCTCACTACCCCAAATGAAGTTCCTTTGCAATTTCTCCAATGCATCTTCACCCTTTGATGAGGTATAACTGAATGTTGCATAGTGTAAACCGCCAATTGATTAGTTACTGCCTGCACCAAGGTGATTCTACCAGCCAGTGATAGGGTTTGCTTCTTCCAATTGTTTAGTTTACCTTGCATCTTGTCAATCAAGAATTGGAACTTCTTTGTACTACCCTTCCAGGATAGCATGTAAGCCCCCAAATAGCGTCCCAAATCCTCCATTCTTCTAAATCCCGCGTAGTTGCAAATCTCATTTTGCATCCTCCTATCCACATTTTTAGAGAAGAAGATACTAGTCTTTGGCATACTTACTTTCTGCCCCGAAACTCCCTCAAACTTCTCCAACACCCTCATTACCATACATATCTAATCTAGGTCGGCCTCACAGACAAGTAACAAGTCGTCTGCAAAGAGTAGGTGAGAGATCTCTGTGCCACATCTCCCCATTCTCAACGGCTTCCATTTCTTGTTAGACACACAATCAGCAATCATGTGGGTTAGCTTCTCCATCCCTAATACAAACAAGTAAGGAGATAAGAGGTCCCCTTGTCGCAATCCCCTAGAGGGTGTAAACACCTCCCTTTTACTTCCATTCCACATCAATGCCGTGCGTACAGTCTTGACACATCCCATTGCTACACTGCATAACTTCTCATCAAATCCGATTTCCTCTAACACTTTCTCAATGAAATTCCAGCTCATTCTATCATAAGCTTTTTCTAAGTCAATTTTAATGACCATATATCCTTTTTTCCCCTGAATTTTCCCCAAAGAGTGCACAACCTCCTTAGCCACTATAATATTGTCGTGTATGCTCCTCTTCGGGATAAAGCTCGTCGAAAAACGATGATATAAGCCCATTCATGAGGGGTTTGAGTCTATTCACTACTAGCTTTGAAAGGCCTTTATAAAGCACATTGCACAAAGCAATGGGCTGAAACTGACTGACTGATTCAGGGTGCTCCACCTTTGGAATTAACACTACCAAAGTATTGTTAACCTCCCAATCCTCTCGGCTGCATCCATAGACCCGAATATCGTACAACCGAATCCCCTACTATCTCCCAATTTTTTACGGTAAAAGGCGGCGGGGAAATCCATCTTGTCCAGGGCTTTAAACCCCATTTGAAAGAAAGCTCTACGTATTTCCTCCCTACTAACATCAGCACTTGCTCCCCTTACCATCCCCATGTCCACTTTTCCCCATCCTTGCTTCGTTACTTCCCATTCTCGGTTATTTTTATCCTCCTTAAACAGATTGCAGTAAAAATTCTGGAACATGTTAACTATTTCCTCTTCCTCTTCGATCCACACCCCATTACCATTCTTCAACATCTTGATTTTATTTTTCCTTCTCCTCTGAATTGTTTTTGTGTGGTAATACCTTGTATTACGGTCTCCATCTTCTAACCACCTTCCCCTTGATTTCTGGAACCACAATACCTCCTCTTGTCTCAACGTACGCATTAGCTCCTCCTCAAGGTCACGTTCCAATCTGATTAGAAAGGGATTGTTGCGCCTTTCCATGCTTTCCTGAATACCATTTAGTCTATTAAGTATTCATCTTTTATGGCCCTCAATGCTACCAAAAACCTCCTTATTCCAGCTCACCAACTCATTTTGAAAGGCAGCCAGCTTCACGTTGACCACTTCCCTCCCCATCCAGCTACTTCGTAGTAAATCCCCAAAGCCTTCATGCATTTGCCATGCTGCCTCAAATCTAAACATACGCTTTAAATCAACGATTATCCATGTACGGCGGACAAACAAAGGATGATGGTCAGATCCTATTTTTGGAATTACTCTAATCCCCGCCTCCACAAACTTTTCTTGCCATTGGATATTACATAAACCTCTATCCAACCGCTTGAACACCCTTTCTAGCCCATCCCATTTTGGACCCTTCCATGTGAAGAATGGGCCACTAGCTTCCAAATCTATCGATTACACTTTTCTATCCAATCATTGAATTTCCTACATCTCACTTCATTTACACGACCACCCCTTCTTTGCTCCAAAGGTGTCCTAATCTCATTAAAGTCCCCTACCAACAACCACGGTTCAACCACCTCACCAGCTATTTCCTCTAAAGCTCCCCAAATTCTACTCCTCCCCTGTACATTCGGGTTAGCATATACAGCAGTAAGTAGCATTACCTCACCTCCAAGCCTCACTTTACAATGGATAAATTGTTCATCCATATATCTCACCTCCACTTGTAAATCAGTAGTATCCCATAGTATCCAAATACCACCCAGAAGCCCACCGCTTCCCTCCTTATTGAGTGTTTAAATCCCCAATTTCTGATAACCTTCGAAGCCAAGTTACCGCTTATTCTAGGCTCCAAGATGATCATCATATCCAACCTATATCTATGTTTCATATCCCTGATTACAGCTGCAATACCTTTGCTCGCTGCACCTCTACAGTTCCATACTATAGTCTTCATCATAGTAAAATGAGCAGATAAAGAGTAACCAGCAATACAGTACCTCAATCCACTCGAGTAGTAGTAGACACTACCTCCTCTGGACCCATATCAACATTAGCAATGGGCCCTATTGATGACCCTCCAGCTTGTGCTTCTCCTGTATCCATAGGTTCATATCCCATCTTTCTAACCATAGGCTCCCCCGGATGCAAGTTCTCCTTTTCAGCCACATTGATTGGATTACCTTTGAACACATCTGTTGTTCCCTCCCCCACACCTTCATTCTCGTTGTAACCACGTTGCTCCTCAAAGTTACGATTCAACACCTTAGTAGCCAAAGGCGTTAGCACCCCACTCTTCCTCCTTCCATCCTTCTCTTTTTTTCCCCCTATACCTGCTTTCTCCATAGTGTAATTTTTCTGTATCTCCTTTCCTCTTTGTCCTTCCCTCGTGTTATTGGTTCCCCCTGTTTCTGAAACCCCTTTGTTTTATCCTCCACTCTCTTACTCTCCGTATTTATTCTTCCCTGCACACCCTCCTGTCCGCCCCTATGTTCCTCTTCTACAGCATCTACATGTAGTACCTCAAACCGGGAACCAGATTTTGGAGCTTGAACAGCCACAATATTTTTCCTTTGCCACCTAGGTCGCTGAACTGTTTTCCACAATTCCTTCTCTTCATCTTGCTTGGCCTCCTTTTCTTTCTCATTCTCACCACTCCGCTCCTCCACTTCCATCCCATCTTCACGCCCTTTATTATGGAACGAGCACAATTTGCTTTTAAATGCCCTACTCTCCCACATTTATTGCATAGTCGGCCCGGACTCTCATATACCACACCGAGTATCTGTCCTTCCACGTTGAATTCGAGGCACCAATGGCTTAGTTAGATCCAATTCCACACACATTCTTGCGAATTTTCCCCTAGCCCTTTGTCTTTGTATGTATATCCAAACGAATCGCCTTTCCGATTGAATTTCCCAAATTTAATAGGAACTTCTTATCAAACAATGGCGCAGGCAGATCTGGGAACCTCACCCAGGCTATCACTGAATTAATCTTCTCGTTCTTTGGGTTAAACTCAGGCCTCCATCTCGCAACACTCAGATAAGCATCAGCGATCACCCAAGGGCCCCCGGTCCAAGCTTCCATATAATCCTCATTACGTTGAAAATTAATCAAATAGAAATCATTCTCTAGATCGAAGACATCAATCCTACCTTTCCTTTCCCAAATTTGCCTTAGCTTCTTCACCATGAACCCAAAAGACGGTTGCCTCCCCATTAACTTCACAATAAGAGTTCTTCGAAACGGCTTTAGTAGCCTCTCCTTCTCTTTTTCCTCAAAGCTAAACACCGGACACAAAGGATTGGAAAAATCCACAGTGATGCCGTCATTAGGATTAAGCACCTTGGTGAAATCTGTAACTATTCCATAGTCGTCCTTCTCCTCTTCATCGTCACTCTTCTCCCATTCCCACCAGCAGACTTTATCATTCACATTTTGTAACAGAGATTCCCTATACGACTTGGCTTGAGTCTCCGACCCTTCCGGCTTCATCCAGTGTTCAACCCGAGGCTTCAACGATTCCTCGCCAGAGAACTCCCCCTTCGCGCTGCTTACTTTCCTCTTCCTTCGATTCCCTTCCTCACCGTCCTCTCTCAGTGTTTCCTCGCCATCCCCCCCCCCTCGCACAAAGCGGCCAGAGGAGGCACTCATTTTCTCCGCCACAGTGGGTGACGGAGTTCGCTTTCCCCAACTTCGTGCCCTAGCTGAGCTCAACTTCGTGCCCTAGCAGAACACCTTCGTCGATGTTTTAAATAACAATAAGTATTTAATTATAAGCCTACACCTTCCTGATAATTGGATTACAATGCCGTTGGTACCGAAAGCTGATTCTTATAAGTTCATGGCACCGTCAATTCCTTGACTTTCACACAACGATCTTAAGTGGTAGAAGCGGGCACATTGCCACGTCATAGTTAATACACGCGCTGGTAGAGAGCGAGTGGGGAGAAGGGAAGATGAAAGAAGGCGTGAGCATTGAGTAAAGGAAAAGAAGTGGGTGTGAAACAGGAAAACAGAGAAGAACCGTTGGAGGGGGCGAAAGGACAAGTTCCAGACAAATCTTGGGGCGAATCATACGCGGCGAGGCGCACGCGTGTAACGCGTTCCTCAAAGATTCCCTTCTTTGATAAGCCCGAGGTATATTCTGTGGATATGTCACCCACAATTCATCAATCATATCACATTCAGCTCTATTCCTTGTCCCCTGCGTCTCAACCTTTTGTTTTTTTAATCCATATTGGCAAAATTAATCTTTTCAACCATTAAGTTTTAACTCAATTATAAATTACTCCTTATATTTTAACTTGATATGACTCAGTCCTTAAAGTTTTACTTAGATGTAACTCAGTTTATAAATTTTAACTCTTTATAACTCAATCTCTATATTTTTAAATATTTTATAGAGTAACATATAGATTATAAAATATAAAGACTAAATTTAAACTACACGGATTAAGTTTTACTGAGCCAAAGTATAAAGATTGAGTCATAACTGAATAAAAACTGTATGAGCTAAAAGATTAAATTTTTCAAATCCAAAATATCCCAAATTTTAGAATTACTTCCTACAATAAAAATTTAATTTTGGAGAAGATTACTAAAAATTTTCTTACCAACAAAAAATAAATCAGTATCTTTACCTAAAGGTATTAAAAAATTCAGGTGTTTTTTAATTCAATTATGTGCAAAATTGCACACAGCTAAAAAAAAAACAGAGAGTCATAAACACAGAAGATAGGTGATACCTAAATCTTTAAATAAATTTCAGGTATTTTTAGTAATAAAATTTATAACGAAAATTTTGTAAATTTTTTTGAAAATTGATACCAAACATCTTATCTGGTAAGTCTCTTCGGATAAGAATGAAAATAGGATAAACAGATTCGCTATTTTCAACTTAGACATACACTACCCCGCTCGTCCCCCAAAAAAAAGAAAAAAAGAAAAAAAAGATAATACCTTAACTCTGTAATATAAAATCTAGTTGTTTATTTTTTTATAGATTAAAAAATTTAAGCATATTATTTTAAATTACTTATATTTATCATTTTTCTCTAAATTAATTTGTCTAACTTATAAATTATTATACATAAGTTGTGCTTAAGTAATTTTTTTAATTTATTTAATCTTTCAAAAAAAAGTCAACTTGTCCTTAAATTAAGGAAATGAACTAATATAAGTTGGCTATCAATGATTTAAAAAAACCTTTTGGTTGATTGTATAAGTATTATATGATGAAACTAACATTAAGATTTTAGTATTTTACCGCTTGCAAATTTTTTGATTCATAATGTCTATGAAATTATATAAAGTTGCTTATATTATTATACTCATTTTCAATTTCATCATAGATTTCAAAGCAGATAGGTGATGAGGTAAAAAAAAAAGGAAAAATCACAGCCAAGTCCCAAGGAACATATAAAATATCAAAAAATGTTCCAACCCAAAATCACATATCAAAAAAGTCGCTAAGGATTTTTTTGATATTATTTGTATTAACAATAAGAAATGTTATATTCACAACAAAAAATACTATATTCACAATAAAATTTAAAAAACATGTCCATTCACAAGAAAAACTATATTCACAAAAAAGTGCTATATTCACAACAAAATTTAAACATCCTGGATTTTTGTTTCAAACTCAGTCCTAAACGATAGAGGCTATTTCAACAACAAAAAAGTTTAGATTCACAACAAAATTTAAAACCTACCTATTCACAACAAGAAGTGTTATTTACAACAAAATTTAAACACTTGGATTTTGTTTCAATATAAATAATATCAAAAAAAGATTTTTTTGATATGTGATTTTGGATTAAAACTTTTTTGATATTTTGTATGTTCCTTGAGACTTGAGCTGTCATTTTCCTAAAAAAAAACATAGATGTAAATGACCTTGTGGCCTAATATATGAAAAATCCTTGTAAGTAGAAGATCGCAAGTTGAATCCCATTTATACCCCCATACCCATGTAAGTAGAATACTCTCTTCGACCCAAAATACAGGTAGTTTTTAAGTGTTAATTAACTAGCTCATCTGAACGAAGGAAGAGTGTTAACTTCTTAAATCTATTTTACATTTTTAAAAAATTCAACTTCATCCCTTTTTAAATTGTCTCACATCTCTCTTTTTTTCTCAATATTTAATGTACCCCACTAGATACGGATAAAGTTGAAAAATAGGATTTTCTCTATTTCTTATTATAAGTTTTGAATAATTAATTTGCATTAATCAATAAAATAATTAAAATGACTTAAAATCAATAAACATGTATTATTTTTAACTATATCCTTATTTATAAAAATAATAAATAAGAGAGAATAAAGATAATAAATACAACAACAACCACTAAAATTAGAAAAGAGGCAATAATTTTTTTTAAAAATGAAAACTGAGAGAGAGAGAGAGAGTATTTTGATATAATAGAGAGAGAGTATTGGAAGCTTATCTGATGAGGAAAAAGTGGATATGATCAAGCGGGTGAAGAATAAGAAAACCGATGCCCAGCTGGGAGCCCACAGTGTAAAGCGAATCAAAACTTGGAATATTCAACTTTCTCTCTCTATTTTTCTCTCCCTCTCTCACACTAAGAGTATTATTATTATTATTAGTAATTGTTGATAAATATCCATCAAAGATTCGTTTTTGTACGCGACGCCACGACCTCGATATTTTCCCGACTTCTTCTACACCCTCCGATCCGCCTCTTCCTTCTTCACCTTCCTTCGTATTCCCTCTCTTCCATTCAAATTTTTTTTAATTTAATCTCTTCTTTTCCAAGCTTTTATTATTCCGAATTTTGATTCTACTTGGATCCCATAATATTCTCTCTCTTTCACAGAAGAACCCTTCTTCTTCGGTTGTTGTTAAGTGGGTCGGATCTACCTATGCTTCCACTAAACGCCATTCTTATATATTCCTTTTCCTTCCTTCTCCCTCTGATTTCCCTCTCACACTTCTGATCTTCTGCCTTCATAACACGGTTTAGGTTTTTTGTTTCTGAGAATCAACCAAAAAATGCTGCGTCAGAAAATGGGGTTTCGAGAATACGTTGAAGCGTTAGAAGAAGAACGCCAGAAAATTCAGGTGTTCTCTAGAGAACTTCCGCTTTCACTTGAGCTTGTCTCGCAAGGTACAACACCATCCCTAAATCCATTACTGATTTACTGAGTTTTTGAAATTTCTTTTTTGTGGTTTGATTTTGATTTTGATTCTGATTCTGAGTTTTGTGGTTTTTTATTTTTTGGTAGCCATTGATGCTTATAGGCAACAACTTTCTGGAACGACGGAGTACAATGTTCATGGACAATCGGATTGTTCGGAGCAGACGTCAATGGAAGAAGGACCTGTTCTTGAAGAGTTTATTCCGATCAAGAAAAGAGATTCCCCTGATTGTGACAACGAAGAAGACGAAGATGAACAACATTCGCATAAGCATAAGATTCTCAAGGAAAACGATAATAAGAACTCTGATAAGAGAAAATCCGACTGGCTCAGATCCGTCCAGCTCTGGAATCCAGATCCCCCAACTAAAGAGGTATTATAGAATTTTCTCTCAGGGCCAAAAAAATAAAATAAAATCCGATTGATATGAAATTTGGCTGTGCTGGAATCTGATCAGTGAATTGAATTGAAATGAATTAAATCTGTGTTTGTGCAGGATTTGCCGAGAAAAGCGATGGTAGTGGAAGTGAAGAGAAATGGAGGTGCTTTCCAGCCATTTCACAGAGAAGACGATAATAATGTTGGAAAGACGAACAATAACAACAACAACAACATCACATCGGCAGCTAAATCTGCATCTCCGGCTGCCGTACCTGCAATGAGCTCCACCGCCGGCGGCGGAGGCGGAAGCGGAAGCAAGGGATCGGAGGAGAAAGAAGGGCAGGGTCAGAGGAAGCAACGGCGGTGCTGGTCACCTGAATTACACAAACGCTTCTTACAAGCCCTTCAACAACTCGGCGGTCCAGATTGTGCGTATCTTTTCTTATTTACTTCGTATTACCCAAATTTCATTGTTATTACTATTTCACCCCCAAAAAATTCTAATTCATGTTTTCTGTCCCTGTTTGTTTCTTCAGCTGCAACTCCAAAGCAGATCAGAGAGCTTATGAGGGTGGATGGCCTCACAAACGATGAAGTCAAAAGTCACTTGCAGGTTCGTCTCTGTGATTTCTTATCTCAGTATCTGAAGATTTTCTTATATCTGAAGATGTTTTTGTATGAATTGATTCATTTGAAGGAATTAATTTGAGAGTTGGCTCTTGTTTTTTCAGAAATTTCGTTTGCACACAAGAAGACCTAGTCCTATGATTCACAACAATGCTACATCACAAACAGCTCCGTTTGTTCTTGTTGGGAACATATTTGTGCAGCCACCAGAATATGCAGCGGCAGTGGCAACTTCAACAGCATCAGGCGAGGTGACCACAGTGACTACGCCGACCGGAATTTATGCGCCAGTGGCGGCGCATCCTCCGATGCCGGTGGCTGTGCCGCCTGTTGATAAGAAGGCTTATGTGAAGCAATTGGAGCAGTCACATTCAGATGAAGAAAGGGTGAATCATGGTAGTGAAGGAGCTGTTCATTCAAATTCTTCTCCTGATTCATCATCTTCCACGCACACTACTTCTCATTCTCATGGATATTGAGTTTTGAGATCATGAAGATAACCGTGCAGTAAAAAAGGGGGGGAAATCAAATTTTGTAATCAGAATGTTGTAGTAGAGAGAACTTTGATCTGTGATATTATTGTCTTTGTTCTGATGGGGGGGTTTTAAATTATAGAGGTGAAAATACAGGGTTGACAGTTTTGTTGTGCAATGTGTAAGCTACGTAAAATTAGAATCAGAATTCAGAACTGTGTTATATATTATATCATCTTTTGAAAATCTTTCACTGTTCTTCTCTCTTTATGATCGTATTTGTATTTGCTCATTTATTTATTTCTTATTTCAATTCAGCCATTTCGTCAATCCACTGAAATTTCAAGTTGAGTTGCCCTGTTTTCTTTTTCATATATTGTGAAAAAGCAGCATCTAGATCATTTCATACAAAGTGACAAAATAACTCAGCCATGACTTCCCCTTGATAAAAAGAAGTGAATTCCACTTGGCTCTAAAATTGGGAAATACAAGAATGTAATTAAGGCTTAGCACTACTCCTTCTCATTCTTATTATTGGAAATACGAAAATTCACAGCTGATAAAACAAACAGTCCATACCTTGAAGTTATGACTTAAGAGAGGTGTTTGCTATCAGTTGAACCGTACTTCGTGTGAAACAACAACAATAACAACATAACTCCATATTGCTTGATCGACTCTCCTTACGGGCGCACACAATGGCCTTTGTTATTGAACATGTCCAAACCACATCAGATAATTTTGTACCATTTTCTAAGGAATATACCTCAATTTTAAAGGTGAACTGAACGATTGGGTGGATTGTGATGTATAGTTGGGTGAGAAGTAATTAGGTGGGGGCAAGGGGGAATAAAGGCATAGTGGGGGGAATCTGGAGAGAATATCCCAAGAGAATATACAATGAACCCAAAAACACAGGTGTTGATTGGATGCACTGAACAGGACAAACAAGTTGCTTCTTCGCCTTAATTATCCTCTTACATTATCACTATTCTTGAAGGCGCCATCCTCTGCTTCTCTCTCCCATCCCCAACATTACAACATCCCACCTTCTTATACTATCTCCCTCATATCCTAATTATAAGATATATTTAATCGATTTTAAGATTTTAAAGGAATTAAAGAATGAAATTAAATTAGTTAATTTTACTCATTTTCTTAAAATAACCTTATACTATAAATTTAGGAGTTAAACTAAGAGTATTATCTCTCTGTTTTTGGTCGGGGCGCACAGGTTATGACAAACGGGCGGTTCAAGAGTGTGAAGCACTGGGGCTTTGGCGAACCGGTCCAAGTCGAGACTCTCAACTCTCAATGATCTATTTTGCCGGTCCACCATTGAACCAGAAGATAGCCCCATTACCTTCTCTCATATTGACAGGAAAGCAAAGCTTGTACAAAGAGTTTACGTGGTTCGAGTACATGACCTCGGCTTATGGCCGATAATAGGCTTTGCCCCTCTGAGGGAATCGCAGCCTCATAATAACAAAAAAAAAACGTAGTTTGTATTTTGTTTTTTTATATATTGCCCCTCGATATGACTCTTCAATCTTCAATAGAGAATTTAAGTAATCTCTCACATTTAATAGAATATAAATGTGTTATTCAATTGATTATTGTGGAGGAAGTAATAGAGGTGATATGGGAAAAATATAACAAAAATTTCTTAGTTATTTTATTTAAAAAAATAGTAGAATTAAGATATATGTGACATTAATGACTTGCAAGCATTATTTACTTTATAAAATATATTGGTGCATTATTAAATTATTATTGAGAAAGTATCAATAGGGATATTTTATGAAGAAATTGATAAAAATTAGAATATTGTAATGTTGTCGTATAATTAGGATCGAAGAAAATATCATTTTATATCATATGGTATCATTGACGCATTCGTATCCTATTTATAAGGAACTTATTATATATTTTATCAAAAAAAATTAAAAGGAAAAGCTTAAATCTTATTAGCTCTATTTTAAAATTGGTAAAGTATCTTTTAGTCATTTTAAGTTTTACATAAAGCATCTTTGGTCCCTTAACTTTATAAAAGATATCTTTTGGTCCCAAAATTCTACTTATTAGATCGTTAATATTGCTAACTAAAACGCCGACGTGATAATTAACTCAGTGATGATTAATAGCGTTTAATTACACAAATTTTATATATTTTTCAATTTACCATATTTTTAATTTAAGTTTAATAGTATTTAATTACACAATCATCATTTAAAATTACATTATTATCACTTAAGTTTGAATTTTCCGTTAGCAAAATTAACGGTGTTAGAATTATAGACTAAAAGTTTACTTTATAAAGTTAAGGGACCAAAAGTATACATCACGTAAACTTAAAGGACTAAAAGATACTTTTACCATTTAACAACTTCTCAATTTTACCATAATCTAATATGAAGACATGACTGAAAATTGAAAAGATGAAAATAATAATAAATCGAAGGTAAATTATTCATTCATATAATACTTTAAGAAAATAATTTATCCTAAGGATTAAAGGAATAAGTTTTCTATTAGCCTTAGAAATAGGACCAGAGGAGTAGTAAATTACTACTTCCCCGTTGTAAATATTTGATGTATGAACTAACTAAGAAGTTAGTTTTTGTTTTAAATGAAAAATTTCAACTTCCTCTAGCTCTCATATTTATTATCAATCAATAAGAATAGTTTTAAATTTAAATAATTAAAAGAAGATATATATTTTTTTAAAAAAAACAACACACATTTTTTCATAAAATAACTAATTAAACTAATTTCTATTAATTTGTATAAATTAGCTATCAACTTTTTATATTTATAATTGGAGAGAGTACATTTTTTTTTTAAAAAAAATAAGTTAGGACTTAGGAGTAAAGAAATAATATGGGATATATTTGCTTTATACATAAAAAATTTAGTAATTAAACTCTTTAAAAATTGTATCAAAAGAAAAAGAAAAAGGAAAAAAAAATCTTTACAAAATAGTTGAAAACGGACTTTATAATTTTTGAAACAAAATTAGAGTACTATCATAAATTAATAGAACTAATATCATCCATATTCTTTTGCTTGTTTTTCATCCCAATAATATGAATTGTCATTCACAACCTTTCACCATAATATCAGTTTGGTTCATCGAATTTTACTAAATGCCAAATAAATGTTGAGGGGAAATAATCCTAGTATGAAAGTAAATTATGGAAAAAATATGAAAAATATATTTTATATTTAGGATCAAGATCAACTCATCAAATATGTCTTATATTAATAAAGACCAGATGGAGTATAATTTAATGTTACACAACGTATTTTAAAGAGATCATGTTATGTATGTTATAATTTATTGAGTCTCCTTTATCTAATTTAGATAAATATATCCTACATTAAAGACTCTCTTTCTAGTTCTAAATGTAAGAACTAGTAAAATGATTTTTTTGGTTATAAATATAAAATCTCAATTCACTTTACCTCCAAGATTTATACTATTTTCCCTCTCAATTCCTCCTATTGATTGCACATGTTAAAAGGTTTTCTATCAAGGAGATTGCTTCCAATGCAAATAATTAAAATGGCTACTTTAAAAAAATCAACACTTGTTTTTTATAAATAATCAATTTAAGTAATTTTATTAATCGCTATCGGAGTGAGTATATATTTATGATGATGACATCAAATTCTATGCAAATCACATGTATATGCTTTAGATTTAATGAATTTAATTTTTCATTTAAAGGGAGACTATTTTAGAATAAATAGAATTTACAAGACCATATTTTATATTAACATTTTTAAAAATAATATAAAAATTATCATACATCTAACACATTAATCATGACCCCTTATATAAACTAGGCTCTCAACCAACTGACTATTCATTTAATTTCATATTTCTCTAACATAAATTTTGAATATCTATATGGGACATAGTTTGAGAAATCATCACAATTTATAATTACTGCGAAATACTGTGTGTGTATTTCTTCCCTTACGAGAGCGCGTGCAAATAATTTTTATAGAGGTTGAGTTTTAACGTAACCGTAACATTGATGCTAATTTCAAACTTATGAGTTCAAATTTTGAAAATAGCCTCTCTTTTTTGGGAGTATGCTACGTAGATCTATCCTTTCCCTGACTCCTATGTTATCTAGTAAGAGCCTTATGCATTATGTCACCTTTTTTGTACTAACTCTGATCCTAAATACAAGACTTAATTAACTTTTTTTAAGAAGATTAAGGAAGTTAATTAAATTATTTTGTAGTATTTCTATTTATCATTTTCCTTCAAATTAATTTTTTTAACGTATATATAAACTAATATATAATTTAATCACACATAACATACATTTGATATGAAAATATAATTTATTTATTTTTCTTCGTTTCTTTAAAAAAAAAAAAATCAACTTGACGTTATTTACGAAGTAGTAGTATATATTTTCTTTTTTCTTTTAATATAAAATACACCAAATATGTCGTGTAGAGAAGTACAAGGCTGTACTTGCAAAATTGCGTACGACACACGCTATTCCGGCTTTGTCCGGTCATACAATGCCACTTACAATTTTTATACGATATCTTCTGCTGTTGGATTGGTGGTTATATGAATTTGGGATAAATATAATTTTTGTCATAAATTTAATTTAAGGAGTACTGGTCACTCAAATTTGGTCTCATTTTTACTCTAAAAGTTTAAAAACGTAGCAATCTTACCCTTCCGTTAATTTTGACCGTTAAATTATTCTTTCAGTTTGTAAACTTTTCGACACATTCTTTCATAAAAAAACTCTGTGGCAAAATTGTTCATTTTTGTTAATTTGGGAGCAAAAATGAGACCAAAAAATCTTTCAGGTAACTTATGCTCTTTAGACTAAACTTTCATAACAAAAATGATATTTATCCCTATAAATTTTTAATCCATATTAACAGTGGCGAACCTTGAGATAAATATTTGGCTGGCCAATATATACACATTAACTAATTTTAAAAAATATTTGGGGGTCAAATGTATAATAAATGTATTTTAACAATTCTAATGTATACGATTACATACTTTTTTACATTATATTAATTTTTAAAAAAATAATAATTGGGGAGCCATGGCCTCCTCTTGTCTCTAAGAAGGTCTATCCCTGCATATTAAAATATTCTTAAATGTTTTTTACGATATATTTTAAATATTGTTTTATTAATAATTTAGTGTGTATTTGAAAATTCGTTAAATTTAACCAAAATATGATTTTGACTAAAATAATGTGGGAGGCATTTTTATGTTGGCACTTGTAAAATTGATGTTGCAACATGTTACTAAACAAGTTGTGAAACTTTTATTTGATATAAACCAGAGATGGCACCGGTACTTTATTTGTAATTTAATTAATAAGTTATTCTACATATGATGTAAATAATTGAAGTCATTTAACTTGATTCGGTGGTGTATTTAATTTAAATTTTTCTATTTAAAAAGTAAAAAGAAGGATATGATCGAATGGAAAATATTATAAGACTTTTAAAATTATAAATAAAAATAAAAAGTTCCAAGCAACAATTACTGACATTTTTAAGAAATTTATAATTCAGCTTGTTTATCTTTATAGTTGTTTATTTATTTATTTGCTTCACTACTTTATTTATCGATCTTAGCAATTTTTAACCGAGTTAACAAAATCATGTTAATTTTCAAGATCTAAAAAGACTTTTCTCATAGAGTTGTGCCTTGTCTCCCTTTTCAATTCACGAAGACTCAGTTAATTACTAGTAATTTTTAAAAGTAAAAAATATTCTCTTGGTTAATCAAAATATTCTCCTTTGAAAAAATTTGCTAATAAATTTTCAAAGTGACCATTATAGGAAAATATACAATACTACCTCCGGTCCTATTTATAAGACATAGTTGACTTTGTTTGGAGAGATTAAGGAAGCTAAATAAGTTACTTAATCATTTTAGATGTTGTGTATCTTTATATTTTATATAAGTTTATTAGTCAAACTAATTACTTTGAAAAAAAAATACTTTAAGGCAATTTAATTAGCTTCCTTAATTCCTCAAAAAAAAAGTTTCAACCGTGCCTTATAATTAGGACCGGAGGGAGTATTATATGTTACGTTCAATTTCTAGAATAGATGCGGGGCACAAGACGCCCCTTGTGATAATATGCTTCTCTCATTTTGTTTATAAATTAAGGAGGCAAAGGGTTTTTTCCCCCTGTTTATAAGTTATATAATTAATTTTTTTTACACAAACATATAATTTTATCATTTATTTATTATTATGGAAACTTTAAAGTCTTATATTAAAAAATTCTTAAAGGTTAAGGGTCTATTTTGTTTCATAAGTTGTTATAGTGAAGCAATTTTATTATGAAAGTTTTTTGTTGTGCAATGTCAAGTTTAAATCGTAGTAATTTTGCATTGTTCATTATCTAAGTCAACTTTGACCATTAATTGATTAAATATGGTGAGTTAGTAGTCTACGTTTCATTCACGTCATTTTTGTTTGGGGTTCATATGCAAATTAGCCTAGAAATTTTTTATTTATGAGCAATGTTGTTTTGGAAGTTTCTAAATTGTAACAATTTCACCTTGACTGTTATTCAGGTATAATTTACCCCTTTATGCTTATTTGGCAAGTCCATGTGTCATCCCTTTGTTTTTTAAAGTTAGATTTGAAAATAAGTAAAAATAAAAATAAAAATCAAAGAATTGAAAACATCTTGTGCAATGAAGAGAAAATCAAAGAGGTATTTGTCTATCTTGGCATCACTGGGCTACCACAACAAAGAGTTTTTGAAGGCCTTGTTCTCGATAGTCACTCTTTGTATGTTATGCATCAAGTGATTGGTTTCTTTTTTCTTAATTGTTTTCTGGCGAATATGAGCTCCTCCTCTATATGTAACTTCTTCTTCAACAATGTTATTCACATTGCTAGTTCAATATATTTAGTTAACAAAAAGTCAAATTTAACCTAGATAGCTATCAAGGCGACATTCCTACGATTTGAAAACTTATGGGTAGCGTTGCTTTTAATTAAAAACTTTCGAAACAAATTTACACTTAAACCTAGGGGTGGGCATGGGCAGGGCAAGACCCCTGCCCGATGCCCACCGAAGAATGAATGGGCTACATTTTGTAGCCGATCCACCGCCCGATAAAAGCCCTAACAATTTTTGGGTCAAGGGCAAGAGGCGTAGCGTCGGGAATTCGGGCTTCCTCGTAAAGTAGTAACGCCTTAACCCGCTCCTGAAGATTTTAGTTCACAGTTAATAGAATTTCAAAGCTTTGGAGATAAAAAGTATAATATAAGATATTTATAATATATTTAGACATAATAATATAATATATTTTAAATAAAATAATATATGTAGAACAATATTTATTTAAATATATTTAATTTTCCGGGCAGGGCCAAATGGGCAGGGCAGGACCCCCGCCGATGCCCGGCCTACCGCCTGAAGATTCATCGGCCCTGCCCAAAACTACCAAAAAAAAATTCGGGCCACTTTTATAGGGGTGGTTTGGGCAATTTTTTAAAGGCTTTGAAGGCGGCGACGATCGTCAAGACCACGCCACCCCTACTTAAACCCAAAACAAAAATGACGTGAGCGACATGTGGATTACCAACGCAATATATTTGGTTAACTAACGATCAAACTTAACTAGGATAATGACCAGGACAAAATTGCTATGATTTAAAAACTTTCGAGATAACATTACACCCTAAAAAACTTCGACAAAATGATTCCATCGTACAACTTCTGAAATAAAATAGACCATTAACCCCTGTATTAAATATAGGCGACAGTTTTGTTAAAATTCAAACCATCTAGATGGTGACTTTCTTAATCCATAATTCCATATGCCTTACTCAAAACGATAATATATTCACTCCAATCGATTTCTCTCTTATGGTTTTAGTTCTATATATAAGTAACAATGTTGCTTTGTCTACAAATTTAATACACTTTATTTATTTATTTTTTTCTCAATTAATTGCATGTCTCCCTTATTTCATTTTCCCACTCATTCTCTCCCATATTTTTTTCCTACTTATTCCCTCTCTCACATATAATCTTCATAAATGGGTATATATATTTGAAGAAAAATCAATATCTCTTACATTGTTTTAAACTAATTTTAACTACCAGTCCATTTTATGTTATTTAGGCAATTGTTGCTTTTTTTTTTTAAAAAAAAAGATGGAGAGTATTGTTTTAGAAAGGAATAATAGTTACAGGAAGTGGTAATAAAAAAATTTATTCATGAGACTCGGCGTAAAAGACTCACCAGTTAGTGGATTATGAATCTCTCATTTATCCTTTCTATTTTGCTTTTATTCTTTACCCTCAAAACTACGTAGTTTTGGATACACCCATAATCTAGAAGTATTTTCTTAGTAGAACCCATAATACTAAAGTAGTTTTTAGTGTATTTTTTTAGCACTAAGTATACTGAGTGCTATTAAGAAAATACTTCTGGGTGATAGGTACCAAAACTGGGTGCCACAAAAAACATATTTTAAGGTATGGGGTGTATTTAAAATTAATTTGGGATACTTGATGCAACTTAAAAATATATTCCACAATGATATATGCCTTTTTTCAACAACAAAAACACAGTTTTGGGGCAAAGGATGAGAAGGACACAGGAGAGAAACCTAATCCTAAGTTAGGTATATAAAAAAATTTCAACAAGAACCATAAATTCATATTTGAAAGTTAGGTGAGATTCCATTAATTGATCATCAACCATTTAATACTTTTCGTGTGTGAAGGGTTTGATTTTTTTTATTTAGTGTTCATATCAAACTCCAAGTTTTCATCCCTGGCCAAACAAAAAAAGAAAAAGAAACTACAAGTTTCAATCCCTTAAGCTTCATCTTTTTATAACATAGGTTCTTATAATTGAAAAAAATTGGACCATTTTTTCTTTTGAGAACTAAAACCCATAATTAAAATTTAAGGCATCAAAGCCAAAATGAAGGTAAACTTAAGGGATCAATAATTGTTTTAACCCTTCCATTTAAGTTAAATTTTAGATTTATTTGACTATTTAATGAGTTTTTCCCAATTTTATCACATTCTTTCTCATTATTTGTTCTCTCATACATTTTCTTTCATCTCTTTTATCACTTATTATCTCTCTCTCTCTCTCTCTTATTTTCTTTATAAATAATGGTATTATATATATAACTCATACATTTATTAATTTTAATTAATTTTAACTGATATCCTGATAAAAATAAATCAGTTATTTTAACCTTATATTTTAAATTGGATGGAATATTTCCCATCATGCTTCAGGATTATTAAAAATTAATTAATAAAAAGGAAAATCTCGTGTAAAGATGTTAAATTGCCCAAATTCTAATTTGGGTTATTAAATGTAACAAATTATTGATAAGGTTTTGTGATAAAATTAGGGATTTATAAATTGAGTCAAATTACCTCAATATCCCTTAGTAATTTTTAAAAAAAAAAAAGAAAAAAAGAAAAATTGGAGACAGAATATTATTGTTTACGCGCTACGTAAAAACCCTAATGGTAGAAAAATCATTAGAGGTCTCTGTGAGTCCACATTAGCTAGGTGCCCAATAATTAGGTTCTTCTTATGTACTCATACCTCTATTAGAGGTATGAACACACACACACACACACACACACACACACACACACACACACACACACACACACACACACACACACACACACACACACACACACACACACACATATTGTATTTATTTAGATTTAAATTATATGCTACTTTTTGAAATGTTTTTTGCACCCATTATCTCAATTTAATTAGTTCCCAGTCTACTGGTGTTACAGACAAATATTTCTAAATGCAAGACTGAAAACTAATTAATTTGAGATACTTGGTGCAAAAAATATTTTAAAACAACATATAATTTAAATCTAAATAAATACAATATAATTTTTTAAAAAAAATGTGCTCCTACCTCTAATAGAGGTATGAGCACATAAGGGGCACCTAATGCGGACTCAGTCTCTGCACTTCTACTATTTTGTAAGTCAGGCATGTTCAATCGCTTTCTCGGTTTTTAATTTTTCTTTAATTAGTGTCCGTGCATGGTTTTTTGTTCCCCTTTTTTGGGTTTAATGTATTTCTCATAGAGGTGATTCACTCTTGTAGGTTAAATTTTATCCTGGAATGCTATGCTTAAAAGTGCCATAGAAATCTTGAGCAAAAAAAAAGAAAAAAAGCCATAGAAAGCAAACGTCGTCCAAATCCTCAAATTCCACAGCTTCTTATTTGCCCTAAATGGTCATATTCTCGCCTGACCCCTTTCTTCGTTGACATAAACAAAAACTCAGTTGTTCACCTTAAAAGACGTCTATATACCACAAGCCAATCTGTTGTAGGTACAGTTGATGGTTTGTTAATTATAGTTAAATACACAAAAACCTATATTTCCCTTCGTCTTCAACCATGTGATAAGACGAAGATTTTGGTTACCCTTAATGAAAGATCTAAATGACAATATGATGATAAAAACGGCAGCGACAACGACGATTCTCATGGTGTTGTTCACGCTCCTCAAGGCACACGAGAGAGAGCGATGATGGTAACGAGTGCTACATCTGACTTTTGTCTTTTCCTTTCCTCTTTTCTTTGGACCATAGGCTAGGGCTATTATTGGAAAATAACAAACATTTAAATATCCTAGATTAGGTCATTGATTTAATTTAAGATTTGTTGAGTTTACCAGCCTTATATATGATTTTCCTATTTCAACCATCTTTATATGGGATTCTCCCTTAATAAAAATAATTTTTTTTGTTTATTTTTTATAAAGTATTATTGTTGTTATTTCTAAGTTGATGCTCAAGACTAGTAATGAAAATTGAATATCACTTTTTTTTTTTGAATTGGCAAAAGTATTTCTTTAACTTCATACTTCACATAAGATTTCATTTTAATCACTTAATTCTATAAAGCGTCTTTCAATCCTTTAATTTAATTTTATTAACAAAAAAATGTTACATTAAAATTTTAAATGTTGACAAAATATTTATAAAATCTCACACATTAAATTTAATTTTGATGAAAATTGAAAAGATAATTTAAAAATTAAGGAACAAACTGAAATATTGTATAATGTCATACAACAAAATATTCACTCTTGTGCTTCCAACCCTACAAAAGTATTAAAATAAAGTCCTCTAATAATCTCTCACACACACAATCATCATCATCATCTTGTGCAAGAAATGTTCATGGACCTGATATATATATATATATATATATATATATATATATATATATATATTAATATATATATATATATTTTGCCAACATGGACCTGACCATATATTTTCAACTAATATGGTCAAAGCTTTCAATCACCAAATTAAATCTCTCAAATTTGCGTGTTAAGTATATCTACTTTCAATTTATTAACATATTATTTCGTTCTTGTCTCCCCATGCATTCCATACATAAATTATTACTCCTAATCTTAATTTATGGAGAAAATTACATTCAATGACTTAGGTAATGTAAAAATCCAAGTTAAAATATCTTTTTTTTTTTAAAAAAATATAGAACAGGTTAAAATATCTTAGAACTCAATATTCATACTTATTTCTAATAATCAACTTCTGCCGAATTTCACAAAGATCACTGCCATGTCTCAATGAAGATTATCACTTTAATTTATTATACAAGAGTTGTTATGGAAAACATTAAAAATTATTATTTCCTTGAAGATGATAGTGATTTTAATTTTTGGCTAAATTACACCAACTCTCTTAAATTTTGACCTGTATACAAATGATCCCTTAACTCCTAAAAATTTAATAAAACGAACCCCATAAGCTTTTAAGTTTGAACAGATAACCTCAACCTTCAATTATATACTTCTCCTTCAGTTATATACTTTCTCCTGTTCTATTTATAAAATAGGAAAAGCTTTTTTGAACATATCTATAAGTTATATAATAAATTTTTTATATGAACTTACAATTTCATTTTTTTATTTATTATTGTGTAAACTTTATACACTTGGAGTAAAAGGGTTAAGGTGCGATTTTGCCGAAGTGATCACTCAAGAAATATTTGGATATCCAGAAGTTTTTCGAAAGCAATTTTACTATAGAACTGTTAAAAAAGGAGCAAATTCCTCATAACCATTAAAAAGATTAACCATTAAAAAAAGAAAGTTGATTGTCAAGAAATTGATGTTGATCGTTAAAATTTTAAAAGGCAAGGGGCAAGATCGCTATGTTTTGGATGTATCAAAATTGCTATGTTTTGGTTATTTCCAAAGCTAAATTGCTTCTTGAAAAGCTTACGGATACTCAAGATACTTCGAATGGTTACTTCGGGAAGGAAAATTACTCCTTAACCTTATATTAAATAGGAATCAAAGTCAAAAAAAATTATTAAACTTTAAGATTGAATTAACGATAAATAATTAAAGTTTTCTTGTGGTTTTGATGAAATATATTGGAAGTCACTTATAAAAAGAACTAAAAAAAATATCCTTCAAACTTTATTTTTGTGTCCATATACTCCCCTTAAACCTTGAGTCCTATATAAATAACCCCTAAAATTTAAGCTCCATGTAAATAAGTAATGAATAAAACTAATAATAGCGGTTATCTTTAATTATATACATAAATTTAAAGTTCACGAGAGTTAATTGAAGTTTGAGGGTTGTTTATAATTTAGCTTTATCTTTTTTTTTCTTTTTTCTAAAAATAGTGCTAACAACTTTAATTCTTAGAAATAATTATAATTTTTAAAGTATTTTAATATGATTTTTTAATGATAAGCCCTTATTAGATATGTAATTTTCCTTATGTGTCTCATTCTGCATAGTTAGGTAAATTTAAGGGAAAATTGCATTTAGGTCATAATAAGGAATTTATGATAAAATAGTCATTTGAAATCTTAAAATTGCGGTGAAATCCTGTTGACTCTTTTGCACTATTTTCCATATGTGAAAAGATTTAAATGCCTCCATGTGCATGTGTTAACAAATTCATGAGTATGTTTTGACAAGTCCATGTCCATTTGTTTGTGTTGACAAATGAGCATGTTTTGACAAGCTTATGAGCGTGTTTTGATAAGTCCATGAGCATGTTTTGACAAGTTCATGAGCATATTTTGACAAGTTCATATGTCTGCGTTGACAAGTTCATGAGCTTCTATGAGGGCATTTGTGTATTTTCACATATAAAAAATATTGTAAAAAATTCTCATAAGACTTCACCATAATTTTGAGATTTCAATAGACCATTTTATCGTATTTTTCTTTCCACGGGACCATGTGCACTTCTCCCTATATTGAATCTATAATTATATGGATAAGAAAATCAAAACCAATGAGAAAGAGTCGTACAATCATCAATAAGTGAAATGATAAATTAATTTTTCTCTAGATTCTATTTCTCGTATGACTATTTTTTATTGTCTAATCAAGTATCGCAATTTTTTAAGTCCATTATATTATTTTATTTAACTATTCTTTATCTTCCAATTGAAAGATAACAAAAAAAAAAAAGTCGACACTCACAACTGTCTGCGGATAATATTCTTTCTTATCACATGGATAAACCATGTAGATCCTATCTAATTAATTTATTAATGCAATTTTTTATATAATTTAATTAATTAATGTCAACGTCTACCTATATATACAATGTTTTTAACTTTAAGCATACTCGTAAACATGAACTTGAATTGTAAACTCATAAAAATTTACTTTTATAATTAAATAAATATTAATAATGTATAATTAAATAATTAAACTATAAAAATAACAACAATATGATTTAAACATTTTTAAATAAAAATAATTAAAATTAAATTCATCAAGATTCAAAATCTATTATATTTAATAAAAAAATTTCTATAAAATTTCTATTTAAAGCATTGGATATAATCCAAATCGAAGAAGTTAATATGAGTTTAAATGTAAGTAAACACGGTTTTGTAAAGTTTAGAAACGTAAAAACAATAATCTCGACATATAAACTTATGAGTTTAACCTAGTTTATAACGATCATGAGTTTATCGGTGAGTCGACTCGATTTTATAAGTTACAAATGTAAAAATTTTGAACTTAGAGAATCAACTAGTTAGTTTGACAATAATATCTTTATAAGTGATATTGTCCGAAACCGTGACCTAAATTCTTCACCAAGCATTCTTTAATTTCCTATTGGTTCACTTTGATTGTCCCCCAATTCTATTTTACAAATAATATTGTATAAGCCATGGGAAAAATATTTGCATATACTTCTTTAGAGAGTGACTCCAAGAGAAAATCAAATTTATAAAGACAAAATTTTCTAAACCCTAGATTATTATTGACGGTTCAAATTCAATATCTCAAATCTAAATTTGTTATCCATCAAGTTCTTATTGTGCTGTTGATTTAGTAATATTACTTGGCTTAAGGGGAATGTATTCGATTTTCTGAGACAAAGTTGAAAATTTAATTTTTTAAATGAAGAAATACCTTAAAAGAGTGATAATCAATTAGGTTCAATGATACTTATGGTTTAATAATATGGAACATCATGTTATATTGTATAAAAATGGGGAAAATCTGTCCTTGTTTAAAATTTGTATGGGCGAGAAAGATATGAATTCAAGTGTTGGCAAAAAAGGGAAGAAAAAAAAATCAGTACCGGTATTTTCTATATATGAAACCATATAAAGTACCAAAATTTTCTATCTATAAAAATATATATATTAGATCTTTTGACTAATAAATTTGTTAAAATATGGAATTTTAACCGATTTTTCATTAAAAAATGCCTACTTAATTTAGCTATAAAATAAACAGATTCAAAATTATAAAAAGAAAATCTTAGAAAAATTCGGTTAAAATAGGAAAAAGATAAATTAAAGAGTCCAATATCACAAATCTCAAGTTAAACCTATGAGATGACTTTGGATTTACAAGCGTTTCTAAATGACCAAAATGTCTCGGCAACATTTGTAGAGTTCAAGTTATCAATATGTATATTTATGTTGTTAATTGCGATTCTTTATACGTAAGTTGATTAGTATTGCAATTGACAACTTCATAATATATATTGACAACTTGAGTTCCCTGAATACTAACAACCTTATTATTTCGAAGCTACACATGTTAGACATCACTGATGACTACTTATGTATAGAGAATAACAACTTAAGAATCAGAATTAACAAATTTAATATACATATTAACACATTGAGCTATCCAAGTACCAACAACCGTACGTATAGGTAATACTTTGAAGCTACACATGTCAGATGTCACTGGCTACTTATGTATAGATTAGAATAACAATTTAAGAAACAAAATTAACAACTTTAGTATACATATTAACAATTTTTAAATGGCCAATTTACCTCTAAATTTTTTTGCAAATCTCATATTCTTTCCAAAGATCTGACTTTGAATTTGTGATATTAGAATCTTTAATTCGTTTTTTTCCCCTATTTTAAAGGAATTTTTTCAAAAAAAAAAAAAAAAAAGTGAATGATTGGTCATGATGATTGGTGTGGATCGATATGAAAGGCAAGTGGAGAATCCGAGGCTCCACCTCCAAGGCCAAACTTATCAACAACGATGATCTGTGATCAATAAATAGTAAATACGTACAGACGCATAACAACAAAAAACGGCACGGTACTTCTTGTCAACTGAGAATATATATATATATATAAAACTCTTTATCTTCACAACAATATCAAAGAAAACAAAGTTGTCATGGATTAAGCAAGCTATATATATATATATATATATATATATATATATATTATGGGCGTTGTAACTATGGACCACTTGAGAATATTCGAGGCCTAACGAGGCATAATACTGTGCTCAAATTCAATTATGTGCTGAATGTTCTGGTATATTCTCTGTTGTTTACATTATCTTCTCATTAAGATTCCATATTATTTATCAACTTACACTATATTTGGGGTGGTTGTTTGAGCACTTGTGAGAGTGGGGTCCTATTCACCTGCCACACACCCTCTTTTGTGTATATATGTAGCATCATTGATTAAAAATACGCCATTAGTCTTATAAGTCAAATTAATGATATTTATGTGTTGTTTGGAATGGGAAATTTGTATAAATTGAATTTTTAAAAAATTAGAAAAGTGGGGTTATTTTGGAGAAATAAGTCAAATCGAATAACCTAGGATATTTCTCATATCGAGCAACCCCTTAGGGATATTCTTGAGAAATTAAAAAAAAGTTTGTAAATTAAGGGAAATAAACTATATATGTTGGAAGGATTTATTTTTGTAATTGGGATTTGGCATGATTCAAATCTAAATAAATCAGCTCAGGCAAAACAAAAAATCTAAATTAATTAGCAACATGGAATACTTCCTCATATATATATATAAGACACTTTCTAGAATTTTAATGTAGTATTTATTTAGGGGTTTAAACTTCTAATGTTGCATGAGAAGAAGAAGATTCCTACACACATGAAATGATGGGACCCACATATATATAATGCTAATTTATATATATATATGTGTGGGTCCCACCATTTAATGTGTGTGTGACATGAGAATACACTTCTCCTACAACATGAGAAGTATTTTTCCCATTTATCTATGTTCCTAAATAATTTGGGCAAAGTTGACAAAATGTTTCATATGTATTCCGACAAAGTTAACTACTCAACCACGACTTTGGTTATAATAAGGTAGTGAGAGGTAGCAAGTGGTTATAGCATGGACCAAAGAAAAAATTTACTCCTCATGTTCTTAATATAAGACATATTTGAAGAGTTAATATTGATTTTAAATATAAGACATAGTTTTTATATTTATCATTTTTTTTTTAATTTAACCTTATTGTTACTCTTTGAACAATAATTAAGGAGGAGAGGAGACGGCCAAGAGAATTAAAGATGATGACTATATTGTTTTAGAAAATACATATCATATTAATTAAGTTAACTAACTTCCTTAATTTAATTTAATTAAGTAAATATGTCTTATATTAAGAACAAAAAAGTATTATGAATGGTTTGTTTCACTACTAGAAAAAAGCTGATTAGTGAAGGAATTTTTCCCGTCGCAAATTTAGGGGTATTTGCGACAGAATTGGAATTCCGTCGCAAAACCCGTTTGGGTCAAAGGCGACAGATTTAGGAATCCGTCGCAAAACCTAGAGGGGTTTGGTGACGGATTATATTTCCGTCGCAAAACCCTGAAGGTTTTTGCGACGGAAGTTGTATCTGTCGCTAACTGGCGGCCGAAAAGGCCAAAAAGCGAGATTTTGCGACGGATTATGAATTTGTCGCAAAATCTCTTTAAGTCCCAATTTTGGGACATTTCCTCCGTCTCTCACATTCGAAATCCTTCTTCTTCTCCCACCTCGTCGCTCCTCCTCTCCCTTCCGGCCACCGCCGTTCGTCGTTCTAGTCACCGTCGCCGCTTCTCCTTTCGGTCGCCTCCACCGCTCCTCCTTCCGGTTGCCTCCCCCTTCCGGCGCCGTTGCCATTTTCCAGGTTAGTTTGAAGTATTTTTTTTAACTATTTGGAAATATCTGTATATAGATTTGCTTTCTTACATAATCTAAAGATCTATATTGGTAGAAGTTTATAAATTACATGAATTTAGATCTTTTTTTTTGTTTATTAGTTTCTCTTTTGTCTGAATCTAAATTGATAGAGGATTATAAGTTTTCCTAATATCTTCCTCTGAAATAATGATTTGTATAGTTGTACAGGAAATTCACATAAATATTATCACTAGTATTAGCGTATGCCAGGTCCTAAAGATTTTCTAAACATAGAAGAATTTCTGTATCTATATACTCATCTCAATATATATATAAATATACACACACACACATATACAAGCACACACACACATTGATCGGAACTGAATGATATATACTAAACTTTCATATTGCCTTTTTGCTTAATTAAGTTTAAGGGTGAGCTATACGTGTACCCAAGAATTACAACTATCATATATTAATTGGACAACCCTACGCTAAATATATATTCTGATTTCAAAGATTTGTATATGATTCTAAAGATATGCAGGTTTAAAGGTTGCATATAAGTTGTGAGAAATGAAATTTTTAGAGTTAGTTATTGAAAATTAGAAAAATTGATGAAAAATCTTTGTATGAAAATTTTATTAGACAAAAGAGCATGAATTTGATCCAATATTGTTACTTTTATGTTTTAAATCCCGTTTTTCTGTATATAAGAATATATTAGGTCCATTTGGTCAAATGGGAAGGAAGGTAATTCTGTTAGATGGCTTACTTATGGATTTTCAATAACTCGAAGAATTCCTCAATGTGAAGGTGATTATTCTACTCCTTTCAATCCATGAAGCACTTATATGGATAATTTCTGTTTATGCCATAACTGCATTAGCAATGCGGGACATTTGGTTTGCTCAATATAATGGAGGTAATTATTTTTTGGGTTAAATGCCTAATTTACCCTAGAAGTTTTGATAAGGGGGCACTCATCACCCGGAAGTTTTTTTGGTACCAAACTTACCATGGAAGTATAAAAAAGGAAGCAAATTTGCCCCGGAAGTATGAAAAATGTAGCAAATTTGCCCATCCGTTAATTTTGACCGTTAAGTTTGACTGAGTGTACACGTGGCAACTTAAATATTATCACTATTGATTTGTAAACTTTCGGGGCAAACTTACTCTCAGTGAAAACTTTCGGGGCAAAAATGATACTTAACTCTTATTCGGGTTGATGAGGTGGCATGCCACGTGTCATGAGGTGGCATGCCACGTGTACACTCAGTCAAACTTAACGGTCAAAATTAACTGATGGGCAAATTTGCTACTTTTTTCATACTTCCGGGGCAAATTTGATACAAAAAAAACTTCTGGGTGATGAGTGCCCCCTTATCAAAACTTCTGGGGCAAATTAGGCATTTAACCCTTATTTTTTATTAAACATATATGCAGCGGATTTTGTTCTGATTTGTACTCCGTTGAACCTTATTTTTTTTCTTGTCATATGTTAAATTTCTATATAATATATAATCTTGGTAGTTAGAGATATTTTAGGATCTAATCGGATTATGGAATTTGAATTTTGTAATTGCTTTTATGTTTTATAATTCCTAGATATTAGGATTTGCCTTTATAATTCCTAGATATTAGGATCCGCCTTTTATAATCCTAGATATTAGGATCGGCCTAAACCGTATAGAATTTGAATTTTGTAATTGCTTTTTCTGTTTTATAATTCCTACATATTAGGATTGGCCTAAACTAATCAGTAGAGTATCTATGTGTATAAAATCCTGAAGGCATATGAATAATAAAAATAAAAAACTCAAAGGATTTTATATATTTCTTTTTTATTTCGTAATTTTTTGAAAAAAAATTAACAATTTTTTTTTTTAATATCAAAATTTGCGACAGATTTTGAACTGTCGCAAATTCAGCGATTTTGCGACGGATATGGAATCCATCGAAAATCCTAGAATTTGCAACAGATTTCTAATCCGTCAAAATTTGCGACAAATTTTTTTTTCGACGTCACAAAATTTTTCATTGCAAGAACTGATTTTTTTTGTAGTGTTTTTTCTGAGGGAGGTAACAATAGCTATAAATATATTTGCACTCACGTACGTATACCCACAATTATGGTGAATCATGGCCTAATAAGGGCAATTATTAAAAATGTACCAAAACAAAATGAAATTTCAGCAATAGAAGTGGCATTATTTTTGTAATGTACAAAATTTATGTTTTGTTATCACATGTTGTAACACCCCAATTTCTATGAACAATGTACAAAGTGGAATTAATGAAAATATTGAGAGGGTTTTGGCTACAATTAAATTGCTATTTTCTTTGAATCATTTTTACGTAACGCTCTGATGCATGTTAATATGGGATAATTAACTAAAAAAAGGTGATAAGTAAAAGGGATCCCTCTAACCTGCCACCCGAAAGGGCGAGGCTGGTAGGGGTGTAACACATGTTGTTTTAGTTGATAATTAAGATGTATATTTCATAATTCACTACTACAAATAACATCTATAACGTCCGTTTATTTGGGCTTTTAACGTCTAAAAACATGGGGACGTTTGTTCGGGAGGCACAAAAAATTGGAGACTTACGGCGTCTAATTTTTTTTAGACGTCTTAAATGTTTTTTTTTTTAAAAAAAAAACAAAACAGATGAGGACGGTGACGACGTTAAACATAGATTTGAGAAATTTCAGATCTGGAAAAAATCCAGAACGCATCTTTGAATATCAAAGTAAAATTAAACATTATGAACAGAGACGAGGGAACTGAGAATCGGGGCAACACCATAGCCGGACAAGCAACCATCTGCATTTATTTGCAAAACAAAAAAAAAACCATTAGGAATTGATAAAATCAAATGAGGAAAAAGGTAAAAGAAGAAGATGAATGCATAAATACTGAAATGGTCGAAGAGGAGATCGATCGCAATTGCGTAACCGGATGGATGAAGAAGAAACAAAAAAGTGCCATGGGAGAAAGAGTGACCTCGAGTGAACGACCGGAGCGAGCGAATCGGGCGAGACAAGCAAACGATCGCGGCGAGTGACGACGATGACAAAGCGAAAGCAAAGTGAGCGAGTCGTCGCGACATAAGCGGGTTGGTGAGAGGTGTGAGAGTTGCATGAGGTTCAAAGAATGGGTAAGGTTATGAGGTTCACAGAGTGGCCAAAATCGATACTTTTTCGCGTCGGGATTTTCATTTACCGCATTTTTCTCTTTTTTGAATCACTTTTGGCGTCTAATTTTTGAAATTAGACGCCAAAAGTGATACTTTTTCACACTAGGATTTTTGTTTTTCGCATTTTTTTTCTTTTTTTGAATCATTTTTGGAGTCTAAGTTTTAAACTTAGACTCCAAAAGCATGACTTTTGGAGTCAAAGTTTAAAACTTAGACTCCAAAAGTGTCTCTCACGGCCCCACACATAACCTCGCCGCACGATGTGACCTTCTTTTCGTCAGATGACATGACTTTTGGAGTCTAAGTTTAATACTTAGACTCCAAAAGTGTCTCTCGTGGGCCTTTTGGCATCTAAGTTTAGAACTTAGACGCAAAAAGTCAACTTTTATCACATATAATTACAAAAATGTCACCACCTTTATTTTTTACTTCTTTTTTTTTTGGTTGAAAAAGGACGTCTTTTGGGACGCAAAAACCGTTTTTTTTTTTTTTTTTGTAGTAGTGATTCATAATGATATAGATTTGTATCTCATTATTGATACAATGATCTCATTAATGAATACTATATAATTATCTTCACAAGTGTTCACTGAAATTTTTTTTATTAAAAACAAAAAACTTGTATTCTTTTTCAGTGGATGATCAACTAGAAGATACAAGTTAAATTTCCTCTCATCAATATCGTGCATAAAACAATCGTTTAATCAAATGATGAGAATAATAATAAAAATATATAATAATCACTACAAATTTTTTTTTTTTGTAGCGCTTAAAATTATGTATTTGTAGTAGTTTTAACCGCTATAAACGACATTAGTAGCTGGTCAAAGAACTGCTACAAAATACACCGTTGCAAAATGTTTGGTAACGTTCTTCTAAAACCGCTCCTCATGTAATAAAACCGCTATTGTATTAGTAGCGGTTTTGAGTTACCGCAACAAGATGCACTCAAGATGACGAATTTCAAAAAAATTGGCGCCCAAATTTTGTAGCGGTTGTAAAACTACTATAAATATTGGATAAAATTTCATAAATTGCATCAAATATTTAAGCTGAATTTAAATTAAAATTTGTAGCAGTTTTACAACCGCTACAAAATATTGCAAAGTTGAAAAAAATAATCATAATTTGTGTTCATTGTTATATGTTGAATATTTTTATTATTTAAGTGACAGATTAAATGGTAATAGTTAATATTTAAAAAATGATTAACTTAAGTTATATGAGTATAAATATTATGTACGTATAATATTGAGAATGTGTAGATAATAAGGACTTATTGCGTTGTCCACCTCTGAGCAATATAATTATGTTGTACATTAGATGATATTTGATTATGGAAAGAATGTTGATGATGATAGAAGGAATATTGAGGAAATATATTTAAAGTTCTGGATAAGAAAAAAAACACAGTATCAATATTATAAGAAGGGAAAAAAAATAAAACTTTGAAATCAAAATTTTTTAAGAGGTAGGAAGAAATGAGAGAAAACGAGAGAGAATGAGGTGTGAATAAATGAATAAGTGTGTGAAATGAGGTGTGGTGGGGGTATTTATAGGAATATGCGTGCGTAACATTTGTAGCAGTTGATGTGACGGATTTTGTAGCGGTTACAAAACCGCTACAAAAATTCATTAGTATTTTAAAAAAATAAATAAATTTCAAATTTTGTAGCGGTTATACTAAAAACCGCTACAAATTAATGAACGTTGGCGGAATGCGAAATATTCAAATTTTAATATTACATACTTTGTAGCGGTTGATGTGACAGTTTTTTGTAGCGGTTACAAAACTTTCTACAAAAATTCATTGGTATTTTTTTAAAAAAAAAAATCAAAATATCGCATTTTGTAGCGATTATACTAAAAACCGTTACAAATTTTAACATTTTTTTTTTTAAAAATAAACTTGGCGGGATTTGAAATATTCAAATTTCAATATTACACACTTTGTAGCGGTTGATGTGACAGTTTTTGTAGCGGTTTCACGTTTGTAGCGGTTTTGTGTGTGTGTTTTGTAGCGGTTACAAAACCTTTACAAAAATCCATTGGTATTTTTTTAAATAAAAATTCAAAATATCATATTTTGTAGCAGTTATACTAAAAACCGCTACAAATATAAACGTATTTTTTTTTATAGACTTCACATTTGTAGCGGTTTAACTAAAAAAACCGCTACAAACTATTCACCGTTATTCCAACCACTACAAATAAAGAAACCCTACCTCGTGTGTCGTAAAAATTTGTAACGGTTTTCTGTAACCACTACAAAAGTTCATATTTTTTGCATTTTATAGCGGGTCTTTGATATAAACCGCTACTAATGGCGCGCCATAAGGCGTCAAACTGGCGCCATATTTGTGGCGGTTTATATAAATGAACCATTACAAAATAACCGTTACAAATTTGGCGCCATATTTTGTAGCGGTTAGTTTATGATAACTGCTACAAATGTCGTTCATGAACCAACGCGCCACTTGACGCGAGTCATACCACTGTAAATTTGTAGCGGTTTATTTTGACCACTACAAATTAACCACTACAAAGTGACATTTTTTTGGGTAGTGAATAGTAACAATAATGTATATGCATGGTTTATGATTCTCTTAAAATTAAAATTTAGATCTCACACACACACACACACAATCACACAATGAGTCGTGAAGAATCTTTTCAATTAAGTTGATGAATGAAGCATATACAAATTAATCAAATTATGATGATTAATGGGCCATTAATTTGTCAATGCTTGCATATACTATAATACATACAACCACACATATATTATTTTATACTAAACGCCATGACTCGATCCTTATATGAAGATCGACTTGGACAAATGGTTTTTTTTTTTTTGGCACGTGTTTGTAGACACACATACACACATTTGGCTTTTCAGGGAGTGGAAGGCCAAGTGACTCTTTAGGGTTTCTTAGAGATATATATAGAAGAAACAATTAATATGGAAACAAAGTGCTAATTAGGGTTTATGAATTTGTCATATGGTTTGGACGATAAGGAATATTCTTCCCAAAATATATAAAATACAAAAGAACTCAAGACCAAAACCATTATAATTAATATTTAATATTAATACAGATTTCCCAGGTCGGAGACACGTGTAACATATTATATATAGGACATCACCATACAACGTGAATTTTACGAGAATCTTGCATTGATCTTGTCTCTTTCGTATTCTTTGGCTTAATTGTTATTATGTCCAGTATACATTCTTGTTTTTCTAGTCATATTCAAATACAGATATACTCCCATCAGTCTTAATTATAAGACCAAGTTGATTTTTTTGGAGAAATTAAGGAAGTTAATTAAATTACTTTAGAGCATTTTTATTTTTTTCTCCAAATTAATTAGTTTGACTAATAAACTACTACCCCCGGTCCTAATTATAAGACTTAGTTGACTTTTTTTTTGAAGAGATTAAAGAAGTTAAATAAGTTACTTAATAATTTCATATGTTGTGTTTTCTTACATTATATATTAGTTTATTAGTTAAACTATTTAGTTTGAAGAAAAAAATAAAAATACTCTAAGCTAATTTAATTAGCTTCCTTAATCTCTCCAAAAGAAAATAACTAAGCCTTATAATTGACATGGGAAGTAATATATAATATAAAAATACACAACATATGATATGATTAAGTAATTTATTTAGTTTTTTTAATCTCCCCAAAAAAAAGTCAATCTCGCCTTATAATTAAGATGAAGTGTGTGTATATATATATATATATATATATATATATATATATATATATATAACATGTGATTTCCTATTATTCTGAATTTTAATTTGTTTAACTCTCATCCCATTATATTCCTTTAAGACTATATATAATTAATACTATATTTATATGTGTATACACACAATTGGTATATTGTTGGCAAACTCTGTGTGTGTGTCAATTCCATGACTTGTTGAGGGTTAAAGAAAAATCATGACTTGTTGTGAAAGATAAGTAGTGAATCATTACACCAATAATCAACTTTAAAGATGATTAACCTAATGGGCTAAATATATAATCCTTTTCTTTCTTTTTTCTTAAATGAAATCCTAGCGAATCAGGATAAGTATAAATAAAAAAATTCCTGAACAGAAGGGAAGCCTCCCATTAGTGTTCGTCAATTAATGAAACCCCATGTGGTTGAGGTTTCATTGTCATTCTTGACGAAGACACAACAATTAATTATTTACAAATTATAATATGTGTGTGTGTGTGTATATATATAGAAAGAGAGAGCGCACTATATAGAAGCATCGAGATCTTTGCATAATATTAATAAAAATTGAAAAACCAAGATTTTCATCAGCCTCCAAAGGATTTCAATCCAGATACATATTTTATTTTTTAATTATTAATTTATGTCTTAATTATATTATTGCCAAGGGTGCATGAAAACAAAAATGTAAATTAAACCAATTCCCTGAAGAGTAGTTGAAAGTTGAAACCTATCACCACTCATTCTATGGAAATTAAAGAACCTATTATAAATATTAAATACTCAGCACCAACCATATTCATAACATGAATTAGTACACTGTCATTTTAATGGTACCATTTCATTCCACATATGTCTTCTTCATCACAAAATTTTTGTTCTAAATTTGGGTATCTAGAAAAAAAAAGGGTATAATTATTATCAATATGAGAAATTTGTCGTTGAATTTATGACTAAGCAATTATCGTGACTGCATAATCAAAGTTTGAACATGAGACGATTGGTTAAGTTGTCAGTTGCCACAACTTTTGTCAATCCAAACACACAGTGTAGTCTTTAAATTTTCATGTAACATTTTTCAAATCACCAATTTAATATATCTTTTTTATTGAGAAAGTTTCCAATAATAAAACTTATCCTTCCCAAATATAGAATTGAAATTATGCCCTCCCAAAAAAAATAAAGAAAAAAACACATCCACACACGTGGAATTGATGTGTCTACAGATTCTATGGGAATATGCCCTTTAGTTTAGATGGTACAATTTTGCCAACTTGTTCAAGTGCTTTTTTTTAAAAAAAAAATAATGAAATTTTGTAAATTATGCTTTGAAAGAAAAAAAAATATTCTAGCTACTTTTGAATCATAGTGCACTTCATGGAATAATAATATTATACTATCTTCGGTTCAAATATAAGACAACTGACTTCTTTTTAAAAATATTAAGGAAGTTTTAAATAAATTATCTAATCATGTCATATATTATGTATGATTAAATTAAGTATAAGTTTATAAGTCAGAAAAATTAGTTTGAAGAAGAAAATAATAAATACTCTAATTAATGATTTAATTAGTTTTTTTAATATTCCCAAAAAGACCAACTCGGTCTTATATTTGAGACATGAGCTAACATATATATATATATATATATTTTTATGTAGGTGCCTTGATATTTTGTGAAACTCTCCCCCTGCCCCCAATTTTAACCATAATGAATTTGAACGAGAGATCCTATCACATGGCTTCTTATGAATTATGATATATGTCCCCACAAACGGGTCACTCCCTAATTAATGAGCACATTCATTTACATTTTTCCATTGATTATAAACTTAAATTTGACGAATATATAATTTAATTCCCAGTATGTTTGGTATGGAGGGGGAGGGAGGAAAATTTTTAATGAGCTTGATTTAAAAAAAATTGGAGAATTGAGGTTAAGAACTTATAATTAATTTTTCTTACTATTTAATTTTTATATTAAAATTTTACAACCCCACTTCTCTATTTCTTTTAAATTGAACTCATTCAAATTTCTCCTCTCGCCATTTCCCTGGCACAAACAACAGTAACAGAATCTTGGCATGTGTTGGGCCTGTGGGCTGGGCCAGTTAGGCTTATCCCAGTATTTACTGGGCCTATAATCTTTTTATCTCAATACCACTGAGCAACCCTTTTATAGAAATGGTAAGGGACTTGTTCTCCCACAATTACGTCTTCGGTTTGAGACGTGGGAATCGAAAAAATGGTGTTGGGGGCTTTTTCCCCCACGATGGGACCGACGTGAAGCAAAATCTAGATTAGTCGGAACTGAAGGTTTCAGTGAACTGGGTGGGATACCAAAAAATAAAAACCCTTTTATAGACAAAATCTTCGAAGTCGCTTCTTTTCAACCCTTTGAAAGTATTTTAGCAACAAGCATATTGGGCCTTCATGGTGTGGGAAAAAGTAACCCCTCTTCCCAGTTCAAATGCAAGTACTAGCAGCTAGCAAGTAGAACCACGAGAAAGATGCAAGCAATAATGGTATACTTCATTTTTGTTAAAAAAAAAATACAAATACAAATATAGGGAAGGTAAAAGTCATTTATATAATTTAAAATGTCATTTTTACCCTTGACTTAGAAAAAAAAAAGTTATCACTCAGTAATGCCTAACGATAACAAGGACGTAATAGATATTGCATGCCTCAATCTTTGCGCAATGAAATCCTTTTTCATTTCCATTGAAGTAACCATTACCAAATGGAGCCTGAGGTGTTAAAAAAGATCGTATGTGTGTAGTATTGCTTCCTTTTTTAGAGAACCAATGGCCTTTCAGTTAAAGACAGAACAAAAACCAGAGAAGTTTTAATACTCAAGATTTTATTTTAATTACGCAATAAACAGTGCCTTTGTTACATAATACTACGTATTTGACTATCAGCTAGCTATAATCATCCTCAAGTTACAGGTTTGGGCAAGAGGAAAACATTACTGTAGGCTTGAATTTGCTGATATTTCTAATGGCACTCCAGGGGTGGGTTCTAGAACCTTCGCGGTTGGCAACTCTTTCGACAATAGCTCCTGCATAATATTTAACCATTTTAAAAAATAGATGACTATTTGACATGTGTCAAAAAGAAGAAGACAATTTTTGAAAGCAATAATAACTACATAAAAAATGACAAAGCTTAAAGCTGTTCTTCATTTACACTAGTAGAAGATGCAAGAACTCCCACAAACCAACCAATGGATTGAGAGTTAATTGCATCCTTGTTATTGTGGGAATGGAAAATTTCATAATGATCATTCAATATGTAAGAGAACCAAATCATTATAATTCAGAAATGTGCAATGGAAGCATCAAATAAATACTATGCTATAATTTACTAATACAAAACTTGGTACACGCAAGCAGGGTTAGGTTCAAATAGCAAAATATAGCCGAGTTCAAGAAAGATTTACGGTAGGTACATAGAAAATTGAGTTTAAGCTTGAAGTTAATTGGAACTCTTAGCTCTAATGCTAAGAAAACCAGAATTTTGACTGGATTTGAAGGAAAAACTGTAGACAAGTAATCAAAACTGAAATTTAATCAAATGAAAAATAAAATCTTTTGGCAAAATTTAATAAAATCTGAACAAGCATAGAATGGTGAGTTATAATAAAGAGAAAAAAAAAATTGGCCAATGAATTCTAGTGAGATTTCTTAAATGGCCTTGCCTTGTCACAAACTCAAGCAGTTTCTTATTCCCAGAGCAAAAGAAGTATCTTTCCCCATCATTTTGAAAGGAAACAATGTTTTAACAAGTTACGGCCGTTTCTAGGTTATCCCAAATCATAACATGGAGCCAGATTTACAAAAAAGCTTCTACTTTGCATGAACAAAAGAAACAATAAAGCGTTAGCGAAATATCTCAAACCTTGAATGATTCCACTGTTCCTTCTGCCCGAACTAAGCTTGCAAGGAGCCCTTTGCTATCTAGGTCTCCATTTTTCATTGGCACAATGAACCTATAACACAAAGGAAAAAAGATTACTCTAACTCTCTCTCTCACACACAAACACACTTAGAGATGAGAAAACTAAGAAATAAAGCTATGCTCCTGATATGAAACTGATAGTTGATCAGAATCACCTATTTCAACTAAAGATCAAACCTGTGATACTTAAGTATTTCAGGCCAAAAAAGACCCAAAAATTTCTATTCAACCTAATACCGTCAAATGTTATTGTTTAATGGAAGGTAAAGAAAAAATCCTAATGAATGATTCAGTATTGTTATTAAATGAATTAAAAAGACCAACAGTTGGGTCAAGAGGAATAGACTTCACACCCCATCAGCAAGGTCTTAAGCTTTCATTATTTTGGATATGAAAATTCAAGTTGTCAGAGCTCCTCCTATTTGGGCTTTAACGTAGCTCAAATCCAGATTGATAGTAGTAAATACTTGATAATTCTCACAAAAAAAGGACCCATCTGCCCTTAAAAGAACAGTTGGATTATTGTCTTCTAGGGAAAAAAATTTACTTGGCTTGAAGCAACTTTGCTAGTTTCACAGCATCTTCCTGCCCGGAAACCAAAGTGAATTTAGGCAAAAGTTGCTTTATAACTGGTGTGATCACAATATCTACTTGTTCCTTCTCAACGAAACTCTGATTGTATACACAGTGGGGTTCATAGTAAAGAGTCAATTGACCTTGTGGGGATTCAACAATATAACTGCAGCAAATGAAGCACCCAATCACTTTACTGAAGGTATTCAAGTGAAAATATGAAGAGAGTAGATGTATGCATAAATTTGGAAGAGCAAAAAAGTTATAAAAAACTTCACCCGTTCTCGGGGCGTTGCCAAGGAGGTCCAAGAACTGGCCCTGCAGTAGCCTTAACTCTGATCCTAGAATCATTACTTGCTTCAATATCAGAGGTCTGTCCAGGTTCTAAATACGTTACCTGAAAATAACTAGGTGCAAGTGTAAGTGGTAAAGAGGGATTTTGCAAACAACTCCAGTAAAGCATATATAATTAGTTAAGAGATAGATGAAAGCATGCTAAAAATAAAAAAGGTAAATAGCAATAGCCAGAATTTAGGTTGGAAGTTCAATGAACAAAAAACCCAGATAAAGGGTTGGGAGGATGAAGAAACAACTACAAGATCAGAGGAAAGAAGAACCCAGAAACATGTGATATGGTGCACAGATAGAAAGCCAATAGCACAAGACAATTGTATGTTTTTGGGAGAAACTTATCCACGAAGTGCTGTTGTTCAGATATAATAAATTGATAACAGAAAGGGGACTGAATTAAGCCAAGAAAATTGTCGTGTTAAGTTCACAAAAGATAATCAAATCAACAATATCATGAGATGCAATGGGGCACCAATCTCCCTTTAACTACTTTTCTAGACAGACAAGAAAAAGGCTTTACAGGGTAGGGAAGTAAAGAATAATTATGGTTTCTGAATAATCTAGATCTTCATTGAGCCTTAATGATAATTCATTGATAAGAACTCTCTCTGACCATAGAAATATTGAACATAAAATTCTACAAGGAATAACATGGTTAACATAGCTGGTAAAATAAGCTACAGCATTACTAGAACATATGTACTTACGTTTTCAGCACCACAAGAAGTAAAATATATCATGAATCATGAATATATAACACACTTACATTTTTGAAAAGCGGATCCAGCAATTCCTTGGCATTGGGAGTTGCTATAGTTCTAAGGTTTGGAGATTTTTCTGAGAGGGGTCTTAAGGTCTTCAAATGGCAGTGATCATCGAGGCTTTGTGTGATGAGTAAACAATTGATTTCAGGAAGATCACTAAGCTGCACTATAGTAGTAAATCAGTTAGAGCAAGCTCAGCTAGGAAAGAAGCTTAACAAAGAAGTCGTCAGCAACCATCTAGCATTTATCAAAATATACCTGGAATTTTTTGAGAACCTTCTTAGCAGCATCATATAGCCAGGGAATTCCAAAATCCAAGTTGCCCACCAAAATTGGATCAACCAATATGTTTACACCGCCTACATTCCACAACCAACCATTTCCCTAAAAAAAAAAAAATACTTCACCCATGTCAAATAGAACTCCAAGTTGTTAAATTCATGATATAATTAGAGCAAGATCAAGAACCAGTAATCCACCTCTAAGTGTGTCAATTTGAAGACATCAGTAGCAGAGAAACTCGATCCAACTGCATTTTCTTCAGATACAACTGCAGAAAGAACCCTATCCCACCTGCTCAAAAGCTGCCTGGTTATAACTTTCAAAGGTGCCTAACTATGTTATATAAAAACAGCAAATTTATAACTTTCAAAGGTGCCTAACCTTTGTCGAGGCCTTTAAAGCCTTAAATGAAATTACTGGGACATCAACGAAGATATCAGAACAGCAAATTTCGTTTTCTTAGAAAAAAAAGGATGAAATTTGAATTTGGATATTGAAAAAAATGACCAGTACTACTGACCGTTAACATTCGTAATTTTCAGGGATGATTAGACTTTTTTAGTTCCAATCTCCAATAATTGATAAACGCACGAGTTGAACTTTAAAGAATTACTTATATACGTCGCTAACTATAAAATCACTGATGAGCAGTAAGGAGAATTTCATAGTTTACGAATGGTTTGAATTAGCCTAACAACTCAAGAAATCAACTTACTTAGCTGAATCTAATTAAATATAAGGAATCAGAAAGAAACACAGGCTAACCTGGAAGTAGATGACCTTAAAGCCTTCGGATTTGCACAAACCGAATCGCGAAGACTTGAGATCAAAGGGGTAGATGGGGAAAAGGTGGTGGAGGGTCTTGTGGAGTGAAATGGTCTGCTCAAAGGAAGCGAATTGCAGTGTACAGTGGAAGCCATTCTAACTAGCGAAGACCAAGAGCCACCGTCATTTAAATTGGCTTTGAATTCGCTATGATTTATATCTGAATATCAATGAGCCACTTGTCTCATGCAGCCCCGCTATTTTCAGGAGATCCAGTTTGCATAGGCTCCTACTAACCTGGGGTTCTCAATTCTCATTGCTTCAAGTAAATTACCGATAAGCCTCATTAAAAAAAAATAAAAAATCGATAGATAGGTCCTACATTTTGATTTTATACTAATAGGAGTCAAAGAATTTAATAGGAAAAAGTGGGGAAAATCCCAACAATACGTGGTCTCAAGTTTTTTTTTTTTTTTTTATTTTATTATCTCTGGTCCTAGTTATAAGAATTAGTTGACTTTCTTTAGAGAGATTAAGGAAGTTAAATAAGTTACCTAATTATATCATATGTTGTGTATTTTTAAATTATTTATTAGTTTATTATTCAAACTAATTGGTTTGAAGAAAAAAATAAAAATAAAAATACTCAAAAAGTAATTTAATTAGGCTTCCTTAATCTCTTCAAAAAAAGTCAACTGTGCCTTATAATTGGGACCTAGGAAGGAGTAGTATCTTCGACCTACCTCCTTTTAACTATTTATTGGGATCCAAACTAATCTATATCGAGATATGTAGGACTACAAGGGTAGAAAACTTAACCACCAAAAAGTGATGCATTCCCAAAGTTTAAACTTGAAAGTTTTAATTAGGGTAAAAGAGTAATTTTACACATGAAGTTTTGAGTGCCAAAGACTACGAACTTTTTTCTCGGAGCAAAAGACACACGAAGTTACGTTTTGGGAGCAAAAATACCATGGGCGGTTAGTTGTCAACGTCAACTTGGATGGAACGACGCGTGGAATAAAAAAATTCAAAAAATTAGAAAATAATTAAAATAATTAAAAAAAATTCAAAAAATTTGGAAAAAAATTCAAATAATTAGAAAAAAATGAAAAAAATTCAGATACTTATTTTTTTTTTGAAAAAAAAAGTATAGTTAAATAGGTTTAAAGTTAAAAAATTGTTAAATTTTGTGATAGAATTAATAAAGTTTAAAATTTTCCTTATCCAGTTCTTAGTCAGACTTCACACATCAAATTAGATTTATCTCTGTAGGGTGAATTGACAAGAAGATTATATCAATTAATTAAATTTTTTTTTTTCTAATGAGCTTACCCTACAGCATCTTCAACAACCGCACCGCCCGTGTATATACAACTCCTCCTCCACCAGTTGGATATCCGGCCACCGCCAACCCACCGCCGCCGGCCGGCCGATGGTAGGGTGGCTGGTGGTGGGGCCCACTGGAGGGGTATTTTAATTTTTTTCTAATTATTTTAATTATTTTCTAATTTTTTGAATTTTTTTCTAATATTTTGAATTTTTTTTCTAATTTTTTTCCAACTTTTTTGAATTTTTTCCTAATTTTTTTATTCCACATCAAAGATATCGTCCAAATCGCGCCACATCGGGGTTTATCCAAGTTGACGGTCAACTAACCGCCCGTGGTATTTTTTGCTCCCAAAACGTAACTTCGTGTGTCTTTTGCCTCCCGAAAAAGTTCGTGTTCTTTAACGCATTTCCGCAAGAAACTTCACGTGTAAAATTAAATTTCCTTTACCTAAAAGAGGGAATGACCCCTAACAGCTGATGTACTTGGTGGTGGTAGGTAATGTCAAGTTGTAGAATGCCTTTGAGAGATCTATATGCCTATTTTTTTATAAAATAAAATTAACATTCATAAATTGGACTTATAAATGACACAATTTGACTTATAAATGTAAGTTTGACTTTTAAATATTAAATTTCTTGCACCTTCTCATATTAAATAAAATATGAGGATCTACTTGTATTTATTTTTGGGTTAAGATACATCCAGCACGCTGAAGTATTTTTCTATGTGCAACCGCACAATGAATTTTTTTTTTTCCTGTACACCTAGCATCCTAAAACATTTTTTCTAGTGTTTCTAGTATCATAAAATGTTTAGTGCATCCAATTTCCTAAAGTATTTTTTTAGGTGTATTAAATGTGCTAAATTATCTAAATTATTAAATGCAAATTTGTACAAGAAAAAGGCTGAATGCACCTTAGCCTTTTATTTTATTTTTTAAATCTGAATCAAATGAACAATTTTTCTTGAGAAAAGACTTGTAACTTTGTAAGGTCATGGCTTGTTTCCCATTAATTTCGGGTTGCCATCTTTGATGGTTAAAGAAAAACAAAAGAGTTCCACCATTCCCTTCGTTTTCTATTTATATGAAAAAAATCATCTCGAATTACGTTTCATCCACTAAATGTCTTAAATTGAATTTTTTTTGCAACGTCTTCCTATTCAAATTTCTCACATCTCTCTTCTTTCTCTATGTTCGATGTGTATCATCAATAAATATGAGTAAAATTGAAAAATAATAATTAACAATTTATTTTGTAATTTATATTATAAACCAAAAATTTCTTTTAGAAAGAGTTTTATATTTTTTAATTAATCCATAAAAAATTGTGGTTGAAACGATCACACCATTTTTATTTGGGGGAATTACTATGAGATCTCAATAAGAGATTTAATTATCAAGAAGTCCTCATATCAAGTGAGGTGTTATCATTTATTATCCTCAAACTTGTTGGATTTTTTTGTAATTAAGTCCCTTCCTTATAACAATTCCCCTTTTTATTTTTATCCATATTTTTTTAAACTGCAATTAATTTGTATACACAGACCTATTAAGCACTGCGAAATGAAGAGAAATGAATAAATATGCATGGAGGAATATACTCTTAAGCTATAAAATATGAAATAAGTGTGTGTGTGTGTGTGTATTGAACGAAAATAATGGAATATTTATGGGTATTACTTTTTTAATATATATTATTTTGTTTGGATTTAAACATTCTTTTTTATTATCATATAAAACTACCCTTTAAAATGCAGGTTTATCGCAGATAGCCAGAAAAAAAGTATACATAATTAATCATCTAAGGAATATAAGGAACTTTCCCCTTCTAAATTCAAGCAACCTTGTGAGAAAACATTTTAACATGTTTGAAGAACCACAAAACTGTGATCCCGGTTTCACAAGCTGAAACAAAATTCTTCTAACATATTTCACTCGTAAATCGTAAAAGTTATTCTTCAAGAACTAATCCAAACATGCACTAAACATCATATTCTTGATGAGCCATGACCTGTTTGGCAAGGCATAGTACAACAGAGCTAATGATTTATACAACTTTCCTCTACTTTATCATCCATCACCTCTTAAAAGAAAGGTGCCTCTCCCATCTTTTGTGACTATAAGGTATGAAATTGACAATTTTGTTACCTTGGGGCAATGGCAACTCATTTTCTAAGGGGATCTTCTCATGCCACACAAAATCATTCTCGCGTTCAAATTTTTGGAGCATCTCAGAAGCATCAAGAATTTCCTTCTCAATCACTGATTTCCATTTTGCTTCGCCGCGTATTTTCTTGTTGACTTTGCTCAGTTCAGATTGAAGAACTCCGATCGCAGCCCCTATTTGACCAGAAGCCTTCAGGCTCTCCGCTTGGTACCTCTGACCTCTCAGGGCATGTAGTGATTTGCAGCATTGCATAAATTCCTGCATAAAAGAAAGCCTACCGTGAGAAAATGAAGAAATAAAAAATATTGTCATGGTCATAGCATAAGTGTAATCCTCTTTATTATAGCCTTTTCTAAGACGACGACTAAGTTTCTAGGGGTAGGGGATTAAAATGATTAAATGAAGGGATACAAGAAAATACAAAAATAATTACGTAAATTCAGTGGCCCAATTTTGTTTTGACATTTAGATTTGGACAAAACTTAGGTCAAGTTTATTAGAACTATTACATCCATCGCTTCAAACAGATTCTGCCATTGTGTTATTTTTCCTATCAGCATTTAACCCCAAAAGTCCATGTAGTAAATATAAGACACATGCCAGAATTTGATTGGACCAATGTACCTAATGATATAAGAAACTTGACCTAAGTCTTGTCTTTAGATTTCATAGATAAAAGAAGAAATTTTAAATTGAAGCGAAAAATATGAGCGAAGTAGGGCATACAGGATGCTCTCTGGAAGAAATAAACACATGGTTCCATCTGCTCATACCAATTGAGGAAACTCATTTGGATAAGGACTAAAAACTCAGATTTAGCTTAAGTAAAATATATGCAGTGAAGTAGATTCAGGTAGTGACACATATTTGTACCGATATGGGAGAAAAGACAGGTAAGTTCTGACAGATAAAATATGTAACAACTAACAATACCATTAAGTTTGGTGCAATGTCTTTCCCCTCTCTGGTACAAGTCTCTAAAACCCCACTTGCTTCCTCAAGAAACTGTGCAACACCATGATGCAACTTTGCTAAAAGACTAGGAGAATTACTGTTCTCTTCAGCCTTCCTTGTTGTTACTGCCTATATTAGATATTTATATCACATTATCAGCTATCACAAGTAAAAGTTTTCCACCTATCAAATGGGAAAATTAACATAAAATATGGTAGAAAATAAGTTAAAGCATACATTTAATCTTTAAGTGTACATCAAGTTTTAGTTTGGTTTCTCAAGTTTTAAAAGTGCATTTCTAATCCTTTAATTATAACACCATTAGTTTCATTTAATGGAAAATATTGATTCACCAAATTTAAAAAGTAATTCTCCAATTTTGTCAACATTTAATTTTAGAATCACTGTTTAAATTTGTCAAGTCAGCATTTTCCGTTAAATAAAACTAACAGTGTTAAAACTAAACGACTAAAACGCATTTTTTAAAGTTAAAGGAACAAACTGAAACTTGATGTAAACTTAGAGGATCAAACGTATACTTTAGCTTAGAAAATAATATAACTAACCAAGTTTCAAGATATGACTGGGCAATTTGTAATGTAGAAATAACAAAAATGTAGCAGCAATAACACCAACCTGTGCTTCAGCCAAACAAACGAGGCTCATAACAGTGGAGACAGAAGGAAGAGCTTCTGGTGGAATTTCTGGTGCCCACACAGACATTAAGTGGGGAAGAACATTAAGTGCCAAGTGATGATAAATTCCAGCAGCTTCTCTAAATGTGGTGGCAGATTGGACCAAATCTATTACAAAAACAAACACAGTATATATAAATGTAATCAATGGAACAAGTAAGATCATGGAAGGAATATGGAATCTTAGTGCATACCTGTTGATAAAACTTCTAAAGCCCTCTCCCTTAGGATTGCACCATAAAGAAAAAGGATCATACTGAGCTCGAATCGCAAATGCTCAATCTGGAAAAACTTTGTACTCATAAAGAAGTAAGATGGGCTTAGAGCACTACTCCAGCGTATCTTAAGAGAGGCGTCCCATTGATGCGTTCGGTGATTGCTGTTTTCTTCATTATGTAAAACTAGATTTTCCAATAATGGGAGATACTGTGTTATTCTGTGAAGATCCTGATACAGACCAAAATAAAATGAGTAAATGGTATTAACTCAGAATGGAAAAAATCCATCAATATTCCTAGAAATACAAAATTGGGGCAAATACTAGTCATTTCAATTTTGTCAAAAGTCTCAACATTTCTGGTCAGGTAAATCATCGCCGTTTCCAAAAAGATATACAAAAACAAGAGTTCCAATTCCATAAGGCCATCCCTGAAGTTATTATTCATAAAAAATTATATTCAAAGGCATTCATACCTCCAAAAAAAAAAAAAAGGGTGAAGGTGCAAAAATAGTAATAATGTTTTGCAGTTTGAGCACTCAATAGGATCAACATTTGATGGGCGCAAAAGTAACTATAATCATTTAAAAATGTGGCAATTTTAAGACTCCTGTTAACTAGGCTTAACGACCATCACTTTCTCGCGCTGCGGGTCCCACAATTCTTCCAGCTGGCACTTGACTGGTTTAGACATGGCAAACTAGTCAAGTCTAAAATTGCCATGTCTAAACCAGTCAGGTGCCAGCTGGAAGTATTGTCGGACCCACAACATGAAAAAATGATACACGTTAAGCCTAGTTAATAGGAGTTCTAAAATTGCCACCTTTTCAAATGATTATAGCTACTTTTGCACCTATCAAATGTTAATTCTGTTAAGTGTTCAAAGTGCAAAACATTATTGCTATTTTTGACCCTTCACCCTAAAAAAATTTACAGAACTAATTTGTTTACCTTTACCACAAATATTTATGTAAAATTTTATTTTGAGGAGAGTGTAATTTGCAAATATTATGACTTAAAAATAAATTGGAATCAAGAATTCAAGATTATAGTCATTTTTGTAATATGCTAATTAGAAGTTCCTTACAGAAAGAACGTGAAGTTACCTGTTCAAGACGAGATACCAACCCTCCAGACATTTCTCTTGCTATAGCTTCAGTAATGGAGCTACTCTCATTAATAGACTCTTCAATTGCTCTTCGTCTTGAGCTTAACTCCTTAAGCTGCTCAAGTGTAGCAGAATCACACGCAACATATACATCCTCAAACACAATCTGTCATCATGAAAATCTGTAGTGAGTGCCACTGTGCCGGAAATTATCATGAAGATGCTGATTTATTACTGATAAAGAAAGTGTACACTGATAGGTAAACAATGAATAATTTCCATGGTAACAGAATATGTAGATAAAGAACTAATGCAAGTAAACACTTCAAACCTTCAATAGCAAGCATAAAAAACAATGCCAACAACTTTGACTTCAGGAATAGATCTATCCTTTCCTCAGCAATAGTTGTTTTGGAGAATAGAAGTCAAAATATGACAAAAGATAGTATAATTAATTTTGAAGTATATGAAGTTGTCAATTATTCTTCAAAATTATGAGGTTAATCTAAAGCTTCTTTTAAGGGAGAGTAATTTGTCCGGACAGCAGCTCCCTATAGGATTACAGCATAACAGTAATGATTATCACAGGTTCTTAAGCCCTAAATAGCCATTTCCCCTGATATATGTGTCATTCCAATGAATAGTTCAGAAACAATTCCATGTCCTTTTCTAAATCCAGCTGCTGCTGCTCTGCAGAATAAACAGTTTGGTGTATATGGAGAACACAGCTTGTGCCCTTGATCATTGGAAGATTTTCTTATTGCAAGGTATACAGGTTTATAAAGGAAAACAGTACTAAAGGACTGTGGTAATGTACAAGTTTCTCAATATCAAGGTGCATTTAAGTTAGGAAGGATTTTTTTGAATCTTTTGAGAGGATTTCACGAGTTTGGAAATTTTATGGGAAAGGAATTAAAGGATAGTGTTCAAATCTTCAGTTGGATGTTCTGCTACCTTTTTTTTTTTTTTTTTTTTTTTTTTTTTTCCATTTTAACCTTTGATAGATTTGATTTGAAGTCTTCTTAATTTACTGTGCTCCTGTGTTTTTGGATTTTCATTGGAGGATATCCTGTCCCCTATTTTGTAACTCCTTTCTCACCTTCTATTCTTTCTTCAACAGAAAAATAGAATACAGACAAAGTTTTGGATTTGACATACAAAAAAAAAACCAAGGAAATGTAATATATTAGAAACTCATTCTATCAGTACAGACGCACTCTATGAGACCATGCAAATTATCACACTTCTTTTTAATACTTATGGGCTATATAAAGAGACGTTAATCAGAGGCATTTCAACTGCTGATCAGTTAGCTAAATTATCACATGAACTCCAAGGAAGTTATTCCATCTTTATTCAACCACCATATGAAGGTTGAGGAGGGAAGCAAAATCTGATCTGTTGTAGTATTTGAGATTTCTCTAGGTTAACTTAATGAATTTCAGCTATTATTAAAAAAAACAGAGAGAGAGAGAGACGTAAATCCCACTAAAAGGAACTAAACGCTGAAGTTATCAAAGCTTAAAACTGTGAATTGTTTTCGTCCTACTTTATCAATAACACGACAGTGACCAGAAAAGACTCTGCTATTTTCCTTTTGATCAAAGACAAAAGTTACCATATGCAAGTGAAAATTTAGCTACAGACAAGAACAGTCTTAACTCCACAATGAGAAGTAGGAGTACCTTCTTAGTCTTCAGCTTAGCCGGCTGTCCAAAATGCAGCAGCATCTTTATTCTTTAAACACGTTCAGAATCAGTTCCTCACACAAACAATAATACCCAGAACACCTGAATTTAGTTTGCCCTCACGAATACTACGAACATCCGAATTCGTAAAAGCCCTCAAATTCCCAATTTACAGATCACTACACAAATAATCTTCAGAGCCCCAAATTCTATTATGAGATTCGAAACTCTAATCCGAGCCCTACTGAAATAGTATCAGGCTTCTGATAGAGCGCGTTAATATATCAGAAGAGTGTGTAGGAATCATTGGGGATATGGGACCCTTCTCTCGTCTCCGTGTATAATGCGAATTCTAGTTCTGGAGTTTCGCAATCGCCATCATTATCATTATTAGTATATTGTTATTATTTTTATGAGATAAATAATCTTGTGTAATTTCGATAAGTCTTCTTCTTCCTTGCGTTTCCTTCGCCAGCAAGGTTTCAAGAAGGCGCGGGACAACATCGTTGTCGTTGCAGGCCCCACCTCTGTTTTGGGCTTTTTGACTTGGTTCGTTCACATGGAAAGGTGATTGGGTGAAGGATAATTTTGCCTAGTTTTCACTGGAGCCGGGAAAACGGGTCGAGTCCATCGGGTTGGCCCGTTTAAGTCCTGGCCCGTCAAGGGTCGGGTTTGAAAAATTGACAAGATATTTGAAATTGACATTGGAAGCGCTCGGGTTTAACGATTTGGCGCGAAGGAGAACAACCGACGCCCTTTTCACTTAGCTTTTTCATTTTTTTCCTTTTAAAATTTATTATATTTTGTATTTGTTATAGAGTTATTTATCTATTTAACTACAAATACATAATAACTATACTCTAATTTTATGATTAGGTTTATTATTTGTTGCAAATAAAGATTATGGATGTGTTTATGATGATGGGAGAAGAAATTCATGATATTCTTACTGTGAGCCGAGGCTACCACTCAAAGTGAAGAACAATCAAACGTCGTTGAAATTTATGATAGTGACGAAGATGACGACAATAATAGTCATCATACTAATGTCGCTTAATGATATGCTTTTTATGTGAGTTATTTGTGAACAAAGTTTGATTTTGATTATGAATTAGTGACTGTGCTTATTGATTGGATGATTCGTGTTATAATTTACTAATTATATTTCTTTAAAAAAAAGCGGAGGAAAAATAGTTAAAATTTGGAATAGTAATTTTTGGGCCCTGGCCCTGGTGCTCTTGGGCCGGGCTTTGATTTTTTTTTTTTTACCTCGGTCCCTGGAGGGCTGGGCTGGCCCTGATTCCCAGCTTTAGTTTTCACACAGGCACAATTTTATTTTGGAAGTACAAAAAAGAAGCAACTTTGCCTTGACCATTTACTTAGTTAATTTAGATCGGTAGTTGATCAAATATGCTGAGTTGACAGTCCACATGTCATCCACTTCAATTTTATTGAGGTGCAAATTTGCCTTAAAGGTTCATGTGTTATCTACTTTTTTTTCAAAGTTAGATTTAAAACTTTCTGAGCAAATTCGCATCTTAACAAAAAATGACGTGGATGATACATGTACTGTCATCTCAACATATTTAATCAGCTAACGATCAAAATTAACTTAGTTAACAAGGTAAAATTACTCCCTTTTGACAGTTGACACGTCCACGGTAAAACTACCCCTTAACCCAAATTGATTTGATATTATTGTCTTATTTATTAGAGTTATTGGAATTTAAATTTGAATAAAATTATTTAACTTGTATTCCCTTTTACTTTTCTTTAAAATTAGGCTTGGAAATTTTAAAATAAAAATTAAATATTATCTTAAAACTAAGAGCCCGTTTAGTTTAACCGTATTGCATACCTCCAATGGTAATCATGATTGATATCAAGATAAGAATGTTTGGTTGCTCTTTGGTATAGTAATAGGGTTTACCTTGATAATAACAATTACCAAAAAAATTGGTAATCTTCATTCATATCTCCCCTCTATGAATATTTATTACCACCCTGCATAGTTGAAAAAGTCCAATTTACCTTTTAATTTCATTTATTTTTGTTTCACTTGTCTCATTTCACATGTTACACCACGTCATGACCGTCGCCGCCACTACCACCCCTTGTCGTCGTCATTACCGTCGTCACCTCCACCATTGTGGCCGCCTCCACTATGTCCTCCTCCTCCACTGTCATTGTTGTCACATCTGCTATGTGGTTGACGCCATTACCTCCTCTTTTACTACCATCGTTGTCACCACCCCTGTCGTCGTTACCTCCACCTCTACTATGCCCCGTTGTCACCACTACCTCCTCCTCCCCTAACTCTGTCGCCTCCGCCTCCACCATTACCGTCGTCGCCACTACTACCCTCTCCTCTTCCTCCACCTCTACCATCGTCACCTCTACCATTGTCATCGCCACCACTACCTCCTCCTCGACACCGTTGTTGCCACCCCACTGCTTCCACCTCCACCTTCATTATTGTCTCTGCCACCACCACTACCTCCTCCTCTACTGTTGCAACAGTCAACACCTGTCATCAATACTGCCACATCATTGTTATTGTCGTCTCCACCACCACAACCATCTACTTCAGATGATTTTCTAGTGTAATGATCATTATGAGACAACGCAATGGCTCTTAACTATTTTTAAAAAAAGATTATATTAGGGGTAAAATAGAATTTGTGTGATATTAGTTTTAAATAATTATTATTATTTTTTTAAAAAAAAACTCTTTACACCTTGGTTAAAAATCAAATCAAACACTAGCACTGTAATTAATATGCATTGTATTACCATTGTGTCGCACTGCAATGTACTGCATGATGGAATCGAACCAAACTAATTTGGGTCATGAAAAAAGTCAAAAAATGCTTATCTGGTATTTGAATAATTTTTATTTTTAATTTCTTTATTTTAAAATAAATTGAATAAAAAAGTAATAGATATCCATCTTGTTTTAAAAATGTAATTAAAATTTTAAAATATACAAATTAAATTTGAATAACTTTTAAATTGTGAAATTTAGAAAATCCAAATACTATCACAAAGATAAACAAAACATCCTTATTCTTTTTCTCCCATAGACATCCCTATTTCTTAAATTAAATAAAAATTCTGCCTTGTTTCATTCTGTTTCTAAAAAAATATGTTTAAATGATTTTTCTAAAAAATAATATATGAGACAAAACTTCTCTTATATATTTACCTTGTAAATTATAAAAGCATTTCTAAAAATCTAAAACAAAACCAATACTAGAGAGTGAAGCCCTAACAAGTCTGAATTTGAAATGCCCGAGCTCAAGTAGTTAAATGACTAAATAAAGATAGAGTTGTTCTTCATTTTTTGCCCAATTTTAAAAAATAAAAATAATTTTACATACTTAAAAGAATTTTAAAAAACATATGAAAGTTATTTTTATTAAATTATTTTTAATGGAGATTCATGTTTATTTTATAAAACACTTAATTAAAAATAATTACGAAAAAGTGGATTTTACTCTTTTTTAAAACAAGATCTTGTTTTGAAGGTAGGAAGATAAAACAACATTCGTATCTCATCCAACTATTCTATGGCCTTTGACTTAGATCGACCAAATAAATAAAAGAAAGGCTATTACTACTTCATAGCAATTGTAGTTACAATGTCACGAATAATTATTTTAAAGTCCTGCCGGGCAAATAATGTTAATAAATGGAACAGAGCATATATAACCTTGAAATATAAATAAGGGATAATTATTTATGCAAATAGATGGCTCGAAACTTTTATTCCACAGCCTCTACATCATCATTTTGGGGTAATCTCAGCGTTATTTGGAAAATTAAAATTTTCAGAATCACTGCCTTCTTTAACATACACACATGGAAATTGAGGAATTTATAAGTATACTTGAGAATATATCATACTATGCAAGAGCAAAGAGGCAGTATATAATCAATTATTAGTATATGTTATTGTTTAAATATTTTTATTGGCAGTCCAAAACAAATATATGTACTTGGAATCACGCAACATAGGGCTTATGATTATTTCATATATTGGAGAGAAAACTATATATTTAATATGTCAAACTGGATTTTGCTCTTCGATCGGTGCGACAGGACATTATATTAAGAATTAAACACGGCTTTGTTTTAATATGTTGCTAGCTTATAATAAGGTTGAATGTCTTATAGGCTATAGCTCGATCTGTAGGTTTTATTTTTTTCCCTCAATATCAATTGACAATTATAGAGTCCTTTTTAAAAAAAATTACTAAAACTGATTGGTTTTGTTAAAAATAAAACTACGAGTAGATGATAACTTGATATTCCCGAATCCTAGAATGTTAAATAGAGTTTGGACTTACTTTCTTTTAACTTGAAAGATTTATGAGGGTCTTGACTAATCCAGATAGAGCCAAGCAGAACCCAAGGACGGCAAAGATATTTCATTTTGTGTAGGAGTTAGATAACTAATTTGCATATATAATTTAAAATAATTAATTAAGTTTAAGTTTTGTTTGTATTGATTTTTGTAAAATATCTCATTTAATCATTTGTATTGGAAGTTGCCCAATTAGGGTAAAGTAACCTCTTTAATATATGAATAGTTTGAGAAAAAAATTTACTACCTCTCATCTTTAATATAAAAGCTAGTTGCGGGGTTAGATTATATTTGGTCCAAAATATAATATCGCAGTCCATCTTATTTATCATATTTATCATTTTCCTGAATTAATTTACCTAAATTTATAAATTGATATATAATTTTATTCCTTGCATAGGTATTTTATGGAAATCAAATTATGTTGATTATAATGAATTAGTAATTTATTTTATTTCTTAGTAAACACTTCATCTAATTGAGTGATTCATTTAACCCTTCAGCTAATTAACTCATTCATCCAGGACAAGAAAGAGTACCTTGTATATAAAAGTCAAATTGATGTTTGGACTTTGGACATCAATATTTGCCATAATAATCCCCTCCAATTCACTGAACCTAATAAGGCTTAAAAATCAAACCTTCAATTAAAGCAGCTATGAGCTACGAAATTGGAGTAGTCAATTGTTCAAATATCTGATAATAAGATTTAGAAAAAGTGCTAGGTACCGGTTGATAATGTTTTTTTTAAAAAAAAAAAAAAAAAAAACAGGGAAGAACAAAATTAAAACATCTATGCTAAGGGTTATCTTTTTTTATATACAACCATTAAAAAAAAGGCAAGGAAAACAATTAGCCTACATCAACAATTATTTATTCATGAAATCCTAAAATCATTGTTCTCCTTGAGCAATAATTATTCATGAAATTAATCCTAAAACAAAAACTAGAGATCATGCGAACAAGCTAAGCTCAGAAACCTAAAATTGAAAACAAAAAACACATATAAATCAACCCCCAATAAATGTTGGCTTGCTCATATATTTAACAAAAAAGAACTCTATAAGAATAAGAAGATCTTCTCAGTCACCACCTTGCATGCTCAAATCCTTTTCTGTAATGCTATAATAATTAAGCTCCTGCTCCTTTTCTGTAATCCTAAGGACATACTACCTCCAGTCCTAAATATAAGATAAAATTTATAGTGAAATTTTCACAAAAAACTTTGTCTTATATTTATGACCGGAATGAGTATATCTCTTGGTGTCAATACTATGAATCAATTTTTTCACCCTACATGAATGTTGCAAGAATAGAACTTAATTAATATATTTCACAAAAACGTGACAAGGTTTGAATCTACTCTGTGATACTTTTTCTTTCTTTTTTTTATACAACTACTCTATACTTACTTTTTATAGACACCTTTTGCATCCTAATAAATAATGCCTATTCTAACAACTTGGATAAATTCTTAACTTTATCATCTATCCTTTTCAACAAAAAAACCAAAACAGTCTTTCTTCTCTCTCTCTTCGGGTATGTGTGTGCATGCATATATATATATATATATATATATATATATTTCTACCATCTTTCTTGGTAAAGTTTGTGTCCCTGGTCTGATATATCTACGTGCACTTGCCAAACATCATGCATGCATGAACGTAGTTGACCGGTTTGTCAGTTGCAGGGAAGTTGAAATAACAAAGATCACTCTGTATAATGCCATCTGTGTCCTAACTAAGCTGTGATTGAAATTTGCAGAATTAAATTGATCAAACCCTTAAAGGCTCGCAGATGGAAGTAGTAGTAGTAGTGATGGTGCAACAACCAGATGACGAGGACGACATGACCTCAACATAGCAACATTTACTACAAAGTCTGGTCATCTCCATGTAAGATTCACAACTCTTTGATGTGTGATTATTATGTCCCCTCATCAATTTCATCCTAACATGTTCTGGTAATCTCAACGTATACTTATCTTCTTTATTATTCTCCTTCTTATCATCTTCGTCGTCTTTTATTATCACCACTATAGAATGACCCGTTGAATGTGACTTTGAAAATCTCTTCTCTTGATCACCTTCCCCTGAAACACCTTCTTCTTCTTCTTTATCCTCCTCTTCTCTTCTCCCTGAAACCCCTTCTTCTTCGTCTTCTTCCCTTACATTGATACGTGTCTCGTTGTCGTTGTGGTGGTCGTCCTCGGGATTATTCTCTGTTATTATTGTCTGATTTTGATCTTGATGTTTTTCCTTTGACAAGGAATCAAGATCTGTGCGACAAATAGGGCATGTCTTGTGAGATTCAAGCCATAGATCGATACATTCTTGGTGAAAAACATGGCAGCAAAAGGTTAATAGGCGAAGGAAGCTATTTTCCTCGAATTCTAACAAGCAAATCGCACATTCTAGGCTGTAACTTTTGTTATTGTTGTTCTTTTTTTGGAACTCCTTCACGGAGGCGTAGGGGAAGGTGGGAAAGATTTGGAGCAGCGCCGGGTTGATGCCAGGGATCGGAGACGCGGCGGTGGCGTTGGTGGCATGGTTAGGGGAATAGATCTGGCGGAGGAGGTTGTTGACGGGGGGACGACGGAAGGCCCGGGTGTAGATGCAATTAATGACGAAACTTCGGCAAAAGTAGATTAAGAAGAGACCTACGACGAGACATATGAGGACGCCGAGCGTGAAAGCCACGATCAACGGCGACGTGGTGTACGCGTACCCCGGCGGAGAAGGTGGGGAATGAAAGTTCAGGCCCATTGCGGGATGAGACATTGTTATTGCTGCTATTCAATGGAGGCTAAAATTTAATCACTTGTTTTGGAAAAGCAGAGGCAGTGCCTTTGGAATTGGATTTGGATTTTGTGAATGTTAAAAAGAGTAGTAAATTCAATTTTGAAGTTAAGATGATTTAATAAATTAATGTAGCTAAAGCCTCATCCATTATCCATTATGGTCAATCTTATTGGTCCCAACTTCTAGTTTTGTATTACTATTAAATTTAAGGGAAATTTTCACCTAGCTCCCACTCTAGCTAAATAAGTTCCAAAAGCCCCCACAACATTCTGAAACATCACTGTAGTATTAGTGGGGGAGTGAAATTAATTTAAAGAGTGAATGGACACAAATAACCCTCCCAAAAGCCTCATTACAATGTAAAAAGCGCATATTGTAAGATAAATGTGCCCATTTACAAAACAATCGTATGTATTTACAAGATGAATAAGTTGATTTGAAAGACCAAAAATTGAAATGAAAATATCTAGTAATCAATATTGATCATGGAAATCAGCTTAGTTTTCTTTTAAACTCTCACATGCATCTTATAATGGATTACACTTGTCTTGTGAATTCTTGTGTTGTAAATAGAACAAATGTTCTTGTCATTTTAATTGAATACCTTACAAATTAGCTTATTTGTCTTATAAATTCCCATAGATGTTTTGTAAAAAGGCACACCCACTTGTGAATTTCCTCTTCTCATGTAAATATCACAAGTATTATTGTCATTTCAATTATTAATCTTGTAAATCAGCGTATTTGTCTTATAAATACGAATGATTGTCATGTAAATGGGCACATGTGTCTTGTAATTGCCATCTTATCTTGTAAATAGTGTAACACCCCAAATTCTGTAGTATAAATCGTGCCGGTGACACGTGGTTTTATAAAAATCGTCAGAGTTTTGAGGTGCTACAGCTTAGCGTTTTGCGGAAACGGAGAGCATGTACTAAAAATTTGAACAACGGGTTTGACAACGAGTAACTGATATAAAATACTCAGACATATGATGATGCCTGACGTATACTGATATATTACAAATTTTCCGAAGGAATATTCATGTGATACAATAATACAAAACTTTATAATTACAATTTTTCCATGTAACTATACCCTCTTCAACCAAGCCTTCGGTAGACTTGGGGCATAGAATCTAACTCAGTTAAATCATCCCATTTGGCCAGGCTGGGTAAAGTCTAGTAGAAGTCTCCCCGAGTATTTACGGCGACTGATTGACTGAACCACATAGACGACCCTTTCTAGTTTACGCACCAAATGATATGAAGTAACCTTATTAAATTCATGCTATAAGGTAGATTCTGTTAACCTTCTTCCTGCGTTTACTTTGACCGGTGCCTCCTCACGGCTCCGTCCCTTGGCGTCGTTCTACGGTTCCATCTACCGATGCCTTCTCTGATCCATGATCCTTCCCTGACTATTAGTTAAGGCTGAGGTCCAATGCTCATCGGACCTCAGGTAACGGTTAACCTCATGCTTATGTAAACAATATATGTATGACAGGTATTCATGACATTTTCGCAATAATCACTACAAAAGCCCATAACAGATGTAGGAAATACATATAATGTATGTAAGGCAATAACAATACACAGCCCCTGCAGTATGTTTGTTATCCCAGTCTGCACTATCAAATCCAGTGCCATGATTTTTGGTCGTGTCCTCAGCGCTAGGAAAACTCTCAACGTGTTATCAAAACCATAACCCGTATACTCATGATTTTATCAAAAACAACTAAGACAGAGTCTCAGTATATGAACATAGCAATCATATATAAGCATATCACAAGCATCAGAGTCAGTGCTACAGTACGTCGCGAACATACCTTCGTTGACGAATACTGTACCTTTTGTCGGTCGAAACGTGATCTCAGATATTCTATAAGGGTAATATCGTATTTATTAATTCATAATAAATATTCTAATAAATATCTTAGTCTCTACTGACCATTTTACCCCTGGATTAATTATTTCCAATTTATTTCACCTTATTTTAGTAACAAAACGTTGTTCAACAACATAAGGGCTGATTTTTCGCCTAACTTTGAAAAATCATAATTAATTCCACAAAACTCGAAACGAGGATCCGTAAAATTCCTCGGAATCCTTAAGATGTATAATTTTAAGAAAAAATATTGGTTATTGCCCAGATTTTATGAACAATTCCCAGTTTTCGTATTTTCATCATCTGCTCAGAATTTTCCAGAATTTTGTAGCCCATTTTGTAGAATTTCTATCTCCTAGCACAAAACTCAAAAAGACATGCTATAGGTATATTTGGAAATATATATATATATATATATGTGTGTGTGTGTGTGTGTCTAGTTTTACCATGAATTTACTCAGAATTTTAGCATAGCATCTTTAACATATGATACCAGCGTTTTTGAAACAGCTTTCAGAAATCACTAACCGACAAATTTTCGTCAGAGCTTCGCTACTTTGACCATAATCTTCTAAAAATTTTGCTATAACTTCTTCTTCATCGTTTTTTCGAAATAAAGACAATGGTAACCATAAAAACATGAAAATAACACTATAATTGGAAGATTATGAATCAAAACAACATCTAAGCTATAAATCACAAAGCTAGGGCATAAGAACTTACCTAGAACTTTGCTCTTGTCTTCCTAAAGCTTCTCACTCTCACTTTCTCTCTCATTTTCGGTTAATACCAGCTTGCTCTTGTGAATTGGTGAAGAATAATGAAAACACTAACCTCCTATTTATAGCATTTCATGGGTTAACTTTCTAACAACTTTGGTTAACTTTCTAACATCTTTAATTCATTTCTAACCCTTGGATTAAACTTAGCAAAGAAGTCTTAATCCTACCCATACACTATGAAAACCGACCTCCCCCTCTCTCTTACACTCTTAATCTTTTTTCCATTCCCAAATGCTTAATTAGTTAGGTGTAAGTTGTGTTTTTCTTCAAAATCCATTTCCACTTTTGAAATCACAATTTTATGACTTGATTTATGGTCTTTTTAAAATTTTAAATCACTTAAGTATGAATCTCAAAAGTCTGTGAAAATCACTTTGGAGACAACTATGTTCAAGCTTAAATCATGCTTGTTCATAATATCTACTTATATTTGTTCTAGGATCAATGGATTTCAAGATACAATTTATTTTCCATGGGTTCTCATTCACTTATGTCTTGAATTCATCCTAATGGTTTTTATCTCATCTTTAATTTATTTATCATTAATTACCTTTAATTACATAGGCTTATGTCACAATTACCCCAAAAGTCTTCTTAATTTATTGTGTGATTAGGACATGTCTTAAACAAATATCATGATATTATTTTGCTTCATATTTCCTCTCCCAAAATCACGACCCCCCCCCCTTTTCATTTACATTTCATTTGTGTTTCATTTCACCCTAATTCATCTAATATGTTATTATTACTTTATGCCTTAAAAGTCTTCACCTTTAATTACTTTGTTTAAGACATAACTTTGGTAAGTATCTAGATATTATCATTTGTTTCCTCTCTTGCACCGAAATTTCCCTTCCTATTTTTACTCTTGGATTTGTGTTTCATTTGTCTAATAAAACTCTTGGTAAAATTCTCCTATTGGTTGATTTTAATCTCACAAGGATTAGGCTTTAGGAAATAAATTCTAAAACCTTTAGATTAGCTTTATTAAATTTAATCCAAGCCTTTGATTTTGGGTTGGAAAAATCTAGACACTATTAGTGATATTTGTTAATGATTTAGGATTAAGGATTAACATCATTTCTTAACCCTTTTAATTTGTAATTTTCGCCACTTTAATTAATTAAGGGGGAATTAATTAATCTTTGATTACATATTGCTAATATAGTGTTTTAGGGGTTATTAGGCTTAATTACCAAAATTTGATAGGTTTCTAAATTAATCTTGATGATTAAAAATTCCCTTATATGCTAATCTTAGTTTTTTTAAAAAAAATATCCTTTGGATATTAATTAAGTTGATATATTCTTAATTATGACCTTTTAAAATTAATTATTAATTAATTTCGAAAATTAGAAAAATATCTCAATTATTGCAAATTTAATTATCCAATAATTGTTGCTAATTTTCTCTAATTGATTTAGGCCTCCTTTGATGATTTTTAATTGCTAATAATTAAGATTATACTTAATTATGATAATCTTAGGATATTTTATAATCCCTAATAAGATTTAGAAAATTAAATCTTCAACTATCTTAATTCTAGGAAGAAATTACCTAGAAATATAATAAGAATAATAAGAAAAATTGAGACCACATATTCACCTATTTTAAATAGGTAATATTTATTCAAAAATAATATTTAAGGTATATTATTTATTTAAATACAATATTTAAAATAAATAATTATCAAGGTATTACAAATAGATAAGTTATTGTTATTTCAATTATTGGTCTTACAAATCAACTTATGTGTGTCTTGTAAATACGCATGATTGTTTTGTAAATGGGCACATGTGTCTTGTAATTGTCATCTTCTCTTGTAAATAGTTTAAGCTATCGTCATTTTAATTATTGGTCTTACAAATTATCTTATTTGTCTTATAAATATGTACGATTACCTTGTAAATGAGTACATTTGTTTTTGAATATGCATTTGTTACATTGTAATGAGGCTTTTGATAGGCTTATTTTTTATCCATTCGTACTCCTCAAATTTTCACTTTCCCCCAAAGTATGCAGTGACATTTCAGATTGTTATGGCAGTTTTTGGAAATTATTTATCTACAATGGGGGCATAATGAAATTTTCCCACTAAATTTAAAAATATACTGCTCCGATCACAACAACTTAAGTTTCAAGGTTCAAAACTTTCATTATAAGTTCACTATTGAGAAAATGAGAATATAATCAATTTAAATGAGTTAATAGTAATACTTAATACTCTAACTTCCTTTGCATTTTGCCTTAATTACATGGACACTTCCTCTATTTTGAAAACATATATTTAAGTCAAAACCATCAACTCCATTAATGATTTTTATTTTTAATTCACTACAAAAAAACAGACCATTAGTAGCGGTTAAAATGACATATTTGTAGCGGTTTTAACCGCTACTAATGACATTTGTAGCGGTTAACCAAACCGCAGCAAAATCCACTGTGGCAAACCGATTTGTAGCGGTTAAAAAAATCCGCTACTACATATATCATGACTACGACTGTATCTGTAGCGGTTACAAATAACCGCCACTATATGAGGCCAGACTGACTCCTTGTTTGATAATAAGTCGCGGTTATAAAACCGCTACAAATGGAGATCAATCACATTTGTAGCGGTTACATAACTGCAACTAATTATATTAAAAAGTAGCGCCAAAAGGTTTCAAAATATGTTGTATCGGTTACATGACCGCTACAAAATATTCCCGCCAATTTTGGGAAACATTTTGGCGCCAAGAACCGCTACAAAAAAACATCCCGCCATTTTTTGGGAAAAAATTGGGCGGCAATTTTAAGTATTTTATAGTTGTAACGGTTTAAAACTGTTACAAAATATTCCCGTCACTTTTTGCTGTTTTGGCGCGTTGTCATATTTTTGTTCGTTTTTTGTAGCGGTTTACTAAGCTACAAATAGATGGAATTTTTTTTTAAAAAAATTAAATTAATTAGTTAAATATTTTATTAATAAAAATTATATTTTTGGTGAAAATAAATTATATTAAAATATGATATTTGATTACATAAGGTTAATATATAATAGAAAACAATGAGAATATGTAGAAAGTAGAAAGAATGTGTTAATTAAAATATAATTAATTCTATAAAAAATGTGTGTGAAGGTGAATCGAATAATATATACGAGAAAGTGGAAAGAAATACGAAATGCACTTGCAAAACAATAAAAATTAGTATTAGTAGGGGTAGACGATAAGCATTAGAATTGATACGGTTGAACGGCACTTACCTCTTCAAACACTTAAGCTATTTGAGAAAACGTAAAACTATGAGTAAATATGAAGAGAAAACCTAAGTAGCGTGAGAACTAAAGCATATTAAATGTGGTTGGGTGGGGGTATTTATTTTGATATCTGCGAATCATTTTGTAGCAGTTTAATTGTCAATTTTTGTAGCGGAGTTACTTAGTAGCGGTTGGTGACACGTCATTAGTAGCGGTTTTTTTTGTAGCGTTTTTTTTTGGTTTTGTAGTGGTTTTATAACCGCTACAAATATTATTGTGTTTTTTTTTTAATAAAAATAATAATAAGAAGATTACAGATTAACTTTACATTGCATAATCTTTTCTCTCAATCTTCGTCACCATCCCTACAAAGAAAGTTTGGATAAAATGTTGAGTGTGAGTTGAATATGTTTGAACACAAATAAAACTTTGGTTAAATGTTATTATTTCATAAAACGTATATTAAAAAACTTATCGAACAATAGGTAAATAGTCATCGCCGTCTGGGAAGAAGTTTTCGAAATTGGCTGGCTGGAACGACTCACAATCATAGGCGACGTTATCACCATTGCCCATATCGTAAAGGTCCCGAGGCTTTAAGTGAACCATCATATTTCAATCCACGTGCCTCTTATCGGCGACATAATAAACTTGTTGGGCCTCTGAGGCAAGAATATACGGCTCGTCATCTTCAGACAGACCAGTGTGAATAGGCCGGGAGAAATTCACCAATGTGATGCCTAAGTCGTGAGTCCCCGGGGCATTGTCGTATTCGCCTACAAACACTTGAACAGCGTCAATGGGAAAAGACCTTGGTAAGTTATCTTGACCACATCAAGCAGCTTTCCATAATACGGGACGTCACCGAACTGCATGTTCCTATCACTGCTGCTCGCATAACTCCTCGTCCCAAACGTGCCATATACACCCGAGTTTTGGGTCAGCAATCCATGATCTCGTGAAACGGTGCAAAACTTGAAACAATTGACATTGTATGCCGTAAATCTTTGGGCGTGGTCAAGCGGGCCGAGTGCGAGAGCTCTGAATTCTGGTGAGTGCGGATTGTGGTCATTCATTATTCTCCTTCTAAACCATCCGGGGAATTCTCTGTGGACCTTTCTATCAATTTCAGAGGATGTCTGCGTACGGATCCTCAGTTGACGCTTCACATGACTCCTGAATTCCCTGCAATTAAACATGCGATGACGAGCATGAAATTTAAGTATAAAATGTAAGGAAATATATAGGATAACATATATATATATATATATTTGTGTGGAATCCTTACTGAAGGTACGGTTCAACTTTAATGCAATTGATCAAGACATGTCTATGTGCTTGAATCTTCTCAAGTGCCGTGAGTTTGAAATTCTCACTTCCGCCAACTGGTTTACCAACACGAGGGACTAACAACTTTGTTCCAGATGGCTCTGGCTTAGGACAATCGTCAACACGAGGCAGTCGGTTGAATGACGTCTCAATGTCATCAAAGTACCTAGAACAAAAATACAAGACCTCATCCCCAATATAGCCTTCTGCTATTGAACCTTCAGGCCACGCCTTATTCCTCACGTAAGACTTTAGTTTCCCAAGAAACCTATAAAGTAATGAAAGGAAAATGTCGATACATCAATGGTTAGACGTGGGACTAGGGAGTAATGCTAAAGTAATTAATTTTAAATGCGTACTTCTCAATAGGATACATCCATCGGTAGTGAGCCGGGCCAGCAAGCTTTGTTTCGTGAACAAGGTGTACTGTCAGGTGAACCATGACCGTGAAGAATGACGGAGGAAAGATCATCTCCAAATGACACAGCGTAAGAATGATTTTCGGTTGTAGCTGGTCGAGCTCCTCCACGATCAAAACCTTGGAAAACAACTTCCGAAAGAAAGTACAAAGCTCGACCAAAACGATCGACACATCCAGTGGCAGCGTATTTTTGATGGCCAACAGAAGTAACTGTTGCATAAGCACATGTGAACAAGGTTTTTAAACCCAGACCGGACCGGCCGGTTCGGACCAGAAACCGGCGAACCAGTCGGGAAAACGGTCTGAGTTGGGGGTGAAACCGAAGTCCCGGGTGGACCCGGGGTCAACTCGGCCTAAACCGGCCGAGTTGGCCGAGTCAGAGTTAACAATATTGTTTTTTAAAAAAAAAGGCGAAAGAGAAGGAGGAGAGACTGGCGGCGAGTTCCATACTTTCCGACGGTGAGAAAAGAGAGAGTGGAAGTCGAAGGAGGAGCAACAATGGAGATCTATGGAGAAAGGAGAACGAGAAGGAGCCAAGCGGGGAGAAGAGAGAGATCTAAAAGTGGTGAAGATGGTGGAAGAGATAGATCTGAAAGTGGTGAGGATAGTGTGTCGAGGTTCGTGAGAGGGAGGGAAGAGACTCTAGCGACTTGACATTTTGATTGAGAAATGGTGCAAGAAGCATGCGGGAAATCCGAGTAGGCGAGTAGACTAAGCATGCAAAGTTGGGATCAAGAAGCATTATACGTGGCAATATCTCATCCATATAAACACTCATTGAGGACAATGATAATAAGGGAAAAAAATCAAGAAACCCATTGGATATTTCGGTGAATCACTGGTGGGTGACCTGACGCACTGCTTTGTAAGGAGGGAGAGGTGACATTTTTTTTTAAAAAAATAAACATAGAAAATAGAAGGAGTGAAGTGAAAAAAAAAATACCGGTTTGGTCCCGGTTTGACCCACTGACCCTCAACCCAGTATCCCGACCGGTTTAGTGACCGGTCCGGGTTTAAAAACCTTGCATGTGAGTCATGACTCTTAAGCCCAGTGACCTTTCGAGCCTGCACGTCAACATATCGTGAAATGTTGCTTGAATACCCGTTAGGAACTTTTATCTTCTTCAACGTCGTGAGGAAGATTTCCTTATTCGGTTTTGTCAGGGTGAATTTTTCCGGTTGAAATCTGTCATGCTCATCCGGCCAGGCGTCTCCACGAATGCCCATCTCCCGTAAATCTTTCCTCGCTTGAAGATGATCTTTTCACTTGCCTGGTTCATTCAGAATTGTGTACAACACATTGTCGCACACATTCTTCTCAATGTGCATGACATCCAGACTGTGTCGGAGCAAATTATCTTTCCAATACGGAAGAGTGAAGAAGACACTTATCTTCTGCCATTGCTGGGGCGCAGAACCAGAAGCCCGGGCAGTCTTTGTGCCGGCCTTTGTTGCATCGTCTTTTTTCCCATACTCAAATTCAACATACACAAGCTGCTCTATGATTTCTGCACCGGATAAATTCCGAGGAGGTCATCTTTTTTCCTATTGCCCATTGAAACGATTGCGTTGCAACCTAAACTTGTGCGTACCATCGAGAAACCTTCGATGACCCATGAAGCACCACTTGCGACTGTGGGGAAGGCGCACTGAGTCAGAGTCAAAATTGCAAGCCGGACACGCAAGGCCGGTATGCACATTCCACCCGGATAATGTTCCCAATCCAGGGAAGTCACTGATAGCCCACATCAACGCCGCACGCAAGTTGAACAGTGTCTTCTCGTGCGCATCATACGTCTCGACGCCAACATTCCATAACTCTACTAACTCCTTGATAAGCGGTTGGAGATACACATCAATGTCATTTCCCGGTGCCTTTTTGCCTGGAATGATTATGGACATAATGAAAGAGCTCTGTTTTATACACATCCAAGGCGGCAAGTTGTAAGGTATCAAAACAACTGGCCATATACTATAGCTTGTGCTAAGATTCCCAAACAGATTAAAACCGTCAGTCGCCAAAGCAAGACGAACATTTCTAGGATCCGCCGCAAAATCAGGAAAGTCTGAGTCGAACGCTTTCCAAGCTTCAGCATCCCGTGGATGTCTGAGTTTACCATCTTCGCTCTTGTCAGCTTCATGCCACCTCATATGCTCAGCTGTCTTAGACGACATAAACAGTCTTTGTAAGTGAGGTTTTAAAGGAAAGTACCTTAAAATCTTTGTGGGTTTCTTCTTCTACTTCTTTCCCTTCCGAACTGTCCTGAACCTCGAAGTGTGACACTTCTTACAAGTCTCCCTCCGAGCATCCTTTCCCCAATAAAGCATACAGTCGTTGGGACAGGCATCGATTTTTTCGTAGTTCAGGCCTAATCTGTTGATTACCTTCTTGGCCTCGTAGAAGGTTGTGGGAATGTCCACGTTAGGGAAAGCATCTCGTAGTAATTCCAACAACATCGACATTGCCTTATCATTGATCCCACACAAGCACTTGATATGGTGCAATTTGATCAGAAAAGATAATTTTGAGTATTTATGACAACCTTGATACAAAGGACGATCGCTCTCATCCATTAAGGCGAAAAATTCCCGAGCTGCATCATTCCTGGAGAAAACTGGTTCTGGACCCTGAACTTCTACCGTGAAGTTGTCGTCTTGAACACCGAAAGCATCGTGAACAGCTTCATTAACCGGATCATGTTGATGTGCTTGATTTGCTACTTGTGAGGTTTGAGGAAGATGATTCTCATATCTCATACCACACTTCTCACCATGAACTTGCCAAAATGTATATCCTTCTGGGAAAGGCTTGATAAGAAGATGTTCCATAACGCCTTCTCGCGTTTGCCACTTCTTAAACTTGCATCTACAACAAGGACACACGATGTTGCCATTAATGCTAGCATGACAGAAGGTGAAATCTAAGAAAGTTTTCAATCCCGCTAAATATACGGGGAGAACCGCGGTAGCTTGATCCATGACTTATCCATTTGTAGTAAACAAAGCTAGGATACAATATAAATGTAGAGAGAATGTTTAATTACCTTCATAACAGCACCTGAGATGTTTAAATGCAACATGGAAACACTTTGTAGCGGTTCATTAACCGCTACATTAACCGTCACAAATATGAAAACAAAATTAGTCGCGGTTCTTTAACCGCTACAAATTTGAATTCAAAATCCCGCCAAACTTCAGTCGCGGTTTTTAAACCACCACAATCACCGCTACAAATTAGCAAAGTTGAATTCAAAATCTCGCCAGAGATTTTTCGTGGTATTTTAATCGCTACTACATTATAGCCGTTTGAATTTAGTTGCGGTTATTCGTATTAACCGCGACAAATGTTGGCGCTATTTTATTCACAGGAAAATTCAAATTTGTGGCGGTTCTTTCAACATAACCGCTACAAATGTTATTAGTTCCATTATTTATTTTTCAATATCAATTTTATTTGAGAAAATTACTTTTTATTCCCTTCATATTATCTTCATTAAATTTTTTACAATATCTATTTTATTTAGCTATACTAAATTTTATATTGTACGTTATATATTATAAGTAACATTAATAACCTAATATAAATGGAATATAAGTATTGAAATATTACTCCAATATATTAATAACATACCATAGTAAAAGATAAAAAATATTTAACCAAATAAAAATGTCAACAAGCCAAGTAAAATAAAAAAGAAAACAAACATCCAGCGGTGCAAAATAAAAACTAACTATCAGGAGCTTGATGATCAGGTCCTGTCTCATGGGGGCTCGTGCAGGACCAGAGGTAACAACGCCCTCGTCATCAGCAGCAGGAGGACGCTTAATTTGATCCTCGTAGACGAACGAAGGGGGACGGGGAGGCGGGGGGAATCCTCGTCGATGAACGGAGGGGGAGGCTCAGGAGTTGGAAACCATCTGTGAGGCATCAACTCAATCAAGGCATCGTTAACAGCATCCCAGGTATGCCTCTGACTCAAGAACCAACGGTCGTATCTCTCTTGCATGCGCCTATTCTTGGCATCATTCGCGGCCTTCTGTGCAACAATCTGCTCAGCAACCTGCGCAGCAACCTTCGCGGCAATGATCGCATCAACCTCCGCCGGTGGTGGCCTTCTCGAGCCAGAGGTGCCAGCCTCAGAGCCGGAAGCCTTGCCGTACACCATGCTAGGCCTGGCGCCTAATCTCATACCCTTCACGCGGCCAGGATGCTCTACTGGGCCCACAACAACTTTCAAAGGGGCCGCAGAATCCATAGACCCCTGTGACTCCGGGGGCTGCGATGCGCGCAGATCAACCTGGCTCTGCTCAATCCGGCCTGACACACAGATTTTAGAAAACATTAATTAAACTATATTTAATTCAATTTAAATATACAACATTAACTATATAAATAATTTTTTTGTGACTTACTATTATCTCCCTCCGCGCCTCAGAAGTCGGCGTCCCATCACGGTGTCTATGGGTGCGTGTGAACAACTACCTATAGTCCGTCTGACGGTTCTTCTCCCGAGACTTCTCTTGCTGAAAGAGTTAAAAGAATATAAACTTTATTATTTCAAAAACAAAACAATCATCTTTTAAACCTAAAATTAATTGATCTTTGAACATATCATCTCACTGTAGGTCACGGCAAATGTATTGGTTCCTGCCGTGTGATGGACCCTCCGATGTGACCGACTTTTGGTGTTCCTCTGCGACAGGGCCTGCAAGGAGCAGCAAACAAAATGTTAAGTGAAATTAATTATTGGTTTAAATGATTTTTTGTAACCTATATTTCAAGTACATTTAAACTATAAATTAAGTTAAACTATTAAATAATTTAAACCAAATGTAAACAATAAATTAATTTAATCAATATTTATATTTTTAAACTATACTCAAACAAAATTAATTTAAAGAAATTTGTCACAATAAATTAACCCATGTTTAAAAAAAACTTAAACTACGATTAATAAAAAAATGTACCTGTCCATCTAGACCCCTTCGATAGTGCACAAAACCCGCCCAGTCATTTGGGTCCACGCCATCTGGGACGTTCTCGATTAGCTACTGCAGAGACATAGTCGAATCTTCATTCTGCGCGGTGTAGAGACGACCCTCCGCTCTTCCACCCTCTCCCATTTTCATGAGTACGTACTCTTATGGATGGCTCGCACGTTAAACTTTTTCCGTATCATAATTTAGTTAATAATTAAGTAATAAATAAATAAATAAACCACAAATTATTACTATTAATATTTGAATTTAATTAAACAACATAAGTTACCTGCACAACTTCAGTAAACGCTCTGTCCTTATTCTCCGGCGGAATCTTTCTCCAATCGTGGAAGAAGATCGGAAACCATGCCCAATTCCTGCCAAATTCTAACAGGAATCGGTTCATTAGATGACCACCATTGTCGATCGGCTGGTCCGTGTCCGTGTTCCAGTGGACTATGACGCGATGCTTGTCTATCTGAGTGACCGCGACAACATCCAGCGTCCTCCTGCTAATGTTCCCATGTTCATCTACACAATTATGAACACATTCTTGTATTGCATTTTAATAAATTAAAATTACACGTAAGAAATTTAAATTTAAATTTTTGACAAAAAACTGATTATATTTACCTTTGACATCCACCACAAATCCGGTGGAACGCGAAGACGACGGTCGGGGGTTCCCCTGGTCCCGCTCATTCTCCTCATCGAGAAACTACTCTGCCTCGGCTATGAGAATCTCAATATGGATCTCCGGATTTTCGTCCACGTCACTGATCGTCAGACTTGCACCCTTTTCTCCCCCTACGATCTCTAGGTTTGGGATTTCCTCATCTGCAAAGAGGTCATCAAACTCCCTCCCTTCCACCTGAGGGGGCGGAGGGGGGATATTTACAGGCCCACGTCTTCTCGTACGGCCCCCTCTACTACTACTACCTCTTATAAGCCTTCTCTCCCGTTCAAAAGCTTTCCTTTTTCCCTTATCTTTAGAAACCATGATGTCAAAAGGTACAAGTTAAAAGGTACAAGTTGAAAGGTTAAAAGGTGAAAAATCAAAACCTTGCGCGCGGGATTTTCAAAATGAGAGGAATTGTTAAAAAACTGCTACAGGTGTATCGGTTATTAAATATAACCGCTACAAAATTATAAACTTTGTTGCGGTTTAGACAAAACCGCAACACAAACCGTGACAACTTTGCCTCGTTCTTTGTGAAAACTTGTAGCGGTTACAGAACCGCGACAAATTAGAGACTTTTACGATTCTGTAGCGGTTAGAGTCAAATAACCGCAACTAAATAGAGCCCCTTGCTATTCTGTAGCGGTTATAGCTTAACCGCTACAAAGTTACTTTTGTGGCAAAAAAAAATCCAAACTAATTAGTTTGTCAATCAAACCAATTAGTTTGGTGAAAATATTTAAAATAATAGAACTTTCAATTAATTTATTTATCTTCTTTAACTTCTCCAAAAAACTCGAAAGTAATAAATTAGGAATAATGAGTTTACTGAAAATAGTCTAACATGCACGTGAAGATTCGGATTCAGTATAGCCACCAATCTCCCGGAAAAACTCATTGACTCATTTTGATCGAGATATTTTTCGAGACAATGGTGGCTATAATGGAAACCAATCTTTGGTCGCAGGTTGGACTATCTTCGGAAGAGTAGAAGTCTTCACGTCGAGAAAAAACTAAAACGGATTGTCATGAAGGAACCGCCTCGGCCGAAAAAGAAGAGAGGCAAATATCTACCGCTCTCATCTCTCGACATAAGAGATCAGGGCTGCAGATATCTGCATGTCTTCAACTACTCAGCCGAGAAAGTTCATTCAGCGACAACACATATTTGATATTTTCTGAAAATTTATAATTAGCTGTACGGACAGATTAACTATATATAGCATAAATATTTGTAGCGGTTATTGGACAAACCGCTACAAAATTATATTATCTGATGCGGTTGTAGCTTCGCTTCACAACGACCGCGACAAAACGCTGTCGTTCCGCTATCTTGTAGCGGTTTCTTTCATATAACCGCTACAGAATTACAGCGACAAAGTTCGCGCCATTACACGCCAATGCTGGCGCCAAATTTGTAGCGGTTTTTCCAACAACAAAAACCGCAACAAATGTTGCGCCACAGAGATTCACGCCATAACGTGCCAAGCTGGCGCCACATTTGTAGCAGTTTACTTTAGAGTAACCATTACAAATATCTTAGCAAACATCCCCGTAAGGCATCCGCTGCTAATTTGTTGCGGTTCATTAAAAAACCGCTACAAAAACGCGGTAAATAATGATTTTGTAGCGGTTATTTATGACCGTTACAGATGGACCGCGACAAATGATAGTTTTTTTGTAGTGATTAAAATTTATATTAAAATAAATTTTATTTACTAATTTACCCTTCATCATTACTAATTCCCTAAATTTGGCAAAAATTGTTTAAGAAAGTAATGAGGATTTTTTTAATTTATTGTTTTACTTTTGCAAATAGTTATCTGTTGATTTTTTCTTCTATATTTAGATAAAGACTTAATTAATTTAATTAATTCATACATAGAAAACTTAATTAAAAATCTGATTAATTCTTTTAATAGATGGATATTTAAATAAAATTGTTTATAAATGTTTGTCCAAAAATGATGTAAAAAATTAAAATTAATATAAGTTATATAATATCTGAAATTTACATTATTAATAACATAAGGTGAATACAAATATGCCTTTCAATTTCAAATATGTTTTCAATCATGGTGTTGTGGCAAAAAAGAAAAAAGAAAGAAATATGTTTTGAGTCATTTACAAGAACACTAAGTAAGTAAGTTTCAATAAATATGAGAAAAATTTAAAAACATATAATTTTATAATATAATATAAATTAATAGATTTTATAATATATTGGAAATCATGAACATATATATGAATTATTATTATTATTATTTTGTATATGAAATTATTTTTGGCAAATATAAACGTTTATTTCTTTGTTGAAAGAGAGGTACTTTGGTCCAAAAAATATTTAATAGTCAAACTTAATGGTCAACTAATGATTGAAGGGATGGAAATAGAATATTAAATATATAAGGGAGGTTTTTGTAATATGTATTTTAATTTCAAATGAGATCTATATACGTTTTTAAAATAAAGAAGAGGTTTGTATAATTTAGGTAAAACATATAGATATTCAATGTATTTTACTCTAGGTTAAAATATTATTCCTAAGTATGAAAAAACGTAGTTTCTTCTTCTTCTTCTTCTTTTTTCACTGGTGAAAGGTAAATTCGGACTGCAACCTTGTAGAATGTATACATTATATTGTTGTTAGAGTAAATACCCTTTTGGGTTCCTAGAAAAAAACACGGATCTCATTTTGGTCGCTCACACAAAGAAATGCCCTTTTAGTCCCTGAAAAAGACGAATAAGGGTCGATTGGTGAACATTTTGGTCCCTCGCAAATTTCCAAAAAGCCCTTTTTAGTCCATAAAAAAATTCTCATTTTAGTCCCTAGCGTCCGTATTTTTTGTTGGGGACCCAAAAGGGTATTTACTCTTGTTGTTAAAATGGAGTGTTGACTTTTTCGAGTTTATGGTTTTTCAGCACTCTCTCTTTCATTTCTTCATTATTATTGGGTGTCTTTTCAATAGTAGGTGCATATCCCTCCTGTTTTAATTATAAAATTGGATTGATTTTTTTTAAACAGATTTAAAAAGCTAAATAAATTACTTAATCATATCATATATTATGCATCATTAGATTAAATATGTATTAATTTATTAATCAAACTAATTAGTTTGAAAAAAAATAAAAATAAAAACAAAAACATTCTAAAGGAATTTAATTAACTTTCTTAATCTTTCAAAAAAAAATCAACTTGATTTTATAATTAGAACCGAATGGAGTATATAACACCTCTTTACTCACTCCCCTTTTTCTTCACGATTTGGAGTTAATGTATGTAAAATTTGTATTTTATTCCATGCCAATTCGTGACCGCGACAATCTTTACACCATCACTGTCTTGTGTCGCTTATGTCCATGGTAGAGCTGGGAATCTGGGCCGGCCCGTGAAGGGCTAGGGCCTAACAGGGCTGGCCTTCCAGGGCCCAGGGTAAGAAAAACATTTGTTTTTCAAAGCCCCGAGAAAGTTAATGTGGCCGGGGCCCTCTAGGGTCCAGAAGTTACTATTTCAAATTTTAATTATTTTTCTTCATTTTTTTCCAAAAAAATATAATTAGTAAATTACAGCAATTAAAGTTCTAATTTATCAAATAAATGTTGTCAACATTAATATCAAAACAACACGAATCATCCAACAAAGAAGCACAGTCACTAATTCATAATTAAAAGTAAACTATGTTCACAAATAACTCACATAAAACATAAGAAGCATACCACTAAGCAACATTAGTACGATGACTATTATTGTCGCCATCTTCGTCACTATCATTAATTTCAATGACATTTGATTGTACTTCGCTTTGAGTGGGCTCTGGTTCCTGAGTAAAAATATCATGAATTTCTTCTCCCGTATTATGACCACATCCATAATCTTTATCTGCAACAAATAATAAACCAAATCATAAAATTAGAGTATAGTTATTATGTATTTTTGTATTTGTACTTAAATGGATAAATAACTTTATAACAAATACAAAGTATATATAAATTAGTAAATTACCATCATATGTGAATCCATGCATCTAAAAAAATAAATTAAAAGGGCCTGCAGGGCCGGCCCTTTTAAACCTGAGGCCCTACAAGGCCGGCATATATATATATATATATATAAATTTCATTCCTTGCTATTATTTTGGTTACCTTTTCATGTATTTCTACCTTATTTTATTTGTTAGTGGGTCTACTACCTTCTGATGCATAATTTATTAAAAACAGTTTTTTCGTTTAAAAAAAATAAAAAAGATGAAACGCCTTCATTGATCCGCCACGGCGTGCTTTCTACTTTAGTGTTCCTATCTATCTATATATATAATGTCCTTTTGTTATATTTTCTGGAGGGAAGTTTTCTGTGCTTACCAAGCCCATACACATATACAAAGTCTTCATGTTTAGATATCATGCATTTGAATAATGATAGCCCTTTATGTGATATATTAATAAATATTCATGTTTGTGACTTTATAGACTCTCATTGACGGCTTTAGAGTAGCCCTTTATGTGATTACCTATGAGATGTGGGTAGTAGGTAATTCTGAATATTCTTCTATATACTTGTGAATTGCGTATGATTGTGAATGACTATCTTTTATTAAAAAAATGAACTAAATTATATATGTGTGTGTGTGTGTATGGGTATGTATTGTAAATTCTTAAGTAAGTAATGTTACAAGTAGATTTCTTTATGACTCACTTTATACACATAGTTAATAATTTAATTATAATTAATATATTGTTGGATTATTGTTTCCTTTTAAGCATGTTTGAATATGTAATGATATTTGATAGGAATGGAAGCGTGATTTATTGTACTTTGTCTTTTAATGATAATTATATTTATTGGTGATTGAATATAATTATCATGGCTGTTGCATTTGTGATGGGTTAGAGTAAGGAGGAATTTGTATGATGAGATATTTTACTACATGGTAAGTCATCACTTGGTGTACAGTAGATGACACTTGTTAGGGCCCCTGATTCTATGTTTTCCTTTGGCCAGGATTGTATTGGAGCTGTGGGACATGTGACACCTCTTTTTTTTTATGTTTTTTTAAGGAGAGGGTATAACACCCCAAGTTCCGTAGCATAAATCGTGCCGGTGACACGTGGTTTTATAAAAATTCAACAGAGTTTGAGGTGCTACAACTCAGCGTGTTGCGGAAACGGAGAGCATATACTAAAAATTTGAACAACGAGTAACTGATATAAAATACTCAGACATATGCTGATGCCTGACGTATACTGATATATTACAAATTTTCCGAAGGAATATTCATGTGATACACTAATACAAAACTGTGTATAATTACAACTCTTACATGTAACTATATCATCTTCAACCAAGCCTTAAGTAGACTTGGGGCATAGAACCTAACACAGTTAAATCAACCCATTTGGCCAGGCCGGGTAAAGTTTAGTGGGAGTCTCCCCGAATTCACGGCGACTGATTGACTGAACCACATAGACGACCCTTTCTAGTTTAAGCACCAAATGGTTTGAAGTAACCCTATTAGTTTCATACCAGAAGGTAGACTCTATTAACCTTCTTCCTGCGTTTACTTTGACCGGTGCCTCCTCACGGCTCCGTCCATCGGCGTCTTTTTACGGCTCCATCTACTGGTGCCTTCTCTGGTTCATGATCCTTTCCTGACTATTAGTTTAAGACTGAGGTCCAATGCCCATCGGACCTCAGGTAACAGTTAACCTCATGCTTATGTAAACAATATATGTATGACGTGAGATATTCATGACATTTCAGCATTAATCACTACAAAAGCCCATAACAGATGTAGGAAATACATAATCAGATATGTAAGGCAATAACAATACACAGCCCCTGCAGTATGCATGTTATCCCGGTCTGCACTATTCACCAGTGCCACGATCAAACGTGTCCTCAGCGCTAGGAAAACTCTAACGGTATTATTAAAACTATAACCCGTGTAAAGCTGAATGTGTAAGAAATGAACCAAGACAGCATCTTAGTTTATGAATACAACTATCATATATAAACATACTATAAGCATTAGAATTAGTGTTACAGTACGCCGCGAACGTACCTTCGTTGACAAATACGGTACGTTCTGTCTGTCAATTTGTGTTCTCGGACAGCCTATAATAGTACCATCGTATTTATTAATTCATAGTTAATATTCTAATAAATATCTTAGTCTCAAATGACCATTTTACCCCTAGTGCATTTATTTTCCAATTATTTCCCATAAATTTCGTAAAAAAACGCTGTTTGACAGCATATGGGCTGATTTTTCGCCTAACTTTGAAAAATCATAACTAATTCTAGAAAAATCGAAACGAGGATCCGTAAAATTCCCCGGACTCCTTAGGATGTCTAGTTTTGAGAAAAAATACTAAATTTTTCCCAGAACTTAATAAAAATTCCCAGTTTTCATTTTTCAAAGCTCTGCCCAGAATTTCTGCAGAAAACATAGCCCAACTTTGGGAATTTTTATCTCCTAGCACAGAACTCAAAATGACACTCTATAGGTATATTTGGAAAACTATATATGTCTACTTCAACCATGAATTTTCTCAGAATTTAAGAACATCATCTTCAACATAAGATACCAGCGTTTTTACAACTGCTTTCAGAAATCGCTAACCGATAAATTTTCGCCAGAGCTTCACTACTTTGATCATAATCTTCCAAAAATTTTGCTATAACTTCTACTTCATCAATTTTTCGAAATAAAGACAATTTTAACCATAAAAACATGAAAAAAAAATTATACTTGGAAGATTAAAGATCAAAATAACAAAATAGCTAAGAACTTAAAAGCTAGAGCTAGAGAACTTACCAAGAACTTTGCTCCTCTTTCTCCAAGACTCTTTACTCTCACTTCCACTCTCTATATCAGATTTACTAAGCTTGCTTTGGTGTGAATTTAGATGAAGACCAATGCCCCTATTTATAGTAATTTGTCATGGCACTTTGGCAATTTTTTCCAAACCTTCTCATCTTGCTTTTGGACCATTGGATTTAGGTTTAAACTTCAACTCTCATCCTCACCATCCCTCTCTCACCACCGTCCCCCTCTCTCTCACAACCCTATCTTCTTCCATTTTTTCATTAATTTCCCCCATCCAAAGTACACTTTATCTTTCCAATTTGTTCTCTTAATTAATGTTAATTTAGCATGTGCAAATAATTTAAATATTAAACAATTATCCTACTCCTTTCCCAAGCCAACAATTCGTCCCCCTCCCCCTTCATCTTTCTTTGATTTGCAATTCAATTTATTAATTACTTTAGGTGTCTTGTAACTAGATGAAAATGATGATTGGTTGCTAACTAAGCATAAATATACTTAGGGGTTTCTATGAAGTTTATTCAAGGTTTTACACCAACTTCTTAACTTTGAATATTATGGCTTAATTTAAAGTTTCTAATTGCCCTTTAATAATCTTAAAATTAATCCCAAAAGTTGAGGAAAAGATTTTGAAGATAACCTATCTCAAGCTTAAAATATGCTTGTTCATAATAAATCCTTATATTTGATCTATGTTTAACATATCTCGGGATACAATTTATTTTGTATAGATTCTCAATTACTTGTGTCTTGAATTAATCCCAATAGTTACTCTTATATTATTATTATTTTGAATTAATACAATTACTTAGCCTCTTTAATTAGTAATTTTCGCCACTTTTATATAATTTTAGGGATGATTATTTAATTTTGGTTAATATTCCTAATATAGTTTTTTAGGAGTTATTAGGCCTAATTGACAATATTTGATAGGCTTTTATATTAATTTTGAAGATTAAAAACCCCTTGTGTACTAATTTTGGCCTTTAGATATCATTTAGATATTAATTAAGTTGATATACTCTTAATTATGCCCTTTTAAAATTAATTATTATTTAATTTCGAAAATTACATAAATATTTCAATTATTGAAAATTTAATTGTCCAATAATTGTTGCTAATTTTATCTAATTGATTTAGGCATCTTTTGATGATATTTGATTGCTTTTATGATATAATTAAGATTATACTTGATTATGATAATCTTAGGATATTTTATGATCCCTAACAAGATTTAGAAAATCAAATCTTCAATCACCTTAATTATATGAGGAAATTGCCTAGAAAATAAAATAAACATAATAGAAATTGAGACCACATATTCACCTATTTTAAATAGATATTATAATATTTAAGATGTATTATTTATCCAAATATAATATTTAAGATATATTATTTATCCAAATATAATATTTGAGATAAATAATTATTTGGGTATTACAGAGGGGTTATAATCCAGACTTAAGTTTTACACCTTTGGCCGGGTGTATCTTAAGAAATGGTGAGCTTGGGACAATCCAGTCAAATGGATGTGTTTATGTTGGACTATGTGCTATCCTATGTCTCCAGTTAGCGGTATAAGAATGTATAGTAATATAATGGCAGGTGCATATTACATATTGCATAATTGTATTTTAAATGTAATGATGATTACTATGTGCTATCCTATGTCTCCAGTTAGCGGTATAAGAATGTATAGTAATATAATGGCAGGTGCATATTACATAATTGCATAATTGTATTTTAAATATAAGAATAGAGGTTGTTTAATGATGATTAATTTGAAATCGTTTTATATGACGATTGTGATATATGCAAATATATATGTAATCAGTTCCTTCTTTTTATTATATGTGGTTTGCTTGTGTACGGTTGAAACTTTCAGTAGTTACTGAGACGTGAAATTTCATCCCTTAGATTAACATTTTTTAGGTGATTGTTCTAGTAAGAAGCAAGGAAAAACACCTATGAAGTAAGCCTTGAAGGCTCCTTAGGAGCACATGTTATATCGTTTTACTTGACACAACCTTAGACTTCTGCATTTTATTTTTACTTACTGAAATATTTTGAGGATTTAATTTGATACTTTGGTGTAAGTTTTTATTTGAACTAATTATGTAATTTGATGATTTAGATGTTGGACATTCTTATTGGCTATATGTGAGATACTTTGGTTAAGTATTTGTCTTTTTTGTTTGAGATATTACAAAAAGAGTGCAGCTAACGATTTGAAAACACTACCTTGGTTATAAAGGATTTACTGCTAATATCTATCCATGATGGAAATGAATAAATCAGTCATTTGAAATTGATCATGGATAATAAAACCTTTCTAATTGTACACTAAGTCATCTCAAATCAACACATTTATAAAGTCGTTCCAATTAACAGTTGGGCATTGAGCTTCTCGAAACTCAAAAGATAATGTTCAGTCATAAGTACATAAATAAACTCATTTTTGAATAATATTCTTTCACAAATATTTATAAGATATCAGGTATTCATCAACCAAACATTTGATAATCTATCATGAATATGGAGCTCTTCTCACCGCTTTACAATCTAAATCATAATTAATCTTGGACTTCATGAAGTCTAGAATGTTATCATTTGACCACGAGCTCAATATCAAACCCAATTATCAAAATACTTAAATAATAATTTCTCAAATATCCACTTGAGTTACTTATCCATCATAGAAAATAGTATAATTCGACACATAATATCATATCAGAGTATGTAACATGAGCCCTACTGAAAAGACCATTTCTCACAAACAACTATTAACTATGATGATTTTTCAAAACCTGATCAAAAAGTGATAATGGAAAAACCTTTTTCTTTCCAAGAACACACACTTCAAAGTCCAGAGCATGAATAATGCCTACAAACCTGGAGCCCAAACTCCTTACTGAATATTCATGACTCTGGGCACAATTAACAAACAAAAGAATACTGCCCACGAGTTTTACAACATTAAAACCCACAACAAAGAGTTTACACAAAACCATTTCCACACGAGATATGATTGTGGATCCACAAAAATTATCATAGTGTATAAAAATAAGGCCTCCAGCCTAGCAGTAGTTATACTGTTATTTTGAAACCCAATTTCAAACACTAGATATGATTTTTCAAAAATATGTGGGCTCTAGAATGACAATATAAAAATCAATACAACAAATATACCAAAAGGAGGCCTACAAGGCTCATGACACCTATGTCTTTGCTTGCTTCCCTTAGCCTCTAACAAAATTATAGGTCTTGCCTGAAAATTTTTAATATTGACGGGATGAGACATAAAGTCCTAGTAATCAAAATCAATTTATAAAATATGCAGGAAAAGACTGCCAGTCAGAGAAGCATGTTTATTAATATAATGATATTATTTAATAATTAAATAATACATAATAGTAAACATGATTAGAACAAATAATATATAATAATCAAAACAATTAGAATCATCCCTACTCATCTATCTTGCTACTCCTTATTTCCTCTGGACGTGTTACAACCTATCGGTACTAGTATATCTAGCTAAGGTTAGCTAGTCACTTCAAGAATACTGTCCATTCCCATGTCACCACCGATATACCGTAACAGGGAGGTGTCTGCCCAAAAAACTCAACTCAAATTCTGTGCCAGGAATAAGAGAGCTAATGGGCACAATTTCACCTTCAATCTCTTCCACACAATCCAACTTAACCCAAAATAGAAAAATACTATATCGCTATAATTTTCAAAAACATCTTACAAAATTATTATTCCATATATAATAGCTCATAACAAACATCATAACAAAAAGTTCTTAAAAACATCATAACTATCACAACAATAACAATCTCAACAACAATCTTCACTTATATATACAAGTTGGAAAATACACTGCTTCGCTGAAATAATTTCATATTCAAACATATACATAATTTTTTTTTGAAAAAACACATACAAGTAGTTCGTAAAAAAGTAAGGTTTAGAAAACATCTTACAATCCAAAACAAGCATATAGAATAAATTAATCCTGGTTACCTTAATTCCAAACTTAACCTTAGCTTGAGGAGCAAAACACGAACAATCACTAGTCACAAGAAAGTTTTACATTATCATAATTATAACTTATAGTTTCATATAACTCAAAGTACACAAATTCTAATAATAATATATTATTGTAATAAAAATTGAAAATGATAGTTTAGTCCTTAAAATTTCAAAACTAACCGATTAAAATATCGATAATACCTTCATTAACCCAAATAAATTATTTACAACACATTTAATCGGTAGAAATATCCGTTGGCTATAAATCCTAAACTTCTTAAATATAAGAAATATTTTAAAATCTTACAGCAACCAATCAACAAATCTAAACTGATTAAAATTAATTATTAAGCATCCTACACATATATATAATCATCTATTATCAAAACTTAAAACTTTCCTAAAATTCTAATCTCAAAATTTGTTGGAAATTATGCCCTAGGGGCAAGTCATTCTCTTTTAGTTATCATTTCATTTGCACGTTTATAATGATAACAGTATCCCTGGATATATCTTATAGATTATCCTAAATGTCCCTGGTCAGTCATCTACGCGAGAGCGAAGATGAAATAAGACCAGTATGACTTTGATGAGTATGGAGATACGAGTCAAAGTCATAGGCACTTGTAAGAGTACAAGGTGCTGGACCGACCCACTATGAGAAAGCTGCATGGATTAAGTCATAAGCTTTTCTCATGTATAACCGCGTCACAACGCCCTTTAACCTGAGATATCATAGATTCCTACATGATGAGTCGTTGGTCTTTGACCTAGTCAAAAGTCACCTTTAACCAGGTGATGATAAAGGCTTCGATCGGGATCAGCGGTTCTCATGGAGAGGAATGTGAATGGTCAAGATGAAATTTGTCCCTCACATTTGTAGAGAGATAATACTGGGCCCCTCGATGAGTGAGTCTGAGAAATGTATGGCCATACTATGATGGAAAAGAGTTTACATTTCAATTATTAGACTACTCGAGAATCGAGAAAATCTTGGTCAAGAATGGGGGAAGTTGACATTATCCATGCCTCATCCTTGACCAAATTATCGCGTGACAAAAGGGACGTGACATGGTTGTACGAAAGGTTGTATCGTATCATCGATCCCCATATGAATTAGGTAGTCGCAATGTTTTGCTAGAGGCCGCTTGCGACTTGTGGGCTGGTATAGTATTGGCCCATCGCAATCTCATGTGTGTCGTAGGGTCGCACACAAGTTAATAGCCCAACACGAGCAAAAATGTCTAGATTCATTGAATCTTAGATATGTCTAAGATTTAATGAATAATATATATTTAATCTATGATCGATATATATATATATATATTATATTAAATTCAAAATTAATATAATATTATTATTTAATAGAGATTATAATATTATTATATAATATTTGTTTTGTATTTAATTTATTTGATAAATTAAATATTTAAAACAAATAGAGATATTGTATCTCACATTTAATTTTCGAATAAAGATACCATATATCTGACTTAATTCAAATTGAGATATAGTATCTCAGATTTAATTAAATAGATAGATATCATATCTTGGATTTAATTTATAGGGATAAATTAAATCAAAAGGCTTTTAATTCGGATTAAATAAATATATTAGATTAGATCTATAAGATAGATTTAATTAATATATCATTTTAATCCAAATTCAAATTTCAAGATTAATGAGGATTAATCTTGGAATATATAATACGCCTGTTGGGTTTAGAAAAAAAAACCTACGGGACATCCAGTCAGACGTATTAGAAAAGCCGCGAGAAATCCTAGAGAGAAAAAGGTGAGACGCGAGAATACTGAAGGCGCTAGCACACGACCGTCCGTGTTCAAGGCTATTCGTGTGGATACCGGTAGAGGGAGGAGATTCGCAGAGTCTGCTCCTGTTGATCGAGTAGGTAGCCCACGAGATCAAATTGGAAGAGACGCACACTAGTTCGGTATAGGTACGATTCGGATTCTTTTAACCTTGATTTAAACGCGGTTGAGCGATCCTCTTTGGGATTCGTAAAAGTTTTTATAATTCCGCTGCGTGTACGGATCCCAACAAAATTTTCACTAACCAATGTACGGATCCCAACAAAATTTTCACTAACCAATACAATATTTCCCTCATTAGAAAGAGAAAAATATGTGGAACAACTTTTATAAAAGGAAGTTTGTTGAAAAGAAGTTAATTTAATTACCTAAGTAATCTTTTAAAATAAATAACATATATTAAAATATCGTCCGGACTCTTCATTTCTTCCTCCCTTTTCTCTCACTCCCAATTCTCTCACGCCATCATGCTAGGCGCGTGCACACACACACACACGTGTGTGTGTGTGTGTGTGTATAAAAGCGAGGGGTTGTGTGCAATCATGCACCCTCCCCATTCCATCGAAGGCGGTGGGCAACAAACATGCCGCCCATTCCTTTTTTCTTTTCTTTTAATTTTTTTGTACGTTTTTTTTTTTTTTGCAAATTTTTTTCCCATTTCGTTTCATTTTTTCTTTCCCAACATTTACATAATAAATACATTCGTCATATATAATTCTTTTATAATTATTACTAAATCCTAAAATAAAAATGAGGATGTTACATCTACAGTGGCAATGCACAACAATTCATCACATAAATAAAAAGGAGGAGGCTTTACCAAGATTATCACAATAATCAAGCCTCGAGAGCCTTCCCTCAATTGATTAGCAGAATAACTATTACCTGAAAAATGTTAAATCAACGGGGTGAGACAAAAGCCTCAATAACCAACTATCCAACTCATTATACATGCTAATATGGGCTTATGAGGTGCCAAGTGGAACAATTTATATAACAAAGTATTATAAATATAATTCACAAAATCCCATGTGGCAAATTCTCTATCACAACTCCATAACACAAATTCCATATCACAGTTCCTCATATCACAATTCTCTTATCATAATTTTTGTATCACAATCCCCAAGTTGCCTCTTATCAATTCAATCGAACTGCCTTATTTTCGCTAACTAGACTCATGAGTTAAGTTACTATCCATGTTACCGGCCACTCAAAAGCTCACTAGTCATGTGATTAAGACTAACCAAAATCCAAAGAGCACGTGCCCAGATCATGAGTCTTTTCCCCTCGTTGAACTCATAGGGTGTCGCAGCCCCTCATTAAACCAGTGGGGTAGTTCCTCATTGAATTAATGGGGCAATCCCTCACTGAACTAATGAGACAATAGAAAGCCAACCATTTTGAACAATGAAGGCTTCACCACGTGGTGAAACAAACTACTCTATCTCATCTCAATTCAATCACTACAATAATTATTAATAAATAACTCAATGAAAATTCCCCAAGATGTTCATATTCATATCATGCTATTCAAATCATTTTCATATTCATGCAAGGACAGAACTTAGAAGGCCCCCCCCCCAAACAAAAAAAATCAGACTGAACGAGGGATGAAGAAGATAATCCACAACTGATGAAGGCAAGAAAGGAATCAATAGTTTCTTCAATTGGTACTACACTACATTCACTCTGGTTTTGCTAGTAACTTAGACTGTACGTGGTGGTTTATATCCAAGATTCTGTTAGCTGGAAGATAGGTTTTGGGATACCAACTCAGTTTATGTTCCTCTCAATCATCATGTTCTTCGTTGGGAAGAGGATCTACGTGCATGTTAAACCAAAAGGGAGTATTTTCTCTGGTATTGCTCAGGTCCTAGTTGCTGCTTACAGAAAAAGACACGTTGAGCTTCCAAGTGACGACAAGATTAATGGAGTTTTGAAGTTTTCTATGATCCGTCATTACTTGAGGGTTCTAATGGAGATTGATTTGTTTTTCTGTTGTCCCTTTTGGACTGATTTCTTTCCCTCATGTTTATTATTTTTGGGTCATCTTGACTTTTTTTCCCGTCTTTGCTGTTGTATTCTGCGGTGAGCAATGGTGGGAGGCCAATGAATGAACAGTAACCAGTAGCCCCCCCCCCCCAAAGATTTGTGTCAAGGTCCGTCCCTGTATACATGCTATAATATAACAACACACACAGACACACATATAACACAATTCTAATTATAATGTTCCATAAGGTATTTTTTATCAAAATATTATAATAACTCTCTCAATCTCAATAAATATTTCAAATTACTCATTGAAACATCTAATCAATATTAATATACCATTTTCATTCTTAAAATCATATCACAAAATACTCACAAACAACATACCAATACACATTACAAGTGAAAGTTGTTACCTCTCGCCAAAGCTAGGTTTATCACAAAAATCCAAGCTCCAAGCTCAACCACAATTCACAAATAAATCTTTAACAATCAATTGGAACCACAATTTAGTATTCAGACTAATTGAGTGGTTAACAATTAAACAATTTAGAGACTCAGTCCCAACTATCATCTTTGACCATTCTCAATCAACCCAATTACCAAACCTTATTTTCCTTAATCACATTATCAATACCAACTCAAAAATCTAACAGACAAATCAAACCCAATTTCAAATCTTTATATCACCTTCAAATTATTCACTTAAACACAAATCTTCAAAATTCTCAATTTATTGCCATAACTCAATTTTCTCCATTTCAATCATATTTCTATTAAAAATATGTCTAAATTATCCTCCGCTGAAAAAATGTTTAGGGCCACTTATCCAAATAAGCCTCTTTCCAATTAAGTATTTCAACGAACACCTTACATGCACTTAAGATTAACTCATGATCGGGCACTGAAAGGGGAGGGGTTTATTGACTTCTAAATCAATAGTAGGAGTTGCATGAGACCCCACTATTGATTCAATATATATTATTACTACTCTGTTTTAATTCCCACTTGTTTCCTTTTTAATTTTTAATTTTTTGATTTCACTGTTTTATTCAAACAATTGGATTAAGTCTACTTGGATAAATTTTTGATGATATTTAAATAATCATAATATATCTTTTTTTTAAATATTCTAACCACTTTTTATTTAGTCTCATCAAATTTTATAAAATTTTCTCTCTCTTAATATTATGGTTTGAAATTAAGTATATAATATTTAATTCCATTTTGAGTAAATTCCCAATAAAGAATTGCACCAATAAAGAAGCTCATTAACTCAAATCCAAATCAATAAATATTGTAATACCCCAAATTATTATTAATAGTAATAACCCTCTTTTTTTATATAGCTTTGGTGGGCCGAATACTCCTAGTTCTAATTGCCTTAGGAATTTTCAGCTTATGCTCTAAGAAAGAGGTTTTAGGTAATAAGTCCACTACTTGTCAACCAAGTCACATTAAATTCACACTATGATTGATTGATTGAATTTAATATAACCTATTAATGAGTTGGCAATAGTAAAAGAGCCCAAAGCTAAACCCTAGTTTTAAGTTATAAATAGAGGTCTAGCCTAACCCTAAATACTCTTATCCTCTTTTACTATTCTCTTCTACTACTTCCTCTAATCTTGACGCAGGTAATCTTAATACCACTAATGTATTAATGTATTTTAATGAGTATATCGTAGAAATTTCCCATGAATGAGGTAATCCTAATCCCTATAAGTCTTAGGTTAATTTTATATGAATCTTGATAGGGTAATTATGATCCTAAATATATTATAGGGTTGCTTTATATGCGAGATATTATATGTAATCATAATCCCTAGAATAGGAATGAATTAGAATATAGCATAAAAATGTATGTACAGATGGTTCAGAATACAACCATGGTATTGCACATACAACCCTAATCTACTTCTCATGTTAGCGAGCTATCCTGCTATAACAAATGGTTTTATCATGCATCATGCTCCTAGTTCATGTCTCTCTCTATTAAGTGACACCTTCGAGAATTCCCTTGTGACTGAGATATTTAGTGATGATCAACATTTTTCCTAGAATATCTAAGGCGAAGATTGAATTTGGTTAAATGAAAAATGGCTTGCTACGAAAATGATTAATTGCCGATAAAATATACCTGTACATTTTTTTTTTGCTTTGGATGCCTCGGCCTTCGTGCTTGAATCATATATAAACATAATACATGTACGTCCTTTTTTTTATTGATATATATGTGCCTTTCATTAAAATAAATAAATATATATATATATATATATATTTATCCTTTTCAATTTGTTCAATCTGCACACGTGTTAAAATATATACATGTACTCTTTTTAAATGGTTTTGCCTTGGTTTTTCGTAATTGACAAATAGCAGTATATATATTCGGTTTGACTTCCGTAAATTTGAGAAATCCATTTTGTGTGTGATTGAAATAATTTAATCGTAGGAAGATAGCTTTGGGATGGTACCTCCTAAAGTGATGAACACAACATTTGGGCTTTATGCCTCCGATATTTATATGATGTGAAAAAATATTATCCGTTCTTCTCAAAGTGGTGTCTGACAGGATTTCCGGATACTAGTAGAAACTTTGGGAAGAGGTGTGCACACTAGGAAGAGATTTTTATGGCCAATTTGATGATTTGTGACTGGCAAGTTAGGGTAGACTGGCAGGATATCCAGGTCTACCATGGTTCTCTTCCCACTAAATTAAATAGACTGGCACGGTTTCCCGGGTCTAAATAAATTTAAAAAGATAATGAATAATATTTGATTCGATGTGAATATATAGATATGATGAATATTGAAATTGATATTTGATTCAATTACTATGTGATTATTTATTTGATTTAATTAATATATTTGAGCTCTATCATCTTTGTTTTTATTAGGATTACCAGCTTTGCTGATGTTTGTGTTTATGTGGCTGCGATGATCCTTCGGGGGAGCAGATTTTCAGTGAAATAGGTTCTAAGGTTGGGGCTAGCAGTGAGAAGTGAGGAAGAACATTTAGAAATTTTAGCTAGCTTATTTTATTCTTTTTATGCTTTGAATAAAACATATTTATTTGAGTTTTGGATTTATGTTAATATAATACGTTAGCCTTGCACTTGTCTCGCAAGTGCGGCGATAAAGAATACACTTCCCAAATTTGGTTATTTTGAAATTAAGTAATTATTCATGAAATTTATTGCAATTCTAAGTTATTATAATTGTTAGAAATTTGGGGGTGTTACAAATATCTACTGCATTAAATTTTTATTTTTATTTTATAATTAGGCTTATTAGGATTTTCCACTCCATTTTTAAATCATATTTCATTTTTAGGAAAATTACGCGCAAGTCCCAAGGAAGAGAATTTATCACAATAAAGTCCATTGAAATCATGAAATTACACAGAAGTCCCAAGGGATCTGGTTGTAATTATTTGTGAATGTAAAATTACCATTTTGACCTTCCCTCTCATGTCTTCCAATTCCTCTCTCGCTCCGTTCTCCTCTCTCTATTTTTTGCTTCCTCTGTTTGCGACCTGTTTCTCTCCTTCCCTATAATGTATCTCCTTCCTAAGAACCCGATATCCTTGCTTGCCACTTGCTAGGGTTTAAATTTCGCTGAGTTTACTTAAATCGGAGAAATCACATTGAAGTTTCTTTAATATGTATTAAGGAATTTTCGCACGGAAATTCCGAAATTTCCTTAATAAATATTGCCGGAACTTTCGCGTCTTGTTTCTTCATGTTTCTGTTTCTTTCTCTGGTTATTGTGATTGATTTTTCCTTTGCTTGCTTGCTCACTTTTCGTTTGAAGATTTGGGTTTCTTTCTCTCCGGTAGTTATGATTTATCTCCGCTTGCTCACTTTCCGTTTGAACGTTTAGGTTTTTTTTTTCTCTAGTTGTGATTTTTCTTTCATTGGCTCACTTTCCGTTTGAAGGTTTAGGCTTATTTTGGGTTTCCTTATGTTATCATTGTCAAAATTTTGTGTTTGTTTATTGTAATTAACATTTGTTTGGCTTTGTTCATTTGTGTTTGATATTTTCTCGTGGTGTGATTGTTACCCAATTTGATCATTTCGCTTAAGGGTTTGTTGGGGTTTTGCCTTATTCTCTTTATCCTCTGCATTCCCAGGTTGCCAGAGTCTAAATTTCTCATATTTTACATAAACAGGGGAAATCATAATACGTAAGTTTCCTTAATATGTATTAAGGAATTTTCAGCTTGAAATTATATTTTGAAATGATATTCACTTCTTAAGCTAACCTTACATAGCTGTCAGAATTCTCAGAAGATGTTGTTAATATATGCTTTTTCTGTTGTAAATATAGCATTTGTTGTTGTAAATAGCCTCTGGACATGAGAAATGAAAAAAAAAAATCCAGGTTTTTGAATGTTGTTGTTAATATATGTTTTTCTGTTGTAAATATAACATTTGTTATTGTAAATAGCCTTTGGATGTGAGAAATGAAAAAATCTAGGTTTTCAAAGGTTGTTGTTAATATATGCTTTTTCTGTTGTAAATATAACATTTGTTGTTGTAAATAGCCTTTGGACGTGAGAAATGAAAAAAAATCCAGGTTTTCGAAGGTTGTTGTTAATATATGCTTTTTCTGTTGTAAATATAGCATTTGTTGTTGTAAATAGCCTGTGGACGTGAGAAATGAAAAAAAATCCAGGTTTTCAAAGGTTGTTGTAAATATATGTTTTTTCTGTTGTAAATATAACATCGGTTATTGTAAATAGCCTGTAGACGTGAGAAATGAAAAAAAATCCAAGTTTTCAAAGGTTGTTGTTAATATATGCTTTTTCTGTTGTAAAAATAGTATTTGTTGTTGTAAATAGCCTCTGGACGTGAGAAATGAAAAAAATCCAAGTTTTCAAAGGTTGTTATAAATATATGCTTTTTTTCTGTTGTAAATATAACATTTGTTGTTGTAAATAGCCTTTGGACTTGAGAAATGAAAATAATTACATAGAAATCCAAAATGGTAATTTTACATTCACAAATAATTACATAGAAGTCCTTAGGGACTTCTGTGTAATTTCATAATTTCAAGGGACTTTATTGTGATAAATTCTCTTTCTTGGGATCTGTGCGTAATTTTCCCTTCATTTTTATTTTTCAATTCTATATTTCAAGATTTTAGACCATATATTTAATCTTCTTTAGATCTCAATTATTTGATAAATAACATCATAATATTATTTAAATCTTAGGAATAAAAATTGGAGATATTATATTAATTATATATAACGCGTGTGCTTAATGGCTTTATATATGGATTTTATAGAAATTTTTTGTTGAGTATGATAGATTTAATTTCAACTATTTGAATTTAAAATATAATTAAATTGAATTATTGTCATTTTTTTATAATTAAATTATACTCTTTTACTACTTATTTATGAATAAAAGTAAACTCTTACGAATTTATAATTTAAGTTTAATCTATGAGTTTATATCTTTCTTTTGCCACTGAGTTTGTTTAAACGGGTTTGATTTCTCTATATGTAGTATATCTAGAAAAATTTACAACAAATATAGGGGACCTCAATTTGAAAACAATGGGATATCAGTTTAGTTTAAAATAAAATAGTCAACTAACAAAATAATCCTAACAAACTCTACTGAGCTATTTGGGGAGGAGAGGGGAGGAACAGAGAAGTGGGGAAACAAAGTTTGAAAAATGAGATACATGTGGCTAAAAGCTTTTATTTATTTTTCTAACAATTTTCATTAATTTCTTACACTTAAATCTGATATATATATATATATATATATATATATATATAAATCTTATAATAATCCTATTTTTCTTTTTCTTTTTTTGAAAAAAATCTAGGGAAAATTTCATTAAAATACCATTTGAATTTGCAAAACCCATGTGTGTTTTCCGAATTTGAAAAAAGACCGAAAGATCAGGACCTATAAGGGATATGCAAATTTGGATAAATTACCCTTTTACCCTTACTTTTAAATAAATTTTTTAAAAAAATACCCTCACCGAAGGGGCCGGCGGCGCGGCCGTCGGTGGGGGTGGGGTTTTTATTTTTGGGAGTGGGTTTTTTTTTTATTAAAAAAAAAAAATTAATCTTTGAAGTGTAGGGGGTGGGGTTCGAACCCCCCACCCCTCACACATGGATGGGACCAAGTGGTAGTGGGCCACTTGGTCCCTTTAATATATATATATACATTAACAAATATATATATTCTTCTTAACATTTTTTCAACGTTAATTACAAAACTTTCATCGCTATTTACAAATCAACCATCATTATTTACAAAACTTTTATCGCTATTTACAAATCAACCATCGCTATTTACAAAAACAACGTTTTGTAAATAGCGATGAAAATTTTGTAATTATGCATTATTTTTTTTTGTTTTTTCCTCAGAGGCAAAAAAGGGAAACCTAAAAAAAAGTTGTAAATAGCGATGGTTGATTTGTAAATAGCGATTGAAAATTTTGTAATTATGCATTATTTTTTTGTTTTTTCCTCAGAGGCAAGAAAGGGAAACCTAAAAAAAAAGTTGTCAATAGTGATGAAAGTTTTGTCAATAGCGATGGTTGATTTGTAAATAGCGATGAAAGTTTTGTAAATATGCATCATGTTTTTTGTTTTTTCCTCATAGGCAAGAAAGGGAAACCTAAAAAACAAGTTGTAAATAGCGATGAAAGTTTTGTAAATAGCGATAGTTGATTTGTAAATAGCGATGAAAGTTTTGTAAATATGAATTATATTTTTTGTTTTTTCCTCCCAGGCAAGAAAGGGAAACCTAAAAAACAAGTTGTAAATAGCGATGAAAATTTTGTAATTAACGTTGAAAAAATGTTAAGAAGAATATATATATTTGTTAATGTATATATAAATTAAAGAATCAAGCTCACTTAACGTGGTGGATCACTTGGCCCCATTTGTGAGGGTGGGCGAACCCCCACCCCCTACACTTCAAAGATTAAATTTTTTTCTAAAAAAAAACCCCCACCCCCCACCGGTGGCCGTTGGCCGTGGCGGCCCTCCGGTGAGGGTATTTTTTAAAAAATTTATTTAAAAGTAAGGGTAAAAGGGTAATTTCACCCAAATTTGCATATCCTTCATGCGCCCCTAAGACCTCTCAATCTTTTTACAAATTCGGAAGCCTTCTGAAAATTTTACAAATTCAAATGGTATTTTAATAGAATTTTTTCCAAAATCTAACTCATAAAAATTTTAATTATTCCCCTCCTCCTCGTCCTAATCCTCCTACCAATCAGCCCTAAATTTTGTGCATTACTTAACTAACTACTGAATCAAATTAATTCAATTTCACAACTCCCTTGCCCGCCGGAAGTCTATCATTCGCAACAAAGTTCATCATCAGTCAAGACGTTATACTTCTCTTTGCGCACGATGAGAAGCCGTGTGACTTCGCCGATTGATCGTTAGTATGTTATAACGACCAACCGTCCGTTCAGAGAGCGGGGTCGCACTCTGCCATTTCCGGGTAAGAATTCCACCTGTTAAATGCTAATCCAAGAAGCACAACATTTTTAATGCAATTGATCTCTTTCCATTTTCTGCTACGCCTTGGGTTCAATGAATCTGCCATACGTTTGATATATATATATATATATATATATATATATATATATATATATATATATATATATATATATATTTTCCAGAGATAATAATCTCAGGCTATTTAGTCTGATCCTTTGGCTTAGACGCACTTCATTTCGCCGCGTGTCTCGAAGACTCAGAATCAATCATGGAGGATAAACAGCTGATTGTCGCAGTCGAAAGCACCGCTGCTATGGGGCCGTATTGGGAAACCATTCGTACGGATTACCTCGATAAGATAATAAGGTTCGTTCTCTTTTGGTATCTGTGTTTTATATTGAAACAAACTTTGGGATTTTTTTTTTCTTAGTCCCTTTGAGGTATGGCGCTTGGGGCTTAGATTTCGGTTTATAAAAATGCAGTCTGCCTCAACCCCAATTCAAGTTTGTTTCTTTGACTTGAATTTTCAAATTTCAACTTCTAGCATGTTGTTAGTGATGAAAGGAGTCTTATCTCTCGATAATTACTGTCATTTACAGAGAATTGGCGAAACACCTATCCCCCTTTACTTAAATTAGACAAGAGATCTCATCTTTTTGTCTGCACATGCTTGAGCCAACATTTGTGGATAACTGCTGTATAATGCGTTAAAATAATTTCTCTAAACATGAGTAGAATCTCAACCGCCCATCGTAAAAGCTTAAAGGAGTATTTTTCTTACACGCTAACGATATCACTTATAGACTATATAACATGTATCATTTTGAAACCATCATTACTTGTTATCTTGGATTATCAATATTTAATAGTAAAATGAAGCTCTGCAAACTGGGGTGACTATTGTGTAAAGGCAAGTTCTTGTGGGAACAGACCATTATCCAGAAAAATATTGAAGATAATTGGTATTTTCACCCCTTACCACCCCCAGTTATATTATCTAATGCCGACTGATAATCATCAGGTGATTCCTTTTTCATGTGCTGCAAGGTAAACCTACATCTAACAGTCCTCATATATCAAGTCCTTCCAGCTTTAGTTTAAATAAATAACTCAAGTCTCTATAACTACCTCACTTTACAGTTTGTTAGTATGGCATGGTGCATCATTTTTAACATCTTATGTTATTCATACAGGTCTTTTGGTGGAAATGACTCAGCTGGGCAGGTATGTGTGATTTCACTCAAATCAAAATAATACTATCTAGGGAAAAGAGAAGAGGAAGATATTAGTGTCTAGTGCGACCTTGCTCACTTTTTATTAGCTGTCTTTTATTTAATCTGTGTTATCTGCATTCGTGGACTGTAAAGTAAAATCATGTGTCCTCCCATTGGCGTTTCAGAACAAATAGCTGTCTATTATGCTATTAGCTCCTCCTGATTTTATTCGCTGGACAGAAGATTCTTATATTGCCAATATTATAGTTGTTATTTTTACTTGATACTAAAGCTCTTCTAAATCAATAAGGCTTCTATACTGGTCAATGATGCATTGGAGACACGCATTATTTGGTCTTGGCAATCCATTGGATAGTTTCAACTAATCATTTTCTTCAATATTTTTATGCCGACTTATTTTGTGCTGTCTATTAAAACTTACTAGTTCTGAACTCTAGGTTGAAGCCATTGCTTGCTTACTTTGTTTCAATTACTTGGATAGAGGAAAATGGTACAACTGATCCATAGGATTTATTAGGTGTTGGAAGCTTGCAAGTTTTTAATGTGATACTGTTGAAATTACAACTACTATAGTCAATGACTGCTCATATCTTCAACTGTATCTCATTGCTCTTACTACTATTGTGTGATAAAGTTTTGTTTACAGCCTCATTCTAGTGCTCTTTGAACTAGTGTTTGTGTTTCAAATGAATTGTGATTTTTGATAACCTATCTATCAGCTTGGTCTTTTCACATGTTCCCTTGCTCTATCTTTTCTGGATATCTTCTAGCTGCTAATGCTATTTCTTCTCTTTTACCTCTAATACTGATTTTTCTTCTCTAAAACAAAAGAAGTATTAAGGAAAATTCCCTCTGATTGCTGTACAGGAGGATTAATCCATCCTGAAGGCTTAACCTATTAGTTGAAGTCCCATAAATGCTATTAGTATGTGTAGTGTGTAAAAAGCCTAGGCAGTCAATATTATATGAAGTAGAGTACATTAGTTTCAAGCTTTTTATATTTTAGTAGACGAGATATTTTTTCTAGACTGACAAATAAATGTCTTTTAGTTTGTTTGTCTATTAATTTCTCCCACCCCTTTTAATGCAGAAGCCTTCGACATCCAATGTTGAGTTTGCATTAGTCACTTTTAGTACCCGTGGAGGTTATTCTGGTACAGTTTTGCATAATCTTGTAATGATGTTGTTAAAATATTCTCTTGCTTAGATTGCATAACTGTTGAATTATAACTTCAAATGAAATTGATGCATGATTGTGAGTCTATTCTTTAAGTGCACGTATAAATAAATAGATATATTATTCTATCACTTACTACTCTCTTAAAGTATTCCTATGTTACCTGTCCTCTGCACTTTAAATGATTTCCGTGACAAGGGAAGTAAACAATGAGTGTGATTTCTTTTGGTGAATTGAGTATAATTCTAAATATAGAATATATCAACAATTGTTTGTTAGATTTTAAGTTGAAAAAGGAATTGGACAAAATTTTACTAATTATTCAAGTATATATAATCTCTTGGATATTGTATAGTCTGAATTCTTCTCTTTTACACCTGAAAATCTGTATGCAATTGACTAATATATGGAGTATATTTACTTAATCGGGCATCGTTGAATGCAGATTGTGCTGTGCGGCGCACTGGCTGGACAAGTGACCCTGATATGTTCTGTCAATGGCTTTCAGCTCTACCCTTTGTTGGCGGTGGTTTTGATGATGCTGCAATTGCAGAAGGGCTCTCTGAAGCTCTCATGGTATATATGCTGCATACGTTCAGTTTCCACTTTTCTTTTTCTTGAGTCACTTTCAAGTTTCAGTTGACTTTAAGAGTATTTCCATCTCTTTACTCCACAAGGCTCTCCCATTTCTTAATGCCAGCATCCCAAATCTGCGTTCTTTGAATGGCATATTCTAATGTAACGAAGAAGTGTGTATTGACATTTAGAGGATCTTGGACAAGGTCAGATTGAAGGTGGTGATTGATATAGGTGGACTGTGCAGAACTTCAGCTTGTGCGTACATGCTTATGTGCGTTTGTTTTCTGAAAAAGATATTTTAAAGGGAATTGGGCTTTCATATTTTTTACCACTTTCCAGGGACTTGAAGAGGTTCAGTCTTCTGATTTCCTGGGTTCGAATAAAGGAATAACTTCATGAGATTGCATAGTTTAAGGTTGCTAGGGCTTGGAGCTGGAAGGAAAGAGATAGTATAATTTATTTATTTTTGATGAAATAAGAAGGTATTGTAGGAAGAGAAGGTATAACTTGCTGGAGGACTTGGCCCTTAAGATAAAAAATACTAGAAGAGTCTAAAAGGCATAACAAAGTGAGAAAAATCCTGACAAGCAAGCTTTCTAGTACTTATAATGCTTGTTAAAATCTTGCATGTATGCATGCCTTCTGAACTTATTAGTTAAGTTATAGGCTCTTAAAATTTCTCATTCAAAGCACTTAATTACCAGTAGGTGCAATCCTTGGGTTTAGTACTTAAAATTCTAACGCTTGTGGCAGAATTCTTCAAATGTTTTTGTTGCTAATTTTGCTTAGGAGTTTGGCTCCATAAAACTTGCACTACATTTGAGAACTATATTAATGTTCCTACTTCTGATTGAGGTAGGCTCAACTGTTTTATTTGTCATTAAAATCTTGGATTCTGTAGAGAACTAATTTTATATTTGGAGAAAACATAGAAGCATGTCTAACAGATAAGATGAGGAATATAAAGCATGGAATGTTGGAAACCTAGAAAACTAGAAAGTAGTAAAATTGACTTTTTGAATCCTTTGGTAGCTTGCAGACTGGCAGCAAATTTTGTGGTGATGAGAACTATAGGGAGAGCAAAAGTTCAAGAGAAAAGAGAGGGACCAAGCAAAATTTATTGTTGAATGTAGGGGCATGTATGGGCTGGATGGGGCCTGGAAACCAGCCCAGTTTCCTGGGCTCCTTTTCCAAGCCCAAAATCCGTAGTCAATCTGGATTGACTGGGCATGGAAATAAAACGGATTGGATTCAGTTGGGCCAGAGAATTTTGCTCTGAAATTATCAAGTCTTCCTTTGATGAAGTTGAAGAGTTGCTCTGTAGTGGTTGCATTTCAGCATTTTTTTTCATCTGCTCCAATCCCGGACCCACCAAAACAAAGCACAAGAGAAAATAGAAGATTAGAGTTTGAGCTCTGCTTTGGTGCTTCATCCTCCTTAGTGATTATTTAGGACCTATCTTCAGTATTGGTCAAGCAAAAGACTAGGAAATATCTCATTCATTATCATCTGCCAAATATCAACTCACTCATGAAATAATTACTTAGTAACCTACATATTGGATAGTCAATAATGTCTTTTTTCTATTGCCAATGTATTTTGAAGCTACTTCATATTGGAATTTGTGCTAAAACTAGTCCTATAATATATTTGATTTATGCAGCTCTTTGTGTTGCTATTCATTTAACCAACAACATGCACCTGTTTTGTATGACCTTTACTGCATGTAAAGAGTACCGAGATTTAATTGTTAGGCCTGCTTTTCACTTTGTAGTATTGTAACCCTACTCTTCTACGAGTATAATAATCAATATATTGAAATATGTTATTTAAAATTGTCAAGGGTTTCTTTTTGAAAACCTGGAATCTTATTCATGCCAAAATGTTCAAATTCTCAGATGTTCCCTACTCCTCAAAATGGAAACCAGAATCAACAGAATGTGGACTTGCAAAAGCACTGCATTCTCGTTGCAGCAAGAAATCCATACCCTTTGCCGACACCAGTTTATGTACCACGACTGCAGAATTTAGATCAAGGTGAAACCATAGAATCGGATGCTGGGAATCGTCTACATGATGCCGAAGCTGTTGCTAAAGCATTTCCTCTGGTATTCCTTTTTTTTAATAAAAAACAAAACTTGGTTTCTTTGCTCTCATTGTTATCTTATCTTTGGAATGTAATATTTTGCTTGCAGTGTTCTGTTTCTCTTTCTGTTATATGTCCAAAGCAGCTTCCCAAAGTTATAGCCATTTACAATGCGGTAAGGATGGGTCACGACTCTTTTAGCAAAAGAATTATTTATTTTATTTTCAAGGAATGAGATATCAGATACTTTGTCTAAAATAAACTACTCATACGACAAGCATAATCTGATTACTCAGTTAAGTCAATGCTCACATCCTGTAAAGCAAAAGTAGAGCATATTTAGTGAAGTATTTGCTATTTTGCCCTCCCTTAATGTTTATTTTTAAATTCAGCATATAAATATTGACCACGTCACTTTGGCCATGTAGGGCAAGCGAAACAGCCGCACCGCAGATCCACCTGTTGATACAAAAAACTCCCATTTTCTTATTTTATTATCTGAAAGTTTCAGGGAAGCCCGTTCTGCTTTGAGTCGTTCAGGGATTACAACTCTACCTTCAAATCAGAGTCCTGTCAAGGTGGATGCAGGCCCTGTTGCACCAGTTACTGGGACAGTACCTTCTTCTATGCCACAAGGTTGATTACAAGCTTAACAGATGCATCGCTTATCAAAGATAGTTATAAATGCCATAGTCATGTGTATAGACTTGCTTGCTTGATACTTGTATGATCCTCTGGGATCATTTGAATGATTAAATACGTCGTACACTCTTAGATCTCAAATATATGATTTTGCACTGCAGTCAGCTACTTTTATTGATATGAATGGTTTTCGGGGTGAAAGGATGGTTACGTATACATGAATTGGCTGCAGTGCCCCTATGGTACCACCATTCAAGTGCAATGCCTAGGATTTATAGGACAGTTTAATGCTATAGCATTACTACAACATATTGTCTTCTTTATTTTAGCTCTTATTTTAGGGTTTTAGGATGGTTTCTTTAGTGTATATAAATTGAGATTGGCAGGTCGCTAATTAGGTGGCTTATATCTTGCGTGTCTTTGCATTGAAGATAATTTTTATTGACCTCACAATGTTACAATATATACAGCAGCCCTATGATATAAAAAGGAAAAACATAATACGGGGGATATATAATATTAGGGAAAATAAAAAATAATAAAGAGCCAGTCATGTACAATTCTATACAATTAATTCTATTAAATCCTAGTATTTTGATTATACAACACTCACCTTCAAGTTGGATCATATATGTTTAGCATGTTCAATTCACTTATCCCTTATCTTTAGATTTGATAAGAATAATTTCTCACTTATCCCTTCTGAGACTTATGATTGAGTTTTGGCATGATTGGAGTATGTTTTTGAAGTATTACAGCTCATCAATTTTTGGCCATCTAATTCTAAATTGTTATTTGACATGAAACGAAGTGTTTATTTAAGAAAAATCAAGAATGTTATTGCAAACTGCAATTTTCATTTTAGTTGCAATGGTTCCCTCTTCTGTTATGGTGCACTAAAGGAGACCAGTCATGTACAATTCACCCTTTTTGAAGATATCTATTGTTTGGTCTCTTGTTGGCACACAATTGAGGGGGTAAAAATACTAAAGAGCTAAATACGTATAACCCTATACAATTATTTATATTAAATTCTAATAATTCTGATTTTACCACGTCTTCTTTTACCTGCTGGTCAAAGATTTGTTATAAGCTTAATTAATATTGCTGCTTTCTCTGTGGATTTTTAGTTAATGGTTCTATGACAAACCGGCAACCAATTTCTGCTGGGAATGTGGCCCCTGCTACTATAAAATTGGTGAGATCCTCAATTTCCCTGTATGAAATTGTAATTGAAATTTGGCACTCGTTTGTTATTTTTTTAACATTCAAATCTCATAACGATCGTGGATTTACCATATCTCTTCAGGAGCCGGTTCCTGTCACTTCCATGGTATCAGGACCTCCTTTTCCTCATATGGCATCAGTTCCACGTGCTCCTACTCAAGGTGTCCCTAGCTTGCAGACTTCATCTCCGTCTTCTGCTTCTCAAGATATTATGGCAAGTAACGAAAATACGCAGGATGTCAAGCCCATGATGCCATTGTCACAGTCCTTGCGCCCAGTGGGTCCTGCTCAAGCAAATGTTAACATTCTTAACAATCTTTCTCAAGCACGACAGGTCCTAAGTGGAGGAAACTCAATGGGACTTCAGTCAATGGGTCAAACTCCTGTGGCTATGCACATGTCAAACATGATATCCAGTGGAATGGCGTCTTCTGTACCAGCTGCTCAAAATGTATTTTCATCTGGACAGTCAGGCGTAACTTCAATAACTAGTTCTGGATCTCTCACAGGTCCCGTGCAAGTTGGAGCAAACACAGGTCTTGGTTCATTAACTTCAGCCACGTCAAATATGTCTGGAAGTTCAAATATTGGGATTTCACAACCATTGGGAGGGAATCTGCAAGGTACTGTTAGTATGGGTCAGCCAGGGTTAGCCATGAGCCAAGGAAACATTTCAGGAGCACAAATGGTGCAAGGTGGTGTTAACATGAACCAAAATGTGATGAGTGGCCTTGGTCCATCAGTTGTCTCTTCTGGGACTGGTACAATGATTCCTACTCCCGGAATGTCTCAGCAAGTACAACAGGGGATGCAACCACTTGGTGTGAATAATGCAGCAGCTAACATGCCTTTACAACAACAGACCTCAGGTGCTATGCAATCTACACAATCAAAATATGTGAAGGTTTGGGAGGTTTGTCTTGATCCCTTTTTAACCCTTGTGAATCTGCCTCTCAAGCTTTGACTTTCATGCATTTTAATTCCTTACTTGAGAAAATTTTAGACTAATTAGCATGGAATTTGAAATCCTACCATTTTCTCTATAAAGAATGTTGTCCAGCATCAGTTGAGCGTCATGCATTTTTCATCAGTTTCTTTAGATTTGATAAGAATAATTTCTCACTTATCCCTTCTGAGACTTGTGATTGAGTTTTGGCATGATTGGAGTATGTTTTTGAAGTATTACAGCTCATCAATTTTGGCCATCTAATTCTAAATTGTTATTTGACATGAAACGAAGTGTTTATTTAAGAAAAATCAAGACTGTTATTGCAAACTGCAATTTTCATTTTAGTTGCAATGGTTCCCTCTTCTGTTATGGTTCACTAAAGGAGACCATAGTTTTTTCAATTCTAGATTTTGTTGGATCAAGTCTTTGTTTTTCTGTTAGTATCATTAACTTTAAAAGAATATTGGATGTTGACAAGCGCAGCTTATATCTCTTAGATGTCTGACCTTTCGAAATCCTCTGCTTTGTCCTTACTTTTGCCCACATTTGTTTTAGATCATCATTATCATTTGTTTTTGCTTTGCTACCATTTTCAGTTTTTATTAATCACGCATAATGCAATGGTCATAACTTGTACCACCTTAATCTCTGGTAAATCTGGATGTTGACATTGTGGAATGGATGATATCACTACCAGAAGCAAGATGCGAGGAAAATTTTTGCTAAAAATGCTTACTACTACGTGTTTATAGCATTGTGGGTTCATTAAATGTAACATACCCTTACAATTCTGCTTTAACCTCATTGAAGTTTCCTCTTCTTTTCCGTAAAATGCTATAAATCAATTCTATGTTGTCCAGTGGCTGTAACCATAAATAACTGTAAATTGTCACATGATAAGTAGGAATTGCCACAAAGCATAAGTCATGAAAATTTCTTATTGTTATTCTTGCATGCTTTTGCATCAGTTTTATATCAATTGTTGCAATTCATGTAGGGAAGTTTATCTGGGCAAAGACAAGGACAGCCTGTATTTATTACCAGACTAGAGGTATGATCTCGAAGCTTGATAAAAATTATCTGGCTTACCTGACCTTATCTTAGTTCCCTTATTTGACCATTTCATTAATTTTAATTTATTTTCTTCAATCTCATTCCTAATAGTGGCAATTCCTGAAATTTTGTGGCATGTATTGATTTTATGAATGCTTTCTTCTTGGCAGGGTTATCGGAGCTATACAGCTTCTGAGTCGTAAGTTCAGGAAGTTATATTCTTTCTTCCAAGAAGTCTAGGGATAATTGTCAATGGTCGGACTTTCTATAATTGTTAACATGGGCAGGACATGCTTTTAACAAAGGAAAGTGTGCATGAGTATTCCGTATTATGTGCAAATGGAAGTGATCATAACTCTTTAGATCAACATTTCTCCCATTTCTTCATAATTACCTTAAGGCTCATATGAAAAATTCAACGTCTCATGAAACACCATTTGCTCCAAATTTATATCTATATGGTTGAAGGAGTATAGGATTTTCCTAAATGTCTACCTGGTCTAGATCATCATCATTGCTTTAGATTGTCACCTATAATGGCCTAACTTGGCATTAATTATAAAAATTTACTGACTGCTTTTTATGGGTCCCAGGCTTGCCTCAAACTGGCCAGCGACAATGCAAATAGTTCGTCTTATATCTCAAGACCACATGAATAACAAGTAATTTCTTTTTTGTGCTTAGCTTTGGCCTTGCTTATTTATATTAGAGTGTGTAGCTGTAAGTTGGTTCAGGCAGTATTCTGTAGATATTCTGACTTGACAATGCTTTGACACAAGGCAATACGTTGGAAAGGCAGATTTCCTAGTTTTTCGGGCCATGAACCCACATGGGTTTCTTGCTCAGCTTCAGGAAAAGAAGCTGGTAAGTTATCAGCGCCATCTTAGTTTCTTCTTTTTCTCTAATTTCTTCTACTATTCTACAACAATCTTATTAGTCAATAAAGTATTGTTAGTCAATAAAGTATTGTTCCTCCTTGATACCTTTGCACCGAGCCTTGTTCTAGAAAGAAGATAAAATGTCACTTTTACAATGTGAGGATCTCCGATTAATTAAATTGGAAGATTCAAAAAAACCGCATGACTGAAAATAGAATGTATTAAATTACATGGAACTATTACTCTGTATGCTTGAGGTTATCTTCGAAAGTAAATTTATGATTTGTACTGAAATTGTATGGTTCATTATCAGTCTGTTTAAAAGCTGCAATTTATATCCAAGATGTCCTAGTATGTGTCAATGTCTTGAATACAAATGGGTTCCAAATTGTATGGGCAAGTTACAAGAAAGTTTTGTTGCCAGACATATAAGTGGGGATCAAAAGCCTATAATAAGCAGTCACTCAAAATTTGTAAATCACACTTGTATAATTTATCCTGTGTTATTCCACACTCCGTTTTAAAAATACGGAATGAGAATGGGCAATTTACTTTCATTGAAGGATTGCAACCATTGTAAATTTTTTGCCTGCTGTCTGCATATGCTACGATCTTTTTTTGTGGGTATTCTTTGTGTGTTTGTATGCATAGGAGATACATATGGTTAACTTGAATTAGGGGAATGGGCAGGGTATACTTGGGAGATTCACTCAACGAACGGGCAGCAATTTTTTTTTTTTTTTAATTGACTAGAAAAAGAAGAGCAGTGCAAAAGGGGGGTATAAAATAAAATCTCCTAGGTGAGTTAAAAAATAAAAAACTGAACACAGGAAGCAAAGGAAAAGAGAGAAGGCTCAATAGGGCTCTCCAGTCGTCTATAATTTAAACTCTGTGCTACAAACTCAATCCTACAAAAATAAGAGTTTGCAATATCATCATCTACTTAATTTGAACTTTATTGTGCTTGAAATTATAATCGGTCTGGTTGGACCCTTACTTTTCTTGGTTTTGGTTAGCTTAGTCTGGTGCTGAATTTTTCTTCTTTCATTTCAGTGTGCAGTAATCCAATTACCTTCGCAGACATTGCTACTATCTGTCTCTGACAAAGCCTGCCGCTTGATTGGGATGCTTTTTCCTGGGGTGAGATATTATTAACTGAAGCCTCTTGAATAATAAATTTTCTTCCCTCTATTGGGAATCGGGATAAATGAATTCTATACTTTCTTCCATAATCAATTTGCTTACACATAAAAGAACTAGTTTCTATGAAGTATGCCAACTTTATTACATGCAACATTCTGTTTATTATACTGTCGTGAGAGTTCGAGCTAAATACATTGCAATTAGTTGTTGACTCTTCCATTGAATGCTACTCACATTGTAGTAAATCTCGAAGTTGAGCTACTCTTCTCTTTCCCCTGAGATGAATAAACTATAAGGCTCAGATGCACCTAGTTTCACCTATATAACATACTCCCAGCGTCTCTATATATAAGAGCCTTTTTTTTAATGTATTTGTCCCTAAATGTAAGATCCTTTTTTAGTTTGTCTCAATAATAAATGCACTTTTTTCATTTTACTCTCAATTTATTATACTACATGCATTTTCTTTCTTTCTTTTCTCGTTATTACTCTCACTCATTCATAAATAGGGGTATTTTTTTAAAAAAAAGCTAAATTTCCTACATAAATATTAGATTCAACTACTTTTAATTGTTTTCTTAGAATCTCGCAATTTGGTTGAAAGGCTCTTATATATAGGGACAGAGGAAGTAACAAACATGTTTTTGACGCCAACACAATCATGACACTATCAACAGGCAATTGACCTTTGGTTTGATTATATATACAGAACGACCAATATCTATTTTTTTATTGTAGTAAGAATGTTTTATTGTGTAAAATATTTTTTCTTAATCAAAAAAGGAAAACAATAATATAAATTAGTAAGTAAAAAATGAAGTAAAAGAGTCTAGATTCCAGAGGAACATGTTCATTGAAAAGGATATTTGTCGTTCTCATAGAATGAGGGGCAAAAGGATCGATCAAGAAATATTTCTTCTTTTTATTAGAAGGTCGTGATTTCTATACTTGCGCCTTATATTTTGAAAGAAAATTGTTGAATCCCCCCATTCACAGAGGGTAGGATACTTGTGCAACCTAAACTTGTACCTCCCTCACTGCTCTACTCTAAATCTCCTTGACAAACCCAATTCTTATAAGAAATTCCAAACGATAGTGACATCTTCTTGTCGATACTTGCATTATTTCTGTGAAAATTGCTATGCAAACAGGACATGGTGGTATTTAAGCCACAATTATCCAGTCAGCAGCAGCAACAAATGCAACAGCAGCAACAGCACCAGCAGATGCAACCGCAGCAACAGCACCAGCAGATGCAACCGCAGCAGCATCTTCCGCAGCTGCAACAACAGCAGCAGCCACAGCAGGTTGGCCACATGCAGCAACAGCAACTTCCTCAGCTACAACAACCACAACAGCAACAACTTCCCCCGGTGCAGCCTCAACAACTCTCCCAGCTGCAACAGCAGCAGCAGCAGCAACTCCCGCAACTGCAGCAACAGCAACAACAGCAGCAGCTTTCGCAACTGCAGCAACAGCAGCTTCCTCAGCTTCAGCAATTGCAACATCAGCAGCAGATTCCTCAGCAACAGCAAATGGTTGGCGCGGGAATGAGTCAAGCGGCATATGTTCAAGGTCCGGGACGGTCACAGCTGGTTTCTCAGGCACAGGTATCATCGCAGGGTGCTCCCAACATGGGTGGAGGTGGATTCATGAGCTAGCTCTATTTTACGTATAGCTTTTGGCAGTTAGAGTGATAGGTTCAAATTTGTGATTGCAGATGGTATAGTCTTGTGTTAATTTATTTTGCCAATGAACCATGAAGACTCTTGCAGGAAACTCTATTTAATTAGAATTTAATTTTATTAAGTTACTAGCTAAATACTGTGGCATTTCCGCACTTTCCCGTGACATGATGTTTTTAAAACTAAATTGGTAAAGAAATGATAGAAGGCACTTGTATCACTCATCCACAATCGTACGTCCACACGATTGGTTTAGCTCCATTTTAATTAAAAAGGAAAGAATTGATTCAAGCATTCGGTGGAACCAAATATATTTAGTGTTAAATTTCATAACTTAATATTTAAAATTGAGTAACATATTTATTTATAATTACATGAAATTAAACTAGTGAATTGAAAGTTTATCATTATTAAGTAAATATATAACTATTAATATTTAAGTGTAATACTATAAAAAGGAGAATCTCATATAAAGACGGTTGAAATAGGAAAATCCTATATAAGGCTGGTAAATTTAACAAATCATAAATTAGGTCAATAACCCAATCTAGAATATTTAAATGTCGGTTATTTTACAATAATACCACTAACTCATAATAATAATAATAATAATAATAATAATAATAATAATAATAATAATAAAGAACGCCTTCAAGGGATCAGCCCTAGTGTGGGAGGGAATTAGAAGTTTAGAATGCCTCCAGCGATGGCTCGCCTAGGCAAATAAATAGTGACGGCCGATATGTCGGTATTGAGAAATGGTTTTCAGGATGGTCTTGAAGACGAAACAAAAGCAAATGAAAAACTTGAGAAGTTGAGTGGGCCGATGAACAAGAAATCAAATCATATCGAGATCGAGAAATTTTCTGGTCTTCGAATAAGGTTGATGTTCAATTAAAATAAAATCAAAAGAAAAGTTAAAATAAAACAAAATAAATTAAACTAATTGAGATTTTAATTTAAGAGTTATAATTCATTGTTATAACATTAGAACCAATTAATCTTCTTTGCCGATTTTATAACGATGTTGTGGCCTCCAATAAATTTCTTGTCGTTAGGTTTCTTATGCAAGCGTAAATAATATTATTTTATTTCCATTTTTTTTATTATAACTAAGGGTAATTTGAGCCCAAATTTTAAATCTCTAACTCTATCATATAACCTAATTAATAATTTGTTAAATTTAGTAATCCAAATTAGAATTTGAATAATTCAACATTCTTTATATAGGATTCTCCCATTATAAAATTAGAAAAAAAAAAACAGTTATTTGAAAAAGGATACGATTATTATTATTATTTTTGTTAAATTATTGAATTTTTTTTTTGGGATTATCGAGATATCTTTTTTCGTAGCAAATCATCTATTATTTGGGCATTTGGCTATTGTGTGTTTGGAAAGGCTTTGAGTGGAAATCGCGCTTTTGAGAGACCCATAAAGATTTCTTTTCTTGCTTTTTTGAAAGAACTTTTTTCCAATTTAACTTATTGGTCAAAAGCAGCTTTAATAGGTATTTTTTGAGTTGCTTATAGTCATGATACAAAAGCCAATTTTAGATTTACCCCGTTCCTTCTCCCTCACCAAGCTCGTCCAACTTGAAGAAGAATCACAGTAATGAGTAGTGACGGCACATCCCACTCTTTCTCAGTGGCACTTGAAAAGAAGGTTGTAGTTAGAGTTGGGAATTAGGGCTGGTCCGTGAAGGGTCAGGGCTTAATAGGGCCCGGAGTAAGAAAAATATCTATTTTTCATAGCCGGGTCCGAAAGCACCCGGGCCCAGAAGTTATTATTATAAATTTTAACTATTTTTCCTCCGTTTTTTTTCAAAGAAATATAATTAGTAAATTACAACAATTAAAGTTCTAATTTATCAAATAAATATTGTCAACATTAATATCAAAACAATACAAATCATCCAACAAATAAGCAAAGTCACTAATTTATAATCAAAAGCAAACTATATTCACAAATAACTCACATAAAATATAAGAAACAAACCACTAAGCGACATTAGTACGATGACTATTATAGTCGTCATCTTCGCCACTATCATCAATTTCAACAACATTTGATTGTGCTTCGCTTTGAGTAGGCTCTGGTTTATGAGTAAGAATATCATGAATTTCTTCTCCCACACCATGAACACATCCATAATTTTTATCTGCAACAAATAATAAGCCAAATCATAAAATTGGAGTATAGTTATTATGTATTTATGTATTTGTACTTAAATGGATAAATAACTCTATAACAAATACAAAATACATATAAATTAGTAAATTACCATTATATGTGAATCCATGTATCCAAAAAAGAATAATAATAAATTAAAAGGGCTTGCAGGGCCGACCCTTTTAAGCCTGAGGCCCAACAGGGTGACCCTGTGATCAAGCCATATTTTTATATGATTTTACATTGTTAAATAGGGATTTTTGATGTATTTTCTCATAGTTATTGGGCTTGAAATGTTTTTCTTTTGATAAATTGAGATTAAGAGTAAATACATTAAATTAGGGCTAAAAGGGCAAAATTGTCAAGAAAATGTACTTACTCTTAATTATTGATTTTTCAGAGAATATTTGATGGTAGATTAATTATTTTGATTGTAGATTCCTGAAAAGATTAAATCAAATTTGAAAATGAAAATTTTAATTCAAGTTTTAATCTTTGCATTTAGGTCCCTCAAGCAAAAGTTTTTAACTTTTCACTTAGGTCCCTTGCACCTAAACTATGCGTTTTTGGCATTTATTAATTAGGGCAGCTGAATTCTTCATTGAATGAATATTAATGGAGAGAAGCAGCGCCGCAACAGGGGACCTGACGCATTCAGACATTCGGACAGAGGGGGGAGAGCATCGATCATCGCAGATCCTTTCACCTCCACCTTCCTCATCGTCGCCGGCGGTCACCTTCACCTTCACCACCGCCGGCGACCTCCCTCTGCTTCCCATTCTCCACCATGAGCAGGGGACATCCAGAGGACCTGAGACGCAAGCTGGGAGTTTGAAATAGTAGGCTGACAGATTGAATATAGGGCTGGACACGCCTTCCAGAGTCGGACCTTCACCATCGTCTTCAACCTTGGACCTGGTTCTGCATCATCGATCGCTGGACCTTGGGGGGATCGTCTTCATCACGCTGGGCACTACGATTTCTGCCTTCCATCTTCGACCACACACAACCTCCATTAACCACCATCATACCTTCATCATCAACCTCCACCATTCACCTTCGATTTCACCCTTTCTCTTTCTCCTGCTCTCTTTTTCACTATCACGCCAAGCCACTGTCGCCACTCCTCCAATTCCATCAGCCCCCCTCTCTCTACCGCACCACAACACCATTCTCATCCCTTCAATTCTTTTCCCAAGTAACCGACAGACCCATTAGTGCATTCATCTCCTATGGATTTTGGGTATTTGAAGAGTCTGAGCGTGGGTGTAATTAAGACCATGAGAGGGGCTGATTCTTTGCTGCTTGGTGATGAGGAAGTGTCTTGAGTTCAAAGCTCAAAATCAGGGGAGTTTATTTGTTTCAATCTATTTTTTCTAATTAAACTTTAATTTCCTAGTTTTAGGATTACTATTTTGTAATGTTGAGATTTTAGTTTATCCGTTTGGAAAACTTTGTGGATTGAACCTATGTGATTGGATTGAATTTTGTGGTTTGTTGAATTTATAAATTTGTATTTCCCTATTGATTGGTGAAATTGTGTTTTTACGTGGTATTGTTAGATAACGTGATTTAATTGGATTAATTGAGTGGCGTGCAGATCGATTCATATCAAGAGGAACCAAGTTACATTAATTTAATCCTAATCACACACTAAGTGGTTTTAAACAATATCTCGAGAGATAGTAGTTTCTTTACGGTAGTAGAGCTACTATTAATTGAGAATATTGACTCAGTGGTATTTTGGGGTTTTCATCTGACTTTAGTGAAAAATTACTCCTATATTTAATTGAATTAGGATATCACTATTCCATTTCCAAGAAAGAATCATTCATACATTTCATACTCCATTCCATTTTATTAAAAATGCCAAAAATAATAGTTTAGCATTTAATTAAATTGCATTCTTATTTTACTTTATTAATTTGAAAATCCAAAACCATTTTTCCCCTTGTTTTAATCGTATTTTGCGTACGCCATTTAGATTCTTATGATTCAATAAAAGGCTCCAAGAGAAACGATCACAGGTTTTTTTATACGCAATTCTTGGTTATTTTTGATTGTGGACGAGAAAGGCTAAAGAGAAAAATCCACCAACCACCTCGCAGAGCTTATTTCATTAAAACCTTCTAATTTTCAATTCGACCCTTGAAGGTGAAAGCTAAAAAATTTGGCCCGATTTCATTTCGATTTCATTTCAGTTGTAGTATGATTGGACTTTAATTGACTAGTTCCATGATTATTCCTTGTTTATTCATCATAGTTATATAGATTACAAAGAAATATAATTTGTTGTAACATATCCTAACTACTAGGGAATTCAAAAATTGAAAAGATACAAGAGAATCTAATCCTAACTAACCTAGAATAATACTCCCTCCGGTCCTAATTATAGGAACACTTTTGTAGTGCAAATTGCACTACAAAAGTATTTCTATAATTAGGACCGGAGGTAGTATCTGACTTAATCCTATTCTAACTTATAATAATATTTACAAAATAATATAATTACCACACTCCCCCTCAAGTTGGATCATAAATACTCATCATGTCCAACTTGCATACAAAACCTTCAAAGGTATCATCAGGTAATCCTTTTGTAAGTATATCAGCAAGCACTGGTTTTTAAGGAATATAAGAGAGGCAAATAATTTCATCCTCAAGTTGTTCTCTAATAAAGTGACGTTCAACATCAACATGTTCAGTTTTGTTGTGTTGAACTGGGTTTAAGTCTATGCTTAAGGTTGCCTTATTGTCACAGTAGAGTTTCAGTGGAGATTCTATCTATGTGTAAGTGTCATCCACTACCCTTTTTAGCCATATTCCTTCCATAACTCCTTGAGATAGAGCTCTTAGTTTAGATTCTGCACTGCTTTTGGATACAACTCGTTGCATTTGGCTTTGCCAAGTTACCAAATTTTCCCATAAAAATGTGCAATAGCTTGAAGTGGATATGTTGTTTTCTTGGTCTCCTGCCTAGTCTGAGTCGGTGTACATCTCAATAGTTAGATTTGTCTTCTTAAAGAAGAGGCCTCGGGTTGGTGTTCCTTTGAGGTATTTCATAATTTTGTATGTTGCATCCATGTGTTTCTGTTTTGGTGAATGCATGTGTTGGCTTGCAATGCTTACTGAAAAGGCAATGTCTGGCTGAGTGTGGGAAAGATATGTGAGCTTTCCAACCAATCTCTAGTATTGCCCTATGTCTGCTGGTTTTACAGCTTGTTCTTGTTTCTTCCTCTTTACAACTTCTTGTTCTGTTGTTGGAGGTTTCGTGTTGTTGTTCTTCTTTTTCTTGACACTAATAGGTGTCTTGGTTGGTTTACATCCAAGCATGCCAGATTTCTTCAATAAATCAAGGACATACTTCCTTTGTGAAATGTGTATTCCTTCTTTTGACCTAGCCACTTCCATTCCTAAGAAATATTTTAAATTTCTGAGGTCTTTTATTTCAAACTCTTGGTTTGAAACCATTTTGATTCTACTCATTTTTTGAAGATCATTCCCTGTAAGTATGATGTCATCTACATATACTACTAGGATAGTAATCAAATCTTCATTTTGCATAGTAAACATAGTATGATCAAAGAGGCTTTGGTTATAACCTTCAACCTTCAAAACACGTGAGAATCTATCAAACCAGACTCTAGGAGATTGTTTCAATCTGTATATTGACTTATTTAGCTTACATACATGTTTGCCTGGTCCTTTGTCAAAACTAGGTGGTAGTGTCATATATACTGCTTCTTTTAATTCCCTATTCAGGAAAGCGTTTTTGATATCTAGCCATTGTAGTGGCCAGTCCAGATTTGTAGCAATGGAAATGAGTATTCGTATTGTATCTAGCTTTGCTACAGGGGCAAATATCTCGTTGTAATCCAATCCATACATTTGTGTAAAACCCTTGGCCACTAGCTAGCTTTGTACTTGTTTAGAGTACCATCAGCATTGTACTTGGGGTTAAATACACACTTGCACCCTACTACCTTTTTCCCTTTTGGTAAATCAGTAATGTCCCACGTGTGATTCTTTTCAAGAGCATTTATTTCATCCAAGACAACATTACATTAGTAGGAATCTGAATCTGATCAAGATTAGTGATAAAATGACAATATTTATGTGAGAGATTACCATATGACATGTGTTTTTGAATAGGATGTTGAGTACATGAGCGTTCCTTCTTTCTCAATGCAATAGGCATGTTTTCTTCCTTGTTATCTTCAAGATTCACCCTCGGTTGAGAGAGTGGTAGAGCTTCAACATGATGGGCCTTCCTAGCTTTTTGTTCCTCCTAAAGTAAACCTTGTCATACTGTTTTTTAGGTTCGACTCCCCCTATTTTTGATGGAATTAAGGACGATTCTGGAGTAAGAGGTATGATGTAACATCCTGAAATTTATTTAGAATAATAATAGGATATATTAATGGTAATTAATTTACCAAGAATATTAAGTATAGAAGTAAATCTTTTTAATGTTAGTTAATAATAATAATTTTATTATAATATATTATAATAATGTATATATATGACACACATTTTGGAAACGTGGTCGGTAAGGGGGCAAGGTTGCCCCCATTGTTGACTTTAGAGGGGAGGGTAATAAGTTTTACCCCAATTACCCCCTCTTCAACCACTATAAATACGCACCGTCGGGTGCGTATTCAGGCAGAGCAAGCGAGAGTGTGAGAAAAATAGAGATAAGAGAGGAAAAAAAGGAGAGAAGGAAAGCGTAGAGATACTTATTTGAGGAGCCTTGTAGTAGTTTTTTGGTGATTACTTGGGAATTAGCGAGTAACATGTAACTCTGAATATTTTTCTATATACCTGTAAATTGTGTATGATTATAAATTATATTTTTTTATAGACTGAATTATATGTATATGTATTATGATACTATTACAATGGAAACTAAATATTACAGTTTTGTGCCCAACAAAAATTATGATTTTGCCCCTGAATTTCGGTAATTACAGTTTAGTCCCGAATTTCAGAAATGACAATTTAGTCCCAAATTTCAAAATGACAGTTTAGTCCTTTGAATTTCAAAGAAGGACATATTTTTTCGTTGAGGTTTTATGAGATGTTTGGTTTACCTGATGATATTTTATATAAATAAAAGTTTGTTTTAATATATTTTAGAGTAAATACTCTTTTTGGTCCCTGACAAAAAATGTGATTCCCATTTTGGTCCCTACAAAAAAAATGTCTTTTTTAGTCCATAAAAAGGACGAACAAGGGTTGATTGGTTGACATTTTGATCCCTCACAAATTTCCAAAATGTCATTTTTAGTCCATAAAAAGGATGAATAAGGGTCGATTTTTTTGTAAATGACCAAAATGGGGTTCGTGTTTTTTGTCAGGGACCAGAAAGGGTATTTACTCTATATTTTATTTTTATATAATTATCATCGCGGTTGTATTTATGATGGGTTGGAGTAAGGAGCAATTTGAATGATAAGATTTCTTTATGTCATCACTCGGTACACAGTGGATGGTATTTGTCAGAGCCTATCTTTTATGTTTTCCTCTGGTCAAGATTACATTGGAGTTGTGGGACACATGACACCTCCTTAGTTGTTATTTTTAAGGAGAGGAGTCATAGTCCATACTTAAGCATACCTTTGGACGGGTATATCTTAGGTTTTGGTGAGCTTGGAACCATCCAGTCAAATGAATGAGTTTCTGTTGAACTACATGTTAACTTATGCCTCTAGTCAGCGATACAAGGGTGGACGGTGATATAAGGGAGGCTGCATATTTCATATTGTATAATTGTATAGTTCACAATTTGACATAAGGGTTAAAGAGCAATTTGGCCAACAAAATAATACCTCAGGAGCGTCTAGCACAAATAACTTTTAAGTTGACCAAAAATACCAAAAAACTTTTAAGAATGTGCAGTCAGCACACAAAAAATTTACTCTAAGAGCGCCCGACACAAAAAAAGTTTTACTCCAGTAGCGCCTAGCATACAAAAGTTTTACTTCATTTTTGTGTTGACTGCACATTTTTAAAAGTTTTTTTTGGTATTTTTGATCCACTTAAAAGTTATTTGTGCTTGACGCTTCTGAGATAATATTTTGTTGGCCAAATTGCTCCTTAACCCTTTGACATAATGATGATTACTTTTGCAAAATAATTTTGTATGAGAAATTATGATATATACAAATATATATATGTAATCAACTCCTGCTTTTTGTCATATATAATTTGCTTGTGTACGGTAGAAACTTTCAGTAGTTATTGAGACGTGAAATCTCATCCTATATTAACATTTTTCAGGTGAAATTCTAGTAGGGAGCAAGGGAAGACACCTATGGAGTGAGCTTGAAGGCTCTTTTGTACTCTGATAGCTTATGTTATGTTATTTTTATTTGCCTTAACCCTAGGACTTCCGTATAGTATTTAACTCTGAAATATTTTGGAAACTTATTTTGACTTTGTATTATGAATTTTATTTGAAATGGTTATGTAATTTAATGATTTGGATATTGATCATCCCTGTTGAAGGTATTTCAAATATTTTGGTCAAGTTTTCAGGTGTTGAATTTGGGGTGTTACATATGATCATGGGAGAAGAAGGTGGTATTGGTTTAGGTATAAGAGGAACAGGCTAAGAATAAAAAGGTGATGTTTCAACAAAGGTGACATCACGGCTGACAAATATATGTTTAGATTTAGGGTTATAGCATTTATATCCCTTTTGGCAATTTGAATAGCCAAGAAAGATACATGGGATGGATCGCGGGTCAATTTTGGAAGGAGGGTGATGGAGATGGACATAAACTATGCACCCAAAGATACGAAGAGGAAGTGAGTAATCAAGGTGTGAGGTCATATGAGTTTCGCGTAATTTATCAAGTGGAGAGATATAGGAAAGGACACGGGTAGGCCTTCTATTAATGAGATGGGTGGTGGTAAGGATGGCATCACCCCAAAAATATTTTAGAACATGACACATGTACATAACGGCACGAGCAATGTCAAGAAGGTGGCAGTTTTTACGTTCTGCAATGCCATTTTGTTGTAGAGTGTAAGAGCAACTACTTTTCTGGACAATACCGTGAGATTTGAGGAAATGGCTGGAATTATTGATAGTGCCTTTATCAGAATGTAGGACTTGAATAGTAGAGTTGAATTGGGTTTTAATATAGTGAAAAAATTCAACAAAGATATTGAAGACATTAGATTTCTCTTTTAGGAGATACACCTAACACATGTGAGAGTGATCATCAATGAAAGTGACAAAGTATTTTGAACATATACGATTCGGGATTCGAGAAGGTCCCCAAACATCACTATGGATGATGGAGAAGGGGCGAGTAGAGCAATATGTGGTGGGAGTATAGGTAACTCGATAATGTTTTGCTAATTCACAAGCATCACGATGAAAATTGACATTTTTATTGAATGAAAAATCAGGAAACAATTTTTGCAAAATACTGGAAACTAGGATGTCCCATCCTTTTATGCAATAACATCAAATTATTGTCCAAGGGAGGAGAAACAGAGGTCTTTATTTGTGATGATGACAAGGCACTTGCAAAGGAATCATCAAGATAGTGGAGACCACTATGCTTTTTAGATGTGCCAATCGTCTTCCTCGAGGAGAGATCCTGAAATACACAATGAGTGGCAAAAAATTTGAGCAAAACAACTTGCTTGCTTAGTCAATTTGTTGATTAAAAGAAGATTATATGTCAAATAGGGAACATGAAGTACAAAATCAAGTTTTAGGCTCTTTGTGATGGGTATGGTATACGTGCCAGCAATGGAGGCGCAAGTATTAGTGGCTGTGTGAATGCGCTCATTGCCAGTCAAAGGTGAACATGAGGTAAATGGACTGGATTCTGATGTCATGTGATCAGAGGCGCCTGTATCGATTATCCATTTGGGTAGAGATGATGATGTTATAAGAGTAAGATGATCAGTACCTTGCTTGGCAACGGAAGCAACTGGCCCTTGAGAGGCCTGTAAGGTTTTCAACATGTCTAAGAGAAGACTTAACTGATTTGGATTAAGAGAAGATGACACTAATTCAGATGTGGAATCAGCCTCGATCATTGTTTAATGAGCAGAAGACAATTTTGGTTTGCGATGTTTCAAACCTGCAGGCTTGCCATGAATTACCCAGTACTTGTCTCGAGTATGACTGACCTTTTTACAACGATCACAAGTCGGTTGAGGTTTGTTATGAGTAAAGTCGGAAGGTACATGCTTACTTACCAAGCCTGATGTGAAAAGACCATTTCTCACAAAATAACAATTAATCATAATGTTTTCTTAAAATTGGATTAGCAGGTAATTATAGAAAACCCTTTTTCTTTTCAATACACACACCTCGGGGTCTAGGGTACAAATTTTGCCCACAAACCCACTACAGGAAATTCATAACTCAGGGCACAATTATCGAATAAGAGGTTTTATAGCCCACAAGTCATACAACACGAACCCCACAACAAAGGGTCCTCACAAAACAATGTTCGCACAAGATAAGAAAGTGGATCCACTATAATTTGATAGTATATAAAATGAGGCCTTCGGAAAATCAACAGTCATCCAAAAGTGGTTAATGTAGTATTTCAAAAATATGAGGACTCTATGATGGCAATATATAAATCAATACAACACTAATACCAAAAAGAGGCCTACAAGTTTCACGACGTCTATGCCTCTTGGTGCTTCCCTTGTCCTCTAGTAGGGTTAGAGGTCTCTCCTGAAAAATTTAATAATGATGGGGTGAGACATAAAGTCTCCGTAACCGAAATTAATTTATCAAATATGCAGGAGAGGATTGCAAGTCAGAGAAGCAGGTTTATTATCGTAATTCAATAATAATTAAATAATACATAATATTTAACAATATTTAAAACCATCATCACTCATCCATCCTACTCCTCCTTATATCTTCTGGACGTGGTATAGCCTATCAGTGCTAGTATACCCGGCCAATGTTAGCTAGTCACTTCAAGAATACTGTCCCCTCCCATGTCACCACCAGTATACCGTAACAAGGAGGTGTTCGCCCAAAACACTCAACTCAAATTTCGGGCTAGGAAATGAGAGCCGATGGGCACAATTTCACCCTTAATCTCTTCCACATAACCTAATATCCCATAAAAGAAGAAATAATAAAATACTAAAATTTTCAACAACATTTTATTAAATTATCATTTCATATACATCGCCTCACAACAAACATTATAACCATCACAACAATAACAACCCCATTAATAATATTCACTTAAATACACATATTGAAGAATACACTGCTTCACTGAATAATTTCATATTAAACACATACAAATAGTATATATGAAAGTAAGACTTAGAAAAACACCTTACAGCCCAAAATAAGCATATAAAATAAATTAACCCCGGTTACCTCAATTCCAAGTTTAACCTTAGCTTGAGGAGCACAACCCGTACAATCACCACTCTCAAGAAGGCTCTACATTATCACAATTATAACTTATAATTTCCTATAACTTAAAATATATAAATTATAATAATAATATATTTGGAATGCTTGAAGTGGGCAAATTATGACGAGACACAAAAATTAGGGAAACCATTGTAACCATTAATTCTCTTTCTATTTATTACTAATTAATAATACCCTTTTTGATTTATTATTAATTAATAATAACGCTCTTTTATTTATTATTAATTAATAAATCCTTTTTTTATACTAATAATAATAACAATTTTTATTTTATTATTATCATTTACTAATTATTAGTATTTAATTACAATTATTTTAGAACTCTCGAAGCTATTCTAATATTAAATACGTCATCAATACTTTAAATAAGGAATTTAAATAAATATTAACAACATAAAAATATATTTTATTTTATATATATATATATATATATATATATATATATTTGTAACTAATATTATAAATGAAATAATATAGGAGTGGGTTAGATTAGATCCTATTATATAGGAGTTTATAAATACTACCAACATAAAAATACATTTTATGATACATATATATTTTCATAATCTCAACAGTAAAAATCAAGTTTCCTCTTTATTTTTTATTATCAACAATTACTTTTATAGATAGAATTACCAAATATCTTAACAACTAGCTACTCACACATAAGGTTTCGTGGGTATCCTGCACATGTTTCTAGTATAAATTGTTCATTAGATATAATTTATTCTCTCCCTTATATATATATATAACAATAGTAATGTACGCGTTTCTTATGCTTCATTTTTTTTTTTTGATTGCAGTGAAATAAATGCAATGCCATATACATATATATGTATATAAATTCATAACAGCCAATCCTTTTATGAAGTGGTATTTAACCGGTCAGTAAGGTTTCGGGTTCCTAAAATATCATTCAAGCTTATCTTCCCAGTGAGTAAACTACCGCTCATACCTATATATGAATCTTCCTTTTCTTCTTATATATACAGCAAAGTTTCGTTTCAGTTTCCAAGTTTAAAAACTAGCAAAGTTTAGTTTTCTCATTCTTTTCCAACAGTCTCAACGTACATGACAGCAAACTAAACTCTTTTATTTTCTCCCAAGCTCCACGACACACACATAACTACCTATTTTCCTTTCTCTTTTATATATATATACAGCTATGTTTCCCTCTGTTTCTGCTCCTCAAAACAAGAATGCTTGCAGAAACTTAGAAGGAAGGAAGCTCAAAGAACTTACCTTAGTGTCTGAGTTTTCAGTGTTTTCCTTCTTCGGTGCTCCTTCTCGGTCTTACTCTCTCTCTATCGCCTCTATTTTTGGTATTAAAAACAGAGAAATGACCGCAGTTGTTTTCTCTTGGTTTCTTTTGTTCTTGGACTGGATTAATGAGAATGAGTAAGGAGCATGGATTCGTATATATAGGGTCCCAAGGGTTCGGTTCGAGAAAGAACACGCTAGACCGAGGAAGAAGAGTGTCCAACGATTAGAGTTGTTAAGATTGAGACGTACATGCAGCGGGTTTGGAGCTTGAGGAAGATGGATTTCTTGTTTGTGTATAGTTGCTACTGACCGCGAAGCATGGGAGGGTCTATATTCAATGACGTGGGAGTTGTGAAAAATCTCATTTGCTGATGTAGTTTTCCCCTGCTGCGTTTCGGGTTTGACGGAAGGAAGCAAAGAACAAGTATTGTGCAGTTTTAATTAATAAATGAATGATATAATTGCTTTGGGTTTAAAATCATGGGCCATATGTTGTGTGTACGTGTGAACCTGAAGGTGGAATGGATGTTGGGCTAACAACAAAAATAGTGGGTCAGGTAGCAAAATTTATTAGGCCTATGGAAGTGTTTATGTATATACACTTGGTGTCCCAATTAAATAATAAGAGGGTGTGTGTTCCAAAATTATCTCTTGCAAATTGGATAAATATTAAAAATCAATTCCTTAATTCCATTTAAGGATTTTCTTTAGGCCTTAAAATATTATCTTAAAAATATTTATGCCAAAAGAATTATTCCCTAATTATCTGTCCTTAATTTATGGAAAAATAATGTGCCTTAAATTCCAATAATTAATTTCATAATCATACTTAAATCCTAAAATTAAAAACTAGGTTGTTACATGATGCGTTTGGACTTAGAGAGATGACCTTAAGAAGTATCATATGCTTATGGGATTCTTCACAACGTATCTCAGAGTATACTTCTTGTAGTGGTGGAAGAGATGAGTGACTTAATATTCGGGCTCTAGCATCATCAAATTCTGGATTAAGGCCAGTGAGGAATATCATGACACGATCAGTGTTGATATTTTGATGATAGTGGGTAGCATCTGGGGATGAGGTCCACTCGTTATTTGCCATCTGATCCTCCTCTTGCCAAAGAGCGACAAGTTCAAACCAAAATTCAGCAATGCACCGGGAGCCTTGAGAGGATTTCCATATGCGATGACGGAGATTAAATAACTAAGACAAATCATTTGCATCAACATATGAGTCTTGGACTGCTTGCCAAATGTCCTTGGCAATGGGAAGATACATGAAGCTTCATTTGATCTGTGGTGACATGACGTTGATCAACCAAGAACAAGCCAAGGAATTGTCGATTTCCCATTGAACAGCGGTAAGAGAGTTTGGGTTGGATGGCGGCATAATTTCTCTAGTGAGGAACTTGTAACACCCCATATTCAATACTACCCATTATGAATACTAATAAGCAGCATATCAGAAGAATATCATCAGAGTGGAGCGTTAGAGCGAGTAAGTTGGGTTAAGTGAGTGAGTAACTGATAAGTGGCTACAAACTTAAACTCTTTGCAGTGTATCTAGTCGACACCTTTGTAATATCCCGAAAATTTCTTTAACTATAATATTAATTTATGGTAATTAAAATTTGTCATGTAATTACTTGGCAAGGGAGTAAATTTTCTAAGAGTTAGAAATAAAGATTTTTATGTTTATATTATATAATATATTGTATTATATTATAATAATATATTTTAATATAAAATATACATGTGGGGATTGGGCAACATCAGAATGAAAGAAGGAAAGGAAACAAAAAGAGAAAAGAAAGAAAGAGAAAAGAAGAAAAAGAAGAGTGGGTGGGCTCCACTACTTTAGAAATGGGGGAGGGGATGCCTAACACATTTTGACAAACGAGGAGCGGTATCTACCCTTTTAACAAAAAGGGGTGAACGGTGCTACAATTAGTAGGATGCCGTTGCCGCCCATTAAAAAAGTGGTGGGGTATTTTTCCTATAAATACCCCCACCCCAATACACAAACACACACACACTTGCATCATTCGCAGAGGAAAGCGTGAGAGAGAGAAGGAGAGTAAGGTGTTAATTATTTGGGAGCCTTGCAGTAGCTTTTTGGTAATTATTTGGGAATTAGCAAGTAACAGGTAACTCTGAATATTCTTCCATATACTTGTGAATTGTGTATGATTATAAATTATTTTTTTCTTATAGACTGATTTATATGTACATGTATTATAATATTATTATTATTATTATAACTGAAAATTACAGTCTTGTACCCACAAAAATTTATAGTTTTGTACCCACGAAAGATTACAGCTTTATGCCCATGAAAATTACAGTTTGTGCCCAGCAAAAATTACGGTTTTGCCCCCAAATTTTAGAAACGACATTTTAGTCCGAATTTCGAAATGACATTTTGGTCCCGAATTTGAGAAAATGACATTTTGGTCGAAATTCAAAAATGACATATTGGTCCGATAACGTTTTTATGAGATGTTTGGTTTACCTTGTGATGATATTTTATATAAAAGGAATTTTATTTTAATATACTTTATTTTTATTGAATATAATTATCGTTGTATTTGTGATAGGTTGGAGTAAGGAGGAATTTGAATGATAAGATTTATTTATACCACCACTCGGTGCACTAATAGACTGTACCATCTCCAGACGATATGAGGAGGAGGAGGATGGATGAGTGTGGATGGTTCTACTTATTGTTGATTATTATGGATTAAATAACTATTTGTTGTTGATTTTATAAATATGTTAGTAAACCTGCTTCTCTGACTTGCAATCTTTCCTGCATATTTGGTAAATTAATTTTGGTTACTGAGACTTTATGTCTCACCCTGTTATTATCAAAAAAATTCAGGCGAGGCCTCTAGTTTTACTAAAAGTCAAGGGAAGCAACCGGAGGCATAATAGTTGTGAACTCTATAAGCCTCTTTTGGTATTGATGTTGTATGAGTTTATATATTGTCATTTTAGGGCTCACATATTTTGAAAATGCTACTTTAACTGTTTTTTGGATGACTGTTTATTTATTGTTGAACCCAAGGTTTTATTTTATACACTAATATGTTTTGATAGATCTACAATCAAAACTTGTATGAAAAATGTTTTAGGGTAAACCCTTTGTTGTGAATTTGGTGTTGAAAGACTCACGGGCTGTATATTCTTCTTTTCAATAATTGTGCCAAGAGTTTTAAATTTTTTATAGTGAGTTTGTGGGCAAAGTTTGTGCCCTGAACTCCGATGTATTTATTTTTGAAAGGAAAACATATTTTCCTTAATCACTGGTTAATTCGGTTTTGTGAAATCATTATGGTTAATTAATGATTTGTGAGGAAGGGTCTTTTCAGCCACAGTACATGACCCAAGACCTAGTCTTGTCCATGACTATATGAATCATCTATCACATATAAGCATACAAGACACATCAGAGTTAAAGTTACAATACGTGTCTGTACCTTAGTTCGTATAACTAGTGGTACGTTCGTCTGTTCGGTACGATTCCTAATTTTTTCGGATATCCTATAATAGTATCACCACATTATTTCCTTTATAAACAATATCCTAAGAGATATCTTAGCCACTATTGACCTTTTTATCCCTGGTGGATTTGTTATTCCAATAATACCCTCACATTTCCTTTAAAACGCTATTTTAGCATTTCTGCCCAGATTTTTTGGTAACTTTGAAAAATCATAATTAATTCTACAAAAATTGAAATGAGGCGCCGTAAAATTCCTCACAATACTTGACATGTCTATTTTTGAGGGAAAATAAGGGTTTCAAATCGAAATATCTGAATCAATACCAGTTTAATATTTTCCAATCACTGTTCAGATCTTCTTCCAAAAACGTGACCAAACTTCAATAATTTGTATCTCCTTGTACAAAACTCGAATTGCTACACTTTTTGTATCAATGGAAAGCTATACATGTCTACTATAACCATGTAAAATTTCATGATTTTATGACTTCATTTGATACATAAAATAATGTCCTTAATTTGGCTAACTTCCAAAAAACTAAAATCGGGGAATTTTCCAAATTTTCACAATCTTGCTCCATTGATTCTAAAAATTATTTCCCAACATGTTTTTACCTCATTAGGCATTTTTCAGTGCAAGGAGGCCTAAAAACGATCATGGGAATTTATTTTACCATTTTCTAGATTAAACTAACATTTTACTAATTTTTTTTTTTTAAAAAAAACTAAAGACTAAAGCTCAAGAGCTAGAGACTTACCCTTGAAGAACATTGCTCCTTCTTTCTAGCTCTAAGAGAACTCTCACTCTCTTAATCAAAGGATCAGAGGTGCTTATGGTGGCATGGGTGTGAAGAATTTGTGAATGAGAGGCAGGTTGGCTATTTATAGAAAAACTCTATGGCAACTATGGTAATTATTTGTGCCCCAATTTCTTACCCTATCCGTTAGATCAAAAAAAGCTTTATGAAACTTCATCTCCCCCATTCAAATGCATGCTGACATGCCTCTCCTCTCATAGACATTTAATGTGTTTTTAATTTGCCAATTACATTGTTTATTCAATTGATAAATTCCATCAGATTCATTCCATAACCCATGTGCCCCTTTTGTTGACTTTTGGGGTAGTTGATTAATTAATTCATTATTAATAGCTTAAGTCTCTAATTGGTTGATTTAATTTCATGAGGATTAAGGTTATTTCCTTGATTTTTCCCATTGACTAGTTGCAATTTTTGACTTTTCAAAGCTAATTAGTAAGGTTTAATTATCATGCAAATAAAGTGTTTATATGCATTTTAATTACATTTGCCATTGATTAACCTAATTACATGGAGATTTAGGACTAACACTTTAAATAATATCTCAAAATCACTTGGCTCATAATTCACCACAAGGCTAGGCACACATGTGGATCGTTTGGGCTATTCATTAAGCTTGAATTAATTAGAAGAATTATGCAAAGCATTTTTTTTTTATCAGATAAAAGTTTTGGAGAGGTTCGACATCAGTCCCCCACCAAGGCCAGGGCACGGCCCCGGGCTCTATGAGCACTTACTGGGGACTTACGAGATCGTCTACCAAAGGAGTCCCAGCGACGGCAGAGGGGATATGCAAAGCATTTTAATTAGTGTAAGTTAAATTGCTCATTTATTTTTGCTGATTTCCTTTAATTTACTTAAGTGTTTTCATAATATTTTCTTGCCTTCTTTGATCCTAAAATAACCATTATTTTATGTGTTAATCATATCACATTTTATTATCCATAATCTTAGCCTTATATCTTCCCTTTTGTTTATTTAATTCCAAGGGAAATTTGCCTAAAATTATAATCAACAAATTATAATAATATTTGAGACACATATTTACCTTCATTTTTGTTAATTATTCCCTAAAATATAATACTTATATTAAATAGAAATTTTCAGGTATTACAAAACTTGTGTTTGCGCATCCACCAACGGCCAGGAGGACTGCCTGAGCCCAATCGAGATAATTTTGTAGGGTGAGTTTTTCTGAAACCAAGTGGTTGTTAGTTGACTTGGTAATGGCAGAGGGATCACTGGTTTTGCCGAAACCAGAACTGTGATGGGTCAACCCTATTGATGTGGATGTTCCCGACGAATTCATCTCGCTGGAAATGTTGATGCTATGGTGCTCTAATACCATGTAGCACGATTGGTTTTTTTTTTTTTTTTTTAGATATATAAACGGGGCTAATAGCCCAAAAGCACGATTGGACTTTAATTGACTAGTCCGGTGATTATTCGATACTTATTCATCATAGTTATATAGACAAAGGAATATAGATCCTAGATCTAGGGAAGATACAAGAGAATTTAATCCTAACTAACCTAGGATTTATAATAATATTTATAAAATAATATAATTACCATAAAGGTCCAATCGGCTTGAAAAAGGAGCTGGCTTTCCTCCAATACCTCTAATATCCGTTGCCCTCCAATTCTCTGAAATGCTGCTGTTTTGAAGCAAAAAACAAGCTAATGGCCTCTTTTTTTTTTTTTTTTTTTTCTTTTTTTGAAAAAAAATATTTGAGAATCTTAGCGGTAGTAAAAACGATACTCCATAATATTGATCAGACTTGAAAAAATACTTTATGATCTTGAAAAATTATTTTGGGTTAAAAAAATCATGAAGTATCATGAAGTATTTTTCCAATACTAGTCAGTATCATGAAGTATCTTTTTAATATCACTCAGCCCTAAAATATGTTTTCCAAAAAAAAAAAAAAAGCACCAGCTTGTTTTATGCTTCAAAACGGCAGCGTTCCAGAGAATTGGAGGGCGGCGGATATTAGTGGTATTGGAGGAAAGCCAGCTCCCTTGAAAAAACCTCTCTACCCTCTTTTTTACATTGCATCGCTGATCGCTGTGATTCTGTCCAGCTGAAGAAGGCGGTGAAGAATAGTGACGGCCTCCAAACTCAATCGAAACGGCCGCACCGCAGATCCACCTGTTGATACAAAAAAACTCTCATCTTCTTATTTTAATATCTGAAAGTTTCAGGGAAGCCCGTTCTGCTTTGAGTCGTTCAGGGATCACAACTCTACCTTCAAATCAGAGTCCTGTCAAGGTGCATGCAGGCCCTGTTGCACCAGTTACTGGGACAGTACCTACTTCTATGCCACAAGGTTGATTATAAGCTTAACAGATGCATCGCTTATCAAAGATAGTTATAAATGCCATAGTCATGTGTATAGACTTGCTTGCTTGATACTTGTATGATCCTCTGGGATCATTTGAATGATTGAACACGTCGTACACTCTTAGATCTCAAATATATGATTTTGCACTGCAGTCAGCTACTTTTATTGATATGAATGGTTTTCGGGGTGAAAGGACAGGTTACATAGACATGAATTGGCTGCAGTGCCCCTACGGTAGCACTATTCAAGTGCAATGCCTAGGATTTATACGACAGTTTAATGCTATAGCATTACTACAACATATTGTCTTCTTTATTTTAGCTCTTATTTTAGGGTTTTAGGATGGTTTCTTTAGTGTATATAAATTGAGATTGGCAGGTCGCTAACTAGGTGGCTTATTTCTTGCGTATCTTTGCATTGAAGATAATTTTTATTGACCTCGCAATGTTACAATATATACAGCAGCCCTATGATATAAAAAGGAAAAACATAATACGGGGGATATATAATATTAGCGAAAATAATAAAGAGCCAGTCATGAACAATTCTATACGATTAATTCTATTAAATCCTAATATTTTGATTATATAACACTCAACCTCAAGTTGGATCATATATGTTTAGCATGTTCGACTTGGCCACATAATCTTCAAATTTCTCCTTTAGAAGTCCCTTTTTGAAGATATCTATTGTTTGGTCCATCAGTTGTCTCTTCTGGGACTGGTACAATGATTCCTACTCCCGGAATGTCTCAGCAAGTACAACAGGGGATGCAACCACTTGGTGTGAATAATGCAGCAGCTAACGTGCCTTTGCAACAACAGACCTCAGGTGCTATGCAATCTACACAATCAAAATATGTGAAGGTTTGGGAGGTTTGTCTTCATCCCTTTTTAACCCTTGTGAATCTGCCTCTCAAGCTTTGACTTTCATGCATTTTTATTCCTTACTTGAGAAAATTTTAGACTAATTGGCATGGAATTTGTAATCCTACCATTTTCTCTATAATGAATGTTGTCCAGCATCAGCTGAGCATCATGCATTTTTCATCAGTTTGTTTAGATTTGATGGAGAATAATTTGTCACTTATCCCTTGTGAGACTTATGCTTGAGTTTTGGCATGTTATGTTTCTGAAGTATTACAGCACATCAATTTTTGGCCATCTAATTCTAAATTGTTATTTGACATGAAACAAAGTGTTTATTTAAGAAAAATCAAGAATGTTATTGCAAAATGCAATTTTCATTTTAATTGCAATGGTTCCCTCTTCTATTATGGTTCACTAAAGGAGAGCGTAGTTTTTTCCATTCCAGATTTTGTTGGAACATGTCTTTGTTTTTCTGTTAGTATCATTAACTTTAAAAGAACATTGGATGTTGACACTTGACAAGTGCAGCTTATATCTCATAGATGTCTGACCTTTCTAAATCCTCTGCTTTGTCCTTACTTTTGCCCACATTGTTTTACATTATCATTATCACTATTTAATAGCTACATACCCGTAAATGTTTGTATTGTAGGTTGTGTTATATTGTTTTTGCTTTGCTACGATTTTCAGTTATTATTTATCACGCATAGTGCAATGGCCATAACGTGTACCACCTTAATCTCTGGTAAATCTGGATGTTGACATTGTGGAATGGATGATATCACTACCAGAAGCAAGATGCAAGGAAAAAATTTGCTAAAAATGCTTACTACTACGTGTTTATAGCATTGTGGGTTCATTGAATGTAACATACCCTTACAATTCTGCTTTAACCTCATTGAAGTTTTCTCTTCTTTCCCCTAAAATGCTATAAATCAATTCTATGTTGTCCAGTGGCTGTAACCATAAATAACTGTAAATGGTCACATGATAAGTAGGAATTGCCACAAAGCATGAGTCATGAAAATTTGTTATTGTTATTCTTGAATGCTTTTGCATCAGTTTTATATCAATTGTTGCAATTCATGTAGGGAAGTTTATTTGGGCAAAGACAAGGACAGCCTGTATTTATTACCAGACTAGAGGTATGATCTCAAAGCTTGATAACAATTATCTGGCTTACCTCACCTTATCTTAGTTCTCCTTATTTGACCATTGCATTAATTTTATTTTTTTCTTCAATCTCATTCCTAATAGTGGCAATTCCTGAAATTTTGTGGCTATTATTGATTTTGTGAATACTTTCTTCTTGGCAGGGTTATCGGAGCTATACAGCTTCTGAGTCGTAAGTTCAGGAAGTTATATTCTTTCTTCAAAGAAGTCTAGGGATCATTGTCAATGGTTGGACTTTCTATAATTGTTAACATGGGCAGGACATGCTTTTAACAGAGCAAAGTGTGCATGAGTATTCCATATTATGTGCAAATGGAAGTGATCATAACTCTTTAGATCAACATTTCTCCCATTGCTTCATAATTACCTTAAGGCTCATACCAAAAATTCAACCTCTCATGACACACCATTTGCTCCAAATTCATATCTATGTGGTTGAAGGAGTATGGGATTTTCCTAAATGTCTACCTGGTCTAGATCATCATCAGTTGCTTTAGATTGTCACCTATAATGGCCTAACTTGGCATTAATTATAAAAATTTACTGACTGCTTTTTATGGGTCACAGGCTTGCCTCGAACTGGCCAACGACAATGCAAATAATTCGTCTTATATCTCAAGACCACATGAATAACAGGTAATTTCTGTTTTGTTCTTAGCTTTGGTCTTGCTTATTTATATTAGAGTGTGTAGCTGTATGTTGGTTCAGGCAGTATTCTGTAGATATTCTGACTTGACAATGCTTTGACACAAGGCAATACATTGGAAAGGCAGATTTCCTAGTTTTTCGGGTCATGAACCCACATGGGTTTCTTGCTCAGCTTCAGGAAAAGAAGCTGGTAAGTTATCAGCGCCTTCTTAGTTTCTTCTTTTTCTTTAAGTTCTTCTACTAATCTACACCAATCTTATTAGTCAATAAAGTATTGTTCCTCCTTGATACCTTTGCACCTAGCCTTGTTCTAGAAAGAAGATAAAATGTCACTATTACAATGTGAGGATCTCCAATTAATTAAATTGGAAGATTCAAAAAAACCATGTGACTGGAAATATAATGGATTAAATTACATGGAACTATGACTCTGTATGCTTGAGGTTATCTTCGAAAGTATTTATGATTTGTACTGAAATTGTATGGTTCATTATCAGTCTGTTTAAAAGCTGCAATTTATATCCAAGAAGTCCTAGTATGTGTTGATGTCTTGAATACAATGGGTTTCAAATTTGTATAGGCAAGTAACAAGAAAGCTTTGTTGCCAGAGATACAAGTGGGGATCAAAAGCATATAACAACCAGTCACCCAAAATTTGTAAATCACACTTTTTTAATTTATCGCATGTTATTGCAAACTGCGTTTTTATAATACGGAATGAGAATGGACAGTTTACTTGTTTCATGGAAGGATTACAACCATTGTAAATTTTATGCCTGCTGCCTGCATATGCTACGAGCTTTTTTTGTGGGTATTCTTTGTTTGTTTGCATGCATAGGAGATACTTGTGGTTAACTTGAATTAGGGGAATGGGCAGGGTATACTTGGGAGACTCACAAAACGAACGGGCAGCATTTCCTTTGTTTTTCTCGTTTGAGCTAGTAAAGAAGAATTGACTAGAAAAAGAAGAGCATTGCAAAAGGGAGGTATAAAATAAAATCTCCTAGGTCAGTTAAAAAATAAAAAACTGAACACAGGTAGCAAAGCAAAAGACAGAAGGCTCAATAGGGCTCTTCAGTCCTCTATAATTTAAACTCTCTGCTACAAACTCAATCCTACAAAAATAAGAGTTTGCAATATCGTCATCTACTTAATTTGAACTGTATTGTGCTTGAAATTACAATCGGTCTGGCGGGACCGTTACATTTCTTGGTTTTGGTTAGCTTAGTCCGACGCTGAATTTTTCTTCTTTCATTTCAGTGTGCAGTAATCCAATTACCTTCGCAGACATTGCTACTATCTGTCTCTGACAAAGCCTGCCGCTTGATTGGGATGCTTTTTCCTGGGGTGAGATATTATTAACTCAAGCCTCTTGAACAATAAATTTTCTTCCCTTTCTTGGGAATCTGGATAAATGAAATCCATACTTTCTTCCATAATCAATTTTGCTTACTCATAAAAAGCACTAGTTTCTATGAAGTATGCCAACTTTATTACATGAAACATTCTGTTTATTATACTGTCGTGAGAGTTTGAGCTAACTGTTTTTTAGAATCTTGCGATTCAGTTGAAAGGTGAGAGTTTGAGCTAACTGTTTTTTAGAATCTTGCGATTCAGTTGAAAGGCTCTTATATATAGGGACGGAGGGATTAATAAACATGTTTCATGCGCCAACACAATCATGGCACTATCAACAAGCAACTGACCTTTGGTTTGATTATATATATATAGAACGACCAATATCTCTTTTTTATTGTAGTAAGAATGTTTTGTTGTGTAAAATATTTTTTCTTAATAAAAAAAGAAAACAATAATATAAATTAGTAAGTAAAAAATGAAGTAAAAGAGTTTAGATTCTAGAGGAACATGTTCAAATTTAATTGAAGAGGATATTTCTGATTCTCATAGAATGAGGGGCAAAAGGATCGATCGAGAAATATTTCTTCTTATTAGAAGGTCGTGATTTCTATACTAGCGCCTTATATTTTGAAAGAAAATTGTTGAATCCCCATTCACAGAGGGTAGGATACCTGTATCGATACTTGTGCAACCTAAACTTGTACCTTCCTCACTGCTCTACTCTAAAGCTCCTTGGCAAACCCAATTCTTATAAGAAATTCCAAACAATAGTGACATCTTCTTGTTGATACTTGCATTATTTCTGTGAAAATTGCTATGCAAACAGGACATGGTGGTATTTAGGCCTCAATTATCCAGTCCGCAGCCGCAGCAGCATATTCCGCAGCTGCAACAACAGCAGCAGCCACAGCAAGTTGGCCACTTGCAGCAACAGCAACTTCCTCAGCTACAACAACCACAACAGCAACAACTTCCCCCAGTGCAGCCACAACAACTCTCCGAGCTGCAGCAGCACCAGCACCTCCTGCAATTGCAACAGCAGTTTTTGCATCTACAGCTGCAGCCGCAGCAGCAGCAACTTCCTCAGCTTCAGCAATTGCAACATCAGCAGCAGATTCCTCCGCAACAGCAAATGGTTGGCGCGGGAATGAGTCAAGCAGCATTCGTTCAAGGTCCAGGACGGTCACAGCTGGTTTCTCAGGCACAGTTATCATCGCAGGGTGCACCCAACATGGGTGGAGGTGGATTCATGAGCTAGCTCTGTTCTACGTATAGCTCTTGGCAGTGATAGTGATAGGTTCAAATTTGTGATTGCAGATGGTATAGTCTTGCGTTGATTTATTTTGCCAGTGAAACATGTAGACTCTTGCAGGAGACTTTATTTAATTAGAATTTTAATAATTTACTAGCTAAATACTGTGGCATATCCGCACTTTCCCGTGTTTATATGCACATAATGTTTTAAAAACTAAATTGGTAAAGAAATGATAGAAGGCCCTTGTATCACTCATCCACAACCACACGTCCACACGATTGGTCTAGCTCCATTTTAATTAAAAAAGAAAGAACTGATTCAAGCATTCGGTGCAACCAAATATATTTAGTGTTAAATTTCATAATATTTAAAATTGAGTAATATATTTATTTATAATTACATGAAATCAAACTAGTCAATTGAAAGTTTATCATTATAGTAATTACTAAGTAAATTTTAGACTAATTGGCATGGAATTTGTAATCCTACCATTTTCTCTATAATGAATGTTGTCCAGCATCAGCTGAGCATCATGCATTTTTCATCAGTTTCTTTACCTTTAATAAGAATAATCACTTATTCCTTTTGACACTTATGATTGAATTTTGGCATGATATGTTTTTGAAATATTACAGCTCATCAATTTTTGGCCATCTAATTCTAAATTGTTACTCCTTCCAGTCATAGGAACAAATTTTGGAGTTGGTTTTAGTTCTAATTATAAGAGCAAGTTTTAACTTTTGTCAATTTTTTCCTATAATACCCCTATTTATACTTTCTTAATAATAATTAAAGACAATAATAATTTAATAATACACCTATATTTTATAAAGTAAATAATATTTGCAACTCATTAATGTCATATACACCTCAAATTTACTGTTTTTTTAATAAAATAATTTTGAGCAATTTTTATCATATTTTTCTTATATCACCCCTACTAATACTTCCTCCATAATAATTAATTTAACAACACACTTATACTCTATCAAGTGAGAGATTCTATTTTATTTTTATTTTTAAATAAAATAATTTTAATATTTCTTTAAAGATATTTTTTTTGTAACTATCGGTCCAGTGCAAAGTGATTGATTTTTTTACTAAAATAACCTAATAAAACATTAATTTCATTTTTTTCCAACATTAATTAGTTAACAAAATTGCCATTGAATTCAACGATGTGTAAACGTTGCGGGACTGCGCGCTCATAGAAATAGAAGTTGCTGCACTGTTACTAATTTTGCCTTAATGTCATTTTAAATTTTAAGAAGGGTATTTTTGGAAAATAATTATAATTAACTAATTTAACTTCTCTCCTTAATCTCTCCAAATTCAGGTAAAATGTTCCTATAATTAGGACCGGAGGGAGTATTTGACATGAAACGAAGTGTTTATTTAAGAAAAATCAAGACAGTTATTGCAAACTGCAATTTTCATTTTAATTGCAATGGTTCCGTCTTGGCGTCTTCTGTTATACGAGTAGTTCACTAAAGGAGACCGTTGTTTTTTTCATTCCAGCTTTTGTTGGAACATGTCTTTGTTTTTTTGTTAGTGTCATTAACTTTAAAAGAATATTGGATGTTGCCAAGTGCAGCTTAAATCTCTTAGATGTCTGACCTTTCTAAATCCTCTGCTTTGTCCTTACTTTTGGCCAGTGGCGGAGTCAGGATTTTAGGTTTGTGGGTGCACAATTAGTTGTGGGATTCGGGGGCTAAAAATTTTGTTAAAGGAAAGTTTTAAATGCATTAAAAAACAAAAAAAATATAAACAATAAAAGAAAAGAAAACAGAGAGGGGGATTTGGAAATTACCACGAGAATTGAGAACAGAGAAGCACAAGATTCAGATTGCGCGGCTATTCCTAGTCGGCTGTCACTGTAGGCTGTTGACATTATCTGAAATTGAAGCTTGTGGCATTGAAACATTGCTTCCCACATTGGACTTAAACTACCATCAAAGCAAAAATAACAGAGGAAATAAGAAGTAAGTTCATTTCTTAATATAAAAGTTCATATAAACAAAAACAGATAAATACTCATCCACAAAGCATATGTCTTGAGCCTAAGAAAAACGAAAACGTCTCTTGCTGAAGATAAACTCCCACCAGACTATTCATTGCATTGTGCTACAAATTTTATCCTAATCTAGGCAAAGCTCATTTGTCTATTTAATTCAGTTTCCCTGATGTTCGTATTAAATGAATGTATATAAACAAATATGTTCACTTAAATAAATAATCTTGTGCCTACGTTGTTTTAGATTATCATTATCACTATTTAATAACTACATACCCGTAAATGTTTGTATTGTAGGTTGTGTTATATTGTTTTTGCTTTGCTACCATTTTCAGTTTTCATTTATCACGCATAGTGCAATGGTCATAACTTGTACCACCTTAATCTCTGGTAAATCTGGATGTTGACATTGTGGAATGGATGATATCAGTATATCACTACCAGAAGCAAGATGCGAGGAAAAAAATTGCTAAAAATGCTTACTAATATGTGTTTATAGCATTGTGGGTTCATTAAATGTAACATACCCTTACAATTCTGCTTAACCTCATTGAAGTTTTCTCTTTTTTTCCCCTAAAATGCTATAAATCAATTCTATGTTGTCCAGTGGCTGTAACCATAAATAACTGTAAATCGTCACATGATAAGTAGGAATTGCCACAACACATGAGTCATGAAAATTCTTTTTGTTATTCTTGTATGCTTTTGCATCAGTTTTATATCAATTGTCGCAATCATGTAGGGAAGTTTATGTGGGCTAAGACAAGGACAGCCTGCATTTATTACCAGACTAGAGGTATGATCTCAAAGCTTGATAACAATTATCTGGCTTACCTCACCTTATCTTAGTTCTCCTTATTTGACCATTGCATTAATTTTGTTTTTTTCCCTTCAATCTCATTCCTAATAGTGGCAATTCCTGTAATTTTGTGGCATGTATTGATTTTATGAATGTTTTCTTCTTGGCAGGGTTATCGGAGCTATACAGCTTCTGAGTCGTAAGTTCAGGAAGTTATATTCTTTCTTCAAAGAAGTCTAGGGATCATTGTCAATGGTTGGACTTGCTATAATTGTTAACATGGGTAGGACATGCCTTTAACAGAGCAAAGTGTGCATGAGTATTCCGTATTATGTGCAAATGGAAGTGATCATAACTCTATAGACCAACATTTCTCCCATTTCTTCATAATTACCTTAAGGCTCATACCAAAAATTCAACCTCTCATGACACACCGTTTGCTCCAAATTTATATCTATATATATGGTTGAAGGAGTATGGGATTTTCCTAAATGTCTACCTGGTCTAGATCATCATCAGTTGCTTTAGATTGTCACCTATAATGGCCTAACTTGGCATTAATTATAAAAATTTACTGACTGCCTTTTATGGGTCCCAGGCTTGCCTCAAACTGGCCAGCGACAATGCAAATAGTTCGTCTTATATCTCAAGTCTCAAGACCACATGAATGACAAGTAATTTCTTTTTTGTGCTTGGCTTTGGTCTTGCTTATTTATATTCAAGCGTGTAGCTGTATGTTGGTTCAGGCAGTATTCTGTAGATATTCTGACTTGACAATGCTTTGACACAAGGCAATACATTGGGAAGGCAGATTTCCTAGTTTTTCGGGGCATGGACCCACAAGGGTTTCTTGCTCTGCTTCAGGAAAAGAAGCTGGTAAGTTATCAGCGCCATCTTAGTTTCTTCTTTTTCTTTAATGTCTTCTACTAATCTACAGCAATCTTATTTGTCAATAAAGTATAGTTCCTCCTTGATACCTTTGCATCGATCCTTGTTCTAGAAAGAAGATAAAATGTCACTTTTACAATGTGAGGATCTCCGATTAATTAAATTGGAAGATTCAAAAGAACCGCATGACTGAAATTATAATGGATTAAAATTGCATGGAACTATGACTCTGTATGCTTGAGGTTATCTTCGAAAGTATTTATGATTTGTACTGAAATTGTATGGTTCATTATCAGTCTTTTTAAAAGTTGCAATTTATATCCAAGATGTCCTAGTATGTCAATGTCTTGAATACAATGGGTTCCAAATTTGTATAGGCAAGTAACAAGAAAGCTTTGTTGCCAGAGATACAAGTGGGGATCAAAAGCATATAACAACCAGTCACTCAAAATTTGTAAATCACACTTTTTTAATTTATCCCGTGTTATTGCAAACTCCGTTTTTAAAATACGGAATGAGAATGGACAGTTTACTTGTTTCATGGAAGGATTGCAACCATTGTAAATTTTATGCCTGCTGCCTGCATATGCTACGATCTTTTCTTGTGGGTATTCTTTGTTTTTTTTCCTCTTTTGAGCTAGTAAAGAAGAATTGACTAGAAAAAGGAGCAGCGCAAAAGGGAGGTATAAAATAAAATCTCCTAGGTGAGTTAAAAAATAAAAAACCGAACACAGCAAGCAAAGGAAAAGAGAGAAGGCTCAATAGGGCTCTCCAGTCGTCTATAATTTAAACTCTGTGCTGCAAACTCAATCCTACAAAAATAAGAGTTTGCAAACTCAATAGGGCTCTCCAGTCGTCTATAATTTTAGTCCGGTGCTGAATTTTTCTTGTTTCATTTCAGTGTGCAGTAATCCCATTACCTTCTCAGACATTGCTACTATCTGTCTCTGACAAAGCCTGCCGCTTGATTGGGATGCTTTTTCCTCTGGTGAGATATTATTAACTCAAACCTCTGAACAATAAATTTTCTTCCCTTTCATGGGAATCTGGATAAATGAAATCCATACTTTCTTCCGTAATCAATTTGCTTACACATAAAAAGCACTAGTGTCTATGAAGTATGCCAACGTTATTACATGCAACATTCTGTTCATTATAATATCGTTAGAGTTCGAGCTAAATACATTGCAATTAGTTGTTGTCTTTTCCATTGAATGCTACTGACGTTGTAGTAAGTGTTGAAGTTGAGCTTCTCTTCTCTTTCCCTGGAGATGAATCAACTTAAGGCTGAGATACACCTATTTTCACCCATATAACATACTCCCAGCGTCTCTTTATTAAAGAGCCTTTTTTGTTTTTTGTTTCAATGTGTTCGTCCATAAATGTAAGATCTCTTTTGAGAGTTTGTCTCAATAATAATTGCACTTATCCTCATTTTACCCTCAATTAATTATTATACCACATACATTCTCTTTCTTTCTTTTTTTCTTATTATTACTCTCACTCATTCATAAATAGAGGCATTTTTTTAAAAAAGTTAAATTTCCTACATAATTATTACATTTAACTACTTTTAATTGTTTTTAAAAAGGGACGAAGGGAGTAACAAACATGTTTCTGACGCGAACACAATCATGACACTATCAACAGACAACTGACCTTTGGTTTGATTATATATAATTTACGATCAATATCTATTTTTTATGCGGTAAGAATGTTTCATTGTTTAAAATACTTTTTCTTAATCAAAAAAGAAAATAATAATAATATAAATTAGTAAATAAAAATGAAGTAAAAGAGTGTAGATTTCAGAGGAACATGTTCAAACTTAATTGAAATGGATATTTCTGATTCTCATAGAATGAGGGGCAAAAGTAACAATTGAGAAATATTTATGTTGCGGAAGCACATATATGAGAGTAACCGATTATATTAGAAAATTACCCAACTAGAAAACAAAGTTTCTAGACGTAATTTAATAATATAATAAGCCACAACTACTATATATAAATGCATTTAATAAATAATAAATAAGACAAATATAAGAGAAATATCAGATCCTAAATTCACTTCAAATAATTTATAAGTAAAATACTACAAGAGAGGAAAATATACAAATGTCTTAAGAGACAATTATGGGGTGAAGAATAAGGGAGGAGGGGGGCCTCTATTTAAGTATTTATACTCAAATCAGCGCCCCCTCCCCTCTCAATTTGGCGATGTGGGACTTTTCCACCCACACCGCACCGCACAATTTCTTTTTCTTATTAGAAGGTCGTGATTTCTATACTTGCACCTTATATTTTGAAAGAAATTGTTGAATCCCCATTCACAGATGGTAGGATACTTGTGCAACGTAAACTTGTACCTTCCTTACTGCTCTACTCTGAATCTCCTTGACAAACCCAATTCTTATAAGAAATTCCAAACAATAATGACATCTTGTTGATACTTGCATTATTTCTCTGAAAATTGCTATGCAAACAGGACATGGTAGTATTTATGCCACAATTATCCAGGCAGCAGGAGCAACAAATGCAACAGCAGCAACAGCAGATGCAACCAGAGCTGCATCTTCCGCAGCTGCAGCCACAGCAGGTTGGCCACATGCAGCAACAGCAACTCCTCAGCTACAACAACCACAACAGCAACAACTTCCCCTGGAGCAGCCTCAACAACTCTCCCAGCTGCAACAGCAGCAGCTCCCACAGCTGCAACAACAGCAGCAGCAACTCCCGCAACTGCAGCAGCAGCAGCTTTTGCAACAACAACAGCAGCAGCAGCTTCCTCAGCTTCGGCAATTGCAACATCAGCAGCAGATTCCTCAGCAACAGCAAATGGTTGGCGCGGGAATAAGTCAAGCGGCATATGTTCAAGGTCCGGGACGGTCACAGCTGGTTTCTCAGGCACAGGTATCATCGCAGGGTGCACCCAACAAGGGTGGAGGTGGATTCATGAGCTAGCTCAGTTGTACGTATAGCTCTTGGCAGTTACAGTGGTAGGTTCAAATTTATGATTGCAGATGGTATAGTCTTGCGGTGATTTATTTTGCCAATGAACCATGAAGCCCCTTGCAGGAAACTCTATCTAATTAGAATTTTATTAAGTTACTAGCTAAATACTGTGGCATATCCGCACTTTCCCGTGTTTATATATGCACATGATGTTTTTAAAACTAAATTGGTAAAGAAATGATGAAGGCACCTGTATCCCTCGTCCACAACCACACGTCCACACGATTGGTTTAGCTCCCATTTTAATTAAAAAAGAAAGAACTGATTTAAGCATTCGGTGGAACCAAATATATTTAGTGGTAAATTTCATAACTTAAGATTTGAAATTGAGTAACATATTTATTCATAATTACATGAAATCAAACTAGTCAATTGAAACTTTATCATTATAGTAATTATTAAGTAAACATATAACTATTAATAATTAAGTGTAATATTATAAAATTAGAAGAAAACAGTTATTTAAAAAGGGATACGATTATTAATTTGTGTGTGTTAAATTATTGGATAAAAAACTCTTAAACTCTTTTTTCGGATTATCGAGTTATTTTTTTTTCGCAGCAAATCATCTATTATTTGGACATTTGGCTATTGTAGATTTGGAATAGCGCATAAATATTTTTTTTCTTGCTTTTTTGAAAGAACTTTTTTCCAATTTAATTTATAGGTTTAAAGCATCTTTAGAGTTTGTTTGGTTTAAGGGGAGGGAAAAATAAAATATTAATTTTTTTTTCTCTTATTTACTAAATAGTGTATAATTTTTTTTCAATATTTTAAAAATACACCCTCAACAAAAAATAATATTCTTCTCATTAATGATAATTTGGTTAATATTCTTCCTAGGATTCATTCCTCCCACTCCCTCCCACCAAACACATATTTTGTTTATTGTCATGATCCAAAAGCCAATTTTAGATTTACCCCCGTTCCTTCTCCCTCACCAAGCTCGTCCAACTTGAAGAAGAATTTTATCAAAAAAACTTGAAGAAGAATTACAGTAGTGTGTAGTGACGGCACATCCCGCTCTTTATCAGTTGCACTTGAAAAGAAGGTCCAGTCGCTTGAAAAAAATCTCTCCACCCTCCTTTTTAGCTTGCATCGTTGCGATCCTCTCCAGCTAAAGAAGGTGATGAAGAATAGTGACGGCCAGATAGATTTAGCAGAGAATCAGTGAAGGAAAGAAATAATGAATGGCAGAGTAAATAGTCCTCTGGCATGAGGGAATCTTATACCAGCTGTCATACAATCTATAACGGATACATATATACAAAAAACACTAATCACACTAATCTCATACTAATTATTCATTAGTCTTAAAATGCCCCCTAAAACGAGAGGGTGTGGGACACAGATTAAGTTTGGACCTTAAGAAAGAAAATTGAGTATTGAGTTAAAGCCTTTGTGAGACAGTCAGCCACTTGATGATGAGATGGAACATGACCTACGGTAATATCACATGCTAACACTAATGTACATCAATATCAATATGTTTGCTTCGCGCATGATGAATCAGGTTGGAAGCAAGAGCCTGAGCACTCAAATTATCACACCATATAATAGAAGGTTTCTTTTAAAAACAGTCCTAGTTCAAAGAGGAGAGTACATATCCAGTTAAGCTCAGCAACACCATCAGCAAAGGCTTGATATTCAGATTCTAAGCTTGCCCTTGACACAATTCTTTGTTTTAAAAAACATATATCAAAGAGTAAAAAAGGGAACCCTGTAGAAACAATGGTAATTCTCGTTTGTGGAATGATAATTTGCATTTGTGGAATGGTAATTTTCGTTTGTGGAATGATAATAATGCATTTTTTTTATAAAAAAAAACATACGAGTAAAAAAGGAAACCCTGTAGAAACAATGGTAATTCTCGTTTGTGGAACGGTAATTCGCGTTTATGGAATGATAATTTTCGTTTGTGGGATGGTGATAGTGCATTTTTGTTTTGTTTTTAAAAACATACATCAAAGAGTAAAAAAGGGAACCATGTAAAAATAATGGTAATTCTCGTTTGTGAAATGATAATTCTCGTTTGTGGAATGGTAATTCGCGTTTGTGGAATGATAATTTTCGTTTGTGGAATGGTAAAATACAATTGAAAAAATATTAAGAAGAATATATATATTTGTTGATGCATTTTTTTAATAAAGGAACCAACTGGTGGACCACTTGGCTTCAAGGATGTGTGGGGGTTCAAATCTCATCCCCACACTTTCAATAAAAACATTTTTTTAAAAAAACAAAAACCCTAAACCCCAAAAAACAAAACCCTCACCCCCTCGTCGGTGGCCGGCAGCAGGTCGGCACCCAGCTGCCAGCGGCCCTCCGACGAGGGTCTTTTTATTTTTATTTATTTATTTAAAAGTAAGGGTAAAAAGGTAATTTCACCCGAATTTATATATCCCTCATAGGTTTTTTGTACCTTTCAGTCTTTTTACAAATTTGAAAGACTTTTGGGGGTTTTGCATCTTCAAAAGGTATTTTATTGGAATTCTCCCAATTTTTTTTCTCATCTTTACTAAATTGTTTATAGAAAATTTTCAATATTTTAAAAGTATACTACTCTTGTCCTATTTATAAATCTAGTTTGATCAAATCTCACATACCAAGGAAAGTTAGTTGACACTTGATGATTATGAGGTAAATTTTCAACTTTCGCCTCATTTATGATTGAAAGTATTTTTCAACGGTTTCTTTTCTCTCCATCTTCATAAGTGCAATTAATATGAGTAAAATTGTCACAATCTCATTTACTACTTAAAACTGGACTTATAAATAGGACTAAATTTTTTAGTCAAATTGAACTTATAAATGGATGAGTGGTACCTTCAACAATAAATAATATATATATATATATATATATATATATATATATATATATATATATATATATTCTTCTCAACGACAATCTCTACCATTTCCTACCACCAAACACATATCTTGCCATTTTTACCCGTTCCTTCTCCCTCACCAAGCTCGTCCAAAAAAAACTTGAAGAAGAATCACAGTAGTGAGTAGTGACGGCACATCCCGCTCTTTCTCAGTCGCACTTGAAAAGAAGGTCCAGTCGCTTGAAAAAAAATCTATCCACCCTCTTTTTTTGCTTGCATCGCTGCGATTCTCTCCAGCTGAAGAAGGCGGTGAAGAATAGCGACGGCCTCCAAACCCAATCGAAACAGCCGCACAGCAGATCCACCTGTTGATACAAAAAACTCCCATTTTCTTATTTTAATGTCTGAAAGTTTCAGGGAAGCTCGTTCTGCTTTGATTCGTTCAGGTATCACAACTCTACCTTCAAATCAGAGTCCTGTCAAGGTGGATGCAGGCCTTGTTGCACCAGTTACTGGGACAGTACCTAATTCTATGCCACAAGGTTGATAATAAGTTTAACAGATGCATCGCTAATCGAAGTTAGTTATAAATGCCATAGTCATGTGTATAGACTTGCGTACTTGATACTTGAATGACCGTCTGGCATCATTTGAATGATTGAACACATCGTACCCTCTTAGATCTCAAATATATGATTTTGCACTGCAGTCGGCTACTTTTATTGATATGAATGGTTTTGGAGGTGAAAGGACAGTTTACATAGACATGAATTGGCTGCAGAACGTAGCACGGAAACGTTAAATTTCCAGATGTGAACGTTTCCGAAACGCGAATTGGGACGCACGGATACGTTAAATTCACGAATCGGAATGGTCAAACAGTCATAACGGCATTTCTGTAATTTTTCAAAAACTGGAGGGCATTTTGTAGCTTAGTTTTTTGCCAACAAAAATGCCCTAATCGACGTCTCTCCCCAAATCGACTCTGAAATCGTCTATCTCAAATCGAGTCGCCTCCGTCTCTCCATCGCTGTTCTGCGGTTCTTCGTGCGTCTAAGACTGAGTGTTTTCCGTAAGCTGATTGTTTCATTCATATCCTGAAGTTTTTTGCTATAGGAATTGTTTGTTTGATGTTACTACGATGTTATTACTGTTGTTCTTTGCTTTCCGTGTTGTAATTTCACTCACCTTGCTGGTTTCATCTGGCGTTTAGTTCTTCTTTTGCTACTGCTTCCGTTCACTGTGATTTTTGTGAAGGTTTTCAAACTTCAGGGCCGATGGTTTTGGGTTCGGTGTTATTTCGGCTGTCAGTGAACTTGGGTAGTTGGTTTCTTGCTTAGTTGTGTTCTTAGTGAATAATTTACCAGATTTGGGTATGAAAGTTGTGTTCCTTTTCTTTTGTTGATATTTAGTCGGGTTATAGATATTTTTTGGAAGAAAACAGTAGTTTTCGATCTGGTTATTTGCTACTTTCAGTATTATGGGGAAGCAAGCAATCAATTCAATTAATAACAAGGACTAGGTATTTTTCATGGGAATGATATTGTCACTATCAATTTTGGTCACTACCAATGTCACTACCACTTTTTCATCGTTAGATCAGAATTTCATATACCTTTATAATTTTTTCTCTTATTGAGATTCTGATCTAACGGTGGAAAAGTAGTAGTGACAATATTCTATCTCATTTTTCATTTGGGAAATAAGAAAGATTTATGAGCTTCTAATACCCTATTCATCTGCAGTTTTAAATCTGTGGGACGAATAATTTATTTGGGGAGGTAATGGCATCCTTCAGTATACTTGCAAAATTGGTTTCAGTAGGGAAATTCCCATTTAATTCGTATACTGAAAGGACTTTGTGACCTTGGAGTTCCCTTTCTTGATTTTGTTTTTAATGTGATTTTGTTTTTAATACGATTGATAGAATGGAATCAAACACAAATCAAAGCAAAAGTTCAATAAAGATACAGTCCAACCCACGAAATGTGGACTCTGAAATTGAAAACTTGAACAAACCATTGTGAGATATGTGACTAGAGTTGAGGATGAAACAGAGGCAGGAAGGATTGTGGGTTGGAAGTGTAACTTTTGCAAACTTGAACATATAATGAAGGAGAAAATCATTATTGGGACATTAGTGGAGATGCAGTTGATACCTTTAATGATATTGGAGTTTTAGATGTTGCTGCCTTTTCCCTAGATGAGCCGGAGTTGGAGGCAAAGGTTATTAGTGGAGATGCAATTTAATTATGCAAATGATTTTTCTTTTATTATATTTTGTTAATGTGAAATACACTCTTTATATTAAAAATATTATTTAATACTAAGACGTATCGGAACGTATCAAAATATTAGTATTTTTGAAGTAACATATATTGATGTCACGTATTGAAAATGCCGTATCAGTATCAGTGCATCAAGTTCAATGCCTAGGATTTATAGGACAGTTTAATGATATAGCAATACTACAACATATTGTCTTCTTTATTTTAGGGTTTTAGGATGGTTTCCTTAATGTATATAAATTGAGATTGGTTGGTCGCCAATTAGGTGGCTTATTTCTTGCGTGTCTTTGCATTTAAGATTTTTTTTTTTTTTTTTGTTTTACCTCACAATATTACAATATATACAGCAGCCCCACGATATAAAAAGGAAAAACATAATACGGGGGATATATAATAGTAGGGAAAATAAAAAATTATACGGGAGAATCCAAGAAAATACTATTTGAATTTCAAAATCCTGTATAGGTGATTTCCCAATGAAATGAGTTGTATATTTTTTTATTGTTCTTGTTAATCTCATTACTATTATTGTCACCAGGATTTTGACATTCAAGTAATATTTTTCTGTCATTTTTTCAAAGAATAAAGAGCCAGTCATGTAGAAGTCTATGCAAATAATTCTATTAAATCCCAAAATTTTGATTATACAACACTCACCCTCAAGTTGAATAATGCAGCAGCTAACATGCCTTTACAACAACAGACCTCAGGTGCTATGCAATCTACACAATCAAAATATGTGAAGGTTTGGGAGGTTTGTCTTGATCCCTTTTTAACCCTTGTGAATCTGCCTCTCAAGCTTTGAATTTCATGCATTTTTATTCCTTTCTTGAGAAAATTTTAGAGTAATTAGCATGGAATTTGAAATCATACCATTTTCTCTATAATGAATGTTGTCCAGCATCAGTTGAGCATCATGCATTTTTCATCAGTTTCTTTAGATTTGATAAGAATAATTTCTCACTTATCCCTTGTGAGACTTATGATTGAGTTTTGGCATGATTGGAATATGTTTGAAGTATTACAGCTCGTCAATTTTTGGCCATCTAATTCTAAATTGTTATTTGACATGAAACGAAGTGTTTATTTAAGAAAAATCAAGACAGTTATTGCAAACTGCAATTTTCACTTTAATTGCAATGGTTCCCTCTTCTGTTACGGTTCACTAAAGGAGACCGTAGTTTTTTCCACTCCAGATTTTGTTGGAACATGTCTTTGTTTTTCTGTCAGTATCATTAACTTTAAAAGAATATTGGATGTTGACAAGTGCAGCTTATATCTCTTAGATGTCTGACCTTTCTAAATCCTCTGCTTTGTCTTTACTTTTGCCCACATTGTTTTACATTATCATTATCACTATTTAATAATTACATACCGTAAATGTTTGTATTGTAGGTTGTGTTATATTGTTTTTGCTTTGCTAAGATTTTCAGTTTTTATTTATCACGCATAGTGCAATGGTCATAACTTGTACCACCTTAATCTCTGGTAAATCTGGATGTTGACATTGTGGAATGGATGATATCACTACCAGAAGCAAGATGCGAGGAAAAAAATTGCTAAAAATGCTTACTAATATGTGTTTATAGCATTGTGGGTTCATTGAATGTAACATACCCTTACAATTCTGCTTTAACCTCATTGAAGTTTTCTCTTCTTTTCCCTGAAATGCTATAAATCAATTCTATGTTGTCCTGTGGCTGTAACCTTCAATAACTGTAAATTGTCACATGATAGGAATTGCCACAAGCATGAGTCATGCAAATTTCTTATTGTTATTTTTGCATGCTTTTGCATCAGTTTTATATCAATTGTTGCAATTCATGTAGGGAAGTTTATGTGGGCTAAGACAAGGACAGCCTGTATTTATTACCAGCCTAGAGGTATGATCTCATAGCTTGATAAAAATTATCTGGCTTACCTCACCTTATCTTAGTTCTCCTTATTTGACCATTGCATTAATTTTATTTTTTCTCTTCAATCTCATTCCTAATAGTGGCAATTCCTGAAATTTTGTGGCATGTATTGATTTTATGAATGCTTTCTTCTTGGCAGGGTTATCGGAGCTATACAACTTCTGAGTCGTAAGTTCAGGAAGTTATATTCTTTCTTCCAAGAAGTCTAGGGATCATTGTCAATGGTTGGACTTTCTATAATTGTTAACTTGGGCAGGACATGCTTTTAACCGAGCAAAGTGTGCATGAGTATTCCGTATTATGTGCAAATGGAAGTGATCATAACTCTTTAGATCAACATTTCTCCCATTTCTTCAAAATTACCCTAAGGCTCATATGAAAAATTTGACCTCTCATGAAACACCATTTGCTCCAAATTTATATCTATGTGATTGAAGGAGTATGGGATTTTCCTAAATGTCTACCTGGTCTAGATCATCATCAGTTGCTTTAGATTGTCACCTATAATGGCCTAACTTGGCCTTAATCTTGAAAATTTACTGACTGCTTTTTATGGGTCCCAGGCTTGCCTCAAACTGGCCAGCAACAATGCAAATAGATCGTCTTGTATCTCAAGACCACATGAATAACAAGTAATTTCTTTTTTGTGCTTAGCTTTGGTCTTGCTTATTTATATTAGAGTGTGTAGCTGTATGTTGGTTCAGGCAGTATTCTTTAGATATTCTGACTTGACAATGCTTTGACACAAGGCAATACGATGGAAAGGCAGATTTCCTAGTTTTTCGGGCCATGAACCCACATGGGTTTCTTTTTCAGCTTCAGGAAAAGAAGCTGGTAAGTTATCAGTGCCATCTTGGTTTCTTCTTTTTCTGTAATTTCTTCTACTAATCTACAACAATCTTATTAGTCAATATTGTTCCTCCTTGATACCTTTGCACCGAGCCTTGTTCTAGAAAGAAGATAAAATGTCACTTTTACAATGTGAGGATCTCTGATTAATTAAATTGGAAGATTCGAAAAAAACCTTGTGACTGAAAATATAATGGATTAAATTACATGGAACTATGACTCTGTATGCTTGAGGTTTTCTTTGAAAGTATTTATGATTTGTACTGAAATTGTATGGTTCATTATCAGTCTGTTTAAAAGCTGCAATTTATATCCAAGAAGTCCTAGTATGTGTCAATGTCTTGAATACAATGGGTTCCAAATTTGTATAGGCAAGTAACAAGAAAGTTTTGTTGCCAGTGATACAAGTGGGGATCAAAAGCATATAACAACCAGTCACTCAAAATTTGTAAATCACACTTTTTTAATTTATCCCGTGTTATTGCAAACTCCGTTTTTAAAATACAGAATGAGAATGGACAGTTTACTTGTTTCATGGAAGGATTGCAACCATTGTAATTTTATGCCTGCTGCCTGCATATGCTACGAGCTTTTTTGTGGGTATTCTTTGTTTGTTTGCATGCATAGGAGATACTTGTGGTTAACTTGAATTAGGGGAATGGGCAGGGTATACTTGGGAGACTCACACAAAACGAACGGGCAGCATTTCCTTTTTTTGAGCTAGTAAAGAAGAATTGACTATAAAAAGAAAGAGCAGTGCAAAAGGGAGGTATAAAATAAAATCTCCTAGGTGAGTTAAAAAATAAAAAACCGAACACAGGAAGCTAAGGAAAAGAGAGAAGGCTCAATAGGGCTCTCCAGTCCTCAATAATTCAAACTCTGCTACAAACTCTTTCCTACGAAAATAAGAGATTGCAATATCGTCATCTACTTAATTTGAACTTTATTGTGCTTGAAATTACAATCGGTCTGGCTGGACCGTTACATTTCTTGGTTTTGGTTCGCTTAGTCCGGTGCTGAATTTTTCTTCTTTCATTTCAGTGTGCAGTAATCCAATTACCTTCGCAGACATTGCTACTATCTGTCCCTGACAAAGCCTGCCTCTTGACTGGGATGCTTTTTCCTGGGGTGAGATATTATTAACTGAAGCCTCTTGAACAATAAATTTTCTGACGGAGGTAGTAACAAACATGTAAAATAAATTTTATCGCAATTCAATTAAAAGGCTCTGAGGGAGTAACAAACACGCCAACACAATCATGACACTATCAACAAGCAACTGACCTTTGTTTGATTATATATACAGAATGATCATTTTTTTTTTTTTATTGTAGTAAGAATGTTTTATTGTGTGAAATATTTTTTCTTAATAAAAAAAGAAAACAATAATATAAATTAGTAAGTAAAAACTGAATTAAAAGAGTCTAGATTCCAGAGGAACATGTTCAAACTTAATTGAAGAGGATATTTCTGACTCTCAGAATGAGGGGCAAAAGGATCTATCGAGAAATATTTCTTCTTATTAGAAGGTCGTGATTTCTATACTTGCGCCTTATATTTTAAAAGAAAATTGTTGAATCCCCATTCACAGAGGGTAGGATACTTGTGCAACCGAAACTTGTACCTTCGTCACTGCTCTACTCTAAAGCTCATTGACAAACCCAATTCTTATAAGAAATTCCAAACAATAGTGACATCTTCTTGTTGATACTTGCATTATTTCTCTGAAAATTGCTATGCAAACAGGACATGGGGTTATTTAAGCCACAATTGTCCAGTCAGCAGCTGCAACCGCAGCAGCATCTTCCGCAGCTGCAACAACAGCAGCAGCCACAGCAAGTTGGCCACATGCAGCTACAACAACCACAACAGCAACAACTTCCCCCGGTGCAGCCACAACAACTCTCCGAGCTGCAGCAGCAGTTTTTGCAACTACAGTTGCAGCCGCAGCTTCAGCAATTGCAACATCAGCAGCAGATTCCTCCGCAACAGCAAATGGTTGGCGCGGGAATGAGTCAAGCAGCATTTGTTCAAGGTCCGGGACGTTCACAGCTGGTTTCTCAGGCACAGTTATCATCGCAGGGTGCACCCAACATGGGTGGAGGTGGATTCATGAGCTAGCTCTGTTCTACGTATAGCTCTTGGCAGTGATAGTGATAGTTTCAAATTTGTGATTGCAGATGGTATAGTCTTGCGTTGATTTATTTTGCCAATGAAACATGAAGACCCTTGCAGGAAACTCTGTTTAATTAGAATTTTATTAAGTTACTAGCAAAATACTGTGGCATATCCGCACTTTCCCGTGTTTATATATGTTTATATATGCACATGATGTTTTTAAAACTAAATTGGTAAAGAAATGATGAAGGCACTTGTATCCATCATCCACAACCACACGTCCACACGATTGGTTTAGCTCCATTTTAATTAAAAAAGAACTGATTCAAGCATTCGGTGGAACCAAATATATTTAGTGTTAAATTTCATAACTTAAGATTTGAAATTGAGTAACATATTTATTTATAATTACATGAAATCAAACTAGTCAATTGAAAGTTTATCATTATAGTAATTATTAAGTAAACATATAACTATTAATAATTAAGTGTTATATGATAAAATTAGAAGAAAACAGTTATTTAAAAAGGGATACGATTATTAATTTGTCTGTGTTAAATTATTGAATAAGAAACTCTTTTTTCGGATTTTCAAGATATTTTTTTCACAGCAAATCATCTATTATTTGGGCATTTGGCTATTGTGGGTTTGGAATAGTTTTGAGGGGAAACCGTGCTTTTGAGGAGACGCATAAATATTTCTTTTCTTGCTTTTAAAGAACTTTTTTCTAATTTAACTTATTGGTTTAAAGGAGCTTATTTGGTTTGAGAGGAGGGAAAGAAGAAGATAAAAAAAAAATTCCTCATCTTTATTAAATAGTTCATGAATTTTTTTTAATATTTTAAAAATATTCTTTTTAATTACTTAATTAATAACAATTTGGTGAATATTCTATTCTAATTCTCCCTCACCCAGCTGGTCCAGCTAGAAGAAGAATTTTATCAAAAAAAACTTGAAGAAGAATCACAGTAGTGAGTAGTGACGGCACATCCCGCTCTTTCTCAGTCGCACTTGAAAAGAAGGTCCAGTCACTTGAAAAAAAATCTCTCCACCCTCTTTTTTAGCTTGCATCGCTGCGATCCTCTCCAGCTGAAGAAGGCGGTGAAGAATAGTGACGGCCTCCAAACCCAATCGAAACAGCCGCACAGCAGATCCACCTGTTGATACAAAAAACTCCCATTTTCTTATTTTAATGGCTGAAAGTTTCAGGTAAGCTCGTTCTGCTTTGATTCGTTCAGGTATCACAACTCTACCTTCAAATCAGAGTCCTGTCAAGGTGGATGCAGGCCTTGTTGCACCAGTTACTGGGACAGTACCTAATTCTATGCCACAAGGTTGATAATAAGCTTAACAGATGCATCGCTTATCGAAGATAGTTATAAATGCCATAGTCATGTGTATAGACTTGCGTGCTTGATACTTGTATGATCCTCTGGCATCATTTGAATGACTGAACACATCGTACACTCTTAGATCTCAAATATAGATTTTGCACTGCACTCGGCTACTTTTATTTATATGAATGGTTTTGGGGGTGAAAGGACAGTTTACATAGACATGAATTGGCTGCAGAACGTAGCAAGGAAACGTTAAATTCACGAATCGGAATGGTCAAATAGTCATAACGGTATTTATGTAATTTTTCAAAAACTGGAGGGCATTTTGTAGCTGGGTTTTTTTTGTCAACAAAAATGCCCTAATCGACGACTCTCCCCAAATCGACTCTGAAATTGTCTTTCTCAAATCGAGTCGCCTCCGTGGCTCCGTCTCTCCGTCGCTGTTCTGCGGTTCTTCGTGCGTCTAAGACTGTGAGTGTTTTCCGTAAGCTGATTGTTTCATTCATATCCTGAAGTTTTTCGCTATAGGAGTTGTTTGTTTGATGTTAATGCGATGTTATTACTGTTGTTCTTTCCTTTCCGTGTTGTAATTTCACTCACCTTGCTGGTTTTATCTGGTGTTTAGTTCTTCTTTTGCTACTGCTTCCGTTCACTGTGATTTTTGTGAAGGTTTTCAAACTTCAGGGCCGATGGTTTTGGGATCGGTGTTATTTCGGCTGTCAGTGAAATTGGGTAGTTAGTTTCTTGCTTAGTTGTGTTCTTAGTGAATAATTTACCAGATTTGGGTATGAAAGTTGTGTTCCTTTTCTTTTGTTGATATTTAGTCGGGTTATAGATATTTTTTTGGAAGAAAACAGTAGTTTTCGATCTGGTTATTTGCTACTTTCAGTATTATGAGGAAGCAAGCAATCAATTCAATGAATAACAAGGACTAGGTATTTTTCATTTGGGAAATAAGAAAGATTTATGAGCTTCTAATACCTTATTCATCTGCAGTTTTAAATCCTGTGGGACGAATAATTTATTTGGGGGAGGTAATGGCATCCTTCGGTATACTTGCAAAATTGGTTTCAGTAGGGAAATTCCCATTTAATTCATATACTGAAAGGACTTTATGACCTTGGAGTTCCCTTTCTTGATTTTGTTTTTAATATGATTGATAGAACGGAGTCAAACACAAATCAAAGCAATAAATCAATAAACATACAGTCCAACCCACGAAATGTGGACTCTGAAATTGAAAACTTGAACAAATCATTATGGAGATATGTGACTAGAGTTGAGGATGGAACAAAAGCAGGAAGGACTGTGGGTTGAAAGTGTAACTTTTGCAAACTTGAATATATAATGAAGGAGAAAGTCATTATTGGGACATTAGTGGAGATGCAGTTGATACCTTTAATGATATTGGAGCTTTAGATGTTGCTGCCCTTTCCCTAGATGAGCCAGAGTTGGAGGCAAATGTTATTAGTGGAAATGCAGTTTAATTATGCAAATGAATTTTATTTTATTATATTTTGTTAATGTGAAATACAGTCTTTATATTAAAAATATTATTTAATACTAAGACGTATCGGAACGTATCAAAATATTAGTATTTTTGAAGTAACGTATCGATGTCATATATCGGTAATGTATCGAAAATGCCGTATTGGTATTGGTATTGGTATTGGTGCATCAAGTGCAATGCCTAGGATTTATAGGACAGTTTAATGCTATAGCAATACTACAACATATTGTCTTATTTATTTTAGGGTTTTAGGATGGTTTCCTTAATGTATATAAATTGAGATTGGTAGGTCGCTAATTAGGTGGCTTATTACTTGCGTGTCTTTGCATTTAAGATAATTTCTTTTTACCTGAAAATATATACAGCAGCCCCATGATATAAAAAGGAAAAACATAATACGGGGGGATATATAATAGTAGGGGAAATAAAAAATTATAAGGGAAAATCCAAGAAAATACCACTTGAATTTCAAAATCCCGTATAGGTGATTTCCCAACGAAACGAGTTGTATATTGTTTTACTGTTCTTGTTAATCCCATTACTATTGTTGTCACCAAGATTTTGAAATTCAAGTAGTATTTTTCTGTCATTTTTCCAAATAATAAAGAGCCAGTCATGTACAATGCTATACAAATAATTCTATTAAATCCTAAAATTTTGATTATACAACACTCACCCTCAAGTTGAATAATGCAGCAGCTAACATGCCTTTACAACAACAGACCTCAGGTGCTATGCAATCTACACAATTAAAAAATGTGAAGGTTTGGGAGGTTTGTCTCGATCCCTTTTTAATCCTTGTGAATCTGCCTCTCAAGCTTTGAATTTCATGCATTTTTATTCCTTTCTTGAGAAAATGTTAGACTAATTAGCATGGAATTTGAAATCATACCATTTTCTCTATTATGAATGTTGTCCAGCATCAGTTGAGCATCATGCATTTTTCATCAGTTTCTTTAGATTTGATAAGAATAATTTGTCACTTATCCCTTGTGAGACTTATGATTCAGTTTTGGCATGATTGGAATATGTTTGAAGTATTACAGCTCATCAATTTTTGGCCATCTAATTCTAAATTGTTATTTGACATGAAACGAAGTGTTTATTTAAGAAAAATCAAGACTGTTATTGCAAACTACAATTTTCACTTTAATTGCAATGGTTCCCTCTTCTGTTACGGTTCACTAAAGGAGACCCTAGTTTTTTCCATTCCGGATTTTGTTGGATCATGTCTTTGTTTTTCTGTTAGTATCATTAACTTTAAAAGAATATTGGATGTTGACAAGTGCAGCTTATATCTCTTAGATGTCTGACCTTTCTAAATCCTCTGCTTTGTCCTTACTTTTGCCCACATTTGTTTTACATTATCATTATCACTATTTAATAATTACATACCCATAAATGTTTGTATTTTAGGTTATGTTATATTGTTTTTGCTTTGCTACCATTTTCAGTTTTTATTAATCACGCATAATGCAATGGTCATAACTTGTACCACCTTAATCTCTGGTAAATCTGGACGTTGACATTGTGGAATGGCTGATATCACTACCAGAAGCAAGATGGGAGGAAAAAATTTGCTAAAAATATTACTTCTACGTGTTTATAGCATTGTGGGTTCATTAAATGTAACATACCCTTACAATTCTGCTTTAACCTCATTGAAGGTTTCTCTTCTTTTCCCTAAAATGCTATAAATCAATTCTATGTTGTCCATTGGCTGTAACTATAAATAACTGTAAATGGTCACATGATAAGTAGGATTTGCCACAACGCATGGAAATTTCTTATTATTATTCTTGCATGCTTTTGCACATGTTTTATATCAATTGTTGCAATCATGTAGGGAAGTTTATATGCGCCAAGACAAGGACAGCCTGTATTTATTACCAGACTAGAGGTATGATCTCAAAGCTTGATAACAATTATCTTGCTTACCTCACCTTATCTTAGTTCTCCTTATTTGACCATTTCATTAATTTTATTTTTTTCTTCAATCTCATTCCTAATAGTGGCAATTCCTGAAACTTTGTGGCATGTATTGATTTTATGAATGCTTTCTTCTTGGCAGGGTTATCGGAGCTATACAGCTTCTGAGTTGTAAGTTCAAGAAGTTATATTCTTTCTTCCAAGAAGTCTAGGGATCATTGTCAATGGTCGGACTTTCTATAATTGTTAACATGGGCAGGACATGCTTTTAACAGAGGAAAGTGTGCATGAGTATTCCGTATTATGTGCAAATGGAAGTGATCATAACTCTTTTGATCAACATTTCTCCCATTTCTTCATAATTACCTTAAGGCTCATACAAAAAATTCAACCCCTCATGAAACACCATTTGCTCCAAATTTATATCTATGTGGTTGAAGGAGTATGGGATTTTCCTCAATGTCTACCTGGTCTAGATCATCATCAGTTGCTTTAGATTGTCACCTATAATGGCCTAACTTGGCATTAATTATAAAAATTTACTGACTGCTTTTTATGGGTCCCAGGCTTGCCTCAAACTGGCCAGCGACAATGCAAATAGTTCGTCTTATATCTCAAGACCACATGAATGACAAGTAATTTCTTTTTTGTGCTTAGCTTTGGTCTTGCTTATTTATATTGGAGTGTGTAGCTGTATGTTGGTTCAGGCAGTATTCTTTAGATATTCTGACTTGACAATGCTTTGACGCAAGGCAATACATTGGAAAGGCAGATTTCCTAGTTTTTCAGGCCATGAACCCACATGGCTTTCTTGCTCAGCTTCAGGAAAAGAAGCTGGTAAGTTATCAGCGCCATCGTAGTTTCTTCTTTTTCTTTAATTTCTTCTACTAATCTACAACAGTCTTATTAGTCAATAAAGTATTGTTCCTCCTTGATACCTTTGCACCGAGCCTTGTTCTAGAAAGAAGATAAAATGTCACTTTTACAATGTGTGGATCTCCGATTAATTAAATTGGAAGATTAAAAAAAAAAAAAAAACCCTGTGACTGATTATATAATGGATTAAATTACATGGAACTATGACTCTGTATGCTTGAGGTTATCTTCGAAAGTATTTATGATTTGTACTGAAATTGTATGGTTCATTATCAGTTTGTTTAAAAGCTGCAATGTCTTGAATACAATGGGTTCCAAATTTGTATAGGCAAGTAACAAGAAAGCTTTGTTGCCAGAGATACTAGTGGGGATCAAAAGCATAGAACAACCAGTCACTCAAAATTTGTAAATCACACTTTTTAAATTTATCCCGTGTTAAGAACTCTGTTTTTAAAATACGGAATGAGAATGGACAGTTTACTTGTTTCATGGAAGGATTGCAACCATTGTAAATTTTATGCCTGCTGCCTGCATATGCTACGAGCTTTTTTTGTTGGTATTCTTTGTTTGTTTGCATGCATAGGACATACTTGTGGTTAACTTGAATTAGGGTAATGGGCAGGGTATACTTGGGAGACTCGCACAAAACGAACGGGCAGCATTTCATTTGTTTTTCTCTTTTGAGCTAGTAAAGAAAATTGACTAGAAAAAGAAGAGCAGTGCAAAAGGTAGGTATAAAATAAAATCTCCTAGGTCGGTTAAAAAATAAAAAAACCGAACACAGGAAGCAAAGGAAAAGAGAGAAGGCTCAATAGGGCTCTCCAGTCCTCTATAATTTAAACTCTCTGCTACAAACTCAATCCTACAAAAATAAGAGTTTGCAATATCGTCATCTACTTAATTTGAACTTTATTGTGCTTGAAATTACAATCTGTCTGGCTGGACCGTTACATTTCTTTGTTTTGGTTAGCTTAGTCCGATGCTGAATTTTTCTTCTTTCATTTCAGTGTGCAGTAATCCAATTACCTTTGCAGACATTGCTACTATCTGTCTCTGACAAAGCCTGCCGCTTGATGGGGATGCTTTTTCCTGGGGTAGATATTATTAACTCATACCTCTTGAGCAATAAATTTTCTTTCCTTTCATGGGAATCTGGATAAATGAAATCCATACTTTCTTCCATAATCAATTTGCTTACTCATAAAAAGCACTAGTTTCTAATTTCTATGAAGTATGCCAACTTTATTGCATGCAACATTCTGTTTATTATACTGTCGTGAGAGTTCGAGCTAAATACATTTCATTAGTTGTTGACTCTTCCACTGAATGCTACTCACATTGTAGTAAGTCTCGAAGTTGAGCTACTCTTCTCTTTCCCCGGAGATGAATAACCTATAAGGCTCAGATACACCTATTTTCACCCATATAACATACTCCCTCAGTTTCTATATATAAGAGCCATTTTTTTGAATGTGTTTGTCCCTAAATGTAAGATCCCTTTTGAGTTTGTCTCAATAATAGATGCATCTTTTCCCATTTTGCCCTCAATTAATTATTATATTACATACATTTTCTTTCATGCTTTTCTCATTGTTACTCGCTCTCACTCATTCATAAATAGGGGTATTTTTGGGAGAGAAAAAAAGTCAAATTTCGTGCATAATTATTACATTAAACTATCTTTAACTGTTTTTTAGAATGTTTTATTTTGTAAAATATCTTTTCTTAATCAAAAAAGAAAACAATAATATAAATTAGTAAGTAAAAGATGAAGTAAAAGAGTCTAGATTCCAGAGGAACATGTTCAAACTTAATTGAAAAGGATATTTCTGATTCTCATAGAATGAGGGGCAAAAGGATCGAATATTTCTTCTTCTTATCAGAAGGTCATGATTTCTATACTTGCGCCTTATATTTTGAAAGAAAATTGTTGAATCCCCATTCACAGAGGGTAGGATACTTGTGCAACCTAAACTTGTTCCTTCCTCACTGCTCTACTCTAAAGCTCCTTGACAAACCCAATTCTTATAAGAAATTCCAAACAATAGTGACATCTTGCTGATACTTGCATCATTTCTCTGAAAATTGTGCAAACAGGACATGGTGGTATTTAAGCCACAATCGTCCAGTCCGCAGCTGCAACAGCATCTTCCGCAGCTGCAACAACGGCAGCAGCCACATCAAGTTGGCCACATGCAGCAACAGCAACTTCCTCAGCTACAACAACCACAACAGCAACAACTTCCCTCGGTGCAGCCACAACAACTCTCCCAGCTGCAACAGCAGCAGCAGCAGCAACTCCTGCAATTGCAGCAGCAGCTTTTGCAACTACAGCTGCAGCAGCAGCAGCAACTTCCTCAGCTTCAGCAATGGCAACATCAGCAGCAGATTCCCCAGCAACAGCAAATGGTTGGCACGGGAATGAGTCAAGTGGCATACGTTCAAGGTCCGGGACGGTCACAGCTGGTTTCTCAGGCACAGTTATTATCTCAGGGTGCACCCAACATGGGTGGAGGTGGATTCATGAGCTAGCTCAGTTTTACGTATAGCTCTTGGCGGTTAGAGTGTTAGTTTCAAATTTGTGATTGCAGATGGTATAGTCTGGCGGTGATTTATTTTGCCAATGAACCATGGAGACTCTTGCAGGAAACTCTATTTAATTAGAATTTTATCAAGTTACTATCTAAATACTGTGGCATATCCGCACTTTCTCGTGTTTATATGCACATGATGTTTTAAAAACTAAATTGATAAAGAAATGATGGAAGGCACTTGTATCACACTCATCCACAATCGCACGTCCACACGATTGGTATAGCTCCATTTTAATTAAAAAGGAAAGAACTGATTCTTGCATTGGGTAGAACCAAATATATTTAGTGTTAAATTTCATAACTTAATATTTAAAATTGAGTAACATATTTATTTATAATTACATGAAATGAAACTAGTCAATTGAAAGTTTTTCATTATAGTAATTATTAAGCTAATATATAACTGTTAATAATTAAGTGCAATATTATAAAATTAGAAGAAAACAGTTATTTAAAAAGGGATACGATTATTAATTTTTGTGTGTTAAATTATTGAATAAAAAACACTCTTTTTTCGTATTATCAAGATATTTTTTTTCGCAGGAAATCATCTATTACTTGGACATTTGGCTATTGTGTGTTTTGAATAGCTTTTAGGGGTGATAAAAAAAGAATAGCTTTTAGGGGAAATGGTGCTTTTGAGAGACAGACACGATTTCTTTTCTTGCTTTTAGTCTTTTGGGAGTGTTTGAAAGAACTTTTTTCCAATTTAACTTGGTCAAAAGCAGCGTTGATAAGGTATTTTTTGAGTTGCTCCAAAAGCCAATTTACTGTTAGGTGGGGTTTTAAAATTTATACTTATGTTTAATTTAGTCAAAAGCAGTGTTGATAAGGTATTTTTTGAGTTGCTCCAAAAGCCAATTTACTGTTAGGTGGGGTTTTAAAATTTATACTTATGTTTAACTTGGTCAAAAGCACCGTTGATAAGGTATTTTTTGAGTTGCTTATTTTCATGATCCAAAAGCCAATTCACTGTTAGGTGAGGTTTTAAAATTTATACTTATGGATTTAACCAACCAACCAACCAACCCCTCCCCCCCCCCCCTTCCAAAAAAAAAAAAGCATTGGATTGAGTTTTTCTCATTATCCTTCCTAATTCTATCAACAGTCTAAATAAGCTAAATATAGGAAAAATATCACTTAGGTCCCAAGAAAGATAAAAAAATATTTAAAAAAAAAGCCTCAACCCCAAATCTCCTACCAAAAAGGGGCTTTTTTGATATTAATTAAGGAAAGCAAAAATATCAAAAAGTTTCGTTGTCAATATAACTTTTCCGTTTTTAAAATTTTTCTATGAAAAAATTGTTGTCAAAATGACTTTTCACGTATTGTCAAAATAGTTTTTCCCGTTGTTAACATTTTTTTGAGTTTTAAGTTCAAAGAAGTGAAGTGTTTCGATTTGAAACTTTTTTAAGTTCATTGGTTTTTTTTTAAAAAAAAAAAAATCTTAAAATTCAATTATGAAAAAAGCTGTATGGATAGCTTTTTCCAAAAATATCTCAGCTTTTTGATGTGAGCCCACCACTTCTTCTACCATCAATTCAAACACAAATCATATTTATAACCTGACTTTTGTCTTGCCAAACTTTTAAAAAAGTGATACTACCTCCGGTCCTAATTATAAGAGCTAGTTGACTTTTTTCGGAGAGATTAAGGAAGCTAAATAAGTTACTTAATCATTTCATATGTTGTGTTTTCTTATATTATATACTCCCTCCGGTCCTAATTATAGGACATATTTAACCGATTTTGGAAAAATTAAATAAAGAAGTTAAATTAGTTAATTTTACTCATTTTCCTAAAATGCCCTCATATAAATTTAAAATGACATAAGTAAAAGTAAATAAATAACTCTTACCACATACTTCCCTAACCTAAAATTTTTCTTTCTATATGCTTTCTAATTAACATAATAGTTTTGCTATATACATATATGTGCGTATATATATGTATATTATACACACACATATATGTGTGTACATATATTTACACACATATATATAGACACACACATATTTATATATATCTGTATACAGTGGCGGAGCCACGTTGGTGCATATGTTTGCAAGTGCAAACAGAAAAAGTTTATAATAGATATATATTTTGAAGGAATATCTCATATTGAAGCACCAATGGTTTGGTGGTAGAGCAATAACCCAGCGACGCTACAATCCGTGGCTCGAATCCCGGCAGGTTCATCATCCATTTCTTTTTTGCAGTTCAACATGTCATGTGGACTCACCGAATCAAACGAGTCATTTTCTTTTTTCCTTTTTTTATAGGGAAAAAATTACCACAAAATACCCATATTTTCATTTTTTTTTTTTTTTTAAAATTTTAAATTAAATACATTTATCATATATAATTTCACTCTTAATTATAAATAAATCCTAAAATTTAAAATTAGGATATTACAAAATTCGCGTTTCATAGTGTATTAACTCACATTGCAGATGATCCATTCCATATTTCTTAAGAAGCTCCCGCAGTATTTTGTTTGGGAAATAAATATTTCATTCTTTTTTGCTTGATTCAAAGTCCTAAGAAGAAATTTAATTTTCTTATCGAGCACATTTCAAACTCACTCGCATGATCTTAGAGAACTCCATTCCATATTTCTTAAGAAGCTCTCACGAGTATTTGGTTTAAGAAATAAATATTTCATTTTTCTTTTGCTTGATTCGAAGTCCTAAGAAGAAATTTAATTCTTCTTTCGTAAACATTTCAAACTCACCTTGCATGATCTTAGAGAACTCTTGACACACTTATATTGAACATGATATGTTTGATAAGATTGATGATGAAGATATAATGCAATATTTTTAAGGAATGAAGAATTGAAGAATGTTTTTGTAATCGTTCTGTTGTAATAGTTTAGTTGACTCTTGATTATTATTTTTCTATGTTAAGTTGAAGTTTTTTTTTCTTTTATTATTTATATTCTTTTATTTTTTTAATGCATTTAAAATTTTCTTTAAAAAAAAATCGCGGGCGCTGCTCCCGAATCCCACCACTAATTGTGCACCCACAAACTTTAAATCTTGGCTCCGCCACTGTCTATATACACACACACATATATATTGACAAACACACAAAGATATACATATATGTATATACACATTGATACACAAATATACATATATGTATAAACACACAGAGCATATATATATGTGTGTGTGTATACACACACATATTGACAAACACACACAAAGATATACATATATGCACACACACATAGATACACAAATATACATATATGTATAAACACACACACATATTTATATATATCTGTATACACACACACACACATTAACAAACACACACAAAGATATACATATATGTACACATATATAGATACACAAATATACATATATGTATAAACACACACACACACATATATATATATATATATATATATGTGTGTGTGTGTGTATCTATATATATTTGTGTGTAGATGTGTGTGTGTGTAAATGTGTGTCTATATGTATGTATGTATGTATTGAAAAATTAATATCAGCTTATTGATAAATAAATTAAAATCCAACAATTTAAAAGTTTTACTTACTGTAAGAGTCTACACATCAACATATATACACTCACCAAAAACCAAATACACTTGAGAGAATAAAATAGAGGTATTTTAGGAAGAAATTGACAAAAATTAAAATTTATCTTATAATTAGGACCAAAACCAACCCTTTAATATTGTCTTATAATTAGGACCGGATGGAGTATTAGTTTATTAGTCAAGTTTGAAGAAAAACATAAAAATAAAAATACTCTAAGCTAATTTAATTAGTTTTCTTAATCTTTCCAAAAAAATTAACTAGCTCTTATAATTAAAACTAGAGGAAATAAAAAATAAGCCACCGTTCTTATAGCTAACCCATTGCCTCCAAACCCAATCGAAAAGACCGAACAGCAGATCCATCTGTTGATACAAAAAAACTCCATTTTCTTATTTTAATATCTGAAAGTTTCAGGGAAGCCCGTTCTGCTTTGATTCGTTCAGGGATCACAACTCTACCATCAAATCAGAGTCCTGTCAAGGTGGATGCAGGCCCTGTTGCACCAGTTACTGGGACAGTACCTAATTCTATGCCACAAGGTTGATTATAAGCTTAACAGATGCATCGCTTATCAAAGATGGTTATGAATGCCGTAGTCATGTGTATAGCTTGCTTGCTTGATACTTGTATGATCCTCTGGCATCATTTGAATGATTGAACACATCGTACACTCTTAGATCTCAAATATGTGATTTTGCCCTGCAGTCAGCTACTTTTATTGATATGAATGGTTTTGGGGGTGAAAGGACAGTTTACATAGACATGAATTGGCTGCAGTGCCCCTACGGTAGCACCATTCAAGTGCAATGCCTAGGATTTATAGGACAGTTTAATGCTATTGCATTACTACAACATATTGTCTTCTTTATTTTAGCTCTTATTTTAGGGTTTTAGGATGGTTTCCGTAGTGTATATAAATTGAGATTGGCAGGTCGCTGATTAGGTGGCTTATTTCTTGCGTGTCTTTGCATTTAAGATAAAAAAATGTTACCTCACAATTTATACAGCAGCCCCACGATATAAAAAGAAAAAACATAATACGGGGGATATATAATAGTAGGGAAAATAAAAAATTATAAGGGAAAATCTCAAGAAATTACCATTTGAATTTTAAAATCCTATATAGGTGATTTCTCAACAAAATGAGTTGTATATTACTTTACTAGTCTTGTTAATCCCATTACTATTGTTGTCAATAGGATTTTGAAAATTAAGTGGTATTTTTCTATCATTTTCTCAAATAATAAAGAGTCAGTCATGTACAATTCTATACAAGTAATTGAAAATTAAGTGGTATTTTTCTGTCATTTCCCCAAATAATAAAGAGTCAGTCATGTACAATTCTATACAAGTAATTCTATTAAATCCTAATATTTTGATTATATAACACTCACCCTCAAGTTGGATCATATATGTTTAGATGTTCAACTTGGCCACATAATCTACAAATTTCTCCTTTAGAAGTCCCTTTTTGAAGATATCTGTTCTTTGGTCCATCAGTTGTCTCTTCTGGGACTGGTACAATGATTCCTACTCCCGGAATGTCTCAGCAAGTACAACAGGGGATGCAACCACTTGGTGTGAATAATGCAGCAGCTAACATGCCTTTACAACAACAGACCTCAGGTGCTATGCAATCTACACCATCAGAATATGTGAAGGTTTGGGAGGTTTGTCTTGATCCCTTTTTAACCCTTGTGAATCTGCCTCTCAAGCTTTGACTTTCATGCATTTTTATTCCTTACTTGAGAAAATTTTAGACTAATTGGCATGGAATTTGAAATCCTACCATTTTCTCTATAATGAATGTTGTCCAGATCAGTTGAGCATCATGCATTTTTCATCAGTTTCTTTAGATTTGATAAGAATAATTTCTTACTTATCCCTTGTGAGACTTATGCTTCAGTTTTGGCATGATTGGAATATGTTTGAAGTATTACAGCTCATCAATTTTTGGCCATCTAATTCTAAATTGTTATTTGACATGAAACGAAGTGTTTATTTAAGAAAAATCAAGACTGTTATTGCAAACTGCAATTTTCATTTTAATTGCAATGGCTCCCTCTTCTGTTATGGTTCACTAAAGGAGACCGTAGCTTTTTCCATTCCAGATTTTATTGGACCATGTCTTTGTTTTTCTGTTAGTATCATTAACTTTAAAAGAATATTGGATGTTGACAAGTGCAGCTTATATCGCTTAGATGTCTGACCTTTCTAAATCCTCTGCTTTGTCCTTACTTTTGTCCACAATGTTTGAGATTATCATTATCACTATTTAATAATTACATACCCGTAAATGTTTATATTGTAGGTTGTGTTATATTGCTTCTGCTTTGCTACCATTTTCAGTTTTTATTTATCACGCATAAAGCAATGGTCATAACTTGTACCACCTTAATCTCTGGTAAATCTGGATGTTGACATTGTGGAATATAATGGATGATATCACTACCAGAAGCAAGATGCCAGGAAAAAAATTGCTAAAAATGCTTACTACTATGTGTTTATAGCATTGTGGGTTCATTAAATGTAACATACCCTTACAATTCTGCTTTGATCTCATTGAAGTTTTCTCTTTTTTCCCCTAAAATGCTATAAATCAATTCTATGTTGTCCAGTGGCTGTACCCATAAATAACTGTAAATCGTCACATGATAAGTAGGAATTGCCACAACGCATGGAAATTTCTTATTGTCATTCTTGCATGCTTTTGCACATGTTTTATATCAATTGTTGCAATCATGTAGGGAAGTTTATATGCGCTAAGACAAGGACAACCTGTATTTATTACCAGACTAGAGGTATGATCTCAAAGCTTGATAAAAATTATCTGGCTTACCTCACCTTTTCTTAGTTCTCCTTATTTGACCATTGCATTAATTTTATTTCTTTTCTTCAATCTCATTCCTAATAGTGGCAATTCCTGTAATTTTGTGGCATGTATTGATTTTATGAATACTTTCTTCTTGGCAGGGTTATCGGAGCTATACAGCTTCTGAGTCGTAAGTTCAAGAAGTTATATTCTTTTTTCAAAGAAGTCTAGGGATCATTGTCAATGGTTGGACTTTCTATAATTGTTAACATGGGCAGGAGATGCTTCTAACAAAGCAAAGTGTGCATGAGTATTCCGTATTATGAGCAAATGGAAGTGATCATAACTCTTTTGATCAACATTTCTCCCATTTCTTCATAATTACCTTAAGGCTCATACCAAAAATTCAACCTCTCATGACACACCATTTTCTCCAAATTTATATCTAGATGGTTGAAGCATTATGGGATTTTCCTAAATGTCTACCTGGTCTAGATCATCATCCGTTGGTTTAGATTGTCACCTATATTGGCCTAACTTGGCATCAATTATAAAAATTTACTGACTGCTTTTTATGGGTCCCAGGCTTGCCTCAAACTGGCCAGCGACAATGCTAATAGTTCGTCTTATATCTCAAGACCACATGAATGACAAGTAATTTCTTTTTTGTGCTTAGCTTTGGTCTTGCTTATTTATATTGGAGTGTGTAGCTGTATGTTGGTTCAGGCAGTATTCTGTAGATATTCTGACTTGACCATGCTTTGACACAAGGCAATACGTTGGAAAGGCAGATTTCCTAGTTTTTCGGGCCATAGACCCACATGGGTTTATTGTTCAGCTTCAGAAAAAGAAGCTGGTAAGTTATCAGTGCCGTCTCAGTTTCTTCTTTTTCTTTAATTTCTTCTACTAATCTACAACACTCTTATTAGTCAATAAAGTATTGCTCCTCCTTGATACCCTTGCACCGACCCTCGTTCTAGAAAGAAGATAAAATGTCACTTTTACAATGTGAGGATCTCCAATTAATTAAATTGGAAGATTCAAAAAAACCATGTGACTGAAAATACAATGGGTTAAATTACATGGAACTATGACTCTGTATGCTTGAGGTTATCTTCGAAAGTATTTATGATTTGTACTGAAGGTGTATGGTTCATTATCAGTCTGTTTAAAAGCTGCAATTTATATCCAAGATGTCCTAGTGTGTCTCAATTGTCCTAGTGTCTTGAATACAATGGGTTTTGTAAACTCAAGAGAGAGAGAAAGAATAAATATATTCACATAAGTGTGCATATACAAGTGTATCTTTGGAAGGAAGGAGGAGGGTCCCTTTTATAGCATGAGGTCCCCCCTTTCCTTATTGAGTTGCCCAATGTGGGACTAATGTTGCCTCTTTCCTAACAGGTTCCAATATGTATAGGCAAGTAACAAGAAAGTTTTGTTGCGAGAGATATAAGTGGGGATCAAAAGCATATAATAAGCAGTCACTCAAAATTTGTAAATGACACTTGTATAATTTACCTGTGTTGTTCCAAACTCCGTTTTAAAAATACAGAATGAGAATGGACAATTTACTTGTTTCATTGAAGGATTGCAACCATTGTAAATTTTATTCCTGCTGCCTGTATATGCTATGAGCTTGTTTTGTGGGTATTCTTTGTTTGTTTGCATGCATAGGAGATACTTATGGTTAACTTGAATTAGGGGAATGGGCAGGGTATACTTGGGAGACTCACACAAAACGAACGGGCAGCATTTCCTTTGTTTTCTCTTTTGAGCTAGTAAAGAAGAATTGACTAGAAAAAGAAGAGCAGTGCAAAGGGGAGGTATAAAATAAAATCTCCTAGGTCAGTTAAAAAATAAAAAACCGAACATAGGAAGCAAAGGAAACGAGAGAAGGCTCAATAGGGCGCCCACTCCTCTATAATTTAAACAATGTGCCACAAACTCAATCCCACAGAGATAAGAGTTTGCAATATCATCATCTACTTAATTTGAACTTTATTGTGCTTGAAATTATAATCAGTCTGGCTGGACCGTTACATTTTTTGGTTTCGGTTTGCTTGGTCTGGTGCTGAATTTTTCTTCTTTCATTTCAGTGTGCAGTAATCCAATTACCTTCGCAGACATTGCTACTATCTGTCTCTGACAAAGCCTGCCGCTTGTTTGGGATGCTTTTTCCTGGGGTGAGATATTATTAACTCTTGCCTCTTGAACAAAAAAATTTCTTCCCTTTTGATGGGAATCGGGATAAATGAAATCCATACTTTCTTCCATAATCAATTTGCTTACACATAAAAAGCACTAGTTTCTATGAAGTATGCCAACTTTATTACATGCAACATTCTGTTTCTTATACTGTCGTGAGAGTTCGAGCTAAATACATTTCAATTAGTTGTTGACTCTTCCATTGAATGCTACTCACATTGTAGTAAGTCTCGAAGTTGAGCTACTCTTCTCTTTCCCCAGAGATGAATAAACTATAAGGCTCAGACACACCTATTTTTGGGGTTGGCTATGGTCTTCTTCCCTTCCAATCCACTTCCCATCTTCTTCCTCATTTGGTAGTTGGATTGAAATTTTAACCGTTTAGATCTAATGTTTTATAAAAGTATTATTTTTATATTTTTTTAATAATTTAATATTTTTTTAATATAAAAATATTATTTTTATAAAAGATTAAATTTAACCGATTGATTTCAATCCAACGACTAAGATTGAGAAGAGGATGGGAAGAGAAGAGGATGAGAGTCACTCCCCCTATTTTCGGAACCGGCTGAGGTCCACTACTATTAGAATCCACTGCCATCCACTTCTCTTGAGCGGCGTCGTTTTGGCTCAAAATCACACATGCTCCCTTTTTTTTTTTTATAATATCCAGGGTACTAAAAAGATATTTCAAGATACTGACCGGTACTGAAAAATACTGACGGGTACTTCATGATCTAGAAAATTTATTTTAGTATGTTGAAAAAATATTTCAGGGTACTGACTGGTACTAAAAAGATAGTTCAGGACGCTGACTGAGATACTAACGGGTACTAAAAAAATATCTCATGATCTTAAAAAATTATCCTAAAATCTTTAAAAAAAAATCAGATTCTAAGATAATTTTTCAAGATCATGTATTTTTTTAGTACTGCACAAGATATCCCCGTCGCCGTCCCGAAGATCTTTTTAATACCAAATAAGATTCTGAAATATTTTTTCAATATACTAAAATAACTTTTCAAAATCATGAAATATTTTTTCGCACGGCCAAGATTCTTAAATATCTTTTAGTACTGGATATTTTTTTTTTTAAAAAAAAAAAAAAAAAAAAAAAAGAGGGAGCATGTGTGATTTTGAGCCAAAACGATGCCGCTCAAGAGAAGTGGATGACAGTGGATTCTAAGAGTAGTGGACCTCAGCCGGTTCCCTTATTTTCACTCATATAATATACTCCCTCGGTCTCTATATATAAGGGTCTTTTTCTTTTAATGTGTTTTTCCTTAAATATAAGATCCTTTTTGAGTTTGTCTCAATAATAAATGCATTTTTCCCCATTTTGCCCTCAATTATTATACTACATACATTATGTTCTCATTATTACTCTCTCATACTCATTCATAAATATGGGCATTTTTGGAGGAAAAAAAAGTTAAATTCCATACATAATTATTCCATTCAACTACTTTTAACTGTTTTTTAAAATCTCGTGATTCGGTTAAAAGACTCTTATATATAGGGACGGAGGAAGTAACAAACATGTTTCTGATGCCAACACAATCATGACACTATCAACAGGCAACTGACCTTTGTTTGATTATATATACAGAATGATCATTATCTATTTTTTATTGTAGTAAGAATGTTGTATTGTGTAAAATACTTTTTCTTAATCAAAAAAGAACAAAATAATAATAAATAAGTAAATAAAAAAATGAAGTAGAAGAGTCCAAATTCCCGACAAACATGTTCAAACTTAATTGAAAAGGATCTTTATGATTCTCATAGAATGAGGGGCAAAATGATCAATCGAGAAATATTTCTTGTTCTTATTAGAGGATCGTGATTTCTATACTTGCACATTGTATTTTGAAAGAAAATTATTGAATCCCCATACACAAAGCGTAGGATACTTGCATCCATACTTGTGCAACCTAAAATCTCCTTGACAAGCCCAATTCTTATAAGAAATTCCAAACAATAATGACATCTTGTTGATACTTCCATTATTTCTCTGAAAATTGCTATGCAAACAGGACATGGCAGTATTTAGGCCACAATTATGCAGTCAGTACCAGCAGCTGCAACCGCAGCAGCATCTTCTGCAGCTGCAACAACAGCAGCAGCCACAGCAGGTTGGCCACATGCAGCAACAGCAACTTCCTCAGCCACAACAGCAACAACTTCCCCCGGTACAGCCACAACAACTCTCCCAGCTGCAACAGCAGCAGCAGCAACTCCTGCAATTGCAGCAGCAGCTTTCGCAACTACAGCTGCAGCCGCAGCAGCAGCAACTTCCTCAGCTTCAGCAATTGCAACATCAGCAGCAGATTCCTCAGCAACAGCAAATGGTTGGCGCGGGAATGAGCCAAGCGGCATACGTTCAAGGTCCGGGATGGTCACAGCTGGTTTCTCAGGCACAGGTATCATCTCAGGGTGCACGCAACATGGGTGGAGGTGGATTCATGAGCTAGCTCAGTTTTACGTATAGCTCTTGGCTGTTATAGTGGTAGGTTCAAATTTGTGATTGCAGATGGTATAGTCTTGCATTTTGCCAATGAAACATGAAGACTCTTGCAGGAAACTCTATTTAATTAGAATTTTGTTAAGTTACTAGCTAAATACTGTGACATATCCGCACTTTCCCGTGTTTATATGCACATGATGTTTTTAAAACTAAATTGGTAAAGAAATGATAGAAGGCCCTTGTATCACTCATCCACAACCACTCGTCCACACGATTGGTTTAGCTCCATTTTAATTTTATTTTATTTTTTTTATAGAGAGAGAGAGAGAGAGAGAGAGAGAGAGAGAGAGAGAGAACTGATTCAAGCATTGGGTGGAACCAAATATATTTAGTGTTAAATTTCATAACTTAATATTTAAAATTGAGTAACATATTTATTTATAATTACATGAAATCAAACTAGTCAATTGAAAGTATATCATTATAGTAATTATTAACAATGAAGAGTAATGATGCTTATGTAATATTATAAAATTAGAAGAAAATAGTTATTTAAAAGGGATACGATTCTTAATTTTTGTGTGTTAAATTATTGAATAAAAAACACTCCTTTTACGGACTATCGAGATATATTTTTTCACAGCAAATCATTTAGTATTTGGGCATTTGGCTTATCCTGTAGTTTTTTTTCTTTCTTATATATCAGTGATTTAAATTTTTTATTTAGCGTATTGTTAAAAGCGTATTACATCTCATTTTGTTACTTAGCCTGTTATCTATTTGTAAAATTATAGAGATTCTTTTGAGCATACATTTTACTCAATTTTATTAGGATTTTCTTAAAAAGATTTTGAAATGTTTTTACTGATTTATCTTCTATATATCAATGTTAAATTTATCATAAATACTACCTTCGGTCTTAAATATAAAACATAAACTACCTCCGGTCTTAAATATAAAACATATTTTGTAATGTAATTTACAGTATAAACTATGTTATATACTATTTATTTAGAATCAAAGGAGTAATAAATTGTATAAAGGTGTTCAACTCACTAACATCATCAATATGGAAAGAACTGATTCGGGTAAAGTGATGGCTGTAAAATATGTCAATAAAAATATTGCATTTTAAATTATAAGCAAAGGTTATATGAGCTAAGCTTTTCTGGTTTAGTTTTTTAAAAAATAACTTTTACAATTTATAAAATAAATATATAGAAAGAGTTTTGTCTCAAATTATAAGAAATAAATTCTAAAAACCACGGTTTTAAAAATTACCAAACGATTTTGGCCTGATTCTGAAAAAGCGTTTTCTTCCTATAACACCAACCAGAAAAATCAACAAAAGTATGTTAGGAGACCCTTCACTCAAAAAATAAAAATTTAAAGTATATATTTGGTCATTTATGTTTTTTTCATATCACTTTAGTCCTTAAGTTTGTAAAAGCATATGTTTGGCCCCCTAATATTAACATCGTTACTATGACTTTACGGAAGATCTTGATCAACAATTTTAAGCGATGATGATAACGAATTAAATGTGGATTAATCAAATATTTTAAATCCTATTAATTAAAAAATATTTAATCTTCTTCGACAAAAAATATATATATATTTAATCTTTACAAACCGTAAAACAGTCTGTGAAGATTAAATATTTTTCAATTAATAGGATTTAAAATATTAATTTATTAAAATACTTACTTATAAAGATGATTGGTCGGCAAGATTTAATGCGTGATAATCATCGCTTAAAATTGTTGAAAAGTATTTTCCGTTAAGTCGATTTAACGGTGTTAACATTAAGGGACCAAACATACACTTTACAAACTTAAGGACTAAAATGATCTGAAAGAAATACTGAAGGAGCTAAACGTATACTTGAGCCAAAAATAAATAAATAAGATTAGGAGACACGTGTCAAGCTTCTAGTTTTCTTTGTTCTTCCCTCGTTTTTATACGCAGGTGAACTGAAAACCAAAAATCTCCAACAGACAGGCGTTGAAGAGATAAGGAGAGAAAGGGTGAGAGAGATGGAGACTGCGATGTGTGGGAGAATGGCTCTCTCTCCCAACCACGTCTTCAATCTTAAGCCTGGTACTTCCTTCATTTCTCTTCTCGCAGTTTTTTTGACTCCTTTGCTACTCTATTCTTTTGCTCTTTGATTTCGAGCTTTGTCTATCACGATTCCTGGAAATTTTCTGGCGTTTCCAATAATTACTCCTGCTGATCTTATTTATCTTCATACTTGATTCTCATTTTTCTCTTTTGGAACGTTTTCGTTGCAGAGTTTGTTTGTTTTTAATTAGCTACCGAGTCTTGATTTGCAATCCATCAGTAGCACTTAGGAAGCTTTAATTCGTCAATACGAGTGGCGCTCCTTTGTTTTGATTTAATCTATCAGCTCTGAAGATTGAGCAACGTATACATAATCTCAGAAAATTGGATCGACGACTTTTACTGATTTTCTCTTATTTCTCCAATTTCCTTATTTTCCTCCCTTTTTTCAGATTTAAGGTTACATAAAGATTTATACTCATCCGCAGATGTCAAATTCCCTACTGAACTTGAAATGAGTGAGAATCAACTGTTTATCGGTACTCGGAATGTAAAGAAATATGTTTTCATGTCTCGTGTAGATGATATGCGTGCCTCTACTGTGGAAAAGTGATTAGAACGTATCAAGACATCGATTAGCATAATAATGGCATAATAAACCTTGTATGTCTCGTGTTTTGCACCAGAAATGTATTCTTTTTATCTCTCCATACCAAACAGGCTACAGAGCTACTCAAGAATCGGAAACCTGGTTTAGCTCCTACGATTAGAATGTGAGATCGAGTGTCTGGTAATTTCATGAGTGGATTGTTTTTCTGGGACTAAATGCTATGAAAGCACTCCAACTTTAGGACTTGGGCAGATGCAAATTTTTTCTCTGTAGATTTCTATTTCTATCTCCAAATTTTTCTACTAAAGAATCGGTAGGAGCATTGGTTGTTGGAATACTGAAGTATGATTTCAGCAATTAACAAAACTTGGATATAAGTAGCAGAGAACCAACAAATATCTCATCCGTGTTACAGAGGAGATAAATTAAGAGTCATGCTTAATTGCTTATATTTGTGTAATGTGTTGACCCTCTCTTTTGGTGAACATGAAACCTTGAACTCTTCTATGTATGAGTGAGTGCTTCAATAACACTTGCTGAAGAAAAATTCTCAATACAGGGGACAAATATTCTTCTTGCAGAGGACCATGCTCCAATCTTTGCATTCCCATGGCTGTTATAGCAACAGGACCTGGCAAAGGTGGGGGACTGCTGGAGAGGCCAGTTATTGAAAAAGAAACTCCTGGCCGTGAATCTGAATTTGATCTCAGGTATAGAGCAATTTGATGTGGAAAGCTTCACATTAAAGTTCTATTATTGGGCTGACTTAGTTTTACAGCTTCATTGTTCTTATTAAATGTATTAGAGGATTGCCTTTACAATCTAAACGTAGAAGCTATTAGATAAAAGGAAAATATATAGGAAGTATCATGGTTTAATAACAGGAAACTGTTGGGAGTTCTTCCAATGGTGTCACCTTTAAAGGGAACAGGAATTTAAGGAATGCAATCTTTTGCTATAAAAGCATGTCTAGATACTCTGGTAAAATTGTCCAGTGAAAGGATGGCGATATCATTTGATTGAATCATGCCAAATATGTATTACTTGTTTCTTTAGCCCCTTTAGTTTAAACACTATTTGTGGTGTCGTTTGGAAAACTCGAATAGCTGTTTATGCCTAACCTTCCTAATGGAAAAAATCTAGAGGAATCCACTATGGTCAATCATGCAGATCGTTCTTTAATTATTTATTAGTTGCTTTTTATTTGGTTTATAGTTTTAAATTTGGATATTAGGGTTTTCTAACCAGTATTTTTATTTTGGGTTGTTTGGTCGTATAGTTTACTTGTTTTTGTCATGCTAGACTTCTGCAGCCTGTATATTTATAATACTGCTTTGGTTTCACACATTTTCTCGATGTTGGCACTTGACATTCATAAATCAGATTATGGAGTTAGGTTGTAGATTTTCTCTCTTGGTTCTATACCAAGTAGGGGTGAGCAACGGGCAGGCGGGGCTGCCCCGGGGGTAACCCGCGGCCCGCCCGTTTAAATTACACGGGGACGGGGCACCACGGGTACGGGGTAAAAAACCGTTTAACCCGTATAAACGGGTCCAGGGAACCCGTTTAGGCGTCCTGGGCTTTTTATTTTTAAAAAAACATGTTTTTGGACCCAGGTTTGTTTCTTTTTTTTGCCCAGAACAGAACAGTTTTTTGGGCCCAAAACATATTCTATTTGTTGTGTTTGTTGGACCCAGGTTTGTTTCTCTTTTTGGCTCAGAACCTGAACATTGTAATTTTTTTAAAAAAAAAAACACGGATCCTTACTTAACCATGCGTACCCACAGATTCAAATGACAAATTGATTTCAGAGGGGAAAAAAAAAAAAGACAAATTGACAATAGGAATTAATTAAAAACCCACAGATTTTTTTCCCCCTTTTTTGGTTGTGTTTTTAACCTACTCAATAATCACAATAATTCAAACTTCAATCATCACATCACAACTTCACAATTTTTTGCCTGCAGGGGGGTTGGTGGGGTGTTTGCTAGCAATATAATAGTATTTTTTAGAATTAAGGCTAATGACTAATAGAAACTTCAAATGGGTGAGCTGTTGAAAGCCAACTCATTTCTTAAGATATGTATTACTAGCAAAAGGAATGAACTGATAGCAAAACTAACATGAATTTGGTTGGGCGGGCCAGTGGGTCAGCTGTTATTTGTTTGATTGTGCTATTGGTTGACTTTTAGCATATTGACTATGCATATTTTTCTATTAATATTACTCCTAATATAGGACCCTTTACAAAGTATGATGCAGTATTTATTAGCCGTTACCATATACACCCCTATTCATTTATGTAAAGGTTGATGAGGAAATAGAGTCCGCCTATTATCTCGCTCTTTTCCCACAAAACTGAATAGGTGAAGTTTGGAAAAGGAGTATAATTTTCTTAAAATATTAAGGTTTTTAATTACCATTAACTACCTTTCTTATTGTACGGGATTTGGTTACCAAGGTCTTATGAGTATATTTAGGATTGAGGGGAGCACTTCATTTTGTTAAAAAAGAACTATAAGAGTGAAAGAAAATGTTTAATTCTAGTTTTCTAAGACATGCAGGAAATCACGGAAATTAGCACCGCCGTATCGTGTAATATTGCACAATGATGACTTCAATAAAAGGGAATACGTTGTGCAAGTATTGGTGAAGGTTATTCCTGGCATGACCCTTGATAATGCATATGATATCATGCTTGATGCTCACTACAATGGATTGTCTGTGGTCATTATCTGTGCCCAAGCTGATGCTGAAGAACACTGCTCCCAACTAAGAGGCAATGGCCTGCTGAGTTCAATTGAACCTGCAAGTGGTGGGTGCTAATAATCTTGGCCTGAATGTAAATCTACTTTATGCTCTGTTTTGTTGAAAAGCAAAATTTCCATATTTTAGTCTGTGTACATAAATTTGTCCTCGTGAACGTTGCAACAACAAAGAAAAGGAAAAAAAGGTCGTCCTATGAATTATACAAGGGATGGTTGTGGCTTTGGATAAAAAATATCACAACTTCTGTATCAGAATTGTGGTTTGGTGATGATAATTTAAGCAACCATAATAATAAGCTCTGCTTTGTCTGAGTTTCTGTGAAATATGACTCGGTCCAGTAATGTGAGTTGTATGAATGTGCGGTTGTGCTGATAGCCAAAACTGAGATCCTGTATTTATTTTGTACTTGCGTTTAGGAATGCATAATTGTATTGTGAATTTAATTTTCATTACTTGCTTTTCATTTTCTTTTTTTTGATACATCATTACTTGTTTTTTCTTAATTGCGTACTTTTGTTTCTTTTATTTGCGTTGTGTTTATTGAATAGCATTCCAGTAACAGAGATGCCTAACTTCTAAATTTGTTTAAATATAGGGTTGCGGTGTAATTTTACTAACAAAATTTTTTTCATTGGCTGTCTAGCACGAATAAGTTTTGAAAGAGGAAAAATACCAATAAACAAATTTAAAAGGGTACAAATTTACAAAAACCGTTAAATTTGACCAAATATCGTTAGAGTTTTCTTCTCTTATAATTTAATAGTCATTTGGTTAAATTTAACGGTTTTGGTGAATTTTCACCATTTTAAATTGTTTATTGGTATTTTTATCAATTCCAAAACTTATTTGTGTCGATACCTCTCTCAAGAAAAACTTTATTGGTAAATTTGCACCTTAACCCTTAAATATATGCTAATGAGTCAATGGCCTAGGGACGTAATTGCATATAAATTATACTCTCTTCAGTTCTCAATAATATAAGATTTACTTTTTAGTCTTTATACTAAAGTATGAAAAAAGTGGACTACAATGTTGGTCTTTTTATTAATGAGGAGTATATGATAAGCCATCAAATAATTTGTTGCCCAACAAAAGCCATCGTATTTTAAATTAAAAATTTTAAAAAATTATTCAAAGACTTAAATTACTGTCAAATTTTACAAGTTATGCTAAAATTGTGTAAAATACTTGAAAATTTTCCCTCATACAACTGTTTAAACATTAAACTTTAATTTTTCATTAAAAATTATATAATTTAATCCATGTGACTTTTTTATATAATATTCATTCTATAAATAAAAAAATAAATAAACTCGTTATTGACAGTTTTTAAGCCACTTGTTTCTATTTGATTAGGCAAAAGTGTAGTAAGCATATAAATTTAAAAGTCTATTAGTAATGTTTGACAACTTTAAGATTTGAATCTGAAAATATGAATTTTCGTCAAGTCTAGGGTCACACATAGGTAAGCTGGAACCGGCTTGTCTCCAATTCCTTTAAGATCCGCTCGCCTCCTTTTCTTTTGTACGGCGTCGTTTTGGTGAAGAAAGGGAGCAGTTGGTCATTAAAAAAAAAAGGCAGGGCACTAACATGATACTTCAAGATACTGCCGGTATTGAAAAAATACTTCATGATCTAAAAAAAATATTTTAGGATCTTCCAAAAATTATTTCAAGGTATTAACTGGTTCTAAAAGGATACTTTATGATAGTGGCTTGTACTGAAAAAGGTACTAAAAAGATATTTCAGGATACTAAACGGCACTGAAAAAATACTTCATGATCTTGAAAAATTGTTTTAAGCTCCTGAAAAATTGTTTGAGTACTGACTTGTACTAAAGGGATATTTCATTATAGTGACTGATACTAAAAAAATATTTCAAGATACCCACCAGTATTAAAAAGATATTTTAAGATACTGACTGGTACTGAAAAAATACTTAATGATCTTAAAAAATTATTTTAGGGTCTTAAAAAAATATTTTTAGGATGCTAGCTAGTACTAAAAAGATTCTTTTGGATACTGATTAGTACTGATAAAATACTTCAAATAATTTTTGGAAAATCCTAAAATATTTTTTATAGATCATGAAGTATTTTTTCAGTACCTGTTAGTGCCCTGAATTTATTTTTATTTTTTTTAATGACCAGCTGCTCCCTTTCTTCACCAAAAGGACGTCGTACAAAAGAAAAGGAGGGGAGTGGATCTTAAAGGAATTGGCCGGTTCGAGGTAAGCTCCCCAAGCCTCGTTTAGAACCACAAGAGAGAGGATGAGAATTAGAGAGATAAGAAACAGATTTAGTGAGACTGACTTGTGTGGGCTTCATTTTGAAAGGGATGTTTAAGATTTTCTCATCCTAATCCCGGGCAAATTCCCATCCCAAAAATTTTTGGGATCTGGAAAAATAAGGTTCAAGACTGGATCAGGACAATATATATATATATATATATATATATATATACACACATATTTTTTAAAAAATATCCAAATGCATGGTCTATGTCAAAAGGAGCAAAACATTGAAAGATTGCGAATATCGAGTTATTGATGAATTTGTTATTTTAATTCGCTTTAAATATTTGTATTGGACTCATTATATATTTGTGTTGGACTAAAATGATACAATATGATATTAGACAAAATATATATTTGTACTAGACTAAAGGAAATACAATAAAAAAATTTAAAAAAATAGAAAGAAAATGAATCTTTTCGGGAAATTCCTGATCCCGAGAATTTCCTATCCTGCCGGGATGGGAAATTCTTGATATCAGAAATGAAAAAGCTTTCCCAAGCCCTTTTCGGGATTGGTATCGACAATGGGATTTTCAAATCCCGTCCCATCGGAGAACACCCATAATTGATGAGATGCATTTCGAAGTTATTTACACTTACAAAGACAGCAACATTAGAACTTATCGGTTAGCCAATTACAATCTTACTCAAAGTGGAACCCCTTAAGTTTCTTTGTAGTTTATTTTCTGGCTTTTACCAAAAAGGAAGATCGGTTTCTCATGTACTTTTCTAGGTAGTTAAAGTTTATCCTTTTAATCTTCTAATTTGATTCCTCTATATAGAGGGAAGACGACAAACATGAAAATTAGTTCTGCAATTAAAAAGAAAAATAATACACTTAATAATAAAATTCAGATCTTGTCCACCCATGGCTTATTTCATGTTAACCCATAAATTATATGGAAGGACACAAAAAACTAACCACCTTTACCCTACAATACCTAAGGCAATAAGTTGAATTCTTCTGGCTGCCAACTCCACTATAACATAAAAGTGGGCAATAACTGACCAATAGTATCATAGCCTTCTTCATCATTCAATTGGTGTAAGGAAAGATTGGATACCGAATACAATGAAAAGAATTCCACCTGAGAGTGCAATCTGCGAGGCATAAGGTTCAATGTTACTACTATATATACCAATTATACAGAATAATATAAAAGGCATAAATACAGATAATAAAGCTCAATCCACCAACTTGCCATCTAGCTACCTTCATTATCTGTTAGAAGGTAAATAGATTTTAATTAATCTAGGATTCTTACTTTTTTCAATTGGTTTCTTGGTAGTCTAAAACTTATATTGACCCATTTTGTGAGAAGTAATAATGTAAAGTTGAACCCTGGGCTTTCTCAAAGAAAAAGGATACCAACCATAAAGCGGGGAAACATAAGATGTGGGCAACATATCATGCATATATAGGTAAAGCCAAAGCAGGAGAGGGTAATTTCCAAACTCAAAGGTAGACAAGAAAATAATAAAATGTCTTACTATTTTTTCAGATATTTGGGATGCCAAACTCTTTCCTCCAACAACAGCAACAGTAGTGCAAATCGCTTGTCCACTGAAAAAAGAAAAATCAGAAATTACGGTTCTCTCACAAATATTTGCTGGATTTTAGGCATATGAAACATCCTGCAGAAATGTCTACGGTTCCAAGCAAGAACATTGCGTGTGCAAGGTATGCAGAGTCTCAAGTGTGCATCCAGAATTTCAGGAAAGAAACCACTGAAGTAACATACTAACATGGGCCCAAAAACTCCCCATATACATATATGAGTGTGTGTTTGTGTGTTTGAATGACCCTAATTCAAAGATAGCGTGGTCAAAACTTACATAATGCCACCAAGAACCACACCAAATGGATTTTCATCAGCAGCCAAACCAATGGTAGCCAGCTGAAACAGAATGAACCGATGTTATGTGCTGGACCCAAGTCTCAAGTCATGGGAAAAAAATTAACAATTATGTGTGTAACGATGCTAACCTGGCTCTTGTCACCCCACTCACCGAAAAAGTTGATAGAAAATGCCTGCATTATGGGCATGATAATGAGAATCAAATGGGTAGCTTGGCAATTAGAATAATAATCTTTAGAGGAAATGCAATTTACTACCTTTAAAAATATGGGGGAGAAAAACTGAGTGAAAAAGGGCCGCTTCTGCTTTTTTAAGTCATCATTGACCTGAAAATGAGAAGTTGGGAACATAATATGGGCATTATTTAGAACACCAACTACATCATCCGACAAATCAGTTCTACAAGCAATTGATTCTTGGAATAACAACTAAAAAACTCCTTGTTCCAACTCAAATATATCCATACATCAGTTTAGCATGGATAGTGTCATGTTGCATCAGAGGAGTATGGCCGTGCATTTCTGCACTTAACCCCCCCCCCCCCCGGCAATAGCTTCATGCAGAAGGTCTGCTCTGTAAAATTTCAATCTGAATGGAAATGCCCTCAATTACAATAAGGAGTCGTCATCATTGACAAATTGGTATAAAGCTTTTACCGTAAAAATTAGACTAATATTCACTTTTAAAATGATTGGAGAACAATTAATATGTAAGATAATTATCTAGAATTTGTCTCTTGGTTGCCACTGCAGCAGATATAAAGGTTTTCCCAAGGATCATCTAACCAAATGATAATCATTAAAAAAATTATTATTATAAATAATAAAAATAATATTAAAACTTGCAGGAATTCAATCATATTTATTAAAATATCTAGTATCAAGATTCTCTCCAAGGTCAAATCTCAACTCTTTCAATTCTTTTTTTTTTTTTAATGGGCAGGTTCAACTATTTTTATTCTCTCTACATCTTATGTGGAAAGAGCGAAAATTCGCATAAGATATACACAGGGAGAATGCAATGTTTGGAAAACCCCACAAAAGTCTCACAAATCCCATGAGATCCTGATTTCAACTTTGTAATTTGTATGCACTCCCTTCAAAACTAGTCTGACACTCTGACACCAACAACTTCACAAACCATAATATAAGAAGATAAAATGTAATTAATACAACCCACTGTTTGATCCTAGCATCTCATGGAAATAATGGGTTTCATTTTATTGCTAGAAATTGTCAACCAGCTGTATTGTACATGATGAAGGTCTCCCACCTCTGCTACTCATAAGCTCATAACTACATATTTTACCTAGATGACATGATAATAACGTTATGAATCCAGCAAACAATGAACAATTTTGACCACGTAATTGTCTGGTATTCAATACTTTAAAAAAGTAGTCATACACAAATTGGGTAGACGATAATAAAAGCTTTATATACTTAAAGGTACTTGTACCGCTTTACATCCATCAACAATGCTCCAAATTTTAAGAGTAAAATAGGACCCTTGTGAAGGTAAGGCGGAGCTCACCTCTGTAAGGGCCTCACAGACATATGTGGAAATGCAATTATTCACATTTTATTTTGCCCAATTATGTTTTTATTTTAAGAAAGAACAAAGATATTTTGTTAAACAAGAACAACGATTTTATTTATTAGTTGTTATAGACAATTTATTCATGCATGTGGTTTGCTTTAACATTTATACTCTAATGTTTAGAATATTTAATAGTCATTTTTTCTTTTAATGAGATGAAATATTACTTACACAAATAATTATATAGATGTGTGTGTCCCCTGTACCTCTATTCTAAAATTTTAAAAATTGTCATATCTTACATATCATATCATGTTGTAACCAATATGTGTATCCATGTTGGTTACATACGTATTTGTTAATAGCATGACCAAAAGATAAGCCTTGATAGGGCAGGGAGAGGGAAAACGCAAAACTTATATTGGATGGTTATTATTGTTATACCTTATTGCTATCTTTTGTGGATCCACCATTAGCCTTGTATTCCGCATCCTAATCACAATACAAGGATGATGTCAAAAAGTAAAGAAAGGCTGGAGTTAAAATAAGAAAACAATTAAGAATGTAACAAACCAATTTTGCTTCAACTTCAGCCAATTCTTCAGACTCCCTGTTCAGTGAAATAATCTAGCATCAGTAAACAAAGTATCAACGCAGATGAGAACTTGCTTTCAAGAGAAAAGGACCAGAAATTGAATATTAGAGACAATAATCATCACCCTTCTTCAAATATTGCATCCTTCAAGGACCATAGCCCAAAACCAAAGAACAACAATGTCGTTACGTGATGAGCCCATTTGCGAGAAATCTGCAGAATTACACAACGATCAATATGTGCAAGAACCAAAGAAAAATGTAGCATGCCCAAACAAGAGCTTGCTACATAATCTTCATATAGATAATTGCACTTGACATCACATGCATGAAACTTCACTAATAATTAATTGATATGCAACCATATGTGGTTGAGGTTTAGACACAACATGTTAAAACCCGGTGTCAAGCAATCTTTTAGCCATGTGTTACCTTTAAATTTATCTAGTAAAAGAAAAACCTTATAGAACTTAACTTGAAAATAATAATTCGAGCATTTTGAAATAAGATACCCAATCAATATCACAGTTAGATCTGCAAGTTAAATTTAGCCTTGGAGGGAAGTGGACCAGAACAGATTGCTAATTTAATGAATCAACACATTTTATTTCAATGACTCAACACATATTAGATGATTTCTCTTGTTTAGTCTATTCATCCGGTGGATTAAAAGACTTTGCAATGCATTCAAGCTAAACAACTGAGTTAAGTACTTAAGTACTTGCATAGTTGCATATTCATTAAATGCAAGGATAACACCCCTGAAAAGATCTATCAATCAACACATAGAACAAGACAAGGATCATCAAGTTTCACAAGCAACAAAGAATCTTACCAGATTTGGAGCAGCCCAACCAACAAGAGCAGATAGAATGGTCATAACCTAAATGTTGCAAATTTCCTTAAGAACTTTAGATTTGAATTAAATATCAGATATGACATAATAAGCTATAAATTTTAACAAAAACAGAAAGATAGCTATGAACCAAAAAAGGAGGGAAAAAATTCCTTACAATCAAAGCTGATAAGCAACCTGACAAAACAAGCCGTCTGGGGTAACGCATAGCCAGGATCTGGAAATGAGCATCATCACATCAGTTAATCAGAGTTAAGATTTCTAGTTATCTAGACCATACAAAGAAATAAGGAGCACTTTCTCTTTTTTGGTCAACGTCTATGCATAAGAAGGGGGCAATAGTCCAACATAACATGCCAGACTAGCTTCATCTTGCTAAGTACTACAGCAGTTGAGAATGGATTGTTCAAATACCTTGTAAACTGAGATTGCTAATTCATAATAAATTCATTGGAAAAGAAGAATTTATTAAAAATTTAGCAGTTCCTCGAGAAATATCAAACACATAATTGCAGGAAAAGACGCAACAGAAGGGGAGAAGAAGAAGAATGAAATAAATAAATAAATAAATAAAGAAGGCGACCAAAGCAATATCTCTGGATGTTCTAGTCAATGATAACATGCTAATCTCCAATACATACTGACCTACAATATCCAACCCATCAATCCAGAGTACTTAGTTCTTAGATGTAGTTCACGGCCAATAAAAAATTTTGCTCCCCTTCAGACAAGCCTTAAAGAAAGTAAGAGTATATGTTGACTTGCATAATGAGTCCCCAGCAGCTAAACCACTATATACTATAAGCCAAAGTTTTCATATGCCTCTCTAATACAGTTTTTGGCTTTAGTTGCAAGCAACAAAAGTTTATGCAAGATTAAAAACTCGAGAAGAACCAACACAAAGTTTCCCTCAAAGAACTAACCGCAGCAGCGAAAAATGTTTTATCCCCGATTTCAGAGAGCACAGTCATAGCCAGAGACTTGGTGAAACCCTAAAGAGGAAGAAAAACAGAATCAGGGGCCAAATCGAAAGGCGAAAGGAAATCAAATTCCGGGGTGGAACTAAGGATGAAGTTACCTGAACGACGGAACTCATCTTGGATGAATGCACGGAAACCGAATACGCAAAGCAGAGAAGAGAAGCGGTAAATGGTGGTGTATTAACGGAATCTCTCAGACTCAGTGAATCGGATTGTTGTTAACTGCGTCAGCTTCCCAAGTCGCCCCCGTTTGATCCTTCGAATTACTAGAAAAGCTAGTAATTCAAAGGAAAAGGGAAAATGGAGCTGCTTTTGGATTCTAGAAATAGAAATCAGAGAATGAGAGATTCCATGCCTGGGAATGAGAATAGCTTCAAAAGCTCTGAAACAGGGAGCAGAATATAAGAAAAAATGCGCTTTTTGCTCTTTCTAGGTCGTCGTCTCGTCTGTTGATAAAATTACGAGAGTGAACAAAAACAAACACGCATACGACAAAAATAATCGTTCGAACTAGGAAATTAACTGATTTAATGACAAACAAGTTTCTTAAAATAGGATACAATTAAGGGAAAATTAAAAAGAAGGATCTAGAGACAATAAAATTTAGTGAAAAGGATCATAAAAGTTATACTTCCTCTGGTCCTAATTATAAGATCTAGTTGACTTTTTTGGAGATATTAAGGAAGTTTTAATTAAATTACTTTATAGTATTTTAATTTTTAATTTTTTTAAGTTTTTTTTCTTCAAACTAATTTTGAAGAAATAAGGTCCCTACACACACATTTGTATGCGTGAAATCCACATATATATATAATAAATATAATATAATTTTATGATATGTGTACGTGAGAAAACATACACAACATGAGAAGTGTTTTTCCCATAAACTAATATAAATACATATAAATGATTAAATAACTTATTTAAACCTTCCTTCATTAATTTCTCCAAAAAAAATCAACTAAATCTTATAATTAGGATCAAGACAATTATTTAGAAGGAACAATTATTAAAATATAGATTTTAAAATATTAAAATGCCCTTAATTAAACTTCATACATTCTCTTCTTCAATATCTCCCACATTCTATTTTAAAAGTATTTTGAATTATATTTTTCAGCAAAATTACAACTGCCAAATCATGATTTTTAAAACTTCAACTAACATCTACATAATCATATCATATCATTTAATTATTAATATAGACATTGACACATTTATATCATTCAGTTTTTTCCTGATTTATACGAATTATATAAATCAAGAAAAAAACTTTATCAACCAAAACAAAGAAAAATAAACATATTTCATGTTTTATAAGTATTAGTTGTGTAGGCTCAAAATGACAAAAATAAAATGTTATTAGATTGTGTGAAAAATTGAAACATAATAATATATTAACAAAAATTGATATATTGTCGATATATTAATTTAAAATTTATAATATGTTCATGCGAATATCATGAGGCTATGAAAAATGAGTCGTAATTTATAGTTTTATAAAACAGAGGGTTTGATTTGTTATCATTTACCATCAACACAGATGACACTTGTATTGAACATACTCTATCAATTTTAATTTTTTTTAAATATATATCACATTTCTTTAACGTATATAATAAATTATAAAAAAAAATTGAGTTTTCCTATAATTTTTTATAATTTTTTTTGACTAAAGTTTGTGTCAATTTTTAAAATAAAATTATAGTTTTAACAAAATGAAATATGTATTGTTATTTTTTTCTATAAACATCTACATAATAACTTAAGTGGTTAAAATGAGAGAAATTGCATTTAATTAAATTAAATTTAGAAATTCATATTAGTTTTAAACATAGAATGTGGAAGAAAATATAGGAGGTTTGAATAGGGGCAATTTAGTATTTTTAAATTTTTACTTTGTTGATTGGTCCTTCTAAATAATTCTAATTTTTACAGTCTTCCTCAGTAAATATTATCTGTTCTAGGTCCTTCTTTTTAATTTTCCCTACAATTAATTTTAAATCTAAAAATACAGTTTTCCTTCCTATTGAAAAAAAAAAAAAAAAAACTGAAATTTTTAGGAATCGATAATCCTCAAAAGTTGAGCTCTCCTCCTTCACCCCACCACAACAGTGGCGTTTCACAATGTCAGAGTGAGAAGAAGAGCTCCAATTTTTTTAATACGACCGAGCCCTAAAATTGTAGCTTTTTTTTTTTTTTTTCCAAATTCAATGAGAAGTAAAACTATATTTTTATATTGAGAAAATTCTTTTAAAAAACAGTTAAATTATTCAAATTAGGTTATTAACCTATGTTTGGTTTGAAAGGAGGGAGATGAGAGAAATTTTTTCTCTTATCTTTATAAATAGTTTATGAAAAAAATTTAATATTCTAAAAATACACTCTTAGTAAAATAAATATTCTTCTCATTAATGAAAATTTAGTAAATATTTTTCCCAAGATCTGTTCCTCTCACATTCCCTTTCCTTCAAATCAAATACACCATAAATTCAACAAATTCTAAATCAGGTCATATGACTCAAAATAGAATTTTAAAATTCGATAATTTTACTTTACTATCCCTTATTTGAGTTGAATATCCATCCCTATTATTTTAATTTTTTTTTGACAAAAATACAGACTCATTAATTACACTATCTCCTCTCTGCAATATTTTTTTCTTTTCGAAAGGAATTAAGGTGCATCCAACAACCCTAAAATATTTTTTGAGGACCATCTACCATCCTAAAATATTTTAGGGTGCAATTTTATCCCTAAAATATTAAAAAACAAAACAATATTAAGAAAAAATATTCCAAATTTTTTCTGCGTCTCCCTTCATCTTTCATTATCTCACCGCCTTCATGATCGTGATTTTGTTCATCTATCATTTTTTTTCATACTAGAAGCTTTTTTTTTTTTTTAAGAGACGTTTGTGATCCGTTAAACTTGGATATTCAACTCAAATAAAGGGGTAGTAATGTAAGATTATCAAATTTTAATTAAGTCATATAATCTGATTTAGAATTTGTTTAATTTAACAACCCAAATAAAAATTTGAATATTTTAATTGTCTTTTATAAGGATTTTCACTTTTATATTTAGAATTAATTGCACCTAAATCCTTTGGAACTTCACTAATTTGAAGATTTTAATAAACTTGATTACCATTATATCCATTGTTGTCAAAGCTGGCTTTCCAAGTTAACCATTTTTATGTTTAACTTACTAATTCGAGTCAAGTTTGGTAAAAACTCGTGATCATAGTAAATTTGGTTAAACTTACGAGTTTATACACCGAATTTATGGTTTTTACGCTTCTAGCTTACAAAACCATGTTAAATCACTCTTAAACTCTTGTTAACTTTTTTGATTTGATCATGATTAATGGCTTTATATATGAGTTTTATAAAAATTTATTTGTTAAATATGGTAAATTTTGAATGTTGATGGATTTAATTCCAATTATTTAGATTTAAAATATATTTAAATCAAATTGTTGTTATTTTTTATATCTTAATTATTTATTACATACTATTAATATATATTTAATAGTGAAAGTAAACTCTTACGAAAGTGTCTTATTCGGTTCACAATACGAAGTTTACGTCATTGTCGAAGTTAGCTTACTTAAACTCCCGAGTTTGACAACCTTAATTATATCTTTTAATTGGGATTTGATTGCAATTTTCCTTTAAATATCATTTTAAATTTTTTACAAGAAATAAGTGGATAAATATTCATCGAATTGACACAAAACCCCTCCCTTGAAGCTTTTTAAAACGTTAGGTTATAAATTCGAACCTACAGAATTATTAATTATTAATTAAAATAGCAATTAAGAATGTGCCAGGGAAATATAAGTAATGGATATGTTCTAAAAGGAACCCAGAGGAACGAAAACAAAATTCAAACATCAAGAATTTAAAACAAGATTTCAAATGTTTTTTTATTTGTTTTATCAAAAGTAAGTTGAAATCTTGTGGATAAAAACAAGGGAAGGATTCAGAAAAATACATTCAAAAATTGAAAATCTCAGATCATATAATTTCTACTAAAATAAGTTGTAAATTGATAATTTAGTGTAGGTAGGAAAAAAAAAACTGATTTTTTGACACACAAAAAAAAAAATAATTAATATTTAGATATTTTGAAGGTATTTTTGTAAAATTTTCCTTAAAAAAACCCCTTTCTTGTCAAATGTAAACCATAAATTAGAATAATCATTTGTTATCAAAATTGAAGCCACGATGCATTTTTTCCATAAATATTTAATGTTATAATTATCTTTATTGGGGTTAAAATAAATATTAAAAAAAAAAAGTACTCGTGTTTTTGTGAGGAAAGCTGCATCAAATTAAATCTAACAATTTCTTAATCTGACTTTATATAAAGTATCAGATACCACATGATTAATAATTAATTATATTTATATTATAGTTAAATAAATAAAAAAGTTGACTTTTTTTAAAATAATTATGGAACTGGATGCTGTTGCTGGAGAAAAAGGCATCTGAATAGAAAAAGGGCAAACATGTATGCTTGTGGCTTTTATTGATTCCTCATAGGTGGGTGCGCCAAGATCACTAGTTATTCTTGATTATATTATATTGTTTGAGGGCTGTATTTTTAATAAATTAGTGAGTATATCCGTTTTTAATTTTTATAGTATGAAGATGGAAAAGGGAATATTCAGTTTTAAATTTACGATTAAAAAAAGCAGAGATGATGGCCAAATAACTAAGAATAGTTAATATGCAAGTCCTTATAGTTTCATTAATTTTTAATTAGGTCTCTATAGTTGTTTTATCATGTTCTTATAGTTTTACTTATCATGTCTAGTATTTTTGGATTAAGGCCCTAAAGTATTTTGTCAGCACCGTGAAGTATTTTTTCTGGTGCGTCCACCACCGTCTAGTATTTTTTTTTAAGTGCATCTAATACCATAAACTATTTTCTTAACGTATTCAACATTGTAAAGTAATTTTTTCAGATGTATCCAATGCCTTAAATTATCTAAATTGTCAAGTGCAAAATTGCATACAAAAAATATTTTAGGATGAAGAATGCCCCTAAAAAAAATACTTCAAATTGTTAGTTACATCATAAAATACTTTAATATATTAAATATACATAAAAAAATATTTCATGGTGCTGAATGCACTTTAATCTCCTTTTCCCTTTTTTTTTTTTGGTTCATCGTCCGACTAATCCGGATCCGAGGTGTCACGCACCCGCCATTTATGGTGGGAGAGTCTCCCAACGGTTTTTGCATTAATCCGGAAACTCGTTTTAAACGACACAAACCGTTTTCGCCCCGTTGATTCCTTTTCCTTTTTAATAAGTCTTTATAGTATCAGCTATAATAAAAAAACATGTATGTTTAGAGGTGTGTTTGAGATCGCGTTTGGAGGCCCAAACGTGATCTCAATGATCAAAAGTCATTTTTTGACAAAAGTTTATAGGATAAAGATAGAAGAAATTAAATACCTCATAAAAAAAACTATTCAGTCCCTTTTTTTTTTTCCAAGAGTCAATTTAAATATAAACCACATTACATAATCCAACTTTTACCCCATATTTTATTTATAAAAGTTAGATTGGAAAAAAAAATCACTTCTATCACCGTTAATTCAAACACACTTTAAAAATATGTGAAACTACAATGACCTTCTAGAGGGGGGAATATAGGGACCTAGTAAAAGAACTATGTGAACTTGGTTAAAAATTAGTTTAAATTATAACGAATTTATTATTTAGGGAAAAAGCCAAACAGAAGCTTTCATATTTATCGTGTCATTTAAGGCACGGCCAAATAGTCAAACCCGCCACCAAACCAATATAGAAAGGAGATTTCCCTCCTCTAAGCTTTTGTTTGTTTCTCATGGGTGGTGCCAATAAATGGAATGTTAATTTCCTTTTTTGTTTTTATTAACCGTGACATGGAAGGTACGGCCAAATAATGAAATATTTCTTTTATATTTAGATTTTTTTTTTTTATCATATTATATTTTGTTGTGAGTAACTGAGTATTAACGACATGCTAATTCTTGTATTAATTATCCTATTTATTTGATTTTTTGTATTACTCGACAGTTAACTAATTATTGGATGGATTAATTATATTCTTGACTAGATCAGTAGTTATTCTTGATCAGATTAGATTCTTTTAGGGCTGTAGTTTTAATAAATTAGTGAGTATATCCATTTTTAATTTTTATAGTATGAAGATAGAAAAGGGAATATTCGGTTTTAAATTTACGATTAAAAAAATCAGAGATGATGGCCAAATAACTAAGAATAGTTAATATGTAAGTCCTTATAGTTTCATTAATTTTTAAATAGGTCTCTCTAGTTCTTTTATCTTGTTCTTATAGTTTTACCAATCACGTATGTATGTGTAGTTTTTTTGGGTTAAGGCCTTAAAATATTTTGTCAGTAGCATAGCCAGGTCATTTCGGGGTAAGCGGATCATTTATGAAGAAGAGGATGAGCTTCAAGAGAATGATTCGGAGTTCTTGCAGAGTGGAACTATGCAGTACCAGACACAAGATATATTTTCCAAAGAACATGGCTTATTTTTTCTGGTGCACCCAACACCATGTAATATATTTTTTTTTAAGTGCATTCAATACCATAAACTATTTTTCTGAAGTATTCAACATTGTAAAGTATTTTTTCAGGTGTATCCAATGCCTTAAATATCCAAATTGTTAAGTGCAAAATTGCACCCAAAAAATATTTTAGGATGAAGAATGTCTATCAAAAAATACTTCAGATTACTAGTTGCATCACAAAATTCTTTAAGATATTGAATATACATGAAAAATATTTCATGGTGTTAAATGCACCTTAACCTATTTTTTTTCCTTTTTAATAGGTCTTTATAGTATCACCTATAATCAGAAACATACATGTTTATGGTTTCCGATTTGAGGCAGCATGGCTTAATCATAGTGATTTCAGGAATTTTCTTCTGCAGAAATGGGTGAGAGGAGGAGATGTGTGCGGGAACATAAGGGTATTGAAGGAGAAACTTGGGGTGTGGAGTAAAGAAGTGTTTGGCCACATACGGTACAGAATAAGAGGCTTATGCAAGAGGTTAGAAGGGATTCAACGATGTGCATGCCGCTTTAATAATCCCTTCCTCATGAATCTTGAGAAAGAATTAGAGGAAGAATTGGTGAATGTGTTCAAACAGGAAGAGCTATTGTGGTTCCAGAAGTCAAGAGGATTATGGATTAGCCAAGGGGACAGAAATACGAGGTACTACCATAATATGACAATGATTCGCAGACGGAGGAATAAGGTAAAAAGCCTTAAAAATAATGAGGGCGTTTGGGTGGAGGATGAGAATCTAATTTGTAACATGTTTCAGACCTTTTATGATTCTTTGTTCTTGGAGGAAAATATGAATAGAGGATGGCATTTGACCAAATAAGGTTGGGGAGTAGTGAGAAGGGAGGACATGAGAAGAATAGGAAGGAGGTTAGAGAATGAGGAACTTAGAAGTGCATTCTTTGATATTGGAGGTTTCAAGGCGCCAGGGGAAGATGGGATTCCGGCAGTATTTTATCAAAGAAATTGGGATGTGGTAGGACAAGAAGTTTATGAGTTGATTAGAAGACTATGGGATAGACCAGAAGGGATTGTAGATCTAAACAAAACTCTCCTAGTCTTGGGACCAAAGGTGGAGAGCCCAGAGCGAGTTACTCAATTCAAACCAATTGCTCTTTGTAATGTGCTATACAAAGAATTGACAAAGATACTAGTGCGCAGATTAAAAGATGTTATGGATATTCTGGTGTCACCTTTTCAGGATAGCTTTGTGCCAGGACGTAACATCCAAGAGAACATTATCATCGCCAAGGAGATTGCCCATATTATGCAAAGGATGAGTGGCAAGAAAAGTTATATGGTTATTAAGATTGACCTTGAGAAAGCCTACGATAGGCTAAGTTTGGGGTTCTTAATGAAAGTATTAGAAGATGTTGATTTACCGGAGAATATAGTCAATATCATTAAACACTGCTTGTATTCGGTTAGAATGTGTTTATTGTGGAATGGGAGTAGAAAAGAGGAATTTAAGCCAACTAGAGGGATTAGACAAGGTGATCCCCTGTCGCCTTATCTATTTGTTCTTGCTATGGAGAAATTATCTCATATCATTGTGGATTCAGTTAAAGATAGAATATGAAATCGGTTAGGGTTGGAAGATCTAATGTGTGCATATCACATCTCCTATTTGCGGATGACCTATTACTGTTCTATGAAGCTAGTGAGGAACAAATGGGGAATGCGCTCGAATGTTTGGATCTATTTGGGGAGGTTTCAGGGCAGAAAATCAATCCAAGTAAGTCTTCTATTTTTTTCTCGAAGAATGTTCCTAGAGACAAACAAAGCATCATTTCTGGAATGGAGGTTTTCAGCGCAAGGAGGAGTTGGGAAGGTACTTAGGGGCACATATCACTCAAGGCCGTAACTCCAGAGCTAAATTTCAAGTTTTGACTAACAAAGTACAAAGGAAACTTAGTGGATGGAAATCTCAATTCTTGACCCTAGCAGGAAGGATCACTTTAGTCCAATCAATAACATCACAGGTTATAAACTTCCAAATGCAACACAAAAACATTCCAGGTAACGTTTGCGATGAGATTGAAAAACTCCAAAGGGATTTCATTTGGGGTTCAAATGGGGAGAAGAAGAAATTACATGTCATTAGCTGGGAAGAAGTGTGTAGGCCTAAAGAGGAAGGAGGTGTAGGTATAAGGAGATTGAAAGGGATGAATGATACTCTAGTAAGGAAAATTGTATGGAACTTAGTAGCCAAACCTAAAAGATTGTGCTCTAAAATCCTAAAAGCTAAATATGGAAGGGGTGCTAATTGGCTAGCTGAGTATACTGTGAAGCAACATGATTCACGATTATGGAAAAATGTTGCTAGATTATGGCCTGAAGTTATTAAGGGTATTGGATGGGAAGTAAGGGATGGTAAGAGTGTGAAACTTTGGGAGCATAGATGGTTGAATGGGGTGGATAAATTGGGAAACTATTTTGTAGAGGAGTTGAGAATGTTAAATCCAACTCTCACTGAGTCAAACCCTAAACAGAGAAGGGAATTGGAACTGGGCATGGCTTGAAGGGGTTCTACCGCATGAGGTTACTCAACTATTAAAAGCCATTCCCCCACCATGTCCCGAGGACGGAGACGACATAGTTGTGTGGAGAGGGGGACAAGGAAACAAGTTTTCGGTATCTGAAATGTATCAACAGTTGAGAGGAGATGTGAACATGGAGTTAGGGGCCATTTGGAAGGTGAAAACCACAAGAAGGATTCATGTATTTTTGTGGTTGGTAGCACATGATCGGCTTCTCACGGCAACTAGAAGAGCACGTATCCTGGGAGGTGCGCCTACTTGTAGTAGGTGTGGTGGAGGAGTTGAGGACCTTGACCATGTATTGAGAAGCTATCCGGAATCTCGTCAGATATGGCTGGCCTTAAAGGTGTTAGAGGTACGTCCACAATTTTTTTACAGAGCACAAGAATTGTTGGCTTCTAAATAATCTGCAAACTAGAGAAGAATAGAGTATGGTATTTTCGGTGTGCAGCTGGATGGTTTGGGGATGGAGGAATAAGTTACTATTTGAAGAAGGTTTTAATATGCCTGATCGACCTGAGTTTATTATCCAGAGTTATGTTAGAGATTGTGTTACCTCATTAAACAGATTTGATAACCTTGGGTTGTTAAAGAAACCAAAGGAAATTAAATGGCATTTCCCGGAAGAGGGTTGGGTGAAACTAAATTTTGATGGTGCTGCTAGAGGATGTCCGGGCTTGGCAGGTTGTGGAGGGGTATTGAGGAGGAGTGATGGTAAATGGATTTTGGGTTCGGTAGGAAGTTAGGACGATGTCGCTTTGGTCATTGAGATTTGGGGGTTCGTACAAGGTCTTAGATTGGCACATGGTTTGGGTTTTAACAAGATCATTCGAAGGTGACTCAACGATGGGCATTACACATGATTCGGTGACTTGGAACCAAGGAAGGTTTAGAGACACTCGAATGCATGGCTACGAAACACTAACAACGATCTACAAATTTGTTTTTCTCACATTCTCATGAGAAGGCGCAACGCCGCTTTGTGGAAGATTGGTTAGCCAAGATAGCTTTATTTATAATGATGATTTTACTATTTTAGATTTTCCTCCAAAGGGGGTGATAGATTTTTTCATTCGGGGATATCTTGTGGGGGTTGTTTACCCACGCCTAGATCATAGTTAATTTTTTTTAGTGAAGTAATGGGCAATTAAGCCCCAATTTTTACAAAAAAAAAAAAAAAAAAAAAAAAAGGAGGTGTATTTAAGATTACGTTTGGGCCTCCAAACATGAGGTCAAAAGTTACTTTTTGACTTTTTGTAAGAAGTTTATATCATGAAGACGAAGATAGAAGAAATTAAATACCTGAAAATATGTGAAACTATAATGACCTTCTGCGGAAAAAAAAAATATATGGACCTAGTGAAAGAGCTACGTGACCTTCTGTTTGGCCTTTTATGGAAAAAGGCCAAACAGAAGCTTTCATATTTATCGGGTCATGAAAGGTAAGGCCAAACAGTTAAGTAGTTAAAAAACCCGCCACCAAACCAATATAGAAAGGAAATTTCCCTCCTCTAAGCTTTCGTTTGTTTCTCATGGGTGGGGCCAATAAATGGAATGTTAATTTCCTTTTTTTTACCGTGACAAGGAGGGTACGGCCAAATAATGGAATGTTTTTTTTTTTTCACATTGTATTTTGTTGTGAGTAACTGAGTATTAACTACGTGCTAATTCTTGTATTAATTATTGTATTTATTTAATTTTTTGTATTATTTAACGGTTAACTAATTATTGGATGGATTAAAATTTAAAATTAGGTATATGTCTATAATTTACATAAAATAAAGGGGTAGATACTAGATTACGAATTATACTCATTATTTATATATTTATGTATCATATCATTGATTTTTTATCAAACAAAATAAAGAATAGCCCATGATAAACCACTTAATAAATGCAATTGAAGAACAAATTATAAATTGTGAAAAATGTTACAATGTGAAAAACCCACGTAATTTTCATATAAATTTTGAAAATATATTCTACTCACACATCACCTTTTCCTTGTCGTGTTAAAACAAATCTAAGCCGTTGAAAAATGTACAAAGCTAAAACATATATAAACAAGGCTAAAGTATATATTTGGTCCTTTATATTTATCAAGTATCATTTTAGTCCTTAAGTTTGTAAAAATGCGTTTGGTCCCTTAATGTTAACACCGTTAATTGACTTAACGGAAAATACTGATCAACAATTTTAAGCGATGATCATAAGAATTAAACGCCGACCAAACATATTTATATGTTAGTATTTTAATAAATTAATATTTTAAATCCTATTAATTAAAAAAATCTTCAAACTATTTTGTGGTTTTTCACAATTTGTGAAAATTTTTGTTTTTTGTTTTTTGAAGAAAATTAAATATTTTTCAATTAATAAGATTTAAAATATTAATTTATTAAAATACTAACATAATAAGTGTTTGATCAATATTTAATCGCACAATCATCGCTTAAAATTCGTGAGTCAAGATTTTCCGTTAAGCCGGATAACTAAAGGTGTAACATTAAGGGATCAAACACGACTTTACAAATTTAAAGCGACTAAAATGATACCAACGACAAACATAAAGGACCAAATGTATACTTTAATCTATAAACAATGACTAAAGGGGCTGAATTGACTGGAGGCAATGAAATTGGTTCTAATCAAATTATAAACGTCGCATTCCCACGGCAATTCTTCAAGCGACAGGGACGTGGTTGCAATAATGAATTTAAATATAGCAACTTTGCTAATAATTGGAATTAATTAATATTATCAGTGATGTCTTGTACGGAGCTATCGTTTCTTTGTAATTCTTTTGTTGGCCTAGAGATAGTCGTCTCTTGATAATTAAAAGAGTCAAAAATGAATTATGGAGAGGATATTATTTATTAGAATTACCCTATGTTGACATATAAATTTATTTGTTTTAAGATTAATTAAAGAAAGATGGAAAAATTAAAATAAAGGACCTAAAAAAATAATATTTATTGTAGAAAACCATAAAAATTATAATTATTAAGAAGGGTCAAATATCATAATATAAATTTAAAATTATTAAATTTTCCCTAATTAAACCTCCAACGCTATCTTTTTTATTCATAATTTTAAAAAATAAAATAAAATTAAGACTAAAACCGTACATCATGTTTGATCTTTACTTTTTTACTCATTTTTTTTTTTATTTTTCACCCATATATATCATCAAGTTACCCAATTTATATTATCAAGGTTGATATCAATTAAGCTCTTTTTTTTTTTTTTAAAAAACTCATTTTATATTTTTCTAGGATATAATAGTTTATTTATATTTTTTAAAAAATTTTATTGACATTAAATGAATTTTTTAACAAACATAATTTTTTTGGATACATTTAACCAACATAAATTTTTTTCTAAAAAAAATAAATCATATAAAATTTTTGTGTTTAACATATATAATACATTATAAAAGAACTTGAGTTTTATTAAAATTATATAATTTTATTTTTAATTAAAAATTTTATACTTTTTTTAAAAAAATAATTCTTACAAAATCAAAGAATGAGCGATTTTTTTTTCTATAAATATTTTTGCAATTTTGGAAAAATAAAAATCGAGATAATTGTTGTTTAATTTAGTTAAACTTAGAATTTTGTATTAGTTTTAAAAATAAAACGTGGAAGAGAAGATAGGAAGGAATGCAAAAGATTTCGTCAGGGTATTTTTGTGTATTTTTAGTTTTATAATTTTTTTAGTCTTTTTAAATAATTACAATTTTTATGATCATTCTCAATAAATATTTTTTCCTCTAAATCCTTTATTTTAATTTTTCCAAGAAAATTGTTTCAATACGGAAGAGGTAATTAATTGAATGAAATAGCATCTTGTTAGCTAAAAATTTACCTTTCTCTTGCAATTAAAAAATGTACTCATAGATTACGACAGCTTTTTTTTTAAAAAAAAAAATGGAAAATGTATTTTATGAAATTTTGTGATATGTTCTACAGAAAACGTGACCCGGATGTTTGTTGAATCCACTTACACGCTTTATAATTATAAGTTTTATTAGGTCTTATACCTCTAATTAGAGGTATAAGCATTTTTTTTTTTAATTTTTTTATATATTGTATTTATTTAGATTTAAATTATATCTTTCGAGATTTTTTTCGAGATTTTTTGCAGTTTCTCAAATTAATTAATTTTCAGTTCTGCATTTAACCGTAACACCAGGTATTATGAAAATTAATTAATTTGAAAGCTAGTGCAAAAAATCTCGAAAGCAAAGATATAATTTAAATCTAAATAAATACAATATATAAAAAAAAAAAAAAAATGCTTATACCTTTAATTGAGGTATAAGCACCTAATAAGCTTATAATTATAAGCATGTAATGTGAACCCGATGTTTGTTCTGGTCATTGAGCATGCTTCCTTGATGTGCTCGCTTAATTATTTCGTGATAATTGTATATAGATACTTATTTTTGGGAAAATCATAGTAAAGTCTCAAGAACCATAAAAAATTATAAAAAAGTCTCATAGCAAAACTTTCTAACAAAAAGGTCCCTAAGGACTGCATTATGATTAATTCTAAATATATAATTGCCTTGTTGTCCCCATTGAATAATATATGCTTATTTTCACAAGCTTCGGTGCCAATTTTGACAATTTTGTCTGCCTATTTTGATAAGTGCATATGTATATTTTGATAAGTTATAAAATGGCAAACTACTATGCCTATTTTCACAAGTTATGCAAATTTTTAAGTTATAAAATGGCAAACTACTTGTTGTCCCCATTGAATAATATATGCTTATTTTCACAAGCTTCGGTGCCAATTTTGACAATTTTGTCTTCCTATTTTGACAAGTGCATATGCATATTTTGATAAAGTTATAAAATGGCAAACTACTATGCCTATTTTCACAAGTCCCTATGCAAATTTTTACAACTTTATCAGCTTATTTTGACAAGTATATGTGTCTACTTTGACAATTTCATTTTTCCACTTGGATAAGTTATAAAATGGCAAGTTAATGTGTCTATTTTCACAAGCCTTTGTGCCAATTTTGACAACTTTGTCTTCCAGTTTTAACAAGTGCATCTACCTACTTTAATAAGTTTATTTTTATACTTTGACAAGTTATGAAATGACAAGTTAATGAGGGTAACAAAGTAATTCCACATTCAGAATTAATCACAATACAATTCCTAGAGACCTTTTTGTTAGGAGAATTTGCTATGGGACTTTTTTGTAATATTTCATGTTCTTGGGACCTCAATGTGATTTTCCCCATATTTTTGGATAAAATAGTATATTTATTTTTGCCACCAAAAGGAAAATAGTATGAAAATACCATCGCCGATCTTTAATATAAGATATTATTTACAATGAAGATTTTATATCAAGGACATGAGGTAGTACCATAGTATAAAAACTCAAATCAGATTGGCGGGGTCAAACAAATGAACCGGTGAACCAACAATTGCCTGACCAACCTAGTCAAGAGTTTTTTACTGTTTCACCAAGTTAGGTTTTATATATACTTTTTCTTCTGTTATTGAGCTTAAACAACATTTTGAGTTAAAAATTATAAAAATAACAATCCATCATATTTGTGCTTTATATTAACTATTTTTTTTTTCTGAATTAAGCATGATTTATTATGAATTATTGCCCTTTTAAAATTTAAATATTACTCTACATATGGATGTTTTTCTATATTTTAATTAAATCATACTCCTCCAATTCTAGGACATAGTTTATAATGCAAATTCATTATAAAAAATATAGGAGATAAAATATTATTTTAAATGATTGGTTTTGCTCCGATTGAAGTTTAAACCATTGTCAGAAAAACCAACATTATATTAGGTTAAGGAGTTTATAATCCTAAAAAACCAAAAATGAAACAACAAAAGGAATGAAGGGTATGGAAATCTAATCAAGTATATCAAAACATTAGTACAATCCCATGGTGAGAGAAGCTGTAATTGTAATGGAAGTCTCCAATCCCAATCACATGACCTTTTTCTTCATCACTCAACTGGAGTAAGGAAAGAGTGTATACCGAACACAATGAAAAGAATTCCACCTGCCAATGCAATCTGCGAGGCATAGAGTTTAATGTCCCTACTATACCCAATCATACACCATACAAAAAATAAAACTCTTTCCATCAAGGTAAATAGATATGGCAAGGCCCTCTTGCACTTATCTATATTTTTTTTCTCCATTTTTAATTTGTTACTTATGTTTTTTTTTTCTCTTAATTAAATCATTTAATATAACAAAGTTACATGGGCTAATAATGCTGACAGAACAAAGTTGAAAGTTGCAAGATTTAATTAAGAAAAAAAATATAGACATCAAATTAATTAAAAATTGAAGAAAATTCAATGTTTTGAAACTTGGATCGGCCGAACCGAACCGGAAACCGGTATGGACCGTAAAACCGTTGAACTAGTAAGTAAACCGGTTCTTGGGGGTTTTGTTCTTTTTTTTTTTTTGAAAAAAAATAATATTTTTTTAAAAAATTCATATTAATTACCCTAAAATTTTTAATTTCTCACCGGTTTGGCCCCAGTTAACTTTCTAGGTCAGATTTTAATGGCTCGATTTTTCAGAATCTTAAGAAAAGTATAAGTAGCTGGTTTTTCTCACCATAGATTTTACTTAATCCAAAATTCTTGCTTGTTATTTTGTTGGTTTTTTTTTTGAGAAAAGTATAAGTAGCCGCAACATGTTTTTCTCACCGTAGATTTTACTTAATCGAAAATTGTTGGTTCGTGAGTAGTCTGAACCTTGTATTGACCCATTTTGCGAGAAGTTATAATATGAACTTGATCCATGGGCTTTCCTTAACAAAAAGGATACTAATTAACCATGTGGGGGAGAAACATAACGTGTGGCCAAACATATTAGCTAATTATAAGACATGGTTGAGTTTTTTGGAAAAATTAAGGAAGCTAATTAATTTACTTTATAGTATTTTTATTTTTATTTTTTTCTTCAAAGTAATTAGTTTGACTAATAAACTAATATATAATCTAAAGATATACAACATATAAAATGATCAAGTAATTTATTTAGCTTCCTTAATCTCTCAAAACAAAATCAACTATGTCTTATAATTAGGACCGGAGGTAGTAGCATATATAGGTAAAGCCCAAGCGGGAGAGTGTAAATTACTAAATTCTAAACTCAAAGGTAGACAACAAAGAATAAAATGGCTTCTAGTAATCTAGTAATGGGTTGGATCGGTAAGTATTAAAGCCCATTCAGGAAGTTTTTTTTTTTTTTTTTTTTTTATTTTTACGATGCGAGATGATTAGTCATTGACAATAAATACCCTAGGCCCAACCAAAAAAACTAATAATAATAATAATAAAGAATTAAACGGCTTACTATTCTTTCAGATATTTGAGATGCCAAAGTCTTTCCTCCAACAACAGCTATAACAGTGCTAACCGCTTGTCCCCTAAAAAAGATAAATCAAGAATTACGTATTTGTTTATTTTTAAAAATATAAGAAATTTTTTATAAAACTATTCTAAATACATAAAAATAAAATCAAACAAGGCCTAAGGTTCACTCCCAAGTAATCGCTGGATTTTTGGGCAAGTGAATCCTGCGGCCATCTGTATGATTCCAAGCAAAAGCTAAGAACGTTGCATGTGCAAGGTATGCACATTTGCAAGTGTGTATGAAGAATTTCAGGAAAGAAACCACTGAATTGACATACTAACATCATGCGGAACCACTTGTTGGCCAACTGAGAGCCGACCTTCTAAAATTTGTTAGTATATTATATGTATTTATTATATGATATTTTATTTTGACCAATAATTTGACCCCAGCTAATCTCTTATATTATCTATAAGGACAACGTTTAGTATCATCTTATATCTTATTTTGATTTATAATTATCGGTTATTATTTATTTGTTTTTTCAATGTTATATGATACTATTTAGTAAATAGTTCAATATGTTTATTTTTTGGCCCTAATTAAAAATATTTTTTGGTTTCGCCACTAACATGGCCCCAAAAATTTCTCCATTGCCTAATTTGATTATATTAAGAGAGTTAGTTAAGTTAGTTAATATAACATATATTTTTAAAACACTCTAATCATCTTCCTTAATTATCTCATTTTCTCCTATTTGATTATTGTCGTACAAACACCAATAGGGTAAATTAAGAAAATATTAACAAATATAAAAAATATGTCTAATATTAAGCACAAGAAGAAGTAGTATAGTAAAAACTGTTGGAATTTAGGATAAAATTCCATGGGTTATGAATAAGAAGAAGGTTGGAAAAGAAGAGGAAGAAGGAATGAGTGTGTGGATAGAAGTCCCACATTGATTAGTTGGAGAAAAGTTGGAGGGTATATAAGCCTCAACTTTGCTTCTACTAAATGGGTGTTTGGGCCAACCCACTTTTGTAGAGGGGTGAGGACTTAGGTGACCCTTGGTCCACCACACGCGCCGCCATCCAGCTCGGCTTGGTTTGGTCCAATCGCGCGCCACCTGCCCGGTCCAGTTCGCGTGTGTGAAATAAAAAAAAAATAACCTCAAACTTTTAATAATTCCTTTTTGCCCCTCCGAGATTTTCCAACCCGGCTACATATTGCGATCCATTCGCGATTATTGCTCGTTCCGGTGCATCTCGTTTGCGACGCACGCTCCGTTAACAATGGACGCCGATGGTGCGTTCTAGTGCGTTTTGCACAACGCACTAGTTCGCTGCAACAGACGAGTCCATTTGATCAAGCTTTTCCGTTGTCTATAAATAGGGCGCCCTAGTTACAGAATCGTATCCGATTTTTTATATGTACACTTCTTCTGCATACTACATACACCAAACATATTCTGTGCGTTCCAAAAGCAGACTCATTGGATTCGCTTGGGCTTTAGATTAAGAGAGCCATAATTTTGAAGACGAATAATCCACTTTATCCTGGGAGGCAATTGCTCAACAACCTTTGACATCCGTATTGAGGGAGCAAAATTGTCTTAAGGAAACAACGTACGTTGGGCCCATATTTCTTCATAAATCATTACCATATTTAGCAATCTTATGAGTTCATTTACAGCTTTTTCATATTATACTGACTTGTTGTATGCTCTCTATATGTGCTATTTCAATAATACTGATTCTTGTTATGCTATTTTAATAGTTTCTGTTTATAGTATATTCAATTTCTACCTATTTAGTACATTTTCAACAACAAAAACTTACACAATGCCACCAAGAACCACACCAAATGGATTCTCATCAGCAGCCAAACCAATAGTAGCCAGCTGAAACAGAATAAATTGATGTTAAGTGCTGGATCAAAGTCTCAAGTCATTATGAATTTAAAAAAACAAAAAACAAAAAGTATATGAGTAAATTAAATATGCTAACCTGGCTCTTGTCACCCCACTCACCGAAAAAATTGATAGAAAATACCTGCATTATATATGAACATGATAATTAATGTGAATAAGGTGGGTAGATAGCTATTGGCATTTAGAAAAATAAAATCTCTAGGGGAAATGCAATTTACTATACCTTGATAAATATGGGTGAGAAAAACTGAGTGAGAAAGGGCCGTTTCTGCTTTTTCAAGTCATCATTAACCTGGAAATGACAAGTTAATTGGGAACCTATGATATAATGTGCATTATTTAGAACACCAAGTACATTTCATCTGACAAATTAAATCAGTTAATTCTAGAAGCAATGGATTCTTGGAATAGCAACCAGAAAACTCCTTGTCCAACTCAAATATCCATACACATCAGATAATAATAAGACTTGCAGGAATTCAATCATGTTTATTACAACAATATCTAGCATCAAGAGTCTTTCCAAGGTCAAATTTCAATTCTGTTTCATTTTTTTGTCCAATAATGTTTTATGTTTTTCTATTATTGGATGGTTATTGTTGTTATACCTTATTGGTATCTTTAGTGGACCCGCCATTAGCCTTGTAATCCGCATCCTAATCACAACACAAGGATGATGTCAAAAAGTAAAACTGGAGTTAAAATAAGAGATCAAATTAATGAAAATAATGTAATCAGTACCAGTTTTGCTTCAACTTCAGCCAGTTCTTCAGACTCATCCCTGTCCAGTTAAATAATATATAGCATCAGTAAGCAAATTAAGTATCGCATCCTTCTTCAAATAATATTGTAATATATAATAATAATTATTATTATCACGTACCCGTCTTCAAATATCGCGTCCTTCAAGGACCATAGTCCAAAACCAAAGAATAACAGTGTTGTTATGTGATGAGCCCATTTGCGAGAAATCTGCAGTACTACTCTAGCTACGATCAATATGTATGTGCAAGAACCAAATTAAGGAAGTAAAAACTTACTAGAACTTAAATGGTAAATAATTGGGAAAATTAACATGGAGGTCCTTATAGCTAGTTTTACTCAATTTTGAATCAAGTTCCTAAACTTTTTTTTCCCCTTTATATTAGATCTTTTAACCTTTTGCCATTAGATCTATTGCCTTTTTTTGTTGTTGAAGTTCTTTTTAGGGGAGAGGAGGGGTTGAGTGTGTTTGGTTGGAAAAAGTGAAGATGAGGGGATAACAATTTGTCTTTATGTGTTCGCTCAAGTATACATACATTTGGTCATCCAAGTTTACGTGAAATTTAAGTTTAATCGAGTCAAATTCATTTAGAGATAGGGGAAACATTTGCCCCAGGTTGCTAAAATGACCACCATTTGCAGCCTTGGCTTCTTTAAGTTTATAAATATAGTATTTTTAGAACCGTAAATGCTGACTCAATAAATTTAAATAGTGATCGTGCAATTAAATGTTGAGAGAGTATTTTATAATATTTTTATGATATAAAAATACTATACTAAAGGATTGAAATTAAAATAAAGCTAATGTGCATGTTTGTCTTAATATTAAAATATAAAATATATATGTATCTTATATAATTATAAAACTAATGTTAGCATGTTAAAATTAATCAAATCATCATTTAAAATACATATAAAAATATTCATAAAAAAATAAATATTAAAATATTTTGTCATATATAGTGATGCTTTTATCTTATAAATTATAAAATAATAATTATAATATAAGTATTATAAAGGTACAATTTGAATTTCAAAATTCTAAATAGGCGGTCTCCAAAAAAGAGTTATCAATTACTTTACTGTTCGTGTTAATTTCATTACAATGGTTATCAATAGGATTTTTGAGGTTCAAGTGGTTATTTTGTATCATTTTCCTTATTATAAAAAAGAAGAAAAAGAATAAAAAAATGTTAAAGGTATATTTATCACCTTTTAATTACCTTCTTACCCAGCAATATGTTCCCCCCCATTAAAGGGGCAGGCACATCCAAGGTTATTACAAGCTAGATTGAACTTGTGACCTTCAATTTACAGCCATTAGGCTACAAGACCTTTGACTACCCAGCAATAATTATTTAAATGCAAGGATGACACCTCTAAAGTATAATCAACACAACACAGCAATATAATGATGAGAAATAGAATTGTCAGATTTCACATACAACTAACGAAGAATGCTTAATTACCAGATTTGGAGCAGCCCAACCCACAAGAGCAGATACAATGGTCATAACCTAAAATGTTGCAAATTTCCTTGACAACTTTAGATTTGAACAAATTCATTTTAACCAAAAGAAAAAACAGAATTATATAGAGGGAGGAAAAAAAAAATTCCTTACAGTCAAAGCTGATAGGCACCCTGAATCCTTCTGGGGTAACGCATAGCCAATATCTGAAAATAAGTATCATCATAACAGATACTCAGACTATCTTACTCATTTGGTAGTTCATAACAAATTCATTGGAATAGAAGAATTTATTAAAAACAATTTCTTGATAAGAATATATATATATATAAGCCAAAGTTTTCATGTAAATATACAGTTTTCAGCTTTAGTTGAAAGCAAGAAAAGATCATATAAGACCGAACACTGAAGAAGAACCAACAAAAATTTTCCCTACCAAGAAAAGAAAAAAGACTAACCGCAGCAGCGAAAAATGTATTGTCTCCGATTTCAGAGAGCACAGTCATAGCAAGAGACTTGGTGAAACCCTAATCAATGAAGAAAAACAGAATCAAGGGCCAAATCTAAAGGCGAAAGGAAATCAAATTCGAAACTGATGATGATGAAGCAGTTACCTGAACAACAGAACTCATTTTTGGATGAAATCGCGAAAACTGATAATACACAGATCAGCAGAGAAAAGAAGCTGAAAATGGCTCTCTCGTTGCCTTCGAATATATACTCGAGCTGGGAATTCTAAGGAATATTCAAATACTAAAAGTCAATTTTATATATAAGATACCTTAAATATTTTTTAAGTGATATTTACATTGGCATTTCCCTCCCAAGAACATGCATAAAAGTGCAACCTGGTCTCCTGCTATTTGAATTTGAAATATATTCCCTACGTAATTCTTAATTATTAATTATAGGGTATGGTGCTTAAATAATAATATGATTATCTGGGTGAAGGGATGAACTGGGGAAGGTACTAGGTAAGGATTAGTCAGTTTCCCAAGATCAAGAAGATCATTTTATGTACATACTAACAAACAAAAAAAACCTGAAGAAGAAATGTCTTATAATATTGTTATACTTAATTAACCTAAAGTCAATTAAAAAAAATTCTCAATGTGCCCCACTTTTACTATCTAATACTCCCTCTGCTACGTACTTTTTATAATTGTTGGCATCAGTACCTAAATTCTCATGTAATTAGTGGATTTTTTCAAATGCTAAGCCGATCCTCTTGGTGACAATAATAGCCAAAAAAATGGTTAATTCGAGCCGCATCCGAGAACACGGTCCTCAAGAACTATTCTGCAACTATAGAAAAATAAGAAGTTATTACCCTCCCTAGGATAAAACGGATCATTCCTACAAATAACAGGTTGAGCAAAACTGATAAATCTGATGAAGCTCTTGAAAGTATGCATATTGAATAATGATGAAGAGTATTTATGAATATTTATATACATGTACATAGATGACTAGAACACATCAAATCTCTAGATATGAAATTCTAATCCGAACCAAGTAAAGATACTAACAGTAAAAAATAATCATAATTTAATAATAATAAAATATTATTCTTTAAAAAATAACGAAATATATTAGAACTTGGCATGCAGAAAATTAGAAGAGGAGATAAGGGCTTGAAAGCTCATGAAAAGTATATATTTGAGCCTTCTGTGGACAATGCCTTATATATATAGGCCACGGGATCGGAGACGTTGGCACAATTTGGACAAGCTAAGGTCAAAGACCAATTCAATCAGCCATAAAGTCAATTAAAAAAACAGTTTCCTCATCAGTTTTTTACGTTGAGATTTATAGAAAACAAGAGTCCGTTTTTGTTGTTTAGTGGAAACATGAATGTTGGATTTAATGGGAAATAATGAACCAATTAATAATGAGATGCCCAACGTTTATATTTGTATTTTAAAGGTGACAAAATGCTACATCCATATAAGCTCTTGGGCCTTAATAAATTTGATTTTTTTCTTATTACTTGAACCCCACAAACCCAAATATTGTGGGGTTTGTTCTTTATGACACACCCACTTATTATTTCCAACAATAATAACCTACAATTTGAATTTTATTGGTTAAAAGATCCTACTTAAGGTTTAATATGTTTTTACTATTTTTGCTTTTAATTGATTTTTTTTTTCAAACTGTACATTCTCTTTTATACTTTTTTTTCTTTCATTATTCTCTTATTTCTCTTTCTTTCTTACCCTTTTATAAATAAGGGCATACTTAACAAAAAATTATTTCTGACATATTTACTACTTTTAACTAATTTCTTAAATTACATAATTTGGTTGTCAAACTTTTATAAAAATAGGACTAGAGGGAGTATTTTTGTTAGATTTAAAATTACCACTTCAATATCATTGACTGTTCTCCCAGTGCGATATGTTATATCTAAGGGTTTAAATTTTTAGCTTTATTTTTTAAAAATCGAGTCATTCCAACCGATTCACCCACTACTAATGTCTCTATTTTTTCCTGGTAACTTGCATTTAGAATATCCAAATATTTGTATTTAAGGTATTTAGTCTATTAGTGGCCTCAGAGGTAGATCACTAGGCGGGCGGACTGAGTTCAAATCCCTCCTTTTTAAAATAAGATTTATGGGGAGAGGTATCCTGATTACAAAACCTGAATTTAGATTAGTTGATTGTTCGAATACCTAATAATAAGACTCGATAGAGCGTTGGATGTCGGGTGGCACAAACAATTATGCAAAAAAAGAATATCTAAGTATCTGTTAATTTTATATTAAACCAAAGAAAATAAGTTTACGAGTAAGTTAAAAAATTGATTATGAAGGGATTCAGGCACACCTAGTATGAAGTTCCCTTTATCTAGATAGCCATATGAACTCGATCACAGCAATGGACTCCAGTGATAGCTCACACCAAGCCTACCATAAGAGGAGAAGATAGTTGGGAGCATAGGGAGTGTATAGAATTTTCTATTTGAGAAGTTCTGAATTGAACGCACAAAACTGACACCTTGTATATATATATATATATATAAAAATTTAAGTGGGTATCCCAACAGAAAGTCGCAGACGCCCAAGCCTTAAAGAACACCTACAAAGATACTTATAGATTGTCCACCAAAGAAGCCTTCATATCGACCAGTAGATATTGAACCTCCTCTTTTTTGGGGTGAAGATCGACACTTTAGTCAATTGTATCATTCTTCATTGGCAAACTGACACCTTGTTGTGTGTATATTAGTTCCATAATTTCTTCCTCTAAACCCATGTAAGATCTGTTTCCACCAAGCCCTTTTGAATTGAGTGGGGAATATTACACTCAAATGCCCTATAAGTCTGTATATAGTATTTTAGCCCCAAGGCTACTGAGTTTGGGCCTAATCAACCAATGGTTGATCAAGCCCATTTTCCTCCAAATTAATTTATCACAAGTAACCAAATAGATAAATTAGTTCAGTCATACCAAAAAAAAAAGAGAAGATAAATTAGTTCAGTGGAAAATATTTAACGTTGGATCATGTTTGAATTCAAATCAACAATAGTAATAAATGAGTTTTAGGTGGTGAAACAATGATATATAATCTCTAAAAGCACATTGTTGGCTAATTAAATCATTCACATTATTCTTATAGTTTCTTTAAAATGAACTCATGTCACGACTTTAAAAGATAAAAGACAATAATAACTTTGAGTATATTGTTAAAAGATACTATATCAAAAATTAAATTAACATCTGGAGTCACGTTTAACACGTGTCATCATACACACATGCGCGCGTGCGCGCGCACACACACACATATATATGTGTGTGTGTACATACACACACATAAATATCTATATATATGTATACATACGACATATAGACATATATGCATATATGTACACACACATACATATACATTATTTTATGATGAAAAATATTGTTTCATATATGTAATTTTGTGATGAATAAGTGTTATTTTTTGCTTAAAAATTTTATCCGACGCAAAATGTATTGAAAAAAAAAACAATTTTCTCACAATGTCCTTGGCTCCTTGCACAAAGATAGATTACAGACCTGTTTGGTTTGATCCCATTATATCCTGCAACACAATGTGATGTAATGATAATGCAAAGTGATATTTATTACACAGTTAGTGTTTGGTTTGATTTTTAAGCAAGATGCAATGAATTATTTTTTAATAATGATTTAAAATTAATATATCACATAGTCTATTTTTCCTTTAATATAATCTTTGTAAAAAAAAAATAGTTAAGAGCTATCACGCTACCTCGTCGTTGATCATTCTGATGGCGATGGGTTGTGGTTGTAGAGGCAACAATAAAGATAGTGTGGCGGTGACGATGAGAGGTGGTGACAACAACAATAATGGAAGAAGAGGTAGTGGTGGGGGCGGTAGCTGTCATGGCGGCAGTAATAGGGGGTGGCAACGACAGCGGTGGAGGAGAAGGGGGTAGTGGTGATTGCAGTTGTGGCCTGGTGCGGTAGTTGAAATGAGACAAGTGAAAGAAAGACAAATGAAACTAAAGGGTAAATTGAATTGAACTTTTTTAACCATGCAATATGATGATAATGAATATTCAAGTGGAATATATGAATTAGGATTAACAATTTTTTAGTAATCATTATTATCATGATAAATCCTATTACCATAATAAAGAACTACAAAACACTCTTATTTCAATAATGCAATCACGATTGTCACTGCAAACATGTATTAGAGTTAAATCCAACGGACATGCATTAGAGTTAAACCAAACAGGTTGGATAGTATTTTTGGTTTGGTACATTGTTCTGGTAAAAGAAGTCGATTGAATTAATGGAATAAAAAGGTTTTTTAAGATTTGCTTTAATACAGATTTCAATATTCGTACACACACATATTTCCATATTTGACCATTCATGATCTTTATCTCAAATTGTAGGGAATCGTATAAAGTCAAAGATTTGTTTATTAGTTAATACTGTAGAAGTATAGTACTTTTTTTTGGCTCAGAAATAGTACATTTTTTTTTAATTGCAGAAGTATAGTACTTTGTTGAAAATGGAATAAGAATAATAATAGTACTGTTTCAACATTGCAAATAATAAGTAATTAAAAAATAAATCTCATTTTTTTTTTTTGGCTCAAGAATCTCATATATGACTTTATAAAAATATTTTATAAAAAAAATGATATAATCTAATTTTGGTGTGTGTATGAAACTATACATTGGCAATTTTCTGGATGAGAAAATCAAACTACTATTTGATTCGCCAAATGTCATATCATAATAATATCGCAATAAAGGGGGTGTAGTTGTTTGGTGTTCTGTCGTGGTCATCTTTTTTTATCATATTTTGAATTATGTGTTTGGTATGTACTGTAGATAACTGTAATTTTTGTAGTTTATTCATGCACCCCTTTTGTACTTTGTTACTTGTTTGATTGGACTTAAAATGCTTTTAAGATCAAATATAATTATGTTTCTGAAATTTAATAAAAACCAAGCATCAAATAATATACAATTAAAATCTACATTTTTCTTTTTAGAAAAAATATTTTAAATTCAATTCAACTTCACATATTATCCATGAAATTTTACAAGAAATAAAATTGTCAATAAATTATATAAGTGATGTACTTTTTTTTTTTTTCAAATTCTATGTAATTTATAGTTTTTGGTTCAGACTATTTCTTTCTTTCTTTTTTTTTCCTTTGGCTTTTGGTTGGGTAGGTTGGCTTGGACTATTATTGATGCTAAAGCCGTGATCATATTAAAAGCTTTTTTTTTTTTTTTTTTTTTTTGCCAATATCATATTAAAAGTTTTGAACTTTTAACTTTTTGGAGGTGAAAAAATAACTATAATATCCATTTTTCTGAAGGAAAGACTCTAGCTTTTTATGCATTTTCCATGCACCATTTTTTTATTAATAAGAAAAAAAATGAAAAAGCTAGGCAAAGATATGCCACCCCCACTACTATTATTTTAAATCCCACTAGCCCCAATTTGTGAGCAATGGAAAAAAAGTGTTTCTGTATTTTATAAGAAAAAACTTTTCTCATATATTTTTTTAGTAAATTGCAACTAAGTCTCAATTAATAGACTTAATGACAATTAAATCTCTCAAAATCATTAAATTGTAGTGAAGTCCCAAAAATCCTAGGTGCTATTAATTCTAAACATAAAAATATAATTTTTCCCATACAAGTGACTATAAAAAATATTAGTTCAAAAAGCAAAAACAATTTACATATGTTGTTCTTCTCTTACATCATCCTTTGTTGGTTGTGTATTGTCATCTACATTCTCTCCATACACATGATCATTTTCTCCATTGAATTTAACAAAATGTTCTACTCCTTCATCATCTACAAAGTCCATAAAGATTGTTGTATCAAAGGTCAGCGTGAATTTCATGAAAATTTTACCACTACTTTTTTTTCCCCTAACAATTGATGCTACAGTTGTTCTCAATTCCTCATACGTAGTGCCTTCCTTTATGGATTTTGGTCCAACGCTACCCCTCACATATTGCAAATTAAATCATATTCTCCTCCATTTAAAAATTGTCTCTTTATATGCAAGGAGCAAAATATATGCTTTTCAGACGTACTTACCATCTTTTTTGTCATCCTACAGAATAAAGTTGTTATTGACAACAACATTAACAACTTTAGAGTACTATATTGACAACACGTTTTGAAATCGAGTAACATGAGTTATAAACACTTAAAGCTTCATCAATCCCGTTTATCCCTGTCTAAGCACACAAAAACATAGCAAAATCTCCATAGAAAAAATTCATACCCTCCTACACATCCAATGAAACAATAATATAAATTATAAAGGCAACATCTAATTAACAATTATTAGATGTTCTAAACTGTCATTGGTTGTTCTAAATTTGTCATTACTGAGAAAGGGGCAAAATTGTACTTTTATATTTGAAATTAATAGCACATAGATTCCTTAGAACTTGCCTGTAATTTACTGATTTTGAAGAACCTGATTACTATTAAATCTGTTAATTGAGACTTGGTTGCAATTTTTTTAATAATTAATATTGATCTAATGGTAGTGTTGATCGAGGTACAATTTTTATTTTGATTAAAATGATTATAACATCAACCTTAACATTATTAGTTCACGAGACAGATAACGAAGCTGAAAGTTAAATCAATCAAGTGAGTTTTTCCTGCGACAAAAAGATGATGCATAATTGCATGAATATTTTCATATATTTATAGCCACCTTTAAACGCTTTGCCCACTTGGAGCCATGAACGGTCTCTCTAATGACTTGAAAAGCTTAATCACATCGCTACAAAATTTATTGTAGAAAAATGTTAAGTTTTTTTTTTTTTTTTTTTTAATGTTTATACTAAATTATATAAAACCCTCTAATTCTAAGTTAATTGCATGTAATTCTCCTAACATTTTAAAATCTAAATTTAACCCCTCAATCTTTTTCTTCAACAAAAAAAAAAACATAAGTAAAGCGACAAAGTTAATGGAATGGGCATTTACTTATCATTTTCGCTGGATAAAAAGTTTTGCAACAATGCTTAAAGAACGATTTCAATGTTTTTTTTTTTTTTTTTTTTTTTTTTAAAAAAAAAAGGCTATAAGACACGAAACTCGTTCTTCACGTAAACAATTTATTTTAAAATATAAACTCATTTTCCAGTAGAATGATGTTTGATTCTTTGATGTAATGTTTTGGTAAATACTTCCCATCCTATAGCATTTTGATAATTTATTTTTTTTGCTGTTTGTAGTGTTTTGATAAAAATGCTTAACCTTTTCAGTGGGACTTGACTAGGAGTTTATTATGTTGACTACAATCCATTTTTTTCATCTCAAATTTACAATTCTTTTTTTTCTTTTTTTCTTAATATTTTTTTATTGATCCAATATATTAAGAAAGTTTTCATGAAAAACAAATTCTAATAAACGGAATTAGAAAGGATATTTTAGATCAATTAATATACATTTATAACTAACTTATCTAATTTTTTTAGGGATAGGATATGTCTCAACCAATTTTAGTCGTTATCAATGTCATTATCATTTTTTCACCGCTAGATTAGAATCTCATATATCTTTATTATTTCTCTCTCCTATTGAGATTCTGATCTAACGGTGAAAAAATGGTAATGATATTTGTAGTAACAATATCCTATCCCTTTTTCACTACCAATTTTGGTCACTACCAATGTCACTACCATTTTTTTACTGTTAGATCAGAATCCTCATCTACCTTTATTATTTTTCTCTCCTATTGAGATTCTGATCTAAGGTGTGAAAAAGTGGTAATGACATTGATAGTGATAATATACTACTCCGGTCCTAATTATAAGAGCAAGTTGATTTTTTTAGAGAAAATAAGGAAAGTTTAATTAAATTATTTTTAGAGTATTTTTATTTTTTTCTTCAAACTTAATAATTTGACTAATAAACTAATATATAATCTAAAAAAACATAACATATTGAAATGATTAAGAACTTATTTAAATTTTCTTAATCTCTATAAAAAAGTTAACTAACTCTTATAATTGTGACCGTTAGTATTTTTTTTAGTATCTGGATAATCAAGACCGGCTAGGAATTTTTTTTTTTTTAAATCTTGCCTCCCTGTTTCCTTATCTTCACTTTACAAAGGAAATCTCATCAGATTTTTTGTAAACAGTTACTATTACAGTGCCGTTGCTCCCACGTTGAAGGAGAGGCTAACAAGATGATTTCATCATGGCGCGTGGTGGCCAACACAGTCTGTCTCTTGGCCTCCCAAACTCCAAAAGCCCATCGAAAGCGACTGTGCCGAATCACGACGCACCAATACCTCTCTGCGCTTCTCTGTTTCTCTGTTCCTCTCTCTCTGTTAGCCGTTGAGTTTAAGTTCAATCTTCTCAATTCTATATCCTTTTTTTTCTTTTTGGATTAGTCAAAAACCCTAAAATCACCATCCATTGACCTTCTTCTGTTTTTTCACAGCTTTTCGACTTGGTCCTTAAGTTTTCCTCTGTGGTTCTATCTCTATTATGACCTCTTTTATATTGTTAATCTCTGTAATGTTAGTCCATCGCTCCAAATGACGGACTCTCCTCTGTCATCTGCCTCCTCCAATTCCGGTTGCGTCAACACCTCCGATCAGGTACCGCAATTACTCTCTGGTGTCAGGCGTTTTCTCTTTTTTCCCTCACTTCAGAGTTAGTTCTCTAAATGAAAAATTTCACTGATTTTGTTGCGGTTATTCCAATTAACATCTAATAGTTGAATTCAACTTTTGAGGACGGAGTGTGATTTCAATTGGGACTTTTCAACATGGTTGTTTAGTCACTTTTTTGCTTTTGACAGAATGCGGGGCGGAGTCGGAGAAGTGGGGGCGTTAGTGAAGTCGTGATCGTGCAGCAGCAAACACGTCGGTGGCATGACGTTTTCTGGTCAGGAATATTTTTGATTCATTTGATTGGCATGGGGTTCCTTCTGGGGCTTCTCGGCTTCAATAGGTTTGAGAAGGAGAATAGACTTAATATTGATAGGTATACTGCCCCGTTTTCGGAGAATAAAAACGGTTTGACCGAGGAGTTATGGCCTCTCTATGCTGTTGCCGGTGGAGTTGGGTCTGTTCTTGGATGGATTTGGTTGTTGTTGTTGGGTTCTCGGGGCAGTCAAATGATGAAGGTCTCGGTCCACATTCTCACCGCTTATCTTGCAGTGATCAGCGTTTTGTGTTTCTGGGCTGAACAGTTTTTCTGGGGAGTCTTTTTTGCCATTGGGGCTGCTTTGCAGTTCTTGTACGTCATATCGGTCATAGACAGGTATTGCCTAGAAAAGCCTGTAGGTTCCTTTTTGTTGGATGAAAATTGTTTTCTTTTTATTGATTTTCTGCTTTAGGTTTGCTGGTCCACAAATTCGTACATTTGAAGCTAGGATTTTGCCTAAATTTATTATCTAAAGGTGTGGCAAAGTTAAGAACTATCTATTGTAACTACTCTTGCAAGTCTTTTGTATCTGATAATTGGGATAAAGTTTCCTGAAATTTTGACAGGAAATGAAATTGGGTCGGTAAGTTTGCCTCCAAACTTTACACATGAAGCAGCTTAGTGTATGTTGTTCTTTGAGGTCAACGTATGTAATAATGGTATAATGCTTAGTGTAAAATTAAGGCAGACAAAACTACATTGACTACATATGCAACATCTCTAGTTCTAAGAGGTAAAATTTGACATGGGGAGGATGGCCTTGTATTTTAATCTGGAAATTTCATGCTGAAGTGGCTGGGTTAATCGTATGCATTATAGGTGCTTTCATGTATTTATGGATCTGTGTGAGAAACTTAGTTTAGTAGCTGGTGGGTATGCTCAATTCTTTTTAAAGTTTAAATTTATTCTTTGTTAACTTTTCTTGCCCCACCCCTGTTTTACAATTTTCCCCTCTTGTTATGAATCTAAATTGATTTCTGGCGGCAATATTTGTTTCTGTAGGCTTCCCTTTACCATGTTGGTTCTACAGAAGGCGGTGAAGATGGTATGCAGTCTTCCTGAAGTTATGAGATTGGCATATGCATTTATGCTTGTTCTGCTTTTATGGATGGCCTTATGGTCTTTTGGAGCAGCTGGTGTTGTGGCTTCAAGCATGGGTGATGGTGGACGCTGGTGGCTTCTTGTGGTGAGCTGGCAAGTTTCGCTTTTCATTCTATCTATATCTGTTGGGAGTAATTGAGAAAGCAGATTATGTAAGCTTTCCTCATCCGATTACATTGATATGTTTATTTGTGGATGCAGGTTTTCTCTGTAAGCTTATTTTGGACTGGTGCAGTACTTTGCAATACACTGCATGTTATTGTGTCTGGGATGGTGTTTCTTGTTCTTATTCATGGTGGCAGAGAGGCAGCATCAATGCCAGCTAACTCTCTATTGAAATCTCTTAAGTATGCTTTAACTACATCTTTTGGCAGCATTTGTTATGGCTCATTATTTACAGCTGCTATTAGGACACTTCGTTGGAAGGTATCCACTACTATATACTCTTGCAACTTACTTGCAAATCTTGATTTTTATTTATAGAAGCTTCTCTTTTGTCCTCTTTCATTAATGTTTTCTCAAGTCTTTCAGATAAGGGGATTTCGGTCAAAGATTGGAAAGAACGAGTGCTTGCTTTGCTGTGTTGATTTCCTTTTTCATCTTGTGGAGACTCTTGTCCGTTTCTTCAACAAGTATTCCTATGTTCTGGTATATTTCTACTTCTATGTCATTAATCCTTTTCACGTGTGATAATTTTAGATGACAATTTGATATGGGATATTGCTGGCTTTCTTTTATTTTGAGATTGCCCCAATGGTAAAGAGGGAGAATGTTGAATTATTTGGGGCAGCTTCTACCCGTGGGCTTATTTTGTTTTAACTATTTAGGAATGAGGTTGACTATACAGCATAAGGCGACCAGGAAGAACTAATGTTTATACATTTATGCCTGAAGTTGTTGAGGCTGTAAGTGAAACAGTGATGATTGAACTTTTGCAACAATTAGTTATTGAAAAGTTCAACAGAAAATAGGCATTAAAAGCTTGTTAAGATTTTGGAAAGAGAGAATTTTATAAGGATATGAAAGAACATTTGAATGGGTGCTCAATACTCCAAAAGCTAACATCCAGTAACTATTGACTACCAACTTACCAAGTGATGGGTACCTAAATGGAATAGGGGGAGCTTTACCTCTAAAGTTAGCCATTGAAGTGAGAGAACTAATATACTTAACTTAAATACCACTTTGGTCCTATTTATTAACCCATTTTGACCAAATCTCACATACCAAGGAGAGGTAGTTAATTCAATGATTATGGGTTAAATTTTCAACTTTGCCCTCATTTATGATTGAGTATTTTTCAACTGTTTCTCCTCTCTCTATCTTTATGAGTACAATTAATATGGGTAAAATTGTCACAATCTCATTTATTACATGAAACTGAACTTATAAATAGGACCAGAGTGCTATCACATTAAGAATCTCATACTATTTATTGTGTGACTCACATCCTGTTCCACACCTAAGTCTCCATCTCATCCTAATCTATGCTTCTCAGCTTTGCACCTAAAGACATTGCTGCTTAATAGTGGAAAGCGATTAGATTTGGATTGGTAGAATGTTAGGACCCTCTCCCAAACATAGCTAAATATAACTAGAAATAAAGCTTGAAACTGAAAATAATATTGCTGCCAAAACTAAACCAGATTACTAGGGATAAGTTCACTTAATACAACACAACACTGAGATACATGAACAACAATTAAGTGCTGATTACAAACTAAAAGAAACCGAACACATGAACCAAAGCTACAAAACACACATAAAGATACAACTCTCACTGCCGGACATACTCTAGCACAAACACAAGAAGTTGCCAATCTTTCAAGAGGAATGGCGCTCTCCAAACCAAAGGGCCAAGACCAGTTTCAAATTCTTGTCTCCCCTTTTGCTGAACCACAGTGCAGACTTATAGACTCCAAAAAGTAACTTTCTCCACCCCCAATTCACAGGCTTTGACTGTAGCAGTCCTATAGCTATCCTACTGTTAAATTCTTTCTTCAAAATAGCAAGTCAACTTCTGCCCAGCAAAGGTTACCTTTCCCTTAACATGTAATTTCCTAGGTTTTTAAATGGGGTTCTAACATAGGACTAACAATATTGCAAACTGTGGGTTAGAAATGCCTTTTTTGATAATAAAAATGAAACAATTCTCCAATTTTTTTTTTTTTTTTTTTTTTGGGGGGGGGGGGGGGGTTCTGAAGTCTGACGGATGGACCTGTTAGTGAAACCAGTTTTCTTGAAAGTAGTTAATCAATTTGAGTTCTTGGCAAACTGAACTAACTGTTGCATGGTTAATTTTCACGGCCCTTGCAGATTGCTGTTAATGGTAAAAATTTTAACCATTCGGCTAGAGATGCATGGGAGTTATTCCAGTCAACTGGAGTTGAAGCACTCGTGGCCTATGATTGTTCTGGAGCTGTCCTGCTAATGGGCATCATTTTTAGCGGGCTTATTACTGGAACTTGCTCTGGTGTCTGGGCATGGTATAAATGGAGTGACAGAGTACTTATGATTGGGTCCACGTCTATGCTGATGGGTATGGTCTTGGTAAGTTTACAGTCTTCTTGATGGAAGTTCATCCAATCTTGAGGTTCTTTTCTTTTTTGCATAAAATGGGCAAGCCGACGCTTGAAAGTGAGAAATAGGAGCTAGATTATAAGACTCTAGCCCCTGATACAACAGGAAGAAGGAAACTATGAATGACAGGATTGCTGATCCTTCAAAACCATATCTAGGCAACCTCTCGGGATAGTTGGGATCATGGCCATATCGGCACCAATGGCAACATCGTGGCCTTGCTTGGCCATATAATCAAGACAAGAAATATTATCTCTTGGAGTATGATGAAGCTCCACGCCCCCGAACAAAAGGTCTCGAAATAAAAAGGTCTCGAGTCTCCTCATAAGGATAATGTCTTTCAAAGGATGATCATGATAAGATAAATTTCAGCTCATCAGCCCATCAACCATTCCCTTTAAATTTCTTAGACGATCATAAGGATATTGAGCATCGGAATAAATGACGATGCTTTGTAATCCCATCCGAAGCGCAACCCTAACATGATAGCATAAATTTCAGCTTCAATGACGAAGCCCATCAACCATTCCCTTTAGAATTTCTTAGTACTCCCCCATGCGCTTTATGTTGTTGAAGCACCGATCCGTCCACATCGATGCGAACCGTATTCTCGGGAGGGGGTGTCCAAGATTCCTCATCTATCTTGTCCAGGTTGGAAAATCTTGTGGTTTAGCTTTTGATTCGCTCCATTCTCCATGAGTAGATAGCTGCACCGGTGTAACATCTCCCTTGTTTCGTGGTCGTTCCTCGAAAAAGGAATTTGCATCTCGGTAGTCCAAAGAATCCAAGATCCAGTGCTAAAGGTTCTCGCCCATGAGAAGTTCATAAATCTCCCTTTGCCTCGGGTTATGCTTGGTATTCCAGCTTGAGCCAAACCCGCAAGCCGCGTAGAAAAACCGAGAAAAATAGTTAGGTTTTAAAATAAGTTTCCATAAACTTCCGGCATGCTCACAATCTCGAATTATGTGGATCACATTTTCCTCTCTATTGCATTGAAAAGGGCAACCATTATCGTTGGCGAGGCCCTCCTTGCCCTCTGGAGAGAGTTGGTGACAAGTCTCTCATGACCAACTTGCCACATAAAGTATTTAATTTTTTCAGAACTTGTCATTTCCACATTTGGGCCCGTGGTTATTAGTGCTTCCTTCAACGTTGTCGAGAGAAATTGGTAGGCTGATTTTACAGAGAAACCACCATCCTTAGCGCTCTCCCGTGTAAAACAATCCGGGGAATTGTTGGAGGGAGGATTCGATTGTAAAATGAAGTTAATAATATCCCGAGGTAAAACTCCAAACCATTCGTGATAGTCCCACCGTCCATTAGACAAGGTGGGTGATCCTTAACCGTCTCCTCTTGATAGAGGAAGGATACCGAATAAAGGAGATGATGGGTTGATCAAGAGGAGCCAAAGGTCATCCGTAACTTGGTACCCGCCCGTTATTGACCTTTTTACCCACGCCACCGAGAAAATTATCCCAAACTTCGACGATCGCTTTCCAAGCAGAGGAAGAGTTTTTCTTTCTCGGAGATATTAGGCGATACAAGTTGCCACGCTTATATTTGGACCATAAACATTGAACCCGAGGGCATCTTTTTTGTTAAAAGACTCACAGAGTTTCATAATAAAAGCTTTATTCGGGCGGCGAAGATTTTTGAAACCAGACCCCTTGTTTCTTTGCTTGTGTAATTTTATCCCAAGCAATAAGATGCATTTTTCTCACGTCATCATCCCGAGACCAAAGGAAATTTCTAGAAATTCGCTCAATTTCTCTAATAGTACAAATTGGGAGGAGAGATGATTGCATGCGGTGGCTGGCTAGAAGAGAAGATAAGACTTGATAAGAACGTAACGTCCCGCCATAGTCAAAAATTTGCTTTTCCACGAGGACAACTTTTTCCCGGCTCTTAGCACAATAGGGTTATAGGTAGCATGAGAAGCTCTTTTATGGATGATTGGAACACCCAAATATTTACCTAGGTCACAGCAATCCCAATCCCAAGGAGTTGACTTAGCTCGAGAGCCCTATTGAAGTTGATTTTTTTGGAGCGTAACATTCGTGATTTGTCAAGGTTGATTCGTGCCCCGAGACTTCGCAGAAGCTATGTAAGACTCTTCGGACTTCAATCATTTGATCACTAGAAGCTTCTGTGAAAAGAATGAGGTCATCGGCAAAGAAAAGATGGGAGATGTGTGGGCTACCTCGCTTGAAAAGAAAGGGTTTCCACCTACGCCCTTCACATTCGGCTTTAATTAAATGGCCCGTGCGCTCCATGCAAAGAACAAAATATATGGGCTCGGGGATCACCCCGTCGACTCCTCTAGAAGGGTTAAAGCTCGGGGTTTCATCCCCATTCCAAAGGATAGACATAGATGTAGTAGAGATACAGGCCATGATGAGATCAATGAGGTTGTTCTCCAATTTAATACATTCTAGGGTATTTCTGATAAACCCCCAATCTAACCCGTCGAAAGCTTTCTCCATGTCAATTTTGATTGCCACAAAACCTTTCTTCCTCCCGCTCATCCTCATGGAATAGATAATTTCTTGAGCAATAAGGATATTATCACAGCTAGATCTATTAGCAATAAAACTACACTGCTCTTGACTAATAAGATGTGGCATGAATCCCTTTAACCTATTAGCTAGGAGCTTAGTAATGATTTTGAAGCTCACATTGCAAAGGGAGATAGGACGAAATTCCTTCAACGTAGCTGGATTATCAACCTTGGGAATAAGAACAACTTTGGAATGATTTATGCTAGACAACTTAGAGGGATTGTGAAAACAATCTTCAATGAAGCCACATATTTTATCACCTATAACAGTCCATTAATCGAGAATGGAAAAAGTGAGCTTGAAGACCATCGGGACCAGGAGCTTTAAAAGCTCCAATGGCAAAGGCTGCATTTTTTATCTCGACTTTGCAAACATTTTTAGACGAAAGTGAAGCATATTCTCGTCAATGGAAGGAAAGTTAGAACACCATCCCTCGGGATCTCTCACCGTTGAATCTCTTGTAAATAAATTTTTGAAGAAATCATGGGTCATCAATTTCAAAGTGTCGTGATCATCTATCCATACCCCTTCATCATTTTTTACAGCTCCAAATCTCTCGCTTCTTCCGTTTAACCATGGTTGAGGCATGGAAAAACCTTGTATTTGTCACCACCCCGAAGCCATTTACTGGATTTTTGGAACGAGACAATTTCTTCCCGAGTTGCCACCTTATGGTAGTCTTCCCAAAGCTTTCTTTCTAAGCGAAATAAACCAGTTTGGAGATTCATTTTCCCGCTTTTGTCAATGCCCTCTAGGCGCCAAGAACTTTTTTTCTTTCTTTGGTGAAGTTACCCACGCGATTCTCATTCCATTCCAGAGCTGATTCTCTAAAGTTGTGAAGGCCATCTAGCCAATTATTATCCCGCCAGGCTTCAGCGGTGATATCTTTGAAATCGTTCTCAAGGGACCAAGCAATCTGGTAAGAGAAAGATTTCTGAAAACGATAACAACGGGGAGAGAGGTTGGAATTGACAACCACAATCCTATGATCAGATTTAAATTTTAGCTCATGACGGACGGTGGAATTTGGTAAGCAGGAAAGCCAAGAGAAGTTGGTGAAGACCCAATCCAATCTTTCCTTCAGGCCCTCTTTTTCCCAAGTAAACTTCTCCCCTTGAAACCTAGCTTCAATAAGTCCTGAATCATCAATACAATCTCTGAACTGTTGCATTGAGGTCCATGAAGGGACCGCCCCTCCCAATTTGTCCGATGGGGATAGATATGCATTAAAATCGCCAAGGACTAACCAAGGAAGGGTAGAGCTATTGGCTAAAAGACGGAGGGAGTCCCATAAAATATGCCTGCCAATAGAGTTAGTTTCACCATAAACCAAAGTGATAAGGCACGAAAAGTTACTTACCTGATTGTAAACTTGACAATGGAGCATTTGGGTGGTAGATGATATATATGTAATATCAAAATTTTCCTTGTCCCACAATAGCCAGATACCCCCAGAAAACCCACTAGCATTGAGGTTCTTTTCATACATCACAAAACTCACTGGTGGTACTCCTTGCATTTAAATTTCTTGTCTTATTTCCAGTGTCATCGCAGTGGCAGTGACTGCTTGCTTACACATATGAAAGTAAATGCATTTGTGCTTTATAGCTGCCTCCTCTTTATCAATATTTTTACTAGCCTAATGTTAAAGGTCATTACTGCACATCGTTTTAAGGTCACATTGTTATAAAAGTTGGCATCTTGGTACTTAATGACCAAGAATCAGTATTTGACATGACAAGGAAGTAATGAATATCTCAGAAGATTTATTTTGTTTTACCAATGGTTCATTAAATTTATTTCGCAATTTCAAAACGGTTTCTCCTTTAGGTTAATAGATGGTGATGTACAGTGCAGGCTGCTAGTAGCAAATCCTAATGACGTGAAACATGTATGTATCGTTGCAGGTGGGAGTGGCAATGGTAGTGGTAGAAAGTGCTGTTACATCCTTTTATATCTGCTATGCAGAAGACCCCTTATTAATTCGTAGATGGGACACTGAATTTTTCAACCTGATGTCCGAGATGCTACATCAGCGGCTTCAACACCGGAGTTCACGAACTAGTGAGGTTAGAATGTTAAATCGGATTGATGGGCTGGTTCAAGAAAATGCTTCAATTTGAGGAATCACCTTCACTTATGCCGTGTGAATCACATATCGTTTTTCTCCTTTTGTTTTTGTGCCATAGTGTAATTGTTGTGTTTTAAGATGTAAGTTATATATTAATGTTGGAAAGAGTGTGTGCAGCTTACAGTGTGGTGGTAGTGGTGTTGTGGTGAAAAGTTCATATCTGAACATGGTCTTCAATTGATACCCGTGAAACATTAGAAAAGGAAGGATTTTTTTTTTTTTTTTTCTATTGTAGTTTTTGTCAGTGTATCTTGTCACGTCTTTTGTGTATGTATTTACTTTGCAAACTGCAAATTGTACAGTCTTCCCACATTTGATTTGAAAAAAAATATACTGTTTCATTGTTGATATGGGCTGTGCAAAATTAGCTATATCTGACATCTAGATGGTAGTTGCTTTGTGTTTCTTTTGGTTTGTTTCTTCTTTGAACTTCAGGCTAGAAGATTCTTCTAGTCATTACAATCTTACGCAGCAATTTAATACTAAATATTTACTCATTATAGTTATAGTACTTTATATTTTTTGTACATGTTAATCTGTATTAGGGATGTTATATTGCTAAGTATCAAATGTATGTTTAAAGATAACAAATATGAGCTGCCTCCACAAATACATATTTAAATATGTGACCCTAAATGTTATTATGGATCACTGCTGTAAAATATCAGTAAACAACCTACAAAGAGAAACAGGGTTATCATATATGTGAAGGACAATAATAAACTAACTATTTTATTAGATCAGAAGTAAATGACAGTGAACAGAGAGTTTAAAATAATAATGGATCATTGAAATAGTCCTTTTAAATTTTGCCTCTTCTCTTTTCTAGTTGTTAGGTCTCACTTTATTGATCAGCTGTATGACTATAATCATATCTTGGCCAAAGCAAATACACACTTTATTGAAGAAAATTTTCACTTATTCTTGACTGACTTTAAAGAAGACGCCAACTTTACAACTCATGTCTTTCATGGTGTCTAGTACTCATTCTGGTGTACTTTAAAGAAGACGCAAAATATGTTTCAAGTTTAGGAGTTTCTTGTCTTCATTTTTAGGCGTTTATCATCATCCCCCTTCTGATACAAGTTTCTGGTTTGGGTGTTCGTTTTAATCTAATTGCTGCCTCTTCTAAGTTATAATTATGATTTTTACTCAGTTTTGACTGGTTTTCTTAAGTTTTGAACTGTTTAATATACTTGGGCCAATTTTTTAAAGTAGAAAACGCACTCATTCTTCATTGTGAAGGATTCTTATGAGACAAAAGGGTATTTTAATACTTTTAAATAGAAACATTTTTGCACATACATTTTAGAGGAATAAATATTGCAATGAGAAGGAAAGATTGATTATACCTTTTGTCCTAAATATAACATCTAGCTATTTTTTTTTTTTGGAGAGATTAAGAAAGCTAATTTTTTTAGAAAGATTAAGAAAGCTAAATAAATTACGACATCCGGTCCTAAATATATTACAAAGTTTGTAGTGCAATTTACATACAAATTTTATCATATATTTAAGACATGAGAGTATTTTAAAGTACTTATATCTATTTTTTTTCTCCAAACTAGTTAGTTTAACTTATAAACTGATATATAATCTAATGATACACAACATATACTATGATTGAACAATATATTTAGCTTAATTTTTTTTTTTAAAAAAAATCAACTAGTTCTTATATTTAGGACTAGAGAGAGTATTTGGAAATCAATAAAAAAAATGCATTTTATGAGAAAAATAGTATAAAAAAACACATTTTATGAGAAAAATAGTATTTGCATAAACTAGTAATTAATTCCAATCAACATCAATGCATATAAATAAAATTTATATTAAAAAAATCGTTTTATTCATAAATCATGGAGAATGTAACTCATTTTGCCAACATTACATGAGACTCACATAATATTTGCTCATACAACTAACGAATTAATTAATATAAAAGTTTGGAATATATATAATTCCAAGGGAAAATTTCAAATAAATATCATTTGAACTTGAGAAACCCCAAAAAGTATGTTAACATATGGAAATGATAAATAGGTCTCAAGGAACTAATATGAGATTTTGAAATGGTGTGCTTTTACCAAAATTTCCTCAAGGTTTTCTTTTTAAAAAAAGAAAGAACCTCAGAGTCAATAGCCTTCAAGAAATGAGCGGTGACAACATCGACTACTTGAATATAGGGATTGACTACTTGAACTCTATAAATCTTATTCGGTGTCATTGACAAGTTGACTAAAGACAATAACAACCCGCGTGCAAAAGTTGCAAATGCATACACTCAGTTGTTATCGCTTTATTCAACTTCAATAACGACACCTGATAGGGCTTAGGGAGTTTAAATAGTTATTCATATACTCAAGTAGTCAATCTATTATTCAAGTTGTTACCGAAGCTCCGGCCACCGACTGCCGAAGCTCCAACGCTGGCGAGGGTTCTTTTTTTTTTATTAAAAAAAAATTAGGGGAATTTTGATAAAAGTACAACATTTCAAAATCTCATATTAATTCTTTAAGAAATATTTGTCATTTCCATGTGTTAACAGAATTTTTTGGGTTTTCCAAATTCAAATAGTATTTATATGAAATTTCCACTAATTCCAACAGCCGTAACAAATTGTAGGCATTGTAAAGCTTTATATAGAATTAACCATAATAAAATACTGAACGTGAAAATCGGTTTGGCCAAAGGTTTTAGCTCAAGAGAGAAGCTAGCGGACGTTTATATATAATGCCTGTGTTCTTCCTCATGATATGGTTTGCTTTTCTTCTTCTTCTTCTTGTTCAACAGCAATTAATATCATCAAGTCAAAAAAAATTAAATGTTTTTAAAATGCACGACAATGGTATGTATTCTCCATATTTGCAGACAAATCAAGCCTACGTGTATCCACCAGTCATGCAACTTGCTCCGGCAACAACAGGTCCTTGGTCCACCGGTTTGTGCGATTGTCCCGAGGATTGTCGCAGTTGTAAGCATCGATCTCCCTTATCCTTCGATCTTATATATATGAAGGACCTGACCTGAGATACTGTATATGTCGTTACAGGTTGGCTAACAATGCTTTGTCCATGCGTGGCATTTGGACGCATAGCAGAAGCCCTAGACCATGGCACAGTGCGTAAGTCCCCTCAAATGAAAGCTCTCTTCTTTATATTGAGAAATTAAATGTATTGAAAACTGTTATGTGTGTGAATGATGAAGCATGAGTTGTGAGCGGAAGCTTGTACGTGGTGCTGATGGTGGCTTCCATAATGGGGTGTTGTTGCATGTGTACCTTCTATTCGTGCATGTACAGAACAAAGCTCAGGCAACAGTACTTGCTGGAGGAGCAGCCTTGTAATGACTTGTTGGTTCATCTTGTGTTCGAGTTCTGTGCCTTGTGCCAAGAGTATCGTGAGCTTCAGAACCGAGGCTACTTCATGTCTTTAGGTCTATCTTCTCCTCTTCTTAATTATTGAGAAAATTGCATCTAGGTCGATCGGAGTAAAGGAAAATATGACAAAATGTTTCATTAAAACCTTAAAAGATTTTTTTTGTAATATTTTTTATATATGAAAAGACATAAATGCCCTTATGTGCCTATATCGATGTTTCTATATGTTCTATTTTGACTAGTCAAGTCTTAGGTTGTTAAGTTCATAAGCATCCATGAAGGCATTTGTATATTTTCACATGTGAAAAATATAGCAAAAAAATCTCACAGAAATTCATCGCAATTTTAAGATTTCAAATGATTATTTTGTCGTTTTTTCTCTTGCTTGTGCAAGTTTCCTTTAATTATTCTGATTTATGTGCTCAATCTATCTATATAGTTGGTGGTTTGGTTAATTGGTAAGATGAAGTTGAAATTTGTGAATTGATGGTATTAGGATGCCAAGGGAATGTTGAAATGCAAAGACGAATGGCTCTGAATATTATGCAACCTCTTGGCTTAGAAGGAGGCATATATGCTCCGTTAAGAGCTTCCATCCCTTTACTCACCTACTTGTACATTATATATTTTTTATTAATAAATATCATAATCAAAATATTGAAAATGTGATATTTGTAACAAAAGTAATTGTAAATAAAATGAATAATTAGATGGATGAATGAGATTGAGTATCAAGTGAAATTTATCGAGAGGATCCAGAAGATCCAATTCCAATTACCAACTCATGGTAGGCAAGGTGGGTTTACCTATTTTTGCTTTGTTAAATTTTATTTATTGTACATTTTGCTACGTACTCACATCCTATGATATTAGATTATAATTTTCTTATATTAAATTAAATAATGAAATTTTGCACCATATTTTTCTCATGAGTTAATGCTAGAAAAAACAAGGGAAACCATTCTCAAGCTACTTATAGTTTTCTTCAATTTTTAATATTAAATATTTTAATTTTAATCTTTTAACACCGTTAACCTATGAAAATTTGCTTTGTTAGCATTGTTATCCTCGATCCGAAAGCTAAACATGCTAACAGAGTAAAGTGAAAGAATTTCATAAGGAGGGAAAAATATACAGATACCAAATTAAAAATGGAATGAAACTATAAGTATCTCAACAATGGTTTTCCCTATAAATTATGTATAAGATGTTTGCTAGGATTGAGGTTAAAGCCCATGAAAATTTTATTTCCAAAAAATAATTTTGATTGAATAACAAGCCTCTGATTCTAATTAATCAGATATCAATGCCTAAGAATTTGAGAAGATGGAGAGTGTGATTGAAAAAAATGTATACTCAGCCATAAGTTAAAAAGGAAAAATTGGTTTAAAATTATTGTTGGGGAATTTTATAAATTTTATTGATCATAACAATATGAATATATATGAGGGAAAAGATGAGTAAGACGGATAAGAAGTCAATGATTTTGTGCTGCAACCCTATTTGCTACTTGTGTCTATTTGAATTAGAGATAGAAGCGGTTTTCTAACGTGATTTATGATTTACGAGATAAATATGTGAGATGAGTTTTGTTTTGACTTGTACATGTTTTTTCAACGCTAATCCAAACAATAATTTTGTTTGTTTGTATATACACACACAAACAAAATAAGTTGAGTTGTAATTACAAGTGGGTTAGAATTATATATAAAGAAGATGAGTTTAGAATTTACAAGTGAGTTTCATGTATGACATATAGGTTGAGAAATGAGTAATAGTCATAATGTTTATATTAACTTGTATATATATATTTAATATGATATTTAGACACTTTCTTTGACCATTATACATGTAAAATGAATATATCACATTATTCATGAGTTAGAAAATAACTTATTATACATTTTATAGTATATTGAAATATTGAAGTTAGTTGAACTAGAGTAGATGGGTGCATTTGTACAAAACATGAGACAAGCGACAATTTTGCTTACAATAATTATAGTGACCATATTCACCAAAAAAATAATTATATTTATATTGATCATATAGTGACACTAGTTTCTAAAATTGAATATATTTTTCATTTCAACCACTCGATTTAATTTAATTTAAATTATTATATTTTAATTTTGATGGACTATTTTTTGTATTTAATAGTTTATAATCTACAAAACTGTGGGCCATCATGTTCTTTAAGGTGCTTAGTTAAATCATTTAATAATCATATTAACTTGTCAAGATATAATTCTTTAACTTCTTTAGCGCATGCCAAACCCAACCAACAAGCATGTTTCTATCTCCATGCTTCCCTTAGTATTTTATTAGTTTTGATTTCAATTTAATTAATTCTCCTTTTTGAGACATACACCAATCATTTTGAATATTTAAAATTAGTTCATGCATTCCAAAAGTTGTACAAAACTGAAGACCAATTCATTAGTGTACTCAAATGAAGAGAAAACATCATTTGAACATGATAGACAATAGTATTTCGCACAAAGCATGTGGGAGAAGAAAAGACATAAAAAAAAATAATCAATTATACCACTTTTATGTCTTTTCTTTAAATTGTTTTTGGGCTAATACAATGTTTATTCTTTATAATTTGCTCCCATTTTGATTTAGATCTATATAGTTTTAAACCAAAGATTTTGATCCTTCAAAAGATAAAATGGTCTTCTTCTTCTTCTTCTTCTTCTTCTTTTTTTTCTTCGTGAGCGTATGGTATCCTGACTAACCCCTTAGAGAATTATATAACAAATCAATCCGAATCAAGCCATATATGATAAGACCCATATGGCCAATCACCCTATCACTTAGGGTGTGTTTGGTTTGGGGGGAAAACATACTAATACCAAATTGCCCATAAAATTTAGTAAATATTTCTAGGATCTCCGTGGGGTCAATGGGAGGACAGATATTAGAATCACAGTGAAGTCTATAGGCTATTTGGTAAATATGAGAGAAAAATTTTCTCACTCCTCCGTTCCTCCCTCAAACCAAGTGCATTATTAGGGCATTCCCAAATGATCAAACTCATGACCTTTGTTTAAATTGGAACAACTATTATCGGTTAATCCAAACCCTTGATGATTAAATGGTCTGAATTTTTATTAAAACATAAAGACTAACGTTTTAGATAATAAAAAAAAAAACTTGAATGATTAAAACCAATTACTGAAACCTATAGATACCAAAACAAAAATGAAACCAAATTGTAAGTACCAAAAATTGTATTAACATAATTATTTTTAATAAGGACAAGTACAAATTGACACACACCCCTATCTCCAATCTTGTCTCACAAGGAAGAAAATTTGATTACATTCACACTTACATAGGAGCCAAACTTGGCTCTTGGACACGTAAATTACTAAGCAAATCAGATTCAAGTTATACTCTAAATAAAAGTTAAAGCTCTTTCAAACAAATTTTTTTTTTCCCCAATACCAGAAGTTGAAACAAGTATCATATAAAACCTTTTTCATTCTGCGTTGGTTTTGTATATCTCTTTCTATGAACACTCGCTCTCTCTCTCTCTCTCTCTCTCTATATATATATATATAGACACATATGCTTGTTCAAACAGGTGAATTAATTATTGGGGAAGAGAAGATTCATAGACCCACGATGAAGGATTTGATACGAGCCATCAATTCATGTGTTTGGTTCTGTGATATCGGAGATTTGCTCAGAATCTGAAACGCATGACCAACCCCTTTGCATACCAAGTGTTCGACCTTTTTCCCAGCTCGCACCAAAGCGCCACACAATTCCATGTTCCGATCTTTCAATATATCCAACTCCGACACACAAACCAACACAGGACACAGCCTCAATTCCTCCAATCTCACTGACCCTTGTCCCAATATTGGGTTGCACCATTGATGGTCCCGGTTCGAGCCGCGAGGCAGAGCCAAGCGCCAATACGTATCAGAATCAGCTAAGCTCAATTTAGAGCTAGTTGGAGCTTCACCCATCTTATTCTCTGATGATGTTCTTTTTTCTCCTCCAATAAAAGGTTGTATCAGAACCATACCCTTCACTTCCAAAGGCCTTATTATGGCTGATGAGGAAGCTTTTCCATGTGCCGATAAATTTAAGGCCACATTATAGGCTATGTTGGCACCAGCACTATCTCCTGCTAGGAAGATTCTAGAAAAGTTGCACTTTTGAATCCACCATTGACTACTAGCTTCACACTGGTATAGGATTTGCTGTTTCAACCATATTAAGGATTTGAACCCGTCTTCGTAAGCTGCAGGAAGAGGGTTTTCTGGGGCGAGACGATAGTTTAGGGACATGATCAGGCAGTTAAGTTTGGATGAGAGCTTAGAGAGAAACTCATGGTAACAAACCCAAGAAGCAGAACCAACACAGAAACCACCTCCATGGAAATAGACGAGTAAAGGAAGCTTTTGGTGGTGGTGGGAAATTATTGTGGTGTTATTAGGGACATAGAAACGTGCCCAAGTGCCTGTGATATTGTCAATAGCTATGTCTGCTGAAATCACGTTGTTGAGATCCGGGCGGGATGAAGAAGCAGGGACACAGGACACAATCTGGGGTCTCTCCACCTGTCCATCTCTGTGAACTCTGATAAGCCCTTCAATTTCCTCTACCACATCGTCGTGGTGGTGGTAGATTTCTTTGCTTCTGTATTGATGGCTATGGCTTGGCCTTGACCTTGAGGTAAGAGAAGATGTGGCCTTTGTCCTCATGTTGGAAGATAGAGAGGTTGCTAAAGAAACCAAAAAAGTTTGGAAAATATTTGAAGTCACAGATTTGAACTTTGAAGCCTTACCATACAAATGGACAATGCCCCTATATATATACAAAAAGCAAGGGAAGTAAAGCCAAGGGGAAGGAATGATGAGGGGGAAAAAAATTAAAGGAGAATGACATTGAAGTCCAAACTAAAAGAAATAATGTCAAAAAAGTCTCCATTGACAAGTGAACAAAGAGAATTAACAAGTGAAACAGTTACCATTAACAACTTATGAGACTTGTTAATGGATTATTTCCCCTGATTGGGACCTGAATGTCATTCTCCCCAAAATTAACCTTTGTAAGTTCCTTTTCTTTTAAATTATAATTAGCTTGATTAATTTAATTCCATAAATTATTACTCTATCTACTATTTAATATAAAAATTATTTACTTAATTTGATTAGATTAAAAAAATTAGTTAAGTTATATATTTTTTAAAAAAATTATCTTGAATGGGAGGAACATATGAATGAACCTTTAAGGCCCCGTTTGTTATGAAGAAGATTTAAGGAGGGAAAAGAATGGAAAGGAAGATTGAGAGGAAACTTAAAAAAAATGAGTTGTTTGGTAAACATGAAAAAGGGGATGGAAGATGGTAATTTTAAAAAATATAAATGTAAAATGTAAATTGTCTAAAATACCCCTTAACCTAAAAAATTAATTCATTCCTCCTTCTTCATCCTCACGCTCGCTCGGCCGACAACCACAACCAGTAAACCAAAAAAAAAAAAAAACAGTGCCTCCTTCATCCTTCTCTCTCTCGTCCTAGATCCCAGATTCGTCCCAGATCCCTACTTCGTCCCTCTCTGATCCCTCCTTCTTCATCCCTCAACCCCACAACAGCCAAAAAAATAAATAAAAAAGTTTCAGATTTCTTTTTCATCCTTGCAACGTCGGCGTCGGGATTTGCAGAGGGAGGAGGAGGCGGCGTCGGCGTCGGCAGCAATTGCAAGGAAGACATATGATTGAAGGAGGAGAAAATGGTCATTTGGAATTTCTTCCCTATGGAAGATCAACTTTCCCACCGAAAATGGAGGGAAGTGGTCTTCCCATGAATGAAGGAAGATCAGAGGCAGCTGGAAGATGTCTTCCCAGAAGGTGGTGCAAACAAACACGTTTTCTGATGGAAGATTGTAATCTTCCCTTTCCTTCTCCCAATCTTCAGTGTATCAAATGAGTCCTAAGGGACAAGTAATAGAGAAGGTACCCACGTGAATTCAGATGTGGTGGGGCATAGATATGTGACTGGGTTGGCCCACCATTTTCTTAATTCAGGGAATCTGAACATAAAAGAAGCCTACTTTGGAAAGAGTCCATACATTTTTTTAGTTTGACTTCTTATAAAAACTAAAATTGAAATATGTAATGTTCATTGTATTTTTATCATATAATAATAATATCTTCAATTAAGTGAGAGAAATTAAAAGATATTTTTATTTACATTTTTTTTAATATTAGATTCCGTGTACCAAATGATAATCTTTAAGAAAAAAGAAGACAAAAAACTTTTCGTGGACAAATTAATAAGGTGGGATGGTG